>OZ007555.1:184067973-185414054 GCA_963931855.1 Philhelius festivus
AAGTAAAAAATTTTGGTTAGTTTCAAATATCTCACGAAAAAATAATGCTATTGATTTCAAATAAAATTTAATGTACTCATTATAATTATTATATCTGTATGACCAGATTTGATATGAATTTGGAAAAAAATGAACACACCGTTATTTTTTTTAAATAAAAAAACTGAAAAAAAAATTCATAACCCAGATATTCTAAGAACGGAAAACAATTTGAAACTCAGAATAATTTTATTTTACGAAAAATAATGTGTTTGAGTTTACAGTTTTTTTACAAAAAATAAAAAACTATATAAAATTCTATTGAAAATTGGTAAAAATTGTTTTTCGACTCAAATTTCTCGAGAACTAGTAGTGATATTGACTTCTAATTTAGTTTATTTTATACATAGTATAATTTTGTACAATTGGTAAAATGTTGACAAATATTGAATTAATAGTTTTTTTTTCTTAAATAAAAAAAACTATTAAAAATTCTAGTGAAAACTAGTTAAAATTGTGTTTCAAGTCGAATTTCTTGGGAATGAACACCGATAGTGCCTTCTGAAGTATATTGTTTTATACATCGATACCTTCCCGTAAGAATGTATACTAAGCGACATTTCTAAAATTGTTCAGGAAACGAAAAAAACGAAGAAAGTTCTAGTTGAATCGTAGTGTGCTAAGAGACAATTTTGGTTAAACTAAGTGACATCTAACAAAATTTTTTGTTGCTCACGACAATGAGATCTTTATTAATGTGGCTTAGCATAATTTTTTTGGCGGATAATACAAATTTCAGGGGCAACATTATTTTAATGAGAAAACATGGCAGCTGATAAATTTTTTTATTTCTACTCTAGTTTCTTTTTCATGCATAATAGGTTGGCGAAACCCAGGCCAAAACATGGCCCTTAACATATAGTATATTTCCTCATCAAAAAGTAATTTTCGAAAAAAGTGTCGCTTAGTACATTCTTACGGGAAGGTATCGACATAATACAATTATTAACATATGGTTAAATTTTGACAAGTATCGAATTGACAGTTTTAACAAAAATGTAAGAAAAAATCTACTAAAAAGTGGTAATATTTGTTTTTCGACTAGAACGAGCAATGATATTGACTTTGCCATTATTTAATTTTATACATAATACAATTTCTAACAAATGGTTTTGACATGTATGTATCTAGTTTTAGAGCAGATATATTTTGTAAGTACCCTTCCATCAATAACCAAAGCATATCTTTTATATTTGAATATTTCGTTTTTAAATTTTTTTCAATTAAAATATTTGGAACCGAAATAATAAAGTAATTTCTATAATATAATACACTAGCTGACCCGGCCACGCGTTGCTGTGGTTCCCCTATTATTCTCCTCCGTAACTTGAATCCACCTCAATTATGTAACGGTACGCGTTTGGTCATCAAAAAGATCACCGGAAACATTCTTGAAGCAACCATTTTGGCTGGGAAGTTTAAAGGAAAAGTGGTCCTGCTGCCACGTATTCCGATGATACCATCAGATTCTACCATACCCTTCAAAAGGCTACAGTTTCCAATTCGTTTAGCTTTCGCCATGTCTATAAAAAAATCTCAAGGTCAAACAATGTCCATTTGTGGTTTAGATTTGGAAAATCCATGTTTTTCTCATGGGCAACTATATGTTGCGTGTTCACGTGTTGGGAAACCGTCGAATCTATTTGTGTTAGCTAAAGACAGGTTAACCAAAAACATTGTGCACCGATTGGTGTTAAATTAAATTGAAATTGAAAAGTATTTATAATTCAAAAAAATAGATATTAATGTTTAAAAGTTTAAGACTGTCTGCCTTGCCTACCTCATTCATGAGTTTAAGCGTCACATGTTATTTGCTGTATTATACTGTAATATACTTATATTTGTTATAAAATTAAATGGAAATAATAAATCTGATAAATTTTTATTTTGTACCTACTGATTTATGCTTAATATCAAGTGTAAGAACATTTTAATTAATTGTGTTCAACGTACTTCCCCTTCAAATCTCAATCCAGTGAATTTGTATACCAACATCAACATTTTCGTCTTTGTTCGTAAATAATTTCATTGTACTAAAGGGTTATAGTAGTAGAAAGTCAAATAAGGAGATCACCATATTTTTTTACAAATACCATCTGTGTGAAAAAGCATAGTGGACTCCGTGATTGATGTTCTCTTATTGTTCCTCTTAGATTGTTTACTATAATGTAATATAACAAAAACTTTAGCCACAGCAACGCGTGGCCGGGTCAACAACACGTGGTAATTATGCTGTTAAAATGTAGCTTATCGACGGTTAACTATGAATACCTCCTAACATACATTTTTGTGAAATTCACTTTTTGATGCAGTTTCGTTAATAATTTCCATCTGCTTCGCTGAAGTTTTAAAATTTCAACTATTTCACATCATAGATATTCAAAACTGATAATTATGCATAAAATTTTATTATTATACATTTTAATTTTGAGACTATAATCAGTTTTGTGTGTCCCCTGTAAAGTTTACAAAATTCGACATAGGAGATATTCATAGTTAACCGTCGTTATATGACACGTTCGTAGATTTACCATAGCAGCGCCATCTATTGATTACTTACTCAACCTGTCGCCGCTTAATTTTACCATTTACTATTATTATTATCATTTAAACAAATCATTGAATTTAAAAGTATCGTTAAATTTAAAATTGAATTAATACAGACGTGCCCTCAAAATGAATGCATTTAGAACACATCTTCGTTAAGGTTTATTTGATGCACTGTGAATGCACTCCCTTTTTTCTAGAACATAAAGTAAAAGGAAATGCATTCATTTTGATGGAGCACGCCGCCGACATTGGACACAAATTGTAAGTTTTCTGATGTAAAATATTGTATGTATAAATAATTCCAACTCTTTATTAGAATATTAAAACTCAGCTAGCAAATTTGAACAGGTGTTTTAATAAGTGCCAAAGCGTAGCGCCATCACAACCCAGTCGAAAGGTATCGACATCTGTTAGAATCATTTGGAGTTAACAGATAATTGTGACTGTCAAATAATAACAGACAAATAATTAGCAATAAATTAAAATTGCGACTATAATTTGAGATTTAAACTGTCCTATCTCTCAAGGGGATCGAACTGCACATGGTGTGCGAATTTTATTATAATCGGTTAAGTGGTTTAGGAGTCCATTGAGGACAAACGTTGTGACACGAGATTTACATATATTAAGATAATTTTATAATTTTATTATCAACTTAGTTTTTAGAAGAATGTATGTACTGTACATACGTATATGAATAAGGTTGTTCAGTTGTACCCAAGTCACACATATTCAAATTCCATTAATAACTATGGTAAAATTGAAGAAAACGTCACAATATGTTTTTATCTTTTTGTCCATGAAAAAGATGTAAAATTCTACTCAAGGTTTTCTTAGGTGTAGGAACACAGATATATTAAAAAACACGGAAATCTATAATTCAGTATATAATATGTACCTACCAACCTTCGTAATTATTACAAGAAATTTAACATTTTAAATAGAAAAGTTTAAAATTAGTTAACACATTTTCTGTAAAAAAAAAAACATAAAATAAGCGACTAAGTATCCTCATCATCAACCAAACAAAGCAAATTTCCTAATATCATAGTATGCCACAAGCATCATCGATTTTTAAAACAGGAGTCATTAGCCGTGTTTTTTTGGAGAAGTTATCCGTAGTACAGTAGGATTTTATATGAATAACAACATCCGCAGTAGCATCACTGCCGATAAAAAGAGAAGTGAAATCCTGCTGCGGATAGAGATTTGACGTTTATTCGAGTATCGGCAGTGATCTTACTGCGGATGTTGTATTTGTTTTTCATATAAAATCCTACTGTACTACGGATAACTTTTCCAAAAAAACACGCCTATTTTATATCCAGTGCAGATCACAGCCTTTCAATCCGGAAAAACCGCAACAACAATTACACTATTAAACCATCTACTTCGATCTTCCATCTACTGCTCTATGATCGAAGTATGTATACAAAATATCATACCAATTACTACAACAGATACAGTACAGATACAGCTAAAGTTTATTTCGCTGAAAATTTGGTTATTTGAAAAAAACTAAATATAAAGTTTTCAAGACCACAAATGGGAAGTTATCAGTGTGGGTCGCACCCATCCTCTTTTTTTCTTGTAGTTCTAAGGTAGGTGACGACGAATTTTTGAAGTTGCAAAAAAAACCGAAAATTTGTCTAAAATGGGTACTCATGAAACCAGTGACATATGTTAGTTTAACATTTAAATGATGAAAAAACTTGTGCTTACACCTAGGGGGTGGTGGAAAGTATCGCTGCCAGTTAAGGGAAGTTGGGCCCCCTCGTAGTGCACTGTAATCTAATTATTTTTTTCCTGGCCTTAAAATCTTGTAGGAAAAATTTTTTTTTATTGAATTTCATAGCTAATTAGAAAAAGATTACGGTAAAAAGTCACCTTTTACTCTAAAAAAGGGGCAAAAGGGGAGAAAAACACTCTTTTGAAAGTTTTATTTTTAAATCTCAAAAACTACATGCATTTTGATGAATATAATAAAGCAATTTTAGATTTCATACAAACATAGACCAAATGATAAAATTTTAGAAAAAAAGGGGGGTGCCGGGGTTAAAAGTAACCATTTTACGCATCTCAAAAACGAAATGTATTTTGAAGACTTTTTTCTTCTGATGATTTTTTATTCACAAATGCATACATATTTAACTATACATATGTAAAATAAAGGAGGGGCTTGGGGGGCTAAATATTTTTTCGTTTTTTTGTCATATAAAACCATCCTGCAAACTATCGAGGATGCGAAGTTGCTAAAGAAATTCAAAAAAGGCGTGATACACTGAAGAAAAGTGTACGGCCGAAACAAAAACTAAACAAAGATAAACCTAAAACAAGCCAAATATGAGTAAATTTAATTGATAAAAGGGCTAGTAAGTCTATTAACGAAAACACGAAACCCAATGAAACTAAAGATATAAACGAAAAATCCAAACCAAGTACTACGAATACGTATCCCCACGTGGTATCAGGGTTTAGTAAGTCTATCAAAGGGAAAATGAAACCTAAAGAAACTAAACCTCAAAACGCAAAACCCAAACCAAGTCATACAAAAACGTATGCCAAACTGGAGTCACAAAACCAGGAACAAACTACAAATACTCGTATACCAGACACAGTTTCCCAAGTGTTTTCTTTGATTCTTGCCAGACTTGAAGAGCAAAGCAGGACGAATAAACTTATATTTGAAAAATTAAGCATGCTTGAGCCTAAGACTCGACATCCCAGAATAAATTTTGAAAATGGATGAGCTGTTTAAAATTTTTACATGGAATGCTATTGGATTATCATCAAAAATAGATGAACTAGAAATACTTCTACAAAATGAAAAAATTGACATATATTTGATTACCGAAACTCATTTAAAAAAAAACTGCGATGTAAAAATTAAAGGATTCTGCGCTTATCATGCATTTCATCCATCTGACAGAGCAAGAGGCGGATCCTCTCTATTTATTAAGGATACTATCGAACATTCAATTAGAAATATAATTGAGATCGATATAATGCAAATAAGTTCAGTAACTATTAAATTTAGAAATTCATACTATAGTGTTGCGTCAATCTACTGTCCTCCTAGAAGTAAAATTGCGAAAAACGACTTTATATATCTATTTCAAGTTGGTGGCGACTTCAATTCGAAACACACTTTCTGGGGATCGAGGTGCATCTCAACTAAAGCTAGGCAGCTTTTCAAAGCTTGTATGGCGTCTTGTGTTGATTTTTTCTCGACAGGTAAACCAACATACTGGCCAAGCGAAAATGCCAGACCTTGTAGACTTCTTTATCGCAAAAGGACTAGATAAAAATTACACGAAAATCGAGGAAAATGTTGACCTTTCCACCGATCATTCACCAGTCATATTGACAGTAAGTGGAAAGCTAGTCAAAAAGGAAAGAGCTCCATTTTTATGTAACAACAAAACTAACTGTGATAAGTTCAGAGAACATTGCGAAAACAATATTGCCCTTAATATATCTTTGAAAACGCCTTTAGAGCTAGAAGATGAAGTCGATATATTTATTAAAGTCATACAAGACGCTGCATGGAAAAACACTCCACACAACTTTAGAGATGCAATTAGAAACACAGTTACAATTCCACCGGAAATAAAAGATATGCTTCGCGAAAAAAGAACTGTTCGGAAAAGATGGCATCAATCACGAGCACCTCAGGACAAAACCATCTTAAACCGCCTCTCAAATGAACTCAAGTATGCTATCCGCGAACCAAAAAATCGGAAGATTCCTACCTATCTTGAAGGTCTGACCGCAGATAAAAATACGAATTATTCATTGTGGAAAGTTATAAAAGATGTTAAAAAGCCGCAAATACATTCAGCACCAATCAAACAAAATAATGGTGAATGGGCTAAGTCCGATAGAGAAAAAGCCGATTTATTTGCTGAACGTCTAGAGGAAACCTTTAAACCTTTTGACGACCAGGCGTTGATAAATGAACATGGTGATATCCAATGGACACCTGAAAACTTTCTTATTCGGAATATCACGTTATCAGAACTTCATCAAGCTATTAAAAATCTTAAAAATAATAAAGCTCCTGGGTCTGGGTATACGACCTAATAAATGCTACGTGCTTAAAGAGCTACCCAGAAAAGCAGCAATTAAACTTCAGCACCTTATGAATGCGGCATTAAGGCTTTCATACGTTCCACGCCAATGGAAAGTCGCAAAAGTTTTAATGGTTCCAAAACCGGGAAAGTCTCCGAACGAAAAGAAATCTTATAGACCGATTTCCCTATTGCCACTGATCTCGAAGGTATTTGAGAAAATCTTATTTAAGCGACTGCTTCCTATTATCGAAGAAAAGCGGCTTATTCCAAACCATCAATTTGGTTTCCGCCCAAACTGTGCGCGACATTTTAAGGGTAATCATTACCCCTTTAGTGCGTGCAAAATTATAAAATAAAATGCACGACTAGGTCGCACGAACTTGCTCCTATGTAATAGACTAGGAATTTTAAAAACGAATGTTATTAGAGAAAACTGTTCATAAGGATAAAATTAATTTTTTTAAATTCATTTAGTAGTAAGAGATAAGAACAGAATGCTATGCAAATGCGAATTTATGCAAGAACAAAAATTGTAAGTTGTTGTAGTGGTTTCTTAAAAAAATAGCTTTTATATACAAAATTTTTAAGAGATGTTTAAGAAAAAAATTTGGTACGCCAACTTTAAGTTTTTATTTACTGTACGAATGAAAATTAAATTTCCAAAAAATATATTAAGGCATTTTCGAAATATCGAATTTTCCAAAAAAAAAAATTTTTTTTTAAATTCAAAAAATATTTTTTTTTTAAGTTTTGAAATGCAATGTTTCTTAAAGTTTTTAGAAGCATCTCTTTAAAAAATTTCATTAAAATCCGTTATGTCGATAATGAGAAATTCAAACTTTCAAAAAATCGTTATATGGTAGGTATAGTCAGTAAATGTCTTGTTTTCAAATTTTTTTATATTTAATTATAGATCCTAAAAATTAATCGAAAGACTAAAAAAGAGAAAAATACGTCTTTCTAAAACCATTTTTTAACATTTGTATGGAGGGTACCATTATTTTTTGGTAAAAACAAATTTCTCATATCTTGTAGATTATTTTAAGAAACTTTTATTTATCAAGTTTTAAAAAAATCTACCGTGGGGTTTTCGAAATACATATTGAGTTTTCAAAAAAAAAATTTTAAATTTTTTTAAAAATCCAAAAAATTTTTTTTTGAAAATTTGAAAAGACAATAATATTAAAACTACTGGGGAGCCTTAACATAAAAAAAATGATTAAAATCGGTTGTACCATTTTTGAGAAAATCAGAAACTAAAAAAAATGTTCCAGGAGAGGTACCAAAAATAATAATTTTTTGTAAATTTTTTTTCATTCGTTACCTAGGTTTAACTAAATGAAATTTTATGAATTTTTTTTTTATAAAATCTGTGGGACAGTTTTTGAGAAAAAAAAATATTTATAAAATTTCGAACAAAAATGGTAGGTACAGTTATTGTTGGTCTTAAAAAATCAAATCAAAAAAGATCCGGGGGTGAAAAAATAAACCCATATCTACCAAGTTTAATGAAAATCGGCCGAGCCGTTTAGCATTAGTCGAACCGACAGACAGACAGACAGACAGAATTGCGAGACCCACTTTTTTGGTCTTCGCCATCATCGCAATATCAACTTTGATCAAAATCTCGAGTTCGATTTTTTTTACGAATGCATAACTTGCCTTATAATATCTATAAGTCGCAAGTCGCGGGATAAGTCCATCGATGCGGTTTTATTGTATGATTAGAGGGTCTCCTACTATTTTCGCTAATATTTTGGCAACGTCAGGCAGGACGAAGATCCACGTCCAGTTTTCGCACTGTGTTAGGTCTCCTTTTTTAGGGAGCTTCACTATAATTCTCTTTTTCCACTCATTCGGAAATCTTTCGGAGACCCAAGCTTTCTTTATGAGTGGATGCAGGAGTTCGCTCGATGTCGTTGGCGCCGCTTATAGAAGCTCTGCAGGAATGCCATCAAGTCCTACCGCTTTGTTGGTCTTCAGTGCTTTGATTGCGTTGCGGATCTCATCTCTACTGGAATGCAGTGTGAATTCGGGAATTTGTTGTTCCTGTCAGCTCAGCAGGTATCAGTTGCGCATTGCTGTCGCTAACTCGGCTTAATACCGACGCAAAATAGTCCTTCAACCTTCTCAGCTGATCCTCATACTAACTAAGTAGCGAGCCGTCTGAGTCTTTTACGAGGTGTTGTTTGGAACTGCGAGCACCAACCAGTTCCTTTGTAATGCTGTAGACGGTTCTACTGTCGCATCTGTTAGCAGCATCTTCTGCTTGCTGGGCCAAAGCGTTGATGTGATTACGCTTATCACGTCTTACACTGCGGTGAACCTCTCTCTTTCTCATGCGGTACAGGGATTCTAGCTCTCTTTTTTCTACTCCAGTTGCAGCGGCAATACGGGCCTTAAGTTTTTGCCGTTCACCAATCCGTATCCAGGTTTCTTGAGAAAGCCAAGCGTTATTATTTCGCCACGCTCGCTCGGCCGACTATTCTTTCAGCACCTGATATAAAAACATTTTTCACAGCATTCCAGTGGTCTTCAATGGATTCAGGTTCCGTGCTGCTGATTGTCATCATGCCGTGCGAAATGTGGTCTCTCAATTGTTGGCGTGTTGAGAGATCCTTTAGTCTGTCGGTGTTGAAGCTGGGTAAGCGGGTTATGCTATTGGATCTCCGAGCTGCAGCTGTACGAAGTCTTACAGTAGCTAGCATAAGGTGGTGGTCCCGAGCAGGTCCCGTATCAGCTCCTCTTTTATTTCGAGCATCCAGGAGACTGCCTCTAAAGCGCCGGCTAATCGCGAAGTGATCAATTTGATTCGAAGATGCTTGCCTGTCCGTCGACACTCAACTTATTTTGTGGCACGTCTTGTACTCAAACATGGTGCCGCCAACTTCAACTCCGTGGTTTCTAATCACATGTTTGAGTCCATTGTTGTTGCTGCCAACTTTAGTATTCAAATATCCTGTAGCCATTTTAATATCTCCGCGCGGTGTGTTATTGTAAGCGGCTCCTAGCCGACTTTAGAAGCATTCTTTCTCCTCATCGGATGCGAGCTCCGTTGGGGCGTAACATTGTATAATGGTGACGGGACGTACTCTTACCTTTATTATTCTTTCTCCAAGAGACTCCCATGAAATCAGACTACTGACAGCTGTTTTTTTTAGCAGCAGCCCAACCCCAGCTTCACGTGTGCTTCCTGGAGCTTTTCCGGAGTAGAGCAGTACAGTGTTACGTGATGGTGACTTGAACTTGCCCGAGCCCATCCAACGTATTTCGCTAAGGCCTAAGATGTCCAGCCTGTACCACATGAATTCCTTCTCTAATTGGAGGAATCTAGCGTTGTGAGGACCTTCACTGCCATCATCGAGGAGTGTCCTCCTACTCCTATTCCAGAAACCAATCGTTGTCCTAATTCGATAGCCAAAGGTCGTCAACATATTATCATCAGTTATCCGAAGCGTTGTTTCAGTTTCGGTAGCAAGATGGTTTTCAGTTACGGAGAGTGCTAGGCTTCGTAACCTATCCTAACGAGTTAGGAGAGATTTTCTTGCTTTCCAATTTTAGCTAATTCATGTGGATACACAAATCATTGCCCGGGGACCACCACGAGGAGGTAAGGGAAGCACTTCGACGTGACTAAAAGTTGTGCTGCTGGACTTTGCCAGGTTAAAGACACTCAACAGTTTCCCGCTTAGGCACGCCGCAGGCCCCCAGAAGACTATGCAGTGTGTTACCGCTACCGGATTGTTCGTTGGGCGGAGAATATCGCGGCTGTGGCGGTCGATGTCGCTGATATTGGAGACACGTCAGCCAGACGACGGGCCACGCAGACATCAGTTTATGCCTGCTGACCGTCCGTAATGTTTGAAATAACTTTGTTTCGAAAATCATAATGAACGACGAGGTGCATTTCCTCTTACGATGATTGGGCCATATTTTTTTGAGGACGCCATCGGCAATTTTACTGGGGAACGCTACAGTCCCACAATAAACGACTTCTTACTGACGGAATGACAATAGAAATTGTGAAGAAACCGTTTCCTGTTGGCGTAGTCTCCCTTTTTGGCGATTTGGCATGGTCAGCAGGGTCACCCAATTTAACCATCCCAGACTTCCTTCTTTGGAGCTACTTGAAGTCGCGGGCTTATGCCAACAAGCCGCAGTTATCATCGGAAATCTCGTGGAAATTCATGGAAAATGCGATAAAACGTGCGCAAATTAGATTCGTAAAAAAATAGCATTGGGCATATGAGAAGAAGAAACTTGAATCAAATTTTTCCATCCGCTTATGATCTAGCTATATACTCAAATCTCACTAAAATATACAAGACCTATATTAATCGTCACCCTAAGGAATGTCTAAAAAGTGTTATGCAGAAATTGTTCAACTTTGAACCCAAACCAGAGATTATGACGAACAGACCGAACAATAATGAAGAACGAGCCACAAAGAAGAGCAGACAAAAGCTGACAGAACGACATTTTAACAGAAAAGCAGAGCACCAGACAAGAGAAGACATTTCTAAACCACAGAAGTCGAATTCGAAAAATTATATTTAATTTGAAATACAATAAATTAATGTTTATAAAATTTTAAAATTGTAGTTAAAGGTGTCTCAAATTTTTATCATTGCACAACGTGCACGAACAGAAATCCTCTATTTCAATAAAAAATATAACAAAAATTGCAAATGAAATAACACCAACCAACATTTTTCAACCCTTATTCACAGTCCATGGATAGAGATAAGGACCTATACTATAATCGCACAAGAAATTCAACTTAATTCTGCATTCTATTGCAGAAATGGAAACCTTCCATAATTTATTGTCTCGTGTCAGCCCATTTGACATTTAAAGGTCCATTTAAATTCAAACATCGAAATGTTTACAAGCCATTTAGTAACTGAGGTAACAAATACCCTGAAATTATGCTGACGGTATAGCTGTTTATCCGACCTTTCGGATTGCCCCTTTTTCCCGATTGCAAATGTTCACATTTACATTTGTACATATAAATATAGAAATTACACCAGGTGACCCAGATTCATGAGATATTTATTGTTTTATTACTCTATTCGTGTAACAGCACCATGTTACCGGTGGATTTTTGATTGTATTTGCCAAATGAATGCCAATACCACACTTTACCTGGTGCCAAATGTGGCCAAACAGCTTAAGCTCTATCAATTTACATACAAGTACAACGCTCTGCGAGTGCTGTTAAAAATTATTGATAAAATATTTAAAGCCCGGCATGTTATCCTGTCAGAGAATTAGTTTGATTTGTAATTCTATAGAACTTTCGTACCTTTATGTGTGAGTGAATAATGAGAAACTCTTTAAGCAGAGTTGCAAGACTTTTGATAGTTTATTTACTTCTTAAGGAATATTTAAGGCATTTACAAAGGTTTCTTTAGAAAAATAGCAAAAGCTTTTAGCATAATTCTGACCGTGTTTCATATTTGAAAGAATTTTTTAAAACAAAATTCAGACAATAAGAAATCTTAACTTTGTTCAGACCCTGACCACAACAATACTCTCCGTGCAGATCTTATTTAAAAAGCAAGAATAGAATTTTTGAAATTTGAGTGCATTGTTCAGCATCGTTCCACCTTGGAAATAAGATGAGAAATCCCTCTTAGCAATAAAATGTCAAGCAAAAACCAAAGTCTGGGTGGAGATCCTTTATCCAGAAAGGCAAACAGTATCCCTAGAGAAATTCATATGCTTCATTCCACATCAGTTGTAATTATGAAAAAAGACAGAAAATTAATGGTTTTTTTTAAGTACTCATACGCCGCAGTTACCATCGCATAATAATCCAAAAAAAGTACTCATACGCCCCAGTTACCGTTTTTAGTTTTATTTCGCGATATTAAAATTAAGGTTGAAGGATTCTTAGGTTTAACATTATATATATCCCGACTTTGGATATTCGTATCCAACAAAGCAATTCAATAAAAAAAAAAAACAATTAAGGAATATTTGCACAAGACCGGTGTGCCTGTGACAGGATTAAGAGTCCAGTAAAATTAAATTAATTAATTCGAAATATCTACAAAAAATACTGGGTCGTTTCTTAAAGAGTACCTATTGGAGGGTGTAAATCCAAAACAAAAAACGCCCATGCGTTGTCCGCCATTTTGAAAAAGGCTTTGGAAAGCGTGAACTCGATTTTCTCGGCTCCTATCATATATAGAGCTGTATTTTTTTTAGGTTTGTACGTTGTAATATCTTCTTTAACTTTTGTTGAGAACAAAATTTGAAACCTCTTTCCAAAAAAAAGTTATCGACGAAAAACTGTCGAGATTTTGAAGTAAAAAATGGTTACAATACATTACATTACATATTCCACTACTCCGTAGATAAATCTACGAAGTAGAGACACTGAAAGCACTGGTAACTCAGACCATTGGCTTATACAATACAACAGAGAGAGACATACAGAAAGAAAGAACAGAAGAAACACATGTCAACAGCACACGGTTTTGTATTTGAACGGTCCCCCATCCAAGTACTAACCGCGCGCAACGATGCTTGATTTCGCTGATCGATGGGAAGCGATGCTTTCATCAGAGCCAAGGCCGTTAACGAAAAATGGTTTTTAACGTTTATCTCGCCTCATGTTCATCTGATCGAAAAAATACTGAAGTTGTTTTTTATAGATCACTTTATTTCCTACATTTTGGTATATGTATTTAAATTTTGTGTGCGATAAAAACTGTAGGAAATATAACCTGACAAAATGGCAATTAGCCTGCGAAAAAATTTTTATATCGGAAAGAAATATAACTTTGGTCCCGCAAAAATATATTTAATTTTATTTTGTTTCAAATCTATTTTTAAGCGCATTGCCTGTCAGGATGAACACGAATAAAATAATGTGAATTATAAGCGACATAGAAATAAGACACGGCATTCTCCGCTTTAGTTCAGCCGCCATCCCTGGAGATAAAATATCTGAGACAACAACCATCAGTCTCAGAACATCGTGCCACACATCTTTCCTATCCTTCTTTCTCTTCTTAACTTCACGCCCGCGCTGTGTTGAAACATTTAAAGGGTAATCTAATCCCTTGAGCGCGGGTAGATTATAAAAAAAAAAAAAAAAAAAATATCTCATAATGCTTCGGAGTAAAAAAGTTTTAAATATGGGTGATTGTTTTATATGTGAAAAGCTATTTGGTAACGAAAAAGTTTCGGTGGTGAAAAAAAAAGTTTAAGTACATTACAATCGTTTGCAGTTAAAAGAGGTAATATCGAACATGCGCGTATGCTTGAAAACCTTGATAATATAACGGTTCATGTTAATTGCTGGAAAAATTATGTAAATGAACGAATGGCTAAGGCAGAATTTAAGCGTTGGAGTGAAAGTGATGCAACTTTACCGTTAGCTTCTTCCTCATTTTATCAACCGAATGATACAAGCCAATTCGATTTTGAAAATAAGTGTTTTTTTCTGCATAGAAGAAATTGGAAGTTTTGAACAACAGACAAAAAATCCAAAAATCCTGGGACACCACATCAAAAAAAAATGCGCCGTAACTCTACCTCGGTGGTGGTGTGGAAAAGAGTTTTAACTGTTTCTTTAAACTTCATAGTGAACATAATCAAATTTGAAAATTTTCAAACGTGAGTAAATTTCTTTTTTTTTTTTATTTTCGCAGGATATTCGCCATTTTGACAGGTTATATTTCCTACAGTTTTGTCGCACATAAAAGAGAAAATCGAGTTCACGCTTTCCAAAGCCTTTTTAAAAACGGCGGACAACGCATGGGCCTTTTTGTTCGAATTTTTTGGATTTACACTCTCCAATAGGTACTCTTTAAGAAACGAAAAAAAAATTCGACACAGTATTTTTTGTAGATAAAAAATACTAATTTGACTGGACTATAAGATTGAATATTGAAATGAGAAGAAGAAGATGGTGATCTGTCAGATCGGGGTTGCGTTCAATTAAACTGCAATTTAGCAGCAAATTAAGGTGCTACTCCATGGATTCGTTCAGTGTTGGATGGGTTCTTTTTCGAATGATAAGATATAAGAAAGTATCAAATATATAATATCAAACTATTATAAGTACAGGGTCATGATTACACTTACTATATGTGCCAGGAAGTGTTTTGTTCCAACATGGTAAAATGTTTCAAAATGAAGCCAAAGATAGCGTGACGGATGGCGCCCCTAAGGAATTTTTCAACTTAGAATGTAATTACTTTCCCATTAAAAGAGTGGCTGATTTTTTCGACTAAAGGGGTGCCAAGATGTGTTCCAAAATAAGGGGGTATCAATAATTGTATCCTTATGCTATTTCTAAACTGAAATAATAACATAAAAATTTAATTCCAAAAAAGGAAGTTCAAGATCTTATTAGGGAAACCTTTACGGGTATAGGAAGAAAACGGTTAATTTTTTCAATAATAAAAATGTCTAAATTTATCAATTTGCTAGGTGTCACAAACGAAGCGAAGATGATCTTGGGAAAAAACGAATCCCAAGAGATAATTAAATCTTTGTCCAAACCGGCGAATGGAAAATGAAATTGGATTAATCCTCTAGAGTTTGTCTAGTCCATCTGGCCATAACTCCTTTAACTCATCGGCAAATAGCTAAACTGAGTATCCTCTTTTCTGGAAACTGCCACAAAATTATTTTTCAAATTGCACGCAAATTAACGATTTTAAAATTCTCCAAATAATGCATAGGTTTTCTAGGAACTTTCCAATTATGATCTGTACAACACCAGGATCTGACAAAAAAAATTTTTTTTGTTTTAAGGCTCAGACAAATAAGTTTGGGAGTTTCCTAACTGTTTTACAAAAAAACATTTTTGCGCTCATTTTTAGTACGAACTTTTCTGTACTTGAACTTGTTACGGTAAGATTCACCGCAACAAAAAACATTCTTAGTCTCGGTTCTTAAAACGTTCTTTCGACTATGTTGTTTAGTCATAGTCTTACTTTCGATATCTGTTTTCCCCTTCTTCCCAACCGTTCTCATTTTTCGACCCACATTTTGAGTCCGTTGTCCTCTTGGAGCTTGAGAGTACGATGTCTTCTCCGCTGCTGGATAGACGAAGAAGCAGGGAGGCCGAGGCCTTGATGGAGTGTTGGAGATTAATTTAAAGAAATTGCAGCAACTTTGCTACAACCCTCCCGATCAGCCAACACGGTGATGTTAGAGTCTTTCCATTCCGAGGATGAGCCCAGAAGAGAGTCCTTCGTTTTTATAGTCATCGATCTTAATGTCGGGAAGACCGCTGACTTTTTTGGACATCTCCACTGTCGCCGAAGATGACCTGGATGCCTCATCCTCTTCCAATTATGGGAAGGTGATAGATATACCAGCGTCTACAGCAGCATCTTCGACTTCGTTAGAGGAAGTGGATGCACAAGTAACATCCGCGTCCTTTTTATAGACCTTCAGTGTGACGGTTTGACGGTGAACCAAACCTAAACACACCTTTAGTCTGCGCCAGAGGACAATAATTGCACCTCTAGGCTTGAGAGTTCGGCTGTAACCATGGCGCGAGTTATTGGTCTGCACGGAATTTTCTCCTTAGCAACAAACTCGAGCTTAGCACCAGGCCAGACTTCTCCTAACCAGCTAACGGCCAACGATAGAAGATCACACGATTCTTGTTCGTCACAAACCATGAGCTTGATATGTCCTTGATGCCAGCCACCATAGTTTGTAATTGGAAGTGGTCCTGGGTTTTCCATCATTATACTCATAAAGCTCAATTGAAGCTTCCCTTTCACCATTTGCCAATTTTCCACAGAGATCGTGCCATCGACATCATTCCCGTCAATGATCGCAATATCGCTAAAGTTCTTCTTTCCTCCACAGGGATGTGATGGAGCGCTGATGTTGTGCACTTTGGGGCGTTTGGGTACTGAAATTGTGCACTCCATAGACCTTTGACGCTTTAACGTAGAGTCTCCGTGGCCATGCCATTACCCTAGGGTCGTCTAAAACAGATTAGTTCCGTTTTAGAGGGATTGATTTTATTCCCTATATGGAGATAAAATTCCCATAGTCTAAGGATGTGTGCCTTAACTCTACGTAGGGCTATGTCTGGGTTAATTGATGAGCTGTATGTGATGGAGTTATCAGCAGAGTTTTTGTCATTAGCATGTTTGCTGATGTTTCGGAGGTGTAGAGGTTAAAAATAGGTCGAGTCCAAGGATCCTCGAGCGACTCCAGCTAAGATGTATATAAGGATTGAGTAAGTACTACCCATGCGTACGTAAAACTTACGATTAGTGAGGAAACTATGGATGATGAGTATAAGATATCTAAGCAAGTGAAGAGACTTCACCTTGAAAACCAAACCATCTATCCAAACAGAGTCGAATGCTTTTCGAATATTAAGCAGACACGTTACAGTGGTCCCTGGTTTGTTAAGAGACAGAGTTGTTTCAGCGTGGAGCTTATGCTGCACTATTCCCATTGAAGAGCATCATGAGCGGAGTTTGAAAAGAATCAGCATTTCAAGAAGTTTGCTGAAGCTAAGGAGGAGGGAGATCGGTCGGTAGTTACTTATATAATTCACTTTTTTGGTATTGAGAATTTTTGGGCTATTTTCAATTTATTTTGAAAATAGCTGTTGTTAATACAATTATTCAAAATAATTGTGAAAATAACAATTGAGAATAGCTCGGAGAGGATGACAAAATAGGTACCCTATAAATCGATCGTGGTGAGCCAGCGGATGGTCTGGCGACTCACACAACATCTATATAGAGAACGAGGACGCTCTTGATACCATTAACAAATTATGAAGACAATGCCAGAACGAAACATACACGTACACTTAAAGTGGATATATGAACAACACAACACAACATCAACATAAATGAATATATTTTAACTTCTATTTTTGAAGACGGCTTTAAACCCATCGTAAAACGCTTTATTTAAAAGTTACTTAAATAAAAGATGAGCTGAAGAGAATGGAATACCAAACGCTATCCCGTTCAATACCCCCATTTCTGCACAAAGGTCCACCGAATAGTAGATTGCGCGTTAGGTATTTTAATTTGAATATTTGCCTTCCTCCTTCGGTTCCTTAAAATTGTTAAAAGATTGCATACTAGTAGTAATCGCTCCTTTTTCGAATAATGTTCGAACAATAAAATTTAGTAGAGTAGCTGAGAGAGTGCTCTGAATATTATCTTCAACTTTCTATAATTTCGTTTTATTTTTCTCAAAAATTGTTATTTTAAATATGTCAAGATACCATCTTGGATTCGTCAAGTTTTGAGACGTACCCAACAACTTGGGTAATTCAGTGACTGTATGGGTGAGAGAGAGAGTTTCGATGGGACTAAACATCAGAGTGGTTCCACATAAGCTTGTGATTGAGAGTATGAATGTTTGAGTGAAAGAGGAGGCCAAGAAAGAAATAAAGGTTAAACTGTTGAACCAATTTTTGGTTGACTATATATCTAAGCTGATAGGCAGTTTAAAAACTTGTTTATAGAGAAAAAGATATATAAATAAAAAGATATAGAAGTTTGGAGAAAAACAGAATAAGTATTTTAGAAAGGATAATACTAAAAGGATTTCGAAGAAGAAGTTCAATTGGAAAGGTTAAAAATCGCCAGAACGGGAGCGAGTAAAGTTATCGAGGAAAGAAGGAGGAAGAGAAGGAAATAAGATTTGAAAAGATAAGTAGAGTTTTAGTTTTTAAGAGTTGTATTCGTTTGCTTAAAAGTGTTGTAGAAAATATTAATTCGGTTGGGCTGTGGTTTGTTTTATTAATTAATTAATTAACTTAACAACCAAATTTTGATTTTTTGATTCAATCTCAATTACTACTCTTTTTTTTTGTACCATTTTAATCACCATAAAATCTAATAAGCTTCTATAAAGATTAAAAATGGTTGTTCTTGAATAAATTCATATTTGCTTAAAGTGTAATAATTTTTCTCTATGTATGACGTACAAAAATAAAAAAAAATTTAACTTAAGTTTCTTGAAACTTAACAAGCAAGTTCGTGCGACGCAGTCGTAAACTCTAATAAAGTAGTATTAAAAATACGCAAAAAGGAGTGTGCATCATTTAATACAAATTTATATATAGTATGATTAGTAATTTTTATTAAAAAAATCAAATTTTATGAATTGTGCTCTGGGGCGTATGAGTACTTTTATACCTTTTTTTTATTTTTGATATTATTATATTGTTATTATATTATTAGGTAGTACCCCTTGGCATAATGGTTAGTGCGTTGGACTGTCATGCGGAGGGTCTCGAGTTCGATTCTCAGCCGCTGCAAGAAAGTTTTTTTTAGGGGTGTACTGCCTCTTGCGAGGAATTGACAAATTCTCCAAGAGTATCTCTTGTCATGGAAAGTGCTGCTCATTAGCCGTTCAGAATTGGCAGAAAATTGAAGGTCCCCTCCATTCCTGGTAACACGCACACAGGAATGGTTGTGAGTTTTAAGTCACTAGGTGCTGGTTCACTTCGAGCTGTTGCACCACCAAATTTATTTATTTATTATTATATTAGTGGACTATTAACTCTGAAATCTTGACTGAACAAAATCGCCATCATCGACGTTTTCTTTAAGGCAAAAATGGAAAATAAAATTTTTCCAAATCACCTTTGTTTCGGTTTCAAAAGTGATTAAGGACAAATCAAGAACTCATACTTCTTTTCATTATAATTAAATGAAAAAGTCCATTTTAACTTGCAATATAAAGGGTGGGGCATCTGAAGGTTTCTTTTTAAATCATAGGTTATTTTAATACTGACAACTGTTTCCCGCTCGAAATCTCGACAGAATACCAGTATCATACTGCGGAACGAAATAAGTCGCCTTACGATTGAATAACGTTGGGATCTAACAATTGTGATAGAATAGTGTGCTTTTATTTTGGACAAACAAAATTTAAGAAAAAATGTTACCTACACTGCCGCTCATCTGAATAGGTACACTATTTTTCGTAACTTACTGTAAGACTCTTTTCATATATATGGCAATGACACGTCTGTGTTATGTATGTAATGAAAGAGCATTATGTTGCCATTAGTTTGGGAGACAAAATTTTCTCTTTAAGCTTACCGTTATTCTTACACGCTAGCTAAACTTAATTCATTAAGAAAAACTGACGTTTTTTTTGGCTCATCTGAATAGGTTCAAAAGCAAAAAAATTATTTTTAATTGATGTGCGCGGGTGATGTGTACTGAAAGTTAAGTTTTTTGGTAAATCGAATTGTTTTAAACCATTTAACAAGGAAAATGGGTCGCGGAAAATGTTTAACCGCGAAGAAAAGGCAAAATAAAAGCATTTTCTGAATTACGGCTAAGCCAAAGAAAAATCGTAACAAAAAAAATGAAAAAAACCAAAATTTAATGGGTAAGTATGTGCGGAACATCAAAAACTACAGGAAAAATATGAAAGTTGGAACTTAAAATGCCAAATCAATCACCAAAAGACCCGCAATCATAACAGCTGCTTCTATTTCGCATGATTTCGCGTCGAAAATTAGACTCAAAACTGGTGTTAAGTGTAGTTTGTCGACGGTGGAACGCGGTATCAAGAGTACTTAACATTTAAAAAGGAAAAAAATACCGAAAAAACACATTTGAACGAAAAACGAAAAGAAAATCGTCTCCAACTTTGCAAAAAATACATGTCGTAGAAATCGCACTGGAGGCAAGTTATATTTTCAGATGAAAAAAATTCAATTTAGGGGGCCCAGATGGCTACAACTATTACTTTCATGACCTTCGTAAAGAAGAACATTATATAAACCGTCTGCATAGCTGTGAAGGCAGTGTCATGGTTTGGAAAGCAATTTCATATTATGGAACTTTTGAGCTGCAATTTCTTACTTCGCGAGTGAATGTCAATGTGTACAAAGGTGTGCTGGAAAAGGTCTTCCCACAAATTTCTGATCTTTTAGGACCAATACCATTGCCATTCCAGCATCATAATGCCCCTATCAATACAGCGAGGTCGGTAAAACAATGGATCGAGAAGCAAAATGTAGAGGTGTTGGTATGGCCTCCATACTCACCTGACCTTAACATAATTGAAAATGTTTGGGGACTTCTTTCCCGTAAGGTGTATGAGTCGGGAAGACAATATGAAGACAAGTTGTCCTTAATCGAGGGAATCAAGAAAGCGTGGGCAGAGATTTCGCTGCAATATCTAGAAAAACTGTATGACTCCATTCCAAATCCAATTTTTGAAACAATTTTAAAAAAAAGGTGGCAATACACACTACTAATATGAATCTTTATGTCCCTACCTATTTAATGTGCAAAATTAATCATTTAATTACAGTTATTTTTCTTGTTTTCTTCCTTTTTTTGCTTTTGAACCTATTCAGATGAGCCAAAAAAACGTTAGTTTTTCTTAATGAATTAAGTTTAGCTAGCGTGTGAGAATAACGGTAAGCTTAAAGAGAAATTTTTTTCTCCCAAACTAAGGGCAAAATAATGCTCTTTCATTACATACATAACACAGACGGGTCATTGCCATATATATGCAGAGAGTCTTACAGTAAGTTACGAAAAACAGTGAACCTATTCAGATGAGCGGCAGTGTATCTGTTACCGTTTCATTTTCATTTATTTGACAGTATGTACAATAAGATGACATTTTTTATAGTACTTAGATAATATTATTAGAAATTTAGTTTTAATAAAATCATACAAATATATCTAAAAAAAAATATAGTAATAATACTTAAAACTATTTCTTGTGATCAGAGGCGAAAGGAAGAGGATTATGGTTGAATTGAGAGAGATTCGAAGTAAAGGAAGATTGCAGCTTTGAATCTTGATTGGTTTATTATTAATTTAATTGGAGTCGGGAGCGAGTTCCATAGGGTAACAGAACGTATGAAAAATAAGCAGGAGGAGTTAAGGTAATTGCTTAACTTAGGGATTATGTTCATACTTCTTGCAGACCGGTTGGAAGATAGTTTGTTAAAAAGATATGATGGAGCATTAATATGAATTAATTTATGTAAAAATAAACAGTTTCTTGCGTTGATGTATTGCTGCAAAGTGCAACCCAGCAATTTTTAGAGAATTCAAAAACATGGTCATGTCTCCGTAACCCATAGACATAATGGATTGTGTCGTTGAAAGCAACTTGTAATTTATTTTTGGATAATGAATCGAGATCACTGAGAAGGTTAGAATTGGAATAATTAGAGATAAGACTAGTTTGCGTCGAGTTTTGATGGGAGTAAAGTGAGCTGAAGGCCATAATTTTCGTAAACATCCGTAAATGCGACCAATAACAGTATTAGTGTGTCTATAGCCTGAAAGGTGACAATCAATTACATAACCAAGGCTAGTACAATAATCCACTGCTTTGATTATACGATCACTAAGCAAAATTTCAGGTAGAGTAGAGATATCAAATCTTTTCTTGGAAATTGGAATGACTTGTGATTTTGAAGGATTCAAGAGCAGGCCGTTGGCAATGGACCAAGTAATTATTTGATTTAGATCATCGTTGATGGAAAGAGAAAGTTCATGCAGCTGATGAAAAGGTCGGGCTAGGTTAAGTTGAACATCATCAGCATATAAGTGGACCGAAGCATGCGAACAACACAAAGGCGGATCGTTAATGAACGTACAAAAGAGAATTGGACCAAGGATCGATCCTTGTGGGACTCTTTGTTCAACAGGTCTAAGAGTGGAGTATTTTCCACCAGAAATTACTCTTTGAAATCTGTCAGACAGATAGCTTGTTATCAACGAACATGCTCTATCGCTGAAGCCGAAGAAGTTTAGCAGTTTCCACTTAAGAATGCTGTGGTTCACCTTATCAAAGGCTTTAGAGAAATCGAGTAAGCAGAGGAAATTAATGTGACCTTTATCATAGCCAACTCTAATATCTTCGAGAAGATTGACTATAGCTGTTTGGCAGCTGTGATTTGCTCTGAAGCCTGATTGTTTTTCATATAACAGATTATTATTAGTGACGTGACTTACTCGTAGAATTTGCTTCTCCATTAGCTTCTCAAAGACATTGGAGATACAAGGAAGAATGCTGATCGGTCTGAAATCAGCTGGAGATGTGCAGTCTCGTTTCTTGATGATGGGAAGAACTCTGGCAATTTTCCAAGAGAGAGGAAAGGTAGCAGTGACGATGCACCAATTGATAATGTCAGTGAGATGAGTTATGATTAAGGGCAATATCAGTTTAACAAAGCGGATGGGCACCCCGTCCTCACCAACTGAGTCAGACTTAACAGCCATCACACATTTCATAACTTCAACCTCACTAACAACCTCAAAATCCTCAAGCCTAGGCACAGAACCCGACGATTTAAATGCTGTATTTACTTCAGAATCAGCAACAGGACTAGAATTACGAAGGAAGAAATCATTGAGCTCATCAGGGTCTAAAGAGCATTGAGAGCCTTTTTCCTTACACAAACCAATCTTACTGAGGTTTCCCCATAATTTTTTGGGAGGTAAAGAGGTATTTAGTTTGGACGAATAGTAGTTTACTTTCGATGATCTAATTATGGTTGTTGCTCGATTACGCGTTACTGTGAAAGCTCACCAGTTATCGAGACTTGGTCTCCGCTTCCATTTACTATGTAGTTTATTTCTATTTTTGATAGCAGTTTTTACTACCGAGGTAAACCACGGGCAACAACTATTTTGGATTCTAACCGTTTTAGTAGGAACATATTCATTGAAGAGTTGGAGCAACAGATGTTGAAAAAAGTTAACTTTATCATTCGCATCAGGATATAGGCGACAGTTTGGCCATGGAGCCGAGGCAGTAGCCAGATTAAGGTTAAAAAAGTCAATTGAGTTGAAGTCTTTGAAAGTAAAAGTTTCATTTCTGAGATGTTGATAATTTAATGTTGTATGTGCAAAGAAGAAGATTCATGATCGGAAATATCGAAAGATAACTGATCGTACAGCAGAACAAAGGATGAATCGGACACTATGATCAGATCCAAAAGACTTGGAGAGCAATTAGGTGCAAAGCGTATTGGATGAGTGGTGTTCACTATATTCATTCCAACTGATGACACAAAATCTTCCATCTGGAAGTCACACGTATCTTGTTTGAGCAGGTCAACATTGAAATCGCCACAAATAATCATATGCTCGTGAGAAATGCAGAATTCACTGAGAGTGGTAAAGAGTGGAGCTGAAGAATAGCTCCGCTTGTTGTTATGTACATATATACACATGAGATCAAGCATTTAGTGAAAGAATCACTGACTTCAATAACAATGAATTCAATGCCAGTCCCGCAAGATTTGGTTACAACTTTGGCATGGATACAATAAATAGTTACACCACCACCAACCGTGTCAGTGATTCTATCATTTCTAAATAATTTGAAATTCGGAATGTCATAAGCTTGATCACGTATTTCTGGCTGAAACCAGGTTTCACTTACACAAATAACATCAACACAAGAACAAGCAAACAAATATGTAAGATAGACCGTTCTTTTGATTTTTGATTTCCTCATTATTGGATATAACAATCTTGACAAAAAGTTTTATTCAGGAGCTTCTTTGAATTTAAAATAATATTGCATACAAAAATATTCGAAACAAAAAACATTTTTTTGAGGTTTTAAAAAAGAAATTTCTTCGGTGAAAATCAATATCTTGAAAACGTGTGAACGATTAGATTTTAAAAATATTTCCTAAGTCTATATTATCAAATATTTAAATAGATACTAAATTCTTAAGAAATTTCTTATACAAAAATTAATTTAATTTTAAAATGATTTTTAAACTTTGAGTAAATCCATAATTTCGTAGAAATCAGAAGGTAATAAAGACCACGCTTTCATATTTATAAAAGTTTAAATTCCAAAGTGCTTCTAAATAAGAGCAAGTACGTGCAATGCAGCCATGCATTTTTTTTATTTTTCTTGTTTATGTGTATTATTTTATTTTATTCAATTTGTTTTCATAAGACCTGTCCTAAGTCTTAACGTTTAAATATAATTAAAAGTTTAAAAATTTTCACTTCCCCAGAAAATCTGTTCGACTTATTGTTAAATTTTGGACTCTTTAATGATTGGTTGGTTTCTTTCTTCACTGCGGCGTTAATTTATGTCCTTCAACGGTTGATATAAATCCATGTGAATGGATCGGGACAAGCTTGTAGGTATATTGTGGCTTAAATGCGGGATAAAACCTTCTCACATAATATACATACAAGAGCACAACGTTTGGCAGATCATTGTTCCACGCCACCAACATGAAAATAATGTTGAAGAATGTAAACTGTACGGTGTTTCAGTTGGGGTATCACCCGAAGGCCTGAACCCATACCATGAGTGAAGTATGGTCTGAGCCATCGGCATAAAGTAATACATTATAATAATTTTGAAAGGAAATATCCTCGAACCTTCTTTTAGAGCGAAAACGATGAGGCAGGAATGAGGAAGGTGAAGCAAGAATAATGCCAGCCAACCAACGGTATCGGTAGGGTTTTAGGTTGAAATCGCTTCCTTCTAACGTTTTACTGTTCGACGACGGACGTGGCCTGACGGTGGTCGTATAACACGTTAGAATCTTAGCATGTTATGGGAGTTTCAAAAGAAGCTCTTTTTTGCCGATTGGCTCCTTTGTATACCGAACTATGGCAATGGCTGGTAATGCTATGCCCCCAATCCCGATTTCCTTATGAACGAACCTGAAAACCAGGACGGCTCTTTGTGTGCAATAATAATCGCACTATTGTTTGCTGCTCTGCCAAGGATTTGTTCGGTGGTTCAGGATGTTTTTTTTTTTAATTCATTTTGCAGGTGCATTGTTACACGATGTTGTTCCGGTGCCAAGGGGATAAATACACGCTGGTGAATATATATGGGGAAAATCGGTTCGCGGGATCCATTGTTTTCCATAAAGGGTTAAATTCTGTGCGAGCTAGGTATACTGTAATATTAATTCACAAAATTTTAGAAGCAACACACAGGTAAGGAATACTGTCGGGATTATTTAGAGAGAAAAAACTGACAGGTCACGAAAGTATCATGCAGTTTTTTTTCTTTCGTTTGCGTAATTTTCCAATTTGTGTGTGGTTTTAAGGTGATTTGACCTTTTTTCGGGAATTCTTTTTTGCCGCATTTTTTTATCAAAAAGAGTTTGTGGCTTTTTTTCATTATTTGTTGAATTATCGAAAGGAGGTCAAAGTGATTTAAAAATATGGAGGTTTTTGCTTTTTAGTTTAACGAAAAAGAAAATTTAGTATGAGGATTTTCCATAAAGGTTGTTGTGGCTTATAAATAATATTGCTCGGCAAGTCATTGGGCTTTTCGTCTCTTTTATGAAATATTATCAACTTAGGAGAAAGGCAACTTAAATAGTTTCATAAATTTGAAATCAGTAAAACTCACTTAGAAGAACTTCCACAGGGCATAGACTTTGTGGAATATATTTTGAAGGAATCACTGATAAAGTCCTAAAATATTATGAGGAAAAAGCTTAAATATTTGATGACATGTACTTTCAATTTTTCATGAGAGAAACAAGAATTTTCTGTGCCAGTTTTGGTGTTGAAAAGATGGAAAGGTTAGAAAGCCATACATCGACTACAATATTATTTTTATAATTTACTTATTTTTCAAACAATGGACTTTTGTAAATTCGATCTAAACTCTAAGCAGATACTCTGTCCTCTGCAAGTGCTCCTTCTGTGAATTAATGAGATAAAAATCATATCGTTATTCTGCTTTTCTTTCCAAATGTAAGGTGGGCGGTAGTAAACATTTTAATTGCTCAAAATCAGGGTTTTTAAGTTTGCCATTTAAACGCGAAGAGCCAGAGTGAGAACATAGATGAATTTAGAGATTTGTTTCAAGGTTCCGAAGTCGATGTCATTGCCGTATCCGAAACATGGTTCAGAAAAGATGTTAACGATATATTCTATTCCATGGCGGGTTATAAGCTGCATAGAGTCTGTTGTGCTTAGAGACCACACACAACTCACACAATCCTCATGTCGCTTTTAGGACACATGAATCGATTACGACCAAGTGTTCCACATGTGTCATGAATTGTTATACAATAGGAACGGAAATCGAACTATGTCCACTACACAATCCAAGCAATTCGATACAGGATCATATTGCAAAAAAAAGCAATTTTGACCCATCGTAGTGCAACTATGCCAAGTGTTACATATTATGTTGCATTATTGCAAGCGAATGGAAATAGAATGCGTGGTTGACCTTGAAATTGTGAAGATCCAGGCAATAGTTAGCATAGGTAGCGTAGGAAATGAAGAATAAAAGCTAAGTCACTCTTATTCTAATCAACAAACGAAAAGGTTTTCTTGTACTTCGCGCAAAAAGTGAAATACCAATAAGTCGATTGATTTAAACCTATTGGTGGAGGTACAACATTGTATGTCAGATATTCGCTGAAAACAAAAGTAAAATTCACAACTCCTCCCAATTGTTCATTTCAATGTATGTATTTGTATTTAAATTGCAAGTCATTATGATAAACTCTTACTAGGCATTGTCTATAATCCCAATTTCAAAATTGGTTTATCCCTTTTGTATTCTAGAAGAAAATTGTATGTTATTTCCAAACATCATCATTTGCAGTGATTTCAATTGCAACATTATCGTAAACAAAAGTTTGACCGACAAAATGAGTGCATTCAACCTACACGTTAATGTTAGCAAACCAACACACTTAACGGAAAGTTCAAGTACTCTTCTTGATGTTTTTGATGTGTAAACATCTTTGCCGGTGATCGAGTGAACCGAAAACGTAGGTAAAACTTATACGTTTCATGTAGCCCGTTACGGTTGCACATCACTGTTAAACGTTACGGTTATACGTTCCATGAAGCAACTTTTATCTAACGGAAGACCCCGTTTAAAGTGGAAATATTGCGTACTTACGACATAGTGCTTACATTGGAAACTTTGAGTACTGAAATCTCGATTTTATTACATTCCATTGTTGTCTACAATTAAATTCAATTCCCCAACATTTCTTCAATATGTCAAAACGACGAAAGACAAAACAACTGTTGTTAAATTTCATAGCGGGTTCATTTAATGTTTTCAACAAATCCACTTCACGTTAGTGATGTACGATTACATTTTATTTTATGCTCCCAAAAAATGCATTTTCAGTGTCGGCATTTAAAATTCCGAAAAATGCAAGGAAATATTCTCGATACGTCAAAATTAAATTTTTTCCTTATCTGTCATACCATGTAATGATTTTAATTATCGAATTAAATATTCTATATTATATCAAAATATACTTTTGGCATTTGCTATATCAAAACATCGATCGTTCTTCATCTGTCAAGCCATGAACTGGATGATGACTACGACTTCAATGAGTTAAAAAATTTAGTGTTGGCCACTTATATTTACCTTAACAATTTACACTACAAGGTGGGAATGATGTCAATCGGCTTACGAACCTCTTGCAGAGGGAGTAAGATAAATTACAGAAACCTAAAAAAAAGGAGGATTGGCTTGACTTTGATAAGGTGAACGCTCCATCTAGTGGCTTGTCAAACAAAAAATGTATTGACATTTTCGCTGTATGGCAAGCATATTTGAGAAAATGAATGAAAACAATTTTCGGCAAAATTGTGTTTTTACGAATTTCTTTGAGATTTTTGTAATTTTATCCGAATAATTTGTTTTATTTGTCTGTCCATTTCATCATATAATTTTTGCTTACTGTCTTAATATTTTAATCAGTGTTTATGATGTGCTGTGTTCTCATCTCTTTAACGTACTATACGCAAATGAACAAATAAATGTATGATCAATCATCAATCTTGCATATATACACTATTTCAATGCGGTACGCTAGATTGAAGGAAAATCAAAAGATTTTGATTTTTCATCAAGCCTACATCCAATCTATACGTATGACTTTTTCACTAATACACTTACACGTGCTTGTCATGCATTTGAAGAACGTATGTCTGGATCTAAATGCCATTGCTGAGGTTGAGAGAAAAGCGGAGTTATCTTTTATTCTTCTTTCTGGATTAATATATTTAAATTTGGCGTTCGTAGAGATAAATACTTTTCGCTTGAACAAAGTTAATTTATAGCAAAAATCGTTGTGTTTCAAAGCACCCGTGCAATCGAAAGGAAGCCCAAAGAGAAACAGAGATTACAAATCGGTTTCGTGTAAAAACAGTCTATTTTCTATCAGATAACATCTCTGTTTGAATATAAGTGTACGAGTACAAATGTAATGTTGTCTCAAGCAACATCCCTGTTTAAACATAAGTCAAACAAACTTTACGTTGCATAGTCCATTGGTGCGTTCTTTTTCTTACAATATTAAAATTATGAAATACATATGTAGATAGGTTTGTTCCTTTTCTTTGAAACTCTAGTACAGACACGTAAAAATAAGTCAGAGGAGTAAGTTCAATTCCAATGTGAACACTTTCTTGAAATTAAAGATTAAAAAGTCAATCATAGGTAAGTTTAAATACTCGTAATGGCTACGTGTGCATGTGTATAAATGGCGCATTAGTCGCGCATATCTTTTATCGATGCGATAGTTACAGGACATGGTCCAAAAATACATATGTCGTTAAGGGGAAAGCGTTATGTCCAGCTATATAGAGATATTTTTGGATTTAAATATAAGTAAAAGGGATAAATTGTGGAAAAATAGTGACTTGATTTGAATATATCTAGAGTCATAAGCTAATACGATTGAATTGTATGTTTATTGGGTACGTTCAATAACAAAAATTCATTACCCGGAGGAACGTTGATGTGTAAACATTTTAACCGTGAGTCCCGGCACTCACACTTTTTTTGTGAGCGTTATCTTATATGATCAGTTATCGCCATCAGGTTTCTTACGTCATGACCTAATACTTTGATTTTTCTACTGATAGACCAACAATTACTTTTGAGTATCAATATTTCAAAAATCTTCATGTTGTATCCCTATAATCTGATATCAGATCAGTCTATTGGCAGAATATGTATTACATGAGATCTTAAACGAACAAGTTGAATTCATTCAAAATAATGTGAATAAGTTATTTGACATCCACGTTCCATTAAAAGCAAGAACGGTTAACAGTTGTACCGATTTTGATAAAATCAAACAAAAAAAAATTGGTTCTAAAGGTGTGCCCCAGGGCTCCGTTTTGTCCCCAACCCTCTTCCTCATTTTTATTAATGATCTCCTGTCTGTAACTTCTAATCCAATTAACTGTTTCGCTGACGATAGTACTCTTAGCTTTTCATATTCGTTTTCAGACTCACATCCCTTCTCTTCGGATGTGGAACTGCAACGACAAAATATGATAGGCTCATTAAATCACGACCTAAACAGCATTGTAGAATGGGGAATAAGAAACCGCGTCGAATTTAATGCTTCGAAAACTCAATGCTGTCTTGTATCGTTAAAGCGTGATATACCCCCCTTGCCACTATCTATGAGTGGCACTTGCATCAACGAAACTGAACATCTCGATATTCTCGGTATGTGCATCACGAACCACGTCTTGTGGAACGATCACATACGCGATGTTGCCAAGAATAATGCAAGATGTTTGGGTTTTCTGAGACGGTGCAAGAAATTCTTCTCTCCTTCTGATCTGGCTACAATCTATAAAACCTACATACGTCCAAAACTTGAGTATATCTCCCATCTATGGGCTGGTGCTCCAGTAACTTACTAAAGTCTCTTGGACAGTATTCAAAGAAGAGCTTTTAAAATGATTGGTGACAACAACATAATTGGCTCATTTACGTCACTCCAACATCGTCGTAATGTTTCTTGCCTCACCCTTTTTTACCGTTATTTTAACGGACTTTGCTCTAGTGAAATAGCCAGTTGCATTCCTCCCCTTAAACAATTCAACCGTAATACTCGCACTTCTAGGAATGCCCATCAATTTACCCTCGAGCCCAACTTCGGTCGTACTGTGAAGTACAGAGATTCGTTTTTTAGCCGTACTACGCGAATGTGGAATTCCATACCACGCTCTGTCTTTCCCAGTCATTGCAATGTTCAAGAATTCAAAACCAATGTACACCGACACCTCCTTTCTAACCCCTCCCTTTTTTCCTAATGCTCACGCTGTGTCTCTGACATATTAAGGGTATACAAAAAACCTTTGAGTGTGTTCTAATTATAAAAAAAAAAAAAGGTACAAATTATTAAAATTTTCGTATTTCGTTTTTTAAAACACAAATTCTTAATAAATGAAATGTTTTTTATGTACAGATTTTGAGAAATTTTTTTCTAAAATTTCGATACAAAATTGTAAAGGTACCGTTATTTTTAGTCTTAAAAAAAAAGCCTGCCGGGAGCCAAGAAAAACTCATTTACGAAGTTCAATGAAAATCGTGCAAGCAATTTAGGCTGCAGTCAAACAACCAGACAAGCATACAAAAGAATTGCAAGACCCACTTTTTTGACTTTTTGATGATCCTAGTTTAAAGTGTGATCAAAATTTAGAATTCGATTTTCTTACGAACCATACATGTACAAATATAAAGAATAACCTGAAATCTGAAAATATTGCATTCAGTTGATTGAATAATGAATGCTGACAAAATTAATGCATTTTGCCTAATCTCAAATTAATTTGATTAAACATTTAATTATTCTTTTTCTTTAAAAAAAAATTATTCAGATTTTTATATATTTTAAATTTTTTTTTTATTTATTTCATCAATCAGAGTAACAAATCTCTTATAGACTTAATTATACTACTTAATTTTTAACCACCAGAGATTAAAACAGATACTATTTTCTTTTAAACAATCCCTGTTTAAAAACGTTACAAACTGAATTAACCTGTCTTATGCAACGGGTTCTAGCTTCATTGTAACCATAGTTCACTCTATGAAAAGGAATCTAAAATATAAAATACTACATACTTTTTTTGTTTGATTTTTCCAAAAAATGGTACAGTTGATTTTGATGATTTTTGTTTGCGTATTAAAATTTAAAAAAAATAAGAATTTTTCTTTGATATTTAATAATCCAAAAACTCAAAATTTCGGAACAACACTTTTGGTTCCTCTTTCATTCTTGCCCCATTCGCAACGTTCTCAATCTGGTAGACAGTTGATTGATAAAGAGATTTCCATGTCCCTTTGTGAATATCGAGATGTCTTAACAGCGTACTAGCTACGGTTACGTCTCGCCCCACAGCAAAGTCTATCAGCCTGAATTCGTTATCAGTGGTGAAGTCTTCTAGGCTGTATCTTCTGACAGTATCACCAAATAAGATTTCTCTTCGTAGATTGGCGTTTAAATTTCCTAGGACAATTATAATATCGTCTCTAAATCACTGCTCTATATAGTGTCCGGGACTTTTCAGAATATGTCTTTGGTGTCATCGACTTTTGCCTCTGTTAGGGTATGCGTGCAAATAAGGCTTTTGCTGAATTAAGCCATGATGCGGATCATCGTAAGGTGCTCTTTTAGTTTCAAATCAAGACTTTTTACTAGATTCTTGTTTCAACAACAAATCAACACAAATACAGACTTATTCTGTCCCCGATCGCCGGAATTCCATCGGTTTCTCTGATGTCAGTTACCTATATCTGCTTTTCAGCAGCAGCTTAGAACTTGTTTAGCTACATTTGCCCTATTAAGGACCTAAAATTCCAAGGAATTCAATTTGTAATTTTACCATCACCATTCAGCTAACTGTCGGTCAGCCATCAGACGAATAGGGGGAACAACATGTAGCATACGAAAACATGCACGTGCCGTAACTAGTCGGGACTGGTGGAAGTGTGATCATAGCCTCTTCGCGGCGGCCGCTAGAAACAAGCCTTTTAAAAAATGTTTGGCTAATATGATCAGGCTGGTTCCTCAGGTTGGCGACAGGTTAATTCCCTGTCCCGTAAAACTTAAAGAATTTCGAGAACGACAACAAGCCTCGGAAACGGACTGATCTCACGACGACAACCCACGCAAAGAAAAAGGAAAAACGATTTACGAATTTTCTTATGGAACGTATGATCGCTCTGTAGAGCTCGAGCTGCTCAGCAGCTAGCCGATGCCCTGTCAAAATATAAAGCTGACATAACAGCTCTTCAAGAAATCAGATGGACAGGGAATGGTGTTTTACAGAAGAAAGAATATGACATATACTACAGCTGTCATACAAAACACCATGTGCTCGGGGTAGGCTTCCTAGTCAGCGAAAAAATGAAGTCTACTATCATCGGCTTTAACGCTATAAGCGAAAGGCTATGCACCCTTCGCGTGCGAGGCAAATTTACGAACATCAGCCTCATTAACGTTCACGGACCTACCGAGGAGTCCTCAGACGAAGAAAAAGAGACTTACTACGAACAAGTCGAGAGGGCCCTCAATGCCTGTCCAAGGTATGATGTTAAAATCATTCTTGGGGATTTGAACGCAAAAATAGGTCGGGAGCCGGTATTCAGGCATTACGCAGGCACCCATAGTTTGCATGAGAACACTAATGACAATGGACTTCGAGTCTTAGAATTGGCAGCATCGAAAAACATGGTCGTTGCGAGTACCAGGTTCCCGCGTAAAGATATCGTAACCAAATAGACCACGTGTTGATAGACCGTCGCCACTACTCGAACTTGATGACGGTATGAACGTACCGAGGTGCCAATATCGACTCGGATCACTATCTTGTTGGTATGGTTTTCCGAGGGCGGATTGCCTTGCGAAGACGCATTGCATCCGCCGATCAGGTTCGAATCAACACGGCTGCCCTGGGCAATGAAAACACCAGTAACACCTTTGGTAATGCGTTAGGACTGGCCCTAGAATCACTTGATTTAGGGAGAGTAAGTCCTGGAGCCAGTATGATGGGCGTAAATGAGAAGTGGACACGCCTTAAGAATATTGTCATTAGTACTGCCAACTCCATCTTAGGCAGCAGTCGTAAAAATCGGAACGACTGGTTTGATGATGAATGCAAGCTAGCGACTGAACGTAAGAATGTTGCGTACCGAGCAATGCAACAATCTCATAGAACGCGGGCACGCGAAGAGGAATATAAAGAGCTCAGAAGAACAGAAAAACGGCTTCACAGACAAAAGAAATCAGCCTGGGAGAAGAAACTAATCTGTGAAATAGAAAACAGCCGAGAGCGAGGTCCGCACCAGGCGCGGAAGTTCTACCAATCCGTCCGAAACATGACGCAGTACACACCACGCTGCACATACTGCAAGGACGGAGAGGGAAATCTGATCACCGATCCTGAAAGCATACTGGAGCGATGGGAAGTGTACTTTAATGAATTGCTAAATGGTCAGCTCACTGCAGAAGTGGAGGCTCCACTACTTCAAGAAGAATACCCTATGTTGTCGCCACCAAGCATAGAAGAGGTTGAGAAGGCTATAGGCCGGCTTAAACAGAACAAAGCCCCGGGAGCCGATGGCATACCAGACGAATAATTCCATCACGGCGGGCCAGCCTTACGTCAAGCAATTCATGATATGGGAGCAGGAATAAATGCCAGAAGACTGGCGAAAAGGTTTAATATGTCCCATACATAAGAAGGGAGATGTCACAACGTGCAGCAATTATAGAGGTATCACGTTGTTGAGTACCGCCTATAAGATACTCTCCTCTATCCTACAAGACCGGATAATCCCATACGCTAAAACCGTCATCGGACAATATCAGTGTGGTTTTATTCCAGGCAAATCAACAACTGATCAGATCCTTACCCTTAGGCAGGCGATGGAAAAATGTCTAGAATTTAACATCCCAACATACCATCTGTTTAAAGACTTTAAGGCCGCCTATGATAGCATAGCCAGGGTAGAATTTTACAAAGCCATGAGAGAATTCGGCATCCCAAATAAATTGACACGACTATGTAGGTTGACCATGACCAACGTAACCAGCCAAGTAAAAATAGCCGGATTGCTATCCAGACCAATCAACATCTTTAATGGACTCCGACAAGAGGACGGTCTGGCCTGCCTCCTCTTCAACCTGGCGTTGGAGAAAACAATCTGTGACTCTGGCACGGCAACAAGAGGGACCATCGTCAACAGGTCCAGCCAGTTACTGGCTTACGCAGACGACATCGACATCATCGGAAAAACCGAACAAGCTGTACACGATTCCTTCATCCAGATCGAGCAGGTGGCACAAAATCTGGGGCTGCACATTAGTGAAGGTAAAACAAAGTACATGATGGTGGCGTCGAATGCGAGAGGAACAGTTGGTCAAACAATCAAGGTTGCGGAGCACAAATTTGAAGTAGTGCAATCCTTTAAATACCTTGGGTCAATAGTAGCAGCCGATAACAATATAGAAGAAGAAATACGCGGGCGGCTTCTCAAATCCAACAGAGCCTACTACTCGTATAGTCTGTCAAAGCTCTTCAAATCCAGAAATCTCACCATAACTTCAAAACTGCTGCTGTACAGGACCATGGTCCTGCCAGTACTCACATATGGATCCGAGACTTGGGTGCTTAGCAAAAGGCACTCCGACCTATTAGCTGCGTTCGAGAGAAAAGTCTTAAGGAGAATTGTTGGCCCCATATGTGAGGAAGGACGATTCCGGAGACGGTACAATCATGAATTGTACGCAATCTACCTTGAAGCAGATATCGTGACAAAAATTAAGCTCGGTAGACTCCGGTGGGCAGGGCACCTAGCTCGCATGAGCGAAGAGGAACCTGCTCGGAAAGTTCTTTGTGGTACATTCTATGGTATGGACAGCGTGGTAGACCATGCTTGCGCTGGAGAGATGGCGTAGACCAGGACGCCAGAAGCCTTGGGGTGCGCAACTGGATGGCGTCGGCATCTACGTAGTTTTTAACCGAGACTACGTTGTTCTTACCATTTTTTTCCAACCAACCGAAAAATAGTCTCAGTTATACATATTTTAGTTTTCTGTGTGTTTTGTCATCAGTAAATTCTGTTGGTAACCGAGGGTTGTTCTTGCTTCGCAACTGAATTACTTTATGTGGACTGGAAATCACCCGATAGCACATAGGATACCTAAAGTCTATATCCTTATTATAAATTCAAGGGCCTGAGCTCCGAATACATCATATTACCCCTATTAGATCTTGTAATCGTACTTCACACCAACTCGTACCTTAATGGGTGATTTTTTTGTTATTTTCTTTTTGGCAACACTGGTATTGTTTTTTGTCATTGTCAAACATCTTCAGTTTGGTCTATAATTTAACCATGAATCGTCTTACAAACGAACAACGCTTGCAAATTATTGAATTTTATTATCAAAATGCTTGCTCTGTTAAGAAAGTTCATCGCGCACTTCTGCCATTTTATGGTCAGTTAAATCGACCTACAGAGGCGGCTATTCGGGCTATTGTGACTAAATTTCGCAATAAATTCAAATTGTTGGACATTAAACCACTAACACGCTTACGTAGAGTGCGAACTGAGGAAAATATCGCAGCTGTATCGGCCAGTTTTAGTGATGATGAATTTATCGATTCGGCGCCGTTCGCAGCAATTGGGTTTCTGTTACTCCACTATGTGGAAAATTTTGCCGAAGGATTTAGGTGTGAAATCTTTCAAAATACAGTTGGTGCAAGAATTGATTTGCCACAACACCGAATTTTCGGTGAATGGGCTCTTGAAAAGTTGGCCGAAGATCCACTTTTTTATCGAAAAATTGTGTTCAGCGACGAAGCTCATTTCTGGTTGAATGGATACGTGAACAAGCAAAACTAACGTATTTGGAGTGAGTAGCAGCGTGAAACATTGCAAGAGCTGCTGCCAATACATCCAGAAAAAGTCACTGTTTGGTGCGGATTATGGGCTGGCGGGATCATTGGGCCGTATTTCTTCAAAGATAATGCGAATCGCAACGTTACTGTGAATGGTGAGCGCTACCTTGCGATGATAACAAACTTTTTTTTGCATGACATGTGGTTTCAACAAGACGGTGCCATATGCCACACAGCATTCTTATAACAACGGACCAACTGAGAGGCGAGTTCGGTGAACAGTTTATTTCACGTTTGGGGCCGATCAATTGAGCGCCTAGACCATGCGGCTTAACGCCTCTAAACTATTTTTTGTAGGGCTGTGTTCAGGTTTATGTCTATAGCGACAAGCGCGCTTCGATTGACACACTGGAAGACAAAATTGAAGCATCTATTCATGAGATACCGGCTGAAATGTTAGAAAGAGTATGCCAAAATTGGATTAAGCGGATGGACCGTTTGAGGATCAGCCGCGACCAACATTTATTTGCATGAAATAATCCTCAAACATTAAATTATATCGACCATACTATCGATTCAAATAAAGATTTCATGCATTTTTCTGATTTTTATGTAAATATTTTTTTTTAATTTCCGATAGTTCTTGAAAAATCACTCATTATAAAAGGTGCCTTAGTGGAGGAGGAGTTTATAGAGAAATGTTGATTTAAAGAAAATCTTGCGGCGGCTTGTTACCTCTTGGTTGCCCCTTTCTATAAGTGGACATCTACAATTTTCCAGTTTTTTCGAAAATTCCAATTCTCTTAATGATAAAAGCCAGTTAATGCGACCTTGTCGTGGATTGTGCTTAAATTTCAACAACTGAATACCGCATGTGAGCCTTCAAATGCCCACAACACCACTGTTCCCATTAGTTGTCTCTCTTCTTTCCGACAAAAAAAATAATAATAATAATCTCCTCACATCCAAATGCAATTATTATTCATTAAGTATAAAATATCATTGTAAACCTAATTGGCTCAGACATTAATTTGGTAACAAAGAACCCAACTTTTCTGTAAAAAAAAAAAACTTCATAAAATAAAGATTTCCCATTAAAAACAGCCGACGACGAGGACGTTGTCGTCTGTCGATGCAATTTCTCATTAATTTAAATTTCTGTTTTTGTATGATGTTGTTGTTGTTGTTTTTGTCTTCTCATTTTCCGGAGGTCTTTCCTCGATTTTTCGCTGTTTGTCGCACGTCCGTCACGCATAAGTAATATTAATCTTAGGCCCTGACTATGCCCAACAGCCCAGCCCGACTGACGCGATTCGGACGCGACACGGCATAAACGATGCAATCCATTGGACAGAAAAATGAGCCAACTTTTTCCGGAAACAGGCAACATGGCAATTAAAAATAAATTAATCACAATTTTTATCGATTAAAAAGATAGCTACAGCTCTTTCAGGGGAAGAAAAACTCATATTCCTCGAATGAGGATGTACAGGGTGTTCGCTGGGAATTTTCTTTATTTCAACGTTTCCTTATTGAAGCGAAATGGCTTAATTCAAACGCAATTCTTATTGGCAGTAGCTGCGACTTACTAACCGGACCCGATTCCAGACAAATATCAGCAAAGCCTTGCCTAAAAATTCGGACTTTGCATACTATGTACGCGTTGAAATTTCAACTGATACTTTTTCAGTTGTTTTACCAAATAGTTTACGAGTACTTCCATAGTAAATCTCCCACGTCCATATTATTCCACGTCTGCCCATTGTGACGAATTTGAAAAATTAATGCTTTCGACGAATCAAAGTAGCAAACTTTACGTTGAACACCCTTTAAATTCAACGAAACCATCCGCAAGTCAGGCAGAAGGGAAGCACACAGACAGCTTGTCGTCTCTACGCCTTCAAAATCCTGGCACTCGTACCGTAAATACTTTGATGGCGCGCTTCAGCTCCACAAAGGAGTTTCATTATCACCGTTCGAACACCCTCGAATCTCATTTGCAAGGCGTTATGAATATTTCAGCAATGGCGTTGCCAGCGATGAATATTTTCTGCGGATGAATGGAGAGGACAAATTGTTTGTACAAGCAAAAAAATGAAGAAAAAATCAAACACGTGTTGTGCCATTAATCCAATAAATATTCACACTTTTTTCGAACTCTCGTGATGAATTACATTTTGAAATTCACTCACACATACAAACAAATACCTACATATACATCAAAATGGTATGCAATGTTGTGTACCACTGTTGAATATGCAGTATAAATCGTAGCAAAGAGGGTGTTTCATAAAAGCAAATGTATGAATTTATGGTTATATTTACACTAGTTGACCCAACAATCGTTGTTCTGCTTAAGATATAGATTTTAATAGAAGATGCGTTTTATAGTTCAGAGTAAACGTAAAGGATTTATAGTTTTTCGAAATATGTAAATGCTTTGATGGATGATTATGAGAACCATAAAACGCACGTAATGCCCGATGTTAACCATGTTTATCAAATTTTTTACAATTTGCAAACGTTGCTCTAGCGTGAGAATGCTCCCGAGGATTTCCCAACCAAACTAACCTCAAAACAACAGAGAACCACAGAAAACAGTTTTGCAATTTTAAAGTTATCCACGTCTAAGAAAAACACCCTTTACAATGCTCGACTGGGCTTAGGAAATAATTTATTATAAATCCAAGATGTTTGTTTCTCAATTTTTGAAGCATAGAAACAAATCTTTGAATATACATATTTATTTGCAGGCTATAGCAGGGTACATAAAGGGTTGGCCAAATACAAGTTTCTTTTTAAAAATTCAATAAAATGAACAAAATTATATTTTTTACATGTATTATGTCTTTATTAGTAAGAGCAAACATTCCCATTAGTTATGGAACACAACGTGTCGTTCAAGTGGCAGTAGGTGCCTCGGCTGGCTTTGCAATAGAGCATTTTGTGACTCAAATTCTCAAAGACTTGTTGATGGTTTCGGGCTTTAGCTTGAGGATTGTTTCGATGATAAAGGCCTTAAGTGCTTGAACCATACTTGGATTGTTGGCATAACATCGGTTCTTTATGGTTACCCACAAGCAAATTTCAAAGGGGTAATCGCAGCTCGAGGCGGCCAATTGACATCGCCAAATAGCTGATTTGGAAATTTAGTGCTCAAAAGATCGATTGTGGCATGGCACACTACCCTGCATGAACCAGAGGTCGTCCAAATCCATGGCTTCAATTTCAGTAACAAAAAAGTCGGTTAACATAGCTTTGTAATGCCTACCGTTGACTGAAACGTTATTCCCAGTCTCATTTTCGGAGAAAAATAATTTAATGATGCCACCACTCCACAATCCGCACAAAACTGTCACTCGTTTTGGATGCATTGGTTTCTGGACAATAACTTGCGGGTTTTGCGAGCCTCAGATGCGGAATTTTGTTTGTTAACGTAGCCGCCGAGATGAAAATGCGCCTCAGAAAAGATGCTTTTTCGTCCAAAATCGTTGTCCAATTCAAACTGCTCTAAGGCCAAAACTGCGAAGCGATAACAAAGCGGATACTCGTGTGCCTTCAATTTCTGAGTGAACAGAATTTAAAAAAAAATTCAAAATATTTCCCTTAGAACCATATTTTTGTGATCTATTTTCTAAAAAAAACAGTTCAACTGAATTTGAACAATTTTATTTATGATAAAATCCTTAAAATTTTTAATAATATTGTTTATTTTATTTTTCTTTCGAATATTGACAGTTGACAGTTTTTGAATACGATTTACATTATATATGAAGGATGGCAATACCACAAGCTGATATCACCTTTTTCATTGATAGCCAGTGATTCAACTTGAAATACATAAGCAAATTCTGATAGCCTAAGAAACCTAGATATCGGGTTTTTCAATAAGATCACTAAAAAGTTTTTTTTAAATAAAACAATAACGATTTTGGATATCAATGAAATTCTTTATTCCTGTGAAAGTACGTTCGATGCCATTATGTATGGAACTCGATTTCTTTTGCATGGCCACCACGGGCACGCTTGCAGAAGTCCAGACGCTGAACCCAATTTTCGACGGTTTTCAAGCATAAATCGGCCGATACTGCTGCAATTTCACGTTCGATATTCGTACGAAGTTCATCAATCGTCGCTGGCTTGTTGGCATAGACATAGACCATAGACTTGACGTAGCCCCACAGGAAATAGTCTAACGGCGTCAAATCGCACGACCGAGGCCTGTGGATTAAAATTTTTCCCCTAGACGCTCAATTGTTGATCTGCTAGGACGATTATGACGACGAATTTCGGTAGTAAATTTTAATAATTTCTGAAGAGAAATGTCAAAAGAGCGGCAAGAAATATGGCGTCGTTTGCTGTCCCTGTCGCTCTACTTTTGTAGCGTCCCTGTTGAAAAACCCTTTATATCCAAAGTCTCAGAGAAGATTCCTGAACCAACACCACACTCCAGCTGTGAGCCATTAGAAAATATAGGTGCGTCGAAGCCTTTTGTCACGATGTTATTATCCCAGTCCTTTCTTGATGGGAACATAACCTTAGAATCTTTAGAGTTTTCTTAATGCACAGCAAGATAATAGACACTTAATGTGTAAACGTAAATCAAGTGGTAAACGGTACAGAAAAACGGTTAAGGTATAAGTTGGGCAAGATCTTAGAGCCCCTGTGATATCAACGCTAGCAGTTCTTTGTGCCTCCTCCAGTTTATCGATGTTATAAGCTTTGGTAAGGGCAGGTCACCATACAATCGAACCATATGTAAGTATTGGTCGCACCACGGCTGTGTTTTTTTTTATATTATAGTACTCAAGGAGTTATGAATACCCTTATAATGTTCGAGCAATTAGAAAAGTAGGAGATACCGATGCACATTGAAATGAGTGGGAAATATTGAGCCAGGAAAAGCATTCCATATTCGTGTAGTGCGGCTAAAAAAAGAATATCTGTACTTGACAGTATGTCCGTAACAGAGCTCAAGAGTAAACTGATGAACATTCCTAGAAGTACGAGCATTACGGTTGAATTGGTTGAGGGCTATTCCACTATTTTTATGAAAATAGCGGTAAGATAATGATAGACATGAAACATCGCGGCGGTGATCGAGAGATTCAAATGTTTCTTTTGAATTCTGCCCAAGAGACTGAAGTGAGTTATTGGAGCCCAGAGGAATTGTATTCAAGTTTCGGAAGAATAAGGGATTTATATAAACTAGTCAGATTGGAAGGGGAATGAAATGTTCTTGCTTCAGCGGAGAAAACTAAAGCACTTATCAGCGTTTTCAGAGACTTCAAATATGTGATCACCACCGGAAATATGGTCTGGGATGCACATACCTAGAACTGATAGCAGTTCAGTCTCCTCGATGCAAGTGCCATCTATGGATGTTGGCATTGAGGTAGGGTTATGCTTTAAACATCATGTAGTTTTCGATGCATTAAATTCTTCACGGTTTTTGATTCCCCATTGGACAATACTATCAAAATCAGAATTCAATGAGCTTATCATACGCTTCCGTGGGAAATCCACATCCGACAAAGACAAGGATGTGAAGTTTAAAAACGAATACGAGAATATGAGGGTACTGTCTTCAACGAAACAATCCAGTCGATTAAAAGTTTCAGACAAAAGATCGTTTATGAAATTAAGAAATAGTGTTGGAGACAAAACGGAGCCCTGGGGCATCCCAGCTTTTTTGTATGGATATCAGATTTGAAACTGTCGACTACTACTTGTAGTGAACAGTCCAAAAGGTAACTTCTAATCCCAAGAAGAAGTAATTCATCGATACCAAATGCACGGTCGAGCAAATTGGCTGCAATCAAATTGGCTTAATCTATCGAGCTTACAAAAGAAATGTTATTGAAGACAAGCTTTGATGATGTCAAATGAGGATGTCGTAATGTTTTTTTACAGAGGACCAAACGTTTTCACTACCTTTGGGACATATAGTTTTTTTTACCGTAATTCTTGATTATATGAAAATTTAGTTCATCGGATATGAATGCTGCAGGTCTTTTTAGCTTCTTTGAACTTATTCCGGTTTTCCTCAATCGCATTAGCTTTTAAGCTACAGAAACTTACTTCTTTAACCCTAATAGCCTCCTTCAAACCAGGAGTTTTCTTTCCGTTTGATAGATCGTATCCTATTTGGAATGTATGTCCACAAAATCATCTCAGATTGAAGACCCCACTTTAAACCAAAGGTTTTACTACAGGCCTAGCAAGCTATGCAGGCCTTCTTAGCCCTTTCTTCAATATGCAGTTTCCAGTTCAACTTAGGGTCCAGAAAAGACCAAGATATCTTGCACTGTAAAAAAGCAAATGTGTTTGGACTATGAGTCGAGGTAGAGAGAAGGGCTGTATCTTAGTTTCGGTAGTAAAAAGCATCAGTTCAGTTTTGATTTGGTTAACACCTATTCCACAGCTTATGGCCCAGATAATTACTTTCCTAAAAGCTATTTCTGTGGTTTCACTTAACTCAGGGGTGGACTTTCCTGACACGAATAGTACTAAGTCATCTGCATACGCAACCGGCTTTACTTCACATCTTACCAAATTAACGAAAAGTTTACTTATGACTAGAAACCATAGAAGATGAGACAGATATCACTATACTAAAGAATGCTTGTAATTCTCAAGGCAGGCAGAGATAGAGCTAAGTCTATAAGTTTTTTTTTTTTTTTTGGTTTTCTTTTTTTTGTTTAAATATACCCGACCATGGTATAGAAGCGTATGTCCATCACAAACTAAGGAATATGCATTCTCGTATTTCTGTAGTCAGGTATAGAACATAAAAAAGTCCCACCGCTGTACAAAATTTTATTCATTTAACAATAAGAGAGGGGCTAGATTAGATCATGTAATTTCGGGAACGCGGTGCGTTGTGCATTAGCTCTGAAGACGCTATGTCTAGGTTCAAAACATAGTCTAGGCCAAAACGTTTTTCGATAAGACTTTTTAAGTATAAAGGCTAAGCACCACCTAAAAGGAGTCTAATGATGGGCTTGGCACTCGTGAAAAAGCTATATCTGCCTATATATACTGGTGTTATTCATCCTTCAAAAACACTAGTTGTATAATAATAAGCAAGGTCAAACGGTAAGCTTGTCTGTCTGTGCATAAGAAGAGCACTACGCACGACTTCCCCCGCTGCACTGGACGTTCTGTTCCATCTAACACCCCTCAATAAATTCGGTTAACAAACGGCTGCAAGCACAGCACAGCACATTTTAGGAAATTGTAAATATAGGTATTTATATCGCTACGTTTAAACTTATGCTAAGGCAAGATGCTATACAGACAACAAACATTAGTTGGAAAAATATACCTACCTATTTGAAGACAATACAAATTTGGCCAATTCAAGATCTGAAGCACTTCAAAGGTTTAATATCTTTGAGCATAATAGGCTCCATAATATGTGTCTTAACATAGCACTGTATGATTGGCGGCTTGGAATTTATTCTAAGGATTTCTACAGAAGCTGCGTGTACGAAGAAGAGGAGGAATCGATCTCTCACGTTCTCTTCTGCCTTATCCCAAAAATGTAGACTCCGTATGGGATATTTCTATTACAATGATCTAAGTAATCTGGCAAATTTTGATATAAGCAATCTCGCTTCATTCATAAGGAGCTTCAATTGGCTTAACTATTAGGAAAACAGTCTCCAAAATTCACTTTGGTGTCACAATGGACCAAGCGTGTCCATGTCCACTCTCCAGCTGACATTCACGTCAACCTTGCCTAACCTTTAGCTTATCGATAGTAACCTAATCAGAGAAGGAACGTATTTTAAGAAAACCTTAGCATATGGCTGCGTTCTTGGCTACGTCGAATACGTGATCATTCAATAAAAGATGGTCAATAACATATTTACAAGTAGGAAGCTTTTGGGTTTCTTTAGTACAAGTCACTTTCATGGATAATGGCTGGCTGGTATATTCTACTTGGCCAACAGAAGACTACTTTGTGGAAGCATTGAATTCCACGCGGTTGTAAATACCCCAGTGTATTATGCTGTCAAGATCATAATATAATGAGCTTAGCATATGGTGCCTTTTCAGTTTCACAACCAATGAGCAGGGTTCTAGAAGCAAGTATGCACCCCAAAACCTACCGTTGTGCCAAATTACAAGGTTCTACGATGTCGGAAGTAGTTCATAATGTTGATGAATTGTCAGTGAGCCAGCCATTCAGTCAGTCTCGGTTTAAGTGATATTTTTGAAGTCCTATATCTCAAATACAACTAAAACTTAAGGGTTGAAATTTATTGAAGTTCCTGTGAGTTAGCAAATACAGTGAATTTGTAGATTCTGGCTTTATTAACTTCCCATAGGGAGTTATTGTAATCGATCCGATTTGTCAAATTTGAATTTTTGACATTTCTCGACAATTCAAGGTCCATAGAGGCTATATCAATCATTTTTAGACAGATGTCTGTGTGTGTGTGTACGTACGTTCGTACGTCCTTACGTTTTGGTACCATTTTTCGTCGGCGACTCGACATCTCAAGAACCAGTAAAGATATCGACTTCAAATAAATTTTGTTTAATAGATAATAACTTCGAAAGAGGCTGAAAGGGCGTTTATTAAAATGCAATGAGTATTTTTTTCACTATAACCGTTTAAAAAAAAGTAAAAATTTTGGTTAGTTTCAAATATCTCACGAAAAAATAATGCTATTGATTTCAAATAAAATTTACTGAACTCATTATAAGGTCATACAAATTTGGTATGAATTTGGAAGAAAATGAACATACCGTTATTTTTTTAAATAAAAAAACTGAAAAAAAAATTTCATAACCTAGATATTCTAAGAACGGAAAACAATTTGAAACTCAAAATAATTTTATTTTACGAAAAATAATGTGTTTGACAACTGGTGAAAATTAAAAAAAAAACAGTTTACAGTTTTTTTACAAAAAATAAAAAACTATATAAAATTCTATTGAAAATTGGTAAAAATTGTTTTTCGACTCAAATTTCTCGAGAACTAGTAGTGATATTGACTTCTAATTTAGTTTATTTTATACATAGTATAATTTTGTACAATTGGTAATATGTTGACAAATATTGAATTAATATTTTTTTTTTTTAAATAAGAAAACTATTAAAAATTCTAGTGAAAACTAGTTAAAATTGTATTTCAAGTCGAATTTCTTGGGAATGAACACCGATAGTGCCTTCTAAAGTATGTTGTTTTATACATCGATACCTTCCCGTAACAATGTATACTAAGCGACATTTCTAAAATTGTTCAGGAAACGAAAAAAATGAAGAAAGTTCTGGTTGAATCATAGTGTGCTAAGAGACAATTTTGGTTAAACTAATTGACATCTAACAAAATTTTTTGTTGCTCACGACAATGAGATCTTTATTAATGTCGCTTAGCATAATTTTTTTTGGTGGATAATACAAATTTCAGGGGGCAACATTATTTTAATGCGAAAACATGGCAGTTGATAAATTTTTTTATTTGTACTCTAGTTTCCTTTTCACGCATAATAGGTTGGCGAAACCCAGGCCAAAACGTGGCCCTTAACATATAATATATTTCCTCATCAAAAAGTGTCGCTTAGTACATTCTTACGGGAAGGTATCGACTTAATACAATTATTAACATATGGTTAAATTTTGACAAGTATCGAATTTACAGTTTTAACAAACAACAATTTATACATCAACAATCTCAATTTCAAATCTCTTTAAATAATTAAAATGCTTTTCAATCTTAAAAAAATGTTTGTTTGAATTTTACAGCTAAAGTTTGTTTCGCTGAAAATTTGGTTATTTGAAAAAAAAAAACTAAATATAAAGTTTTCAAGACCACAAATGGGAAGTTATCAGTGTGGGTCGCACCCAGCCTCTTTTTATTGAAGTTAGAAGAGTGTCGATTTCTCCGACCCTGTGCCGTGAACTTGGCAAGACTAAGAGTATGCTGTCATATGCTGTCACTAAGCAAGAATACCAACACTGATGTGAAATCTTGAATAGAACGTTATTATCGTCAGCCAAAACTTTAAGGTAGTAAGCAGTTCCAAGGAAGTTAAATTTTTAAATAAAAAGTAATTTTTTTCCGGATAATTTTTGGTCCCGTCTCACGTTGCGGCCGATGGCCCCTTTTTGCGGCCAAAAGTCGAAAAACGTAGAGAATGATGCACAAATTGGTATATAAGGGTTTTTGGGGTCGCTGATTACGAATCTGTTATCAGAATCAGCAAATTCAAAATGGACGACCTAATATGGCGTCATGTCATACGAAAAAACTTAAAATGAAACTTTGATAGTTGGTTACAGGTTGCAAAAGCTTAAGTCACTTGTTAGCTTAAGCTTGGCTTTAATTCACAAGCTAGTGAGTGACTTATGAATTAAAAAAAATATAATTCAGCAGCTACGAACTGACTTATGAATTAAAAAAAATTTAATTCACAAGTCAGTTGGTGACTTGTGAATTAAAAAAAATTAAATCATAAGCTTCTTAGTGACTTATGAATTAAAAAAAATTAATTCAGACCTACTAAGTGACTTATGAATTAAAAAATTTAAGTCATGGCAAGTAAGTGACTTATGAATTAAAAAATTTCTAATTCCCAAGCTACTAAGTGACTTAGGAATTAAAAAAATTCAAGTCATGAGCAAGTAAGTGACTTATGAACTAAAAAAATTCAAATCATCAGCAAGTAAGTGACTTATGAATTAAAAAAATTTAATTCAAAACAACTTAGTGACTTATGAATTAAAAAAAATTTAATTCATAAGTTAATGGATAAATGCTGATTAGAAAAATATGAAATGGATAATTTATAAGCTAGCGTGATAATCTTATGATTTTAAAACTAGATTTGAAAGCTTTCGTTAGTAATTAAATAATTATGTAGTCAAAACAAGCTTACAAATTTCCAATCTACCCACTAACTTATGAATTAAAATTTTTTTTAATTCACAAGTCACCAACTGACTTGTGAATTAAATTTTTTTTAATTCATAAGTCACTTACTCCCTGATGACTTGATTTTTTTTAATTCACAAGTCACTTAGTAGGTGGTGAATTAAATTTTTTTTAATTCATAAGTCACTCTGTTGCTCATGACTTAAATTTTTTTTAATTCATAAGTCACTTACTCCCTGATAACTTAATTTTTTTTAATTCATAAGTCACTTGGTAGGTGGTGAATTAAATTTTTTTATTCATAAGTCACTTAGTAGATTAGGATTTAAATTTTTTTTAATTCATAAGTCACTTTGGGGTTGTGAATTAATTTTTTTTTAATTCATAAGTCACCAAATATCTTATGAATTAAATTTTTTTAATTCACAAGTCATCTATAGACTTATGACTTAAGGATTTTTTAATTCAAAAATTCGCAACCCTGGTTGGTTAAAAATTTTGTTTTGGTATTATTAGGGCATGTACTTGAAAATTTATTAAAATGAACAAATTCAAAATGGTGGTGCCATATGGCAATATTATATAACAAAAAAAATGGAAAAAATTTTTTTATAATTTTTATTGAAATCGAACACAGTAATTTATAAATCATAAATTTAGAAATACAAAATGCAATATGAGCAAACAATAGGTATATAAGTTAATCCGATATTTACATGAAAAATGTTTCATTGCCCATCTCGTAACAGTCACAATCATCTACATCTGTATCTGTTTCAGAAGCGGAAGAGCTGTCAAAAGATTGTTGTTCATCTTCTATTCGATTAATTACAGGTGGAGGGGCTAACAAATTGATACAGTCCTTACACAAAGATTTAAGTGGTCTTAGAGGTAATTCCGACAACAAGATATGAATGGATCGGATGCGATTAGGAATCTTTTAAAAACATCCTCCATTGTCTTTTGACGATAATGGTTTCTTGCGAAATTACCTTGATAGATTTAAAAAAAAATTATTACATGCTTGTTGTGCATCTTCCGACAATTGAAAGATAGGTAACACTGAATATTTTATTATTTCGGGGCCATGAATTAAAAGTTTGTGAACTACGTGGACAGTTAATCTCCGGATCTACTGAATCGATTTTCAAAAAACTTGTTGCAACTTAATTGTTTTTATGTTTTCTAAGATAATTTACCACAATTTGACCAAAAAGTTATGAACGAAAAAAATGGGGACCCAAAAATGGCCAAACAAATTTAAAAAAAAAATTATTTTTTAATTTTTTCAAAGCTTGACATTTTTTTTTTTTTACTTTTAAAACAAATTTTGGTAAATTGTCTCGTAAAAAAACCTTTCTTAAAATAACCCAATTTTTTTTCTTTGTTTCAGTCCAGCCAATCCTGAGATTAACTGGCCGCAATGGAACAATGTATTTTTTGATGAGTCGACGTTTGCGCCCTCTATAATTCGGCCAAAATTCAAAAATTTCAACAAATTTGTATTCTTGACGCATGTATTCATTATTAAAAAAAAAAAAGTATGTTATTATCTAATAAAGTTTCCGAGAAAAAAATTCCCAAAAATCGTGCGTTGTTTGGCGTTCTACACCTTACTAGTACCTTAATGCACAAAAAAACTCAACGGGCAGCTACGGGCAGCTGAATTTTATTTTAATTGGTACACAATACTTTTAATAACTATCTCAAATAGATTTGAGAATAAGAAACAGGAAGAAAAAAAAGTTTTCACTCAAACAAATATATTTTTATTTTTTTTTTAAGTAAATAAATAGTGTTGACATATCGCTGTCTAACAATGTACTATTTAGGAATTTTTATTCAGAAATTCTTGAACTTATTTTACGCACCTGCAGCTGTTGAATCCATTTTATTGCAATAGATTTGCTTGAAAATAAAAACTTTTACACGTGTTTTAATGGAAGTGTCCATTAGCATATCTTAACGACGCGTGACTACGTTAACTTAGCAGCCACATTCAGGCTAAGATTATGGGGGGATTTACGGCAAGACATTCTACTACGAACATTTTTCGTCTCCTAGGGGTCTCCTTTAGACAGCTTGATGACAAAAAACCCCTAACTCAAAACTTTTATTTTGGACTTTTGGCCGCAAAAAGATGACATCGGCCGCACTGTGCGTCTGTGGACCACGCCTACTAAAATATATACATATTTTTTTTTCATTAAAATATAGAGCCGTTTTCGACACCATTTTTTTTTACTATAATCGTTGTTATAATAATTAGTAGGGGCTAAAAAAAAATTATTTTCTCCGAGGAATTACCCTTTAGTACCGAGTTTGAAGAAAGACAGACAAACTCGCTTTTTTCGTGTTCTCTATGATATTATCAACTTTGATCAAAATCTCTCATTTGATGTCTTTCCAAATGTAAAACTTGCCCTTTCGTACCTATATCACAAGTAAAAATCAACTACAACCCTTATGCTCTGGCAAGGAAAACCCTGAATCAAAACCCGGAATATCCCGACTCAGGTGGCGGCCGGCGCATCCATGTGAAGATGTTCCCAGCCAACTTGGCGTCTCAAAATATAGCCAGGTAACTGCACACCGGCCTGGCTGGAAGCACCCTTATGATTGAGACAGTGATGATTCCGCAAAGTGCAACTACTCTACCTAAAGTAACCAAGTAAGTTTGAGGAAAAAAAATCAATTTAGATGAATCGATTCACCTTGCCCTACACCTGCAGATAATAAAACATAAATGCAAAAGCCAAATTTGTTTTCAACTAAAGTAGAAAGGATGAAGTTGAATCACAAATGCTGGTCCTTTTTCGTAATCTAAAAAGGCATTAAGCGAAAAATATTTATATATTTTTACACAATTATTTTAAAATTCAAATAACAACACACACGTGTCGAAATTATGAGTCTGTTTTCCTTCCCACGACAAACAATATCTATCCTGATGAACTCTGTAAGGCATCCTTCAAAATTCCAAAAAGTAGTTAGCATTTCCAATTTAATTAAAAAACTTCCTAAATTGTGAATAATTTAGCATCTTGACTGTATGTAGCGAAGATGCTTTCCATTTTCATTTTTGCAAGGCCCGCCATTGAATTGTTACAGAATTTCCCGAGACTCCAGCCGCCACTTCATTAATACAAACTTAAGAATCATTTCAATTGAAAACAGTTTTCACTTGTGGGTATAAAAGTTGGTCCATTGCGCGAGAGTTTGCTTATGGCATGCAGTGCATTTGGGGTCCCTTTTTCTTAATATATAAGTTTTGAAGCTTGGCGGGTGGGGATTTTCCAATTACCCGAGAGGAATGAGACGGAATTTCATCATCATCGTTATCGTTTGGCAAAATATTATGATATTTATGCGGCAGCATCAGCATTGTGGGCGATGTGCGGTGTGGCGCGACGATGACGCCGACGATGGCGGCCACAGGAAGTGATTGAACATTGAAGTAGCTCTTAATTCTTAAATTACATTGGCAACTTTTCAGCAAATTAAATTTGTTTATTTGAAATTAGATTTCGAAGTATCAGCAACAGCAGTTGTAGCAACAGGGCTGCAAAAGTTGGTGAAAAGATTTTGATTAATTAGCTTATTCCTTTAGATATGAATTTGAAGATCCCAGAAAATTATACGGTTAAATGTGGGAAGATAATTTGTATATTTTGGAAGTGAGGGCCCAAGTTATGCAATCGAGTATTAATTGGAAATCTGCAGGTACGTGTTTTAGTGAAAGTAAGGGAAATGGTCGATTCCGAGTGTTTCCCGAAATCTAATAACACTTGAGACTAATATTTGTGTTGTTTTGCGGTACTGTGACCGTTTTCTCTCAAGCCACCATTCATCAAGCCTGCAACAACGATTCGGAAAGAGGGTGTTGTTATTTAACGGTTGAGTTTGAACCTCAAAAAGAAGAAATACTGAAAAAAATATCCACTTGGCCTATTGTGTGACCAGGTATCAAAGGCATGAAGTATAAGGTCGCACGAACTTGATCTTATATAAAAGACTAAGAATTTCAAAATAGAGAAAAACTGTTCAAAAGCATTAAATTAATTTTTTAAATGACTTAAACAACTCCTTTAGTAAACATTAGTTTATGCAAGATCAAAAATTATAAGTCTTTGTACCTAGTGTTTTCTTAAAAAAATTAGCTATTTAATATACAAAATTCTTAAAACATTTAAAAAAAATTTGGTATGCTTTTGATTACTGTACGAATTAGAATTAAATTTAAAAAAATAATAAACCGTTTTTGAGGTATCAAAAAAAATCGACTTTTTTTTTCAAAAATTCAATAAATAATGTTTTTCCTAAGTTTTAAAATTCATTAAAATCCGTCATGCCGATAATGAGAAATTCAAAATTTGAAAAAATGGTTATATGGTAGGTACAGACAGTAATATCTAAGTTTCAACATTTTTCTTATTAAATTATATAATGTAATTGAAAGTACTAATAACTTTTTATCAAAATTCTGGGTGTCGTTTTCGCGAACAATACGATTTTCGAAATCCATTGTTTAAGATTTATGTGGCGGGTACCGTTATTTTTAGGTAAAACACATTTTATTTCCCAAATCCTTTAGATTTTACCAAGAAAATTCTATTTGTCAAGTTTAAAAATAATCGAGCATTAGGCTTTCGAAATATTGAGTTTTGAAAAAAAAATCGAAAAATTGTTTTTTGAAAATTAAAATACCTAATAATATTCAAACTTTGGGGGAGCCTTAGGATCAAAAATTATCAAAATTGGTTGTACCGTTTTTGAAAAAAACCGAAAGCCAAAAAATGGTTCCAAAGGCGGAACCATTAATAACCATTTTCCGGAAAAAAAATTTCAACCATTACCTAGCTTTGACTAAATGAAATTTTTTGATTTTTTTTAAGAAAATCTGTCGAACAGTTTTTGAAAACAAAACAAAAATATTTATAAAATTTCGAAGAAAAAATCGTATGGCACGTTCCGTTATTTAGGGAAACAATAAAATAAAAACACTTTCTACCAAATTTAACGAAAATTGGCCGAGTCGTTTAGGTTGTAGTCTAACAGAAAGACGGTCAGTATTGCGAGACCCACTTTTCCGTCGGCGCTATCATCGTAATGTCAATTTTGATCATAGCCTTATAGTAACTATAAGTCCCAAGTAAAAAATTAATATACCATATTAAAAGTAGACAATAATGAGACTGGTAATATTCAACCTGCAAACTAACTCGGTTGAAATTACACATCAGATAAACTCGATTAGGAAAAATTGTTTGATCTACACTATGTATTGCTTTAAATGTACATAATTTAGTTAAACTACAGTTGGTTTTTCCTAAGTTTGAGTGGTTCCAAAAACCGATGAAGTTATTAAAAGTTATGATAATAATCTCTTGCTTGAAACTTCTAATCCACTTCATTGTTTTGTCGGCGGATCTACCGTGAACTTCTCATACTTGTTCTCAAATTATTCACGTCCATCTCCTTCGGAAGTGGAATTGCAACGGTATCATATGATGACCTCATTAAACTCCGATCTTTACAGCATTGTTAAATGTGGTATACAAATTCGTGTATAAAAATGTGTATGCTTCGAAAACTCAATGCTGTCTATTGCTGTTGAAGCAAAATGTATCCACTTTTCACTATGCCATTGTTCTTGAATGGCATTTGCTTCGAAGAAACCGAAAAGCTCTAAGTACTCGGTATGTGTGTCAGCGATAATCTTCGTTGGAATGATCACATTCTCGAGGCCGCCGAAGATTCTGCGAAATGCTTAGGTTTTCTATAACGATGTAAGAAATTTTTCACCCCCTTTGATCTGGCTAACTCACATCTTTGGACAAGTGGAGCATTTATTGGATAGAATAAAGAACAGAGCGTTTAAACTGATAGGAAACAGAGCTTTGATGGACTCATTCCCATCTCTTGAACACCTTCTGATTGTATCATGTATTTCTTTGTGTTATTGCATCTTTTACAAGCAATGCTCACTCGAAGTGGCCAGTTGCATTCCTCCACAGAGGCGGATCGTGAATTTGTGAGGCCCTGGGTTGAAACTATTTAGTGGCCTACCTAAGTACTTAACTAATAGCCATGTCAAAAAACTGTGTCTATAGTTTTGTATTATTATTATATATTCTTTATTGCACAAAAAAAAACATAAATGTTACTTAAATCTACGCAAGCATTAGTTGTGCAAACGGCGACCTTATTGCTGTGGTAGCAATCTCTTCCAGGCAACCTTTGGGTGAGAGTGAAAAAAGAGGTGTACGATTCTGGCTTAGATTGGAGTAAGTACGATTTTAATTGAATGCACTCATTCACTATGCTCTTCTACGTCTTCGGGATAATAATCAATAATAAGACGAGCACTTTCCAAATTTATGTTTTCGATATTTTTGTTTTGCAAATCCATTAAAAATTTGATTTTTTTGCTATATGTCTCTTTCTATTGATATATGACACAATGACATTAGCAAACCTTATTAAAATGACTGATTAAAAAAATACTTTGCACACCTGTTTTTTTGCTCATAATTATACCATCCTATCAAATTTCACCTAATTTGGTCCAGTAGTTTCGGAGCAAATCAGCTGTGACAGACAGACGGGCGCACGAGTGATCATATAAGGGTTTCGTTTTTCATTTTTTTGTACAGAACCCTAAAAATACCATAAAGCAGAAAAACATGATTTATAAATATTTTTACTTACCAAATAAAAGCAAGAAATCTTGTATTAATAAGCAAATGTTACTTATTTAGACATAACTTTTAAGTTATCACTTACTCATTAGAAAACTGACTCATTAAACACAGTTCTAACAATTAACACTGTCAGTTTGTCACTTTGATGACGAGAACAGAAGTGCGGAAGAAAAAACAAATTCACGTAAGGCGTTACGTTAAGCAGCGCGGCGGGAAGTCCCTCGTAAGAGTAGATAAAAAGGTAGTAGCCTACGCTGATGATCTTGCGTTATTAGCGACAGGTAAATTCTTACCCACTATCAGCGAACAGATCGAATACGCCCTTTCTAAGGTTAGTAGATGGACTAGAAAGTGCGGCCTGATCGTTAACCCGTCAAAAACAGAATTAGTCCTTTTTACAAATAAGAGGAAAATACCAAGCTTCAGAATACCTTCAATTGAAGGCACCCCATTGAAGATTTCAGATCATGCAAAGTATCTTGGTGTGATTCTAGATAGGAAATTAAATTGGAGTCTTAACACTAAGGAAAGAGCAAAAACGGAATGATTGCATTCTACTCATGTAACAGAATCTTTGGGAAATCCTGGGACCTATCCCAAAAATTATCAGGTGGATGTATTTGGCGATACGATAATCAGACCAATACTAACTTATGGTAATTTGGTATGGTGGAATGCAACGGAAAAAATGCACGAACCTCAAAACTCTGACAAAAGTACAGAGACTTGTGTGCATTGGAATTACGGGTTCCATGAGATCCACACCAACAGCAGGGTTAGATGCGATACTCAACCTGATACCCCTAGACCTTTTCATACAAGAATCCGCAGCATATAGCGCCTTAAGGCTAAGCCAGACTAATACCTGGAAAAACAGCGCAATATAGGACATGCTCAAATTCTTCAGAAATACTTGGGTGATAGCATCATTACAGATTATACAACACCCGAGCTTGACTTTTATAAACCATTCCAAACTGCCTTTCCAAGCAGAGAAGAATGGCTGAACAACCAACCCTACACCAGTGAATCAGAAATAGAAATCTATACTGATGGCTCCAAAATGGACACAGGTGTTGGTGCAGGCTTTTTCTCAGAACCTCTTGAGCTAAACAACTCACTTAGGCTCCCGGATCATAGCAGTGTCTTCCAAGCGGAGGTCCTGGTAGTGACAACAGCTGCTAGACAGGTATCAATGATGGCGATACCACGGGCTGATATCACCTTTTACATTGACAGCCAAGCGGCAATAAAAGCGATTTCTGCTACTGTGATAAAATCGAAGCTTGTCTCTTGCTGTCGCGAAGAGCTTAAGGTTCTTGGCACGCAGCACAATATTAGACTCTGCTGGGTACCGGGGCACAGCAGCATACCAGGTAATGAAAATGCCGATGAGTTGGCAAGACAGATGGTTAGTATCCCAATCTGCAACATTAAATAGAAGATTTCAGATTTAATCCTAAAGAAATCTAATGAAAGGTGGATTCTACTTGACGTGATACCACTAGGAAAGTATGGCCTTGCTTTAACAAGCAGAGGACTGACAAAATTGTGCAACTTAGTAAGAAGTCCCTTCGCTCTCTTAGGAGCATAATCACCGGACATAATTTACTAAAATATCATAAATTTAAAATAAAACTAAGTACAGATGACCTATGTAGAGGATTTGGTGATGAAGAAGTACATGAAGATACATCACACCTTCTCTGTCATTGCCCGTCACTATGCCACCAAAGAAGGAAATGGCTTTGTAGTTACTTCTTTCACAATTTAGAAGATCTTTCTAATATTCAAGAATTCACATATTGATTAACAGAACACATATGTTTTTATCAGAAAAGAGTGATTACACTCACGGGTAACACAATGGATCTACATTGATCTAAATGTGACGATAGTTACATCAATCGTCAGCCCAACAACCTAACCTAACATCAGGGCCGGACAAGCTATACGTGCAAGCTGTGCAAATGCGCAGGGCGCTGAACTCAAAAGGCGCCTTGGGCAAGCGTTAAAAAAGCCACTACTTCATAACCACTACCTACCATCGTTTTTAAGTTTCATTTCTTTTTATAGCGCACTCCAATATTGGTATTTATTATATAATTGATTCTGAATTTAAAGACAGATATACATATATATATATAGATACGTATCTACTTTTCCAAAAATAAGTCGATGTTTAATTTCCTATACACACCCCCATTCCCACAGTAAAAAAAACTACATCACAAAATCTTTACAAAGTGCACAATTTTGTTCGCTTAACAACAGATACCTACATATTTGCTATTTTTCTCTTTATCAATCTACTGTTACGTTATTCTTCACACTCACCATCGCGTGTATCGTGTATGAGTGAAGGCATTTATTTTATTTTGATATCCCTCCCCTATGCAGTGTAACATAAAACAGAATTTCAACAGCAAATACAGACAGTTACCAGTTTGCAAGTTGATAACATGAGCACGATGCCAATTCTTCTATATGAAATCGAAGTCAGCAATGTTACTCAAACAGAAATTCTGAGGTACAAAATTCATACTCAGTGCGCAGAATTAAAAGTTGCGTCTAGGAATTTAAACTCTTCCGGTTGAGTGTTTCTTGTAGTTAGTTTGGCACTGGCCTCTGTTTATGAGTGAAATTTTATCACTGTCGTGTGTCGAGAATGAGACAAAGGGTTGAAATATGGAAATACTTGAGTGATGATGATGCGATGATTAATGTTGAGGTTTGTCGTTAATGAGTGAATCTGTTTTATTCAATTTCTCCTTTTCTCTATTTTTGATGTGTAAACATCTTTCCCGGCGGTAGAGTGAATCGAAAACGTGTGTAAAACTTATACGTCCCGTGTAACCCGTTACGGTTACACGTTACGGTTACACTTTACGGTTACACGTTACGGTTACACGTTCTGTGTAGCAATCTACCTTACCGACGATTGCATTTAACACCATGTTTACATTGTTAATATTTCGTACTTACGACATCGTGTTTACATTGGAGACTGAGTACTGAAATCGCGATTTTATTACTTTCCATTACTGGCTAGAACTCAATTCAATCCCTCAACATTTCTTCACCTCTCGACCAATTAGGCCTATTCTGCCACATTTGTTATTCTGCTATAGATTTTCTGTTATGAATCATGAAAGATTTCCACCTTAAAAGATCTTTTATGATTGGTATTCAGAGGTTCGAACTTTTATAAAAGTCTGTTAGGCTAGTCGCGCACTGGCAACTGTGATCGAAATCAAATAGTTTAATCGCCAGTTGAAAGAGAACCGCGCACTGGCAACTCTTTACTCACGCTCACACTCTTTTCTCTCTTGCGCTTATGGAAAACAGCTCAACTATTACGAATTAATTTTAGGCAATCGTTTAGTTTGTGTCAAATCACAAACTTTTTAGTTGCTCGAATCGAGTTGCTTTAAGTGCGCGGTGTCCCATATAAGCCCATATGTTTCATTTTCGCAACTAAACAGTTGCGAAACTAAAAATTGAATGTGCGCGCCTGGCCTTATGCCACTTCGAAAACGAGATCTGTTATGAAACTGAACTAAATCTGTTATCATAATCAGCTGTGATTATGTAAAATATTTCATCTGGCATAATTTAAATGGATGACAAACAAAAAAGTAAACTCTTAGGCTAGGCGCTCACATTCAATTTTTAGTTTCGAAACTGCTTGGTTCGAGCAACTAAAAAGTTTGTGTTTTGACACAAACTAAACGATTGCGCGCACATTCAATTTTTAGTTGCACAACTGTTTGGTTGCTTATAGAAAACAGATGAACTATTTAGTTGAATGTCCGCGCAGGTGCATATAATTATATGTTGTGTGTGTGTCACAAACTAGTACGATTGCATTGTATGTTTATTGGGTACGTTCGATAACAAAAATTCGGCACTCGGACGAACGTTGATGTTTACACATCTTAACCATGAGTCCTGGCACTCACACTTTTTTTTTTTGTTCTTGCCAGTTATTGTTTACATTTAAAAAGGGATTTTTTGACTGATCTAATTACTTTCTTTATTTGTCTATGTTTTATGGTAAAAAAAACTCAAAACAAAAGAAAGGATAGGGAATCTATATCGACAATAAAACTTGCTACGCTACTATTTTGGTAGTGTATACGAGTATGTATAAGGTTATGATAATGGTTCAAAAATGAAAGGAAAAGAGGCTGGTGTTCAAAACAAAATTAAGTGTTTTGAACCAAGAGCTTATTTTGTTCAGGCTGCTTGCATTCCTTTTGGTTGTTGTTGGTTTTTAATGATTTAGCTTGCTGTTCATTGGAAGCTGTTAAGTTTTTTGACATTGCTCAATGCATATAAAACTTTGTATCAGGTTCAACAATGCGTTGGGACATACATATATACAAAAAATTTCGCTGGTTTGACCTTAAAACCCCTTTCTGAAACCAGATGGGAGTAGACTAAATGCTTTAAAACCATTCAAAATCTTAGAAGCTATATTATGAAGCTCTTATTGAAATATCTGAGGCTGGAAACGTTGAGAATAGAAACGTGCTGTCATTAGGAAGTAAAATTTTAGTTTCAAGTTTACGAGTATATGTTGCATATTAATCTAGTTTGATATTTAAGAAAAAAATAATGGCGCAAAATTTTAATTGAATTACATAGTAAGTACGATGCTAAAGCTGTTTTAGTATGATACTAGGTTAAAACAATAATTTTAATCGAATATAGCATCATACTTCTCTACCCTTTAATTAAAGTTAAAATCATCGAATACCTACTTTATTTTTTTAGTATCGCGCTAGCTTCATATGACACTTTGACATTTGCAGGCATCAAAAAAGTTTCGTGTACTTATTTTTTTAAACGAAATGTCGTTGTTTTAGGTGTGTTCAGAGCAATTTATTAAGGAAATTCTTTTAGTACGATACTAGTGAGAAAATGAGTTAGTAAACTACTAAAAAGTTAGCAAATTGTTAAGTAGTATCATACTAATACCTTAATACTCGTAATAGGCTGTTTCAAACTTTGCGCCAATATAACTAGTAAGTTTGTAAATCAAACTCCGTCTGCTAGTTTATCTACTAAATATGCTACTAAAAACTCTTTAGTGGAAATGCGATCAGAAGAACAATTCACTAACGTGCAATCAGCTGAAGCCATAGCTCTAAATCTATAAATATCATCATAGTTTCCTCAAATAACAGTTTTTTGAAACTAAAATTAATAAAAAACTACTTCAGCACCCCAATGACTCAGGAAAGATAAGTTGACTAGTCGATCATGGCTATAGAGAAAGAGCTTGTCAAGTCATTATATTATGATGATCTGGTAGCTGAGTTTGCTAAAACAGAAGCCAGAAAAGTTAATCTATTGCAAAAAATTCGGTTCTATTTATTTTTATTAAAATAATAATCTTATTATTATTTCCTACATGAGCAACAATTAATGAGTTCATTATTTATTTGTATGTTGTTATGTTTTTGAATTAGTTTTTAAATGTTTTTTACTTCAGAAAATACTTTTTTCAGTTCTTAAATTTTTGTGATATATTTTTTTACTATTATTTTTGTGATATATTTTTGATTTATTAGTTTTTAATAAAAATCATATTTATTTTAATTAAATATAAGTATTATCTAGGAATAGGCCTCTGGGGGATCCCTCGTTAAAAAAACGCATTGCAAAGGGTAGGAAATTACTTTTTCCGCCAATCCAATCCAAATGAGAGGCGCCACTGATAAAGCTTGCGCAGGGCTCTAATTTAGCTCGGGCCGGTCCTGCCTAACATAACCTAAGAGTAGAAAAAATACACCGATCAAAAACAAACGATGGGGAATCCCCGTTCCGTTCCATAGACGCGCACATGCACTATTCGGCATCAAACTGAGCACGATTTTAGAGAGAGAGAGAGAGAGAGAGAGTAAGTTCTCGCAGCTCTTTTTCCAGGTAAAAGCGACGCGCGAATTTACTCTCTGTCTCTTTAAAATAGTGCCATCTTGCTTGCCGGGGACTATACATTAGTTGATTGATCTTAGGGTTGTCATTGCCAACCTTATGGTAGGTTTTTTAATTTAAATTTTTTTTTTAATTCAAATTAACGCCTATTGTTTTCAACGGGGTCTGGGGGCCCCTTGTGACCTCAGGGCCCTGGGCCGTGATACCCGTTTCGTTAGGAATACTTATCAGTTCACCCTCAAGCCTGACTTTGGTCGTACTGTCAATATAGCTATTCGTTTTTTAGTCGCACAACACGATTATGGAACAGTTTACCCGGCAGTTTACCTTGCCATTTCAATTTGAAAAAATTCGAGACCAATGTTTATCGGCACCACCTTTCGTAACTTCCTAGAAATCAGACGACAAATTTATCAATTGGACATGTTTATCTCATTAAATCATTATTTATAGTACATAATTTTTAAATTCCAAAGTACTTTTACATGAGAGCAAGTACATGCGATTTATTCGTGCATTTTATTTATATTAAGATGTGGGAATGTGTGTTCACAGTTAGAAGAGTGTAACCATTTTCTTAAAGAAGTGTTTGTCGAAGAAAAGTCTTCAAAGGCGCTTTTTTATTATATATATTATTTATATTAGATATCGTTTCTGGAAGATGACCAATCTGCTATTTCATGACTTTTGATTAAGCCAACTTCTTTAATGCTTTAACAGTAGAATACTTAAATGCTTGTAGAGTAAAAAAGGCTCATAAAATACATTAAAATCCAGAATTTTTTATTGTTCATCTGAATCTTAATTACCGATATCCATATAAATTAGGGTTTGAAGCATTCAAAAATCTGTGTTTTTGATGTTTGTTATAAATGTAGATGTAATTTACTTTATTAAATGCATATAGTTATTTGATGCTATGAGTCCAAGCATGTAATGCAAGCATGGTTATCATTATCATACAAAATCTCAGAAGGGTTGTGTGTCTCAGTCTAGAAATAAAAGAAAATATTATTTTATACCTTACTTAAATTCATCACATACTCAAACTCAATTTTCATTAATTAACAAGTTTACATTTAAATTTCTGTAACACACCACAAAAGCAACAACATTTATGACTTAAATAATGTTCTTGCTTTCGAAGTCTGGACGATAAATTAAATTACATTAGGCAATCGTAAGACTTCTTTTATATTTGCAACTTGTTTCATAATTCAAAGAAAAATTCCTGTAAAATGAGGAAAACTGAAATTTGAAATTATAGTTCATCGTTGGACATAAAAATTAACAAGAAAACACTTCTTGTTTTCTATTTTTCCCTAGTCCCGTTACCATAGAGATGATTCGGTACTTAAATGGCTTTTTTTTTCATTTCAAAAGACCGAAGTATGTACACACCACACCGTACCGTACCAATGCCGCACGATGGGGCAAATGCTGAAAAAAAAATCTATTTCCCGAAAGTGCTGTCCTCAATTAGCTGATTCATGTTTCTCATAGTTAATTAGCCAGAGAATCTGGGTACAAAAAGACTTGAGCCAAAACTCAACCCTAAAGTCAAATATTTGAAATTGTGTGGGAATTTGGTTTAAATTTCCTAGGGTGTTACGTCAATTCGGAGTGAACTAGAAATGTGATTGCTTTTTGTTTGCTTATTTAAGATGCTTTACAATACAATAAAGTGATCAAATTCGGCAAAAATAAATTTGAGTAAATTACGGTAGCACATTATAAGAATCAGTCCGCATTAATGGAAAGTTGTAGACATTTAAAAAAAAGCTCCACTTTCCTCTGGGCTGAGATAGCTATTTTTTTCGATGTAGACATGTCAAAGTTAACATTCAAACAACATTTAGCTGCAAATACCTGCAAGTCCACATAGTGGGTAGATTTAAAGTTTCGACATCTTGTAAAAAATATTTTTTTTTAACTTGCGTTTCTTAAAAAGGAATATTTGTATTGCACTCTCTACATATCTTTTCTAATAGCTTCTTCCCCTCACCTGGATTTTGTCTTATTTTTTTCTCCTCGACACCTCGAATCTTTGTCTCCCAAGACTTTTTCTTTACTTTTTCTCGAAACTTTTTATTTTCGAAAAATATTTTACCGATCCTTCTCAATCACAAAAAAAAAACTTGTTGCTTCAGTCGCTCTCTAAAATAGAAACTCTTGCTCAGCCATTTCATTCTCTCACACATTCATTCGACTAGCGAATCGTTTTCTTGATCATCAGTCACGAGACCACGGCTTCCGGGAAAGATAAGTTCTCTGCTTGAAAACATCCGTTGACGAATTTCACGAAACTTTAAGTATGCATAATGTAGTTGCATTCGGGGGATTTCAATGTTACGGATGATTTCAATGTACACAATTCTTTGTGGCTGCGCTATTCTAGTCAGACAAAGGTATGTCGAGATTTTTGCTAAGTTAAATAACCTGACTCAGTTTGTTAACGAGCCAACTCAGATTCCTTACGTTGCAGGTCAATCCGCCTACACTCTAGACTTATTCCTCACATCTGACCCTGATAAATACACCATAAGTGTATCATCATTTTCAGGCACATCAGATCATTGTGTCATATTTGCAAATTTCTAATGTCAACAAACCTAAGTTAAAAAAAAAACCCTGCGAGAACTGCTTGGCTGTACGAAAAAGCCAACTAGGACGGTCTCAATGATTTCTTCTGGCCACTATGCTTCTGAGGAAAACCGGAATAAGTACAAACAAGCTAGAAAGACCAAAAATTAAGGCAAAAAATACTATTGTATCTTAATAGTAGTACAAATTTTTGGTCATTTGTAAGCAACGGACGAAACACTACGAAATCTTCACAGTTCCAACTCTCGTCTTCATTGACACCCCTGTTGTAAGTTCGATAGATAAAGCCAATTTGCTTGCAGCACAGTTTGCTGTTTATTCAAACCTACCACAGAGTGACATGACTCCTCCTGTACTTGACAGTTTAAACGATTTTATGGGACGAATCTTCTTTCGCACTCGTGCAGTTGCAAAAGTACTAAAAGATCTTGACATTCAGAAATCCGCTGACCCGGATAGTATCCCTCGTATTGTTCTAAAGAGGTATTCTTCAACGCTCGCTCAATGGAAAACAGCATTTGTCCCTAAAACGGACGATTCCTCCTCCCTCTCAAACTATCATTAAATTAAACTTACGTGCCTTTTTTCTAAGGTCATAAAAACGCTGATAAGAAATATCTTCAAGAACGTAAGCTTCTCAATGACCAACAGTACGGCTTTCGTAGCAATAGTGATCTGATGGTATATACAGTGGCGTTGCGTAGGGGGGGCGGGGGGGGGCGGTCCGCCCCGGGCGGCAGGCCTAGTGGGGCGGCAAAATGTCGCCAGTGATGCAGGTAGAGTAGAAATCATATGTTTCATGAAAGATCGTTTGACAAGTCAACAAACAACAATGATGTAAATTTGAAATTTGCCACACTATCTGTGGTTCGTCGTTGACCGCTTTCGTGAATTCGTAGACGGTGAGTACTAGGGCCGTAAGAGTGCATTCCGTATTGTCGCGCTGATCGAACTAAAACAAAACGTTCCGAAACTCTCGCGAAACTGAAAGGGAGTGTTCCGAAACATATGATATACATATGCGAGATATGATAAGATAACTAGGATTCGACAGAAACGTTATTCTAGTCTCAGCCAGCTCAATGTTTTTGCTCCCTCCCGCATCACAGAAAGTTATTTCGATTGTGTTGTTTATAGTTTAAATACTGTTGAATCTTCTAAAACTACACTCAGAGAAATAAATAGTCATTAATGACTATTTTTTGACTATTTCCATAGTCCGAATAGCGACAGCTATGCAAAATAGTTAAAAAAATAGTTATTTATGACTATTTCTATTTGTTATTAAGTTTTTTTTACTTTTTTTCTAGTTAATATTAACTATAAAGAAGTTACATACGACTTTGACAAATAGTTATTTTGGTAATAACTATAATCCCAATTAAACTTGACTATGCACATAGTTTATTTTGATTATATCGAATAGTTATCTATAACTATACATATAGTTTAACTTGACTATTATACGCACATTGTGGTTGAAATTTTATCTACTAATTCTAACATTTTACGTCGAAAAAAAAACAAAGCGCCTTCAAAATGATGCATATTTAAATTATTTTATTTATAACTTTTATCACACAAAGGTTAACCATATATTTTTTTTGAAATTACATAATAATATCTACTACACCATTGTCGTGTTCAACTATTTAAAGACATCTTTTGTGAAAACAATTTATACTACCTATTTAAAACTAATTTATTATTTTCTTGACTATTAAAATGTTAATAAATGTTATTAAATGTTAAAGAATTGACTACTTATTTATCTACTATGTCAGAGTCATATTGAACTATTTTAAGTAGGTATTATTCTGTTTAAAATCAAGATTTTCTTATTTTGACTATTGGAAAGTTAAAACTTACTATTAAGTAGTCAGAATTCTCCATAGTCGCATTCAACTATTCTTAGTAGTGGTTTATTACAAGCAAAGCATAACTATTCAAAATAGTAATACATTACTTTTTTGTATAGTCATTCATATTTTTAACTATTTCATATAGCTTAATTCTAACTATGCTTAAATATTTTTTAACGATTTTTGAATTATTTTTGATGAAAAATAGTCATTTCATAAACTTCATGGAAAATTATCAAATGACTATTGCAATAGTTACAAAAATAACTATTTTTTTTTTCTGAGTGTAAGCACTTAGTACTTCACTCAACCTTTGAACTAGTTTTTGAAAATGAAAAGAGTTAAAGGAAGCGGCGCGGAATACCGCAAGAAAAAGGCTAAGAAAGAAGCAGACGCGAAGACGCGAAATATTTCAGTTCTAGTTCTGGTTCAAAAGCTACGTTAACGTCTTCGGCGGCATCCAGCAGGAGCGGAAGTGATTCCAATGTAAGTAAGATTCCTCCATCTACAATCGTGAGTGGCCTAGAATTGTCCTCCGGCCAATATTCATGGGAATGCATAACTTATTATACGGGCAGAAGAAGAAGACGTGCCTGCCGTCGAAGTTGGAAGTCGTTCTGGTCCCACCACAGAGCAGGTCAAGAAGAAGTCGACTCACCAGAAGTATCTCAAGCATCTAGTCACAAGCCTGCAAAATAAGTGAACATCGTGAAGCTGTAAAGACGCTTAAAAATAAGTTTGTGGAAGTTCTTGAGGTACTGGAAGAATTGACGGATCGGGAGCCAGTCTTCTTCTGAAAGTCATGCAGTCATTCAACTTCCTCACTTTTCTTGGCTTTTGAGCTGCAGAGCTACCTGAAAAACATGAATCACAGATTTACCTGCAGCAAAGTGGACTGAGTGTGGAAGTGTGCTCAGAAACTCTGCGTTTTAAAAGCTCTCCTGGTGGAGAGCAGAGACCGTTTCGTCCAAGCCGCAATCGACTTTTCTAAGACTTTTTTGAAGAAACTCGGAATCGATCTCAAAACGAGTACAATTCGCAGGAAAAAACGCATGCATGGAGATGAATCCGCAGATGCAGCTTTGTCTCACGAGCCTCATTCGTAAGGCTCGTAAAATCCGTTTATGAAACCGCTAATTCTATTTTACTTTCAATAAAAGATACTTCATTGCCTGTGAAATGATGTCTCGAAATTTAATTTTAATTTAGTATTGAATGGGGGCGGCAAAATGGGTCTCCCGCCCCGGGCGCCGAGATGGTACGCTACGCCACTGGGTATATATCTCACCCAACCATGGCACAAATTTTAACATCGTCTTGGAGAAAGTAAGATTATTATGATATTTCAAAAGCATTTGATAGAGTTTGGCATGAAAATGCGTGCATTTGGAATTGATGAATCTCTTTTTCGGTGGATTACAAACTATCTTTCAAACGGCACAATACAAATTGTTTTCGATGGTCTTAAGTCTGAAATTCATTTAATAAATGCTGGTGTATCACAGGGCTCCGTTCTGTCCCCGAATCTCTTTCTGATATACATCAAAGATCTTTTGTCTGATACTTCTAATTCATTAAATTTTTTAGCTGACAGTACTCTCAGCTTTTCATATTTATTTCCAGACGCATGTCCTTGTTTTTCGGATGTAGGTCTAGAACGGGAGCGTATATTAAGCTTATTAAATGCAGCTTACACTTGAATCCAACTTCGGAAGTAGGTACTTCTAAGCTGAAGAATTCTCTCTTTAGCCACACTACACGAATGTAGAATGCCTTACCCGACCGTATATTTCCCTGCTATTATAATATTTAGACATTCATAACAAATCGCTCTGAAGAACCAGCTCTCCAAGAAACCTAAATAGAAGAGGTAACTGAGGTATTTATGGGACAAAACAAAAGTTACAATAACAAAAAAAAAAAAAAAAACAAAAAAAAATATGGCAATGAGTAAAACAAATAGATATAATACCCCAGGTGGCAATCCAGATAAACTGGTAAATCCACTCTCTTCGGAGATCGGTCGTACGGATTCTGGGGAGGACCAATTATTGCTTTTAGGAAATAGACGGAGTTCAAAAACACTAAGAACTCCACCAAAAATATCACCAAGGGTTACTCCATCGAAAACCCCAACGCAAAAATCAAATGACATAGAAGTCATTAACGAAAAAGGAACCAAAACCTATGAAAAGATCGAAATAAAAGATCAGCAGTGTTCCACAAAAAACAACGAGATCCACCAAGTTGAATCCGAAAATTATTTCGATAAATGGCAAATAGAAATTTTAGCCAGAAAAAAACTTGAAGTCCTTGTTGAAAGTCTTCAGCAACAAGTAAAGAGACTCGAAGAAAAAGTCAGCTTGCTCGACAAAAAGTCCGTGAAGGACAACATATCAAGTCAAAAGTCACTAGTAGTGAAAAGCCCACAAAAAACTGCTAATGAGTTTCATACTGATGAGGAAGAGCTCCTCCTTGAAACTGAAGGAAACCGAAATAAACGTAAGTCCAAGAAACGAAAAGCAGAGGGTAGCCCAGAGGCTGTTCAAAAATGTCAGCAAACAGGTTCAAAATCAGATACTGCTACAATAATGAGAACATCCAATAAAGAAATAGGAGATTTACTCCAAACTAAGTCTCACGTTAAAGGTACCAGGCAAACTGCACCACCTCCAATTATGATCTCCGGATTGGCAATATTTGGCGAGCTAAAGAGCATAGTAGAAAAATGCACGAATAATGCATGTAAATATACAATATACATCATACAATAAAGACAATTGGAAAGTCATTGTTGAAGACGCCGATGCGTATAGATCTGTCACTGAAGAATTGAACAAAAAGAAAATTCGGTGGCACTCGTACGAAAATAAAGCTACACGATCGATAAAAGTAGTAGCAAGAGGCCTTCACCCTTCATGTGTTGCCAAAGAAATTGCCGAAGACCTTATACAAAAAGGCTTTCAAGCTCTCGATGCCACTGCGAAAGTCGAAAACTGTTCCACAATGTAAGCGCTGTCAAGCCTTTGGGCATACACAAAAATCCTGCAATCGCGAGTTTTCTTGTGTTAAATGCGAAGGTAGGCATGCAACTAAAAACTGTCCCATGGGCAGAGAACAGAAAGCGAAATGTGTTAACTGTCAAGGCAATCATCCCGCAAGTTAGAGAGGATGTCCAGTAGCAAAAAAGTTCCACAAAAATAAAAAAACAAAACTGGGAACAATCTTAGAAACTCAACCAACACAAAACCCGTAGTTGAAAGCAAAAAAGTAACGGTCGATAACATTACTAAAAATCAACCGGAAAAAGCAATTGCACTAAGCAAAAGTGATGAAAATAAATCCTATTCCCAGATTGTAAAAAATGTGCGGAAGAATGAGGAAAAGAAGTGCTGGAACTCATCCTGAAAAGGATTGACCAACAAGATTTAAACATAAAACACGCTAAGCGAAGAAGTCCTCTTAAAAAACAATGATGGGCAGAACACTTAAAATTGCAACATGGAATGAAAACGGTCTTTTACAGCATGTATCAGAACTAAACATCTTTTTAGACATAGAGCATATAGACATTTGTTTGGTGTCCGAAACCCACCTCGCTATTGAACAAAGTCTTGATAATAAATTACCAAACTATACATGTTATCACGCTCCGCACCCAGCTGACAAAGCTAGGGGAGGATCAGCAATACTTATAAAAAAATGCTTAACACACTATGAATAACCAAAGTTTACTAATGAAAACATGCAAGTAACAACAATTAGTATTGGTATAAAAAAGAAAGAATTCAAAATAGCAGCTATATACTGCCCTCCGAGGCGCTCTCCAACTGAAGAAGACTATGCAGAACTCCTACATTTGTTAGGACATAACTTCCTTGTTGGTGGCGACTTCAATGCTAAACATACTCAATGGGGATCTAGGCTCATAACAACGAAAGGTAAACGGCTATACGAATTAGGCCGAAAATACAACTGCGAATTTTATTCTTCTGGTTCGCCAACATATTGGCCATCTGATACTAACAAAATACCAGACCTTATAGACTTTTTCGTAGTTAAAGGTATTAAACGAAATCATATAAGTGTCGAAGGTAATTACGATTTATCGTCAGATCATACTCCAGTAATTTTATCACCGAGCAAAGCAGAAATAATAGAAAAAAGTAATCCCAAGCTCGTGAATAACAGAACAAACTGGAACGAATTCAGAGACAAACTTGAAAGTTTTATAAACCTAAGATCCCCTATGCAAACAATTGAACAAATTGATCATGAAGTAGAACAATTTATTGCTGATGAGCAGCAGGCTGCAGAAGAAAGTACTCCAACTATTTCGAATGCGAGAGAAAAAGGTATAAAATATCCTATCGAAATAAAGGAGTTGATATTGGAAAAAAGAAGAGCTAGAAGAAAACGGCAAACCACGAGATTCCCAGATGATAAGGTAGTTTTTAACCGTCTTAACAACGAATTAAAAAAATGAATCTGTTAGTTTAAAAATGAGTCACTAAGTAGATTCCTGAAAAGTCTGACGACGGATGCTTCTACCGAATACTCCTTATGGAAAGCAGCTAAACGCCTAAAAAGACCTCAGACACAAAACCCGCCAATAAAATCCCAAGATGGTAAATGGATCGGAAACCCGAAACAAAAGGCTGATCTCTTCGCTGAACATCTCCCAAATGTTTTCAAGCCATTCGCAGCAAATACAGCTACAGATCCCTTACAGTTTGTTGACAGAAACGACGAATGTGAAATACCTTTTGTCACGCTCAAAGAAGTAAGAAGCATGTGTCAACATAAGTTGTCTAACAAAAAATCACCAGGGTACGATCTTATAACTGCTCAGGTTTTGAAAGAAATGCCTCTAATAGCCTTCAAGAAACTCCAATTTATAATAAACGCATGCCTTAAACTAAGATATGTGCCACATAATTGGAAAATTGTAGAAGTCATTGTTATACCTAAACAAGGTAAGCCACCAACAGAAGTATCATCTTACAGACCAATATTGCTTTTACCAATCATGGCAAAAGTTTTTGAAAAACTGCTACTGAAAAGGCTTAGCAAAATAATTGAAGAAAGAAGACTAATTCCAAGCCATCAACTTGGATTTAGAAATAAACATTCCACGATAGACCAAGTGCATCGAATTACGGATGTTGTGGAAAAGGCACTTGAAGAAAAACAAGTATGCTCTGCTTTATTCTTAGATGTTGCTCAAGCTTTTGACAAGGTTTGGCACTTGGGACTTGAGTACAAACTGCATAGGCAGTACTACGAAATACTGAAATCCTACATTACAAACCGACTCTTTAGAGTACGGTACGACCAAAATTACTCGGAATTTAAGAAAATTGAAGCCGGTGTACCACAAGGAAGTGTCCTAGGACCAACCCTGTATCTGTTATATTCAAGGGATATTCCAGTGGACATCAACGCTATCATGGCGACCTTTGCTGATGATACTGCAATATTGGTGCCAGATAAATCCGTTACGAAGGCTAAACAAAAATTGCAAAATGCAGTCGATAAAGTTAGTGATTGGACGCAGAAATGGCGTATCAAATTAAACGAAAAAAATCGACGCATATAAACTTTACAAACAAAAACATAAACAATGTTCCAATATTTATAAACAGTACAGAAGTACCTTACTCCAATACCGCCAAATACCTTGGAATGAATTTGGATGCAAAGCTTAAATGGAAAGAGCACATCAAAAAGAAAAGAGAAGAACTAAACTTGAAGTACAGAAAAATGTACTGGTTACTAGGAAAGAACTCTGACCTATCTATGCAGAACAAACTAATGTTATACAAGCAAGTATTGAAACCCGTTTGGACATATGGCATCCAGCTATGGGGCTGTACAAAGAAAACATATGCTGAACCCATCCAAAAATTTTAAAGCAAGGTCCTTCGCGGAATAATAAATGCCCCTTGGTATATAAGAAATAGCGATCTACATTGTGACCTTCAAATTGAAATGGTTACAGAAGTGGTTAAGAAACACAATCAGCGACTGCAAAGGCATACTTACTCCGAAATAGAGACCGTATTAAATGTACGAGACAATGTTCGGAGATTAAGAAGAACCAAGCTTCATGAGCTGATGGTTTAAAAGCTATGGGAAAGTGTTATAACCTTAAACTTCCCCCAATGCGATTTAAAAATTAAGAAATAAAAAAACAAATTTGCATCGCTATCTCTTTTTAAATTTTCTCCAACTTTCAAAAAACTCTCGCACTGTGCTGTAACAGGTAGTCATAATCCCTTTAGTGCGTGCAAAATTATGTATAATTATGTAAGCCGACGACTTCCTCGTTTACGAGTATTTGGAAATACATATCGAAGGCTTCGAGAAACTGGAGCAATTGTCAATGTAAGACCTAACGCAGGAGCTCCAGAGGTATGTAGAACTGTTCGACTGATCAAAGAATACTGGAAACTCTTACAAATGAGCCATCAATCTGCATTAGACGCTTATCTTTGCAATTCAATGTTTCCAGACATACAATTTCTTATATACTAAATGAAGAAAATCTTTACCCATATCACGACACACCTGTGCATGATCTGCTTCCCGATGATTTGGAAAAGAGACTAGAGTTCTCTAACTGGTTGTGCAAACGGAGCTCGACAGAAATCATTTCAGCACAGATTCAGCCCACATATTGAGCAGGTGTAATTGAAAACAAACTATCCCCCAGACTGAATTCTGCAAACTCTATGGTGTTTTTTCGTACCTAATCATTTACCGGAACTATTGGAGGACATTCCACTTATGCAACTAGCTTCATCTTATTTCCAATAGGATGGCACTCCAGCCCACTATGTCAAAATTAGCATGGGCATACAAAATGGAACATGCTAGAAACTGGATATCGCAAGACCGACATAAGATGTCACATTTGTTTGAACACAATTAAAGGCTGTTTTTTCCTCCAAAAATAACGTTTTAAATGAAGTTTCTATCATTAGTACTAACATTGCAATTACCGTTAACATGGGTTAGGGTACACCAAAGTAAACATTTTCTTAATTCCCCGATACATGATATAAGAATTGGAGATAGGCCCTAAATGTAGACAAATATACCCAAAAATCACGCCCTAAGATATTATGCTCGAATAAAGGGACACACTTTATAATAAGGTACGAGTATTAGTTATTAAAAAAAAAATTAAAAAAAGTAATAGAAAGTACAAGAGAACAAATTGATAAAAGCTTAAATGAAAAAAATACATATCTTCTCATCCTTATTTTCTTCAGATAAAATTTTAAAATTTATTTTCCATTTATTTGAATAATTTAAATCTTTACTCACTTCGGTCTATAGCCTTTCCAAGTGTATTGAGTATACCTGGACCTGTGCCACCATGGAATAATACAAAAACAAAAAGCAATGTGAACAATTATCTACCATCAACATATCAATCATTCTCAATATCATAAGTCAAACACACTATTTGTTTGTATTTAATTATACGACTAATGAGAATCAACACAAATTGTGTCATAATCAAATCCATGCCAATGTTCCCTTTATATGCCAACAAACGTTTCTTAAAGCCCCACCCCCTTATTTCTGTATGTATAAAGGTACCTTATTCGTTTATTGTGAATTCGTCTTGCGTGATTAATGAATCTTGAGAAATCGTTCGCTCAACTGGAACATTATGAATACATGAAGATCTCACTTCCTGCTTATGTACAATGTTTGTTCAACAGTGAAGGGCCACACGCCTAAAACTCAAATTTCATCCCAAATTAGAGATGATCACCTTTAAGAAAGATTGTATTAACAAAACACCCCACGAATTATGTCAATGGCACGCAGAAAGAGAACATACATATATGTATGTATGTAACTATACTCATACACAACACAAACAACATGAGTCCTGTCTCAACCCCTCTAAGCAAAAAAAAAAAATAAACAGAGAGACATTCAGGTTTGTTCGCACTATACTCGTATAAAGCAATAGATAGCAGTATCCTTCCAAAGACATTGAATGGCGCCCAACTCAAACCCAAGCGTCAAATGCACCATACCGACGTAATTTATCATCGAAAGTGACAGACCTTCGAAAGCAGGAATGACTAAGGGGTTGCTGCGTGGTATTGACGCACTTAGTCTGCCTTCGCATTCTTCGCATCCGACATTCGTTATCCCTACAAACACATCACCTCGAAAACGTTAAGCGGCGCTGATAAAGCGGATTATATAATACGACTTTGTAGTATATTTCTACGAACTAACGAGCATGTGAGGTGGTTCTGCGAAAATATTTCTAATTTTATTTAATAATTCTCCATGCAAATAACAAGGGTTTCCGTGTACTTTATCCTAACAAGGAGTTTGTGCGTGTGCTAAAGGGTGCAAGTGTACGCGAGTGGGCGGGAGACATAGTACCCACAAGAATTTTCTCATACACGGCACCGCTTTGAGTTCAATAACAAAGATTAATGTGTGATATGAAGGAAAGATTAATTAAGGGCTGCTAACTAGAGGGACTTGAAGGAGAGCAACAGTGCTTAAAGTAACGAAACAGTGGCCCGGGTATTGTGTCTATCCTCTATATGGATAGGGACTTTTTTAGAAGGTCTTTCTTTGTTCACCTGGTGAAGTTTTCTCCTTACTTACTTACTTACTTAGGACCTTTTATGTCCGTTCCACAACACCAGCTCGACATCGTGTTCGGTTCCTGGATATGAGTCGCAATTCGCTCCAACGATTGTGCGGTGGAAGATTCAAAAGCATTTGTCTTTTATAGCCCAATTAGTAGGTATCCTTTATGAAAATTTCCTCAAAAAATGATTTTTTTTTAAAGCTGGTTTTATTTTTTTTTTCTTGCTTTAAGTTGATATACATACCTACATAAACATAGTAAAAAAAAACTTTTGATACAAATTTGTCTTTTCGAATACCTAATTGCTTCATCAAAAATTAACAAAATATTTTCTTTTCTTTTCTTTTTCTACGCGATTTGGTTCAGTGTAGTTGGTAGCACGAGTAGCGAAGATAATAGCACGTTCTGTAGTGGGATTCGCATATACAGAATAGGGAAGTTAGCTCGTATGACGCCAGGTATCCAAAAACTTCGTTTTCGACTGAGCTAGTTTTAATCAAGCTGATCATCGGCACGGGTCGTATGCGAAGTAGAAGGAAATGGTTATTATGAGGAGCGCCAGACAACGTCACCGGCGGCGGCGGCGCACTATGGGACCAAATGGTGCAAGCCATCTCAAAAATCCATAACTTTTTCGTTTCTCAATATTTTTTTTTGAAATTTTGCACACTTATACTTGTATAACCAAGAATTTAAAATATTAAAAAAAAAAACATTTTTGTTTGAGGTTTTTTAAACTCAAGACATCAGATGCATATCTTTTCTGCCCACTTTCCCGCCCACTTTCACTCCCCCGTTTTTTTAATTTTCAGCTTAAAGTACATTAAAAGCAGGCCTCTTTTTTGAATAAGTTTTATGTGTAGAAATTAATTTATGAAAAGTATTATTTTTTAGTAAAACCCGTGAACTGCCACGCTCTTTTTGATATATAAAAGTGTTTCACCCTTAAGACAAAAAAAAAACGTAATTCAAAAGTATCTTATTACTAGGTTATGTGTCGATATTAATGTGTTTAAAAGTTCTTTAGCCTCGTCAAACAATGCTTTGGTATCATTTTTTGTTCTTGGTTTTCCCAGACTAGATATATGCGGATCAGATGTATACATATAATAAAGTGTGTAGATGTAGAACATCTTCGTTCGTAGCTGATCTTGAACATTTCCTTGCAAATAAATTCTCTCATTTTAGTTTTTTTTTTTTAATTTAATGCGAATTCTTCAAACGCTTTATTGACAATAAAAGCTTAGTCATCTCATTACATTATCTATGAATGTTGTCTCTTGATTGATTAATGTTACAACAACAATTTGGCTGTCCCATGCCAAATCTATCACCTTTTAGACTCTTTTCGCATGCTTTTGTTGTTGCTTTTGGTATTGCTTATGATTCAGTTTACATATTGTATGCAGTTCTCTTTTAAGTGAACTGATAACTTTTTGTCTCCTTCTGTTTTCTCTTATTTATATGTACCTACATTTGTATAATATGCAACATACCCCACACACCCCCTCCCACCCTCAAATGCTTGGCATTTATTTTTATTTAATTATGATTTTTTTTAATATAAATATGAGTAAGGAAGTTCAAAATTGGAAAACAAATATTTTATTCTGAAAATTTTTATGAAAATGTGTTGCACATGTTTTAACAGTTATTTTTTTGAATTTTTGACAAAAAATAACAAATTTTTTTGTAATTTTGAGCTAAATTATAAAATAATGGTCTAAAACTTTTTGGAATACATATTTATGTGCATCAATAAAAGTACCACTTTTCTGCCAAATTTTAATTTTTTTCATCACCTAACAATAAAGTTATAAGAATACGAATTTTTATTCTAAAAAACTTATTTTTCCTTCTCATCATACGTTTTTTCTTCTTAAACAAAAATGCATGAAAATGCGAAAGTTTTTATTTTTTCTTCCAAATTAAAAATATTTTTAGAATACAAAACAGCCATTAACTAAACGGAGGCAGCCGGAGCTAACAGAGAAAACTTTAATTGAAAACAAAAAAATGAAAAAGATACTGCACCTTACTCATTTTTACTTGCGACTTATAGGTACTATAAGGCAAGTTATGCATTCGTAAAAAAAATCGAACTCGAGATTTTGATCAAAGTTGACATTACGATGATAGCGAAGACTAAAAAAGTGAGTCTCGCAATTCTGTCTGTCTGTCTGTCTGTCTGTTCGACTACAGGCTAAACGACTCTGCCGATTTTCTTTAAACTTGGTAGATATCATTTTTACTTTTTTCCCCCCACACGTTTTTTTCTTTTTTTTTTTAAGACCAAAAATAACGGTACCCCCCATACGAATTTTTTTCGAAATTTTATAAACATTTTTTTTTCTCAAAAACTGTTCGACAGATTTTAAAAATAAAGATACAGAAAAATTTAATTTAATTAAATCTAGGTATTTGTTGAAAAAATTTTTCCGAAAAATGGTTATTGAGGGTACCCCCCATGGAGCCATTTTTTTTGTTTTTGATTTTCTTCAAAACGGTTCAACCGATTATGATCATTTTTTTTTTGCTAAAGCTCCCCAAAAACATAAATAGAATTGTGTACTCAAATTTTCAAAAAAAGTTTTTTGGATTTTTAAAAAAAACTTCAAAATTTTTTTTTTCAAAACTCAATATTTCGAAAACCCCATGCTAGATTTTTTTTAAACTTGATAAATAAAAGTTTCTCAATATAATCTACAAAATGTGAAAAAAAAAATTTTATTTTACCTAAAAATAAAGGTACCTACCATACAAATGCTAAAAAATTAAAAAAAATGGTTTTCAAAAATCGTATTTTTCTCGAAAACGGCACCTAGAATTTTGATAAAATTTTTTTTCTTTCAATTAATTTTTACGATCTTTAATTTAATAAAAAAAAAAATTTTGAAATTAAGATATTACAGCTTGTACCTACCATAGAACCATTTTTTCGAATTTTGAATTTCTCATTATCCACATAACGGATCTTAATGAAAATTTGTATAGAGAAGCTTCTAAAAAGTCTAAAACACATTGCATTTCAAAACTTTAAAATAAATATTTTTTGAATTTTTGAAAAAAAAAATCTATTTTTTTCTTATTTTTTGAAAATTTGATATCTCTGAAACGGGTCCATATTTGTTTTCGTAAATTTAATTTTTATTCGAACAATGATAAAAAATTTAAATTAGCGTACCAAAATTTTTTCTTAAAAAGCTTTTAAAAAGTTTGTATATAAAAGCTTCTTTTAAAGAAACCACTACAAGGACTTATAAGTTTTGTTCTTGCATAAATTCATATTTGCATAGCATTCTGTTACTACTAAAAGAATTTAAAAATTAATTTTATCCTTATGAACAGTTTTCTCTAAAAACATTCGTTTTTAAAATTCCCAGTCGATTACATAGGAGCAAGTTCGTGCGACCCAGTCGTGCATTTTATTTTTATTAATTTACTGGTGAACTAAATTAAAAAAAATATAACTGTTTTGTAAAGAAGAAGGTTTGGGCTTTTTAAAAAGGTATAATACTTATACATTCTGTCCAGAAAAATACGAAATAATTGACTTGAATCTCTCACTTCTAATAATTCTAAAAAATAAAAATATCGAAATGTCATTTTTAACGGTAATTTTAGGTACCTAGAACAAATCTAAGATACAAAAAATTTACTGTGTTTGGAAGAACCCTATTTCTAGTATATAATCCCATCATTATATTTTTCAAATTACGAAATTCACCAAAACCATTTTTGAGATGGATTTCATCATTTGGTCCCATAGTGCGGCGCGCCGCTGTACTATGGACTTGACAAGAAATATAGGAGCGCGAGCGCCTGATAGTGTAATCACCATGCTGCCACCTGAAGAATCTTTTACCCTACTCAGCTTTTATAACTCGACAAGTTCAACGATCGTGTTTTTAATATACAAATGTAGAATTTAATATTTTCTCTTTAAGAAGACTGTGGAGAGTCTGCGTTCCAGTATTTTAACCAGCCGCTCTATTAGGTAGCACGTTTTTTTTATAAAATCTCCGGTTTTTGTTGCGATCGCGAGACAATACGTCTTTTATTATCTTTTTTTCCTCTCATCTCCTTACTAGGAATTCTCTCTAAATGCTCTTGTTGATGGCTGCAGCATATTGTCTTCCAATAGAAAGTTTTGTTTAGTCTTGAGCCCAGCTTCTGGAACACTGTCAAAATCAGCAATTTTTTCTATTGCCATGCTAGAAGAATGTGGAATGTTTCACCCGGCTCGATATTTCCCTCAAATTGTGGTATTCAGGCATTCAAAATCATCTGTTTTTTCTCTTAAATCCTCCATTTTTTCCTACCATTCTAACATTTTAAAGGTTATCATAATCTCTTTTAAGGGCGAAAAGTTGAAGAGAAGGAAAGTTTATGAAGTTTGTTGTACATATCTTGTTGAGAACTGCGACTAGCTATTTACTTAGTTTTCAACTTAAAAAGGTCTTTTGACAATTTTATCGATGAAATTCTTTCAAAATCTTGTCCAATTGTTGAGCCAGCAAGTATCAATGAGAGCTTACACATGATTTTGATTTTTTGTATTCAATTTTCATAGCTCAAAACTATAGGGCGCACTTCATGGATTTTCGTCACGCAATCTTACATCTCTCATAATAATAAACGTCGCTAGCATCACCTCCTAGGGGGACGATCCCACGACTAAAATCTAGACATCGTCTGTCTTAACAAAATAGCGACGTACGAACAATGAAGCCAATATGTGTGTCCGTGTACACGAGCATGTGATAGCATTTTCATTTGGTATTCAGGAAGTGGCTTAAAATCTTGCTAAACTACTTTGCTGCGTTTATTGAGTGAAGTGAAGAACTATAACTGCTAAGCCAAAGTCGCTTGCAGAACAAAACCCTGGGGAAAAACACATGGGGATAACTTTTGCGAAACTTCAATTCCCTCTCGCTCGTTTCGCCAGAGGAATCTTATTCGGAAAGTGTTTTAAAAACATGTTGTTGACGCTAAAACGTGTGTAACCATCATAATATAGATATAGGTTAGATCTAACAATGCCATCGACTTGTCGCTGGTGTGTCGGTCGGTCGTTGGAGGTCGGTTACAAAGGTACGACTATTTGACAGTTGCGACTGGATTAGAAGGAGAGCGGTAATGGTAAGCAACATGGTCTTACGATGCGCTGTGTTTTCTTTGGAAAGAAAACTTTTACCATCTCTTCAATTTGTGTGTTGGGTTGGCAATCGTGCCCCTCCAGGGGCAAGCACACATCGAAGTATTTTAAGTTTGTGTAAACGTAACTTTATTCCATTCTATCGGGCGCCAAACTTTAAATTTCTGTCTCAAAGTGAAATTAAATTTTGAAGACATTTTAATGCCGTTGTTGTGCCCGTTCAAAATACGAGAATGTGTAGCTTGTCAACCCTTTCAATCACCAAAATGATTCGCGATTATGTAAAGAAGATGACGACGGAAAGATACGGAAAAGTTTCATCAAAGTTAATATGCAGATGCAATGTGTGTCCTTACGTTGTCGTATATATTATTATGACACTGTGAAAACTTTATTATTGCATTTCGCATAATTACGAGCATCACCTGAATGCATATAAAACAAGCTGGAGGTCAAAGGGGCTGTAAGAGGAGCTTTAGAAACTGTGTTGGTGCAATTAAAAGTTGAACAAAGCTTTGTGACATCCTTTGAAACTCTATAGAATGCAGGGGTGTCTTAATGTAAAGTAATTATTACTCTCAGATTTGTTTTAAAGCATCAAAAGGTGGAGGGATATTTTTGTATGGCTGTAAGGGTATACATAAGGGAGTCCTGGCACAAGCAGAGCTCTTCCAGCTTGTTAGCAGCCAAAAAAAATGTTTTGTTCATACGAGTACATTTGCAGCTTCGAATGAATGCAATCTGGATTAAGATGAAAAGGGTGAAGACAACTGGCTTACAGTTAATAGGATGTGCGCTCTAAATCCGGTAGCATGTTGTACGAATATAAACCCTGAACCCATCCTACCTTTAAAAGCAACGAAACAAAATTAAAAACGTTGTACAGCGTGTCTCTTAAAGACTAAAAGTTCTTCCAATAGAGATTACTTTCAAACCGTTCTGTTTTTTTTAACAGTTCTGTGACATTTGCTTGATTTTTGAATGGTGCACATGCGTGACAGCGCCAACAACTGTCGTTAAAAACTTTCGTGTTTTGAATAAACCTTGTTTTTTCGGTTTGTTTTTTCCAAATATTAAAATAACTTATATTTTCCAACTTTTGTGATTTGAACTTGAAAATCAAGTTTTGTTCCGATCCAAATAAAAAAGCAACTTTTTTAACTGGTACTCACATACAGTAACGTAGTCTGGTGGAATGCACTAGACAAACCTACCAACCTTAAAATCATGACCAAGGCACAAAGAATGGCATGCATTGGATTCACTGGGGCAATGAGGGCCACCCCTACAGCGGGTCTGGAAGCTATACTCAATCTAAAACCCCTATATCTATTTACACAAGAATCGGCAGCCAATAGCGCACTTCGACTTTGCCAAACGTGTAACTGGCGACATAGTGCGATAGGTCATGCCCAGATTTTACAGAAATACACGGGAAATGGGGTGTGTACTGACTACATAACACCCCGCTTAGACTTATACAAGCCGTTCAAGACCGCAGAGAGGACTGGCAAATCAACGAACCATCTACCTGTGAATCGATGATATCTATATACATATACCGACGGTCTCAAGATGGAAACTGGTGTTGGTGCAGGATTCTTTTCAGAAACCCTTGTACTATCCAGCTCATTCAGACTTCCTGATTACAGCAGTGTCTTTCAAGCTGAGGTCCTAGCAGTGACTAAAGCTGCTAGACAAGTCTCAATGATGGCAATGCCACAAGCTGATATCACCTTTTTCATTGATAGCTAAGCGGCAATAAAAGTTATTTCTGCCATTGAAATCAAATCGAAGCTTGTAACTTGCTGTTGCGAAGAGCTTAGGGTTCTTGGTACACAGCACAACATTAGACTCAGCTGGGTTCCTGGTCACAGTGGTGTCCCAGGAAATGAAAGCGCTGACGAGCTAGCAACGCTCCTCACAACCTGTTTCACTGCCCTGCGTTATATCATCTAAGAAACAGACATTTAGGGAGACACTTCTTCAGCAACTTGGAGGAGCTCTCCAATATTCCAAGCAAAATCATGCTAAAATTCATTAATGATACCAAATGGCTTGAAAATTCCTGATCTCTGAAAACCGTCTTCAACTACAGTACGATAGTGTAGTACGAACGAAAACGACAACGACACACGTGTTCCTTGCATCAGCACCCAATTGAGAATGGGCACCTCGCCTATACACCTCCGGTTGCCACTCCTACGTTGAACTCGAGCATCAGTGGGCTGATGGGGCCAGCTCTACCTAAGATTGGTAAAATCCTCTTTGGTATGGAAACAGCCTTTTCGACTAAACTAACGACCAAACAAAGAAACATATACACCAAACACTGACTTTCAAACTCATCTACCAGACGTTGCAAGGAGCCACATGCTCCTACGGGCGTGGTGGGGGGAATGATTGCTCAAGTGGAGTTAAAGGAAAGGAATACCCCCTTTGAAGGCGTATACCTCTTCCTAGCCAGGCTATTATGTGACGATAGAAACTTCAATACTTTAGAAATACCCTCTGACATTTCAGGCAAAAGCTTGCTGTAACCCATCTATACCCTTGATCGACATAGGATTATCATAGGTTTCAATATAAGGGGTCACAAACCCTAACCCTAGGGTATCACAACGGATCTACATTGATCTAAGTGTGACGGTAACAAGATCAACTGTCAGCACACTAACCTAACCTAACCTAACTGGTACTTCTTATTTTAAAGCGTTTTGGAGGCTTTTTGTCCTCTTGATTATAACAGTTTTTAAATATATTTCCATTCCATTAACCATTTATTGATAAATTCGTGGTGCACAAACTAAAGTATGCCAGATAAATAGGTGGCGCGAAATTAAAATTTATAGGTTTAAGGCTTCTATCCAGTGTGGGAACATTTTTATTTAACGCCACACTGGTTCGACAGTCCGTGAAAAATCAGGGCCTAGTAACTTAAAACACAGTCCCAATCATTTCTGTATGTCTGTTGTCGGCAGTAATGGAAAGGATTTACAATTTTCCACCCGAGTTGAACGGCCATAAAAACTTCAATTGTCATTTCGATGTCGAACGTAACCTTGTATTTAGGTCTTTATAATGAAGCATTTTTTCTGGAATGTGCTTGGATTAAATTTGTTTACAAAGGCTCCAGCTTAATGTATACTTGGACCCATAAACACCCAGGAAAACCTTACCACTGACGTACAATATGAGAAACACTACATTTCACTGTTATAAATTTGATTAAAACATCAAAAACTTGTGTTTTTCCGAAACTTATACTTCCCCTAATCGGCAAGTATAAATAGTAGTTTTATGATAGCTCTTATAAGAACACCCTCTAGTTAGACAATGGCGATTTTGTATGTTTCCTACCTTTATTATTAAAGGTGATTCAGCAGAACAACACCTTCCCTTATTTTGACGTGCACTAATAGTTTATTCTTCCCTTAGCTTAAGTTCTTTGAATTTTTTAACTATGCATATGATGGGAAGGGGTAGGTAAGCAACGTAGAACATGAAAAATATTTTCTAATTTTTAAGCCAAAAATGAATTAAACATGAACGTACGAGTACCTTACCAACAACTAGGTCAAGTGGACCTAACGTCAGATATATCTTATTTAAGTAGAAAGTTATGACAATAAATCATACTCTTTCTTAGTCGTGCCGTTAAAGTTTTCTTCCATTTTTACTAAGTTTCGTAACGAATTAAGAGTATTGTGAAGGAGAGTTGTGTGATATTAAATTAGTTGAATACAAATTTACCATAACTTTTAAAAGAGTTGTTTTTTTATACCTAACTCTCTAATAATGAGAAGCTAAAAACTCGCCTTTATTTGGGTAAAAACGCGGTCATAGGTTGAAAAAATTTGAATGACTCTCTTGAATTTCGTGGAATTTTCTAACACGCTGGAAAATAATGGTGTACACAGATTTCCACCCACTAGCACGCCCACTTTTTGAAAAGTATAGCAATTCCGATGAGATGCAACAAAAAGCTTCAGCTTGAATGATAGATTGCGATAACAACAAAATCTGACAATACGGTTGGAGAGTTCATTTTTTTAAGATATTATCGTCTACCTTTTATTTAATAAAATAGTTCAATTCTCTAATTTTTAATTAAAATAGAGTTATTTAAATAAATACCTTATAAAAATAAATCTTTTCAAGCCCAACATCTTGAAGAACTATCAAAAAATGGATACAGTCTTTTTGTTTTATTTTTACGTAATTTTTTAAAATGTTTTTAATTTTTAGTCAGAATCTTAGAACTAAAACTGTAAGTGCGTAGGACTGTCGTGCAAAATGTGAGTTTGATTCCCAGCCGATGCAAACTAAAATCAAAAATATTTTTCCATTCCTCCTTACTTGCCAAAAGAAGTTGTATAAGTCACTAGAATTGGGATCTGTACAAGGCGTTGATCTTACATTTACTTGCGACTTAGTGGAAGATGGTCTAAAATGACCCACCAAGGTAAAATGGCCCCCTTTCTATATTGTAGAATCGAATAGAATTAGAAGGTTTTGGTAACACAATTCTTTAGTTTATCTCGCATCGTCGACATAAGGTGTGTCCACACCAGAGAAACATTTCAGGAAACATTGTTTAAAAAACGTTTCTGAAATGTTTCCCATTTGTTTAAGAAACATTTCAGAAACATTGGAGAAACATTTCAGAAATGTTTCTGATTTGTTTTTTTGGTGTGGACGCTTTGAGAAACATTTCTGAAATGTTTCTTTGTTTCCCATTGTTTCCAGATTGAGTTGTCTCTAATTTTTTTCCTTGCCTGTGTTGCACTTTAAGCGCATGAAGTTTTTTCTACTTCATCTATATCACAATTTATATTTTAGCAAATTTCAGAAATATAATCGGCTTTTTTGATTTTATTTTTAATATTTTTCGTCAAGAGTCGATCCCACAAAACTTTTTTTATTCATAAATATTTATCAATTGAATAACATTCTCGTTGCTCCACACTTTGTGCGACATTTTATATTTATATTAATAACCACTCACGCACTTTCTACCTATGTCAATGCTTGGGAAACAAATTAAGTTTCCCATTCGGAATGGGAAACAGAAAAACATTTCATAAACATTTCAGAAATGTTTCTCTGTTTCTGAAATGTTTTTTAAATGTTTCTGAAATGTTTCTTAAATGTTTCTGAAATGTTTCAAAAATGTTTCTTTGGTCTGGACACACCTTAAGAAATATTAGTAATTTCAAGCTTTTGTTTGAAATCTTACAGGTCAAACTGTCTCTAGCCATCTATAAAAGTAGAACCAATAAAATGTTGTAAAAAGTTTGTTGACAAAAAAAATTATAAAAAACATTAAATTTTGGTGAAAACAATAAATGCATGTTAGTATTAAATATTTCTTATTGATTTACTGAAATTAGTTGGCCTATAACTATTTCAGTTTTTTTTTTTTTTGGTTTAAAACTTAAATAAAACAACCCTATATGATGGGCAATATGGCCTACTAAGCACTCGCCTAAAATGGCATAGTGTGAATTTTTATACTTTAAGTGAAGCTGTTTTAAATGAATTGTTGATTTTTATTTTTCTGTTGAGTATAGTTTATGTTTACTATATTTTGAACTGTGATTTGTTTTAAATAATGCTTAAATTAAATTGAAATGGATTTTGGTTTACTTGCAAGTGTAAAATGGCATTCCAGTTTAATAACAATAAAAGTGTTTAATTTTGAATCGATCTACAATTCATTTCAAGAACAAATTCAAGTGCTTGTCTCTTGCATACAACAAATCTTCGTTTACTCGAACTGTATTGGACAGTGAAAGATAAAAACATTCCAGTATGCCATTTTACCCGGACAATTTTGATCGTTGGAATTTGAAGAGTTTTTGAAAATTAATTACTTTAAATACTTTTTGAAACTGTTTAAGCTCGTAAAGCAAAAACATGTAAGCGTTATTGATTTAACTTTGGAAAGAATATAACATTTAAGTTTAAATGTCACTTTTTTGCGAGCTGTGACACATTTTCCTTAGGGGTGACATTTTAGGCCACCTTCTCCTACATATTATGTAGGTGCTATAAGGCAAGTTATGCATTCGTAAAAAATCGAACTCGAGATTTTGATCAAAGTTGACATTATGATAATAGCGAAAACGAAAATAGTTGTTCTCGAAATTCTGTCTGTTTCTCGGCCGATTTTCGTTAAGCTTGGTACGTATGGTTTTAAATAATTTTTCACACTACACTCTTTTTTAAGACCAAAAATAAAGGTACCTGTCATACGATTTTTTTCCGAAATTTTATAAATATATTTTTTTTTCCAAAACCTGTAGAATACATTAAAAAAAAAATTTTAAAAAAATTCATTTCGTTAAAGCTAGGTAAAGCCTAGTACTCAGTTCAAGTGAAAATGAAAATTTCATATAAAAGTGACAGCTGGTTCACTGGCATGAAATCCGCAACGAGAGGTGAGTACTAAAATGTGGATTGGAAAAACAAATATGTTCCACAACTTTTTCCACGCTATGATTTTCATTTCTCAATGTACAACCATCAGAAAAAAGTTTAAGGCAACGTGGAAAACTGTGACATTTGTCAGTTGATTTGAATATTTTGTTTCAAAACAAAAAATTGAAAATTTATAAACAGAAAGGACGAATCAGTTTAAAAATAATTGTCATTTTTTTTCATTCAAAGTGAGTATCAAAAATTTACGTGGAAAAGTTTATTCTATTTTCATTTTTATTCTCCGCGTGTAATTTGGAACGTATTTATTTTTCATTTCACGCTAGGTGAGTACTAGGCTTAACGGTTGAAAAAAAATTTCCACAAAATGGTTATTTTTCGTACCCCCCCTTGGAACCATTTTTTTCTTTTTTGTTTTTTTTTTTTTCAAAAACGATTCATCCGATTTTCATAATTTTTCTTATGCTAAAGCTCCCTAAAAGTTTGAATATTATTGTGTATTCAAATTTTCAAAAATTGAATTTTTGGGCCTTTAAAAAAAATTTCGATTTTTTTTAAAATTCATAAATAAATTTTTTTTAGTATAATAATTTTAATAATTTTTTTTTGAATAATTCTTACGATCTATAATTTAATAAAAAAAACTTGAAATTAAGATATTACTGACTGTACCTACCATAAAACCATTTTTTCGAATTTTGGATTTCTCAATATCAAATTTTAATGAAATTTCTTATAGAGAAGCTTCTAAAAAGTTTTAAGAATATTGCATTTCAAGACTTTAAAAAAAAATATTTTTTGAATATATTTTTTCTTGGAAAATTCAATATCTCAAGAACAGCTCAATATTTTTCTTGGAAATTTATTTCTTATTCGTAGAATAATAAAAACTTTGGTGACAAATTTCTCGCACCGTCACCGTCGCCGTCGAAGGAAACCGAAGCACTTAGCAGAATTTTTAGCGACGTCAGATATGTGTGTCATTCCACAAAAGGTGGTCTGTGATCCACAAACCGAGACTACAGAGCTGTTCAGTTTGTTCAATGCAAGTGCGGCTCAAGGATAGTGGTATGCGAGTTGCACTTTAACGACAGAAGACAGCATTCAGTTTTTGAAGCATTAAATTGTACGCGGTTTATAGATCCCCATTCGACAATGCTATAGAGAACAGAATTTAATGAGCTTATCATCCGCTGCCGTTCTAGATCCACATCGGAAGAACAAGGACATGCATCTGGATTCTGGAAACGAATATGAGAAACTGAGAGAACTGTCGTCAGTGAAAGAATTTAATGGATGAGAAGTTTCAGACAAAAGATAATTGATGAATATCAGAAATAGAGTCGGGGACAAAACGCAGCCCTGTGGAACATCAGCATGTATTGAATGGTTTGAAAGGTAGTCCATCGAAGAAGAGATTCATCGATGCCAAATGCACGTATTTTTGATAAAAGAGTTTGACGCCAAAGTCTATCAAATGCTTTTAAAGCATCTAGTGCGATTATCTTACTTTCTGTAAAACGATATAACGGTGAGATATACCATAAGATCACTAGTTCACCTATTGCTTCTTCTTCGTTCTTCAAGATATTTCTTGAGATGATAATTTATCACCATTTCCATAGCTTTAGAAAGAAGATTGTAAGTGCAATTGGACGATAGTTGGAGAGGCTGGACAAATGCTGTTTTACATCCACTCGGAAAGACCCCAGTCGAGTAGAATAGATGATAAAACTTACGCCATGGTTTTGCCAGCGTAGAAGAATATCTCTTCAGAACAATTTTGTGGGGATACTATCCGGGCCAGGGGATTTGTGTATATCGAGTTCTTTCAGTACGAGTGCGAATTATCGGAGATATCACGATACTATTTGACGATTTTGCTAAAATATCAACTAGAAGTACCTAAAAATGAAGATTTTCAATGAAAGTCATATCTTACTTCTATAGGAAAATAAAAATTCGAAAGTAATTCCTTTATTCCTAAACTCCCTTAAATTCAAAATTCAAGAAAGCATTTCTCCCAAGAATAAATAAAAATATTCAAGACGAACACATATTCTCAAGCCAGGACCTGTTACGAACAAAAAAGAAACGCAAATTCCTCATAGATTCAATATTCCCTAACGACCACAAATACCAGAGTACAAATTGCTCGCTATCATTATTTGCATTCAGTCCCTTTGCGAATTTGTCCTCTATGCGTTTTCCAAAAATTTAATAATTCACCAAGAGGTTTAAATACCTACCTACCTAGTCCTATAAACCTATTCCTATACACAATACAGCGAAAGTTGAACTCCATCCCAACAACGTACGCAAATCTATTTTCTTCCATTACATCGAATACATTAGGAGGATATTCAGCTAAGTCATCGTTATTGCCGACATAAGGACATAAAAGATGACAATTCCGGATAACAATGGAAGGCAAAGAAGGCGAATACCCTTCGAGAAAAAGAAGAAATACTACAAGCAACCGCAGTCCACCACTTTGTCGATTGGGTTTGCCGAGTTCAGTTTGGGTGTACGTAGGTACGGCTGACTTAGCCTTAGCCCACTTTTATTCCTTTTCAGAGTTGAAAACTGCACATAACAGCCTTTTCCATGTAAACGTCTAAACTGAGGAGGACATTGAAGTTTTCCTTTTTTTTTTTTTTTCATTTTATACCCTTCCTGATAAAATGGTCATTTTATGGTTGTCCTCAATGCCGTTTTCATATTTTGTACGACACAAGATATTCAGAACAAAGCAAGACCTATCCGCTGGAGGATCCTCGGCATCGGCATCCTTATCGTTTCGCACACCACACACCCGCCCACACGGACTAAACTTTCAATTCAATATTTGATGCGGTCGAGTCTGATGAACCGAAGCAAATGGTGCCGCGCGTTGCTAAGAGACAACTATACTATATGCAAGGACAATCACTGTGACAGCGTGGCGCGGCACGGCGCGCTATACCACTTTCACAATGATAAAAGTATCGTTAGTGCTTCTGCAATCTCCCAAAAGGAATTTCGCAACTGCAAAGTAATAAACAAAAGGAGTCAAAAAGGATCAACCATACCAATAATGAAAGATGAAGCAAATTGAAATTGCTTGGCTTGTTCTTTATTGTCGGAGGAAAGACGATAATTAATGCTATTCATTGTTATTTTCATTCACACTGGTAGCTGGAACAACAATGCTGCACATCCTACACCCACACCGACGCCAATCGCATTTATTTCCTGTTTGGCTTTGTTGTGGGGTCCTTGGAAAAAGTTAACCGACACGACGACGCTGATGATGAGTTTTTCTTTTCAATGCTGCAAACAGAAGATAGTCAGATGAAAAGCGATGACGGTTATAGGGAAGACAGTTTCAGTTTTCAGATCTTGCAATTAAATCGGGAGGTTTCTGCTGGACAATGCTCCTTCTTTGACCAAACGCAGCTGAGTCACTCATGGCATGGACCATTCTGAAAATTCAGATGGGGCTTAACTACATGAAGGGGAATCAACAGAAAGGAATACACAGAGAATATAACAATTAAGTTTGTTAAAAATTTATTGTTACAATACAATGGAAGTGTTGTGCGGCAACAAAAAATAATGGTTTGACGGCAATGGCGGGCGATGTGGCCGGTGCGGTGGGTGGAGATGCTGCCTGGCAGAAATCATCATTCAGAGATTTCAATTTTCATTCTATGCTTTAAAGTTGAAATATTGGTTGGTTGGAGTGTGGGTCTTAAGCCTTCCACTCCAGAAATTGAACGTCAACAAAAATGGCGAAAATTGTTTGGTTAATTAAGATGCAATCAAAGTGTTAGCTTATTTTATAAAAGAGTAATTGTATACGGTTCTCTTTGGTGTTTCAAGTAGATCAAAATGTGCATATTTACTTTTTATAAGACTGGTACCCAACTTGGAGTTCGAGTAAGATTTTTTTTTTTTATTTTTGTATCCAAGCTGCGTTAACTTATTTATTTATTTTCAATTTCAATTTATTCAATTTATAAAAGGAACTTAATTTTAAGATTTACATCTTTTGATAACTAAGCTTTTCTTTGGAAAATTTTATAATTTAAAAGTTATTTAATTTCAGAATTAAGAATTTAAAGTTTTTAATAATTAATACATTTATGTATATACATTAGAGTTTCAATTATAAGAACCATAATCATAATTTAAATAGAAAAAATTTACTATTTACATGTCGTGCAGCAAAAGACGGTATTTAAGAATAAAATAAAAAAAAAGTGTGAGTGCCAGGACTCACGGTTAAGATTTGTAAACATTAAAGTTAGTCCGACTGCCGAATTTTTGTTATCGAACGTACCCAATAAACATACAATGCAATCGTACAAGTGTGTGACTTTAGATACGAGGATATTCAAATGAAAGCCACTATTTTTCCCACAGTTTATTCTTTCCACTTTATACCTTAATCCAAAAATATCTCTACATAGCTGTACATAACGCTTTCCACCTAAACACATGTATTTTTGGACCATGTCCTATAAAAACGTTTTGAAATAATCAACTATTTTGTTGTCTTTACTTATTTCTAGTAAAATAATTATTTCGGAACGAGCCCAAACACATTTTTCTTGTTCATTTTCCATTATTACTTGTGTTTAGGATACTTTTAATGTAATAATCAAAAAATTATAAAGTGAATTTAAGATTAATGGGATCAAAAACATTAACTAGTGTTTTTGATCCCATTAATCTTAAACCGAATAACAACATAAAAAATTTTGTCGACGAACTATTTCGGTCCTTTTTACACGCCATGTCGGCATACTACTTCGATTCCCAGAGTTCGCACTGCCGTCTCGACACTTATTCATTTCACACGAACCAAAAACCTTATCGACAATATGCTTCGAAGAAGTAGTTCGTGGCATGTGTTAGGAGTAAGTGGACTCCGCTACGTAACATAAAGTTTGTTTGACTTATGTTTAAACAGGGATGTTGCTTGAGACAGCATTATATTTTTACACTTATATTCAAACAGAGATGTTATCTGATAGAAAATAGTCTGTTTTTACACGAATCCGATTTTAATATCTGTTTCTCTTTTGGCTTCCTTTCGAGTGCATCCGTGCTTTTAAACACAGCGATTTTTAATATAAATTAACTTTGTTCATGCGAAAAGGAGTCATCTCTTCGCACTCCTTACTCTACTCAGTTAAGCGAATTTCACTGAGCGAACGCCAAATATAATAAAATGCACGACTGGATCGCACGAACTTGCTCTTATGTAAAAGTACTTTGGAATTTAAGATACATTTTATAAATATAAAACATGGATTTAATGAGATAGTAATGTTCAAATGCATAAAATTACCGTCTGGTTTCCGGAAAAGTATGAATTTATGCAAATAAACTTTAAAAAATCGTTTTATTATTAAATAAATTTTTTATATAAGAAATTTCTCTAAAAATTGTGAAGAAAAAATGTGGGATACGAATTTTAAGTATTAAATAATATTAATTTTAGGAAATAATTTCAAAAAATAATCGTTCATAGGTTTTGAAGATATTGATTTAAAAAAAATTTTTTTTTTTTAAAAACCCAACAAATATTTTTTCGAATACATATTTTTATATACAATATTATTTTAAACTAAAGGGGACTCCTGCTAAAAATTTTGGGTTAAAATCCTTAGAGCCGTTAATGAGAAAGTCGAAAATCAAAAAACAGGTCTATGGCAGGTACCCCTAATATCATTTCCCTCCAAAATGTAGCCTATGTTTATAATATCATTTTTTTTATCAAAATCGTTAGAGCCGTTTTCGAGATAAATAAGATTTTGCATTACGGATGTATGGGGGGTACCCTTAGTTTTGGAGCTAAAAAAAAAATTTCAATTTTTCCTCTAGGGAATCACCAAAGACCCTTAACTACCGAGATTGAAAGAAATAGGTCCAGTGACTTAGGCTGTAGTGAGAGGTACAGACATACAGACACACTGAAACATGTTTTTTGTGTACTAAATTTTCCTTAAAATTTTTATAAAAAAAAAAATTTACGCAAATTGTTAGTATTTAATAAAATACATTTTAAAACGTAATTTAAAAATTTAATCGTGTATCGGTTTTCAAGATATCGAATTTTCAAAAAAAAAATTTTATTATTTTTTTAAAAAACCAAAAACTATTTTGTCGAAAAAATTTTTTGTTCATATTTTTTAAAATGCAAAGGAGCTCCTGCATAAAAATTTCGGTTAAAATCGTTAAAGCCGTTGGTGAGAAAATCGAAAATCAAAAAAACCGTTCTATGACAGGTACCCCTAATAACATTTACCCCCAAATTTTTTTTTGACCAAAATGTAGTCCATGTCCATAATATCACACCTAATTTTTTTTATCAAAATCGTTAGAGCCGTTTTCGAGATAAATGAGATTTTGCATTACGGGTGTATGGGGGGTACCCTTAGTTTTGGAGCTAAAAAAAAATTTCAATTTTTCCTCTAGGGAATCACCGAAGACTCTTAAGTACCGAGTTTGAAGAAAATACCTCCAGTAGTTTAGGCTGTAGTTCGAGGTACAGACATACAGACATACAGACATACAGACATACAGACAGACAGACGGAATTGTCGGACCCACTTTTTTCGTCTTCGCTATCATCGTAATGTCAACTTTGATCAAAATCTCGAGTTCGATTTTTTTTCCAAATGCAGAACTTGCCCTATAGTACCTATATCGCAAGTAAAAATGGAAAACAAGGACTTCGAAGTGAAGCTTATCCTGGAGGTGAAGAGCCATGTTTGCATTTATGCAAAAGAATCCAAAGAGTACTGCAACAAAACAAAAAGAGCTGACGCCTGGATTGAGATTTCCGCAATATTGGGTAGATCTTGATTGTATATCTATAATTAAAATGTATCATTCACAGTCGACGAGTGCCAAAAAAAGTGGACGAATCTGAGAAACTCATTCCGGCAGTACCTTCGGCAAACGGAAAATATCCCTAATGGCTCGGCTGCAACACCTCCAGTGAAATGGGTCCACTTCGAAGCCCTACGAAAATGATGAATCTCTTGAGCGTGTCCTAAGTGCGGTCGAGTATACAAGATCTCCAATGGAGCTGTTCATGGAGAACATTGCGCTCCAAACTTGTCACTTTAGCCCTAGGAAAACAGTTCGATTCCAGTCAAGGATATTGCAAATCCTGGCTGAAAAAATCAATAATAATTAATTATTTTTAATTCTTTTTTACTTACGAGACTCTCATTGAAGTGATATTTTTATTTTGCTTAGATTCATTTTTACGTTTTTTTTAAGTCATAAGATTTTGTTTTGTGTTTAAAGTATGTATGTATATACCTATTTCAGTGAAATTTTTATTTTGTTTTTTAATGTTTATTTAATTAATAAGAAAAAAAATAAAATTTAAATAAAAGTAATTCTATTAATTTTTCAATTAAATTCTTTCCCACTGGTAGTCCAAGTTTCCCTCGGACACAAGCCAGTCAGAAAAAGTGTTTCTTATATTTACAGCCATGGATACTGGTTCGGCCATTCTGGCCTTATGGTTTACTACCTCTGTTGAACGTTCGTCCTGAAGATGGGATGACTCTAAGTTTTCCTTTGAACTTTGCAAGAAATTATGTAGCACACATTAGCAGAGAATTAAAGGCTTTGCAAGCTCCAATTGAACTTCTAGGGGCTTTATTAAAATCCTTCATGTGTGGACCAAAATCCCAAATGTACTCTCCACGATTCTTCGTGCTCTCGAAAGCCTTAAAAAAATAAACATTTATATATTTTAATATTGATATATATATATATATTTAGTTCATACCTGTAATTAAAAATCCTCTGCTTGGGGGTTAATTGAAAACCTGGAAAAGGGGTCATCAAATTGTACCTTAAGCCAAATGCTTCGTCCCCGACAAGAACGAAGGGAAGACTATTATTTGAGTTTGGTAACTTTATATCGGCAGGAACAAACAATGTATGTGGGTTATTCAACCAGGCTTTGCCAAAGTTTGATGAAGAAAAAACAGTCGAGTCTGCGTTGGACCCATGTGCTCCAATGCTCACCATCACAAATTTGTAGTTTGCGTCAGAAATTGCAATCAGGACTGTTGAGAAGCATTTTTTATAATTGAATTTAAAACTTACCGACTTTCTTGGGGCAAACATTTTAACATGCTCCCCATCAACAGCCCCAAGGCAGTTGGGAAAATTCCAATTCGTAAGGAAGTCGTACGAAATTTTTTCCCAGAATCTCGTATTTTCGGGAACTGGCATAGTCAAATCTTGTAGGTGTCTATTTATGGCTCGAATTGTTCGAATGATGCATGATCTAATCGTTGCTCACCCCATCAAAAACCTAACCGCAAGTCTGCAAAACTTCTGGAATGATTAGTATAGTTAAAGTATCAAAATTACATAGAATTTCCTCACCTCAATGTCCAAACCAGTTTCTCTTTTGCACTTATATATTCTTTTCGAAATAAAGTAGTTTTGGGCTTTATATCACTTTTTATTTTAAAAAAGATGTATTGGAACTGCTCCCGACTCTTTCGGAAGTGCTCAAAAAATTTCACTGAGTACATTTTGAGCTTGTACAATAGCGTGGAAAATTCTCCTTGTATCTTCCGACGATGATAAAGTGGGTGTACTTGATATCGTCGTATCCTTTCGAAAGCATTTTTTCTTTTAATCAAACACAAAGCTGTTGCAATGAGAAGTAATTTCTTATTTTTGGCACGAGTCATAATATAATAGTTTTTTCTAAATTTAACAGACCAAACAAAACAATTTCGGCGGAATAGTTGGTCAAACAATCAAGGTAGCGGAGCACGAATTTGAAGTGGTGCAATCCTTTAAATGCCTTGGGTCAATAGTAGCAGCCGATAACAATATAGAAGAAGAAATACGCGGGCGGCTTCTCAAATCCAACAGAGCCTACTATAGTCTGTCAAAGCTCTTCAAATCCAGAAATCTCACCATAACTTCAAAACTGCTGCTGTACAGGACCATGATCCTGCCAGTACTCACATATGGATCCGAGACTTGGGTGCTTAGCAAAAGGCACTCCGACCTCTTAGCTGCGTTCGAGAGAAAAGTCTTAAGGAGAATTGTTGGCCCCATATGTGAGGAAAGACGATTCCGGAGACGGTACAATCATGAACTCGTACGCAATCTACCTAGAAGCAGATATCGTTACAAAAATTAAGCTCGGTAGATTCCGGTGGGCAGGACACCTAGCTCGCATGAACGAAGAGCAACCTGCTCGGAAAGTTCTTTGTGGTACATTCTATGGTAGACGACAGCTTGGTAGACCATGCTTACGCTGGAGAGACCAGGACGCCCGAAGCCTTGGGGTGCCCAACTGGATGGCGTCTAGAGCCGCCTGGACCTATCAGATTGTTGACGACGTTAGACGTTCACATAATACGGCAGAATGATTCTTGTATACGATCTTCAGAGGGTCTCCTTTCTTGAGGATCGGGCAGACAATGCTGAGGTTCCCTTCATCATGCATATATTCTTCCGACCATATTTTGCAGATGAGCTGGTACATACTCCCAACCAAGTCATCGCCTGTCGCTTTGAACAGTTCGGCAGCGAGGCCGTTAGCTCCAGCATACTTAAGGTCCGATATAGCTATCTTCACTTTATTCAGGTCGGGTGGGCGGTGTTCTTGGTCTGCGTCGCCTAGGTCAAATGGCATTTTCTCTATAGCAGCGGGATTCTTTTCTTCATTGCCGTGTTAATAAATTTGGAGAAATGGTCTTTCTATATTCTCAGCAAGGACTGCGGTTCTACTTCGATGTTCCCTTGATTGTCCATGCAGGTTTCAGCTTGGGGAATGTATCCTTATGATGGACAATGTAGTTCATATGGCGAATTTCATAATTCAGTTTTACAGTGGATTCGAAAGGTCAATGCATCGAGCTGACTCACTGGGAGTAAAACTCTTCGAATTCTTTAATCGACATGAATATAGCAGATAAATAAAATTTGTAATTTATGTAATATTTTAAGTGTTTTTGTTTTTGTTTGTTCAACAGTTTTGCTGTGTCAAATATGTACAGCCAAACTGACAAGCAAAAAAAAGAAAACTTTTACACAATATTATATGTAAGAGTACATCTATGCAAATGAATGCTCAGAAAAACGACCAAGCGCTCGTCCTGCGTAAAAAACGTCAAAACCCTTCGTAACTCGGTTGACACACTTTCTGCCCGAATCACACACTTTTAATGGAAACCAATCATGAAAAAATTATGATCACTTATGCCAACGACTGCATTTTCCGATTTAAACGTTCCATAAGAATCAATCCACAAGCAAATAAATAAAGTAAAGCTGTCTGAGAACATGGTTACTTCTTCTGCCTACTGAGCTTGGCACTCATCATCCAAAAAATATCATTTGAATAAATTGAAAATACTTCAGTGCATTTTAGAACTAAAAGCATTTTCCAATAAATAATGATTACCGGAACGGCATGCGCACAAAGTAAAATAAAGGACGAAAAACATGAGTTTGTCAGAATGTCAGCTTGTGGATGCGAGAGGAGGCACGTAGCACGAATTTTCAAGGAATCGGTTCCTCTTGGAAATCGGAAAGACGCAGGCAAAGCCCAAGGTGCACATTTTAAGCGATGGTGAGACGAAATAAAATAAATTGCAGAGGCGAGAAAGAGTTTATTTATTTTATTTTTATTCTAAGAAGAAAATGTTTTTTTCAACAAACAAAAAAAAAACAACAAATCTATAAACATGTCATTCTATTGGATGGAGCTATAAATTTAGTTTCCGTTCGTTTTACTGCTGCTGGTTACTGCAACAACAGCAGATGCAGAAGCAGGCCCAATCTTCGAGGGACGCATTCGTTTTGCCAGTATAAGAAATGCTTCAGGGTTTTGGTTCCTTATTTTGTAAGCGATTGCAGACATTTTTAGTTAGGAGGAGTGGAACAGCATCGCGTGGAGCGGGGATACTCGTAGTTGAAAAATTGCACCCCAACAAGATGCGGATGGCTGGCTTTTTATGAAATTGCAAGTGAGTTCTTATTCTTTCCTTGTTTGGAAAATATTCTTTGCCCATTGTATATCTGCTTTCGTGGAGTAATTTATTTTTTTTGTTTATTTCTTGAAGCAATCTTCCAGTGGGATAGTAAATTCTAAATATTTTTTATTTTCAAACAAGGAGGGATAACCCACAAGAAATTCTTAGAGAAATGTGTAAGTTTTGATTTTCCACACTTGCTCTGTGAGTTTTCCATGTTAGGGAATTCGAATTGTAGGAGAAAGTGAAGGTTTTTGATTTAGGTTTACTTTTAAATAAATATTCAAAACGTAAATCCATGAATGCTCTGAATGATCCGAAGTTGCTGTAGCTATAGGGTATTGGTTTGAACCCATTGCCGGTTACTCTCATTCTCGATTTACTTATTTTAGGGCGGACAGACGAGTTACAGCTCCTCTAACTTACATTGTCAAAATAGATACACGCGAGCAGTAACATTTTGCCGAGGACAACCTCGTGTCCTCGGGAAAGAACCACAAATTTGACATTTGAATCTATGGCAGTGTTTGCCAGATGCCAATAAGAGAGATATTGATGGCATTCAGTCTTGATCAAACAATTCTGCTAGGAATTTTAAATATGAATTTATGCAAGAACAAAAGTTATAAGTCGTTGTAGGGGTTTCTTAAAAAAAAAAGCTTTTATATACAAACTTTTTAAAAGCTTTTTAAGAAAAAATTTTGGTACGGCAATTTAAAGTTTTTTTGTCGATTTCTGTAAAGCCAACGGCCTTATTATAGGAGGAACCATGTTTGAACGCAAGACGTGCCACAAAATCAGTTGGGTGTCGACGGACAGACACGCAACTTCCAACCAAATTGATCATTTCGCGATCAGTCGGCGATTTAGAAGCAGTCTCCAGAACGTCCGAAACAGAAGAGGTGCAGACATGGGAATTGCCCGGGACCACCAGCTGATGGTTGCTACCGTAAGATTACGAACAGCTGCAGTTCGGAGATCCCAAGGAAACACCCGAATGCCCAAGTTCAACACGGATAGACTCAAGGATCCCGCAGTCCGCCAACAACTAGGGGACCATCTTTCCCAAGGATTGAGAACAATCAGTAGCACGGAACCCACCTCCATCGAAAACCATTGGTGTGCTGTGAAAAATGTTTTCATATCAGGTGCTGAAAGTATAGTCGGTCGGTCGCAAGGAAGAAATAGTGCCTGGCTTTCCGAAGAAACTTGGGCCAGGATCGAAGAAAGAAAACAGCTCGAAGCTCGCATTGCAGCAACGTCAGCAGCAGGCAGAATCGAGCTAGAGTCTGCGTACCGCATGAACATGAGAGAAGTTCACCGTAGCGTGCGACGTGACAAGCGTAACTATATCAACGCATTGGCAACAGAAGCAGAAGAGGCCGCAAGTAGGTGCGACAGTAGGACCGTCTACAGAATTACCAAAGAGCTAACTGGTGTCCAAAGCTCTAAGCAACACCTGGTAGAGGGAATAGACGGATCACTGCTAGTTTCGGATGAGGACCAGATTAAAAGGTGGAAGGAACACTTTTCTGCGGTTTTAAATCGCGTTTTCACCAGCGAAGTCAACCTAACACCCAATGAGCCGTCCGTAGTAACAAATTCCCGAATACGCACTGTACCCCCCAGTAGAGAAGAAATCTTAATCACAATCAGAGCACTGAAGAACAACAAAGCGGTTGGACTTGACGGTATTCCCGCAGAGCTCTTACGAGCAGCGCCAACAACATCGTCTGGGATCCTGCACCTACTCATAGAAAGAGATTGTGAAACAGAAAATTTTCCTGAGGAGTGGAAAAAGGGGAGACCTTACGCAGTGCGAAAACTTAAGGGGAATCTGCGTGCTGCCTGCTGTAGCGAAGGTTATAGCAAAAATCGTCCTAGGTCGAATAAAAGACCACCTAGAAGACACGCTTGGCGCCGAACAAACAGGTTTCCGCACTGGATCTTCCTGCGTGGATCACATCAACACCTTGCGGATCATCATCGAACAGTGCGTTGAATATCGATCACCACTTCACCTGCTGTTCATCGATTTCGAAAAGGCATTTGACACTGTCAATAGAGAATTTCTTTGGCTTGCTATTGCTATAATCAAGACTACATATGAAGAATGTATGTAGTTCTGCATAAAGGAAGGTTGTCAGAGGAGTTTGAAATCCAAAGTGGCGTTAGACAAGGTTGTATACTGTCACCAATACTGTTTCTGTTGGTAATAAGTGACGTGCTGCATGCAGCTTTGTCGACTTTAAATGGAGGAATGGAATCTGCTATCACACCTGAAATATTTGGACTACGCGGATGACGTGTGCTTACTCTCTCACAGGATCATGGATCTCCATCATATGACAACAAGGGTGGAGAGAGAAGCCGAAACCGTCGGTCTTAAGATCAATACGGCAAAAACTAAAAGGATCAGTCTTGGAACTACCTCATCTACTGAAATAGATATTTCTGGACAACCAGTAGAGACGGTAGAGAGTTTTCAATACCTTGGGAGTATTGTCTCTACTGATGGCGGGACCGAACTAGACATAACCAGCCGAATCGGGAAAGCAAAGGCTGCGTTCGGAATGCTGTCCAAAATATGGAGAAACAACTCTATAAGCCTAAAGACCAAGCTACGACTGTTCCGCTCCAATGTAGAATCCGTGCTTCTTTATGGATGCAGTACATGGAAAGTAACACCCACTGTCACAAGAAAGCTGCAAACGTTCGTAAATAGATGTCTGCGAAACATCTTGTGGATTTTCTGGCCTAACCGTATCTCCAATGATGAACTTCAGCGAGGACAGGTCAGGAACCCATCGACTCTGTAATACGAAAACGTAAGTGGCAGTGGATTGGACATACGCTTCGAAAAGGCCACGAGTGCATTGGGAGTCAAGCGATGCAATGGAACCCTCTCAAGCAGCGAGGCAGAGGAGTGGGCCGATCCAGAAGTACTTGGCGAAGAACGGTCGAAGAGGAATCAGCACAACTGGGGAAGAGTTGGAGAGAGCTGAGGTACATCTCCAGAAACCGTACACAAAGCGATGGCGCGTAGGAGTAGTGGAGGCCCTATGCCCCGCAAGGGGAACCACACGGACGTAATAGGTCCGAGGACCTAAGTAAGTAAGTAAGTAATTTAAAGTTTTTATTATTGTTCGAATAAAAATTAAATTTGCAAAAAAAATATTAAGCCATTTCTGAGATATTGAATTTTCAAAAAAATAAAAAACAGATTTTTTTTTCAAAAATTCAAAAAATATTTAATTTAAAGTTTTGAAATGCAATGTGACTTTTTAGAAGCTTCTCTATAAAATTTTTTATTAAGATCCGTTATGTGGATAATGAGAAATTCAAAATTCGAAAAAATGGTTCTATGGTAGGTACAAGCTGTAATATCTTAATTTCAATTTTTTTTTTTTAAATTAAAGATCGTAAAAATTAATTGAAAGAAAAAAAATTTTATCAAAATTCTAGGAGCCGTTTTCGAGAAAAATACGATTTTTGAAAATCATTTTTTTTTTAATTTTTAGCATTTGTATGGTAGGTACCTTTATTTTTAGGTAAAATAAATTTTTTTATCACGTCTTGTAGATTATATTGAGAAAATTTGAAGTTTTTTTTTTAAATCCAAAAAAAAAATTTTTGAAAATTTGAGTACACAATTCTATTTATGCTTTAGCAAAAAAAAAATGATCAAAATCGGTTGTACCGTTTTTGAGAAAATAAAAAACAAGAAAAAGGGTTCCATGGGGGGTACCCTCAATAACCATTTTTCGGAAAATGTTTTTCATCCAATACCTGGCTTTAATTAAATGAAATTTTTTTGTATTTTTATTTTTAAAATCTGTCGAACAGTTTTTGAGAAAAAAAAATGTTTACAAAATTTCGAAAAAAAATCGTATGGCAGGTACCGTTATTTTTGGTCTTAAAAAATCAAATCAAAAAACATCCGGGGGTAAAAAATTAAAACCCATATCTCCCAAGTTTGACGAAAATCGGCCGAGCCGTTTAGCTGTAATAGAACAGACAGACAGACAGAATTGCGAGACCTACTTTTTTGGTCTTCGCTATCATCGTAATGTCAACTTTAACCAAAATCTCGGGTTCGATTTTTTTACGAATGCATAACTTGCCTTATAGTACCTATAAGTCGCAAGTAAAAATGTATTATTGCGTAACACAGTGCGACCCTTTAGACAAAGTGAAGAGGATTTAATAGGAGATGTCTATGAATATTGGACTTTGAAGCTTGTACATCATATAATGTTGGGGACAAATTCTCGAAGTTGCAAGTATTCAACATTCGAGTAGTGCGGTTAAAGAAAGAAGCTCTTTGCTGGAGAAAACGTCTGAAGTTAGGCTCAATGGTAAATTGATGTGCATTCATAGCTTGATGAATATTACGGAGGAATTGCTATAGAGATGAAGAATGCAACTCAATATTTTATTTCAGCATTGTTGATAGAAAAAGCTTTAAGACAATGAAAGGCAGAAAATGTTACGACAGTGTTTAAGAGAAACAATCACACATCCGTAACGGATGTCTTCTAGATAAGTCTAAGGGCTCTTTTCACCTTGAAATAAAAAATGGAGCCACAAACATAGATATGAGAATTATACCCAAGTTCTTGGCAGATTTGTGTTTTATAGATGGTAGCCAGATCAGAAAAGGAAACAAATTTCTTGTATATTTTAAGACCACTTAAAATTTTATTTTAGAATTTTTGGCTACTTCTAATATATAGTCATTCCAGAAGTGATGGTCCTTAATTCAAATACCGACTTTGAACAGCTTTTCTGTTTCCTTGATGCAAACGGCATTCATCGATAATTGCAGGGGTTGTATATTTGTATATTTCGCTTGGCCGACAGCTCTGGGTTTTTTTTTGAAGCATTAAATTTCATGCGGTTGTTATAGTACCCCATTTTGTAAAGCTATCAAAATCGGAATTTAATGTCTTAGGTCCATAATTGAAGAACAGCATTGTGATCCTGGCTGGAAACGAGTATGAAAAAGCTGTGGGTTATGTCGGCAGCGAAACAATGAAGTGGATTAGAACATTAGAAGTTTCAAACAAGAGATCAAATATGAAAATAAGAAAGTGTGCCGAAGTAAGACGGAGCATTCAGGCACACCAGCATTTATTTTAAGTATGTCGAAGTTGAAACCGTACAATACAACTTGTATAGAGTGGTTCAAAAAGTAGTTTCCAATCCAACAAAGAAGAAATGTATCAACAACAAATGCACCCATTTTCGTTAAGAGAGCTTGATGCCAATACTTTTGAATTACAAACATACTAAATTTAAAATACATTTTATAAATATAAAACATGGATTTAATGAGATAAAAATGTTCAAATGCATAAAATTGCCGTCTGATTTCTGCAAAAGTATGAATTTATACAAATAAAGTTAAAAAATCGTTTTATTATTAAATAAATTTTTTATATAAGAAATTTGCTTAAAATTTTTCAGGAACAAAATTTGGGATGCCAATTTTAAGTATTAAGTACGAGTAGCATAGATTTAAGGAATTAATTTTAAAAAAAATAATCCTTCACGCGCTTTGAAAATATTTATTTTTCAAAAAGAAATTTGGAACTTAATTTTTTTTTTTTATCAAAATCGGTAGATCCGTTTTCGAAACAAATCAGATTTTACATTACGAGTGTATGGAGGGTACCGTTAGTTTTCGAACTAAAAAAAAAAATAATTTCCCCTCTAGGGAATCACCGAAGACCCTTAAGTACCGATTTTGAAGAATATTATCTCTGGTAGCTTAGGCTGTAGATCGAGGTGAAGACATACAGACAGACAGATGGAATTGCCGGCCCCCCTTTTTCATGTTCTCTATCATAGTTATGTCAACTTTGATCAAAATCTCGAATTCGAGTTTTTTCCAAATACTTGCCCTATAGTACCAATATCACAAGTAAAAAGGAGTGTTATTGGGAAGGAGTGCTGGAACCGAAAACTAAGAACAGTTTTTAATATTTTTAACAAAAGACCATAAGTTTGTGCTACCTTGAGAAATTTCTGTATTTTTCGACGAAGATTTTGGTCATGTTAGCATTTTGTTCTTAGAATATGAGCTTTGTAGGTATTACTCGCTTGCCAGTATTTTTTCCCCGGTTCTCCTCAGTGGAGTTTTGTTTTGTTTTGTTATATCTGAAGCTTAACTCTCTCAACCAATTAGAATATTGCCTGTTGCCACCAGAATCTGTAACTATCGAGGTTAAAGTTTAGAATGAAGTTGCTTAGACCGTCCCAATTGGTTTTCTCATATTGCCAAACATTTCTCTTTAGAATTTTTTATTTAACTGTTTTGGTTCATTATGAGGAATTTTCCGATTGGTCCATGTATTGGATGCGGGCTCACACAAGCTGAGGGCATGGTTCGAGATGAGCTCTTGTATTTGGATTGAAGTGATGGAAAGTCGATAATTTTAGCAGAGGGAGCAATCTTTTGGTGAGGTCTATTTGCATTGCATTTCAAAGCTTTAAAAAAAAATAATTTTGAGCTTACGTTTTAAAAATTTTTTGTATAAAAGCTTATTTTTTTAAGAAACCAGTATACAGACTTATAATTTTTGTTCTTGAATAAGCTAATATTTGCTTAAATCACATGGGAACCTGGTTTTAGCTCCAACTACTAAAGGAGTTGTTTTAGTTTATTAAAAAATTAATTTTATGTTTATAAACAGTTTTTTCTCTAATAACATTCATTTTTGAAATTCTTAGTCCTTTACATAGGAGCAAGTTCGTGCGACCCAGTCGCAATGGCATTTTTTTGATGTTGTAGTCTTTAATTTTTGCTTCCTTAAGAAAATAATCAACATTTTTTGAGATGTGTTTTGCAGGACGCAAATTGATGGAACTTTAGTCTTTTTGTTCGAAGATGGAATAATCACTTCATCACATTCAATATTGTCATCGGAGTCAGTTAAACATTGCAAGGGAATGTAATAACCAAATTTTGAATTATTTTTTTCTGCAGAGCTCATTTTTCTATTTTAAGTGTTGTAAGACATTTTCAACATGAGATGGAGAACGATGTCTTTTGTGAATTTTTATTTTTTTTATACCCCCCGCAGGCGAAAACGTCTGATAATACCAGATATGTACTGAGTAGGATATTTACTTTTAAAATTTTAGTAATTTTTCAATTTCCATTTAATTGGTTTATTTGATTAGTTTTAAAAGTAATTTTCCATTCTAGTTTAACAGACTATTTTGAAACTGAATGGGGATTAATATAAGGATTAATTGATTTGTTGAGGAAAGTAAGTAAGTAATTCCCGGATAAGAGAGCTTATAATGCATACCTTACCTTTGACAGAATTTATATTCCGTGTAAATTCATCTTCCGCTATAGTTTATACGTAAAAAAAAGACAATCCAATAAGTATCGACAAATTTTTTAACAGAAATGTTCTAGACAGCTTTGTTGAAAATCGAAAAAATCCATACTCTACTGATCTCATACGACTAGCCCTTCGACCAAAACGAATAAAATAAAATATTGGCTGACCAAAAAAAAAAATCAGAAAGTACGAAATAATAATTAAATAATAATAACAATTCTATCACAATTGAATGCTACAAATAAAAACGAGCTGCTGTAATTGTCATAATTATTTAATTTATTCAGAATCAACTTCATTAAATAAATAGCAAAGTTGTACTCGTACTTGTTCCAACAAAAGGACACCAAAAAAATGGCCTCCTCAAAGGCACTATTTCATGCGTAGAATAAATAAACTATCATCAACAGTATTGCTTAAATTACATAAAATATTACCACAACGGTAATTAATCAATTAGTGATATTATGCAAAGCGTCAAAAAACAAACTCACGTGCACATGGACATGCATTAGACCAACGCACACACTCAAACTGTGTGTGTGTATGAAATAATTAAAGTACTGTCCATAACACTTTTGCGGGATATTTTTTTTTTTTTTAATTTTATTGGTATTTTCGCGCTGAAACAAATATTGTTATGCTGCAACAACCAAAACCAAATTAATTATACTCTACCAGTTACAGGAGGGCCCAAACCAAGGCTGCGCTTTCGTGTTTAGCAAATTGGTTCATTAACGCCTATATTCATGGCAGATTCGCGGTGCGGTGTGTCGTTCATACGATATCTATTAGACACGTCCTGATGATTTCGAACAACTTCCGTCAATTGATTATTATTATTTTAATTAAAATATAAATTAAATATTTCCCTTTAACTCGTTACGTTGAAGTTATGGTGATGATTTAGCTATAAAATCGGGTGAACCATTATCCCTCGAAAGCAAGAATTAAAAAAAAAAAAAAAGAAACTTAGCGAACACAGTTGTATTTTATTTTTTCGGGTCTGGTGACAAAATTTAAACGGTGATAATTCGATAAAATCATAAACGGAACCATTACCACCTTAGCTCTAATAAATCTTCTCTACAAGGCTTTCGTCATCAGTTTTAATCGCATCTACCCACCTTTCCCTTTACGAGGCAATCTTCCGGCTTTAATGTAGGATAGAGACGCTAACTCCTTGTTTTATGGTTAACACGAATTTTTATTGCTGCGCTTTGTGCATTAAAACAAGAATCCTTCGGGAAAACCTATTCTTTGGGGGAATTTTACGAGTAAGTTAACAGGCTAAACAAATATGAACAATCTCCGGGATTAAAAAAAAAAAACTTTTATGAGTTTTCCCCCAACTTTTGGTCAGAATCCAAATTTAAACATAATTTTCCCTTCTACAACTCCGGCCTTCTTGTTAACGGCTGAAAGACTACCGAGGTTACCTGGCTGTTTAAATGCCCTTAAAATCTCTGCTCGAGCTGAGGATGGTACTGACACATCTATCAAAGGGTTATATATACTGCTGCATGGAATAGCACTTTCAAAAACATACTCTCAATATGTGTACACATTAAGGAGCCCAAAAGGAGAAGTATTGGGATTTCCTGGACGAAGTCATTTCGAAATAAAATGTCTGAATTATTTTCGGGAACTTCAATGCGTAAATCGTAGGGGAAGAATTCCAACTAACTAAAAAGCACGAACTCCAAAAACGGACAACAGGAAACACCTTTCTCCAGGTCTGGATGGAATTCTGCCAATTATGCTACAAAAATCCCAAGATGTGGCAGTTCCGGGAGCGTAACGGAATCCCGCTTTTTATAATCCCGTTTATTCAAAAATCCTGCAAAAAGTTTTAAAATACCGTCCTCTATAATACCGGTTTTTTAAAATACGGCGTTTTAAAATCCCGTTTATTCAAAATCCTGTTCTATTATACTACCGCTTTTTAAAATCCCGTCTTATACCACTTACGCAGTTTTTTAGAATACGTAGCTAAAACTTATTGATTTTATGTTGGTTATTTTCCAGATTCTTTAAATGCTTAAGAAACTTTGCATACACCCAACCTCGCACCTACCCCAAATCCTATAGTGTGCCCCAGCAGGGGGTACTGGTCATACGTCGTAATAAGAAAAGGGAGTATAAAAAACAGGATTATAAGAGACAGGATTCTGAAAAGCGGGATTTTAAAAAGCGGGATTATAAGAAACGGGATTATAAAAAACGGGATTTAAAAAAACGGGATTATAAAAAGCGGGATATCGTACCCAACCCGCCAGTTCCATAGCTGGAAAGAATTTTCAAAATTCAAAGGATGCCTCTCTAAAAGTAGTTCTTATCCCGAAAGTCGGTAGGCGAGGCCATGAATCCGCGAAGGATTTCCGGCCAATTAGTCTGACTTATTTTGTGCGCAAAACCTTAGAGCGTATTCTCGACATCCATATTAAAGAAAATCTTAAAGGATTTCCTCTTCAAAAGTCTCAACATTCATACCTTAAGAGTAAGTCCACAGAAATGGCACTTCATGATATACCCTTCAATATACCCCCGCTAGAAGGGACTTTCAACAACGTCCTCACTAATTCCATTCTGGAATCACTCATCGAGTTTGGTATAGAAGAATACATTAGGAAGTGGATTATAACCATGTTTTTTGATAGAAGGATTCTAGTTATGTACATATGTTGGGTAGTATAAACTGGACGAAACACCTCCAGGACGGAGTTCTTTTTCGTTCATCTCTTCTATGAAATAAATACAATTTTTGATAAGTAAGAAAGATGTTTGGGGCATTCGTTTTAGTGCCAGGAAAGTTCAGACTGTATTAAGTTACATCACATAAATGGCTTTAAAGAAATTTAGTAACTGAGCCACAAGTTGTGGACTAGCTGTTAACCAAAGCAAAACTGAACTGATACTATTTACTACCAAAACTAAGATACAGCCCTTCGCTTTACCTCAACTCAATACCAAACGCTTTTGCTCTCTTCCAGTGCTAAATATCTGGATGTTATTCTAGACTGAATACTGAAGAAAGGGTTTAGAAGGTCTGCATAGTATTCCATGCCTTTAGTAAAACCTTTGATAAAGAGTGGGGTCTTCAACCTGAGATGATTTTGTGGACGTACACAGTCGTAGTGCGACCTATACTAGAGCACTACAATGGATCTGCGTTTTTCCTTACCTTTTACCAGTTAATTTACACATTAAGTATCAAGTATCTTACAGTGCTTTAAGACTTAAGGAATCGAGCTCTTGGATTGCCAAGACTTACGGCCACAGCAATATTAAGGTGTTGATGCCAATAGAGATCTTTTCGCCTTCCACTGACTACTGCACCCCTAAAATGGCCGTCAATTAAGATTTAAAGGTTATATTTGCATCATGAAAAAATTTGACACAACCATCTTTACTGATGGCTCAAAGGTGGAGTGTGGAGTTGGTTCAGGAATCTTCTCTGTGACTTTATATACATATATCTAGGTCGTTTAGCGCTGCAATAGCAAAGGCACTGTAGAATCTCAACGTTGATAGCTCACTTGGTGACCTGATAAATATCTTGCTGAAAAGCAGAATTATAAATGCGGAACTAGGTAGCTTTACTACAAGAAGGTCAGTCAGCAGAGGTACTCCACAAGGTGGGGTCCTATCCCCACTTCTATGGATAATCGTAGTTAATGAGGTAATGCTAATAAGCCTAGGGGAAGAGGGATTCAAAGTGATTGTATTGTATCACACACTGGCTATATACTGCGGTCATTAGACCTATACTCACTCACGGGGTGACACTTACGGGGTATGGTGGACGGCTTTAGTTACAGCGACAAATCGAGATAAACTAAGCAAAGTGCAGCGTTCAGCATGTATGTGCATAAGCGGAGCCCTCCGCTCGACACCTTAATCTCACACTTTTCGATATTATCAGCAATCAAATGGCCGCGAGAACAGCCGTACGTCTCAAAGCCATCTCTCAATGTACCGATAACTCTAGTGGCCACACCATCATTCTGACTTATTCGGAACATTCCCAAGTCACTCCGACCACATTACTCCCTTGCTGGTTTTCGATAAAAACTTTTAAGTCACCATTCCCTCAAGGTCAGCTTGGGAGGAACGGACTTTGATAGAAAATAAATTTTTACATTGTACATTTTTATACAGATCATTAGTCTTTTTACTCCATTGCAGCCCAAGACTGTCCATCGTCTCTGATGGAGATGGCCAAGCAGGTTAATATTCAACTATTCTAGGTGAAGGGACATAGGGATATTAAAAGGAATTGTAAGCCCGACGAACTCACCAGAATTGGAACGGAAATGCCTATCTTGCCCGACAGGGTAAATATAGGTATGCCTATAGCTACTATACTCTGTCCAACAAAAATTGTCAGTACACCCCTTATGGGAGAGCTTTTTCTAAAACAGTGGCGCCTGATGCACCCTTACTATAATGCGTTAGGAAAAATGCCACTAAAAAAAGAGCAAGCCACTGACTTTTCTTAAGGAATTGTTGTTGTAATTCTTTGCAAAAAGTTGTACACCCCAACACGACCGTCGTATCCCACTGCTGATGAGATACTGTCAAGAGTGTCAAGTGTCACTCAATACGATCGTGCGCTCTTTATCTACATCAAAACAGAGTTACAATTATCATTCTCAATTGCAAGCAAGGAGCTTTTTCAGTGGTTTTTATTAAAGAGATTTTGGGATTTGAAGCTTTTGAGAACACATTTTAAGAAGATGAGTATGTTGAGTGTTGTCGTATTGCTTTTCAACTTAAAAAAAACGCGCGTATTATCTTACCGCTTGGTGTTGTGGGAAAAGGTAAATTGAATATTGTGTTCAGTCGTTTTGATTCGGCAGACGGTAGCCCTACGCGTTTTTTTACTCTCATTTGCGGCGATTTATAATTTAAACTACGGAATCCCTGTGAGAGCTTTAAAAGGCGACACACTTATACATGGCAATGCAACCAGAATGAGAGACAAACGTCCTATCTTCTCTGTACTGACAATTTTTGTTGGACAGAGTATAGTAAACTTATGCTGAAGCAAACTACTCTGGCACAATCAAATACAAGATGGCTCAATACCAACACTTGTCTGGCGACCAAACGAATCTGGCCCAAACTAGATTTCAAATGGTCAAATTGCTTGTTGTCCCTCAGTAGATCTCAGATCAGTTCCGTAATAGGTGTCATAACTGGACACTGTCTCATAGGTAGACACGCCGCATGACTCGGTGTACTATCAAACGATTTTTGCAGGAGTTGCTTGGACGAGGAGGAAGAGGAAACAATCCCACACCTTCTTTGGACTTTCTTGAAGACGCAAACTTCATCTAAGAGACTATTTCTATAATGAACCAAGCGATCTCATAAGCACAGACATCAAAAGTCTCCTTCGCTTCATCCATCATACACTCCAAATGGTTTTAGCTAAAAGAAAACTTTTTTTGCCTATTAGATCGTGGTATCACAATGAACCTCTACTGTTCTAAGTGGGTCGGATGCTTTAATACAAGCCACTTTAACCTAACCTTAGGGCCTTAGGCTTTACTAATGTTTTTCAAGATGAATTACTGGCTATCAGGGAAGCATGCAAGGAACTCAAACAAGATCCAAACAAGAACCGGAATACGCCTATTATCACAAACAGTCAGGCGCCGGTAAAAGCCATTAATTCTAGTACACCCCCGAAGTCATCAACCCATCTACACGATGGACCATCGGCATAGTCAGTAGTTGAACGGCTATTAGACAGAGTTCAGGAGTTAAGTAAGTGAATAGAATCCATAACTATATTCTACGCAACAAAAATTGTCTTCTCAAGGAGATTAGGAGCAAGCTGCATAGGCCTGTCCGTCCTTAAAACTTTCAGAGTTTCTGTATTTTTAGCTTTAATATTTCTGCATTCAAGCATTAACAAAACCCTAAAAAAAACCTGTGGTGCATTGTGGAGAGTATCAAATTTTTCGAAGAATTTCAAAATTTAAGTCAGTTATTTTACTCAATTAGGTCCTCGGTCCTTTTACGTCCACGAGGATCACTTTCCGGGACATAAGGTCTCCATTACTCCTATGCGCCATTATCTACGGTTTCTCGGAATCTCTAATTCTTCCCAGGTGGTGCTGATTCTTCTCCGACCGCTCTTCCCCAAGTACTTTTTGGTCGGCCCCCTTGTCTTCACGTGTATATGAGCTTCGTTCACAATCACAATGCACTCGTTACCTCTTCGAAGCAGACATCTATTTCGGAATGATTGCAGATTTCTTGTTACAGTGGATATAACTTTTCAAGTGCTGCAATCATACAGAAGCACGAATTCAACATTTAAGCGAAACAGTCGCAGATTGATCTTTAAGCTTATAGTTTCTTCATGTTTTGCTTTCCCGATTCGAGGACATATCTAATGCGGGTCCACCATCAGTCAAGACAATACTCCCAAGAAATTGAAAACTCTCCACCATCTCTACCAATTGCCCTTAAATATCAACTTACATAGACAGATACGGAAGTTACACAAGGTTGATCTTTTTGTTTTTGTCTTATTGACAGCGCCACGAGTTAAGCTTCACTCTACATCCTTCTTGCTAGATGGACATCCATGATCCTATGAGAGAGTAAGCGCATACGTCGTCTGCGTTGTCCAGACGTTTAAGGTTCGATTTCAGAGTCCACTGAATTCCTACATTTCCAGTCGACAAAGCTGCTTGCAGTACATGGCTTATGACCCCAGTTTGGGTTTTAAACTCTTCTGAAAATTTTACTAAACTAAATCAATTTGGGATGGGTCTCCTGCTCAAGGAAACACATTCTCTATTCACACTATCGAACGCCTTTTCAAGATTGATGAACAGTAGGTGAATTGGGGTGATCGATATCTAATCTCTGATCGATGATAATGCGCAAAGTCTTCATGTGGTCCCCACAGGAAAGTCCAGTGCGTAATCCTTATATATTCGAGATGGTCTTTTTATTAAAAACGATCCTTGATATAACCTTGGCAACTGCTAGCTGCACGCACAAATTCATCTCCATTTTTCGCACAAGGTTTATTTAATAGAAAAAATAAAATGAGACGTCTTGAGAGCAAATGTACGAAAAAATTATCGAGCTGATTTTGTTTAAATTGTTTACATGCTTCAAAAACTCTAATATTTTGCTTATGCAAGGGCAGAAGTATCCCGTGATGTTATGACTAGTGGCTTGAAGTGTTACACCGAAAAAGGTCTAGCGCTTGATTACCAGCTGAAACCATCTAAAAATAAAACAAAAATATTTTTTTTTCAGGAGCACTGCCACTCGGGAAGGAGTGACAAATCATCAAAAATATATCATGTCATGAAAAGTACTTCTGACCCTAGCCGTTCGGATTCGGAAGATAGTTATAGGTCCTCTTAATACCTGCTGGCACGTGTCAGGAATTGTTGAATGGTTAAACACTAGGAGCCGCTGGCTTCCACTTTATTGACAAAACCTCCAAGAGTATCTCGAATAATCCATTATAAGGTCATGGATCTCCTCTTACCATCACCAAAACTAAAACAAAAGCGAACTATTCAGAATATAAGCACAACTAGATCCCTGGTGAAATAGACCTTCTCTTAACAACTCATCAGCCAAGAACTCATTTCATCAGGAGTCATGGTAAGAAAGTTGCTTGCCATTGCCTTCGAATCGTTTCGTATCGTGAGTACTCGTAGTCAAAGTGTTACTCGGAGTGTCATTTTGACTTCGCATCAAATTAAAGTTCTACAATTAAACCTTTAGCTTTATGCAGGTCATAAACAAAGTACGAGTATTTTCTTGATTCTTTTACTTGAATATTCATGTTGCATCTTAACTCCAGACGAGCGATAAGAAACACACTATTTTGTATTCCGCCCTCAAGAAACTGGAGGATGATCCATCCTCCTACCTAACTGGGATTGGGAGTGTGATGAATCATTGGCCAGTCGATCTGAATTATTTGGGAACATGTGAGTTATGACATACGATAGGATGAGCCACTGAATTTTTGGGACAGCTTACTTGATTGAAATGGCCACATTTTGTGGATAAAACTGATTGTTGGCTATTGGTAATGCAATGCATCACTTCCACGCCGCTGGCCGGCCGGGCGAGCCATTAAGTCACGGAGGATTTTCAGGGTTGTTGCTTTGAAGGTCACTTTTTTTTGTTTTGTTTATTTATTTGACAACTTGCAGCTAGGTCAGGAGTAAGAGTAAGTAATGTCTTAAAGGTTATTCCTTGAGTACGCTCTATGTGTAGACTTGGAATTTGATGGTTTTGTCTATACATACATACAGCTTAGGTATTTTTCCTGTGCAATTGATTGGTTATAAATCACTTTGATTGGCATAAGCCATTGTAGGTATCTTAAATCATTGTGACGCAACTGTCTGAGTTATGAAGTTCAATTAGAGGAAAGTCTTATTTGATTAATCTACGACATATTGGGTGTATAGCTAGATATTGGATTATTTACTTTCAAGCACCAGAATTTAATTTGAAATTAATTTGAATTAAGTAGAACCAAAATTTGTATTTGCATCATTCAACTAAGATCCTTAAATACCAAGTTTGTATATTGACGTTTGAATTTAAGTTATCGGCGAGCAGCATTTTGATTAGAAGTAATTAGGTTCCTTCTTACTTAGTGGATGTACACAGCCCTAATACGACTGATCGTCACGTGTGGTTCGATGGTGCAGGGAAATAAGTCCACGGGAACTAAGTCCACTGAGGGACTAAGTTCTCACTTAATGGGAACGAAATTCACTTTACTAAAGTGGACTTATTTCCCTGCACCTGGTTTGATCGTGTGGTGGCTTGCTCTTATCAAAGCATATAACATCGATACAAACAAGCAGATACAAAGAGCTGCTAGCTTTGGCACCACATCCGACTTCCGATAACTGTGCAGGAGCAAGCATTCGACACATCAAAGCCTAATTCATTCTGAAGTTATATTTTTTGATCATGCCATTTGTTGAAATATCTTGTAGACTCGTATTGAAGACATTGATATAGAGTCTCTTTCTCTAATTCCTATACATATACCCCTCGCAGTCAGTGGCGTAGCGTGCCATCTCGGCGCCCGGGGCGGGAGACCCATTTTGCCGCCCCATTCAATACTTAATTAAAATTAAATTTCGAGACATCATTGCACAGGCAATGAGGTATATTTTATTGAAGGTAACATAGGAACAGCAGTTTCACAGCGAAGTCAAAAATAAATTTGTCAAAATCAATATTTGCGGCCAATTCTTGTTCAATCGACAATATAGCCAAGTTTGATAGTCTAGTGGAGCTCATAGTGGATCTGAGATAATTTTTGATTAGCTTCAACTTCGAAAAACTTCTCTCACAACCAGCGACACTAATTGTCAAAGTCAAATATATACGAATCAAGATGACTATATTTGGAACCGAAATTCTCAGATTCAGTTTTTGAATGAACTGGAGGAGCTCCACTGGTCCTTTGCCCCTTATATCTTCTTATGATTCAGAACTGGCGACAAACTGCTGGAGACGCTTCCGTTCTATCTGAAACTCGTCCATGTTGAGGTCTTCTAATACATGGGAAAGATCACACTCGTACTTGCTGTCCAAAAGTTTCGCTAGCGTCAAAAATCCGAACTCGGCCGCTATTTCTTGAACTTAATGGAATCGAGTCGTCATTTTCTGAACGAAACCTCTCGACGGAGTTTTTTCTTGCGAATTCATCTCGCTTTGAGGTCGATTCGAAATTTTTCACAGAGAGTCTTAGCAAAGTCGATTGCGGCTTGGATGAAATGTCTCTGCTTTCCACCAGGACTGCTTTTAAAGCACAGAGTTTCTGAGCACACTTATCCACACTCAGTCCTCGTTGCTGCAGGTAAATCTGTGCGTCATCTACTTCAGGCAGCACTGCAGCCCAAAAGCCAAAAAAAGTGAGGAAGTTGAATGACTGCATGGCTGTCAGAAGAAGACTGGCTCATGATCTTGTTTCGGAAGTTCGAGATGAATCCGTCAATTCTTCCAATACCAATACCAATACAAGAACTTCCTGAAACTTATTTTTAAGTGTCTTGGCAACTTCATGTCTAGCGCTCCAGAGCGTTTCAGTGACTCGTTTCACTGCGTGACCTGTGACGGCAACCAAAGCGTTCCACCGAGCAGATGATGCAAAAAAGAAGGAAAAAAGCTTCTCCATAATTCCAAAAAACGTCACGGAATTCACTGATTCAGAAGCAGCGTGTACTGCAGCCAAGTTGAGTGAGTGGTTTGTGCATGCAACGAATGTAGCTATCGGATTCAGAGTTCTGGGCTTGAACTCCATTGTGGATCTCTGACATTGTGGCAGCGTTCTCATAAGCCTGTCCTCTCAAGTTCTGTATGCCTAGTCCGTCTGATGTTATCTTCGCGATTATGTCGTTGCTGAGATCTTCTGCAATTTTTCCTTTTGGTTCGAAGAAGTCGATGAAAGATTCTACCGCGGCGACCTTTTCTCCCTCGATATGTACGTATCACAGAACCTGGCTTATTTGGTCTTTGTGGGAGATGTCTGATGCACTGTCGAAGATTACGCAGTAATTTTAGCTTCTTGAATGCGACGGATGATATTGGATCGAACTTGCTGTCCCAGTAAGTTTATCAATTAATTCTGGGTTTCTGGATATAGATGCGAAACTGGGACTCTTGCTCCCAGCTTTATCTTTGTCAGGTGTTACATTAGAAGAGGGTCATATTTAGCTAGGAGATGTACTAAATCCTTGCTTGTCAGCGGTCTTGCACTCATATGTTTCAGAACGCTACCTTTCAGTTTCACGAGAGTTTTGGAACGATCCATTTTAGTTTCGCGAGTCGCGTGACAATAATAGAATGCACCCTTATTACGGCCTTACTCACCGTTTACGAATTCACGGAAATCAGCCGAGAGCATCAACGAGGAATCACAAGCGGGTGGCAAATTTCATTGTTGCTTGTTGACTTGTCAAACGTTCTGTCATGAAACATATGATCTCTACTCTACCCGCTTCACCGGCGACATTTTGCCGCCCGAGGCCTGCCGCCGCCCGGGGTGGTCCGCCCCCTCCACCCCACCCACGCTACGCCACTGCTCCCAGTACTTTTCCTGGTGAATCTAAGGATAAGGACGTGCATATGCTTCCGTATTTCTTGTACATGGCATCACTTTACTTAGATAGCAAAAGAGGCCGTTTCTTCAGCTTCTAAAGCCTTCTGTGTCATGATAGAATTTTGAAAAAGCGGGGAGTCGGTAGTTCTACCCTCGCTGTAATCATGCTGGGGATGGTTAATAGGTATTCATATAAATAGATACTTCTGATCTTATGAAGTTATCAGCTACCTTCTCTAAGGTCTTCAGTAAAAAGATGAGAAGCTTGGCAACCGGAAGACTTTGGATGCATCTTTTTTCCCAATTTCAGAAATACAGATGACTTAAGATCTTCTCCACAGACTTGGTATATACTATTAATACTACTACGATATAGTAGGGCATTGGGCAAGTGCTCAAGTATCCCCTTTTCACTCCTCTCGTATTTGTTTAATGCTCCAATTGTTTTAAGTAAGTTAGGGCAGTCAAAGACCATTTAATGTACGCTCATTAAAAATGCATATTTGAGTTCATAGAAGGGTAGGCTGATATGTCTTAGGGAGCTACCCTTCATAGATCGGGAGTTTAGTTTAATATATACAATAACTATCTATACATGATCTCTAAGAACCTAAAATACGTACATACTTCCTCAATAAAATATTCACAAATCTTAATTTAAATATTTAAATCGACGAACCTACCTTCAAGTCAAATGTACCAACCTCTCCATGAATATAAATGCGATTTGCCAGCAGGTATAAAATCAATAGTCAGTTAAAGCAAACAAAAAAACGATATCCATCCCCGTCGACCCTCTATAGTCAGTCAAGAAACTTCTTAGAAAGTTTGTCCAGTTCATTATACCAATGCACAGGTTTCAATAGAAATCACATAAGGTTGCATGTTGAAAAGTTTTGAGCAACTTTTACTCTCCCATGTATAGGCTCCTGTCTATTAATATCTGTGCCAGAACCAAAAAAACTCACCATATTCAGCAGGGCTTAACTGAACGGGTCCCTTGCCCTGCTACTACTCCGAGTCATGGTTCATACATATGTCCGCCCCCAATAGCTTCGCATTCATCTGTTAGAGTGTTTTGAGGAACTCTTGGACTGGATGAAAAGTTTATACCACACGGAAGGAAGTTTTCGTATGGGAACTTCTTTGGAAAAGCTTTTCGGATGTTAATATTATATTGGTATTGTAGGTAAAAAGAGTTATAAATATTCTACTTCTACTCCATAGCCATGCACTGAAATTATTAAATTTAGTTTTGCGAAGAATTTGGGGTTAGGCTTCATTGTATAAATGATTAGCATGATTCGTGTTAGCATTGGTTTTTTATTTAAAACAGGTATGGACTTATATGGAGTTTTGAAAATGAAAAATGATTGGAACTTTGTTTAAGAGAACGGTTTGACATTTTCTTATGAGATAGAGTCAAGAACTCAAGAAGTGTTATAGGCTCGAACATACGACTACTTTTATTCGTAAAGTTAATAATTTACTCTCAATTTTTAAATTATATACAAAATAATAATTTGAAAAGTTACAATTATCCTTCAAATAATGACGGGTCAAAGAAAGTGCAAATTTTGTGTCGTACGCCTTAGCATAATATGGTTTTCAGTGGTGTACTACACTACTCCAAGAGTATCTCCTATCATGAGAAGTTCTGCTTATTAGCAGTTCGGAAGTGGCAAAAAATTATAGGTTGGAGAAATTGTAATGGTTAAGAGTTGAAAAACACTAGGCTTAGCATCTCTATTACCCGTCATGTAAATTTGTGTATGGTATTTTTTGATATGTAGAAAAAAAATTAAGTAAGAGAAAATTATTAAATAAAAAACCAAACAAGAAGCTCAAGCAAATATTCTTTAATAATTTTTAAATTAACAACAAAAGCAATGCTGCAATGCAAAGGGCTCTAAGAGTTTCTGGAACTTTTTTGTATCAATCAAATTTGACATTTGACTTTGATAATAACTACTTAAACACAGCATTTCCTATGTTTAAAGTTAGACCACAGGTCTAGCCCTAAGCTTAGGATTAAATTTATTTATGAATAGCCGAAGCTCTGGAATTGCTTAGTAACAACTTAGCAAGAGTTTAGCAAACATCTATGAATATGCCTCAATATGTATAACTTAGTTAAATTATTAACAATGAATAAATAAGTTGCCGTTCTGTAATTTATGGAACATTAAGTTCAAAATTAGCGTTGAACGCAACTTCAATAAAATTAAATATGAATGAATCTGATGTGGTGTGACATCAGTTCAAGGTTAAATAAAATGCACGACTGGGTCGCACTAACTTGCTCCTATGTAATAGACTAGGAATTTTAAAAACGGATGTTATTAAAGAAAACTGTTCATAAGGATAAAATGAATTTTTTAAATTCGTTTAGTAGTAAGAGATAAAAACAGAATGCTATGCAAATATGAATTTATGCAGGAAAAAAATTATAAGTCGTTGTAGTGGTTCCTTAAAAAAATAAGCTTTTATGTACAAAATTTTTAAAACATTTTTAAGAAAAAATTTTGGTACGCCTACCTTAAGTTTTTATTATTGTACGAATAAAAGTCTAATTTCCAAAAAAATACTAAGCCGTTCTTGAGATATCGAATTTTTCAAAAATAAAAATACTTTTTTTCCTAAAAATTGAAAAAATATTTTTTCTTAAGTTTTTAAATGCAATGTTTTTTAAACTTTTTAGGAGCTTCTTTATAAAAAATTTGGTTAAAATACGTTATGCCGATAATGAGTAATTCAAAATTCAAAAAAAATCGTTCTATGGTAGGTACAGTCAGTAACATCTAGATTTCAAATTTTTTTTTATTAAATTATAGATCGTAAAGATTGATCAAAAGAAAAAAAATTTTAGCAAAATTCTCGGAACTGTTTTAGAGAAAAATACGATTTTCGAAAACCATTTTTTAAAATTTGTATAGAAGGTACCGTTAGTTTTAGATAAAACAAATTTTTTTTTCTCAAATCTTGTAGATTATGTTAAGAAACTATTATTTTTCAAGTTTGAAAAAAATCGAGCATGGGGTTTTCGAAATATTGAGTTTCCAAAAATTTGAATTTTCAATATTCAAACTTTGGAGTAGCTTTGGCATAAAAAAAATGATTTAAATCATTCGTTTTCGAGCAAATCAAAAACAAAAAAGATGGACCCAGGGGGGCTACCAAAAATAACAATTTTTTGTAAAATTTTTTTCAACCATTAGCTAGTTTTAACCAAATGAAATTTTTATGATTTTTTTTTAAATTCTGTGGGACAAAAAAAACAGATAAAAACGTCCGGGGGGAAAAAATTAAAACCCATATCTACCAAGTTTGAAGAGAATCGGCTGAGCCGTTTAGGCTGTAGTCGAACCGACAGACAGACTGACAGAATTGCGAGACCCACTTTTTTGGTCTTCGCCGCTATCATCGTAATGTCAACTTTGATCAAAATCTCGAGTTCGATTTTTTTACGAATGCATAACTTGCCTAAAATGCACGACTGGATCGCACGAACTTGCTCTTATGTAAAATTACTTTGGAATTTAAAATACATTATTTTATAAATATAAAATATGGATTTAATGAGATAAAAATGTTCAAATGCATGGAATGAGAAAGTCGAAAATAAAAAAAAAAAAAAAAACCGTTCTATGACAAGTACCACTAATAACATTTTGCCCCAAATTTTTTTTTACCAAAATGTAGTCCATGTCCATAATATCCGACCTAATTTTTTTTCTCAAAATCATTGCAGCCGTTTTCGAGATAAATAAGATTATGCATTATGGGTGTATGGGGGGTACCGTTAGTTTTGGAGCTAAAAAAAAATCAATTTTCCCTCTAGGGAATCACTGAAGACTCTTAACTACATAGATTGAAGAGATTGAAGAAAATAGGTCTAGTGGTTTAGGCTGTAGCGAGAGGTACAGACATACAGACAGACAGTCGGAATCGCCGTCTTCGTCTTCTCTATCATCGTAATGTCAACTTTGATCAAAATCTCGAGCTCGATTTTTTTTTCCAAATGCAGAACTTGCCCTATAGTACCTAATCGCAAGTAAAAATTTGAAATCAAGATATTACTGACCTACCATAGAACCATTTTTCCAAATTTTGAATTTCTCAATATCGGCATAACGGATCTTAATGAAATTGTTCAAAGAGAAGCTTCTAAAAATTGTGAAAAATATTGAATTTCAAAACTAAAAAAAAAAACATTTTTGGAATTTTCGAAAAAAATATCAATTTTTTTCGAAAATTCGACATCTTAAAAACGGGTAATTTTTTCTGGAAATTTAAAACTAAAATTCGTAGATACAAAAATAAAAGCTTTAAGTTGGCGTACCAAAATTTTTTCTTACAACGAATTATAATTTTGTTCTTCCATAAAATAATATTTGCTTAAGACACATGGCATCCTGTGTTTAGCTCCGTCTACTAAAGGAGTTGTTTAAGTCATTTAAAAAATTGATTTAATGCTTATGAACAGTTTTTCTCTAATAACATTCATTTTTGAAATTCTTAATCTTTTACATAAGAGCAAGTTCGTGCGGAAATAACTAAACTTAACAGTATGTCCGTATATATGCTCGAGAATATACTGATGATCGTCCCTGAAGGAGCGGGTAATCCGCTGAAATTCTTTAGTTGAGGAATTCAGCTAGATATTTTATAAATTTATTATATTCTTCTTCTTCTTAGGCGGAATGGTTTTGATAAACACAATTATTAGCGAAACAGCTGGTAGTGACAGCTCTCAACTGACAAGAACTGGAGAACCAATCAACATCGTCGGTAATGCAGTGCGCATGCCAGGGCCCAGTGATGTCGGGGGGAGTTTGAATTATAGTGTTTAGTACTAAAACCGTCTGCCATTCATGTAATAATGTAATAATATCTGAAGATGTAAAAAAAGTTAGATTTTATATTTCAGTGGATCCCAGCAATTCGGACTCATGAGCGTGGGAGACCAAGTGGAGGATGCTACTTTGGATTCAAAAAAAAGCTAAAAAGTTTGAAATGCGAGTTTCGGATGCGGAATGACACAAACTTTGTCTATCTGGAAATTAATACTAAGCGCCTTTGGATACTACCAAAATATCTCAACTGTAACAATTGGGAAAAAGGCTTTTAAAGAACAACGGAGTTGCTAAACATGGGATCCTCGAATGTTATGCTTATGGGAGACCTGAATGCGAGAATTGGCTCGGAGGCAGGAGTAATAAACGAAATAAAAGGTTTTAATAGGCAATCAAAAAATACAGTTTGTAATGCAAGGAGAAGGAAACTTTTAGAGCTTTGCGATTCTTTTGAACTACGAATTCAAAATGGAACGAACCTTGAGAAATTTCACATTTATTGGAGGCCAAGGTTCATCAATAATTGGTTATGCAATCCTAGGAGAAGATTGGGAGCCTCTGGTGACGGATCTAGAGGATAAAAAATTTCCGTATTTATTTATTTATTTATTTATTTAATTCGTTAATGGTCTAACGTTAAAAAAACTTATAGCTAATTACATATATTTTAATTTAAAAAATAATTTATCTACAAATAAATAAATATGTATATATAACTACAATATTAGAGTGTTAAAAAAGTTTTCTTTAAATTTTTTACTTTTGACATTGTCGTTTATAGAAGTAATTAAAAAATAATATTTATTGAAAACTGAAATCAATTGATTTAGAGGGCTGTTCGCACCATAGTTTGTTCTGCTGAAAATCGGACATAAAGGCAACTGCCTTCTTATGCTAGTTTGACTATAGCTAAAATTTAGACGATGCAGAGCTGATGGAGATATTATTGAACCATTTATTAATTTTACAATAAAACAAAGCTGGAGATACTGTCTATGTTGTGAAAGTGATGGGAGGTTTATAAGCAAGAGTCTGTGAGAATATGGAGGTAGTGTGGATCTCTGGGACCACGGAAAAAAACGAAGACAAAATCGCAAAAACCTTTTTTGGATACCTTCAAGTCTGTTTATATGAACAGAATAGTAAGGTGCCCATATTACGTAGCCGTATTCAAGTATTGGTCGGACAAAAGATATGTAAAGGAGCTTGAGGACGTAGGGATCACGAAAATCGCGAGAGAATCGTTTAATAAAACCGAGAATTTTATTAGCTTTTTTAACTATAAAGTTATAATGGTCAATGAACATTAATTTACTGTCAAGAATAACTCCTAAATCAGAGAAAACTGATAGCTTACAAAGAGAAGAAGAGTCTAATATGTAATTATAATCTATAATTGTTTTTTTGCGTGTAAAACACATTGTTTTACATTTGTCAATATTCAAGAAAAGTCGGTTTGTATTGCACCATTCCCTAAAACTAGAATACTACCGTATTCTGATCATCTTCCGATTATTGTTACATTCCAACGGCTCTTGCAGGCAAATGATGAAATAAGCACCCCGCAATGGAAGATTTTTCAAGCCGAAGCATACAACAACTTGATTGCAGACTTCAAACTTGCCAAAGCCCAGACTTTCTCGTGCTAGAGCAAACTATTAAGGCATCTTACCCCCAACAGCTTCGTGGAAAAAGATGTAATTCTGGAAAGGAGCCTTGGTTTGATCAGGAATGCCAGAAAGCTCGTAAGATTTCATTTGCATGGTTAAGAAATTTTAGAAATTCTGCCCAAAGTATATCCAGAACAAACTACTTAGAAGCCATCAGTAAATATAGAGAACTATGCAAAAGTAAAAAGATAAAATATGAAGAACAACAAGCATGGAGATTAGTGTCCTGCAAAAATGCATCTGACTTTTGGAAACCTGCATGGGAATTGAATGGGAAACAACCAACCATCCACACACAAATTTGTACAAATACTTACGCTTTTCGCACACTTCAAGGATCTACTTAATCCCGAAACAATTCAAACAAACTGGCATTATGCGGTACCTCGAATTAAAAACGAAATTTTGGAACACGCGCTATGGACACTCAAAGATGGGAAAGCGGCGGGTTCTAATGGCATTCCAGTTGAGCTGTTCAAATACGGAAACGTCACACTTAAACAACATCTGAGTAATAAAGTTTTTTAGGGTAATCTCTCGGTAGATGAATTCAAGAAGGCTGTAATATTCCCAATACATAAAAAACGATCCTTGCTGGAGGCAGCGACATACAGAGGAATTTCTTTTCTCAACTCAACTTACAAGATTCTTACAACAATGTTACATAAGAGACTTACGAGGTGGATCTCAACGCAAAACGTGCTAAACGAGTGCCAAGCTGGTTTTAGATCCGGTTACTCTACAATGGACAATATCTTCATTCTCAGGAGTCTTGCAGAGAGCTTTTGTATACGGAATAGGAAATTATATGTATTTTTCGTCGACTTGAAAGCAGCTTTCGACACAATCAACCGAGGGGCTTTGTTTTGCAAACTCTACAATTTGGGATTGTCGTTGAAATTTGGTGTAGTACTCGAAGTATTGTACAGAGGAACAAGGGCTGCAGTCTGGGAGGGAAGGACACTCTCGGATTGGTTTGTAACATCGTTGGGAGTGAGTCAAGGATGCACATTGAGTCCTACCCTCTTTTCGCTCTTCATTAACGATCTAGTGGATTTCTTTCCTGAAGGAGTTGACTTTGCGGGAGAGCGCATCAAAGCTTTGATGTTTGCGGACGATATTGTCATGTTTTCGTATTCCCCAGAAACACTTCAGCTCATAATGAACAGGACTTACGCTTACTGTCGTTTGTGGAATTCGGTGGTCAACATTCAAAAATATAAGGTGATGATTTTCAAAACAAGTGGAGGACAAAGAGCATCAAACGAAAAGTGGGTGTTTAACGGAGAAGATATTGAATGCGTCAGCGAGTATAAATACCTACATAGGTGTCGTTTTTTCAAGAAATCTAAGTATGGAAAAACATCTAGTTGAAAAACTTCAAAAAGCAAAAACAGCGACAAACATTGCATGGAAAAGAATTTTTATGAACCCCAACATAGCACATAGCAGCAAATATAAAGTATTTGAAGCTGCAGCTGAGAGTATCCTTTTATATGGAGCTCAAGTTTGGGGATGTAAAAAGTATCTCACGGTGGAGAAACTCCTAACTCACTTCGTGAAAAGAGTTTTCGCCTGCCCATGGACACACCAAACTACGTTGTAATGCTCGAAACAGGAATTTCACCTCTATTCGTGAAAACCCTGAAACTACAAGCGGACTATTTGCAGAAAGTCTTCAAGATGCCTGAATCAAGGTTGGTTCGTAAAGTATGTAGCTCTTAATGCTGTACAAAACAAAAAGGGCTGGTACAGGGAGTGGAACTCTCTCGCAGAAGGTTGTAACGTGGATTTCAATCCAAATATTGGAAACATATCGAGCTGTAAGGATATCCTGTACGCTGTGATTACGAGGGTTGATGAAAAATGCATAGAAGAATATAGGTACAGCTGAAGCTTCCGATTCCTTATTCCGAACAACTTATAAAAGGCTGAACCACAATCTCGGAAAAAGAAACTACTTCAGGAATGTTAACAGTATAAACGAGATCTCAACAATGGTCAAACTCCGAAGTGAATTACTCAACCTAAATGTCATACCACACAGACCCGATTTACCACTAGAGTGTAGCTTGTGTAGTCATAAAGAAAGAGAAGACGTTATACCTTTCGTCGGAAAATGTCCTACTCTTAGGGAAACAAGAAGAAGCATTCTGGGAAGCGACTTTTCATCAGAGGAACAAGTTATTGCTATTCTAAATGAGATGGATATTGCCAAGCTGCATAAATATTGCAAAATTTCGATGGAATATAGATCAAGAATTATGAACGAAGACTTCTGATTATTCAAAATATTATTCGCATAATTCAATCTTAAATACTATCATATTCTTTCTTAAAGGTAGTATAATTATTAAAGCTTATTACAATGTCTTATTACTTATTACTATGTCATAATGATTTTTTTTGTGTAAAAGAAATATGCTTTGTAAATCAAAGGGCACGGTAGTGCCCAGCCAAGTTCTGGCACTACACCCTTTTTACAGGAACAACCTCAGGCGATTTTTGACCGCTTCCTATCTTCAGTACCAATGAAGTCAGAAACGTAAAACTCCGAATATATACTAAGCTAGTCAGGCACAGGCGCCTCACCAAATATCAATTTTCTAGCATAATCGGTTCCTGAGATATAAGGCCTCAAAAATCACAAAAACCGTAACTGTCTGACTGACTGACTGACAGATCATCAAAATTATGGAGCACTTCCCGACATCGTAGAATCTTGTAATTTTGCACAACGGTAGGTCTTGTCATGCAAGCAGAGGAAAAAATCGAAAATTTTAAATTTTCCATTCAGGGGGCGTGGTATCCGCCCACTTTCTCCGAATTGTCTCCGAATTGGTGTTGGTTGAATGGAGCACTTCCAACTACTGTAAAACGATGAAATTTGGTTAAGTGGTAGGGCTCAAATTGCATTCGAAGAAAAAAATATAAAATTTGCGGTTTTTTATTCAGGGGTGTGGTATCCGCCCACTTCCTCAGAACTGATGTAAATTATATGTGGCCCACTTCCAATTGCAGTAGAACAATGAAATTTGGTAGAACGGTAGGGCTCAAATCGCATATAAAAGACCAAAAATAAAAATCGAGGTTTTCCATTCAGGGGCGTGGTATCCGCCCACCTCCTCAGAACTGATGTAAATTATATATGGCGCACTTCCAATTGCGGTAGAACAATGAAATTTGGTGGAACGGTAGGGCTCAAGTCGCATATAAAAAACCAACAATAAAAATCGAGGTTTTCCATTCAGGGGGCGTGGTATGTTTAATTTGTATGGAGCACTTCCGATTGCTGTAATTAAGGTAGGTACGTTAGTGTTATGTATCTTGCCAGGATAAGAAGAAATAATTGAAGCGCAAATCAAAACAACCAATATTAAAAAAGAAAATATACCAAAAGAAATACGAAGCTATAAACTAAGTTGATTTTAGTAGAAAGAGTCCACCCTTCTATCTTTCCGTATCTTTCGAGATTTTGTCATGGCAAAATATTTAAATCTTTGCAAAAAGGAGTGAGATCAGACCAAAAACATAAATGTTAAAAAAAGAGCCAAGTTCTTCTATACAAAAACCTTTGTGTAACAACTCAGCCGTGAAAAGTAGTGAGATCTAAAAGTGCGCCAAGTTCTTACTTCGTGAAGATTTAATACCGAATATTTAAAGTAGAATAATATTGAAACAGCTACAATGTTATAGAGAAATTTTATTATTTTGTGATTACTGAGTAAAATTTGATGGGCTTACTTGGCAAGTTTTTTTTTATGCCCAATTCAAACGGTTTTAAAAACTTGACCAGTAAGCCCATCAAATTTTAGTCAGTAATCATTAAATAATAAAACTTGGCTCTTTTTTTTAACATTTATGTTTTTGGTCTGATTTAATTTAACTAAAATATGCTAATAAAATCTAATCTAATCTAAAATCTATATTCTTCTTCTATATTCTTTCTCTAGCCGCACTTTATAAATGTGGAATGCTTTAGGCGGCCCAATATTTAATACCCGTTGCTATGTTCAGACATCCAGAACCAATATGCGTCGGTATCTTCTTGAAAATCCTTTCCAACTTCCTTAAGTGCTCGCATTGTGCTCAAAAATTTTATGGGTAGGCATAACTGCGCAAAATTAATACAATCAATTTTTCGATCGTAATTAATTCATCAAATGTCCCTTATTATTTTCATTCAAGCTTCCCCTAGGTCCATGAGAATATTGAAATAACTCTGCATGATAAATTTCGTGTTCCAGTTAACCGAGTCGTTCATAACCGAGTTTGAATAAAATCAAATATAATAACTGCAACAGATTTAAATCACCAGCATGCGTTGGTCAATGTTATGTATGATTATTTAATTTAAAATATCAACCACTATAAATAATAATTAAATTAAATTTTATTTAATTTCAGACACAATAGATCTTCAAGCCATCAACAGAATGCATATTTACTCATCTCATCAATAATTGGGCGGAATCAGCATTTATTTTAATGAGCTTTTTTCCGTGATGTTGGAAATCAAACGTCAGCTCAGCAGTCAGTATACACTATCGAAGGCATGGTAAATTTTAATAAATGAATTTTGTTGACTAATATGCCGAAAATTCTGTTTCATCAGCATGAAACATGCTGAATTGATTCCATTACAATTATTCTGGTTTATTGTTTACTTTGAGTAAAAATATATCCATTAACTACTAGTAAGTGCTAAGCTATACATTTATTTTGCTTTCAAAATCATAGAAGCGCTCCAAAGTGTGTTGAGTGTAAATTATGGATGTTTGATGTTGGAAAACACACAACAAATCTGTTGAAACAATTTAATTAATGTCCCATAAAGGACTTCTCTACTGAGTGTCATACTCATAAATACTACGGAACTAAATTATAAGTGTGTTGATATTACGTTTACATAATGCCGACATAAATTTAAGTAGATACGTAATTGGTAAATTGATTCAACAAAAGAGGTAATTATGTTTCAAGACTATAAGGTGGTTAAGTAGCGAAAATTTAAATATGTTAGACATAAGGTACGGATAACTGCGCGCTCCTTTCATCTCCCACTCATCGACTTGCTTTACCCTTGAACAGTTCCTATCTTCCCCATTCTTCCGAATAGGTGTTCTTCATCGCTTTTAAAACCATTGTGTTGGCTCTTTCAATGTTCTTACTGTTCTGCAATCTGCCCTAGAAGACGAAAAACAGCATTTGTCCAGCATGTTTCTTCAAAAGGCTATCCATCCTAATCCTATCGACACAATTACACTTATGTTCCTTCTTTCCAATGTCATGAATGGTTCCAATGGTGATCTGATGGTATATCTCACCGAAGAGTGGAACACATTGTTAGGGTAAGAATTACCGCAACAAAAACTATTCTTTATCTCTATTCTTAAAACATTCTTTGGACTATGTTGTTTAGTCATAGTCTTACTCTCGATATCTGTTTTCCCCTCCATCCCAACCATTCCCATTTTGCGACCCACATTTTGAGTCCGTTGTCCTCATGGAGCTTGAGAGTAGCTCAGAGAGGATGACACAATACGAGTAGGTACCCGATAATTCGATCGTGTTGAGCCAGCCAGTTGGATAGAGTTTCAACTTCTCACGAATATGATGCTCTGTCCGACTCCATCCAAAGAATTGTTTCCCTATATCCTCGCACTGAAATCGTTATTACGGGCGATTTCAATGTTCACAATTCTTTTGGCTTCGGCATTCTGGCCAGACAACACCCGAAGGAATGTGTGTTGAGATTTTTGCTGAGTTTAACCACCTTACTCAGCTTGTCAACGAGCCCACTCGAATATCGGACGTTAATGGCCGAGCAGAAAATACTCTTGACTTGTTTCTTACCTCTGACCCTGATAAATACACAATAAGTGTACTGACACCTCTAGGCACATCTGATCATAGTGTTATATCTGCAAATTTCTCGTGTCAAACAAATCCAGTTAGAGAAAGAGCTCCTAGAAGAACCGTATGGCAGTACGAGAAAGCCAACTGGTACGGTTTGAATAACTTTTTCAGGATCTTTAACTGGTCACTATGCTTCCCCAATAGTGAAGTAGACTCCAGCGCAGATATGATAACTAAAATAATTCTTTTGGGAATGAAACATTTTATCCCGAATAGGGTGAAAAGTATCAGACCCAAGGATAAATCATGGTTTGATTTGAGCTGTAAAGAGGTTATCAAGGAAAAAGAGATAAGCTTCCGGTGTTTTAGAGCCAACCCAACTGAGGAAAACCGGAAAAAGTTCAAACAAGCCAGGAAGGCCTGCAACGCCCATATTCGACGGACCAAAATTTTACATGATCAAAAATCAAGGCAAAAAATACTGCAATGTCCCAAAGGCAGTAAGAATTTTTGGTCATTTGCAAAAAATATGAGGAATTCTTCCTCTTTTCCTCGGTTCCTACGCTTGGTGTCAATGACACTGCTTTTTTAGCTCTATTGATAAAGCTAACTTGTTTGTAAGGCAGTTCTCTGCAAATTCCACCTTGCCGGATAGTGTCATGACTCCCCCAATTCTTGAGCGCGTTAGTGATTCTATGGGACAAATCTTTTTTCGCACTCGTACCGTGGCAAGAGTCCTGAAAGATCTCAACATTCATAAATCCGCTGGTCCGGATGGTATCCCCGCTATTATTCTGAAGAAGTGTTCTTCCACGCTAGCAAAATCCCTGCGTAAGTTTCTTTTCCATCTGTTCTATTCTTCAGGACTCGTTCCGAGTGGTTGGAAAACTGCCTTTGTTCAGCCAATTCCCAAAAAAGGCGAATCTTCTTCTCCCTCTAATTATCGACCGATCGCACTAACCAGTGGCGTAGATAGGGGGGGGATCAGGGGGATATATCCCCCCCCATTGGGATCGATGATTGTTCAACATAACCAGTCATGAAGCAAATAAGTTAAAGAAAAGCACTCTGAAATTTTTTTTATGTCTCTCACCAACTGATAATAGGTAAACATGCAAGAAAAAGAGCTTACAGCATCCAGCTTTCCATCACATAGCACAAAAGCCCACACCGACACAAAAAATGAAAATTATTTAGATTTCTTCGCACCGTGTGGCACATTGTTATAGGCTTTTAACACCTAATTAAAATCTCGGATTTCAGCAACAAGATTGCGAAATCTCGTTGAAGCGTTCGCACTGAACAGAATCAGGTTTCGTTTGACGTTTCTTTCATCTTGCCAATTATTTTTAACTTCTTGTTTATATGAATAAAAACTGAATCCTGATAATTAAAAATTCTTGATAGTAAAAGTGAGGAATTTTTGTAAGGTTCTTGTAGCCCACACTATATAATAATGCAATTGTAAAGATCTTTTTTGTATACTCAATAATAATGTGTACTATAAAGTTACAGATTTCTTTATATGTATAAATGTGCTAAGATTTTCAGATACCTAATGAAGCCATATCCTTTCTCAACTTCTCAATCGTCCGAAGAAAAAAATTTAATTTCTCTTTGTTAAAATGTCGTCGAGTTGTAGAAAACTGTTTCGGATATTTAAAATAAAAGCAAGATTTCGGAAAAGGCCTTCACAACTATATTGACAACACGTCTTTAATTTTAAAATCATGTTGTGTTCTACAAAATTTAATGCAAATAATGATCACATAAACACTCAAGGGTATTGTCTTTATTGCTAACAAACAATTTGGAATGAGAACATCCAGAACATACAACGTATATAAATATATGCGACTTTAATTCAACACAGCAACAAGCATACGGAATGCTATTAGTATCCATTTAGGTAAACAAAAACATATATTCTTATTTTTGTCTTCATTTATTTAAATATTTCAATACACCTCTATGAAATTCCTTAGCTGATTCAATATATTCTTTTAGAATGTTGTTATTGTCGGCATCCATTTCATTTAGTTTTTCTTCTATTACTTTAAGGCGCTCGTCAATGATTTAAATTTCATCAAAAATGGACATTCCTTCAAAAGCTGCAACTATTTCTTTATAAATATGTCCATTTTTCTTGCTTCCTCGGATATAATTTACCTTCTCTCCTTCTCTCCCCACAATTCAAAGAGAGAATCCTTTATCTGCCTTGTATCTGCCTTTTCGCTTGCTGACAAGGCAAAACATTTCGATAGGTTTGTTTATTTTGACAATCTTGTGTTCGAAAGTAGATTTTGAGGATATTTTGTCGGAATGTAGTAGATTTGGAAATCTGAAAATGTATGGGAAATCTAGTAGATTTGGATAAGATTTTGAGAATTTTGCTCGAAATCTAGATTTTGATTAGGTGTAAATAGCGTATTAAATTGGTGCAAGAAACCACCCCAAACACGCAGCACACTTATCCACACAAACACAAATGTTCGCACAACTGCGGTGTAGTTAACGCGAATCCTATAACGGTAACGATAACTCACACTCATTCATTTTGACCAGAAAGCAAAATGCGCTATTACCCATTACATAAAGCATGCCTTACACAAGCTGCAGATTGACTGTCATTAGTCGTAATTTTGCGGGTTAGTTGTGCGAAGTCAAACCAATTTTGCTGAAAAAAATGTATGTCTCCTTAAGCTTTTTTTCTTACGCACACCAGGCACAGTAGGAATAGAAATAAGAAAAACATGACAAACGTATACGACTACGAGATGCATGATTTTGAGTGTGAATGTACATATTATGAATGATGATACTAATCAGAATCACTAATGTAGTATATTTAACTGCGAGCGGTCGAAATATTCATGCTTATTTTGACATTCTCATGACTAGTCTATTCGTTAGAATGATTCTATTCCTTCGAATGAACTTTCTTAATTTTGAGATTCGAACGAATAACATTCATTTGCGAAAGATAGCATAAAATGAACTTCAAAAAAGATTCATTTTCATTACCAGCTGTTTGACATTTACTATATTTCTATTGGAATTAGTATGACCGTTTTACATTTTTTTTGTTTCTAAACATTTTATAGATGTTGGATAAATATTCAAGAAACAAAATAAATAATACACTTTTTCATTATAAAGTTAAGTTTAACCATAAAGAACGACATATTTATTACATTTTTTGTGTAAACTCAGCTGTTTTGAAACTATTCTTAAAAAAAATAAGTTTAAAAAAATTAAAATATGGCATTTGTGTTGTTTATAAATGAAGATGGTGTTGAAGAAGTGCAGAGGAGAAGGATAGTGGATGCCTTCCGTATCAACGCGGGTGGTAAAAAAAACCCTTTGCTACCTCCGGGTTTTCTTCCATTATTTTAATTAACATTTCCTTTTGTTCGCGGTTTGTCCAGTTGTAATGCGACCTTTAAACATAAAACAACAACAAAAATAATAAAAGTAGTTTATTTTCCATGAAATAATTGAAAACTTACATGTTTTGTTGTTTACTCGACAGAAAAATTCAAACGACACAAAAATGACATTTAATTCTATTCTTTCGAATGTCAAAATTGAATTAGCTTTCGCATATGAATGAACTTTCTATGGATTGGGTGAACTTTCGATTTGTTCGATTAACATTCTAATCGCCGAGTCTCAAAATTAAGTTTCAACGAATTCGACTCACTTTCTAACGAAAGAGAATGTCAAAATAAGCGCCATTATAACTACTGTGTACGTGAAGTGATAAGTTTTAGTGATTTAAGTTGCATTTTAGTTCAAAATGAAGAGATCTTTAGTGCCAACTAAGCCAACATCATCTGCTTAAACGGTTTCAAAAATACATCGTTCCGATGTAGTGAGCATTGAGAATAAAAACAATGAAAGTTCCACAAGTGACAAACATTTTGAGCAATGTCTTCCTAGTGAAGTCGAAAAAAATGAGCGAACTAGATCCATCCCCCCCCCCATAGCGAAAAGCTATCTACGCCACTGGCACTAACGTCCCTTCTTTCTAAGGTCATGGAAACGCTGATTAATTATCAGCTTCAGAAATATCTTGAGGAACGAAAGCTTCTTAATGACCGGCAGTATGGCTTTCGTAGCAATAGGTCCACAGGTGATTTGATGGTTTATCTAACCGAAAAGTGGAATAAATCTTTACATTGTTTCGGAGAAAGTAAGATTATTGCACTTGATATTTCAAAGGCATTTGATAAAGTCTGGCATCTTGCTCTTTTATAGAAAATGCGTGCTTTCGGGATCGACGAATCCCTACTTCTTTGGATTAGAAATTTTCTTTCGAACCGTTCAATACAAGTTGTACTAGATGGATTCAAGTCTGAAATCCACAATATAAATGCTGGTGTGCCACAGGGCTCTGTTTTGTCACCGACCCTCTTCCTCATTTTTATTAATGATCTCCTGTCTACAACTTCTACTCCAACTAATTGTTTCGCTGACGATAGTACTCTCAGCTTTTCATATTCGTTTTCAGACTCACATCCTTCCTCTTCGGATGTGGAACTGCAACGACAAAATATGATAAGCTCATTAAATTACGACCTAAACAGCATTCTACTATGGGGAATAAGAAACCGTGTCGAATTTAATGCTTCGAAAACCCAATGCCGTCTTGTATCGTTAAAGCGTGATACACCCCCCTCGACACTATCTATGAGTGGCACTTGCATCAATGAAACTGAACATCTCGATATTCTCGGTATGTGCATTACGAACCACCTCCTGTGGAACGATCACATACACGATGTTGCCAAAAATGCCGCTAGATGTTTGGGCTTTCTGAGACGGTGCAAGAAATTTTTCTCTCCTTCTGATCTGGCTACAATCTATAAAACCTACATATATACGTCCAAAACTTGAGTATAACTCCCATCTATGGGCTGGTGCTCCAGTTACTTACTTAAGTCTCTTGGACAGTATTCAAAGCAGGGTTGCGAATTTTTGAATTAAAAAATCCTTAAGTCATAAGTCTTGGCTTGTGAATTAAAAAAATTTAATTCATAAGATGTTTGGTGACTTTTGAATTAAAAAAAATTAATTCACAACCCCCAAAGTGACTTATGAATTAAAAAAAATTTAAATCCTAAGCTACTAAGTGACTTATGAATTAAAAAAAAAATTTTATTCACCACCTACCAAGTGACTTATGAATTAAAAAAAAATCAAGTCATCTGGGAGTAAGTGACTTATGAATTAAAAAAAATTTAATTCACAAGTCAGTTGGTGACTTGTGAATTAAAAAAAATTTAATTCATAAGTTAGTTGATAGATTGGAAATTTTTAAGCTGGTTTTGACTACATAATTATTTAATTATTAACGAAAGCTTTCAAATCTAGTTTTTAAATCATAAGATTATCACGCTAGCTTATAAATTATCCATTTCATAATTTTTCTAATCATCATTTATCATTAACTTATGAATTAAATTTTTTTAAATTCATAAGTCACTAAGTTGGTTTTGAATTAAATGTTTTTAATTCATAAGTCACTTACTTGCTCATGACTTGAATTTTTTTAATTCCTAAGTCACTTAGTAGGTTGGGAATTAAAATTTTTTAATTCATAAGTCACTTACTTGCCCATGACTTCAATTTTTTTAATTCATAAATCACTTAGTAGGTTCTGAATTAATTTTTTTAATTCATAAGTCACTAAGAAGCTTATGATTTAGTTTTTTTTTAATTCACAAGTCACCAACTGACTTGTGAATTAATTTTTTTTTAATTCATAAGTCAGTTCCTAGCTGCTGAATTATATTTTTTTTAATTCATAAGTCACTCACTAGCTTGTGAATTAAAGCCAAGCTTAAGCTAACAAGTGACTTAAGCTTCTGCAATCCTGATTCAAAGAAGAGCTTTTAAAATGATTGGTGATAATAACTTCATTGACTCATTTACGTCACTCCAACATCGTCGTAATGTTTCTTGCCTCACCCTTTTTTACCGTTATTTCAACGGACTATGCTCTAGTGAAATAGCCAGTTGCATTCCTCCCCTTAAACAATTTAACCGTAATACTCGCACTTCTAGGAATGCCCATCAGTTTACCCTTGAGCCCAACTTCGGCCGTACTGTGAAGTACAGAGATTCGTTCTTCAGCCGTACTACGCGAATGTGGAATTCCTTGCCACGCTCTGTCTTTCCCAGTCATTGCAATGTTCAAGAACTCAAAACTAATGTACACCGGCACCTCCTTTCTAACCCTTCCCTTTTTTCTTAATGCTCACACTGTGTCTCTGGCATATTAAGGGTATACAAAAAACCCCTTGAGTGTGCGCCGATTATAACAAAAAAAAAAATCAACATATCTTTACTTACATTTTTGAACACGGCTTTGAGCCCATCGTAAAATTCTTCTATTAAAACTTAACTTAAATAACAGACCAGCATCAAAGAATGGAACGCTAAACGCTCTTCCCTATTCCACCAAATCTGCACAAAGGTCCACCGAATAGTAGTGCGCGTTAGGTAGTTTAATTTGAATATTGGCCTTTATTCTTCGGTTTCTCAAAATTGTTTAAAGATTAAATACTATTATTGGTTGCTTTTTCGAATTAGTTGAAAATAGTAAAATTTAATAGAGTAACTTTTTGTAATTCTTTTTATTTTTCTCAAAAGTAGTTATTATAAAAATGTTAGGGTACGGCTAAGTTTTGGGGCAACACCAACAACTTGGGGAATTCATTGACTGTGTGGGTGAAAGAGAGTTTCGTTGGAACTCAACATCGCACAGAGGAGTATTCGACCTCAAAATCCGGTCAAAAATATTTTTTTTGTTTTTCTTATTGGAATTGGCCTAAAATATTATTTTATAACTTATGATGCATTAAAAAGTTACACTGAAAAAAATTTTGGGGTTAGATAAAAATAAAATTTTTTAATTAAGTATTTTTTTTTTTTCAATTTTATTTAATTCATTTTAAATTATTTATACATGAATATTTTTCGTTTGTTGCTTTCCTTAAAGATCATTTGAATGTAATTTGGTTATATATCTAAATTAAACATAATTTTTTAAACAACAAAGGGCAAATTGACTAAAAATACCTCAAGACTAAGAAACCCCATTAAAAAAAATGTGACAAGATGGGTGACTTTTTTTTATGTACATAAGATGACAAAAATGTACAGTTAAATATAAAAGAAAAATTTTTGCCCGATCGTACCCGAAACTATAACAAAAACACTTTTTTTTCCACCGAAAATTACATAAATTTTCATGTTTTTCTATGCATTCTTGTCATCTCAATTTTTAATACTTTATCAATAAAATATATGGAAATTTCTGTATTAAAATAAAGTACATACCTTGACCTTAGACATCCATTAGAAATTTTTCACAATTATCACAAATCACAATAAAAAAAACAGACTTCAGTGTTAATGATTAGAAAACAAAATAAGCTTATTTGGCGTGAGCTTATAAAATTGACTAGATTTAGACTAAGATCTTGAGGATTAGGGGGCCAACAGTTATTATTTGAAACCGGTTTTAGTTAGCATGGGTATTGAGGAATGCAAAAAGCAAAAATTAACGGGTCGAATGCGATTTTTTTTTTTTACTTATGACCGGATTTTGGGGTCGAATACTCCTCTGTGCATCGGAGTGGTACCGTAACCGAGTTCCAAGAAAGCTTTTGATGGAGAGTGTGAATGTGTGAGTGAACGAGCAGGCCAAGAGGGCCAAGAGAGAAAGAAAGGCGAAATGGTTAAACGAATTCTTGGTTGACTATTGAAGCCGATAGGCGATTTGGAAAATTTTTATATTGAGAAAAAAAAAGGAAATATAAAGAGTTGAAAGAAAAGAAAATAGTATTGAGAAAAATAGAAAAAAAAGTGTTTGAAAAAGATTAAAAAAAAAAAGGATTCAAAAAAGGAGTTAAGAACGCCAGAACGAGGCGAATAAGGTGATCGAGAAAAGTTTGTGAGGAAAAGAAGAAGGAAGGAAACACGAAACAAAATAAGGAAAAGATAAGTAGTGATTTATTCGTTTCAAAAAAAAAGTGTTGTGACTTAGAAATTCGGTTGGCCCTTGTTTCGATTTTTTTTTAATCTCAAAATTGTGAGACTCGCGACCCCATTATCGTAGTTTGATTATCTGTTTTATTTCGGGACCGAGTGATACCGGTCCATTCTTGCGGTCTGCATTTTCAAAATTCTCTTTGTTTCATTTTCTTTAATTTCAATTTCTATAAATAATAATTTCAATCGTTTTAAATTTTTTTAATCCAATTAAAATTTGTAATTCGATAATTGGAAAAAATTCCAGGTTTTAATCCAGGCGTAAGCCACGGTTTCCTGGATACTTTTTAAATAAAATATTCTTACTTCCCATTGGGAATATTTAAACTTGGGTTTCCTTCAATTTTTGAAGAAAATTTACAGCATCACGGTCAAGGCAAACGACCCTAAACAGTTTCCTGGCGCCCACACTATAACGTAAGTACGCCCCAGTACTTGCATTTACTTAATTGCCTTTTTTATAACACCCAAATTCTTTTTTTTTATATTCAAACTGAATTGTTTACTCTTTTTTATTACCAATTTAATTCGACGAACCCACCCCCAGCTGACTAGCCGATTAGCTGCATCGTAACACATCGCAGTTGTTGTTGCAATATTTTGTAATCTCTCTCATATCTCGTTGATCGTTTTGACATTTCGTCAATCCGATCTTATCTCTCGCGTGTGCCGGTTGCACAATTTAATAATAATTAATTCGTTTGTTGTTTTTTGTGTTAATTACAATTGGATCCGTATAAATCCAAAGTCGCGGTTTTAAAGTAATCTCGTCATCACAATCATCCTAACAAAACATCCTAAAATTCGGGTATAAATATTGCAACAACATCCTTACATTATTTTGGGTAAAGTAAAATTATAACGCTTGATATTTCTAAGGCATTTGATAATGTTTGACACCAGGCTCTTTTGTCGAAAATGAATGCGTTTGGTATCAACGAAACATTTATTCTAGATTGTTGCATATATGTATGTTGCATTGGACGGTTTCAAAACTGATCTCTAAAAATAAATGCTGGTGCTCCACAAGGCTCCGTTTTCTCTCCGACTTACCCGACACGGTTTTCCCTTGCCGGTTCAATTTGCACACATTTAAATCCAATGTTCATCGACACCTCCTTTTTCCCCAGCCCTAAATTTAAATCACTCGTGCTGTGTTTAACATTATAAGGATCGCTTAACATACCCTTCTAAGCGCGTGAATTATAAAAAAAAAACTCCACCCTACTATACAGCCTTAACGGCTTGGACGATTTTCTTTAAATCTTGCAGGTGGCATTTTTATATTTTTAATTTGAGGTGTTTTTTAAACCAAAAAATATCAATACACTTTTTTTTTCTCAAAAGCTGCTAAAATAATTTAAACAAATAAAATGCACGCTGGTTCGCACGAACTTGCTCGTATGTAACAAACCAGGAAATTTAATAACAAATGTTATTAGAGCAAACTGTTCATATGAATAAAATAAATTTTTAAAACTCTTTTAGTAGTAAGAGATAAAAACAGAATGCTATGCAAATAAGCTTTTATGTACAAAATTTTTAAAACATTTTTAAGAAAAAATTTTGGTACGCCAACTTTAAGTTTTTATTATTTTTCGAATAAGAGTTAAATTTCCAAGAAAAATACTAAGCCGTTCTCGAGATATCGAATTTTCAAGAAAAAAAGACTTTTTTTTTCTAAAAATTGGAAAAATATTTTTTTTTTAAGTTTCGAAATGCAATGTTTTTTAAACTTTTTAGGTCTTTATAAAAAATTTCATTAAAATCTGTTCTGCCGATAATGAGAAATTCAAAATTCGAAAAAATTGTTCTATGGTAGGTACAGTCAGTAATATCTAGATTTAAAAAGTTTTTTCATTAAATTATAAATCGTAAAAATTAATCAAAAGAAAATAATTTTAGCGAAATTCTCGGAACCGTTTTCGAGAAAAATACGATTTTCGAAAACCATTTTTTGACATTTGTATGGAAGGTACCATTAGTTTTAGATAAAACAATACTTTTTTTTCAATACTTTGTAGATTATCTTAAGAGACTTTTATTTGTCAAGTTTAAAAAAAATTGATCTTTGGGTTTTCAAAATATTGAGTTTCCACAAAAAATTTTTGAAAACTGAAAATTTGAATATGTAATAATATTTAAACTTTGGAGGAGCTTTGGCATAAAAAAAGGCTTTAAATCGGCTATACCGTTTTCGAGAAAATCAAAAACAAAAAAAAATGGACCCAGGGGGGCTACCAAAAATAACAATTTTTTGGAAAAAAATTTTAATTTTAATTTTTTTTTTAATTCTGTGTTTTTGAGAAAAAAAAATATTTCTAGAATTTCGAAAAAAAAACCGTATGGTAGGTATCGTTATTTTTGGTCTTAAAAAAAAAAAAAAAGAAAAAAAGTGTGGGGGAAAAATCAAAACCCATATCTACCAAGTTTGAAGAAAATCGGCCGAGCCGTTCAGGCTGTAGTCGATCCGATAGACGGACAGACAGACAGAATTGCGAGACCCACTTTTTTGGTCTTCGCTATCATCGTAATGTCAACTTTGATCAGAATCTCGAGTTCGATTTTTTTCCGAATGCATAACTTGCCTTATAGTACCTATAAGTCACAAGTAAAAATGATAAAATTTCATGTAGTTAAGGCTAGGTAATAGTTGAAAAAAAAATTACAAAAAATGGTTATTTTTGGTAGCCCCCTTGCAACCATTTTGATTTTTTTTTTTATTATTATTTTTCAAAAAACGGTACAACAAATCTTAATCTTTTTTTTTTATGCTAAAGCTCCTCCAAAATTTGAATATTATTGCGTATTCAAATGTTCAATTTTTGTTTTGGATTTTTAAGAAAAATTTCAAAATTTTTTTTGGAAACTCAATATTTCGAAAACAGCATGCTCGATTTTTTTCAAACTTGATAAATAAAAGTTTCTTAATATAAAAAAAATTATTTTACCCAAAAATAACGGTACTCATCATACAAATTTTAAAAACTGGTTTTCGAAAATCATATTTTTCTCGAAAAACGTTCCGAGAATTTTGATAAAATTTTTTTCTTTCGTTTAATTCTTACGATCTATAATTTAATAAAAAAAAATTGAAATTAATATATTACTGACTGTACCTACCATAGAACAGTTTTTTCGGATTTTGAATTTCTTATTATAGGCATAACTTATTTTAATGAAATTTCTTATAGAGAAACTTCTAAAAGGTTTAAAAAACATTGCATTTCAAGATTAAAAAAAAAAATATTTTTTAAATATTTGAGAAAAAAAAATCTATTTTTTTTGGAAAATTCAATGTCTTAAAAATGGCTTAGTATTTTATTTGGAAATTTATTTTGTATTCGTACAATAATAACAGTTTTAAGTTGGCGTACCAAATTTTTTTTCTTAAAAATGCTTTAAGAATTTTGTATATAAGCTTATTTTTTCAAGAAACTACTAGAAAAGACCTATAATTTTTGTTCTTGCATAAACCAGTATTTGCTTGAATCAAATGGCATCCTATTTTTAGCTCAAACTACTAAAGAAGTTGTTTTAGTTATTTAAGAAATGAATTTTATGCTTGTGAACAGTTTGTCTCTAATAACATTCATACATATTTGAAATTCTTAATCTTTTACATAAAAACAAGTTCGTGCAACCCAGTCGGGAATTTTTATTAAATCATTGGAACAGTTATTGAGAACAAAAAGTATTTATAAAATTTCGAAAAAAATCGTATGACAGGTGCCTTTATTTTTGGTCTTAAAAAAAAAAAAAAAAAAAAAAATTAAAGTGATATCTACAAAGTTTAAAGATAATTGGCCGAGCTGTTTAGGCTCAGGCTGTAGTCGAATAGACAGACAGACATACAGAATTGCGAGACTAACTTTTTTAGTCTTCGCTATCATCGTAAGGACCTTATTCGGAATTCACCCCCGCCCCCACCAAAATGAACTTTTTTTTAACGAATCGATAACAAAGTATTTGCTGTTGATAAAAAAACATCAAATTATGAAGGAGAACAGTTTTTTTGTTTAACAGTACTGTGGATGGCACGCTTCGCGGGTTCTCATGATTTTAACTCCCTTTTTGGGGGCCCCATCCTGCTTTTTCCTGCGCCACGCGACCGTTTTTTTTTAATCGTATAGGTAATTATAAAATTTCCATTTTTTTATCCTTCACTTTTTTTACCATAAAAAATTGTTTCTCCTCCATAATTTGATGTTTTTTATCAACAGCACACTTTTTTTATCGATTCATTAAAAAAAAGTGCATTTTGGTGGGGGGAATTCCGAATAAGAACCCATCGTAATGTCAACTTTAATTTATCAAAATCTCGAGTTCGATCTTTTTTCCGAATGCTAGTACCTATAAGTCGCAAGTAACGCTCAAACTGTGTCTCTGGCATATTAAGGGTATACAAAAAACCCCTTGAGTGTACGCTGATTATAAAAAAAAAAAATTTGACTTCAGCCTACGTCAAGAAGTTTTTTTTTATCTTAATCGTTGTATTGTATATGAAGAATTATTAAAATTTCTACGAATCTGCGATGCGAAGATTCTATATTTTTTGATTTACTCGTAGATGTATCTACATACATATGTAGGTTTCATAATTATTATTCACAAGCCCCTTGTTGCAGACGTAAGTTTAAATGCCATCAATAAGGACTACAATTGCATGATATTGGATAGCAGGTTGATTTTACTTGTTGTGTCATTGTTCCTCCGGTCAACTGAGGAGTATCTATCCAAAGTTGAACTCATGCAGTTGCCACTCCAAATGATGTTTCTTGTAGAACATATCTGCTAAATATACAACAAGATATGTAGACATGGAGCGCGCCTCCTTACATCCTCCTGGCAGACTATGATTGTTATTGCAGTTAACATGAGGTGATGTGCACAGGTCATGACTCTGAACATCGAACAGCAATGGACATTGACCACCCCCTTGGGTAAGATGCCAAACTCTATAATGAAATTTGTCCCAAGTATAGAAAGATATAACTACCACCCTCTTGACAAATAGTCAAGTGGTCTTGTAATTTAATTACAAAAGCATAGTATTGGAATTGTAGGTGATTTGCCTTATACATTCAAAGTGAGGAACTAAAAAACTCCGATTCCATATTCAGCTGAACTAAATCAGATTGTTAATAATAGAAATTTTAATTGAAAAAAATAAATAGATAACACTGTCTTTGTACTGATACTCTGAGGAGCCCCACTCTGTGGAGCCCACCTTTAGATTCCAATGACAGTATGGTTATTTCCCGACAATTATATCCCTGGGAAGTCCTCCTCCGGAACCACTTTCAATAGTTTCTTAAAAATAGAATGGCATGTGATTTCTCAGACAAATATAAATTAGTTAGAATAGTTAAAGGTAAATAGTTTTTGCGGTTTTTATAAGTTCTTTCAATATATTTTTTTTTTTTTAATTTTGTAACACTCCAAAAATTATTGTTTTATATTATAAAATTAAGGTGGCCACCATGAACTTTAGCACTTTTGTTTATTCAATAAAAGAAAGCTCCGCTGTGTATGCGTCCAGGAAAAGCCCTTCTGCATTTCGTATAAAAGGCGATTTTCGTTCGCTACAATTTCATTTTCGTTTGGTGCTTTTGCTTTGCAAGCGACGCACGGTCGGATCCCTTCCTATTAAGGTGCCACGGAAGAAACTTGAGTATAATTACCTCTTAGTACCTCCTCGCCGGGTTTCTACCTTGTTGTGGTGGGGAGGCTTATGTTTGAAGCCTCAGCTGATCGGCTGTGGATTTGTATTTATTAAATCCTCAGCCGATCTGCTGAGGTTTAAGCCAACTAAGAGCAAATAGACATCGCCCTTATTCAAGAACCCTGGATCGCAGGTGGCAAAATTAAGGGCCTGCACTCAAAAGGACTTACACTGTTCAAAACTGCACAAGTGGTATCAAACAGTAATTTTAGAACTTGCATTGTAGCTAGGAAACAGTTTAATCTTTTTCTTCTATCTACATATAGTAATCTAGACCAGACTGCCGTGAAGCTAGAGCGGATCGGGCTCCCACCACTCATCCTGGCATCTTGCCATATGCCATATGACTGGACGGAGGGACCACCTGCAGATCTAACAGTTCAGCTAGTAGAGCGAGCAGCAATCGAAGGATGGGACGTGGTTCTAGGATGTGATGCTAACTCACATCATGCTCAATGGGCAAGTACCGACACCAACAGTAGAGGTGAGTCTCTTTTTGAATTTATTATAGAACATAATTTACTGGTAGCAAATAGGGGTAATGAGCCCACTTTTGTTATAAAAAACAGGGAAGAAGTGATTGATATAACTGTTACTAATAATTCAGATATAGTTTCAATCGACCTATGGAATGTTCTCAAAGAAGAATCATTCTCAGACCACAGGCTTATAGGCTTCTTGATAAATGATACAGTGGAAACTCTGAAACCTTATAGGAATTTGAGAAACACCAACTGGGATCTCTTTAATAGGGAATTAGAGAAGAAAATCAAAAATCTCAATAACACTGCGATTCAAGAACCCAAGCATATTGATCAAGCATCAGAAGAACTCAGGGTGATTCTTAGTAACGCCTTCGAGAAAAGTTGTCCACTGAAACATATAGGGAAAGTAAAAAAGAAACCACCCTGGTGGACGGTAGAACTCGGTAACTTGAGAAAAGAAACAAGAATACTTTTCAATGCTGCCAAAAACACTAGAATTGAGAATGACTGGGAAGTATATAAAACCAGTCAACGAAAATTTAAAGCAGAAACGCAACGAGCGAAACGAAGCTCATGGAGAACTTTTTGCAGTGAAATCGAAGGGACAAACGAATCTGCTAGACTAAGGACAATTCTTTCCAAAGATTCAATCCCTTTAGGATCTCTTAAAACGCCCACTGGGCGCTGGACAGAATCCTGCAATGAGACTCTTGAGCACTTGATAAATGCTCACTTCCCGGGTTGCGGGTCAAATGACAGCAACCTGGAAACAGAACCCTACACGGAACACATTATACCATCGGATCTTATATCGGAAGAAAAGATAAGATGGGCAATCCATTCCTTTTCTCCGTATAAATCCCCTGGCCTTGATGGCATCTTCCCAATGATGCTGCAGAAAAGCGAAATCCAAATAATACCGCTCCTGAAAAACATATTCCTTAACAGTTTAAAATGGGGATATGTTCCTTTATCATGGCGCGAAGTCAAAGTGGTTTTCATTCCAAAAGCTGGCAAGCCCAGTCATACAGAAGCAAAAGATTTCAGGCCAATTAGTCTGACATCGTTTATTCTTAAAACGTTTGAAAGACTGATAGACCTACATATTCGTGGCACTCTGAAACTGGTTGATTTATCCCCAGCTCAACACGCCTACACAAAGGGGAAGAGTGTAGAAACGGCACTTCACAGCGTCGTTAGCACTACACTTTCAATAGTCAGTGGCTGTCCAAGTGGCCCTCCGATCACTAGCTTGCACCAGGTCTTTTTCGTATACCTCGAGGCTCCACGCAACGGAGTCCTTAACAGAATAGTTTCAGATTTTTGAAAATTGCATTTAAACTTTCAGTTACCGCAATATCGCTGAATCTTATCGAAATCACGCTGCAAAAGAATTCTGATGGCCTCGAATTTAGGAGCTGTTCTGTACGCTGTTAGATCGTTGGCATACGCAATTGCCTGAGTTAGACTAACCATCAGATTGCTGGTGTAAATGTTGAAAACAATCGGTGAGTTGACCGCTCCCTGCTGAAGACCCTTTTTAATATCGAAGATTGCGGTTGAAGTTACATTGCTTTTGACAGTAAACTTTCTGCTACTGAGCATGTCATAAAACATATATAACAGTAGTTCTTTACTTATGCCGAGTCTGGTCAGCTTTAACTATACGGTGTCGAAAGCTTTCTCCAAATCAACCAGAAAAAAGCACCAGTACACTGCCTCTTAGATTTGTTTCATTGGATATCAGAGACTTGTTTAGACCCGGCATGAACTGAATAATATCCTGCTATCAAACCAAACTGGGTACCCGGTATGATATTGTTTCCTCCACCCATTTGGACAGAGCTCTATTAATAACCTTTTTCGAATACCTTACTGATACTTCGAAGACGACTTATTGAACGAATATTCGCCGGATTGGAGTTGTCCTTTCACTTTTTCGGCAAAGGATGTACCACAGCAGTTTTTAATCGGTCTGGATAATATGCATTATGATGCAGTACGTTGTTAAATAGTGTGATATAATTGTTCACTGCTTCCGAAGGTAGCTGTCGTAATACCACGTTGGATATATCATCGGCTCCTGCTTTGAAACTAACAGGAAAGTGCGCAGTTTCACTCTGGGATGATTGCGTTTGCCAAATGATCGTCATTGAACCCGGTTAAAATACGGGTCTCTGATCTGATTTCTGCGTCATTTCCTCTCGAGGGGAAAAATGGTGAAGCAGGTCCTATTTTTCAGGTCAGAATTTGGCAAAATGCTAGCATTCACCTTTTAAACTTGCTTAAAAGCAGCCCCTACAATAACCAATTTCTACTGCGGATCTTCGACAATAAAGAAGTTGTCATCCAAGATGGTGTCCTCCAGATCTACACCTGCTGTCTCTGTCTTCTGTCGTCCTCCGAAGCTTAAGGCACGGAAGATCGTTTTGATCATTGCTCTTTATGACCTTAATAATGTGGAGAAAAATACTCGAGTCACTAGACTGACTACTTCTTTTATTTACTTTCAGAAATCAAAACAAAACTTTTTTTTAAAAATACTTTTATTAATTTTACTAAACTTTAAAATAAATTGTGATACTTTTACGTTCTCAAGAGAAGAGTAATATATCACCAGCACAATGGAGATCGAGAAAATCGAATAACGAAATGAATAGAGTAGAATAGATCTCAAGTTAGTGTCGATTTCGGATGCGTCCGAAATGTGTTTGCGTTCAAAAACAAAGTGTTCAGAAAGTGTTGGTCGCATTCAGACGAACAAGTATTTCTTTTCGATTCGCGAACGTGACTTAATTTTAAAAAGTGTTTTTTTTGTATTGCGATTGTATTTTCTCAAATGCATAATACATAAATCATGCATACTTCCTTTTCTAGCACTGCTTACTTAATGAAAAAAAACCCCTTCCACAGAGCAGGTAAGATATTCTCCAACAAACTACGAAATCTGTATCCATAATTACAAATTTAATAATGAAGGAAAAAATTTCAAAAATACTCTACAAGAAATTCTGCACTATTATGTTATCTTTCCAACCCCTTGGTGATCCACAATCCTTGGTAACGAATCCGTAGAGAAATTGTTTAGTTAACTCATTCAATCGATAGATACTTGCGCTCAAGAATTATAAAAATGATTTTTAATTACATTTAAGAAGCTGAAGTGGTGGAAATGATTACATTTTCTCTGATTGTAGTGGCACTATGCGAGCGTATAATTGGCCCTTCCGGTAGCGCCAATAAGGATTTGTATTCAGATAAATAGTTTTCGAAACTAGAAAAAGGAACAAACCACTAGGCCACCGCGTTCTCTAAAATGCGGAGGGTTGAATATTCCACCATCCGGGAAGCGATTTCTCATCTAATCTTTTCTTCGCAATCCAAAAGATTCCTTGGCATAATCTAGTGCATGCTGTTGGGGCTACTATATATCTGAACAAGTGTTGGTATAATATTGTAAGGATTAGTGAAAATGATGTTTTCTTTCCCGCATGCCAGCGTCGTCGTCGCCACCTTTACGAGTACCATGAACCGCATTTCAATTTTTACAAGTGGGTGAAAATTCCTTGCATTTGAACGGTTTACTTTTCATGTTAAGATGTTCGCCGGACTTGTGAAATTTATTACAAACCTTTGGGAAACCGTTTTAATAGTTTCCTTCCTTTTGGATGTGAGCTGGATTTATGGATTTTCTTTTTTTAATTTCCCACTTAAATAATATTATATGTTAATCTTTATGAAATTGTGCTCCCAGGGTTGTTTTTCATATATTATAACACTAAGCTATTTCTCAAGAAAACTTTTTGTATACACCTAACGAAGCTATGAGAATCAATCAAACCCTATGCATTAGATTTGAAATCTTCCCAAATTATCAGCAAAGTATGGATGGTCAGAAGCATGTCCTATGTCTTACAAAACACTCATATGTTCTCCGAGAACTGTCGAGTCATATCCCTTCTAAACCTCACATAAAGATCCAACATCCAACGTGTGCTATGTGAGAGTCTTCAGTCGTTCGGAAAAACTATAGATGGAGAGTACCAGTTTGGCTTCAGGCCTGGAAGATCTACAATAGACTTAATCTTCACATTAAGGTAAATCTTGGAAAACACCAACGAATTTCAAGTCGAGACTCACCATCTTTTTATTGGCTTAAAGGATGCATATGATAGCATTCATCTTCAGAAGCTCTTAAGGTCATTGGCTGAACTGAGGATACCGACGAAACTGATCTAGATGAGCCGTGTAACATTGGAAAAACTAGGTGCAATATACAGTTAGGGTTTCAGCAAGGAGATGCGCTATAATATGACTTGAATCTTGCTCTAGAGCAGATCGTGAACAGGACTCACGTTAAGACCGAAAGAACAATATTAAAAAAAAAACTGCCCAAATGTATGTATAGGGTATGTGCACTATATCGACATAATCAGCCATTCCCAACATTGTAGAGCTGTGTCAATCGGGATGGATTCGATTTTTTTGATCCGATCATCGAAAAGTATTGATGATCGAAATCAATCATTTTAATCGATCTCAATCTCAATCATTTACATGATTCTCGATTCTGGATTCTCGATTTTCTATTTCAATCTCAATCATTTCAATGAGTCTCGATTTTCGATATCAGTTGACTCGATTAATCATGATTTACTTGATTCCATTTCTTCCGATTCAATCAACGTGGATTATAAACGCCAAACGGACGGTGGACTGGAACTTCTGGGTTGAACTCGGAATTGAACAACATGATTGATCGGGTTGGTCGTTGATGTTGTAGGCCGCAAAAACAATTTTTGGGTTGAACTGATGTTATTTGATGTATCAGGATCCGGTATGTTTAATGTGGATTTTTGGACGTTTCTTAATCCATCGGCATCGTAGCCATCCTTTGATGGAATTTGACAGTTTATGACTTGACGAATAGAGGACGAATTCAGTTATGACGTTCAAAGTATATTTCGTACCAAATGTCAGCCGAAAGCCCTAAAATTTCACTTTTCCGGAGCAACAAATAAAATCTCTTTTTTTTTGGCATTTTTAGAGGTTTTTTAATCCATTGACATCGTAGCTATCCTTTAAAGGAATTTGACAGTTTATGACTTGACGAATAGAGTACGAATTCAGTTATGACGTACAAAGTATATTTCGTACCAAATGTCAGCCGAAAGCCCTAAAATTTCACTTTTCCGGAGCAACAAATAAAATCTCTTTTTTTTGTGGTATTTTTAGATGTTTTTAATCCATTGACATCGTAGCCATCCTTTGATGGAATTTGACAGTTTATGACTTGACGAATAGAGGACGAATTCAGTTATGACGTACAAAGTATATTTCGTACCAAATGTCAGCCCAAAGCCCTAAAATTGCACTTTTCCGGAGCAACAAATAAAATCTCTTTTTTTTGGTATTTTTAGACGTTTTTTAGTCCATTGACATTGTAGCCATCCTTTGATGGAATTTGACAGTTTATGACTTGACGAATAGAGGACGAATTCAGTTATGGCGTACAAAGTATATTTCGTACCAAATGTTAGCCGAAAGCCCCAAAATTGCTCTTTTCCGAAGCAACAAATAAAATCTCTTTTTCTTGAATTTTTTGACACTTTTTAATCCATAAGTAGCCATCATCATAGAGTATTTTGTGAGAACTATCAAAGCCACAAGTCAATCTTATCATCGAAATCGAAATTAATATCGAATAGGTAGTATTGAATCATTTCAGTGAAATGAAAATGATCGAATGATCGATTGATTGAAAAGATCGGATCATTTTCGTAATCGATTGTTGGACGATTCGATCATTTGAAATGAACGATTTACACAGCTCTACAACATTGAGTAATAGAGTCACTGATCAACAAACAAACAAACAAACAAACAAACACTTTTTCTACGTCTTGGAAACAATGTTATTATTGATAGCAACAACAAAACAGTCCCTTTGTCAGCTCGCAAAAAAAGGCTTCGGCTTCACCCCATAGTGTTATGACATCTTCTTGAATTGAGAATAGCTAGAAAACTCCCAGCCCCAACAATGACAGGAAAGCAAACTTGTCCCAGCATATACAAGACAAATATTTTCACCACCAACAAGAACTGCGCGAAAGCCTCCAAAGAATGTAACACAGCACCTCCCATAGGGAACTTGCGACTTGCATTCAGAACATCAGTGCACGATCAAAATGTTCAACCGACCAGTAAAAGGATTTCAGGAAGAGACTTTAAGATATCAAAAAGATCAATCTGATTGTGTGAAGTATAAACTCGATTCCAGACACCATCATTCATGGGCAAGAAATTTCAACAATTTCTGCTAAGAAAGTTGAAGCATTTGCCAATCACTTTGAGGATATTTTCAAAGACGGCCATCCCGTACACATTTCTGACTTTATCGAAGAAGTAGAAACTTGCTTTGAGGAGATTTGCGCTACCACCGAAACCATGACATTGTTCATTGAAGACGACCCCTGATCAAGGCCACTACTGAGAGATGTTTTTACTTCACCTGAAGAAGGGTCTGACATTATCATTACTGGAAACTACAATAAATCGACTACAGCCTAAGCGGCTCGGCCAATTTTCTTTAAACGTGGTAGATATCATTTTTAATTTTTTCCCCCCACACCTTTTTTTCTTTTTTTTTTAAGACCAAAAATAACGGTACCTGCTATACGATTTTTTTTTTTCGAAATTTTATAAATTATTTTTTTTCTCAAAAACTGTTTGACAGATTTAAAAAATAAAAATACAAAAAAAAATTCATTTAGTTAAAGCTAGGTAATGGATGAAAAAAATTTTACCAAAAATGGTTATTGACCCCCGATGGAGCTATTTTTTGAATTTTTGCAAATAAAATCAGTTTTTTTCTTAGAAAATTCGATATCTCAAAAATGGCTTAGTATTTTTTTTGGAAATTTAATTTTCATTCGAACAATAAAAAAAAATTTAAGTTGGCGTACCAAATTTTTTTCTTAAAAATGTTTTCAAAATTTTGTATATAAAACCTTATTTTCTTAAGAAACCACTACAACGATTTATAATTTTTGTTCTTGCATAAATTTATGTTTGCATTGCATTCTGTTTTTGTCTCTTACTACTAAAAGAATTTAAAAAAGTAATTTTATCCTTATGAACAGTTTTTTTCATAACATAGGAGCAAGTGCATTTTATTGTATACACAAGTAGCAAAACAGATATTATCAACCAAGGGAATCAACGCTGGAGTCCGTTAAGTATCAAATCTTGGACCAACATTTTTGTTCAACATTTATACAGCTGATCAGCCAGCTAACATACCAGGTACAAAGGCGAAGCTGTAAGCAGACGACTCCATAATATACGCCACCGCTTTTTCACGAGAGATTGCTCACAAGGAGAGTGCAAGAGCTCATTAAAAGCCTATAGGAATAGGAATACTATGTCAAATGGGAACTGAAGATAAAAAGCAAAAAGAGCGAACTCATCTGCTTTCGAGCACCAGTTGCTGTTATTCGAAGAAAAGCATTTGCAACACGCTGTGATGCAATCAAACAAAAGTTTGCTGACAACACTGAAATATGTAACAGTAAAATTATGAAAAAGTACTTGGAACTCAACTTTTGTAACGAACTAATATTAAAGAAGCATGCAGACTTGATGCAGTCTATTCTTTGCACTTGGTCTATAAGCTTATCAGGAGGTGCATTGTACTAAATAGGAAGACTAGGCTATTTGTGTTCAAAAAACTTATTTGAGTTAACGGCCATCTCTTAGGTTATCTTAAACTATACAAGAAATACATCCGTCTAAATCTTGATTATAACTCTCATAATAGCCTGATGACCCCATGACACATTGGAACCTGTTGGATAGAATCCTGAACAAATTCTTAAAACTTATAGGAGATACCTACTTACATTATGGAAACTCTCTTTTCTCTTGACCACCGTCGTAATATTTCCTGTCGTTCATTACTTTAACTCTTTTCTATGAATAATGCTCAATTCAAATAGCCAGTTCGATTCGTCTTTCCAACAATCGTCTTCCTTTTGACGAAACAAATGGGTTCAAAAATTTTTCCATAATTTTTTATTATGGTTTATATAGCATGGCAAAATGCCATCTGCCAGATTGGCAATAAAGTATAATTAATAATTTGTAATATAAGTTTTCCTTAAATTATAATTAGTCGTGTTTTTCAGGTACTTATTTATATACAATAACGATTATTACAACAATAGCGAATAAGGCGGAACATTTACGTATACATATATATATATATATTTTTTTCATTTAAAAGCTTTCATTTTGTATTCTTAATCTATATTTTAGTGCGATTTTGCAATACTCATAAAGTAGTGGAACATTCATCTGATTTAGTTGCTTAATAACCTCTTCCTCCGATAAGAAATCGTTTCCAAAGACACTTCTCCTCGTTTCCCTTAAAGTTGGGCATCTTCCAATGAAGTGGATAACATCTTCACGTTCGGCCAGGTTGCATATCCTGCATTCCAGTGGCAAATATGTTCTGTGGGGAATATAATTAAGGTTTAGCAATTCACTTCGAAGTCTGACCATCGTAGAAATTTTTTGTACGCTATTGGAGTCGTGAAAGTAATTTGTATTTGCTAAGTTGTGGTTAAGTTGTTACACTTTTTCTCGCGACACGCGATAATGGGTATCCGACCCTTTTTTTTGTTAATACTACTATATTATTAATTTTATTAATAATAACAAATAAATGCGCGAACTCGAATTAAAACGAAAGAAAAAGAAAACGAAACACGACTCGATCGCACAACTATTATAATCTGTTTTGATTTTGACAGATTAGCCAACTCGAAGACAACTGAAAGAAAACAACAAAAAAAAGTGCAACCTGTAGCTCGTTAAGATGAGCTACCACCGCGGCTGCTCAGCGGGGCTGGGTTCAGTGGAGGTGGAAGAATACGCGATAAGAAATTTTAAATTGATTATCGGTTTAATCAATTTAATGAAACGAAGAATGTTTTTAATACAAGTACAGTGGGATACTTGTAATAAAAATGGGCGCCAGGAATTTTTGTTCGAACTAAAATTAGTAAAATTCCAAAACTAATTATTGAGTGAAAGAAAATAATTTTAAGGAAATAAAACACCGTTTATATGATTCACTAGGGAATTTGAAAATCAATTTTATTTGGGAAACCTTGGTAGAAACCAGGATAAAAACCCAAAATTTTTTCAACGAAATAAAATTACAAATGAAATGAGAAAGCAATTTAAAAAAACGCGATTAGGCCTCTAACGATTCAGAACGAATACCCGAGATAACAAATTAGATTAATCACGAATAAAAAGAAACAAAAGTCCACTCGAATTTTAATATATGAAACAATGAAATATTTTATATGGACAAGATGTCCGATTACTTATCTTTTATTTCCTTCATTTTGTTTTATTTTGTCTCCGAGTTGTGTTTATATTAAAATAGAATTAAATATACAAATAGATACACAAAATTTTGAACTAGTGTTTATTTAAATTTTTTTATTTCCAAAAATTTTCACAACTTTTATTTAATATTATTTAATTGTTTTTGCGACGCGTTTCGGAGTGTACCTCCATCTTCGGGCAATTAACTTAATATGACGTTGGTGTTATGTGTCATAGCCAATATTTGTTGTAAGGTTTTAATATTTGTTGTTGTTTAATATGTTTTAGTTTTGTCTTCTTTCTAGAGTTTTAATTTTAATAGCTGTGTCATATAGTGGATTTGTTTTAAGTGTTAATTTGTTGTTTAATAGTTTGTCTTGTTCTAATTTGTTTGCCTTGTACTTATATTTCGTACTCTTCTGTTGCGTCTAATATTCTTCCTTTTCTAACTAAACAACCTAACGCAAGATCACCACAATTCACAGGCCTACCTAAAATTCACAAAAATGGAATACCTATCCGACCCCTAATTAATTATACGAAAGCACCAGGATACAAAGTAGCTAAAACATTACAGAAAATAATTAAAAACAACATCAACCTAAGAAACAACTATAGCATCAATAATTGCACTAATTTAATAGAAAAACTTAAAAACATAAACCTTTCCCCAAACCACAAAATGATTTCTTTCGACATAACAAACATGTACACAAATATATCTACCTATAGACGAAAGCATCAACATATTGAAAGAAAACCTTACTACCACAGCAACAATCAATAAAACTCAAATCGACGAACTACCTAATATATTTAATAAAAATCATGCTAAAACAAAATTACTTCACTTTCAACAACAAATACTATATCCAGACCGAAGGATTAGCTATGGGATCACCTCTAAGTGGTCTTATAGCTGATATTTACCTTAATTTCTTCGAAAATAAATACATTTTGTCCACAGCAAATCCACAAAAACATAAAATTATTTCTTATTCAAGATATGTTGATGACACATTTGTCATATTCGACGGAACGCATAGACAAATAGACATTTTAACTAAATACATCAACAACATTAACACCAAAATCAAAGTCACCACAGAAATCGAAAATAATAACACAATAAACTTTCTTGATTTAAACATTACTAAAAACAACAACAAATTCAAATATAAAGTATACAGAAAACCAACAACAACAGACATAACCATACATAAGGACTCCCATCATCCATACCAACAAAAAATGGCAGCTTATAATGCATTTATAAACAGATTATTCAATATACCAATGGATAAAAACGAGTATAACAATGAACTAAACACAATAAAATGCATTGCATATGCAAATGGCTACAACCCTATAATAATAGACAAATTAATTACAAAAAAGAAAAAGAAAATAAACAACAATAAAATAGACAAAAGTACACCAACAGAAAACAAATACACTTCAGTTACATACACTAACATACTACCCCAAACGCTACAATATGAATTTAAAAAAACTTAACATTAATATTTCTTTTAAAACAAACAACAATACGCAAAATATCCTAAAACCAAAAGTTCAAAATGAAATCAAAACATGTTCTGGTGTATATAAATTAAAATGCGACGATTGCGACAAGTTTTACATTGGACAGACTGGCAGAACCTTTTAGGATCGATTTCTGGAACATAAACCTAAAATAAACACGAAATCCACATTCGCCCAACATCTGATTGAAAATAATCATAGGTATACAGACTTCGACACCAACCTGATACCTATGCATATAGTTAGAAAAGGAAGAATATTAGACGCAACAGAAGAGTACGAAATATACAAGGCAAACAAATTAGAACAAGACAAACTATTAAACGACAAATTAACACTTAAAACAAATCCACTATATGACACAGCTATTAAAATTAAAACTCTAGAAAGAAGACAAAACTAAAACATATTAAACAACAACAAATATTAAAACCTTACAACAAATATTGGCTATGACACATAACACCAACGTCATATTAAGTTAATTGCCCGAAGATGGAGGTACACTCCGAAACGCGTCGCAAAAACAATTAAATAATATTAAATAAAAGTTGTGAAAATTTTTGGAAATAAAAAAATTTAAATAAACACTAGTTCAAAATTTTGTGTATCTATTTGTATATTTAATTCTACTTTTATTTCCCTCGATTAATGTTCCTCTAACTTCTCGATTCTCCTATTTCTCCTGTCCTCGCTCCTCGAATCACTACAGTGGACGTCCAATATAACGAATACCCGATATAGCGAATTTGCGATATAACAAACGCTTTTTAAATTTACATTAACATCTCTAAATAGCGAACGATAATAAAAATTTGCTATCCGATATAACGAACGCGTAGATAAATTGCCTTAAAATGTTTTTTTTTTTTTTTGTTGCATGTGCATCTATTCTTATGTCAGCACACAAGTTTATTCTCGTATGTGTGTGGCCCAGAGGTTCAAAACTAACCAGCTTTCCGTTTTTCGTTTAGTCTTCGCATCGCATACTAAAACATTTTTGTTTGAATTCTTATTTTTTGGTTTGTCTATCGCTATGCAGTTTTGAATTTTATCCACGCACACATATATTAAAAGACACGACAGCAAGATAACGTTAGCAGTTAAATAGTGTTTTTGTTGGTTAAAGTCTCGTCTGGCTGAAACGCTCCGTAATAATTTTGTAGATTTAGTTTTGTGTACAAAATATTAAAATGAATACAAAATCTCAACGTACTCGGATTTTATTAAAAGACAAAGTCAAAATTATTGATGAGTGCAACAAAGACGTTTCACTTAAGGAAATTTCAATAAAATTCTGTGTGCCAAAATCAACAATATGTGGGATTAAAAAGTAGCGTAAAAATCTTGAAGAACCTGAACTTGATACACAATGGCTCTCTACAACGTAAATCTATGTGAAAGGGAGAGTTTTCTAATATGGAAAATCGGCTGTACAAATGGGAGAAACGACAAAGGGAGAAAAACATTCCCTTAATTGGTGCTATACTAAAGGCCAAAGCTAGTGTAATTCATCAAAATCTATATGGCGAAGAGAGTGGATGATTCTGTGCTAGTAATGGATGGCTCACAAAATTTAAGAAACGTTTCGGTGTCCGGATCCCCAAAGAATGCGGAGAAAACTTTTATCACGCTTTGATCTCGTTGAGCCGTTCAAAAAAGATCTACTCGAAGTCATCAAACACAACCATTCAATTTAACATTACCAATAAAAAACATGAATAAATAAATTAATAAATCAACCACTTATTTAAATTTTTTTGAATGGAAAAGTCGATCGATATAAAGAATGCTCTCGATATAGAGAATGACCTCGAACATTATATCATTCGTTATACTGGACGTCCACTGTATTTATTTTTCTTTCCAAATTCTCGTCCTCGATCTCCTTACTTTTTCAATTATCTCCTCTTTTCCTCGATTTTTCTTTTTAAATTTTCTCGAATCCTTTCTATAATCTTTTTTTGTTTTTCACCTTATCGCTTGGTAAGCTCTCCAAAGAGTGAACTTTCCTAGCTTAAAATCTTTCTTTCTCCCTCGACCATTCCAGTCACTCACACATACACACATCCAGCCAATCGTTTTCGCGATCATCGGTCACGGACACCGGCTTCCTGGAAACCTTTTTTCGTTTCGCAGAAAACCACCGTTGTCGAATCTCAAACGAAACTTTTCTCTCACGCACACATTCACGGATTCAGCAAGTTGTTGGGTGTCTTTCCAAAACTTGCCTAATCTAAATGGTCGAGTTCAGACTATTATTAACAAAATTTCTCGAGAAAAATCAAAAAGAATAAAACCGAGGAAAAGCCCTTTTCTAGGCATTTCCCTAGTTACAATTAAATACACGCGAGTGATTCGAAAAGCGAAGCCATCTAAACAATAATGAGATGAAAGAGGAAAGCATAATCTTAAAACGAACTATATTCGAAGTGGACCTTTTTGAAAAAGACGAATTAATATCTTTATGAAATGAATTTAATATAGCTACTCTAAATCGTTAGGGACCCTTACGCTTACAAAATAATTTAGGTTATTTTATCGCAATTAAAATTTAGGACGTTGTGTTGTTTTATTTGTTTATTTGGGGTAGGTAAGAGTCCGCCTGACTCGTTACCTCTTCAGCTCATCCGCTGGCATTCGTTTTGTTGCATGAGACCGCCCGTCTACATGCCAAAGTAATCAATGAATCTCGGGAACCATTCGACTCGAAACCTGTATTGTCACTTTTGCAAAATGCTGACTAAGTAGGTACACCAATGGTTGATGGTACCATGGTTGCCCTCAACCTCGCCAGAATTTTGCAGCCGCAACCAAAGAAAAGAAGGAAAGGAAGGAAACGAAGGCTAGTCATTGTTGCGGTAAATTTTACCGTAACAAAGTCTACTATAGATTGATCTGTACAACGACCCAGATGCTTCCGTAACGTATTCTTCTCTATATCGCTCATCTGTTTTTTCTATTATGACGTACAAATTTCCTTTAGTACTTGCCACATCTTCAATGTTGATATTTAAGCTTAAATTACAACGCTGTGCCAATCCCATCCAGTCTGCATACCAACTTGTTCTATCTTGCATAGTTTTTAGTACAGTTTTCCTAATAAGTCGAGTCTCCGGCATCTTCATAACTTTAAGTAGGTAATCCGCTTGGAGCTTAAGCGTTTTTATGAACAGCGGTGATAGCCCCGTCTCAATCATTATACGACCCAAACGCAAAATAGTTGGCCTACTCATCAATTAACAAATTAACATTTTTTATGTGCCTATATTTTCTGGTCCCCAAGCAGTTGTTTTTTAATTTTTTTTTTGTCGATGTAATAAATTACATTTAATAAGTAAATTAGACCAAACAGAACTAAATTCGAGAAAGCACATATGGCTCCAGTTTGCATTCCCTCAAACAAAGATAGAGCATAATAGTTGGACTACTCTCTCTGGGATGCAAAATAGTTGGCCTATGAAGATTTAAATAGATTTTCAGTTAACCGTTATTAAAAAAATGACATGCACTTGTTTTGTTGTTTATTGATCTCTTGTTTTATGCAAGCCAGCAACAATTTAATGTCAGCTATGGTGCGTGGCGTTGCATTATCAAGAGACCTTAGGGAATCCATAAATAAAGCCTTCGACACGGGATTATCGAGCTATAAAATCGCAAAACAATCAATTTACCGCGCTCATCGATTCGAAACATTATTTCAAAGTTCAAAAATAGTGGAAATGTGGAGATCGGTAAAAAAACGGGACGCCCACCAATTGAAAAACCTCGAGATTGCCGAGTTTTAAAAAAAATAATAAAAGAAAATTGACGTCAAACGGCCGCTGCAATAACTGTTCAATGGAGGGAAAGAATAAAAAAAAAGTGTTTCGGTCGACACTTGCAAACGGATTATGAAAAAAATTGGATACGAATTTTATAAGGTTTGTTTTAGATTTATTTAAATTAGAGCAATTTTAATTCGTTAAAAACATAGGCCAAAGAAAAACCACTTTTAACACCTAAACAAAAGAAAAAGCGGCTAGAGTGGGCCAAACAACGTAAAAACTGGACTTTAAGTCAATGGCGATCCGTTATTTGGAGTGATGAGTCCAGGTTTGAAGTTTGCGTGGGCGACGAACGAAAACGAGTCATTAGAAATTCAAAAGAGGTTTTTCACAAAGAGTGCCTTAAAAAAACGGTCAAGTTTCCAGCATCTCTAATGATATGGGGATGCATGTCGGGGCGGGGTTTGGGCAATTTGCATTTTGTAAATGGAAATGTCAATGCTGCCAGGTACAGGGATATTCTGGAAAATGAGCTTCTCCCCTCAATACCACGACTTCAAGCTAGTGATTGAGACTATATTTTCCAACAGGATGGAGCTTCTTGCCATACAGTAAGGTCTAAAATGGCGTGGCTATCTGCTGAAGCTATTCCTTTACTGGAATGGCCTTCCAGCAGCCCTGACCTTTCACCAATTGGAACTGTCTGTCATAAAATGAAACAAAAACCGCGAAAAGAACCATGCCGGACCTCTTCAAGACCTTAAAGCTAAAATCATAAATATTTGGGAATCTTTTGGCACCGAAGAATGTCAAAAATTAGTTGACACAATGCCACGACGCGTAGAAGCAGTTATCAAGGCCAAAGGCGACGTAACACCATGGTGAAATAAAAATTAAGACCCATAGGCCAACTATTTTGCACTTAAAAAAATGTTTAAATCGTTATTTTATTTTGTAAGATTGCTCTATACCGTTATTTAATTGAAGTCATTTTGTTTTTGTTACTTATTCCTGTTCAAAATAAATATATCTTAAGAAAAATACCAAAATATTGATTTTATTTCCGATGGAATTTAAGAATCAGAAGATTTTTGTTTTTTATCATAGGTAGTCCAACTATTTTGCGTTTGGGCTCGTAACATAATTAGGCGTGTTTGCTGGTAGATGGAATATCCTTTTCACATAAAACCTCAATAGTTGTTCAACTGTGTCAAACTTCTTACTTCCCCAAGCCTGAGATCGATATAGCAGAATGGTCTCCGCAACTGCTTCAAATACCTTGTATTTGCTGCTATGCGCGATGTTTTTGTTCATAAAACATTTCTTCCACGAGATATTGATAGCCGCTTTTGCTTTCTGTAGCTTTTCCTTAAAATGCTTCTCCATAGCCATACTCAAGTTCTTCGTAAAGTAAACACCTAGATATTTACAATCGTTGACAATCTCAATACTTTCCCCATTAAATTTCCACTTTTCGTTAGATGCATTTCTTCCACCACTTCTTCTAAAAATCATTACTTTTGATTTATCGATATTGACTATGAGGTTCCATAACCGGCAATAATCATGTACTCTATTGATCATGAGTTGCAGAGTTTCAGGGGAATTTGCAAACATGACTACGTCATCCGCAAAGAGAAGCGCCTTTATACTCTCTCCCGCGAAGACCACTCCGCCGGGCAGATAGTCAATCAGATCATCTATGAAGAGAGAAAATAATGTTGGACTTAATGCGCATCCCTGCCTGACACCGGATCCAGTTTTAAACCAGTCTGAAAGTTCTGCTCCATTCCACACTGCTGCATGAGTTTCCTTATACAATGCTTCCAGAACTCGCCCAAATTTTCGTGACAAGCCCAATCTATACAATTTGTATAATAGAGCCCTTCGGTCTATGGTGTCAAAGGCTGCCTTGAAGTCGATAAAGAACACATACAATTTTTTGTTTTGCAACAAAAAGTTTTCCGCTATACTTCTCAGAATGAAAATGTTGTCCGCTGTCGAATACCCTGTTCTAAATCCAGCTTGAAACTCTTTTAACAAATTCTGCGAATAAATCCATGTTGTAAGGCGTTTTTGAAGCACTGTTGTAAATATTTTATAGGTGGAATTTTGGAACGAGATTCCTCTATAGTTTGAAGGATTCGTCAAGCAGCCCTTTTTATGTATGGGGAATATGATCGAATCCCGAAACTCCCTTGGCGTTAGATCACCATTAAACACTTTATTAAAAAGTCTTGTCAAGCAATCCTTCAAATTGTTAGTCCCATATTTATAAAATTCCACAGGTATTCCATTTGCTCCTGGGGCCTTTCCATCTTTAAGGCCTCCCAATATTAAGTCAATTTCATGCGAAGTGATTTCAGTGTCTAAAATTTCGTTTTCAAATCCAGGAGCTGCATATTGCCAATTTAAGGTACTTGGTGTTGGATTGAGCGAAATGTTGAAATGTTCCCTCAGTGCGTTCTTACAGAGATTAGTATTTATGGTAAATTGTTTGCCATTAAGTTTCCATGCAAGCTTCCAGAATTCCGATGCATCCTTACAATTCGCCAACCTCGACGCTTCTAATTCACTGTAGCTTCTCTTTTTGCTTCTGCACAGCTCCTTGTATTTTTTATTCGCCTCGGTATATTTATCTCTAATACGACTTTCATTTAAATTTCTAAACATATTAAGCCATCGAAATGTATCCATGCGGGCAAGCTGACATTGTCGAACCATGGTTCTTTACTGCCTACTTTATTTTTAGCTTGCTTTTGTGGATACGCGGTCTTGATTATTTCTTCTAAATGGCCAAAGTCCACATCCTCTTGAGTTTGAAGATTCAAATCAAGTAAACGTCTATACGTCGGTGCTCTTGACTCCTTCCATCGTAGTTTTGGAAGTAGCTTCATGCTCGTAGTTTCTTCAGAAGTATTTGATTTACTGTTAAATGTTACAACTATCGGCAAGTGGGCCGAGTATGGTACCCCTTCGATCTCAAGGTCCGTAATATAGGGCTCCCATTCCTCACCTAAGATGCTATAGTCTATCACCGAAGTTCCTTGTCCACTGGCAAATGTGAAATTGCCTACATCGTCGCTCAAACTAGTTCCATTTTGAATTCGCAGGGCAAATGAATCGCAGAGTTCTAAGAGTTTTTTTCCCCTTGTATTGCATATTGAATCCTTTGATCGCCTATTTATTCCATTGATTGCGTTCATCACACCTGTTTCCTGTCCAACCCTTGCATTAAAATCTCCAATCATTAAAACGTTTGACGCATTTCTGTTGTTTAATAGTTCGGTTAGTTGATCGAAGTCGGTTTCTCAGTTGTTGCAATTTAAGTAAAGAGGTATTATCCACAAAGTCTTATATTCCATTTTCAATTCCAAACATGATGCTGCATTATGTGTATGAAACTCGCATTTGATACCATTGAGATTTTTCTTAAATCCGAAGAAACAGCCTCCACTTGCTCTACCCCTCGTATGAGTTCTTACTGCAGGAATCCACTTAAAATCATAATCTATTAACTTATTCTCAATATTTTTAAAATAATTTTCCGTCAGGAATGTCTCATATAAAAATACAAATTCAAACTTATTCACAAATTTATAAAACTCGGTAAAAAGTGATTTATTAAGTAAACCAGACACATTGTAAGATAAAATCTTAAAGAATTCTAACTTATGACTAAAATCATTACATGCAACTTTTGCTTGGCAGACGGCCTTAGTACTAAATATTATGATTCGGAGTCCTAACGACAGCACTGGTCGAAGGCATTGTGTTTGCATCCTTGGTATATTGTGCATTTTGACGTTTGGTGAACAAGCTGTCACTGTCAGTGTCGCTGTCACAAATCAATTGCTGCAGCATATGCTATGCATTCCATCTTCTTCGTCGCATTTGAGTTTATTGCTATGATCAAAATAAAATGTTTTATTGTTGACTTGTAATGTTTGTCCGCGAATTAGAGCTCTAGTATTTCTGTTTTTTTGTGATTATATCTGTTTTTATTTGTATTAGTCGTCTCCTTTTAACTCGTGCAGCTTTCGTGTAGTCTCGATGGATGGATATCCGACTGTTTTTCAGCTCTTTAGCATTCTTTAATATGCACGGTACATCCTTAGATTCCTGCATTTCCACATTAACGTTTGCTATTTTGTTGTCTCTGGAGCGAATTATACGTGTTCGTTTTATTTTTGTTGTGTTTTCTTGTCGCAGTAAATCCATGCATAATAAAACGTGCATGATTCACAAAACCCTTCGTGTAACTACATAGTCCGGTTTTCCGGAAGAGTGATGTGCAGCAAAGCTGGACTATGTATGTTATGTCTGTACATTAGTGCACACTGCGCACTGCACAGTGACATGGAGCATGAAGCTGTTCAACTATCGATCAACCTCAACCAACCCATACTCCTTACAACAGAAGCTCTATAGAATTCCATTAGACTGGATATTGAAAGACTTCACAGGGACATCGAAGACAGCTTAGCTCTTCCGCCTTCAGCCAGGAATCTTTTGGATACCGAAATCGATGTAACAGTTGTCAACTTTGAACATGCAGTATCTGATGCCCTGGGCAAGCAAAAACAGTCTACACAGTCTGTATGCTCACAGACAACGTCTCAAGCGGATCCATCAAAGTGAACTGAATACAACCAACACAAACTACCATATAGTTTTGAATGAGCAACAGCAAGTAAACATCATATTCCGGAACTCCATTTAACACTATCCAATACAAGAAAATATTGGAATCAATCAAGCCCTGCTTTCAAAAACATGAATAGGATCATTGGAAAACAGTCACAAATACCGGAAAACATCATCAGCAACAATACTGAAGCTACCTCGGACCAAAACAAGGTAGAAGCGTTCGCGGATTACTTCGATTCCAAGGAAACTTCACACCACAACCACCTATACTAACCCAACTTTCTTACGGGAAGTTGAGGCAGCAGTTCAACAAATACAGCAACTAAATCCGGATAAAATCAATTTTAGTAACATCAATCCAGCTAATGATCCAACAGATAGTCCACATTTAGGGGAGGTTGTAGAAATTATCCGGCAATTGTACTCGCACCACTATTCAACAATCAATGCTGATGCTGAGAGGGCGACTTTCCCTGTCGAACTTCCCAGAAGTATGATAACAAAATACACACGGCTTAGAATGGGACATACAAATGCCACCCACAAACACCTGATCACCAAAGAACCAACACCCCTTTGTAATTTCTGCGACCAGTGCCCAACTTTGAACATTTCCCATATCCTTCAATGTCCGCATATCAACTCAACCTCCTTATCCATAGCAAACAAACCTCTCAAAGAACTATTAACCGTAATATTACCAAGTAATATAAAATTTGTGAATGAAATTATTACAAAACTAAATTTACATATTTAACTTAAGTTTTCTCCAAACGAGCTGAAGGCCCTGGTAGCTAGTGCTCTGTAAATATTTATTGAATTTTGTAATTATATTATTGTTCAATAAAGTAAAATAATAATAATAATATCCGGCAATTCTAAGCCAAAAAAGTCCGCTGGACCAGATGGTGTCTCCTATACTATGCCACTTGCAGTTATGATTTTCCTCACAATCATTTTAAACAACTGCATCAACAACTGTTATTTCCCTCAGAAATGGACAAACAGCGAAGATTGTGCCAATTCCAAAGGAAGATGCTTTCAACTACAGGCTGATATCCTTCTCAACAACATCAGCAAATTACTGGAAGAAGTAATACTCCGAAGACTGAACAAATTCTGCAGTAAAAGTTCCATCATCCCTCACATGAAATTCGGCTTTCGAGAAAAACACGCAACCTTGTATTCACTGCCTAGATTCCAAAACGATATCACCACAGCTCTCACAGTCATGTGACCATCGGATGTTTCTGGATGTCGAGAAAGCATTCGATAGCTTGTAGATAGACGACCTTATCCAAAAACTTCATCTTATGCAAGTACCTCCGCCGTTAATAAAAATTCATTCATTCTTCTATCCTATCTCTCAGGAAATTTTTCTTCCAACTAGAAAACTGCCAGTCAAAGATGAAGACCATCAGAGCTGGAGTAGCCCAAGCCTCAAAACTATGCTCCTTCGTCTACAAGTTTATGACTTCAAATCAACTTTCTCCAATTGGATGCGAGAACCTTCTTTATGCTGATGACTCACTCACCTATGCCACATATCAATGTAACTAATCGGTGTCCAAAAAGTAGAAACCCACATCAACAGACTCTTCCAATTCTACCAGAAATTTGGCATCCGAATCAACACTTTCAAATCGGCGGAACTTGTCTGCTTCAGGAAACTTTCAACTGGTAAAGGCATTCGCATCTCTACAATATGCAGAAATCTGGGCCTCGCACTCCCTGACGGATCCACCATAGTGGCAAAGCAAAACGTCCAGAAATGTTCATCCGTTTGCACCGATTACTGAAAAAAAGATAAGGTCTTGCCAAACCGACAAAGATATTAATCTACAAGCAGCTCCTGTGACCAGTGATCAGCTTTTAATTCCGAGTCTAGTTTTCAATCTCGAAGACAGCTTTAAAGGAGCTTCACCTATTCGAAAGTAAGATACTGAGGATCTTCACTCTGGACTCTACTTCGACCTTCAACGACAGAAACATTACAGCAACGAGCGTCCCTACAAAGAAGCGAATTTAATTCCACTGGACAAATATCTTGTTCATTCAACGCAGAAATGCGGAACATCATCGAACATCGGAGCTTATGAGAAGGATGACCATCTAACAAAGCCATCACGAACCGAGGTACTTCCATTGGGGGGTGGCCGTGGCGCGATGATTGTGTGATCGCCTGTCAACCTCATTATCACAGGTTCGATCCCTGCCGTCGTCTTTGTCTTCTTTAATTCCATTAAAACATTTTAAAATTGTCATCAATGGGTTTCTGTTTACTCATTACATGTTGTTTAGGCATAACACTAACAACATGTGATTTACTTAAACTAGTATGCCTAACAAGGATGAATACGAATAAAAAAAGTAATGCGAATTATAAGGGACATAGAAATAAGACACGGCAGTTCTCCGCTTTAGTTCAGCCACCACCCCTGGAGATAAAAAATCTGAGACAACCACCTTCAGTCTCAACATCGTGCCACACATCTTTCCTGTCCTTCTTTCTCTTCCGTAACTTTACGCCCGCGCTGTGTTGAAACATTTAAAGGGTAACCATAATCCCTTGAGCGCGAGTAAATTATACAAAAAAAAAAACCTCAGTGTGATGGAAACTCTAGATGACAACGTAATCATGGACAACGAGGAAGTAGTCTCATTCTACGCTGACATTAAGTCAGCCTACCACCGCGGCTAAAAGCCATCCCTGCCCACAACCCAAAAAAATAACTACTGACAACCGTGAATGAACATCCTGAAGACGATACAGTCAACCGACCTTTTGCGGCAACACTTCCAGTTCCAGAAGAAAGGTTAAAGAAAAACAAATAATGAATGTTCAGAAAGAAGATACGAGTATAATGAAAGAAAGATATAATGATTGTACGAGTATTTAATAGAAAGAGACTGCCGGCTGGTTAGGTAGAAGAATATACTTAGAGAATAAAGATAATGATCAGTTGTTGTGGATCAGTGCTGCCGTTTTAAAAATTTCCAGAGGAGTATTTTTTGTATTTTTGGGGAGTATTTACGATAGTTGAGTAGTATCGCCAAAATATCAAGAAAATTTATAGTTCAATGAAAAAAACACAGAAATGTTTTCTATAAATTAAAGTTTTTTAATTCATTTATAATAAAAATAGGAACTTCAATATTTGTGTTTTTTAATAAACAGAGAGTTAATAATAAATTAACTCTAACTTAAACTATGTAGATATATACTGTACATTGATTTTCAAGCAACTTATTGCTTATTAATATTAATATTAATTTTTGTATTTTGTATTTTGTTTATTTAAACAAGAATTTGACAAAAGAAAAACAAAAGTCAAAATTAAAACTCAAATTTGTTTTTTGTATTTTTCGATCAAGTCTTTTGATGGCTCCCACTTTTCTGCAAAATTGCCGTTTAAAAGCTCTTTGGCAGTAAGTATGGTATTTACTGTTTCCACATGCAGGCAATTCCGCTCTTTGTCCTTTATAAGGCTAACATCAGAAAATTTTCTCTCTGCTAATGCACTGATATGCGGAAGAGCAATAATTGTTCCAAGAAATTAACGTACATGAGGAAACATGAATTCATTTAATCCGTTTTTAATAGTAAATACATTCCTATAAAATTCGGCAAAGTCTAAATCCTTTGAAACTAATGACTGGTTTCTTAAAATACGCCATTCATTATCAAGCTCCTCAACTTCGGACTCATCCACTAAATTTGGGAAAAGATCAACCAAAAGAACTAGGGTAACTATAGGCCTATATCTCTCCTGCCTTCGATTAGTAAGATTTTTGAAAAAGCTCTAAAAAATAGAATGGTGAGCTTTTTAACGAGAACGAAATTTTTCAGTGATGTTCAGTTTGGTTTTCAAAGTAATAAATCAACCGAAGATGCCTTGTTACATTTCTGTTCTCAAATATTTGTAAGCCTTGATATGAAAGAGAATACATCCGCGTTATTTGTTGACATATCAAAATCCTTTAACATGGTTAATCACGCAATTTTGATAAGTAAACTTGAAAGTGCTGGGTTTCGAAGTTTCATAATGATTGGTTAAGATCACATTTAAATGTAAGAACCCAAAGAGTGAAATTTTATGGTTTTATGAGTGATACAAAGACATTCGATTTGGGAGTGCCACAAGGTTCGGCTTTAGGACAATACTTTTTTTGGTATATCAATTCTTTATTAAGATTGCCATTTAGGGGTTCTTTGACAGCTTTTGCAGATGATGTGGGCTTTTCTTGTGGTACAGATAGTCGTCTTAATCTTATATCTGATATAAATTGGGATATCAGCTGGTTAAGAATCTGGTTTGCAGAGCATAAACTGATAAATAGTTCTAAAACTAAGGTAATGTTTTTGAGTTTGTCTGGCCAAAAGATTGTTGTTGCTGATCTCTTTTTATATGCTACTGAGTCTCAAAAATTTAAACTTTTTAACTGTACCTGTAGCCCTTTGGATACTTCTACAAACTTTACTGATTCCACGATCTGTAGTGATAAATGTTTTAAATTAGAAATAGTAAATGAATTCAAGTATTTGGGATTGATTATTGATTCTAGAATGAGTTTTTAGAACCACACAGAAAATCTTAGACAGTATTTTCGGTGCACCCTTAGAAATTTCTTCTTTTTGCGTAAAGTTTGCTCTTCTTAACTGCTCCTTAAAATTTACTATGGCATTTTTCATTCCAAACTAGAATATGGAATTTCAAAATACAGCCTCTTTTAGTTTTACAAAAAAAGTGTTCTGAAGAAAATATGTGGTAAGCCTCGTTTGTACCCTAGTTTTCCACTATTTAGGGATTTGAAAATTCTTCGAGTGCGACATATCTATTGCTATAAAGTTCTTAAAATTTTCTTTAAAAGATCAAGTAATCTTAATTTTTGATTAATTGATAGTTATAGTTTACGTGGTTATTTTTTGAACCAAGTGTCTATACCGGTGTTTCGAACAACCGCATTTCGAATTTTTTATAATATTTCCCCATGTCGAATATTTAATAAATAGATCAGGATGCAAACTTCTCATTTTGTATTTATGAAACAAGCTAAAAACTGGCTCCTTAGTCTTGATAGTGAGAGTATCGATTTTTTTGTAAATGGTTTTACCTGATGTTTTCATGAAATAAGTATTTAACTTAATTCAATTTAATTTTTGTATGCATTATTAATTTAATGATATTTTAACTTTCTTTTTTAATATTTCTTTTTTAAGGGTCACATCACCCATTTAAAATAATACATACATGTTAAATCATTCTACTAAGAGTGACAATAACTCTATATTTATAAAAATACTTTTGTCACTCATTTCTTTCTTTCTTTTTATAAATAATGTACTTATTTGGATTTTAAGAAATTAAATGTTTAATCAATCAATCAATCAATTAATTCTCTAGAGTAAGTTGACATTTCTTTTTTTAACAAAATGTTCGTCTGAAAAACTGCGAAATAACTTTCATCTGTACTTTTTTGCTTTCTAACGATCAATTTGTATTTTTTTAAAAACGGTCAATTGATCGAACGAATTCCGATTTAACTATCTCGCACGCACTTGATAAATTAAAAAGAGGAAACAATATTTATTATCTCTGTCTTTTTATCTTGCTATCCCGGGATGTTTGCAAGTTCAACGATATGAGATCTTGTATGGAAAAAAGAACAGAGATGTGCAATTTGTCGAAAAAACAATATATGTTTGCTTTAAGTTGGTTTGTTGCAATTTTGTTTTATTTTTAATTTTTATTTATTTTTTTGGGGAGTATTTTTGTAACATGGGGAGTATAGGAGCATCGACTCCACGAAAGGAGTAAAATACTACTATGGGAGTAAGTTCGGCAGCGCTGTTGTGGATCTGTTAACAAGGAAAGACCTTTTATTTGCTCAGCCGAATGGGTGATTCTACAAACGATGGAATTTTCGGCGGCCCCAGAAATATTTTGAAATCCGTTGAATTATTTGATCTGATGTTTTTTTATAAAATTAAATCTGACTGATATCTATCTGGCCTAACAATATTATTAGGGTGACCTTATTTTATATTGCTCAAAAAATTCTTCAAAGTGTCCGATTCTCAGTCCCCTGACGTGTCCCCAGTGCGTTTTCGCAAAGAAAAATTATTACCGTTCTCTTATTTCAGGTCTCATACTAAAATGAATCCCACCGAAGTTACGCCAAATAATACGTCTTTGCTACGAAATAGATAAATATTTTTTAGTAATTTATTTTATTACAAAAAAAATGCATTAAACTTTGTCCCCCGCTTTTTGTATCAGTCCCCTGGCATATTGAAACAGTCGAAAATATCAATAACTAGGATGTGGATCAGATTTCCAGCACTGGCAATTTGAAGTACCAAGTCTCCTTACAATAAAATCATGGTGCAACTCGATTCTGTTTCTTATGTTAGTATTGTGAAAAAGACATTTGTGCATGAAGTCGTGGAATGTCCGTTTAGTTTATCAGTCCTCTGGTGAGTTTTTACGAAACAAATTTATATGTAAGTAGGCATCTTTTTTAGCAGTATAGTATAGGTTTGATAAAACTGTAATATTATATATATTTTTTTGATTTTTTAAGTAAAACCTTAATATCTTTTTTGCGCAAAAACCATGAAAAACCTCAGTCCCCTGGTCTCAGTCCCCTGGCTAATAAATAAACAAATGATATTTTATTCCGAAACCTGAGGATTTTTAAGTTATGTTGAACTTCGAACTTCATTGCGAAATATTTTTAAAATTTTTAAAAAGAATATAATTTATTTTAAATTGATTCTAAGTAGAAAAAAAAATTTATTATAATATATTATTTTCTTTTAATAAAATGCTAAGTTATTATGTATTAACCATGAATTTGTATGTTTATGAAGGCTAATTAAATTTAATTTCTATATTTCAGTGTGTACCCAAGAGAAAATACAAAAAAACTTAAGATTTATTCAGTCCCCTTAAAAAAAAAACTCAGTCCCCTGAACATCCTTTTTCAAAAAATGTCCTTAAAATCATCATTTTTAATTTTTTTTACTGGCCGCTTTCAACAACGCAAAGAGACGTTCTAAGGATCAACTAGAACAATTCTTACGACTTTTGGCTTCCAAAAATGTCGTGCCGAAATTTGTATCATTTTATTCCATTGTTTGTAGAATCACCCGAATATTGTTTTAGTTTTGTGTTAAGCCAAAGTTAAACTGCTTACACTTTTTTTGATCATGTAAATTTTATATAAAAATAATTAAACTTAAGTCATTGTATAGACAAATGTAGTTAGGCCCCCTATGAGCCAACAAATAGAAATTTTCATGCATAGTATCTTATTAGTTGTAAGCCAAATTGTAAAAAGTAAGTCCAATAAAACAAAATTGAAAAATTGAATGGAACTTTGCTACACAAAGTGTTGGATTAAAAGCCAAAGAGCAGAGCTAATACTCCGTTCTTTCGATAGAAATTTTTTCTACGGATATTATTTGTTCCTAAGAAGAGAGCGAATGTAGGACTAGGGAACAACTGCTAAATTCATGAGCTATACCCAGGTGTGTATACATATAGCTAACAAAGCGAGTCCATAAGCGAATGTACAAAAATACTCTAGCCAAGAGAGTCTTGGAATCCCTGCTCTTACATACGTTCGTGGCGTGGATGCCAGAGCACTTGGCTTAGAAGACTGAAATCAGGGTGGTCCAAATTTCAAAGGATGGAAAGCTACTGTTTCTTAAGAATACCCCTGCGGATTGGATTCTGAAAAACTAAGTAAGTAATGTGTTCTTACTTAAGCCTAAAATTAATAACTATTGTTAAAGTGATGGTATTTTGTAGCTGAATACTTCTATCTTCTAAGCGTTACATGCTATATTTATATTTTGTACTTTGTTTTATCACTATGCAGTACACATTCACTCTGAACTGTAAACAGCACATCATTTTCATTCATCCTTATTCAATTCACATTCAATCTTCACTGCGAATAGCGTAATAGGACCATCTCTAGTGGCTCCCGACACTTTCCCTAGTAGCGGTAAGGGCTTCTGTAGGTTGGCACGGTAGGTAGGTGAAACTGTCCATTTTTTTCTTATTTCTTATTAAGAATTTGCCCCACCAGTAATAACGGCTTTCAGTTCTAAGATTAAAGTTCTACTTGCCTAGAGAGGTTTCTTCGGTAACTGTTAATCCACCAGAGCGAAAGCCAGATGTGTCAAATTCCATCAGCGCCTTGATACCTGCTGAATAGTGCTACCAAGATCATTATACCTAGTGATCATTAGAGCGAAAGATTGCTGTATTGAGTGCCACCAGGAGCCTGATATCTGCTGAATAATGCCACTAGGGTGTTTTATCTACTGATCGAAGGCCAGTTATGTTGAGTGCCACCAGGGGCCTGTGTCGGGTACCACCAGAAGCCTGATCCATGTTACATAAGTAAAAAAATATTTATCTCAATTTACTTAAAAAAATGTATTTGTTTCAATTCACAAACTGGCAGCGATTCTGCCTATTACACAACTGAACAATTATTTCTTATTTTCTACGTCTTAAATACTATCTTAACCTAACCCTAAGCATAGCGTTGTTCTGAAGCATCGTTCCCAGGAATGCGGAGGTGTAAAATTGCAATAATGCAAACATCAAGTCAGCATTATGTTTATTTCATTGCATTGACTGTGGGAACGGAATTTTGTTGATTGCTGCCGCTTGAATGATTCCAAGAAATTTTTGATTTTTTTTTTGTTGCGGCACGTGTAGTTAACTTATAGGTAGTGCCATCAGGGGAATTATACCTGCTGACCTCTTTTTAACAAAATTTTCGTGATTTTTGCAGAACAACCCTGGGTAAGACCGGCAAGCTAAACTTTCATTTACAATTATCAATTACACAGCATTACAATTATTAACATGTACATATATAAAAGGTTACATTCGCTAAGCATCTAGAAAATTCTCCGCCTTTCGACTACAACATAACATGATTCAATTATTTGAGTTTGAACAAGTTCGTCCTTGCGATTCGATAAATGACATCGATTCTACCAATAACGGTTCACTCACAACAAAATCTTCTTCCTGATATAAAATTGCAACAATACTAATGGTTATTGCGGTTACTTCTGTGGAAATAGTGTATCCTATGGAAATACGAACTTCAATATCCCATTGCATGTATATAAGTGCTTCCGTTCATATCTACAAGTGCAAAGCTCTTTCTCATACTGTCATCAAAATCTAGGATCATTCCTCTTCCGTATTATGATAGGCGACACACAAACCTATATACACTACTATAACCTAACTAACATACAACCAAAGCCAAACCACTAACAACTTCACAACTTCATACGCTTGCAAAGCAAATTCCATCTAATTTGCTTCTCATTTCTTCCATTCATCAGCAAAATGTCAACTTGTGCGATTTTCCAACGATATGTAAAATACAGGAAGCGAAACATTACAAGGTACTAATTTGTATGGCGTCCTTTTGGTTCTATAGCTATACTCCGCTACCTACTGCTTCGCAGCCACAGCTCAGCCAACTTCCGTTCGCAGACAACACAATTTTCTGGTTTAATTAAAATTTTCTGCCAAAATGCGTTTTTCCCGAGAGTCACATGGATTTCCGACATTTGTAAAACTAAGATAGATCATGGAATAAGTGTAAGGTTGCTTGGGGTAGAAGTTATACCATTCCACTCCTGGTGTAGCTTATCTCCACCCTCTAACCGCCTTTATAAGCCACATTAAGCTTTCTCTTATATTAAAATAAATTTTAATTATACATCTTTTTCATTGTGTCCTTTCGGTGGTCTTCGATGGAAATATGGAGACAGAAAAATAAAATAGGAACCTCCGTGCTTCCTACCTATCTGAAGATGATTTATAATATGCATGGCGTATTCCTGCCCTCAAACTCCAACTCTCTCATACTACTTATGAAAACTGATGCGATTTTTTTTAAACACCATTTCAGCCATGACATAAGGCTTTGGTTTGTGTACGAAAAGTGTATATGTACCTAGTACATGTGCAGAGCACGACAGAACAGTGGCTCACATTTTTCGAAGCAATTAAAATTGTATAATAAAAAAAAATTAAATTTGATGTCATTTACAATAAAATGCAAAAATTAAGAGAAAATATTTTAAAAGAATTTTTTTTCGAGGCAGCAAAAAAAGTGCAGAGCTGTACAGCACATCATTATGATTTTTCCTGTGCTATACCGCAATGCTGTAAACGAGCATTTGCTTTTGGCTGAATGTTTAAAAATCAATTTTAATTGCTTTTTTTGTTTTATGGATTTTTTTGCGAATTAATTTCTGTTATAATTGCACACACCCCAATTGCTTACATTTACTGGCAATACATGGTCAACTCGGCATTATTGGATAGGCACTGATTTTGCACTTTTTTGAAAATCTTTCTTTAGGGTGGAAATGGCAAGTATTGGGCCTCGCAGAAATGGTATGTTTCGGCGCTGGTGTGCTGGATCGTTAAAAAAACTAGAAGAGCCTTTGCAGACGAAAACTTCGCAGGTTTGCTAGTAAGTTTTACTTCCTGCCTCCTCTAGATGAGAAGTTACCACCCGGTAACATCTTCGGTGATTTCGAAGTTAAACTTTGGATGACTAGATGCGACAAAAAAAGAGATAAATTCCGATTAATCTAGCAAGCCACACTCGCCCAAACTATATAAGTACCTCAACGAAAAGTAACCTTGCGGGCGAATAACAAGTTGACGACCTTTGGACATCAATCGGTTTTTGGGGCTTGAAGAGGGCCCTCGAAACGCCAGCAAAAAAAAAGTCCAAGTAAAAAGCGCAGTACTAATATATGGTGCAATCAATAAAACCGTGAGTGGTAATATCTCTGTGTCTCCCTCTCCCTCCCAAGCCCCCCACATTTGCTTCTGGTTAATAATTGCATGTAAAGTTTGGGTCATGCCATGAGTGATTGATTGAACCAAAGCTATTTCCTATGAATTGCGTTATTGGTTTTTGGAATCCAGGAGTGGATCAATACATTTCTTATCAAGCCATGTGTCGAATAGTAGATTGTATTGTGAAGTATTTTTGGGGCCTAAGCGTGATATGAACATTTATTGTCTTCTTTGGTTTTCTGTGTTTATTTCTTGTAGCAGTGAGTATGTTTAGAGTTGACAAGAGCAACATTCGGGGGCTTAGGAAGAATCTGTTTGCTGTATATGTCCGTACTACGACTACAGGCCAGCGGTTTTTGCACTTAAGGGTACTCAGGTAGGTGAAAGTTTTTACCACTTAGAATTGAGCCTGCTTGGTTATAGCCTAGCACCTCTATTCTTCCCTTAACATGGCTTCGTGATTATGAACATGATAATGTTGCTTATCAGATCTAACCGCACTAAGACTTCGGTTCCTACGCTCGTATTCAATGTAATTCCTTCTTCAGATCCTTACATAAAGCCAATTTGATTGCAGTATAATTTGCTTTAATTTGAAGCTGGCACCGACTTGAACTAATATTACACGTCCTGTTCTTCAGACTTGTATCGATTTCAAAAGAGAAATCTTCTTTCGCACTCGTGCAGTTGCAAGAGTTTTGAAAGATCATGCAGTATACATATTCAATGGCCCGGATTCCATTGTCCTGAAAAGGTGTAAGCTATTGCGTTAACTCATCTGACCTTTTTTCTGGTCTTTTTCCGAGGATATGGATAAAAGTATTTGTCCAATATATCGCTTAAAAAGCCGAATCTTCTTCCCCCCTATAACTATTGTCCATTTGCACTTGCGTTCCTTCTTTCAACTCAGGTAGGTAGGTTAAAATGGCGACCACTGGCAGTCTCTGTGACCCAATTAGCGCTGAAGTGCGCTATTTTAGTACCATTCATAACTCGTATGAACCTGTGAATAGAATTGATGGAAATTGTGGACATTGTGGGAGTTATCCAATTTGGATTAAGTTCAAAAATATGGATCTAGTGGACTTTGACGTCCCTTTTAGTATATTTGGTTTTGGGCAATCATTCACTCAAACGGACTATCACACACTTCTGACACCATCTACATTGTGGCCAGCTAGGCAGCATGTTTACTGGTACTGACACAGTAGCCAATCCGATTGAGTGACCATCTGGCCACCTGCTAAATAAACTTCCATGAAAGCTCTCAGTCCGGGAGCGCGGAATTGAAGAAGTTAAACGGAGGGCACGGCACAGAAGTGACCAAAGTTTGTTCTAGATCCATTTCATCGCGTTGAGAAAAGAGATCAAGTCTTTGATCTACATTTCCGAAAGTTCTTTCATTTCGTCAAAAAATGCCCTTCCTTATAATTTCACTCTAAATTTGGCCGGGAGCAGAACATTTTCCGAGGAAATGCAGGACTGTTTCCTTTTCCCACTGGTCAGATTAAGCGTTGAAGTTCTATTAGAGGTGGGCCAAATCTTTCTAGATATAATGCAGTTAGCTAAACTGCTCCACCTACGTTATGATTTGCTAAGAAAAATTTAAGGGATTCCGCCCTTCATAACTCCGAGCGGAATATTGACACTTTACTCAAGTAAGTTATGAAGTTTGATCCTTGCCTGGCCAGCTTATCACATTAATTCCCATCAACACCACAATGATTAGGAACCCAGATAATAGTGACATTGAGGTTAACATTGAGGCTAGCCAGTTCATTTCTGCATTGATGGACCAATTAAGATAATGATGTACTGAAATAAATGGCTTTAACAGCTGACTGACTGTCTGTTATATCCGTATTCCGGTTCTTGTATGGATCATATTTGAGTACCTTAGGTGTTTAACTGATAGCCAGTAATTCAGTTTGAAAAACTCTAGCAAAGTGGGGTAGCCTTAACGAACTTATCTACAGCCACAGAGAATATTTCTGAACCAACACCATGTCATCATGCCAGTCCTTTCTCGATGGGAACATAAACTTTAAATCTTTACTGATGAAGATGATCATTTTATTTATTTATTTATTTATTTATTTATTTATTTAATCATCTACAAGCTTAGCTTAACAGACTATTTACAATTATAATAGATAAAATAAATACTATTACTATAAAAAAGAAAGAATAAGTTGTAATTATTTATATAAATGAAATTAAATATTATTTTATTCGCAAGAAATTAAATTAAATACTATGTTTTTGAAGCGGTCCCTGGAATAGTGCAAGTCTAGAACAACGCCAAATTTATTGAAAGATCTTATAGATCTGGATATAGTTTCATTCATCCCATAGTTTGTTCGATGCTGTTGCTCAAAAAGAAAATGTCTTTCTCTCAGTGTTCTAACAGGGGCATAAATGGGAATAAGACATAGAAGTGAAGGGCATTTAACATGGCTACATAACACATCTCTAATAAACATTATTTCGTGCGCGTTTCTTCTGCTATTAAGAGGCAAAATACCCAGTAACTGGCATCTAGCAGGATAAGAGGGGGAAAAATCCCAACTCATTTTCCTAAATATATATTTGGTAAAACGCCTTTGTACATTTTCGATACGATCAGAATGCACATTATATATAGGGTTCCAAATTATATCGGCATATTCAAGAATAGATCTAACCAATGATACAAACAGAGATAAGAGAGTGTGAGGATCGGTGAATTCTTTACTGTTTCTTTTAATAAAACCAACAACTGAATTAGATTTAGCTACGATATAATCGATGTGTGAGTTAAATGTCATTTTTGTATCAATAATAACACCAAGATCCTTAATTCGGTCGACTCTATTTAACTGACATCCATTAAGGTTGTAATCATAGATATAAATTGAAGAACTTCTAGAAAAAGTTAAGACATTGCATTTTTTTATATTTAGTTTTAGGCAATTTTCATCACACCAACTGGAAAGAAGGTTTAAATCATGCTGTACCTTTAAGCAATCCTTAAGGTTATTTATTTTAAGAAAGAGTTTAAGATCATCCGCATATATTAAGCATTGACAAAACTTAATTCTCGATACTATGTCGTCAATAAAAATTATGAATAATAACGGTCCTAGATGACTACCCTGAGGCACACCAGATGTGCAATCTATAGATCTCGAATATTTGTTTTCTATGGATACTCGTTGAGTTCTACCAATTAAGAAAGAAGCGATCCATTTAAGCATTGCTGAATGGAAACCAAAATTTTCAAGTTTTTTAACGAGAATGCTGTGATTAACTGAATCAAACGCCTTGCTGAAATCAGTATTATATTGAATCTACTTGCAATCCATTTTCTAGAACATTTGCCACATAAGAAGTAAAGAGTGCAAGATTAGAAACAGTTGATCGACCAGAGACAAAACCGTGTTGATTTTCGGATAAATGTTCCTTAATTTGAAATTGTAACTTGGATTTAACGATTGACTCGAAAACCTTGGGTATTGAAGATAGTTTGCAAATACCTCTATAATTTTCAATATTATTTTTAGAACCTGACTTAAAAATAGGAATTAAGAAGGAAGATTTCCATTCATCTAGGAATATTCCCGAACTAAGTGATTTGTTAAAAATAATACATAATGGCCTAGAGATTATCTTAAAACATTCTTTTAGAATTATGGCAGGTATGCCATCAACACCAGGCTTTGAATTTGGTTTCAAATTAAAAAGCGCATTTTCAACATCAAGGATATCAAGATGCATTATTCCAATATCAATCTTTGATACTTTATCAAAATTTGTTTTGGTATTGGATGTTGAATTAGAATAAACAGATTGGAAAAATGAAGCAAATAGATCCAGGGTTTGATCAACATTATTTGAAATAATATCATTAAGAAACATAGTTTTCGGTATCCCTATTGACTTTTTTTTATTGCTTATGAATAACCAGAATGACTTCGAATCAAATTTGAGCTTGCATTCTGTATCTAAAATGTAGTTTCTATATAGAAACTTGCTTAGAACCTCAAAGTCTTTCCTATGAACACAAAAGAGATTGTAGTCGCTTTCACTAAGGGTTTTTTTATATTTAGCGTGGGCTTTATTTTTCACATTTTTTAAGTGAAGGAGCTGATTATTGTACCATGGGGGCCTTGACAATTTTCTTTTAGATATGCATAGAACAAACCTGGGAAAAGAATTTATTAAAATCCTTGTGAAAAAAGAAAACATTTCCTGAGCATTAAGATTCTTTAATTCATACTCCCAATTAAAAATACTTAGGTAACTATTAAGACCCGAAAAATTAGATTTTGAGAAATTGTAAACTTTCTCAGAGTTCAAAACAGGTTCCAAAAATGAATAAATTTTGATTTCAATTAAAATTTGAGTATGGTGAATAGAGTTATTTGCTAATTGATAGGGAGCTTCAAAAACGTCGGTTTTATAATCATCATTACTCACAAAAACTAAATCTAGAATTTTATTAAGAGAGTTTAAGACTGAATTCTTCTGTATAAAATTTAAAGAATACAAATGATCAATGAATTCAAATTCGAAATTTTTTTTCATGTTACAAGGGATTAACATTTTGTCATTATCAGACCAAGTCCAAACAATATCACTTAGATTAAAATCTCCAATTATACAAATATTGTTAGAATCATTACACTTTTTAGAAATAAAATCTATATTCATAATATGATTTAAGTAGGTATCCAAAACACTATTAGGTGGAAGATAACTAATTATAAAATATAAAATATGAGAAACAAGATTAATTGATACACATAATTGCTCGACATCTGGAACAAGCAGATCTATTTGATTACTCGCAAGAGATAAACGAGTTGCTATTAAAACTCCACCTCCACGATCAGCAGCCGTTTTACAACGATCAACACGGAAAACGTTGTAAAGTTTACTATCAAATATCTCAGTTGATAAAATTCCTTCATAAAGCCAGGTTTCAGTTATAATTATGACATCATATTCAGTATGACTCGAAGCATGATATATATTATTCACTTTAGTTCTTAGACCACTTATATATTATGATAATAGATTTTTAAATTATTGTTCATATCTTTGACTATTGGAGTATCGTCGTTCTCATTTATCTGAGAACAAGTTACTCTACGTTTTTTGGAATGAAAATAAATGGGCGAATGATGATTCCTGCGGGCCAAAAGTCCGCATTGTAGACTGAATCGACGAAATCAATTGGCACACTTAATTTGAAGTTCGCAAATCTTGAGCTACGATCATTTTCTTTGGGCTTAGTAAGTAAAAAGCAGGAAAAATCAGATGTATTTGCGTTTAAGTTAGATAAAATGTAAGATATAATTTCATCTACAGTAGTCTTAGGATGAAAATTCGAGACATGAAACCATTTAATTTTACGCATTACTTTGATGTTTCCAAATTGCAATCTTTTGCCAACTATACCTGGTAGGTTCATGGATCGTAAGCCAGAAACAGAAGCATTGTTGGCAGACGTTCCTGCTGCATCATTGTAGACACCTGTAGGCAGTTCATCAAGAGTGTTAGATGATGTCCTAACTCGAATAACATTATCATTGATTGTTTTCGCAGAATCAGTCAAAGTATCTTCAACACCAACGGAAACTTTCTTCCTATCAGCGGTAGAGACAGCAGCAACACCAGCTGCGTGAGCAACATCAGCGACAACAGCAACATTAGCACCACCAACATCATCAGCAACAGCATCAACAGCATCAACAATTTGAGAGAAGTCTCCCGCAACATTCTCATTAGTGCAGGTAGCAACAACATCTACAATAACCGTTGATACTAAATCAGAGCGCACATTTGACACATTATGTGCACACGCACCAGCACCAGTATTCAAAGAATCGCCAACTGCAACGGTCTTATCCGCTGATTTATCAATAATTGAACCACTCAGAGGAACTGAGTCGGAATTGAAAACAGCTTTGTTGTTGGATTTGGACGAAGAAGCCGCTTGCTTAGGAGTAACTGCAGCGATCTTGTTATTACCACCACTTTTAAGAGCTCGAGTAGAATGAGAAGAAAGTTTATTGCTTTTAGGTGGCAGGGGCGAAGATGTGGTTCGATTATGAGCTGGGGAAAGGGAAACGCTTTTTTCTTTTAGGAGCGAAAGCTTGATTTTTTTATTAACTTGATCACTGACGCTAGGTTTAGTTTTAGATCGGGTAACGCGGGGGATATTTGGTTCAACATTATTAAGAGAGGGATTAAGTTTCTCAAAATCACTTTTTTTTTTCAATAAAGAAAGAGAAAAGTTCATGGATTTTAGGTATGCAGGCTAAAATTGTTAATTGCTTGCACGCATCACACTTCCAAAATAAATTTTCATCTGCATTTATTGCGGATAAACTGGTTTCACTCAATTCTAAGTTGAAAATGTTTTGGCAAATCCCGCAACAAACCGAATTTATTTTAGAAAAGTTTTCCATTTTAAAGAGAGCAAAGAAAAAATTTACGGACTGTATAAAAAAGCTATTACTGTCTATAACAAGAGCTAAGACTAGAGTAAGATAAAATCAATAGGAGACTTAAAGCAACGAAATAATTTTATATTGTCCGCGAACAGAATACAGGTCGAAGATTCGAAAGGCTGGTGCGTATTTTCCGTTGTATTTTCAGCTTCTTGACTAGGTCAACGTCGCTGTAAGGCCCGTACAGCTCGTTGTTGAACCTTCTCCTCCATACTCCATCGATACAGACTGGACCGAAGATCAAACGAAGAACCTTTCTTTCAAAGCACCCAAGCTGATTTTCATCCATTTTATACAGTGTCCATGCTTCTGCCCAATACAGCAGGACCGAGATGATGAGGGTCTTATACAAGGTCTCCTTGGTTCTTTGAGATAGGTCTTTATTACTCAAATGCCTTCTTAGCCCGAAGAAACAGCGGTTGGCAAGAGTAATTCTTCGCTTGATCTCTGCACTGATGTCGTTTTGCGATGTTATAGTGGGCGGAAATTTTGACCATCATCGTCCAAGTTGAATGGAATGTTCCGCCTAGTTGCGGAATTTTGGCCTTCCTCGCCGTTCAGCAGTCTGGAAAAGTGTTGTTTCCAGATCCTCAGCGCGGATTGCGTGTCCACTACCATATTCCCACTCTCATCTCGACAGGCTTCCGGACAGGCCCCGGGTGGATTGCCTCACCCTTTGGTAAAACTTTCGAACATCCCCCCTGCCGGTACAGTCCTCCATAGACTCGACCGCCCGCTTCGCATGCTCTCTTTTTTTTCTCCTTAGAAGTCGGCGTTCCTCCCTTCGTCTTTGCCCGTAGAGCTCCCGGGCAGCTCTCTCAGCAGCTCTGGTTCTTGCTTGCAGCATTAATTGGTAGGCCTTGTTCTTTGCTACATGCGCCAACCTGCATTCTTCGTCAAACCAGGGGTTTCGTTGTGGTGGCCTTGTGAAACCCAGCACATCAGTGGTGGCACTACTGATGGCATTCTGGCAGTGCTTCCACAGGTCCTCCGTATATGAAGCTGGAGGCGGGCTTACTGAGAGATTAAGAGAGACTCTGTCTGCAAAAGTCCTGGCGACCTCCTGCGATTTTAACTTCGCGACATTGAATCTTTTCACTGCATCCGTCCGTCATTGTGACGTCATGGATATGCGCATCCGTACTTGGGTTACCACCAAGTAATGATCCGAGTCTATGTTGGCTCCTCGGAATGTTCGGACATCCAGGATACTGGAAGCATGTCTCGCGTCTATCGCAACATGATCAATCTTGTTGACCGTTAGTTGATCCGGAGACCGCCAGGTCTCTTTGTGTGGCAATCGAGTGCTAGCTATGATGACATTTCGCCCCGCCGCCGCAAAGTCAAGCAGCCTGAGTCCGTTACCGGAAGTGTTGTCGTGAAGGCTGTGTCCTCCGACTATCGAACCAAAGTCGCCCTACCTTCCGATCTTGGCGTTGAAGTCACCAAGAATAATCTTGACGTCGTACTTGGGGCACCTATCATACGTTTCCTCGAGAAGGTCGTAGAATTCTTCTTTGGTTGAGTCATCTTTTTCTTTCGTTGGGGCATGGACACAGATCAGCGTCACGTTTTTGAATTTCGCTTTGATGCGGATTGTGACCAGGCGCTCGCTTACATTTCTGAAGCCCAAGACTTCTTGCCTAAGTCTTCCCCTTACCACAAATCCACATCCAAAAAGCCGCTGACCCTGCTCCTTGTAGCATGTCACACGTTTTCATCCTTCGTATGCCCTCTCCATCCCATCGCACTTCCTGGATGGCTGTAATGTCAGCCTTTAGCCTATCCAGGCTCTCCACTATTTGTTCGGCAGCACGTGGCCTGTTTAAGGTCCGGACATTCCACGTGCAGAACCGAAAATCGTTGTCCTTGTTTCGTTTGCTGGGGTCGTCAACATTAAAATCATCCATATCCGAGGCTTGTTGTTGTTTCGGAACCAATAATTTTTTTTTACTTTATCAAATGCTTTGGAAAAATCTGTATAGATGACATCACATTGATAACCATTCTCAAGATGACGAGTTATCTCCAGGTTGTTTATGCGGATTCGGTTCACCAAGAGCTTTTTCAACATCAGAGTAACTTAGATAAAGGAACCGATATTGATTTGATTTTTTGGAATATTAGAGGTGAAATTTGCAGATATGTAAGAAGTAGAATAAACTGATTGGAAAAATTTAGAAAACATATTACACACTGTCATAAGGTCACTTGATGAGGTATCCAAGTATTGCATGCAGTTTGGAATACCATTAGAACATTTCTTACCTTTCACAAAATTCCAAAAACTTTTACTATTTTGCTTAAGAATAGACATAGTTCGATAAAGGCAGTCCTTATATAAGAACTTAATTCCTTATGAAGCCGTTAATAGTTTATACGCTTTATTTTTCTTATTTCATGAACATTTTTTTACATTGAAAAGAATGAGACAAAGCTCATCAGGGTCTAAAATCAAATTTACATGACATAAGTTGAGATATTTATTTATTTAACTATACATCAATTCACAGTAAGAGTACACTTTTAAGCTGGTGAAAAGTTAGCAATTATAAATTACAAAAAGTATTTAGAAATAAAATAAATTAGAACAAAATAATTAAACAAGATAATGAGCTGACAAAATTAAGTTAAGATTGTAAATTAATTAACGATACATTACTCTTTGCCTTACAATTTAAGGAAATTATATCTTTTAAAAAGTTAAATTTGAATTTTTCAAAAACTTTATGAAATAAATTTTAAAAGTTGAATTTGCTTGATGAAAGGTAAGTGGGAGAGGGGGTGGGGGTTAAAATAAAAACTAATTGCCTTGGTTAGTGAAGAACAGCCTTAACTCGTTCTTAAATCGATGTTGTGTCATTTAGGGCCATTTTTTTCACTAGTGCTCAACTTGAGGCAAACTCTCGAGTTGATCAACTTGAGAGTTGGCTTCAACTCGAGAGTTGAAACGCAAGTTGAAATTTCTTTTTTTTCACTAATTGTTTTCTCAACTCTCGAGTTGAAAATCTAAAGTTGTTCAACTTGTGATTTGAAAAATATCCCTGGGATATTTGCTGAAATAAAATACAAACTGTCATTTTCAAAATTAAATTTGATTTCATTCGTTCAATAAAATTTGGTTTTTGTGTGATTATTGTAATGAAATATGTTTTCATCGATCTACCGTGAGGGAAAATAAGTTGTTAAAAATCGGGAACGTTTTGTGTTGTATGAAATTGTTGATGGTACATTTGTGACATATCAACAAAAAAACAAATCAATTGCACTAATTATTGTCCTACGAAACTTGTCTTTAGCGGAAAAGCCTCGGGATGCTTCAAGCTTTTCCTCATGCGTTTCCGGCATTCGAATTAACCGTGGTGCTAGATTGACAATTGCTTTCGAAACTCGTTTCAGAACGTGATGCACGCTGGAAATGCTTACTCTACTGAAGAAAAGTCAGTTGCATTGACCCGCCCACCCGTTGCATTGGCGCATAAAATCGTAGTGCTGCCAATAACTTTGTGATTGTTCACAATTAACAAGATATATTTAAAAGGGAACTTAAGTTTTAAGGTGACGGCTAGTTTAAGACTATTACCGTCTCTTGTCGGAAGGAAGTGAATCCTTTATCAAGTCTAGCAACATCATTGCTGTCTGGTTTTAAAAGACGAAAGCTGTAGATGAAGTCACGATCGTCCTACTTTTCAACTCCAATGAGCGGCAACATCTTGTATTGTCTTCTTTCAAAGATCAATGGCTCAGTTACATTATCTTCATTTTTACTGCTTGACGAAGTTGATGGACACTTTTCCCAAAAATAATTGCTGCGGAACATTATACCAATGTTTCTTTAATTTTTTGTCGTGAAAATTGAAGCAAACAAACTTTCGAAACAAAATGCATGCATTTTATTTGAAAAACAATGTTTCATGTCAACTCCCAAGTTTGCTCAATTAACTTCTACTTATTCCGGAAGTTGAGAAAATCTAAAGTTGACCAACTCTAGAGTTGAAAATCGAGAGTTGAAAACGTCAACTTTGAGTGAATAAAAACAAAATCACGAGTTGAAAATAAAAATCCTCAAGTTATGTTCAACTGCGAGTGAAAAAAACCGGCCTTAGTTCTCTCAAGCTGCGCGAAAGTGTATTCCAAAGGCGTATAGCTGAAATAAAGAATTGTCTCTCGGATGTAAGGCAGGTAAATTGTGGTAAAATCAAACAAGCAGATCTGTTGGATGCCGAAAACCGGATTCTATCGTAACGATATGAAGGCTGCATAGTTTTTATAATTGAAAATAATAAGAGAATGGAACGAAACTTTATGTAATTGAAAAAAGACATGCCCAACAAATTGTTTTCCAAATGTGATTATATGGTCGAATCTTCCTAGATTATGAATATAGCGAAGAGTACCTACTATTGAAAGCTACTTGAAGCTTTCTTTTGCATTCAGTATCACAGTTATAAAACATTTCACAACCATATACAAGAACTGGTATAACCAAAGCCTTAGCAAGAACTAATCTCGTTTTTGGTGGTGTAAACTTTTGAGCAGTCCATAAAGTTCGAAGAACTCCATATGTCTTACACACAACCTCATTTATATGGTTATTCCATGTTAGGGTTCGGTTGAATACCAATCCCAAGTTCTTTGACTTATCTACGAATTCAATTGAAGAAGAATCAAGCATAATTGAGGGAAAATCAGAAAGGTCTAGCTTCTTTTTCGAGATAACCAGACATTTACATTTTTCCGGATTGAGCGAGAGACCATTGATTACCGACCACCTCAAAATCCTTTTGAGATCTTCGTTCAGATCATTAGCACAGTTTTCTATAAGCCCAAGAGGGCAGCTTTTATAAATTTGAATATCATCAGCATAAAAATGCTTCGATGAGTTCAAAATTGTATTTTGTATATCATTGATGTACATCGAGAATAAGAGGGGGCCCAGAATCGATCCTTGTGGAACACCTCGTAGTAAAGGAAGAAATTCTGATAAAACAGTTTCTAAGCAAACAGCCTGTTTTCTACCTTTAAGATACGATGAAAACAACTTTACAGAAGAAGAAGACATGTTAAAACGTTGGCTCAACTTATCAATAAGGATAGAGTGATCAACCATATCAAATGCCTGAGAAGTCCAGTAAGACAAGAAAAGTAACATGGTCTTCATCTAATTGCGCTCTTATGTCTTCAACTACTTTCAAAAGTGCGGTTGTACAACTGTGTTTAGCACGAAATCCAGACTGAACCGTCGTTACATACGAGATACTCATTAACTTGCTTATGCATAATTCGTTCGCAAATTTTGGACAGGTAGGGTAGAATTGAAATGGGTCTGAATTCCTCACATGTTGAGTTTTTAGGTATAGGTATAATTTTTGCCTTTTTCACTGAAAAGGAAAATCACCGGTCGAAAAAATTGTATTGATAATGTGAGTTATATACGGAAGCAAATACAGTAGTATAGCTTTCATAAAGACCGGATGTACTCCATCTATACCAACTGGATTAGCTTTTATAGTTAAAAAAACTTTCGACTACATCCGTGGTTTCTATTCTTTTGAAGAAAAACTTTGTATTAGTAGGTGCTACAGGACTCCTACATGAGACTCTATTACCAGAGGTGATATTATCGGAATCGATAAAAAATTAAGACTCAGTTCATTTATATAGATATCACTTTCGCAGGTCGACTTCTGCTTGCCTACTCCTAATGCACGAAAGTTATTCCACAGCTTTCTCCCATCTATATTAGTACTAAGCTTATTAGAATTAAGCTTATTAGAATAGAACTGTGTTTTAGCAATTTTTATCTCACGAACAACTTCTTTTCTTTTATTTTTGTAAGCACGAAGGTACTCCTCTATACAGAAACGCTTCCATCTATGATACCTAAGCATAATCTCTTTGTATTATTAACAAACGAATTTCATTGATGAATCAAGCATTTGCCTTAGGCCTTACCCTTCCGGTTGATAAGGGAACATGTGTATCAAAAAGATAATTTATATTATTGTGAAGAAAATCAACTTGATCATCAATTATTGTAATATTTTTGCTAGGTGCGTTAAATAAAACTTATCACCCTTTTTAGTATTCCTTCTTTATTAACACTTTCCAGTTCAAAACAGTAAATCTCAAATACTTTTATTCAAATTTAAATCACACTTGTTTAAGAACACAATCCAATAAGCAATACTTTTGCACACTTCCATAATCCAAAATCAACTGTGTCGTGCTCACCGCGAACACTCCCTTATATACTCAAGTTAGTTGTTCTCGAAAGTTCTTGTCTTTGAATGTTCTAGATGGTTGGAATAAGGGGAAATGCATTTGAAATTGGAAAAGAGCTTTTTGTTTCTTCCATAAAATAGATATGCAATTTTCCGACAGATGGCGCTGTAGGAGTATTAAGCTCTGTTCACAACATTATTTAAAACAAAACGAGTATTAAAAATATGCTAATTATATAATTCAAGTTAACTACCTGGCGGTATATAACATAATATGATGAATACATCTGTTGAGTTGTTGAAGGTGCCAAATATATAGGTAGCAAGTTGATCGACATCAAATTCCGATGAACGAGACGGTAAATTAATTTCACGACAAAAATTCTGAGACAATCATTATAAGGTTGATAAAACTCATGTTTATGGTAGATATTGAATATTGTTCATTTTGCTCAGTAAGACTAAAGTGGGAGTGATTTCCACCTAGTTTTGATGGGGCAAGAAGAAAAAAAGCTTTGTTATTACCCGCAATATGTCCACTGTTAATTTGATGGTAGATCTTACCGCGTAATGGAACCAGTCCTTTCATAGCTTTGGAGAAAAAAAAGATTAATGTATGGACGTATTTGAATTCAATCCCGTGACCGTGACTCAACTGGCGCATTAAGTTGGCCGACGACCACAACTGCAGCTGGCTGAAGAAATTTATTGGTTGAGATTGAGACCCTGGCCCTCTCTGGAATGTAGCACCACCTTAAGTACATAAGTATGTATTTCTAAAGTATTTAAAAAGAGTTTGCCAAGTTCTCTTATAGAAAATGCTTTTGAACCGCTCTACACAAATTGTATTGAACGATCTTTAGTCTGTAATTCATCTATACTATTACATATATAAAAGCGAAACCATTTAAAAGTTTGTGACGCACGATCTCAGAAAGTAGTCAACCGATTTATTTGAAATAAATTTCATTATTTTCAATATTGTTATAAGAATGTTTATGGCTATAATTTTTTTTCATTAATAATTTGTCAAACTTAAATATTATTAATTTTACATTTTTTGTCCATTTTTTTTTCATTAGTTGACTTATACAACCATGCATATCTAAAAACCTATACAATAATCGACAAAGATTATCATTGTTTCATAAAGTCAATATTGTTGCGCAAATTTTAAGCCCAAAATCACTTCTTAGTTACACATACAACCTGACAAATATATAAAAACAAATTATAAAATTATAAACTTTTTGAATTTATTTTATCCAGGAATTAGATTTCATCACAATTGCGAGGTAGCTGCTTTGTTCCATGTCATTATCATTCCAACATTTTAAATTTTCTTTTCTTCCCATTCCCATGCTCTCTCTCTTAATATCTGTTCCATTCAATAGTTAGGTTTTTTCTCTTACCTACCTACCTACATGCTACATATTCAATTTTTCTGTATTGTATAGTTTATCAAACTAACCGACACACACACAATTTTTTTATTTCTCTAATTCTATCGTCACATCGCTGAGCAATGTGGGGGTGGGCTCTTTTTACTTGCAATATAGGTAATAGGGCAAGTTCGGCATTTGAAAAAAAAAAATCGAACTCGAGATTTTGATCAAAGTTGACATTACGACGATAGCGAAGAGGAAGACGAATAAAGTGGGTCCGACGATTCCGTCTGTTTGTCTGTATGCCTGTATGTCCGTATGTCTGTATGTCTGTACCTCGATCTAGAGCCTAAGCCACTGGAGCTATTTTCTTCAAACTCGGTACTTAAGGGTCTTCGGTGATTCCCTAGAGGAGAAATTGAATTTTTTTTAGCTCTAAAACCCGTAATGCACATAATCTTATTTATCTCTAACGATTTCGATAAAAAAAAATAGGTGTGATATTATGGACACGGAATGTGTGAATGTTTGGGGGAAATGTTATTAACGGTACCTGTCATAGAACGGTTTTTTTGATTTACGAATTTCTCATCAACAGCTCTAACGATTTTAACCAAAATTTGTTTGCGTGAGCTTCTATACACTCGAAAAAATATAATCTAAAAATTTTTTCGAAAAAATAGTTTTTTGATTTTTAAAAAACTAATATAATTTTTTTTTTTGAAAATTAAATATCTAGAAAACGGATACACGAATAAATTTTTAAATTACGTTATAAAATGTTTTTTATTGAATGCTAATTTGTTGCATATCAATTTTGTTTATAAAAATTTTAAGGACAATTTAGTACACAAAAAACATGTTTCAGTGCGTCTGTATGTCTGTACCTCTCTCTAGAAGCCTTACCCACTAGCCCTGTGTTCTTCAATCTCGGTAGTTAAGGGTCTTCGGTGATTCCCTAGAGGAGAAATTGAAATTTTTTCAATACACCCGTAATGCATAATCTTATTTATCTCGAAACGGTGTGATATTATGGACATTGGACATGGACTATATTTTTGTCAAAACAAATTTGGGGCAAAATGTTATTAACGGTACCTGTCATAGAACCGTTTTTTAATTTTTTGACTTTTTCATCAAGAGCTCTAACGATTTTAACCAAAAATTTTCAACAGGAGCCCCCTTAAGTTTAAAATTATATTGTAGATACCTATATAAAAATATTCGAAAAAAAAAACTATTTCTAAAATCTATACTACCTAATACTTAAAATTTGGCATCCCAAATTTTGTTCTCGAAAAATTTTAAGGAAATTTATCATATACAAAATTACTTAAATATTAAAAAGATTAATCAGACGACAATTCCCTACATTTGAACATTTTTATCTCATTAAATCCATGTTTTATATTTATAAAATGTATTTTAAATTCCAAAGTACTTTTACATAAGAGCAAGTTTGTGCGATCCAGTCGTGCATTTTATTTTTTAAGTTACTTGAATACACTCAATAGCCAACCATTTTAAAGTTTGGGTTGAATGATCTCAGAAAGTAGTCAACCCGTTTATTTGAAATAAATTTTATTATTTTCTATATTGTTATATTTATAATATGCACAAACATGAATAAGCTCTTTTTTTCAAGTGTGAAAGAGAATCTAATTCGATACGGTATGTTATACATATAAACTAAAATTAATATTATTGTAGCAAATATGCTCAGTCCCATTGAGAAATGTTTTCATATGCTAATATTAATATTAAGAAAATATTCGTAATTACAATTTGCGAAGCAACGCGAGTACGGGTCGGCTAGTAACATATATGTATGTTTGTGTGCCACGGTGCTCCGCTTTGTCTCCCACTATCTGCTTGATATTCATCAATGATCTCTTGTCTGAAACTTCTAGTCGATTAAATTGTTTCGCTGCTGACAGTATCTTCAATTTTTTATATTCGTTTCCAGATTCGAGTTCTTGTATTTCGGATTTGGCTCTAGAAGGCACCGCGTGATAAGCCTCATAAATTCTGACTTCGGTAGCATTGTTAAATGGAAAACGAAACATCGCTTGGAATTTAATCCTTCAAAAACTCAATGCTGTTTCATATCGTTGAAAATGAACCTATTTCGCATGTCGCTATCCTTGGTAACTTGCATTGGGGAAACAGAGCAGCTTTCAGCTCTCGACACAAATGCACAACAGGACAACTTGTATGGAATGGTCATATATTTAACTTCACCAAAAACGCTGCTAAGTGCTTAAGTTTCCTTCAATGACGTTAGAAATTTGTCACCCCTTTTAATGTGGATGTAATCTATTAAGCTTCGTCCAAAGCTTGAGTGCAATTCTCATATTTGGGCAGATGTTGCAATAACTCAAAGCCAATGTACATCGATATCTCCTTTTAAATCATCTCAAACTTTTTAAAAACGCTCGCACTGTGCTTTAAGGGAAGTCAACATTCCTTCGGTGCGCGCAATATTAATAAGAAAAAAACATGAAATTAACCCGAGCGACGCCGGGCATGAACAGCCAGTAATATATGTTTACACCGAAATTCGGTCTAAAAAAAAAATTATTTTAAAATAATATTTTCTCGTTGGAATAAAAAGTTTTTCTACTTTTAAAAAAAAATCTATTAACCTCTATATTCTGAGAAGTTTGATTATAAACTTGCTAACGAGCTGTACATAGAGACGCTTACAAGATAAAGAGATTATATTCAAAAGTAAAACTTTATCCGATCTAAAATCCTATAAGATTTTCCTTCAGTTGTTTTATCTTCTTACATCATACTTAAAGTCCTTTACCGCAAATCAGCATCTGATGCCTGTTGAAAGTTTCTCACATCCATATATTAAATTATTCAGCGACCAAACTGATTTTTCCAGACAAAAACTTTCTTCTTTATATCGAAGTGAAAACTTCATAAATCAGGATCTCAGTCATTAGTGCAAAAAGCGAAAGAACACACAACGCACATTCTCATCGTCCAAACTTTCTCAATAGCTTTCTCTATACGAAGAAGAAATAGAATTAAAAAAAAAAAAAAAAAATCAAACATATCCTTAAGGAACAAAAAGCATACAACTAAGAGTATACTAAAAGAAGGAAATAAAATTACCTAAACACTGACGCCCATAAATAAGGACAAAGTCCCTAATGGAAAAATGTGATAAATCACTTAGGGAATTTAGAGAATCGGTTCACATCGCTCTGAAGTTGTATCCCATTGGAACCTATTGGTACGGAGTCGCCTTCGTCGAACCCCCCAATACACGTCCTTTTTAATACATTTTTTTTTTTGTTTTGTTGTCAATGCTAGTTTTTTCATACCAGACATCGAATTCAGCGCATAAGGACCTTCGATAAAACGTATTCTATAGAGATAGAAGACTTAAAGTTGACCAATTACTTATGTGATCGACTTTGGGCAGTTTAATGACTTGTGAGTCACTTGCTTCAACATGCAAATGAAAAAAGTTATATTTTCTTGCCCGTAAAACCTACCCAGACTGCAGGGTGCTAACCCCCTCACGTAAGGTTTTTCAAAACAAAAAAAAAAACAGTAAGATTGCGGGAGTAATGGAAATTATGACAACGAAGCAGTTTCCAAGCTGAGGATCAAAATTTATTCATGTAAATTCATGGCTTATTAATTATGATGTTTTACATTTCATTCTCGAGAAATACACACACAAACACATTTATGTTCCTGAAAGATGGAGCATAACTCGCCTGTTTAATATAGACAAAATTTGATATCAGTGTTGCCGTCGGTCTCCTTTGAAGATTGATTTCAATTTTATTGAGTGAATTCTTAAATATCATAATTTTACATTTCAATATGAGAATTTTGTTTAGTTTTAAGAAAATAAAACGCAGGACTTGATCGTACGTACCTACTTACTCTTTATGTATGTATGTAGGAGTACTTTCGAATTTAAGAATCGTGTATACAGGGTGTCCCATAATTCGTGCCTAATAGCTTAGTCCGTGATTCTGGGGTACATTCCTTGAAAAAAAAAAACGTGTCACATTAAGGGCATTGGAGAGTTTATCGAAGACTTAGGAAAAGGCTTACTTTGTAGTAACCTGACCCATGTTAACGGTAATTGCTCTGTTAGTACTATTTATAGAAACTAGATTTAGGACACTATTTTAAGAAGAAATACCAGCAATTTCAATTGCGTTCAAACGATCTTGACATATCCAGTTTCAAGCATGTTCCATTTTACATAAAAATGCTAATTTTTTGGTGTTGGGCTCAATTTTCTGTAGAAAATGCGTAATAAACATAACGTTTTATAACTTTTTTTTTAGAATGAACGTAATAATAATAAAAATAAAACAAGTTTGCGGAAAACCTATAGAACCTGGAACAGGTAAGATTTAAATAAAATTTGTTTTTGTTTTAAGCTCCAAGGACTATGAATGAATAAAATGCAGGACTGGATCGCACGAACTTGCTCTTATATAAAAGTACTTTGGAATTTAAAATACATTGTATAAATATAAAACATGGATTTAATGAGATAAAAATGTTCAAATCCATGGAATTGAAGTCTGGTTTCCGGAAATGTATGAATTTATGCAAACAAAGTTTAAAAATTGTTTTATTATTTAAGTAATTTCGTATATAAGAAATTTCTTTAAAGTTTTTCGAAGAAAAAATTTGGGATGCCAATTTTAAGTATTTAGTTTTAAAGATATTGATTTAAAAAAAAAAAAACTTGGAATTTTTTTTTTAAAACCCAAAAAATATTTTTGCTAATATTTGTATATACAGTAATCCCCGCTTAGTTGCACCTCGCTTAATTGAATATCTCGCTTAATTGACCGAAAAAGTTGCATTGCAAAATTTTCCGTATTAGTAGCATAGCTTTTTAGATGGTTAATTGAACCCCGCTTAGTTGAATTACTCGGTTAATTGAACTTTAAAATATGCACCCGAAAAAAAAATATATGGACATTTTTCGGATAATTGGACGTACAAAAAAATTATAATGAAACAAATATTAGAAATATTTTATTACTTAACCTACGTCTGAAGCCTAGTACTCAGTTCAAGTGAAAATTTCATATAAATATGGCGGCTGGTTCACTCGCATGAAATCCCCAAAGAGAGGTGGGTACCAGTATGTGGATTGGAAAAACAATTATGTTTCACAACTTTTTCCACGCCAAATTTTCATTTCTCAATGTACAACCATCAGGAAAAAGTTTAAGGCAGCGTGGAAAACTGTGATATTTGTCAGTAAATTTAAATATTTTGTTTCAAAACAAAAAATTGAAAATTTATAAACAGAAATAAAGAATGGATAACGAATTTTTTGATACTGCTCTCGAGAGTTTACTTAATGAAAGTATTTAGTATTTCAGGTGAGTATCAAAAATTCACGTGGAAAAGTTTATTCTATTTTCATGTTTATTCTCCGCGTGTAATTTGGAACGTATTTATTTTTCATTTCACGCTAGCTGAGTACTAGGCTTGAAGTGGTTTTTTAAGACAGGTATTATTCAAGATGAAGAGCAGCCGGAAAATGATATCGTGGTCATAGACAACATACTTAAGTACAATGGTTAACAGACGACGAAATTTTAAAAACGGTTTAAGAAAAAGAAGAAGTTGAAGCCATATTATCGACTTTCGAAATTCTACAGGACATTGCAATTCTACGTTTATACTTCTTACCACTAAATAAATTTACAGTTGAGCTGAAAAACATGAAGACATTGTTCAAAACAAAACAATCAATCAAAATCAAATCACAAATTTTTTCAAACCAATGTATGCAAATAACCATTATGAGCCTTTTGAGGTACATACCTGCTATTGTATTTATTATTTTTTTTATCCTTTTCGAAGCTAACAGTGACTTTTTTTAAGAATAATTTATTTCTGTTTCATAGTTTTAATTATGTATGTATTAGTGTGGGTCAAAAAAATCAAGTATCTTTTTTTTTGGATCCGACACATGAAAACTAGTTCAAATTTGAATCATTTTCTATCAATACTTATTAAATTATAAAATTTCATATGGTGAAATAGAATTTTTTTTTCTGCTGACATGTTAAATTATATTTCTTAAATAAAAACCTTCTTTTCCTGAAATAGAACATGAACTATCTTAAAATTCAAAAATTAACTGGGTAAATTGGGAATATTTATTGAAAAACTACTAAATTCAGTAGGCATTGGAATTCTACTGCGAATATCTTTTGAATGGCTAGAGTAATCGATTAACTACAGAGATCTTTTTTGTAGAGCGTTCAATTTCCTATAGAAATAATTGAAACTTATTTGACAATAATTATTTTACTTGCGATATAGGTACTATAGGGCAAGTTCTGCATTTGGAAAAAAAATCGAACTCGAGATTTTGATCAAAGTTGACATTACGATGATAGCGAAGCCGAAAAAAGTGGGTCCGACAATTCCGTCTGTCTGTCTGTATGTCTGTATGTCTGTACCTCGAACTACAGCCTAAACTACCGGAGGTATTTTCTTCAAACTCGGTAGTTAAGGGTCTTCGGTGATTCCCTAGAGGAGAAATTGAAATTTTTTTTTTTAGCTCCAAAACTAAGGGTACCCCCCGTACACCCGTAATACAAAATATTATTTATCTCGAAAACGGCTCCAACGATTTTGATAAAAAAAATTAAGTGTGATATTATGGACATGGACTACATTTTAGTCAACAAAAATTTTGGGGCAAAATGTTATTAGGGGTACCTGCCATAGGCCCGTTTTTTTGATTTTCGACTTTCTCATTAACGGCTCTAAGGATTTTAACCCAAAATTTTTAGCAGGAGTCCACTTAAGTTTAAAATAATATTGTATATAAAAATATTCGAAAAAATATTTATTGGGTTTTTAAAAAAAAAAAAAAAAATTTAAATCAATATCTTCAAAACCTATGAACGATTATTTTTTGAAATTATTTCCTAAAACCAATATTATTAAATACTTTAAATTCGCATCCCACATTTTTTTCTTGAAAAATTTTAGAGAAATTTCTTATATAAAAAATGTATTTAATAGTAAAACGGTTTTTTAAAGTTTAATTGCATAAATTCATACTTTTCTAGAAATCAGATGGCAATTATATGCATTTGAACATTATTATCTCATTAAATCCATGTTTTATATTTATAAAATGTATCTTAAATTCCAAAGTACTTTTACATAAGAGCAAGTTCGTGCGATCCAGTCGTGCATTTTATTTTATTAAGTTACAAAATTCAAAACAAAAAAGTTATTTTCCTTAAAATACTTCAATCTTTGACATTGAATATTGAATATTGAACATTGAAAAAAGTATATAAGACCATTTTTGTAGAGCGTTCAATTTCCTATAAATATTGACTATGCGATTGGTTAAACGATCTATTGTTGATAAGATATGACCATTTTTATAATGATACTAAATTGAAAATGGAAAACTATTCGTATGATGAGCATAATCTTCCCGTCAATATTAAGAGCTATTGTTTGGTAAGTACTTTCTAGAGGTACCTAGGAACTTGTTTTCATGTGTCGGATCCAAAAAAAAAGATACTTGATTTTTTTGACCCACCCTCGTATGTATGTTTATTTTTTAAATAAAACGTGTTCAAATATTTTTGTGTGTGTATTCTTTTTCAGATTTTTCAAGGTTTTCGTAAGTTGAAAATGAAATGTTCATAGTAAATGTCTGGGATGAATATTTTAGTTTTTAGTTGACCGACTCGTGCAATTATACGGGTTTCGTTTAATTGAACAGGTCGGTCAATTAAGCGGGGTTTCGTTAATTGAACCACCCGGATAATTGACCGAAAAATCTGACAAAATGGTCAGTGCAATTAAGCGGGGAATACTGTACAATTTTATTTTAAGCTTAAGGGGGCTCTTGCTAATAAAGTTAAGTTAAAATCGTTAGAGCCGTTAATGAGAAAGTCGAAAATAAAAAAAAAACGGTTCTATGACATGTACCGTTAATAACATTTTCCCCAAAATGTTTGTTGATCAAAATGTAGTCCATGCCTATAATAGCACACACTTTTCTTTTTATCAAAATCGTTATAGCCGTTTTTGAGATAAATAAGGTTTTGCATTACGGGTGTATGGGGGACACCTTTAGTTTTGGAGAAAAAAAAATTCAATTTCCCCAGAGAATCACCGAAGACACTTAAGTACCAAGTTTGACGAAAATATATCCTGTGGCTTAGGCTTTAGATCGAGGTACAGACATACAGACATACATACATACAGACAGTTTAAACAGGTGTTCGAATTGTCCTCCTTGGTTTTGTATGCATGCTAGAGCGCGATTATGGATTTCACTGCTTCACTTCTGATAACGCTTCGAGAATACGCTCTTCTAATTCACCTTAATTTACTTTTTCGGTTGAATAAACAAGTTACATATTTCATTCTTCCCCATACAAAGAAATCTAATACTGTAAGGTCAGAAGAACATGCAAGCCAGTGAAAGGGTCCATTTCTTCCCTCTTAATTCTTAACCTCTTCGTAATAGTGGGCTGGAGTGCTATTCTGTTGGAAACATGATGAATTGATGAAGGTAGTTGAATAAGTGGAATGTCCACCAATTGTTCTGTTAAATCATTGCGCAAAGACTCCAGATAGTTTATAGAATTCAGCTTGGGGGTTAGTTTGAAGGGGCCGATTAATTTGTTTCCAATTACGCCCGTCCACATATCGACGCTGAATCTGTGTTGAAATGATTTCTGTCTCACTGTGCCGCTGCACTTTTGTTAAGTTTGTGAAATTTTGTGATCCTATCTCTTATAAATTGAGATTCTTACGTCGAAAGAATTCTGCTAATAACCTTGTTGTCATCCAAGCTTCGCTCCAACAACCACTTAGAGAACTCTAGTATCTTTTCCGGAAACAGTTCTTGCAGAGCTGTGCGGTGTTATGGATAAAGACTTTCTCCATATGCAGTACACTACAAATTTTATTATTGGAAACACAGAATTGTAAAGCTAAGCTTCTAATTAATGGCTCATTTGTGACAGTTTCCAGTATTCTTTGATCATTTGAACAGTTCTACTTGCTTGTGGAGCTTCCGCATTAGGTCGCGTATATGAAACTCCTCCGGTTTCTCGAAGCCTTCGATATGTATTTCCAGATACTCGTTGAAATTTTCTAGCCCTATCTGTTCTAATTGGGGCAGAAAAGATTCTGCATCATGGTCAAATAACGTGTAGAAGCCACAGTAGCCGCTTGATCATTTTCTTCAAAAAACTAAGGACCAATGATCCCTATTCTTGATATTACACAACACTCTTTCTTTCTATGTAGTGTAGTGGCTCTGGTGGAGCGAACGAGCGAACGTTTGAAAAATAAGTTTGTACACAAAAAACATAGACTGCTCAATCTTGGCGATGGAAAATAAGTTTTTTTACTCTGGCTTTGGAAAAATTTCAATAATTGACCGGTGTTGAATGCGATCCACATTAGCCTGGTTCTTTGTTTTCGAAAAAATAAAGTCCAATGATCCTTTATGAGGATAATCCACACCAAACTGTGCATCTTATAGTGGTAAAATTTGATGATCAATAACTATGGAATTTCCATTGGCTCATATCCTGCAATTTTGTGTACTCAAGTGACCATTGAGGCGAAATTACGCCTAAACACTCATTGTGAGTTTTTGAAAATTCATGTTTTTTGAGCCACTTGCGAATTTGATAGCGAGTGACGTTCCTATTGCTTTTTAGCCGATACTATGCTCACCAAGGTCATTACCAAGAAAATACGAAATTTCAGATGAAATCTAGAACCGTGTGGAAGGTCTGAATTTAAAACGAGTCTTATATTTATTACGATGATATTACATAAATTCAATATTAGAAGTTTACAGCCTCTCAGTCTCTGCGAACTGGTATTTTGGGTAATTCTACCAATCGTTCCGGTCTTCAGTTATTCTGGTATCTGGTTATCTGCGCTTCAAGATTCAAGTTCTGGTGTTTGGCATCGAGTTATCTGATTTCTGAGGATTCGGATTTTGGTTTTAGTCCTCGTTTTCTTATGTTTTTGTACCCTTTTGCTTCTTTCAGAAGGTCTTCGGTTCGATTCAAAGCCGCTGCAAAAAATTTATTCAGAAGTGTACTACCTCTTATAGGAAATTGACAAATTCCATAAGAGTGTCCCTTGTCATGAAAAGTGCAGCTCATTAGCTGCTTGGAATCGGAATTTGCATTTTTCATTACTTTTCTTAGGGTTTCAGGTCCCAGCGTTGCACTTCTTCTTGGATATTGACCTCAAGCTGTTGCGCGGTTCTTGACTTATTGGCATGTGCATCTTACTTTCAAGTTATCTGCAAAGGAAAAAATCTGAAGCCGTCAAATCAGTTGAACGTGGTGGCCAGTTTAACTTAGAAAAAAAGCCATATTATCCGTTAATAAAAAATTTACCTCAAGAAGGCCAATTTGGATTAGGTGTATGAACTGTGACTCCATCTTGTTAGAACTTCCCTAAGCAAACTTATGGCAAACACAATCGGACCTTCGGCAAGCAAGCGAAAACTAATGATGGCGACAAAGTATTCCATTCTCCTCTAAAGCAAGAAAGACCCGCCTGCCAGTATGGAGACTTGAACTTAGACAACGTCTATCACACTGTCTTTGTATGCAGCAGATGAGAAACCCTCCGCCAGGACCTACAAGTAAGCATATCGGTGAATTAAGTCAGGTAAATGGACAGCAATGGAAAATAAAAGCGTATCCGACCCAGATCCTGAAAAAATAAAATGCACGACTGGGTCGCACGAACTTGCTCCTATGTAATGGACTGGGAATTTTAAAAACGAATGTTATTAGAGAAAACTGTTCATAAGGATAAAATTAATTTTTAAATTCTTTTTTAGTCTTTAACAAAAATTATAAGTCCTTGTAGTGGTTTCTTTAAAAGAAGCTTTTATATACAAACTTTTTAAAAGCTTTTTAAGAAAAAATTTTGGTACGCTAGTTTAAAGTTTTTATTATTGTTCGAATAAAAATTATATTTACGAAAAGAAATATTGACCCGTTTCGGAGATATCGAATTTTCAAAAAAAAGAAAAAAAAAATAGATTTTTTTTTTCAAAAATTCAAAAAATATTTATTTTAAAGTTTTGAAATGCAATGTGTTTTACACTTTTAGAAGCATCTCTATAAAAAATTTCATTAAGATCCGTTATGTGGATAATGAGAAATTCAAAATTCGAAAAAATGGTTCTATGGTAGGTACAAGCTGTAATATCTTAATTTCAAAATTTTTTTTATTAAATTAAAGATCGTAAAAATTAATTGAAAGAAAAAAAATTTTATCAAAATTCTAGGTGCCGTTTTCGAGAAAAATACGATTCTTGAAAACCATTTTTTTTAATTTTTTAGCATTTGTATGGTAGGTACCTTTATTTTTAGGTAAAATAAAAATTTTTTTTTCACATTTTGTAGATTATATTGAGAAACTTTTATTTATCAAGTTTAAAAAAAATCTAGCATGGGGTTTTCGAAATATTGAGTTTTGAAAAAAAAATTTTGAAGTTTTTTTAAAAATCCAAAAAATTTTTTTTGAAAATTTGAGTACACAATTCTATTTATGTTTTTGGGGAGCTTTAGCAAACAAAAAATAATCAAAATCGGTTGAACTGTTTTTGAGAAAATCAAAAACAAAAAAAATGGTTCCATGGGGGGTACCCTCAATAACCATTTTTCGGAAAAATTTTTTCAACCAGTACTTAGATTTAATTAAATAAAATTTTTCTGTATCTTTATTTTTAAAGAAAAAAAAATGTTTATAAAATTTCGAAAAAAATTCGTATGGGGGGTACCGTTATTTTTGGTCTTAAAAAAAAAAAGAAAAAAACGTGTGGGGGGAAAAAATTAAAAATGATATCTACCAAGTTTAAAGAAAATCGGCCGAGTCGTTTAGCCTGTAGTCGAACAGACAGACAGACAGACAGACAGAATTGCGAGACCCACGTTTTTAGTCTTCGCTATCATCGTAATGTCAACTTTGATCAAAATCTCGAGTTCGATTTTTTTTACGAATGCATAACTTGCCTTATAGTACCTATAAGTCGCAAGTAAAAAGAGAAGTGCGAGTTCACAAAGAGATAGAACCCGCTAATTAAACAGGACAAAAAAAACTTGTAAGAACGACTCTGAATTGTTTTCTACCTCTAAACTCTTGGTATTGACATTCATCCATATTAAGTGCAACTATAGCTCGTCGTTTTGGAAAAAAATATCGTCCAATGACCTTTTCTGGGGTTAGGTTAGGTTAGGTAAGTGGGCTGACAGTTGATCTTGTTACTGTCACACTTAGATCAATGTAGATCCATTGTGATACCCTAGGGTTTGTGACCCTTTTTATTGAAACCTATGATAATCCTATGTCCATCAAGCCCGTTAAGGGTAGGGTTACAGCAAGCTTTAGCCTGAAATGTACTTCTCGGGGATATTCCTTTCCTTTACCTTCACTTGAGAAATCATTCCCCCCACCAGACCCGTAGGAGCATGTGGCTCCTTGCAACGCCTGGTAGATGAGTTTGAAAAGTCAGTTTTGGTGTATATATTCGTTTGTTTGTTCGTTAGTTAAGTCGAAGAGGTTGCTACCAAACCAAAGAGGATTTTACCAATCTTAGGTAGATGTGACCCCATCGACCTACTGATGCTCATGCTTAACGTAGGAGTGGCAACCGCAGGTGTATAGGCGAGGTGCCCATTCTCCGTTGGTGCCGCTCTCACAAGAAACACGTGCGTCGTTGTCATTTACGTTCGTACTACACTGTCGTACTGTAGTAGAAGGCGGTTTTCATGGATCAGGAATTCTCAAGCCATTTGGTATCATTAACGAATTTTAATATGATTTTGCTTGGAATGTCAGAGAGCTCCTCTAAGTCGTTGAAGAAGTGCCTCCCTAGATGTCTGTTTCTTAGATGATATAGCGCAGGGCAGTGACACAGGTAGTGAGGAGTGTCCTCATGTATCTCCTCGTCACCGCATCCTCTGCATAAGTCGTCCATACTGAGTTTCATCTTTTTCTTGTGATAACCGAGTTGGTTGTGGCCTGTGATAATGCTCACGAGAAGAGAGAGAGACTTTTTATTCAGTTGGATGATAATTTCGGTCTTTTGTTTACTGAAACTAGGCCATAATTTTTTGGTTGTAAGACAGGAATCGAGAGACATCCATCTCTTGTTTGCTAAAGCTAGACTTTTACTCTTGATTACCTGTTTAAGATTGCATGGTGGGATTTGAACTGTTTTGTCTGCTTGATTAGGATCAAGTGTTGATCCTATTCTTGCCAGCTCGTCAGCGCTTTCATTTCCTGGGACACCACTGTGACCAGGAACCCAGCAGAGTCTAATGTTGTGCTGTGTACCAAGAACCCTAAGCTCTTCGCGACAGCAAGTTACAAGCTTCGATTTGATTTCAGTGGCAGAAATCGCTTTTATTGCCGCTTGGCTATCAATGAAAAAGGTGATATCAGCTTGTGGTATTGCCATCATTGAGACTTGTTTCGCAGCTTTCGTCACTGCCAGGACCTCAGCTTGAAAGACACTGCTGTAGTCAGGAAGTCTGAATGAGCTGGATAGTCCAAGGGTTTCTGAAAAGAATCCTTAATGTTGAGACTCCAGTTTAATTTCTTATCCAGGATCACGCCGAGATATTTAGCGTGTTCGGAGAGTTTGAGTTGGGTCCCTTCAATTATGGGAATTTTAAAAGTCGGTAGTTTCCTTTTGTTCGTAAAAAGAACCAGTTCGGTTTTTTGCGGATTAACCGCTAGACCGAAGTTTTTAGTCCATGCATTCACTATACATAAGGCATTCTCTAACTGTTCGCTAATAGTGGAGGGAAATTTACCTGTCGCTAGTAATGCTAGGTCGTCAGCATAAGCAATTAATTGGACTCCACTATACTTAAGTCTCATTAGAACTGCGTTCATCACGAGTGTCCAGAGAAGCGGAGAAAGCACTCCACCTTGTGGAGTCTCTCTAGAAGTAGATACTTTAATCTGTACTTCTCCTAGCTCCGAATTGATCTGTCTGTTTTTTAACATACACATTATCCATCTGATGATGGTATTATGCACATTAAGATTTATGAGCGCTCCTTCAACTGCCTCGTTTCGGACATTATTAAAAGCTCCTTCAATGTCTAAAAAAGCAGCAAGGGTGTATTCCTTGTTTTTGAGCGTTCTTTCAATCGTGTGGACGACACTATGAAGTGCTGTCTCAACACTTTTTCCTTTAGTATAAGCATGTTGGGCTGGAGATATGACCTCCGGGCTCAGTGTGCTACGTATATGTATGTCTATTAGTCTTTCAAACGTTTTTAAGAGAAAAGATGTTAGACTAATGGGTCTGAAGTCTTTGGCATTCGTGTGGCTAGGCTTTCCAGCTTTCGGAATAAATACCACTTTGACTTCTCGCCACGCTTTAGGCACATATCCCCAAATCATGCTGCTTAGGAATATGTTTTTTAAGTGTGGGATGACATGCTCTTCACATTTTTGTAGCATCATGGGGAAGACACCATCCAAGCCAGGTGATTTATACGGTGAAAAGGAGTTTATAGCCCATTTTAACTTTTTTTCCGTAATGAGCTCTGCTGGTGTCGCGTTCTGTGTACAGAGCTCCATTTGTGGGTTGTAATTCAGGTTAGGGATGCAACCAGGAAAGTGAGCGTCTACTAGGAGTTCCAGTGTTTCGCCGCACGATTCTGTCCAATGTCCATTGGGTTCCTTAAGAGATCCCAGAACAATAGGCCCCTTAGCAAGTATTTTCCTGAGTCTTGCTGATTCGTTAGTACTTTCAATTTGACTGCAGAATGTTCTCCACGAGCTGCGTTTGGCTCTTTGTGTTTCCATCTTGAAATTCTTCTGACTGGACTTATACGTTTCCCAGTCAGTTTTTGCTCTTGTGCGCTTGGCAACATTAAAAAGTCTCCTTGTTTCTTTCCTGATGTTGCCAAGTTCAGTGGTCCACCAGGGTGGTTTCTTCTTACCCTGTCCCCATGGTTTCATTGGACAACCTTTTTCCAATGCTTTACCAAGAATCTCTGTAAAACTATCTGTAGCTTTGTCTATATTCTCGGGTTTTTGTATCGCATTAGTATTCAGTTTTTGTATTCCGGTTACTACTTCCCTATTAAAAATGTCCCAGTTGGTTTTCCTGAGATTTCTAAATGGTTTTCGAGGATCTTTGGTGTCGGGTATTAGAAATTCTATGAGCCTATGGTCAGAGAAAGATTCGTCTTTTAAAACCCTCCACTGGTCTATGGAAATAGTGTCCGAGTTGCTAATTAGAGTAACATCGAGCACTTCGTTACGATTTTTGGTAATGAAAGTGGGCTCGTTGCCCCTATTCGCTACTAAAATATCATTTTCTATAATAAATTCAAAAAGTAACTCACCTCTATCGTTGGTGTCGGTACTTCCCCACTGAGAATGGTGTGCGTTGGCATCACAACCCATAGCGACATCCCATTTCTCCAGTGCGGCACGTTGTATAGTCTGCTTCGTCAACTCAGCTGGTGGTCCCTCTACTCCGTCACCCGGCATATAGCATGATATGATGATTAGTGGTGGGAGCCCAGCGCGTTCAAGTTTGACCGTCGTTTGGTCTAAACAACTATATGTGGATAGAAGAAAGAGTTTAATCTGTTTTCTAGCTACAATACATGTTCTAAATCTACTGTTAATGCCTACATTTGTAGTCTTGTACAGCGTCAGTTCTCTGGAGTGTAGGCCCTTTATTCTGCCACCTGATATCCAGGGTTCTTGAATCAGGGCAATGTCTATCTGTCTACTCTCCATGAGGTAGACCAAGTTGGCACTGGCGACTTTACTGTGGTGGAGATTTATTTGAATTACTTTCATATTGTTTTTAAAACCCCCACCTCCTTGTTTACCTTTTTCTTGTTTGATAATAGCCGCAACTTGCATCGGTTTGTACCGACCCGCACCTTAAAATCAATCTTCCTCAGAAGCGGAATTGATTTATGATTTAGGATCACAACCACTTCTGTGCCATCTTTAGTTTTCTCACCCATCTCAGCTACTACCCAATTCTGACTAAGTTGGTCAGTATTGAGTGATCTGAGGTATCTTTCAATACGATCCTTCGGGATGAGCGGTCCTTTCATAGTAAGCTTTGCTCTGGGTCTTGAAAAATCACTGATTTCCTTCCTTCCCATGAGGCGAAGGTCAGCGTTAGGCCACGGAGCTTCAGCTATTTTTGTGAAATTTTGCAGCCATGTGAGAGTGTGTTCGTCTTCACATGTCAGCATCTTGAATCCCTGGAAGGTACTGAGAGTACCGAAGAGTGGCGGTGGCCGGCTCTTTACGATAGCCTCATTTACCTCATCAAGGATCCGAAGTTCCATTAGTTGCCATTGATCCTCCGTTAGTTTCCGTGTAGGATTACCATAGTCTACTATGGCAACTTGTTGACCTACTACTGGAGATTTGGCCTTGGAGATTTTGGCTTTCTTTATTACGTTTTTCGGTGATGTGTTCGATGGTGAACTCGATTCTATTCTCGATCGCTTAGATGTACTTGCAATGGCTGGCGGGTCAGTGGATGGTACATGACTTTCCGCAGTAATCTCAGCGATCGGCTTTTTCATTTTGTTGTCGCGTTTGTCAGTAGTTTGTTTGTGTTTGTCAGTTGTTGGTGTTGTTGATGTTGTTGTCGTTAGTCTTTGTTTGGATCTGTCCAGAGCCAGCCGTTCCTTAACCGCTAAGGTTTCTGGGTTTTTGTTTGTTAGGAACCGAACAGTCCTCGTATCGTTCCGTTTTTGTCGGCGTTGAAGTTCCTTGTCACTGAGGAGTCTCTTCCCCTTGCGCCGCACTGCAGGCACTGCCTTGCGTTGCAAGGTTGGATTCTCCAAAACTGTCTTGTCAGTTATGTCACTGTTTAGAGTAACGTTACCAATGAGTTCACCCGGTTTAGAGGAACAAGACACATTTAAGTCACATGTAGGGCTGAGGCCCAGGATGTTTCCCGTATGTCCCCTATTCGTTTCAACCTCCCCAGGAGCTTCCTTCACACCGCCCAGGCCCGTAGGAGCAGGTGGCTCCATGCAGCGTCTGATTGGCGTGTCGGAAAGCTTCTTGGTTTGTTCCTTCATTGGGTCCGTAGTGTTCTGTTGCCCTGATAAAGAAGACATAGACGCATTCAAGTTGCATTTGGGGCTGTGGCCCTGAATGTTCCTCACGTGCGTTACCCCTGCATTTACCTCTCCCGGAGATATCTTACCACTCTTCAAACCCGTAGGAGCGGAGTGCTCCATGCAACGCCTGGCAGGTGAGTATGATATTCCGGTAGTTGGTTCTTGTTGTATGTTAGTTTTTGTCTTTGCTTTGTGTATTGATGATGCCGCCCGCTCCTTGGTAAAGGTTTTAACGATACCCGAAGCAGGAGGTCCCATCAATCCACTCACGCTAGTGTTCCCCGCAGGAGTAGCCTCCGCCTATGAGTGGGCAAGTGGCCCATTCTTCATTGGAAACTCCTTCTGCAGAAGAGCACGTGCGTTGTGCAGTCTTTTCCGTTCTGGGTCTGTTAGTTCATCCCAACTCTTTGTGCCAAGTCGTTTGACTGTTTTCCTACAGTTGGAGATTTTGCTCCTCCTGGAGGAAGTCGAGAGTTCGGAGAGGTTGGAACTGGCAACGGAACAGCAGTCAATGACATCGTCACTGTCAACTGTACCGACGCTGGCCCCGTCCCCTACTCCGAGATTGGCAAAAGGGTTGAGGAGTAAGTCTTCATCCTCGTCTGTCATTGTCGTTGTTGTTTTGTCTTTTGTCCTTGTTATTGTAAATTGTTGTCACTGGCGACTTAGCTTCTTGCAAAGCCAAGCCCTCGCCGGCAGCCGTGACTTCTGCCGACACTTTAGCGTATATCCCCGCTAGATTTTTATTTGTTTCTGTTGTGTCTGTCATAGTTTGTTCATAGGTTTGGGTTTCTTGGTTTGTTTTAAAACTACAGCCGGCCAGCTGAGAGTTTAAGGATGTAAATCTCCAGCTGGCCAGCTGAGGCTCTAAAACGTAAGCCTCCTCACCGCCTCAAGGTGAACCCTTCTGGGGTTATTTCGCACCAAATTGTGCATCTTAGTGTGAGCACTTGACGTTCAACAATTATTTTTGGATTTTCGATGCCCCATATTTGTATTTTTGATTATTAACGTTGCAGTTTTTTTGTGAACCAATTGAATCTTATATGGAAAATGGTGTAACAGCATTTAAATTCCTTACAAATTCCTTTACCTCAATACTTGCTTGCACTTGAGTAATGTTCACATCATTTCGAACTGCACGCGAGGTCTTACAGAAGTCTTCCAGAAAACGCTGGGACTATCGATAAATTCTTGGAGCACTGGGCGTGTTTCGATATAATTTTTGTGTCTAGATAATTAAATGTCGACTTTGAAAATAAAATGGAAAAACTTTTGTTCTCTACGCTAAATCTTTCAATCATAAATTAACAAGTTGGGCTTGATTATGAGAACTAACTATGAAAGGGTAAGTCTAATAATAAAACCCAACTTATGCACCACCCTGTATGTTATAATTATGCGTGTTACCATATTTGTCCGATGCCATTTATGTTGTGGCGTGGTATGTTCTGTCGAAATTCCTCACGTTGCGATTGCGTCATACAAGGCTGTGTTCTCCTTCTCCTACATATCTATGGGAAACAGTATACAGAACGCTTGATTTGTATATGCAGGTAAACGGCACAATACACTAATCCACACCACAACAGGCGTGTGGTTCCGACTTAATAATGATTAGATATGTGAACTCAAACAAAAAGTTATTATTTATCCATGAACGAGAGAGTCCGGCTTTGCGAATTAATTATTTGTTAAAATTTTTAATCTGATAGCATCATAGAATTTAAAATACGGCAACAATGGCTGACAATGAGATTTAATATTTAGGAGGGATCCCTCGTTAAAAACGCGTTATAATAGGAGGATGATGCAACATTGGGTTGGCCCACAGGAACAAGGAGTGCACTACTTGACAAGTAGAGCACTACACACACACTTGGGCTGCTGCTACATGCTGCTTGCTGCGCAGTGGATGAAAGGGCTTAACAGAATTTGATATTCAAGCTCTTTTCAACCTCTTTTGTACTAATTTACATATATGACATTAAAATATTTGCATTTTACACAGATAGTCACCTAATAAACGTGATGCACATGACTAGGGAGGTGCGCGTGTTGTAGCTTGATACTAATAAGGGAAAGGGCGGTTGGATATATTGCTTCAATATGAGCGGCAGTCTGTGATTAAATAAAAGGTATACATCAGATACCTTGCTAATTGTGCAATAGAATATGTCAGCTTCCAATCATGACACAAACAAAAATTGAAATTAATTAGGTGATATACATATGTAATACTTCTTGGTATAAAGCCTATGTATCTTGCCGGAGCTTGCGTCTAAAAATAATAATGTATTTCAGGAATACGGCCTTTTGCAAGGTAGAGTGTAAAGTTTTAGATACTCGTAGATAGATAGACTTTTATTTCGTTTTAAATTTTTCAATGGTTTGTTACCGTACATTTTACATTATAGAGATAAGATACCGTATTCATATCATTCAACTAAAACATTATTTTTGTAAGGGTTCTATAAGTAATTTTGAATTTAAACATTATATTTGGAGGAAACACGATACAACCTCCATTAGAAAAAAAAAGAAAAAAAATGTGTAAGATATACAAACATATGTATATTACTATAGATAACTCAATACTAATGACTAGAAGATATATATAAAACATGAGTTAAATATTAAATAAATTAGATACATTCAATAAATTAAACAGTTTTAAATAAACTAACTTTACATTGATAAACATACAAAAAATATAATATAATAAGTTTCAATAAATTAACAATACAAATTTAAATTAACATACAAAAGCATGAATGAATAAAGAAGTAAATAAATTAGCAATAGATAAATAAATAAATTAACAAAACAAAAGAAATAAATATGTAAATTAATTAATTAATAGATAAATAGATAAATAAATAAATAAAAAATAAATAAATAAAAAAATTCAATAATGAAACAATAATAACAATAAATAAATAAATAAACAAAGAAATAAATTAATTAATAAATAAATAGATACAAAACATGAATACAGAATTCAATAAATAAATAATCACAAACTTAGAAAGTATATGAACAAATGTAATTAACAGTAAAAAAAATAAAATCCACGACTGGGTCGCACGAACTTGCTCCTATGTAATAGACTAGGAATTTAAAAATGTTTGTTACTAGAGAAAACTGTTCAACAGGATAAATTTTATTTTTTAAACTCTTTTAGTAGTAAGAGAAAGGAACAGAATGTTATGCAAATATGAATAATGCAAGAACAAAAATTATAAGTCGTTGTAGTGGTTTCTCAAAAAAATAAGATTTTATATAAAAAATTCTTGAAACATTTTTAAGAAAAAAATTTTGGTACGCCAATTTAAAATTTTATTATTGTTCGAACAGAAATTAAATTTACAAAAAAATATATTAAGCCGTTTTAAAAATATTGAATTTTCCAACAAAGAAAATAGATTTTTTTTGTTTGTTCAAAATTCAAAAAAATATTTTTCTTAAGGTTTTTAAATGCAATGTTTTTTAAACTTTTTTGAAGCATCTCTGTACAAAATTTCATAAAGATCCATCATGTCATTTATGAGAAATTCAAAATTCGAAAAAAATGGTTCTATGGTAGGTACAAGCTGTAATATCTTAATTTCAAATTTTGTTTTTATTAAATTAAAGATCATAATAATTAATTGATAGAAAAAGAATTTTCTCAAAATTTTAGGCGCCGTTTTCGAGAAAAATACGATTTTTGAAAACCATTTTTTGATTTTTTCTTACATTTGTATGGTGGGTAGGTACCTTTATTTTAAGGTAAAATAAAGTTTGTTTTCTCACATCTTGTACATAGATTATATTAAAAAACTTTTATTTATCAGGTTTAAAAAAAAATCTAGCATGGGGTTTTCAAAATATTGAATTTTGAAAAAAGGAAATTTGAAGTTTTTTTTAAAAATCCAAAAAAAAAATTTTTTTAAAATTTGAATACACAATTCTATTTTAGTTTTTGGGGAGCTTTAACAAAACAAAAATTATAAAAATCACTTTTACCGTTTTTGATAAAATCAAAAACGAAAAAAATGTTTTCATGGGGGGTACCCTCAATAACCATTTTTCGCAAATTTTTTTTTCAACTACTACCTAGTTTTAACTAAATGAAATTTTTTGTATTTTTATTTTTTAAATCTGTCGAAAAGTTTTTGAGAAAAACAAATATTTATAAAACTTCGAAAAAAATTCGTATGGCAGGTACCGTTATTTAGTTTAAAGAAAATCGGCCGAGCCGCTTAGGCTGTAGTCGAACAGACAGACAGAATTACGAAACCCACTTTTTTAGTCTTCGCTTTCATCGTAATGTCAACTTTGATCAAAATCTAGAGTTCGATGTTTTTACGAATGCATAACTTGCCTTTTAGTACCTATAAGTTGCAACTAAAAATCATCATGAATCAATATTATATACTTTTTATGATCATATTAAGATCGATTAGCTAGTTGGCTTACGAGAATATTCTCAGCAAAATCCACGCTCTCGCCTGGAGATCAGAAGTCGAGTGATTCCAAGGAAGATCTAGCATCATTTTAAGGATTCTATTTTGAGAAACTTGCAACTTTTGCATGTGACATTTAGCCGCTTTATTCCAAACGGGATAGCCATACAACAGAATTTCCTGAAAAACAACTTTGTGAATAATTATTTTGTTTTCGTTTGACAGCAATGATTTTCTATTGATGAAAGGAAAAAGCATTCTTATAGCAATGTTGACTTTTCCTACGGTTTGTGTTATATGGTGGTTGAATCTTAATTTGGAGTCAAGGACAAGGTGAATTCCAAGATATTTAGGAGTAACTTGACGTTCCCAATAAACTGTTTTTCCAAGGATACGTAATTGGCACTCTTCCATGAAAATTACTTTTTTGCAGCACTGTTTTTACGGTTTCAGGGTTAACATCTTATTGCAAGAATTTCCTTACCTCCGCCGTCTACTTTGGTGCACTAACGAGTATTTGGGTTTTTTTTTTAACTTATTACAATATACAACGTTCATCGCCTGCAGTAAACTTTTTTGGTCTTCAAGATTTTTATAAATTTTCAACAGATTTTGTTGTTTTGAATATTTTTATGATATCTCCTACCGTAAACTTGCTTCTTTTTACAATTTCTGCAGTAGCACGTAGAGAGTTACCTTCTTCAAAATGTTTTATCATTATTTTTCGCACTTTTATCGTTGTATATCCACATTGTTCTTCCATTTTGACCTTACATAAAATTCAAATCGAATAAATATTTGACATAATATGTAACGGAATTTAAAGAACCTAAAAGTATTATATTTGTTCCGTTAAAAAAAAAAATGAGTATACCACAGGGTGTCCGATTTCGTTTTTGATATTGAATTTGCGATTGTTTTCTTTTAAATTAAATTTGGATGACAATTTGTTAATAAAAATGTAATTTGTGCTTAATATCCAGATTTTATAATAAAAACTATGTATAAATGCAGAAATACGCTATATCCAAACCTTCATCAATTTTATTTTGTGATGTAATGAGAAAAAAATTATGTGTCCGATTTCTTTTTTGATGCACTGTATGTGTTGTAAGTTTTCGTTGCTGTTGAAGTTGCTCTGTCAATCTGTTTCTTGTATTACACTACGTAGATAAATCTACGAAGTAGAGGCACTGAAACTGAAAGCACTGACAACTGAGACCAACTGCTTAGACATTACAACAAGGAGAGACACACAGAAATAAAGAACAACAGAAGAAACACATATCAACCAGTGGTACCACTTTACTTTAATTGGAATAGATCTACTTCTTTTTTTTAATTTTAAAAAATAAATCCAAAATCTACTTCTTTTTCTCTATTTCACTCTAAGTAGTAGTATGTAGCCCCATAATTACCATAAAATAAAAAAACGTCAGTACAGTACGAATACACAAATGGGTAATTGTATACGAAATTTATTTAAAATTAAAAGAAATGTAGTGACAATTTTAAATATTTAATAATATTCATTTAAGAAAAAAAAAAATTTTGTATGCTTTATTTTTTCTAAAAGCAAGTAAAAAGTCACTTTGAAATCTACTCCGATTTTTCTCAATTTACTTCACTTTTTTCTTTAAATCTACTTCTAAATAACCGACACGGTTGGTATTGAACGGTCCCCCATCTAAGAATTAACCACGCACAATGATGCTTCGCTGATCGATGGGAAGCGGTGCTTTCATCAAGGCCTAGGCCGTTGCCTAAATGTCTGTAACTGACAGTGTCGATAGGAAAGTTCATAAATGATAAGGTAATTTTAGGAATCGACAATGTAGTTCACCCAGCGAATTTCATAATTAAGTTTTACAGATCGAGTTGACTCACCGGAAGTAAAATTCTTCGAATTCTGTAGTTGACATGAATATCTTTTAAGTTCACTTCGATTTTCACAAAAATGGGGAAGAATTTTAGAAAAAACTCTTATTCGGGCCTTATTTCAGCCACCTACCTTACACAAAATTTTGAAATTTTTGAATTTCGGAATTTACAGAATTTTTAATACATATTGTATTTACGGTACTGAAAAATAGTGTCATCAGTCCAAATAAGTGTTTGCCCCAGTTTAATATAATACATTTACTGAAAGGTACCCGCTAATAGCATTTCACAAAATTACCTGCCCAACCCTCCTTTGTTCTCATTTTTTGTGTACACTGGTATAGACTTTCCAGTGAAACGCACAATTTTCTAAGTCATTTCGCATTATAAAAAATGCATAGAATTATTAAAACAAAAAGCCCCTCTCAACATCCCAATATAAAGCCCCACTTTATTGTGCACATGAAAGAGTTTTTCAAGCGAAAACAAGATAAGGGTGAGAAGTGTAAAATAAGAATTTAGCTTATGCACAAAGACAATAAACACCCATTGCCGATGTCAAGAGCTTCCATTTGCATGAGAATTAGTGAAAGTTAGAGCATAAGAACAATAAGCCTTAAAGGAGCACTTTGTATTGTGTTTTGTATCTCTTCCACCAAGTAGGTACATAAATGCAAGTGAAAATGGTGTTGAATGAGGAAAACAAAAAAAAAAAAAAACGCATCAACACACGCTCTACATATAAATCTAGATCCAAAGCTTCGAAAACAGGATACAGCTGCACTTAGGAATGTGTTTTATGAACGGGCATTAAACTAAATTAACTTGTCCTTGGGCTGCATTAGATACCTATAATATTTTCTTTTGTTTAAAAAACTCACTTGGTATAGAAAAAAGAAGCAAACACATAGTTTTGACTTAAGTTGCATTAAAATTTCTTTAAATTAAAGCCGAAGCAAAGTTAAATAACATAACACCGTTATACTGGTACCATATATGTCGTCTAGGTCCATACGGTTCAATTTGGGCCATAAGAAACCGGCTATCGTGGTTCTGTAGAGCTCGCCATTGAAGGTAACCAACTCACTAACGTCGTTTTGAAAAAGTGTGGACCGCGCCTGCGCATTATCCACATCAAATTGTACCTTTTTGAGAATGCATACAGGCCTCATGTGTGTTGGTGGATTATGGCGGCCCATAAACGTCAATTTTGGCAAAAATGCACCTCGTCGCTTCAGATGATTTTTCGTCCAAAATTGGGGTACTCTTTTAAACGCTCCGAAGCACAGAGAGCCACCAAATGGGTCTGTCTGTGCTTAGGAACTTTGAGCTCCTGGGTCGGTAGGGTCTTGTTTGATTATAAGCTCAAGTCCCGATGCAAAATTTGCGAAATTGAAGACTGCGAAAGGGCGAGCTCTAGTACACGGCGAGGAATCGACCATAGTTTTCGTGAGCATCCGTAAATGCGACCAATAACAGTATTCGTGTGTCTATAGCCTGAAAAGTGATGGTCGATTACATAACCAAGGCTATTAAAGTGATCAACTGTTACGATCACTTAGCCAAATGTCAATTAGATTAGACATATAAAACTGGGAAATTGGAATGACCTGTGATTTTAAGGGATTCAAGAGCAGGCCGTAGGCAATGTACCAAGTATTTATTTCACAAAGATCGTCGTTGACAGAAAGTTCATTAAGCTTATGAAAAGGTCTGGCAAGATTAAGTTGAACATCATTAGCATATAAGTGGACCGAACCATGCAAAGAACAAGAAGGCAGATCGTTAATGAATATGCAAAAGAGCATTAGACCTAGGATCGATTCCTGTGGTACTCCTTGTTTGTCAAGTCTAGAGCAGAGAATTTCCCACCAGAAACGAGTCTTTAAAATCTGTCAGACACACAGATTGTTATGAGCGAGCATGCTCTGTCGCTGACGCCGAAGAAGATTAGCAATTTTCACTTATCAAAGGCTTTAAAGAAATCGAGTAAGCAGAGGATATCAATCATCAATGTGATCTTTATCATAGCCAACTTTAATTTCTTCGAGAAGATTGACCATAGCTGTGGGGCAGCTGTGATTTGCTCTGAATTTTGTTTTCATATAACAAGTTATGAGGGATTGATTCAGAATTTCCTTCTCCATTATCTTCTCAAGGACTTCGGAGAGATGGTAGAATTCTGATCAGTCTGACATAAGGCGTTTTTCTTTTTTAGTTCAGTATAGAGCTCTGAAAAGAGTCCGAGCATGTCGAGCATGTTCCGAACATTCTCTGAACCAAGCGTGCTCTGAGCGCTCTGAGTATATTTTGAAACAGACCTGAAAACTTATGTAGCTGTCGCCATTTTTTTTTAATTTCCATCTGTCAAATGCTTGTGTTAAGCATTTTACTCTGTCTGCTCAGTTATTGTATTCTGAGCTCATAGAGCGCACTCTGAACACGCTCAGATCATGCTCAGAACGAAAAACAAAACCACATTTTCGAAGCTCTGAACACTCTGAACTAAAAAAGAAACAATTTATTTTTTGACAACTCAGGTTCTGTTCTGAACTAAAAAAGAAAAACGCCTATAGGGTTTGTTCGTTGAGCCCTGAAGTCATCCAGTGGTCGCCCTAAATCGTTTTTTGAAACGTCACCCTGGTGAGTAAATTCTGTGTTTTTTGAGACCTGGGTCGCCCTGAACTCGCCCTAAAGTAGATCTAGGTATTTTGCTGGGGCGAGTTAAGGTAACGATCAAACTGTTGTCGGTTGGCGATTCGCATGTTGCATGTTATTGCTTGTGTTTGCAATTAAATGTTTTTTGTAAGTACTCATTGATGAAACATTCAGCAACAACGCAAAATTGTTTTCGTTCATTTTTAAAACTAATTTATAAAAAATGTAAAGTTTTATCAGAGAACATAATTATTTTGTCTTGCTTTTAGTTGTCAACAAAACAGTTGGCAGCCCTTGGGTGTTTTTTTGAAAACCGAAAACCCCAGTTTTTTTTTGATAACTCTGAGGGTTGTCAAGAAAACCTAGGTCAACCCTGGGTAAAGTTGAACGAACGAACCTATAATATGAAAAAGTGCAGTCTCGTTTCTTGACGATAGGAAAAACTCTGAAAATTTTTCAAAAAGGAGGAAAATTAGATATGGCGATGCACCAAGTGATAATGTTAGTGATATATGGATTATGATTAGGTGTAATATCAGTTTAACGGAGCGAATGGGGAAACTCGCTTCACCAATTGAGTCAAACTTAACAGCGACCACATTATTTCATAAATTCATCCTCACTGACAACCTCAAAATCCTCAAGCCTAGGCACAGAAGCCGACGAGTTAAAAGCTTTATTTACTTCAAAATCATCAACAGGAACAGAATTACCAAGGACGAAATCATTAAACTCATTAGGGTCAAACGAGTACTCAGACCCAGTTTCCTTGCAAACGCAAATTTTACTGAGGTTTCCCAATATTTTCTTGGCAGGTAAAGAGGTATTTATTTTGGAAGAATTAGAGTTTATTTTCGATGATCGAGTTTTGATTGTTTCTGGATTACGGGCTACTGTAAAAGCTCTCCACTTATTGAGACTTAGTCTACGCTTCCATCCACAATGTACTTTATTTATATTTTTAATAGCAGTAATTACTACCGAGGTAAACTAAGGCCAATGACTATTTTGGATTCTAACCGTCTTTGTAGGAAAATATTCATTAAACAATTGGAGCAAGAGATGTTGAAAGAAGTAAACTTTATCGCATTCGCATTCGGATATAGGCGACAACTTAGCCATGAAGAAGAAGCAGTAGCCAGATGAAGGTAGAAAGATTCAATTGAGTTGAAGCTGTCTTGGAACTAGGTGAAACACAGGTTGGTACGAATAATTATCGATCAAAATTTCGCCTGCCTGGATATAACTAAATGCCATCACGGCCTTTTAATTTATATTATATATGCAATCACATCGTCTATTGATGATTCATTTAAAGGAGGTCAAATCTCAATAAGTTTGCTGTGCTCTCTGATTTAATTTCCCGAGTTGTTTCCTTGTACCCTCATACTGAAGTCGTTACACAATTCAACTTGGCTCTGCTATACATGACAGACAACACCCGAGGGAAGATATGTTGAGATCTTTGCTGAGATGCCTTACTCAGCTTGTAGATGAACCAACTTGGTTCCATATAAAGGTTTTTAAACGACGTACTCTTAAAACCTAGAATCAACCAAAATAAAAATATTTTTTAAGGTAGTTCAAATTTTAATACATTATTTTTTTTTGTTCATTTTTGGACTTAGAAAATTTTTCTTATTTTTCTTAGTTTTTGTATTGATAAACCTATATTTTAACACTTAGAATATTTTTCATTATTTTGAAAATAATTTTTTTTTATACTCGCACACCACATGCTGCTGGGCAAAACGCCTACACTTTCGTTTTTTTTCTTACTTCTAACCCTGATAAGTATTCGGCCCTACAGACCATTGTGTAATATCAGTCAATTTCTCGTGTCCCATTCATCCACTTAAAGAGAAGCGTCCCACTAGAACCGTTTTGCAATACGAGAAAGCCAACTGGGACGGACTGATTAACTTTTTTTTCGAATTTTCAACTAGCCACTATGTTTCCTCAATAGTTACGTTGATGCCACTGCTTATGTGATCTGATCACAGAAGTGATTTTCTTCGGATCCGTTTTTTTATTCCTTACAGAATTAACAGTAAGATCCTAAAGAAAAGTCTTGGTTTGATTAAAGCTGTAAACAAGTTATCAGGCTGAGAGAAGTAAGCTTCCGCTCTTACAAGGCCAACCCAACTGAGGAATATCGGAAAAAATATAAATAAGTCAGAAACCATTGCAACGCTGTTATCAAAAGAACCAAATTCTTACATGCCCAGAAATTAAAGCAAAAATCCTGCAGTACCCCTAGGTTAGGTTAGTTTAGGTTTAGGTGACTGCTGGCTGCTGGAAAAGCCAACACGCTTCGACCAATATTTGGTCCGTTGTGATACCACAAGATTCTAAAGATCACCCTTACTCGTTAAACCATGTGGAGCTAGCAATAAAGCACTAGGATAATTATAGTAGAAGTCCCCCAAGTGGAGTCTACGTCTTTGTGCTAGGGCAGGACAAGAATATAGAAGGTGAAAAACTTCTTCTTCATCCATGCAACTTCCGCAAAAATCATTTGCAGGAACTCCAAGCCGAAAAGCATGTATATCTATTAAGCAGTGTCTACAGTGATTGGGAAGACGAAAAGAGAGACAAACATTTAATCTTTCGGAGTATACGCCTCAACCGACCCCGTCATCGGTTTAAGATCCATCTGTGTAGAAATGAATCGCTTCGTCTACCAAAAATGACTCATTTTCCCAGGTAGACCTGGAAGGGATGGAAACTTGAAAGTTTTTATTGAATTTTGGATGAGGGGTGGTGTAATCGACGTTACTAGGTAGAGACCTGAACGAGTTCAGTATAATGGAAAGGACAATATCATTATTGACCCACTGCGAGGAGGCTTTAAGCCGAATGGCTGTGCTAGCAGCCGATTGTTTGCTAAAGATATCTAGCGATATGAGATGAAACAGAACATCAAGTGCAGCAGAGGGAGTGAGCGGAGAGCTCACCCATGATTAAGCAGGCTGTTCGTTGGACTTTGCTGAGCATTTCGCGGTTTATTGCTGTTTCCAGCGCAGTATACCATACTGTTACTCCATATGTAAGGATCGGTCTAATGACCGAAATGTATAGCCAGTGTGTTATTTTTTACCTACGACTTTTTAGCAAGAGAATAAGGCTATATTGGCTTTGTTGATTCTCTCTTGAATATTGGGCTTCCAGCTTAATTTCTTGTCCAAAATAAGACCCAAATATTTTGCTTTATCTGAAAATTTAAGCGGTATACCTTTAATATGAGGAGGATTTATGTATGGGATTTTGTATTTCTTAGTAAAAAGGACAAGTTCAGTTTTGTGGGGATTGACACCGAGTGCACATTGATCTGCCCAGGTAGTAAGCTTGTTTAAAGCATTTTGTAGGAGTTCCTTCAGTGTGTTGGGATGCTTTCCAGATATCGCTATCGCAACATCGTCCGCATAGGCAATCACTCTGTTCCCCTCTTTTTCTAGAATTATTAGTAGTTCGTTTACTACTACATAGGTTCCAGAGGAGAGGAGAGAGGACAACGCCTTGCGGCTTACCTCTACTGACAGTTCTTCGAGTAGTTAAATCGCCCAGTTTTGAATTGTTAATCCTGCTTATCAGCATATGATTTATCAACTTACTGATCGATTTATCCACCTTCAGAGATGACAGCGCAGATGTGATTGCGGATGTGTCGACATTGTTAAAAGCTCCTTCTATATCTAGGAAAGCAACTAAAGTGAACTCCTTGAGATGAAGGTAATGTTCGATAGTGCGAACCTGCGAACCAGCGCCAGCGTATGTAGAGCGGTTTTTACAGATTTCCCATTATTATAGGCATGTTGAGCATTGGATAGTAAAGACTTATCAATGTCTGCCCTCAAGTGGATTTCAATCAGATGTTCAAAGGTTTTAAGTAGGTAATGTTTGTCCCTAAGTGGGCTTAAGGTCAATTTTTGTTAACATTTTTTGTTTTTTTTTATGTTGTGACGTTTCGGATGTGGTTACACCATTTTTCAGACCTATTTATTAAGTGAAATATAATTTAAAACATATATCCATATATATTAAATACATCAAAATTCTAAAAGAGTATACTTACAACTTTAAAAAAAATACAAATATTTTTTTTTGTTCGTTTTTGGTTTCCGTTTTTTTTTCAGATATCGTCCAGTAGCTAACAGTAGTTTGAAGTTATATTGATATAGTGGTTTTAGTCTCGGAGTCAATGCTTGTCTCTTGGATCGATCCAACATCCTTTATACTGGAGCATTAGGATCCTCTTGAGTCCGTTGTTAGAAGTAGTATCGTGCATGCTGTACTTTCCGATTCTGGATCAAAGATGTCTTCTATGTCTAAATCGGCTTTAAATTTGACTAAGATAAGAACGTTCATTGTATCTGCTTATATGACCTGTTCAAGAGCTCGAAGAACATGTCTTTGGTATTTTGTGTTCTGCCCAGCTCATCCCGTCGCATGTTGGTTTAGAAATCTGTTTAGCATAAGTCTAGGGCCTAATGCTGCTTTTACTTGGGATTCCGACCAAAAATTTAATTAATTTCTGAAAAACCATCACTAACTTATGGTCATTTCTTTAATATTTTGAAAATATTTCATTAGTTTTATTAAGGAAGCCTGTCTAACTGCATCGCAAGTGCGACATGTAATGGCATAAAATAGTTGTTTTGTGTGAAATTAAAAGCCCGGAAAATCCATTCAAACAAGTTGATAACTTAGAATTTATTCATCATTTAAAATTATGGGTTTTTTTCTTTTTATTTCCCTTGCTCTTTTATGTAACAACCCCTACTTTACAAAGAGAAATAAAATACTGGGTATCGAACCTATGTAAACCCAACCCCTAGTAAAATAGCCAGAAGCGTAATATGAATGAAATCACAAAAACTTTGACTATAAAGTTAAAAATAAAAGCAATAAAATGAAAATACAATTTCCTGTGAGATCATTTCAGTGTGCGCGTTAATCTCTCATATTTTTCCACAAAAAAAAAAAACACGCATACACGCATACATGACTGAAAACCAAAAATCCATTCAATGTTTCCGCCAAAAAGGACAAGAGTGAGTTCCACCAGTCGAGAGCCACCCATTATGTTCATAGCCGTATGAGTTCCCTTTGAGGACCTTTCACCTTTTTAATTAGTTACGTGACTCAATAAAATCTCAGTTTCCATATTATAATAACGTCGAGTCAAGTGGAGTCGAGTCGACGCTTTGTCGTCAAATAAAAATGGCCATTTTATGAATATTCTCGCAGGACTAAGGGTTTCACAGTTGACAATAAAATAGTGAAATCGTTGGAAATTTTATAACGACTTTAAAACGTGGTCATGGTCATGTAGGTTTGTGAATTCTCAGATTTGCTCAATAATTGCTTTTTGCGGGAGAAAACAGTCGATTCTGCTTAACTGATGATACATTTTTACTTGGGATATTACATACACAGGTACAATGTGGCAAGCTGTACTTCTATGATAGGGAAGACACGAAAAGAGAGTTTCACAATTCTTTCCGTGCGTCCACCTATACCTACAGCTTTAACGGCTCGGTAGATAGTACTTTTAAATTTTTACCCTGATACATTTTCTGAGACCAAGAATAACAGTACCTGCCAAAATTTTTCTTTTCGAAAATTTGGAAAATATTTTTTGTTCTCATAAACTGTTGGGAAAATTATTTTAAAGAAAAAAAAAAAACAGGTTAAAAATTTTTTGGCAAAATTAGTTGTTTTCAATTTGCTCAAAAACGGTACAACGGATTTTGATAAATTTTCTTAAGCTCAAGCACCTTGGTAATGTTAAAAGGCTGACAGTTGATATTGTTAACTTCACACTTAGATCAATGTAGATCCCTTGTTGTGACCTCCACGTATTGAAACCTATGATAATCCGATGTCATTCAAGCCCGTTAAGGAAGTTGAAGAGTTTCAGGAAGCTATAGCCTGAAATGTCAGAGGGTACTTTTAAGTCATTGAAGAAATATCTGTCATCACATAATCACCTGGTTGTGGAGAGGTAGACGCCTTTTAAGGGCGTGGTTATTTGCCCTTAGGATCATGTAGCTAGTATACCAAATAAACTATCATTTATTTAAAAATAATCAAAAAACATTTATAAATTAAACCCTTGAAAAAGTCGCGAAAATCGACGAAATGTTGGGAAAGATGAAATAATTTGTCATATCACCCCACGCAATCAAGACAAGAAACGTTGTCCGTTATCCGTTTGACAGTTTAAGTTTCTTTTCTCTTTTGTATGCTCTTTCGTTTGTTATATGTACATTACATGTACATTAGTTATAAAATGTCAAAAGAATTAATAAGAAGTTGCATGCGCTGTTCTTTAGAGCATGTTGTTTTTTATATTTTCTAATTGGTTTTTTAGATTTGTAAATTTTTAAAGACTGTTTTTGATAAGATTATATTTTCCCCGTTTATGTTTTTTCCCCTCTTTTTTCCCCGTCCCCTTTTTTCACCTATTGGCATACAAAATCGGCAAAAATGGTGGTTTTCCCCTCAACCTGGGAACACTGGTTGTGATCGGTGATAATGCTCACGAGAAGATAAGGAAACTTTTTACTCAGTTAGATGATAACGTTTGTCTTTTGTTTGCTGAAACTAGGCCATAGTTTTCTGGTTATAAGACAGGAATTGAGTGAGGTTCATCTCTTGTTTGTTATAGCTAGAACTTTGCTCTCGATTACCTGTTTAAGATTGCAGGTTGGAACTTGAACTAATGTGTCTGCCTGATTAAGATCAAGTGTTGATCCTGTTCTTGCTAGCTCGTCAGCGCTTTCATTACCTGGGACACCATTGTGTCCAGGAACCAAACAGAGCCTTATATTGTGCTGCGTACCAAGAAAACTTAGCTCTTCAAAACAGCAAATTAAAAGCTTCGATTTGATATAGTTATTAGGGTGGGTCACATTTGTATGACAATTTTTTTTTTCATAGTTTTCGATTCTAATAGCGGTAAAAAGTTGCGAAATAATGTTGTGAATGAACACAAAAAATTTTATTTTTTTTTATAATTAGCACACACTCAAAGGTTTTTTGTATATCCTTAATATGTCAGAGACACAGCGTGAGCATTAGGAAAAAAGGGAGGGGTTAGAAAGGAGGTGTCGGTGTACATTGGTTTTGAATTCTTGAACATTGCAATGACTGGAAAAGACAGAGCGTGGTAAGGAATTCCACATTCGCGTAGTACGGCTAAAAAACGAATCTCTGTACTTCACAGTACGACCGAAGTTGGGCTCGAGGGTAAATTGATGGGCATTCCTAGAAGTGCGAGTATTACGGTTGAATTGTTTAAGGGGAGGAATGCAACTGGCTATTTCACTAGAGCAATGTCCGTTAAAATAACGGTAAAAAAGGGTGAGGCAAGAAACATTACGACGATGTTGGAGTGACGTAAATGAGCCAATTATGTTGTTGTCACCAATCATTTTAAAAGCTCTTCTTTGAATACTGTCCAAGAGACTTAAGTAAGTTACTGGAGCACCAGCCCATAGATGGGAGTTATACTCAAGTTTTGGACGTATGTAGGTTTTATAGATTGTAGCCAGATCAGAAGGAGAGAAGAATTTCTTGCACCGTCTCAGAAAACCCAAACATCTTGCGGCATTCTTGGCAACATCGCGTATGTGATCGTTCCACAAGAGGTGGTTCATGATGCACATACCGAGAATATCGAGTTGTTCAGTTTCGTTAATGCAAGTGCCACTCATAGATAGTGGCAAGGGGGGTATATCACGCTTTAACGATAAAAGACAGCATTGAGTTTTCGAAGCATTAAATTCGACGCGGTTTCTTATTCCCCATTGTACAATACTGTTTAGGTCGTGATTTAATGAGCTTATCATATTTATTGATATCAGACAACTCCTTCTGCCTCCAATTGTTAATAAAAAAAAGCATTGAGTTATAAATTTCCAAAGTAGGGTAAATCTCTTTCTTAATTCATTATTTTTATACTTAAAAATGCAACAAAAATTACTTTTTTATCACATTGGATTTATTAAAAGGAACTTTTTAAATATTTAATTTTAAATTGACATTAATTTACACAAAAGTCTTATTTACTGTCAAATTTCGGCATCAATTTACGAAATACGTGTGACGGTCTTAACTGCCCTCCCAACGGGCTGGGTGTGACATGGTAGCCGCAAAATTCAATTTGGTTGTTTTCTTCCTGAGAAATAAAGTATTGAAGTTCATCGTTTGAAATATGTTTTAATATAGGTGGTTCAAAAATATCCTTTTGCCAATCGATGAGGTCATATTAGACTTTTGCATCCAATTTTATATTTGGGACTTCAAAAACTCTTAACCGAGTAGGTTTTTCGGTGCGAGCTTTTAAATTTTCTGAATGCGCAAAGAAACTGTTTCGTTTGATTGCAGGATCAATAACAGTCCGATATTCCACGGAAAGATAGCGACTTTTCGAGATTAAACCCTTTAAATGCCTGGCTCCATCTTTGCAGGTAGGTTGGCTTTTGATATTGAACTAAGTTGGAGCATACACCTTCACGACGTAAGTTGCTAACAATATCAAATTTTCCGTAGGAGTTGCTGTTCCGATATACAGACGAAGAATGCGATTAGCTTTAGTGAGCCACCTAGGTTAGGTTAGGTTAAAGTGGCTGTCATTAAAGCGTCTGACACAGTTAGACCATTAGAGGTCCATTGTGATACCACGATCTAATAGGGAACAAAAAAGGTTTCCTACTAGTTAAAACCATTTGGAGCTTCTGATGAAGCGAAGGAGACTTTTAATGTCTTTGTTTATGAGATCGCTTGGTTCATTATAGAAATATTCTCCCAGATGAAGTTTGCGTCTGTAAGAGAGAGCAGGGCATGTACAAAGAAGGTGTGGGATTGTCTCCTCTTCCTCCTCGTCCAAGCCACTCCTGCAGAAATCGTTTGATAGCACACCGAGACGTGCGGCGTGTCTACCTATGAGACAGTGTCCAGTTATCAGTTATAACACCTATTACGGAGCTGATCTGAGATCTACTGAGGGACAATAGACATTTTGACCGTTTCGGATCCAGTTTAGGCCAGATCCGCTTGGTCGCCATACAAGTGGTAATATTAAGCCATCTTGTGTTCGATTGTTCCAGAGCGATTCGTTTCAGCATAAGTTTGCTTGTAGCTATGGGCATACCTATATTTGCCTTTTCGGATAAGATAGGCATTTCCGTTCCAATTCTGGCGAGTTCGTCGGCTTTGCAATTCCCCGGAATGTCCCTGTGACCCGGCACCCAGAATAGGTGAATGTTAAACTGTTTGGCCATCTCCATTAGAGACGATCGACAGTCTTGGGCTGTAATGGAGTTTACAGAGACTGATGCGAGGGATTTCAAAGCAGCCTGACTGTCTGAGAAGATACGGATATCCGTGTTAGATACCACGTTTTCTTTAAGCCAGGACAATACTTCCTTTATCGCCAGAATTTCCGCTTGGAATACGCTACAATGGTTTGGTAGGCGGAAGGAGAGACTAAGGTTTAGTCCATCTGAGTACACTCCACCACCCACTCCGTTTTCAGTCTTCGATCCATCTGTAAAAAAGTTTATTGATTTATTATCTGTCAAAGCCCCTTCCTCCCAAGCTGACCTTGAGGGAATGGTGACTTCAAAGTTTTTATCGAAGACCAAAAAGGGAGTGATGTAGTCAGAGTGACTTGGTAGAGTTCCGAATAAATTCAGAATGGTGGTGTGGCCAATAGAGTTATTGGTCCATTGAGAGATGGCCTTGAGACGTATGGCTGTGCTAGCGGCCATTTGTTTGCTGTAAATATCTAGGGGTGTCAGGTTGAGAAGTATGTCTAGTGCAGCGGAAGGTGTCGAGCGGAGAGCTCCGCTGATGCACATACACGCTGAACGTTGAACTCTGCTTAGTTTATCGCGATTAGTCGCTTTATCTAAGGCCGTCCACCATACGGTCACCCCGTAAGTAAGTATTGGCCTGATGACCGCAGTGTATAGCCAGTGAGTAATATGTGGAGACAAGCCCCACTTGTTCCCTATGCCTTTTTTACAAGAAAAGAGAGCTACCGTGGCTTTCCTTACACTTTCCTGTATATTAGGTTTCCAACTTAACTTTTTGTCTAAAATAAGACCCAGGTATTTAGCTTGATCTAAGAAAGTGAGTGGAACACCTTTAATCGATGGAGGGTCTAGTTGAGGAATTTTGTATTTCCTTGTGAAGAGGACTAGTTCAGTCTTGTGGGGGTTAACACCTAAGCCACATCGATCTGTCCATTTTAGTAGCTTGTTGAGAGCGGTTTGTATAAGTTCTGTTAAAACTTGAGGGTGCTTTCCTGATACGGCAATGGCAATATCGTCAGCGTATGCAATCACTTTGAATCCCTGACTGACCTTCTTGTAGTAAAGCTACCTAGTTCCGCATTTATAATTCTGCTTTTCAGCATGAATTTTATAAGGTTACCAAGTGAGCTGTCCACATTGAGATTCTGCAGTGTCTTCGCTATTGCGGCGCTGTCGACATTGTTGAAGGCGCCTTCTATATCTAGGAATGCAACTAGAGTGTATTCTTTGTGATCTAGGGAGTATTCGATTGCGCGTACCAAGGTATGTAACGCAGTTTCTACTGATTTTCCCTTGCAGTAAGCGTGTTGTGCCGTAGAAAAAAGGTTTGGTTTTATAGCACTACGCAGATGAATGTCAATTAATAGTTCCAGTGTCTTGAGAAGAAATGACGATAGACTGATAGGTCTTAGGTCCTTGGGCGTAACGTGGGAGCATTAACCAGCTTTGGGTATAAAGACTACTTTGACTTCTCTCCATATAAGGGGAATATGGACCAGGTTTAGACAACTGTTCATTATTATCTCTAATGTGGGTAAGATAATGTCCAAAGCAACTTGCAGTTCGGCTGGTATTATGCCGTCTGGTCCTGCCGATTTGCCCATTTTAGTTTGTCCCTTGTTATTAACCCTTGGATCTTTATACCTTTGTTATCCGACTCTAGTGAGTCAATGTTGCAAATGTTTTGCGAGCTACCTGGGAAATGAGTGTCAAGTAGTAAATTGAGTGATTCTTCACATGAATTTGTCCAGGAGCCATTTGACATTTTCAAAGAGCTTGGCATGACTGGATTTGTTGAGAGGATTTTCCTCAATCTGGATGCTTCAGAAGTATCTTATATTTTATTGCAGAAGTTCCTCCATGAAGATCTTTTGCTTGTCCTCAATTGTTTCTTATAAATCTTTAAAGATTCTTTATATAAGTCCCAATCTGAGGATTCTTTTGTGTATTTAGCTCGATTGAAGAGTTTTCTGCAACTTTTCCTGAGCGGTTCTAATCCCGAATTCCACCAATAATTTTTCTTTTTTCCTCTAACTTGCAGAAGAGGACAAGAAATATTCATTGCAGTGAGCCACCTAGCATGGGACATCTTTCCGGGGGATTTATCATCTAGGTCATCGGGACAACTGCCGGTCAAAACCGCTGAAACGATCCTGAATAAATAAAGTTGGTCAGAGCTAAGGTTCTTCGTGTCCATTATCGGCAGCGAATCTCCTGGAATACTCTTAAATTTAACGATAGACGTTTCTTCGCAATTTTCCAGATTCTTTCTAATCACTCCTGAAAATGTTCTTGGTCCCGAAGTTACGCCATCAATATGGGCAAATAAATCGCACCTCCGGTGCAATATCGACGTAACTGCAAATTTTTCTGAAATTGAGTTAAGATTGACATAATTACCTAAATGTCAAGTTTTATAAGTGGTAAAATCGACGTAATTGTATCTTTGCTATTGCCCAAAAGAAGCCCCTTTTTTGTATGGTCACAAAAGCTGAAACGTATGGTATTTTGATAATCAAGAAAACTTTAAACGTGATTCCTCAACATTTAGGAAAATTGCATTTACGTCGTTATTGCACTGGAGTTGCGAAATGACGGAATGGCAGCTCATTCATATGCAACATGCAAACTATCCATTGTAATGGTCTTTTTAATCTTTTTTCCAACAGACGCATGATCACCCCATATTTCCCAACATTGACATTGGTACCATCACATCCAATAGCTACTAAATTTTCCAATGATATGTTTTCTGTCCGGAAGTAGTTAAACAACTCTTGTTCAACACATTTAGCAGACCTGATGTTGGAGCAATGTAACCGAAGTATTTTGACTCTGGTTCGCTTATTAGTGAAATATGTTTTTCGATCACTTGTTCGCGGTAATACTTTCCATTTCTTTTCCGGTTGACTAAAGTTTTGTCCTTTCGACCGACGAAATACAAAGCACTGATCTCAGAAACAGATTCTTTATTTTGAACACTTTCTCTTGCCTTTTTTCCTGTAAGATTACAGAAGCAATGGCAGCTGCCGCTCTGTCTGATACCCCATATCGGTCACAGGTTTGAGATAACGCAGAGTAAATCAGTGTTACGGATTGCTGTTTTTTTCCTTTTCTTTGGAGTCGTCAACTGTAAAAATATCTTCGCTATCTGAATTTCCACATGAATCCGATTGTGCTTCTTTTGGACTATTGTTAAGAACAGAAGCAGAAACACTTTTAGACATTTTGGCAAGGCAAGTTGCTGATGTTTCTCTATTCATTTTTCTTTTCAGACTTTTCAGATTAGTTTTTGTAGCGAGTACATCTGTGTTCCCAATTATCATTTTCCTTGTTGTTATTTGATCATTCAGAAAACTTCTTTCATTCAGTGGTACCTTTCTCTCTTTTGGACAATTGCATTTCGGAAAATCAGAGCATTTACAAGATGAAATGTCAAATAAAACTTTGCTAGCAGAAACCAATTCCTCTAGCTACTTTTTTGGAATGTTGGGATGGAACCTAAGAAGTTGTTTACATTTACCATGATAAGATTATATCTCGACTGAAAAGGTAAAGTATCTTAAGTCGACTTAAGATATTTCGCGTTTTTTTGTTGATCCTTAGTGCCATTCTAAAAGGCTACAGTTCTGTATTATCGGCTTCCTTCTATCTCACTCCTGTGCTTTTTTATAGACAAAAACAACTTCATCTTATGTTCAAAAGACACATCTCTACACGCGGTAAAATATCTTAAGTCCACATAAGATTGTGTGTTCTGCCTAATTTTAAAACCTAAAATAGACTTAAGATTATATTGGCTTGAGAATTTTTTATTATTGTGAAATCGTAAATCATATTAAGTTGACTTAAGATATTTTTGAGTGTGCAAACAGGAACAAAAGTCATCCTTAAGTCGACATAAGATAAAATCCTTTAAAAAATTCCAAAAAAGTGTGAAAACGCAAATCATCTTATGTGAACATAAGATGAATTTTTAAATTTAAAACTGAAATTTTTCGCTCCCTAAGTAGTCATAGGATATTTTACCGTTTGCAAACCTAAAACAATGTCCGTAATAACAAGGACATAAGATATTTTTAAGCGTATTTTGTTTCTGGATTGCCTTCTGTGCGACCGTTTTTCTTATTTTTTCATTTAGTGTTTCAGACAGTTTTGTTTCATACGCGATTGAAAAATTATTACAAATGAAACACATACGTATACAACAAAAAAGAGTTGAATTGCACGAATTTGGAATTAAAAATACATTTTATAAAAATAAAACATGGATTTAATGAGATAGAAATGTTCAAATGTTCACATGTATGAAATTACCGTCTGATTTCCAGAAAACTAAGAATTTATTCATACAAAGCTCAAAAATAGTTTTATTATTAAAAGATTTTTATGGTAGAAATTTCTTCAAAGTTTTTCAAGAATACAATTTGGGATACCAAATTTAAGTATTTACGTAGTAGTATAAGCGAGTAGTTCTAAAAAGACTGGCGCAAAATGTCAAACAACCTATTATTTTTAATTTCTTTGTATAATACTACTTAACAATTTGCTAACTTTAAAGTAGTTTACTAACTCATTCTTAAAAACATTTTCCAACTAGTATAGTACTAAAGGAATTCTTAATAAATTGCTTCTGAACACGCCGAAAACATTGACAGTTCGCGCAAAAAACTAAGTAAACAAACCTTTTGTGGCGTTTCTAAAAGCACGATATTCTTACGATGATGTTAACTTTAATAAAAGGGTAGATATAGATATAGTATGATGCTATATTCGAATAAAATTTGCTAAATCGTTAATTTAACTTAGTTTCATATTAAATCAGCTTTAACGTCGGTCGTACTAATTCAATTAAAATTTTGTGCCATTGAAATAATTTCAAAAAATAATCGTTTCACTTGTTTTGAAGATATTGATTTTTCAAAAAAACAAAATTAGATTTTTTTTTTTCAAAAAATCCAAAAAATATTTTTGCAAATGTTCTTATATAAAATATTATTTTAAACTTCGGGGGCTCCTGCGAAAAAAAATGGTTTAAATCGTTAGAACCGTTAATGAGAAAGTCGAAAATAAAAAGAAAAAGGTTGTGTGTACCGAAGTACGCGCGGTAGAAGTAAAACTTCCTTATAATATGTTGCTGTCTTTGACTGATAGCGTGTCGTTTTGACACGTCACTGACAGCTGCATAGACATTTTTCTACCCCTAACGCCGGAAAAGAAGTTTTACTTAAAAAAACACGGTTCTATGACAGGTACCGTTAATACATAACATGTTATTCAAAAATTTTATTTTAGCAAAATCATGAGAGCCGTTTTCGAGATAAATAAGATCTTACACTACGGGTATACCGTTAGTTTCGGAGGTAAAAACAATTTTCAATTTCTCCTATCTCCCCTTGGGTCCCTTAGGTAAATTTTTTCCAATACTTGTTTGTTATTATTAATTTGACTTTTAAATATATGTTTTCATGTAACACTTTTTACAATGATCAATGATTTTTTTTTTAATAATTTAATAATTTATTTTATATTTTATTTTAATATTTTTTAAATAAATTATTTGAATAAAACTAAACTGTTTCTATTCTGTGAACCAAATGTGATTTTATAGAACAAATATGACTTTTCCATATACGACTTAAATAAAAACCACCAAATATCATCTTAAATCTCTTTTTTTCCACTTTTGCACACGCAACTCATCTTAAATGGACATAAGAATTGAAAACGTCCTTCGAAAACGCAAGGCAAAATATCTTATCTCAACTTAAGATTTTGGAAATTAATATAAAATTCAATATATAGAAAAGCCAAACTATCTTAAGTCATATTTTTCCTCATAACGACCAAAATATTAAAAATATCTTTTTGAAAATAATTTCAAAAAAAAAGATCATAAAATTTTACATATAAATGCTTTGTTGAATAAAGTCTATATTTGAAAGATTTTTTGGGATACAGCTTTGAAGTGTTTTTTTGCTCTCCTGAAAAATCATCAAAATTGACTTAAGATACTTTACCTTTTCAGTCGAGATATCATTTGTAATGATCTCGTAGTCGAAACAACCGGCAGTGATGCCTGTTTCCAAACAAATTCGATTTTTTTACACACTACATATATCACTTATTTCCTTAAACGTTGGTTCCTTTTTATTAGTTTTCAAATTGTGCCTGTTCCATTCATAACATTTCATTACCTCTTCGTAAGTGGGGAGTGCATTAGTCTTAAAATCACAAGTATCGCCAAATATAGGACATTTGAAAGCCTTTCTAGTACGTTCCATTACGACAGATTTAATTCAAAGAAATTTTAAAAGCAATCACAATCACAACTATAATATAAACTTAGCTTCAATTTTGCGACTACACTGAAGACGAAGAACCTTTTAAATGAATGCCATGTTACTGTGTTTTTTTTTAAATTTGGGTTTGATTTTTTTTTAAATAAAGTTCAAATAACGAAATGAGCCAAACAGAAAGTCAAAGCCACCTCATTTAAAAATTTGAAAAATTTGAAAAATAAAAAAAACAATCATGGTAAATAAGTTGAAAACGTCAAAACTTTAAAGATAAATTGGAGGCAGATAAAGTCAACCGATTTCAAAAATATTTTGAATATGTGCTATGGACACCACATGGCCACTTTTTAGTGCTATTAGAACTCTCAATTCCAAAAAATGATTTTTCGACCCACCCTTATAGTTATGTGGCTTATAAATTCCTTGAGAATGAAAACCACAGTTTATTTTAATTTTATGAACTTTATTTAAATTAACGCTACGAACAACTTTACAAAAAGAACACTTAAAGTCGACTGCTTTTAAAGACTAAGAAATAAACTTACATAGGTACTTAACTTACGAGCTACGACTTACGATATTAGAATAAGATCTCTGCAGCATTGTCTTCTTTAGAAGAAAATGTTGAAAAAATGAGATTAAGTTAACAATTTTGAATGCACTCTTCATGTTTGCTTTGCAAACTAGAAGAAGTGTGGTGAACAAAAATGACCTCTTACTTACTGGAAGTAGGTTACGCTCTGTATTTCATCCAACAAAAATATGCAGTACACGTCTTATGGGAGAGCTTTTTCAAAATCAGTAGCGTGCTATTTTTTCCACCATACTAAATTGAAAGAACTCCATAAAAAAGTGTTTGTGCGCCCATAAATTTTCGATTGCATCTGACGCAGGCCCAAGGTTCTATTGACTGCAAATCTGAGTGTGCACTGAATTGCTGTGGCCTATGGCTGTTGGTGCTATTCAATTTCAACCCCCATTAAATATTGATGTGCGTTCAGAGTTACCTTTGTTCATTTCGTAACTTGTTCAGTTTTCTTTCCTTGGGTTTCTGTTGAGGTGCTTTTGATTTTAGAGCTTTAAAAAAGGGTCCATTTAAAATCAACACTGCGATAACCCTGTGAGAGCTTTAATGAAGAACAGATTTATGCAATTCACTGTAGCCAGAATGCGAAGCAAAAGTCCTATCTTGCCTACACTGCATATTTTTGTTGGACAGAGTATAAGAGAATATGAGGAACATTTCAATATTTGACAATATGAATGGCATTTAATTTCTTGGCGACTTCAGGAAAACCTGCAAGAAAAGGTCTAGCGAGGACAAATCAGATCACATTGGTGGCTATAATTCACGTCATCTTATCCTCAAATTTTTCATGCAGAATGTCAATCGTGGTGTCCCCTGATGGGCATGTAACGCCGTCCTGCTAGAACGCATGTCGTCTTGATCCATATGATTAAATCATCGTTCTGTAGCGCTCGCAATTGACGATGACCGCCTCGACCATGTCGTTTTCGAAAGAGTACGGATCAATGACGTCGCTGCCGGCCAAAAATCCACGCCAAACTCGTGTTCGTTGGTGTCGTTCCATATATGGCAATTTTCATTTTTAACACAGCCATTCATCCAAAAATGCGAATAGACGATAAAAAAGATTTTTTCGTCCTCTTCTGAACGCTTCGAAGTGCAGTCAGCGAACAAATAATGGCTTTGTCTATGGCCATAAACTTTGAGCTCCTGGGTCAGTTAGATCGTGTACGGGTGTAGGCCCGAGTCCCGACGTAAAATTTCCCAATTCGAAGTCTGCGAAATACAGAGTGCATGTGCACGGTGATCGATTAGGCATTCCTTTGACATAAGAATGTTTGCCGAGCCAGTTGTCCTAAATTTGGCACATTCAGTGCATTCAGTATCAGTATTCAGATTCTAAGTCTGTGGTAGTTTTCTGCTCGAATTTGTCGATGTCTCTTTGTGAGGCTTAATATCGTACATTAATATTTTCAAAAAAAAAAAAGTTCACAAAGGAGGGTACCTTAGTATTTTACCGAACTTTGATTCCATATTTAATTTATATAAAATCTTTAAAATTAGAAGGAACTTTAAAACCACGAACTAGTAGTTCATAGAACTCATAAAGTGAAATCAAAGACGGAGTTCTAAACAGTTTTAGAGTAAATAATTTTGTATTTCAATCAACTGATTTTTTTTTTATTAAAGTTGAAACAGTTGAAATAAGTGGAGTCGATTGTATGTGACAATAGCTGCACACTGTGTACGTACAATTAGGTAGGTAGGTTGATGCTTTTTATGTCCAGAATTTAAAATATATTATTTTTCCTGACAGGTTTTTCGCTTGTGAAGAGCTGTTTTTGAATGATTACCAGAATTACGTGTCCTAGTATATACCTACATACATACATATGAACAGTTATTGTAACGCAAATTAAATACATAATGAGGTCGCATAAACTTGCTCTTATAGTTTCTCTTGAACACCCTCGGTCGTAACGCTTCCTGTCTTACATTGTTTCATCTATCAATAATTTTTAAATGAAATAGCTGGTAATGCTCATCACTTTACCTTTAAGGCATTCTTTGGACGTAATGTCAAATATAGAGGTTATATTTTAACCGCACTACTTGTGTGTAGAATGCTCTGCCCCTCTCGATTTCAATCTCAATCGTTTGAATATCTCTTTGGTGATCGACCGACCGACTATCCGATTTTTTCTTCTCGGGGGTTGATGAAGTTGATGTTTTAGAAAGCTTTTTAGCAAAAAAATTTCCAAAAAATGATTATTTTTAGTAGCCACATGGAACCATTTTTTTTTGTTTTCAATTTTCTCGAAAACGGTACAACCGATATACAACATTTTTTTTATACTGAAGTTCCTGCAAAGTTTGAATATTGATACATATTCAAATTTTCAGGTTTTTATTTTTTGGAATTTTAAAAAAATTTCATTTTTTTTTTTGAAACTGAATATTTCGAAAACTTCATACCCGATTCTTTTCAAACTTGATAAATAAAAGTTTCTAAATACAATTTACAAGATTTGAGAAAAAAATTTTGTATGTAGGTACCAGTGGCGTGGCGTGGATAATTTTAAATGGGAAGACGTTATAAAATTTTGTTACCAGTAAAAATGAAAAAATAATCTTAGAACCTTAAAAAGAACATTTCTAGTAGGGATATGGTTTTTTTTTTTTTATATAATTCATTTTTATTTAATTTAATCTTAAAACTATCTTAAAGCTAGACAAAAATTCATAAAAACTAGCCTAATTATCCAATAACTTAAAACTAACTTACTGGCCCTATGCGGGCGCTCTAAGCTAAACTCTATCTTAAATCTAATGCCTTTCGGCCTAAAAAAACTATTTTTAATTCAAAAAAAAACTATATCTATTTTTTTTGTTTTCTCGAGAAAATTTAAAAAACTCGGATTCATTATCTTTTTAGTAGGGATATGGTATCATGATAGCATAGCCAGGGTAGAACTTTACAAAGCCATGAGAGAATTCGGCATCCCAAATAAATTGACACGACTATGTAGGTTGACCATGACCAACGTAACAAGCCAAGTAAAAATAGCCGGATTGCTATCCAGACCAATCAACATCTTTAATGGACTCCGACAAGGGGACGGTTTGGCCTGCCTCCTCTTCAACCTGGCGTTGGAGAAAGCAATCCGTGACTCTGGCACGGCAACAAGAGGGACCATCGTCAACAGGTCCAGCCAGTTACTGGCTTACGCAGACGACATCGACATCATCGGAAGAACCGAACAAGCTGTACACGATTCCTTCATCCAGATCGAGCAGGCGGCACAAAATCTGGGGCTGCACATTAGTGAAGGTAAAACAAAGTACATGGTGGCGTCGAATGCGAGAGGAACAGTTGGTCAAACAATCAAGGTAGCGGAGCACGAATTTGAAGTGGTGCAATCCTTTAAATACCTTGGGTCAATAGTAGCAGCCGATAACAATATAGAAGAAGAAATACGCGGGCGGCTTCTCAAATCCAACAGAGCCTACTATGGTCTGTCAAAGCTCTTCAAATCCAGAAATCTCACCATAACTTCAAAACTGCTGCTGTACAGGACCATGGTCCTGCCAGTACTCACATATGGATCCGAGACTTGGGTGCTTAGCAAAAGGCACTCCGACCTCTTAGCTGCGTTCGAGAGAAAAGTCTTAAGGAGAATTGTTGGCCCCGTATGTGAGGAAGGACGATTCCGGAGACGGTACAATCATGAATTGTACGCAATCTACCTAGAAGCAGATATCGTGACAAAAATTAAGCTCGGTAGACTCCGGTGGGCAGGGCACCTAGCTCGCATGAGCGAAGAGGAACCTGCTCGGAAAGTTCTTTGTGGTACATTCTATGGTAGACGACAGCGTGGTAGACCATGCTTGCGCTGGAGAGATGGCGTAGACCAGGACGCCCGAAGCCTTGGGGTGCGCAACTGGATGGCGTCGGCTAGAGACCGGGATAGGTGGAGAGACTTGTTGAAAGAGGCCAGGACCGGAACCCGGTTGTCGAGCCGATGATGATGATGATGATGGTATCTACAAATGCATTCCACATTGACTTAGCAAAAAAATGTGTAGCTATATTTTTTTATAGTTACTTGAAGACATTAATATTTCAATCAAAAATGAGCTTGAAACAAAATAAAAAAGGACCTCCTTTTAGACACCACCTCTTTCGTCGGACATAACTGCGGCACCTTCCTAGGAATTTTCTATTAATATTTCCTTGCAATCATATGTCTCAAGAATATTAAATACATATATGATGGGACCACTCATCTGCATTAAGACTCGCCCTAACGTCAAAAAATACAAGATATCTTTCTTGTATTCCATTCTCTGACAAGAACCGAAATATGGCACTCAGTTGTCCCCTATGACTCAAATCTGATGTTTCGTCGATCATAATCGACACGAACCGGGCTTCTATGATTTCTGTTTTAATTTCAGATTTAATAACAGCCGCGATACTATGTATCAAGAGGGATTTACATGTATTCATGAAACACGCACATCTGGGATCGAAATCCCTGGTGTGTAAAGGAAAAAAGGATAAAATATAAACTATCAACTATCCTTACTAAAATTATTTGGTTTCTCCGATAGGTAATCTGTTAAACAGCAATCTACATTTATCAAAGACTTTTCCAAGACAAAATCTAGAACTGCACTAAAATTAAGAAGCCAATTTTTTTTCATCAATATAGTGGATAATAAAAGGAATTAAATCTTCACTTTAACATCTAACTTTTCACTTTTTTTAATTAAGTTCAAATTGGCTTTTCAAAACACTAGATTTATTTGAAGTTATTGAACCTGTGCAACACAGTCTTTTATTGAAGGCCAATTGAATTTAAAATTAAATTCCTATTAAAAAAAAGCAAATGCATTTTATTTGACCAGAAGTGTTCTTCAGCGATATGCTAAATTTACACTGCTGACAAATTGCCATATATTCTACCATGATTTATTTCATAATTTAAAATTATCACAGTAAATTTTCAAAATTATCAATCGTGTATAAACTATCACGAGAGAGAAAAATGAAAGCATTTTACATTAGCATGCAAATCAACATCAAATTCAAAATCAAGAATCAACAATACCCACATGTCATATTTATATTTACATATATGACATATGTATGTTATGTATTAAAGAAAAAAAAAAACAAATAAGTCGAAGAACACCGTCTTATTTCTTACACAAGGTTGAAAAAAGGCGAGCACCTGAACTCCTGCAATGTATTATCTTCCTACTGAAATGCAATGCTAATTGCTAAAGGGAGAATAAAATACAAATAATTCCAACTCCTACTGGTATACATCGAAAATTTTATAAGACGGAATGTAGCGTCTTATTTTTCGCGGATGTTGAACAAAGAGGATCCGAAACACAATGCTTGTGGAAGAAAGGGATATAAAACAAATAAATAAGACGGTGATTGAAAAGTTTATGTCAGAGTACTTTTGTGACTCTCTTGGTTAATGTTGGTTGTGGATTGTGGAATGTGTTTGGATAAAGTATAAGATACAAACGAGAAGCAGAATGGAAAACTTGAACTTATTCGATGTTTATTTGGTAGATTGTGTTATTTGTGGATTTTCTAAAAGGGAAGACGATAGGAATCGTGTTATATGGACGCCACGCCACTGGTAGGTACCTAAAAATAACAAACTTTAAAAAATGGTTTTCCAAAATCGTATTTTTCCCGAAAACGGTTCCGAGAATACTGCTAAAATTTTTTTCTTTCAAGTAATTTTTATGATCTATAATTTATTAAAAAATAAAATGCACGACTGGGTCGCACGAACTTGCTCCTATGTAATAGACTAGGAATTTTTAAAACGAATGTTATTAGAGGATCAAATTAATGTTTTAAATTCTTTTAATACGAGTAGTAAGAGACGAAAACAGAATGCTATGCAAATATGAATTTATGCAAGAACAAAAATTATAAGTCGTTTCAGTGGTTTCTTAAAAAAAAGCTTTTATATACAAAATTTTTAAAAGATTTTTAAGAAAAAATTTTGGTACGCCAATTTAAAGTTTTTATTATTGTTCGAACAAAAATTTAATTTAAAAAAATATATTGAGCCGTTTCTGAGATATCGAATTTTCAAAAAAAAAAGAAAAAAATAGATCTTTTTTTTTTTTAATTCAAAAAATATATATTTTAAAGTTTTGAAATGCAATGTGTTTTAGACTTTTTAGAAGCTGTAATATCTTAATTTCAAATTTTTTTTAATAAATTAAAGATCATAAAAATGAATTGACAAAAAAAAATTTTATCAAAACTCTAGGTGCCGTTTTCGAGAAAAATACGATTTTTTTTTTTAAATTTTTTAACATTTGTATGGTGGGTACCTTTATTTTAAGGCAAAATTAAATTTTTTTTTCTTACATCTTGTAGATTATATTAAAAAACTTTTATTTATCAAGTTTAAAAAAAATCTAGCATGGGGTTTTCGAAATATTGAGTTTTGAAAAAAATATTTTGAAGTTTTTTTAAAAATCCAAAAAAATTTTTTTTGAAAATTTGAATACACAATTCTATTTAAATTTTTGAAGAGCCTTCGCGAAAAAAAATGATCAAAATCGGTGGTATCGTTTTTGAGAAAATCAAAAACAAAAAAAATTGTTCCATGGGGGGTACCCTCAATAATCATTTTTCGGAAAATTTTTTTCAAGCATTACCTAGCCTTAACGAAATGTGTTTTCATTTTTTAAATCTGTGCAGCAGTTTTTGAGAAAAAAAAAAATATTTATAAAATTTCGAAAAAAATTCGTTTGGCAGGAACTGTTATTTTTGGTCTTAAAAAAAAAAAAAACGTGTGGGGGTAAAAAATCAAAACCCATATCTATCAAGCTTAAAGAAAATCGGCCGAGGCGTTTAGGCTGTAGTTGAACAGACAGACAGAATTGCCAGACCCACTTTTGTAGTCTTCGCTATCATCGTAATGTCAACTTTGATCAAAATCTCGAGTTCGATTTTTTTTACGAATGCATAACTTGCCTTATAGTACCTATAAGTCACAAGTTAAAATTTGAAAACAAGATATTACTGACTGTACCTACCATCATAGAACGATTTTTTCGAATTTTGAATTTCTCATCATTGGCACTTTGAATTTTAATGAAATTTTTTATAGAGAAGCTTCTAAAAAGTTTAAAAAACATTATATTTCAAAACTTAAAAAAAAAGTAATTTTGGAATTTTTGAAAAAAAAAATTATTTTTTTTTTTAAGTTCGATATCTCAGAAACGTCTCAATATTTTTTTTAATTTAATTTTTATTTGAACAATAATAAAAACTTCAAATTGGCGTACCAACATTTTTTCTTAACAACGTTTTAAAAATGTTGTACATACATATATAAAGGCTTAATTTTTTAAGAAACCAGCACAGACTTATAATTTTTGTTCTTGCTTAAGCTAATATTTGCTTGAATTACATGGCATCCTATTCTTAGCTCCAACTGCTAAAGGAGTTGTTTAAGTCTCTAATAGCATTCATTTTTGAAGTTCTTAGTCGTTTAGCTAAGAGCAAGTTCGTGCGACCTAGTCGTGCATTTTATTTTTGTGTGAATCACCAAATTGGAGCCCAACGTGTGTGGCCTACGGTGGTTTTCTGTGAAACGAAAAAGGTTTGCAGGAAGCCGGTGTCCGTGACCGATGATCGCGAAAACGATTGGCTGGATGTGTGTATGTGTGAGTGACTGGAATGGTCGAGGGAGGAATAAAGGATTTTAAGCTAGGAAAGTTCTCTCTTGCGAGAGCTTAACAAGCGATAAGAAAAAAATAAAAAAAATAGAAAAAGAATAAGGATTCGAGAAAAATTAGAAAGAACAAAAATCGAGGAAAAGACGAGAACATTTAAAAAGAAAAAGGATCGAGGAGAAAATTCAAAAAAGAAGTAATTCGAGGAGCGAAGACAGGAGAAATAGGATAATCGAGAAGTTAGAGGAACACGGGAAATAAAAGATAAGTAATCGGACATCTTGTCCATATAAAATACTTCATTGTTTCGTGTATTAAAAATTCGAGTGGACTTTTGTTTCTTTTTATTCGTGATTAATTTAATTTGTTATTTCGTGTATTCGTTCTGAATTGTTAGAGACCTAATCGCGTTTTCTTTTTTTTTTTTCAATTGCCTTCTCATTTCATTTGTAATTTTATTTCGTTGAAAAAATTGTGGTTTTATCCAGGGTTCGCCCACGGTTTCCCAAATAAATTTTACTTTGAAATTCACTAGTGGAAATATTAAAAACTGTGTTTTAAATTATCTTCTTTCACTCAATAATTAGTTTTGGAATTTTACTAATTTCATTCGAACAAAAATTTCTGGCGCCCATTTTTATTACAAGTATCATTAAATTGATTAAACCGATAATCAATTTAAAAAGTTCTAATCGCGAATTCTTCCACCCCCGCTGAACCCAACCCAGCTGAGCAGCCGCGGTGGTAGCGCATCTTAACGAGCTACAGGTTGCACTTTTGTTGTTCGTCTCTCAGTTCCCTTTTTATTTGGCCATCTGTCAAAATCGCGTCGAGTCGTGGTTCGTTTTGCTTTTTTTAATTGGAGTCTTATTATTATTATTATATTATTATTTATATAATTAATAATAATAAGAATTATATTAATACAACAAAAGAGGTCGGATACCCATAAATCGCGTCGTGAGAAAAAGTGTAACAAATTATTATAAAGGGGAATCTTCAAACTATTATACGAGCCCAAACGCAAAATAGTTGGACTACCTATGATAAAAAACAAAAATCTTCTGATTCTTAAATTCCATCGGAAATAAAATCAATATTTTGGTATTTTTCTTAAGATATATTTATTTTGAATAGGAATAAGTAACAAAAACAAAATGACTTCAATTAAATAACGATATAGAGCAATAATAGTCCAGTCAAAGCGTCATTTGACCTTGCGCGCAGAGGCATGGTCAATTTTTTTTTCATAGATCGATAGGTGCTTATGAGAAAAGCTTAAAACCAAATTTGCACCACATGACAACTTTTTTTACCAAAGTTATTGGTAAAAATGTGTTTTGTGTCATTTTTTGTTCATTTGCGAATATCTCGGCTCCACAATCTCCTACAAACAAAAATTAAGCATGTATTTATTCCTAATAACATTATATATTATGTTCTAAAAAAAACATTTGTTTAAACAAATGAAAAAAAAAGTTATAGTAAGTTAAAATAGTTTTTTGTTGTTTAAAAATCACTTTTTCGTGATTATTAAGAAAAAAGCTCATTTATCGATGAAATTTTTATTTTTTATTATTAAAGTTCTTGTAATTCCCTACAATTTAAAAAAAAATTCAACACTCTATGATGAACGAAAGCCGAGTAATAAATTATTGAATATAGGTTAGTCAGCGCACCCACGCGTTTTATGATTTTATGTTTTAATTAATATCTCAGCCCCAGTATGTCGCAAAGTGAAAATGAAAAATTTTATTGCTAATAACAATATTTTCTATCAACTTGCATTTAATTTAATATGTTTGAGGAAAAACATAAAAAGTTACCGTTGGTTTAACGTTTTTTTTTCTTGTTTTTATTACGTTTTTTCATAGTTATTGAGAAAAAAACTGTATTTTACGGTAAATATTTTTCAGTTTTGGATTTTTGTTTTATAGTCCTGCTAATTTTCTTCAAATTAAAAAAAAAATAGTCCATTACGACAAACGGGAGCCAAGATATTCATGGTTTAAAAACTTAGAAAAGCTTACAATTTAGTATTTTAACCTTGTAGCTTGTAATTTTGGTGTCGCCAGCAACAAGATATATTGGTATCCTTCAAACACCCCACACATGCTTACACATATTTGTTGCTTCTTGTTGCTGGCGACACCAAAATTACAAGCTACAAGGTTAAAATACTAAATTGTAAGCTTTCCTAAGTTTTTAAATCATGAATATCTTGGCTCCCGTTTGTCGTAATGGACTAATTTTTTTTTAATTTGAAGAAAATTAGCAGGACTATAAAACAAAAATCCAAAACTGAAAAATATTTACCGTGAAATACAGTTTTTTTCTCAATAACTATGAAAAAAAGGTATTAAAAACAAGAAAAAAAACGTTGAAACCAACGGTAACTTTTTATGTTTTTGCTTAAACATATTAAATTAAATGCAAGTTCATAGAAAATATTGTTATTAGCAATACAGTTTTTTATTTTCACTTTGCGACATACTGGGGCTGAGATATTAATTAAAACATAAAATCATAAAATGCGTGGGTGCGCTGACTTACCTATGTTCAATAATTTATTACTCGGCTTTCCTTCATCCTAGGGTGCTGATTTTTTTTTAAATTGTAGGGAATTACAAGAACTTAAATAATAAAAAATAAAAATTTCATGGTTATATGAGCTTTTTTCTTAATAATCACTTTTTTTTAAACAACAAAAATTTATGTTAACTTACTATAACTTTTTTTTTTCATTTGTTTAAACAAATATTTTTTTTTATAACATAATAGATAATATTATTAGGAATAAATACATGTTTAATTTTTGTTCTTAGGAGATAGTGGAGCCGAGATATTCGCAAATGACCAAAAAATGACACAAAACACATTTTTACCAATAACTTTGGTAAAAAAAAGTTGTCATGTGGTGCAAATTTGGTTTTAAGCTTTTCTCATAATCATCTATCGATCCATGAAAAAAAAATAGACCATGCCTCTGCGCGCAAGGTTAGGCCCTTTTTCACGACGCTTTGACTGGACTAAAATACAAAATAAAATAACGATTGATACTTTTTTAAGCGCAAAATAGTTGGCCTGTGGGTCTTAATTTTTATTTTACCATGGTGTTACGTCGCCTTTGGCCTTGATAACTGCTTCTATGCGTCGTGGCATTGTGTCAACTAATTTCTGACATTCTTCGGTGCCAAATGATTCCCAAATATTTATGATTTTAGCTTTAAGGTCTTGAAGAGGTCCGGCATGGTTCTTTTCGCGGTTTTTGTTTCATTTTATGCCAGACAGTTTCAATTGGTGAAAGGTCAGGGCTGCTGGAAGGCCATTCCAGTGAAGGAATAGCTTCAGCAGATAGCCACGCCATTTTAGACCTTGCTGTATGGCAAGAAGCTCCATCCTGTTGGAAAATATAGTCTCGATCACTAGCTTGAAGTCGTGGTATTGATGGGAGAAGCTCATTTTCCAGAATATCCCTGTACCTGGCAGCATTGACACTTCCATTTGCAAAATGCAAATTGCCCAAACCCCGCCCCGACATGCATCCCCATATCATTAGAGATGCTGGAAACTTGACCGTTTTTTTAAGGCAATCTTTGTGAAAAACCGCTTTTGAATTTCTAATGACTCGTTTTCGTTCGTCGCCCACGCAAACTTCAAACCTGGACTCATCACTCCAAATAACGGACCGCCATTGACTTAAAGTCCAGTTTTTACGTTGTTTGGCCCACTCTAGCCGCTTTTTCTTTTGTTTAGGTGTTAAAAGTGGTTTTTCTTTGGCCTATGTTTTTAACGAATTAAAATTGCTCTAATTTAAATAAATCTAAAACAAACCTTATAAAATTTGTATCCAATTTTTTTCATAATCCGTTTGCAAGTGCCGACCGAAACACTTTTTTTTTATTCTTTCCCTCCATTGAACAGTTATTGCAGCGGCCGTTTGACGTCGATTTTCTTTTATTATTTTTTTTTAAACTCGGCAATCTCGAGGTTTTGCAATTGGTGGGCGTCCCGTTTTTTTACCGATCTCCACATTTCCACTATTTTTGAACTTTGAGATAATGTTTCGAATCGATGAGCGCGGTAAATTGATTGTTTTGCGATTTTATAGCTCGATAATCCCGTTTCGAAGGCTTTATTTATGGATTTCCTAAGGTCTCTTGATAATGCAACGCCACGCACCATGGTTGACATTAAATTGTTGCTGGCTTGCATAAAACAAGAGATCAATAAACAACAAAACAAGTGCATGTCATTTTTTTAATAACGGTTAACTGAAAATCTATTTAAATCTTCATAGGCCAACTATTTTGCATCCCAGAGAGAGTAGTCCAACTATTATGCTCTATCTTTGTTTGAGGGAATGCAAACTGGAGCCATATGTGCTTTCTCGAATTTAGTTCTGTTTGGTCTAATTTACTTATTAAATGTAATTTATTACATCGACAAAAAAAATTAAAAAACAACTGCTTGGGGACCAGAAAATATAGGCACATAAAAAATGTTAATTTGTTAATTAATGAGTAGGCCAACTATTTTGCGTTTGGGTCGTACAAATTTTTTATCTATATTCAACCATTTTTAAATCTGTTTCCTATTTCTATTAGTTTCTTTATCATTTTTAAATGTATTTTATCTAACTTTGAAATTACTTAAAACCATCAAATTTTATGTACTCTCAAGTAAACTAGTCCAACATAATAAGCCATTTTAGACTCTCAAAATATTAACTTTGAATTCAAATCTCTTACTTTGAATTTCCTAAATCATCCAAAATTATGTAAAGCAATTCTACGAACAAAAACACAAGAATCTTAATTAAATCAGTATCTACTTATCTAAACTCTTTCAAGCTCTCTCATTCTCCTGTCAAAAGAAACTAAAGAGTGAGTTTTTGCAAACATCAATAACCCTTAAACATAAAACCCTTAAAGATTTTTAAAATCTACCATTTAAATAGAATCAAAATGACAAGCAAAATCCAACAGACGCACACAATGCCACAAACAGAATAACGCACAAACGGAATAAGGAAAAACCTCAGTAAGTATGCCATCATGCTTCCACATTTTTTTGTTGGCCAATCACTACACTTACACTTAGCTTACAATTTGCATAATATATTGTCCCGCTGAATCCTGCTTGCTTCTTTAATGGCCTTGGCAAAGGAAAAATATTCATTTCCCTGAAAGAAAATACGAAAAGTCTTAGAGTTAAAACAAAGAGATAAAAAAAGCAAAGCTTTACCTAAAGAGCATTTCTTTTTAGGACCTTTCGTAAAAGTTTAGCTTTATGGCATAAGAGAAAAGGACAAATAAAAAGTATTAACTATGAAATCTGTGTATGTTTTTTTTTAACTTGAAGACATTTTTTTTGTCATTAAAAATTCATTATTACCTATAGGAGCCAAGAACTGTATAATTATTGGCAGGTTAGAAACTGTAGTCACTTTATTTATACGAGTATTCACGCAATTTTGTTCTCAGGGTAGAAATTGAAATGTAATAGTTGTAAGCTCTCAAAAAACCTTGTATCAAATGACAAAACGTATAAAGCAGCTTTCCGTTTTGTCAAATGCACAATTAAACAAGTCACTCATAATGCACCAGATGAAAATTAGACATCCACAACTTTTGAGGTGAGCTTATCATGTCCTTCTATTCGTGATTCTGAACAACAAATTGATATTTAGTTGATAATAATATGAGATGTAGAAATCCCAAAATCTCAAAACGCAAAGTCCCAGAAATTCAAAATTCCAAAAACCAATAAGATCGGAAATCTTAAATCCTGAAACCCAAAAATCTCGAAAATCCAAATTCCCAAAAACCCAGAGTCCGAAAAACCTAAACTTCCAAAACCTTAAAATGCCGAAAAATTATCATAATTTTATCTACAATTTTATACAATTTTATGTTAGGACGTGAATTGGCTCCTTTTTGTTAGAAATGAAAAAAAACGAAAAGTTTATTTAAAGATGAAAAATTGCACTGACATTAAGTTGAGAAAATTATATCGGTCAAATGACCACCTTCTTAGTTGAAGCACGTTTTGCTGCTCGCAAAACATCTTGCTCAAAATTGGCGATTTCTTCTTAAATATTAGCTTTCAAGAGTTCCAATAAATTTATGGTTGGTTGTGGTCAACGCGACATTTCAAAAATGCTGAAAGCCAGAAGTCTAGAGCGGTTAGACCTGGCGATGTTGATGGAAAGTCCAGATCAATCGGCCTGGAGAGTGGTGTCTCAAAATCTCCATCGTAGGATAAGTTGTATGAACGGTTGCTTCGTTTACGGTAACGGTGGTTCCATTGGCGTCCTTAAATAAATAAGAGGCTGAAAAGCCACATCAGAATTGATGCTCATTGGTTTTAAATAACTGAATATCCCAATGGGAGCGAAAATAGTTTAGTGGGCCCGGTAAAGCATTCCACATTCGTGTAGTGCGGCTAAGGAAAGAATATCTATACTTGACGGCAGAATCGTTTGAAACGAGCAATGTTTACTGGCTATTTCATTTCAGTTTTGTTGATAGCAAAACTGTCAATAAAAGTCAGGAGGCGCTACGACGCGACACGGTGTTAAAGCGAAACAAAAGTTTTCGTAATGGATCTGTCTCCTGTGAGTTTTAGGGTTTTGTTTTATAAAATTGATTCAAATGGGTATTGTAGGTTTAAATATCGCCCAAACGGAGACTCCAAACATTGTGTAAGGCTTTTTCTAAAGTTTTCATGCAGTCTTTCAAGCATTTCTACAGGAAGTTGCAGGTTGCGGGTTCGAATGTTTCGTTTGAGGGCTTTCTGAATCCGGGAAGGTTGGGATTAAAAAGCGATTTAAGGTATTTCCATAGGAAAAAATCGGAGGCTCGCTGGCCACATAAAATCGCATCTTTGACAGATAAGGCGCCCAGAGAATCTGTCTAGCAAAAAGTCAATGCCAACTCTGTCTGGGAAGGATGTTTCTCCATCCTGCTGAAACCAGACATCTTCCAGCTCCATTTGTTCCAATTTAGGCAAGAAGACATATGTATCATAGTCAGGTAACGTGAAGAAGTCAGGATTATTTTCTTCAAAAAAATAAGGACCGATTTATTCACATTCTTGATATTGCACACCACACTGGCATTATGTCGGAGTGTATAGAGGCCTCTGGTGGAGCTCGTTGAGATTTGTCTTACTCTAGTTCATATTTTTAAAAAATGCATCCACTGAGCTGAAAATGCCTTGTCAGATAAGACAATATCGTCTCGAGGCAGCGCAGATAGTATGCATGTTTTCACTAGCGAGTTTTCTAGCTTCAAAATCGCAACTATTCTTGGACGACAGTCATCTTGTGGGAATGTAAATAAAGTTGTTCCATAAGGATTCATTAAATGGAACGTTTCGAAATATCAAGAGTACCGACTATTTTTGAAGTGAACGCCGAGGAGATTGTTTAAATGCAGTTCGTATCCTATCGATGTAGAGACCGTGCTCTGAGGCCTACTTCTTATCGTGGACATATTTCCAATAATCCGGAAGGCATTAACCCACTTAAGAATTCTATTTCGGAGCGAAATTAAAAGCTGAAAGGAAGACAGGCTACACTCGAACGATCGAGTGGTTGTTCGAAAAATAAACTTGTACACAAAAAACAATTTGTTAAGAAGTACTAACAAATTTTCCGTCCCTCCTTAAGTAATGCCACACTTAACAAACTAAGACCGAGAGAACGGAAGTTCAAATCCATCCATCCACCGTACGCCACATTGTATAATGCTGTAAAGATCAGGTTCTACGAGTATGTGCTTCACATGCCTCTTTATGAAGTTCCATAACTAAGAAACAGAGTTTTGAGCTTGGAAACAAGTGAAAATCTAGGGATACTTACTTTAGTAAAACAAAGAAGTAGATCAGAAGTTTCATACAAGATATCTTTTATGAATGTTAGAAAAAGTGTCGGAAACAAAACGGAGCCTTGGGGTACACCAGCAATTAATTTCTGAATAACAGATTTAAATCCGGCCAGAACAACTCACATTGAACTGAACGGAAGAGAAGAGAAAGATAATTTCTAATTCAAGATGATACTCGCCGATATCAAACGTAGGCATTTTCTGCAAGAGAGCTTCTTGGTATACTTTTTCAAAGGTTTTATAACTATCAACTGCAAGTATTTTGGTTCCTCCAAAATAATGTAATGATTAGTTGCTCTTTTCGGTCACCAGGCGACCTATTGCTACGAAAGATGTTATTGTTTAACGATAGTCGAGCAGACAATTTTTCAGGAAGAATTCCTTCCATTTGGTTTGAATATAGACAACTAAAAATTAAAATAGTCTTTTTCTTCTCGACTTCTATTCAGCTATGTAAGGGAATGTAAGGGAATGAAAAAGAAATCGAATCCTCTAGGTCTTAGATGTCGCATAGGGACGTACAAGTTAAACATAGAAAGTAATTGTGAACATTGAATATGCCCACATAAAATATCCCGTGCAAAAAGAGCAGAAAAATATTCACGTCTTACGCCAAGAGGCTTAAGATCTATTAAAGCACATCTAGCATCTTATGGTGGTCTATAGAGCCAATTAAATTTTCTTATAGCAAATTTTGTGAACCGCTTTTGAATTTTTCCGATATGAAAACGGACATATAATGGATTCCATACTACACAACAGTACTCAAGAGATGAACGTATTAATGAAATATATAGTGCCTTCAGAGTATAAGAATCTTGGAAATTGTTTGAATTTCGAAACAAAAAACCTAACATTGAGTTAGCTTTAGATATAATACAATCATAGTGCCAGGAGAACTTTAATTGTTCATCGAAAATTACACCCAAATCTTTTTGACGTGATACGCATTTTAGATTTTCATATATTCTCAATAGTATAATCAAATATAATAGGATTCAAAATTTTGGATACGGTTAATACCGAACATTTACTGATTTTAAAGAACAGTTCATTGCGATCACACCAATAAGATATATTGTTTAAGTCATTTTGTAAATCAATAGCATCGTATTTAAACTGAATTTCTTTGAATATTTTAAGGTCATCAGCATATAATAGGCGTTGGAAGTGAGCGACATGTGTAGGTAAATCGTAAATAAACAACAGAAATAAAAGTGGACCAAGATGGCTACCTTGTGGAACACCTGAAGAATTTGTTATTTCTGATGAAATTTTGGATCAAATTTTTACAAATTGCTTTCTTCCAATTAAGTAACTTCTCAACCACAGCAATAATTGTGAGTGAAAACCTAAAAATTCCAGCCTTAGAGAAATCTGTAAATATAGAATCGGTTTGATGTCTACTCTCTAAAGCACGTAGGCAGGCATTGGCTTATATTACAAGATTCGTGGTTGTGGATTTACCTCTCACGAAACCATGTTGAAAATCCGAAATATTATTACAAACAGCAGTATATTACTTATTTTTGACAAAAGCTTCAATGATTTTTGGAATAATTTAAAGTTTAGCAATTGGTCTTTAGTTAATCACAGCCTTTTTAAAACCTGACTTATGTATAGGTGTTACTCGTAAAAGGACCACTTCCAAGTTTCGAGAAACTCACTGTAGCATAGAGATATATTGAAAATGATATGAAGTGGCTTGGGAAGGCCCAGCTTACACATTTTTAAAAAGATTGGATTGATATTATCAGGTGAAAGAGAAGTAGTAATTGGTTTGGTGTCAAAGCTTCAGCATCTTGGTATTCAACTGGAACATGAGTCAGAGGTCGAGAATTTATTATACCTTCAACTTCAATAAGCGATGCCATGAGTGACTCATCCTTGAAGCGTTGGTTTTTTAGGACCTGCTTAAGGACATTCTTAACTGACTTACTAATCGCTCCCAGCAGCCTCCCATGTGTGGTGCAGCAGGTGGATTAAGAACCATTTTGTTTCGGCACTGATAAACTTGCTATATTAAATTTCAGTTTGCATCTTACTAAAGGTTTCTCGTTGTTCCTTCCCTGCTCCTTTAAAGTTGGTGCCATTGTCAGAGTAAATCTCTCTTGGTGTACCTCGTCTTTTCATGAAATTTCGAATACACAATATACCTACATGCACGTATTGTAATGCAAGTGAACAAAACACCCCATCGCTTCTCGGTCTTTTTTCCAGAATGAACTAAAAATGGTCCAAGGTTTCCGCTGTAATTAAAAGGTCTAACAAAAGCCGCAAGTCTTTGGACACGTTGGTATCCTACTCTTGATTTTACATACAGGACATTTTGTAGGTACTGACCTGACTAGTGTTCTTAAAATTGGTATCCAGAATCGTTGACGAATCTTATTGACAATTGTCTCTTGACATTGATGGTAGAACCTTTGATGACAATCGTCGACAATCAAAAACCTAATTGGATAATTATTTGCTAGTATTACAGGACGTCTTACTTCTTCTGTTATGAACGAAATTCTATCAATTCTTCCATTAATTCGCGAAATCCCGTCACCATCTATATATGGTGAACATTTGTAAAAGTTGACTTGATTTGGGCAATACCTTAAAGTTTATCAGGATCGCCAGCTCATCTGCATAACTATCACTCTGGGCCATTCTTATTAGAGCTTTTTCAGCTTCAAGTAACTCCTGTGATGAAAATAAACATAGTCTCTTTGCTAAATTAAGTCGCTTAGGTTTGATATTGCTTATGTATCGCAAACAATAAGCCATTGAACGAAGCCATTTGGTATCATATTTCACTAACTTATTTTCAAAATTATTTCCTGTGTTCAATATATGTATGTATGCTGCGGTCGTACGAGTAAATCAACTTAATCATTACAGTCATAGAAGGCCAATCTTGTTTATCTTCATATCAAAATGACGGATCTTTGAACCATGGGCAGTTTTTAAAGAAGTTTGGCTGTTTTCTTCACTTTGTTTCCTCATCTGCGCGGTTTGCTCCTGTTGGAACCCATCTCGTCTTTCAAATAAGTAATTTCAAGAATCTCTAAAACTCGAAACATTAGGAACTGTTTAAGTTTCTTTGGATCTGCCACATTTCGGGAATCAGTCCACATAAAGTTTTGATAGAAATTTATGGTTTCTAACAATATTCTGTGCAAATATCTCGAACCAATCAAAGCTGCTTGTAGCTTTAAACGGGGTATTGTCAATGATTTTAGTGGTTCCACATTAGTTCTTGCACCTACTATGACACAATTCACTGAAATTCCATCAACGAGCCTGAAATATGATATGCGACTGTTGCAATTGTGTCATCACTGGTATCCACGAATACGTGCAACTGCACAGATATATCTTTATATCCGTTCAAAGAATAACACCTCTGAATTTTTACATTTTTGACTTGGGATAAAAGTAGTCGCCAATTTTTCCAAATGATTTGCAAGTTCTTAGGAATTATCTCACTCCATCCAATTGACAGTTTCCAAACATCCTGAAGTAATACCTTCAATTTTACCAGATAAAACGACAGGAATCCGAGAGGGTCAAAAAATGACAACAACACTCTTAGCAGTTCTTGCTTTTTCGGTATTCTTATTCCATTCAAGACATCGCCGTGGCAATTATTATACTTTAAAAAAAGGTAAATCTGTCTTCTAATATACTCCACCTTAACCCTAGAACCTTTTTTGTAGAATTTGTTTCGTTCAAATGTTCTTGGAAGGATTTTTCCATAACGTTATCCGACTGATTCAATGCTTGAAGAACTTCAGTTGAGTTTGAATCCCAGTTTCGAATGTTGAATCCACCCATTGGCTGCCTCAGGATATGTTTTTGCATAATATTTCGCTTTTTGTGCTATGTTGTGTAATACTAGGAGAGCCTCGTAATCCGAATGGCAGAACTAACATCTTGAAAACTTCAGGATCACTGTTGATGTTACCAAAATTCCAGAGCAACCTTATAGACAATTTTGGTCGTCTTCACGTATTCTTGCTTGAAGAAACATTTCTTCAATGTGTCCAGCAATAGCCATCTTTTTTAGACGAAGAGCATGTAACACATCCGTTTAAACTGTCAATTCGTCTGGTCCCTTCAGCAGCATGTCGTTCAGAGAGGTACCTTGAGAACGAGCAGCTCCATCTAACATCATTCGAACTTTCTCTGGTTTGTTGAGGTTCTTTACCATGAATACTGGTAAGTACCACACCCTTGAACAATGATCCTTTAACTCCAATGAACTTAACAGCCTGGCAAATCCTTTATTTAATTATTTATTTATCAGCAACAGATGTACAGTCCGTCATTTAAGAGCTTTCGCTCTTCAATATATTTATCAAGCTCATTGTTAATCAGACTTTCCATGATCTAGGTAAGAACTGAATTATCTGTAATTGGTTGGTGCATAGAGGGGCTCGAAATGAGCCACGAGGAGTATGACAGATGGAAAGGCTTACAAGATAGATTTTTCCCGGATTTTGATAAAAAGAGTGTTTTTGTGAATGACAATTGGAACCAATGACGTAGAAGAATTACATGGCTAGAATTTCGATTTATTACCAGCTTAGATGGTCTTATCTCTACACTCTGCAGTTATAATTTCATCAGTGTACGATATACTCGTAATACACGAACCAAAGGATATTCCTGTAGGCAAACCAAAGTGATCGAATTATCCTCAGTAAGCCGTAATATTGCCTGTTTCTTGAAAAACTGTTATTGATTTGACAAAGATACACAAAACTCTTAAGACCTAATACTCATATAACTCCATGACTTCCCTTCAAAATAAGCTCGCTTACAGACCTGCGTTAACAACATGCACACAATTTTATCCATCTTCAAGACGCTATAATCATAATAGGGTGCCTGTTAACTATGCATATGGAAGAAAGGACATTCAAAAAAAAAAAAATACACATCGATGAACGATGAAAGGTACTCGAAATAATATGCAAATTATGTGTGCACAAGAAGCTAATGCTGGATAGGACGAAGACAATGGTGATGATTACATCATCAAACTCGGCCATCAACCTTATTCCCTACGTTTATTTCTCTAGGGTGTCTTACAACCTTCTGTGTGAATGTGTGTGCGCGGATTCTCCTTCAAACAAGGCCAAAGGTACTCAACAGAGCGATTGTGAATAAAAACACAACCTGCGGTCTTGGATAATTCGTTCGTGATGGTAGTTTTCCAATATAATATCCGTTATATCCTCATCCACGCTTCCATATCCTGTTTCCGTTATTAGGGGAAGACAAAATTAAAGTGAAAACACCAAGTCTCATGGACTTGCTCATTTAATTGAAGTTGCTGAGAATCCTTAACATAAAAATATGTGTTGGCACGTACTATGTTCGTGAATACTTTTTTATAAATGTAAAAATTAGTTTGGTTATGAAGTTCTTAAGGACTTAAGGAAGTTTTTGTAAACAATAGAAGAACATCTGTTCATTGGAAGGAATAGTTATAGTATCAGATTTTGATATATATCGGCGGTTTTATTCAATTATACGAACCATGTAACGTTGTTAAAATTTCGAAACTGAGAATATCTACTACTGTCTTCTCAAAGTCTACATTCTTAGTCAGGTATCTAGGATTCAAGGTTTCTCAATCATGGATAAACACTATGTGGTAGATAGTGGAGTAGAAAATCTCAACCTTATTGGTTCTTATTTTGAGGCGTTTGACGCTAGAGAACTCTATAGCTGTAGGTTGATGAAGTAAAGGATGATTTTTTTAAGATTTCGTAAAAGAATAGGCATAATAGTTAGTGCCTTGGACTGTCATGCGGAAGGTCTAGGCTTGGATTCTTAGCTGTGTACTGATTCTTACGAGGAATTGACCAATCCTCTAAGGGGATCTCTTGTCAAGAAAAGTGATGCGCCCAATTCCGTTCGGAATCGGCAGAAAATTGTAGGTCCCCTCCATTCCAACATTTCAAAAATTGAACCTAAGCATATACCCATCGATATTATACGGCAATACCACGGCATTTAACAATCTGCTAACTAACTACTATGTACTTCCCGAGTTACTGGAAAATATCAAAGGAATTTCGATCCTTTCAATGATAGGCCTATAAGTCTCCTTCATAATATCGGGAAGATTTCCGAATTAGGTATTAGCAAACATATTATGTCCATTTGGAAAGAAAAGGTGATTTTAACGTGAAACTAATTTGGATTCAGAGAAATAACTCGATGGTGCACCCAATCACGAAATTCGTTTAGGACATTGACAGGAATTTTAATGCAAGAAGATGCACAGCAACCCGCTTAATTGATATCGAAAAAGCCGATGCGATGAACTATTAGCTTGCCAGAAATAAATTTGCACCTCATCGATGATAATATCAAAGATATACAACAAGAAATTTGTCGTAACAGATAGAGAATACAAGGCCACTGAAGTTCTTAGTGTTCACAGGCAACGTCTCTAGCGGATCCATCAAAGTGAACTGAATACAACCAACCGAAACTGCCAGATTTGAAATGAGATACAGCAAGTCAACATTATGTTCCGGAACTCTATTCGACACCACAAAAATATCCAATACCAGAAAAGATTGCAAACAATCAAGACAGGAGCAGATGTTTTCAAAAACATAAATAGGATCATTGGAAAACAGCCACAAATACCGAATGCCATCATCAGCAATGATCCTGAAGCTACCTGGGATCAAAACAAGGTGGAAGCGTTCGCCGACTACCTTAATTCGAAAGAAACTTCACACCGCACTCACCTACTGACCCAACTTTCTTACAGGAAGTTGAGGTAACAGTTCAACAAACACTGCAACCAAATCCGGATAAAATAAATTTTAATGCCATCAATCCAGCAAATGATCCCACCGATAGTCCACATTTATGCAATCTAGAGGAGGTTGTAGAAATCATCGTCAATTCTAAGCCAAAAAAATCAGCTGAACCAGATGGTACCTCCTACAACATCCTGAAAAGGCTGCCACATGCGGTAATGATTTTCCTCACAATCATTTTAAACAACTGCATCAACAACTGTTACTTCCCTCAGATGTGGAAAACAACTGTTACTTCCCCCAGAAGTAGAAAACTCCGTAGATTGTGCCAATTTCGAATAAAGGTGCTTCCAATATAGCTTCCAACTACAGCCCGTTATCACTTCTCAACAACATCTGGAAGAAGTAATCCTCCGAAGAATGAAAAAATTCTGCAGTGAAAATTCCATCATCCCTGACATGCAATTCGACTTTCGAAAAAACCCCGAACCTTGCATCCACTGGTAAAATTCCAACACGATATAGCCACAGCCCTTACAGTCATCGAGTCACCGTCGGATGTTTCTGGATATCGGAAAAGCATTCGATAGCGTGTGGATAGATGGGCTAATCCACAAACTTCATCTAATGTAAGTATTTCCGCCATTAATAAAAAATTCTCTTTTCCTTCCTATCTTTCAGGAAATTGTTCGTCCAACTTGATAACTGCAAGTCAAACATGAAGACCATCGGAGCTGGAGCCGCCCAAGGCAAAAACTGGGCCCCTTCATCTACAACTTGATGACCAATCTTCTACAATTGGATGCGAGAACCTTCTGTATGCTGATAACTTTCTCACTTATACGCCACATTAATGTCACCACTAATCGCTGTCCGAGAAGTAGAAACCCACATCAACAGACTCTTCCAATTCTACCAGAAATTGGGCATCCGAATCAACACTTCCAATTCTACCAGAATTGGGCCATCCGAATCAACACTTCCAAATCGGAACTTGCCTGCTTCAGGAAACCTTCAACTGGTAGAGGCATTCGCACCGCAAAAATTTGCAGAAATCTGGTCATCGCACACCCCACCATAGCGGCAAAGCCAAACGTCAATTACCTTTGAGTTCACTTCAACGATTTGCAAAGGTTCAGCCTGCACTCAAGAAATATTCTGAAAAAGTCCAGCTGGGCCTTTAGCCGTTTGCGCCCATTGCTGAAAAGAAGACCTGGTGTGAGCCACCGACAGAGATATTAATCTAAAAGCAGCTCCTGCGATCAGTGATGAGCTATTTCTTCCCAGTCCGGTTTTCAATCTCGAAGACAGCTATGAAGGAACTTCAACTATTCAAAAGGAAGATACTGAGGATCTGCACTGGACTCGACTTCGACCGTCAACGACAGAAATACTATTGGAACGAGCATCTCTACAAAGAAGCGAATTTAATCTCACTGGGCAAATACGAGTATCTAGTTCAATCGACGAAAAAACTAATGCAGAACATCATCGACCGCTCGAATCAGCTTATGAGAAGGATGACCACAGAACAACCCTATTCCGAACCGAGGTACCTCAGTGCGATGGAAACTCTTGATGACAACGTTATAATGGACAACGAGGAAGTAGTATCGTTCTACGCTGACATTGCGTCAACCTACCACCGCGGCTAAAAAGCCATCCCCACCCACAACCCACAAAAATCACCACTGACAACCAGGAATGAACACCCTGAGGACGATACAGTCAACTGACCTTTTGTGGCAACACTTCCAGTTCCAGAAGAAAGAATAAAGAAAGACAAATGAATGTTCAGAAAGAAAAATGAAAGAAAGATATAATGATTGTATTTAATAGAGAGAGACTGCGGGTTAGGTAGAAGAATATACTGAGAGAATAAAGATAATGATAATGATCAGTTGTTGTGGATCTGTTAACGAGGAAAGACCTTTTATTTGTTTAACCGAATATTGTTTTAGTTTTGTATTAAGAAAAAGGTAAAATGCTTACACTTTAATTTTTTTTTTGATCATGAAAATTTTATATAAAAATAATTAAACTCAAGTCATTGTATATATGTATTTAGGCCCCCTATGAGCCAACAAATGCAAATTTTCATAAATAGTATCTTATTAGTTGTAAGCCAAATTGTAAATAGTATGTTCAATAAAACAAAACAGCACTTTCCCATCATAGTAATGTCAAGTCGGATTAATATCTCGAGTTCGATTTTTTTACGAACGCATTACTTGCCCTTGCAGCAGTTACAGCTACTCGTGTGTATAACCCAAGTATAACTTCTCAGCCTGGCTGCTTGAACTTCTTCAGCTTTTCTTATCCCTATTCTTCTTGCTCTTAGTCTTTAGAGTGCGCGATAAAAGTTTATGAAATTGGTTTGTCAATATACGAGTAGAATGCGTTCGAAGGGGATTTTAAATGATTTTATGTGTCATTTGTACACCTATGGGAATGGTAAAATTTGATTGCCAATTAATATAAGTATGAGAGAACCCACCAACGGATATTGGTACATATGGCTTTTTTTAATATTATATCCCCATTTAAAAACAACGATAAAGTGTTGCTTTAAAAGCAGATTGAATAAATTATAATTTATTCTTGTTGTAACGATTATTATCTACATTATGTAATAGAGCGAGTTCCGGGGTATTTTTGGGATATGAATAATTTAAATTCGTTTTTACTCGATTTAATTTCACATTGAAATTAATTGTTGGATACAAAATTTGCATTTTAAAATAATCTAATGTAAGTTTTATTGACTTATTATTATAATTCGATATTTTGCTTAATTTTATATATACATACATAAATAGCTACATTACTAAAATCTCAATAAGGGTGGGTAGATTTAGAAAAGTCTAGAGATGCCAAATTGCATGACCTTTGTAGCAAATTTACATTACTTCTGCCTCAAATTGTTCATAGAGAATCTCAATCGTGTCGTTCGTGTGCAGCAAGTAGCGCCATCCGTTTTGGGAGCAGATTTAAAAGAAGATACCGATGCACATTGGTTTCGAATATCTGCACATCATAATAGGAGAGAAACATTTAGGCGAGTAAAACATTCCACATTCGTGTAGTGTGGCTAAATAGGGAATCTCTAAACTTATCGGTTCGTCCGAAGTTGAGCTGATGGGCACTCCCTGAATCGCGAGTAATGCGGATAAAATAATGAAAGACATTCCAGAGGTTCTTGAGAGATTCAATTGTTTCTGTTATATCGAAACGAACAGAAGAATTTCTGCATGACAGTAACCATAATGCAGGGTGTACTAAGGTTTTATCTCTTAAGCAGAGAAATTCTCTTCTTTTATCGCCGTAATAACGTTTGGAGAAATGGTTTTTCCATAATCTCAGCATGGACTGGGGTTATACTACGATGTTCCCTTGATTGTCCATGCAGGCATTGGTTCGGGAATTGTATATTTGAGATGTTTGCTTTACCTTTTGGAAAAACTTTCGAACCTCATTCGAGGCATTCCTCTATTCCTCGATCGAGCGTTTCTCATGATATTTTTTTTGCTTTCTGAGAAGCCGGTGTTACTCTTTCCTCTTCTGCTCGTAGTGCTCGGAAGCATATGTGCTTGCCCTGATGGCTGCTTGGCTATCCTCTTACTGGTTTTCAATAATTGATGCTGGCGCAAATAATTTTTTATGAGGTTATAAGAGACTCTATCGGATCTTTTGCGATTGAACTGTAGCCGTCCAACATCAAACTTCCTCGCAGTGCTTCCTTGTCATAACTTGAATTGAGATATCCGCGGCCGTACCCCAGCTACAACGAAGCAGTGATCTAATTCGATGTTAATCGCACGGAACGTATGGAACTGGTTGATTGATCAGGAGATCTCCATGTAAATTTTTGAATATTGAGATGTTTAAATTACGTACTAGCTTCCTGAACGTCTCGCCCCACCAAACCGATCAGCTTGAATCCGTTATTGAAGATGTTGTCGTACAGGCTGTATCCTGTATCTGCCAACCATGTCACAAAAGATATCTTCTCTTCCTAGATTAGAATTAAGATCTCTTAAAATAATTTTAATGTTATAATAAGGGCAATGCTCGTATATTTTGTCAAGGATCTCGTAGAATAGGTCTTTGTTGTCTTTATCTTTTGCCTATCTTATTGCATGTGCGCAAATAAGGCTCATATTTGTCGTTGTTGCAAATTGTCGCTCGTTTACACAGTTGACACTCAAGACATTTTACCTGAGACTAGTTCCAACAAATAGACCCTGCTTTTGTTCCCAATAGCAGTAGGCGTAGTAGATATAGTAGTCCCCCCGTCCATCCCCTCGCATTTCTTGGGTGCGCTAATATCTGCTTTGCAGCAGTTAAGGGCTTCCGCTAATTGTTAAGCGGTACTCGGTCAAAACTGGGCGATTTTACTACTCGAAGAACTGTTAGTAGAGGTATGCCGCAAGGCAGTGTTTTGGACAAGAAATTAAGGTGGAAGCCCAATATCCAAGAGAGAATCAACAAAGCCAATATAGCCTTATTCTCTTGCAAAAAAGCCGTAGGTAACAAATGGGGCCTACAAACTCATATAACACACTGGCTATACATTTCAGTCATTAGACCGATACTTACATATGGAGTGACAGTATGGTGGACTGGGCTGGAAACAGCACCAAACCGCGATAAGCTCAGCAAAGTTCAACGAACAGCCTGCTTAATCATGGGTGGAGCTCTCCGCTCACTCCCTCTGCTGCACTTGAAGTTCTGTTTCATCTCATATCGCTAGATATATCTTTAGCAAACAATCGGAAACGGACTGATCACACGACGACAACCAACGCAAAGAAAAAGGAAAAACGATTTACGAATTTTCTTATGGAACGTACGATCGCTCTATAGAGCTCGAGCTGCTCAGCAGCTAGCCGATGCCCTGTCAAAATATAAAGCTGACATAACAGCTCTCCAAGAAATCAGATGGACAGGGAATGGTGTTTTACAGAAGAAAGAATATGACGTATATTACAGCTGTCATACAAAACACCATGTGCTCGGGGTAGGCTTCCTAGTCAGCGAAAAAATGAAGTCTACTATCATCGGCTTTAACGCTATAAGCGAAAGGCTATGCACCCTTCGCGTGCGAGGCAAATTTACGAACATCAGCCTCATTAACGTTCACGGACCTACGGAGGAGTCCTCAGACGAAGAAAAAGAGACTTACTACGAACAAGTCGAGAGGGCCCTCAATGCCTGCCCAAGGTATGATGTTAAAATCATCCTTGGGGATTTGAACGCAAAAATAGGTCGGGAGCCGGTATTCAGGCATTACGCAGGCACCCATAGTTTGCATGAGAACACTAATGACAATGGACTTCGAGTCTTAGAATTGGCAGCATCGAAAAACATGGTCGTTGCGAGTACCAGGTTCCCGCGTAAAGATATCTACAAAGCCACCTGGGTATCACCTGATGGAGTCACTCGTAACCAAATAGACCACGTGTTGATAGACCGTCGCCACTACTCGAACTTGATGACGGTACGAACGTACCGAGGTGCCAATATCGACTCGGATCACTATCTTGTTGGTATGGTTTTCCGAGGGCGGATTGCCTTGCGAAGACGCATTGCATCCGCCGATCAGGTTCGAATCAACACGGCTGCCCTGCGCAATGAAAACACCAGTAACACCTTTGGTAATGCGTTAGGACTCGCCCTAGAATCACTTGATTTAGGGAGAGTAAGTCCTGGAGCCAGTATGCTGGGCGTAAATGAGAAGTGGACACGCCTTAAGAATATTGTCATTGGTACTGCCAACTCCATCTTAGGCAGCAGTCGTAAAAATCGGAACGACTGGTTTGATGATGAATGCAAGCTAGCGACTGAACGTAAGAATGTTGCGTACCGAGCAATGCAACAATCTCATAGAACGCGGGCACGCGAAGAGGAATATAAAGAGCTCAGAAGAATAGAAAAACGGCTACACAGACAAAAAAAATCAGCCTGGGAGAAGAACCTAATCTGTGAAATAGAAAATAGCCGAGAGCGAGGTCCGCACCAGGCGCGGAAGTTCTACCAATCCGTCCGAAACATGACGCAGTACACACCACGCTGCACATACTGCAAGGACGGGGAGGGAAATCTGATCACCTATCCTGAAAGCATACTGGAGCGATGGGAAGTGTACTTTAATGAATTGCTAAATGGTCAGCTCACTGCAGAAGTGGAGGCTCCACTACTTCAAGAAGAAAACCCTATGTTGCCGCCACCAAGCATAGAAGAGGTTGAGAAGGCTATAGGCCGGCTTAAACAGAACAAAGCCCCGGGAGCCGATGGCATACCAGCCGAATTATTCCATCACGGCGGGCCAGCCTTACGTCAAGCAATGCATGATATTATAGTACACGTATGGGAGCAGGAAGAAATGCCAGAAGACTGGCGAAAAGGTTTAATATGCCCCATACATAAGAAGGGAGATGTCACAACGTGCAGCAATTATAGAGGTATCACGTTGTTGAGTACCGCCTATAAGATACTCTCCTCTATCCTACAAGACCGGATAACCCCATACGCTAAAACCGTTATCGGACAATATCAGTGTGGTTTCATTCCAGGCAAATCAACAACTGATCAGATCTTTACCCTTAGGCAGACACGATGGAAAAATGTCTAGAATTTAACATCCCAACATACCATCTGTTTATAGACTTTAAGGCCGCCTATGATAGCATAGCCAGGGTAGAACTTTACAAAGCCATGAGAGAATTCGGCATCCCAAATAAATTGACACGACTATGTAGGTTGACCATGACCAACGTAACAAGCCAAGTAAAAATAGCCGGATTGCTATCCAGACCAATCAACATCTTTAATGGACTCCGACAAGGGGACGGTTTGGCCTGCCTCCTCTTCAACCTGGCGTTGGAGAAAGCAATCCGTGACTCTGGCACGGCAACAAGAGGGACCATCGTCAACAGGTCCAGCCAGTTACTGGCTTACGCAGACGATATCGACATCATCGGAAGAACCGAACAAGCTGTACACGATTCCTTCATCCAGATCGAGCAGGCGGCACAAAATCTGGGGCTGCACATTAGTGAAGGTAAAACAAAGTACATGGTGGCGTCGAATGCGAGAGGAACAGTTGGTCAAACAATCAAGGTAGCGGAGCACGAATTTGAAGTGGTGCAATCCTTTAAATACCTTGGGTCAATAGTAGCAGCCGATAACAATATAGAAGAAGAAATACGCGGGCGGCTTCTCAAATCCAACAGAGCCTACTATAGTCTGTCAAAGCTCTTCAAATCCAGAAATCTCACCATAACTTCAAAACTGCTGCTGTACAGGACCATGGTCCTGCCAGTACTCACATATGGATCCGAGACTTGGGTGCTTAGCAAAAGGCACTCCGACCTCTTAGCTGCGTTCGAGAGAAAAGTCTTAAGGAGAATTGTTGGCCCCGTATGTGAGGAAGGACGATTCCGGAGACGGTACAATCATGAATTGTACGCAATCTACCTAGAAGCAGATATCGTGACAAAAATTAAGCTCGGTAGACTCCGGTGGGCAGGGCACCTAGCTCGCATGAGCGAAGAGGAACCTGCTCGGAAAGTTCTTTGTGGTACATTCTATGGTAGACGACAGCGTGGTAGACCATGCTTGCGCTGGAGAGATGGCGTAGACCAGGACGCCCGAAGCCTTGGGGTGCGCAACTGGATGGCGTCGGCTAGAGACCGGGATAGGTGGAGAGACTTGTTGAAAGAGGCCAGGACCGGAACCCGGTTGTCGAGCCGATGATGATGATGATGAAACAATCGGCTTCTAGCACAGCAATTCGGCTTAAAGCCTCCTCGCAGTGGGTCAATAATGATATTGGCCTTTCCATTATACTGAACTCGTTCAGGTCTCTACCTAGTTACGTCGATTACACCACCCCTCATCCAAAATTCAATAAAAAATTTCAAGTGTCCATCCCTTCCAGGTCTACCTGGGAAAATGAGTCATTTTTGGTAGACGAAGCGATTCATTTCTACACAGATGGATCTAAAACCGATGACGGGGTCAGTTGAGGCGTATACTCCGAAAGATTAAATCTTTGTCTATCTTTTCGTCTTCCCAATCACTGTAGCGTGTTCCAGGCAGAGCTTTTAGCAATAAAAGAAGTCCTCTCTTGGCTAAAAGAAAACGTTATATCGACTACTGATATACGTATCTTCTCAGACAGTCAAGCTGCCTTAAAGTCACTGGAATCTGTCTCCATTAACTCACAAACAGCCCAAAATTGTCGATCATCTCTGGTGGAGATGTCAAAACAGTTTAACATTCACCTTACATGGGTGCCGGGGCATAGAGACATTCCAGGAAATTGTAAAGCCGACGAATATGCAAAAAAACGGAACAATCTTACCTTTGTTGGTTAGCAAATCTAACATCGGTATACCCCTAGCTACTTTTAAACTTATGCTAAGGCATGATACCATGAAGAAAGCTAACCACAGATGGACCAGCACCCCAACTTGCCGGTCTTCTAAACTGATTTGGCCATTGTTTGATGCTAAACGCTCAAAACAACTAATTTCTATTGGTAGATTGCATATTAGCTCCGTTATAGGTGTCCTTACTGGACACTGCCTAAAAGGAAGACATGCTTTTCGTCTTGGAGTTCCTGCAAATGATTTTTGCAGAAGCTGCATGGATGAAGAAGAAGGGGAGTCAGTTCCTCAGCTTCTATGTTCTTGTCCTGCCCTAGCGCAAAGACGTAGACTCCACTTGGGAGACTAAGACTACTACTATAACGATCCTAGTGATCTAAATAATTCCGACATTCACTGTCTCACGCGCTTCATTATTAGTTCAAAATGGTTTAACGAGGAAGGGTGATTTTTAAAATCCTTGTGGTATCACAACGGACCAAATATTGGTCTAAGTGCGTTGACTTTTTCCGGTCAGCAGCCACTTTAACCTAACCTAACCTAACCTAACCTATTGAGGGACTTAACATTTCACGTATAAATCCGAAGTTCATTATCCTTATTTCTTTTGCATGGTTTGTCATCAATGAATCCGTCCGTATCCGAAGCTTGTTTGTGCTTCGCAACTAGAAAATTATTTGACGTGGCCGGAAAATTACCCTTTCGACTCAACCACCCTACCACCTGGATGAAAGGAGAGATGCCTTAGCCGGAATTTGTCCAAGAAGGAATGTGTTGTGATTCCTATAGGGGTGATAGACCACAGTGCTGTTGGCCTTCAAGAGGATTTAGTCCACCAAGTGTATCTAAAGAACACCACCATGACTACTGGCAGAACTTACCTTCGTTTCAGGCAACAAACCTTCTTGGCCTAGATAACTGGAAACAGCGTACTTGGGACAGCAGAGAATCAAAATCTGCAAGTCTCAGCCAGACTCTTAATGGATCAGGACCCAGATGAATAGGTAGTAAATAAGCATTCTTATTCTTTTCGATATAGTTCGATAATTGTTATACGCCCAAACATTCCTCTTCTCTAATTTAATACATAGAACGGCAAGACCAAGAACTCGTATGCAGGTACATACTATATCAACTCACAAGCCAGTCGTGCATTTTATTAAAAAGTGCATTAAGGTATTCATATTGTCTCCACTGTTCACCACTCTTTCGTATTTTCATTATTTTTCCAAAAACAAAAAAAAAAACAGACGAAAAAAGGATTAAGACTCCGTTGAGCAATTAAAATATTGTTTCCTCTATAATTCCGCCATTTCTTTTTTAACTTGATTCTTTTCATCTTATGCTATTATTTATAATATTAATGAGATAAGTTTCGTCAACGTTTAATGAGTTTTGAGCTCTCAAAGAGATTTTTTGCCACCGAATTGGTGCCGGTACGCAGAAGGGAAGTGCAAAAATTGTTGAATTAAAAAACAGGATCACAGCATCGAAACTTTTTCATATTTAATGACTTTGTTGTGTCTTTCCCGACAACCATCATCTTGATAAACTTCTCATCCTCATCTGCAAAGTTCATCCTTTTCAAATGCCAAAAGACTAAAGGCGACCCGACCAATTGATAGTCAGCCTTTTCTTCAAAAGGCGAGGTGTGAGAATTAGATAAATACAACACTATTGCTCACCTAAAGCTACCAAACACTCCTGGTTACTGCTCCTAGCGATTATGAGACCAAGACACCCATCAGAAGCAGCGAGAGGAGTAAATAAATACAAAACAGAAAAGATTTTCGTTTTTACTCACAAACTCGCTCGCGAATGCTATTTTCTCGACAACACTTCCATTGCATTATCCTTACACTGAATTGAATTAAATTATAAAACATGAACGTTGAAGAATATTTCCACTGCGTCATATTTTATTTATAAACTGAGCACTTCCACAACACTGAAACCAACAGTGACAGCTCCGAGTAGTTGTGGATGGTGGGATGTAGATGTGGAGCCGGGTTTGGTTCTAGGAGGTCGGGGTTTTGGGTTTAAGGTTGGGTCCTTAGATTGGGTTCGGATATAAGGTCGAGATCCGAAGATGGCTCCAGTAGGTGAGTTACCCACGAGTAGACCTCCGCGCCCTTTCCACTTACATATAGAAATTTTCTTACAGCGAAATGCTTTTAGTTTATCACAATCTGGCGGATAGCATAAAAGGCTTTTTTAGAGTTACATCGGCATCGCAACTCGTTGCTCGTAGTCGTTCGCCGGCATCAGTCTTAATTTATTAATGACTTAGAAACTTTGTGCGATGTGACGGGTTATCATCCTGCTGCAGTGTAAGGTGTGTTCCTCAAGAGATTCTCACAGCTCACAGATTCGCCCAGAAAACTCAGAGCAATATGGAGAAAGGGGATTGATAGAGCACGTCCGAGAGTTTCTGATTTTTTTGAAAATGCAGTTACGGTAAATAAGATATCAGGGATGTCATTTTTGTAAGCGAACTATAGAATATTTATTGTTGCTTTTTATATCTAATTATAATCGTCAGTTGTTGTTTTGAAACTAAAGTTATATTTTTATGTGGATTTTCACCCTTGGTTGGACAGAACTAAGGAAGAATCTAGGAGGGGAAAAGAATTAACGAGGAATAACTTTTATATTTCAAGGAACTTAAAAAGTATAAGCACTTAACTGGCGCTGATAAAAGAGATAGGCTTGCATGCTTAGAAATTCCTAGGAGCTTATTAGAAATTATTGAAAAAAACGCGACACGATCTTATTGAATTTGACAATGTGGCCAAACATTTGAGGGACACACAATTATGGAATGATTACAGGGTATCCAGTTAAGAACGACAAATAAAACAAAAACGCTTTCAAATAATAAGGGTGCGTTTTATAGCTCATCTTCGACTCATTAATAAAAAAGAAGTCAGGGGGAGTTGATGGTATTTCCAACGTTCTATTACGACATCTACCTTCGGAAGCAGTGGACATTTATGCAAGTTATCCATTGCGATGGAAAAAAGGAAAGGAAAACTCCAATCCGGAGAATATCCGGAAGATAAGCCTTTCAGAAATCTGAAACTATTTTTTTTTACGATTCCGTTGGCTGCAGCCCCAAGGTTACGAGAAAGATCTAGCGCCAGCTGGTAATCGTAGGACCACAGGGACAGCCACTGGCAAATAAAAGTGTAGTTAGATACCTTGGCATCTGGTTGGATCAGTATTTGTATTTTGATAGACATATAAATGCTGCTCTGACAAGGACTTGGGAGCGTTTGCCCTGACGAAACGGTTGTTGTTTTACAGCAGCCGGCTTGACAACAGACTGAAGTTAATTTGCTACATAGCCCTCATCCGATCGATGATTGCTTTTGGGTGCCCGGTGTGGTTCAACATTGCCATATCTCAAATGGAAAAGATTCGGGTATTTGAGAGACAGTGTCTTAGACGTTGCCTTGGATTACACAGAGCACCAGAGTCGGAGTCCAAACATTATTATTCCAATCAGGTTCTATACAACGGAGCCAACATAAACAGAACTGATAATTTTTTGATAAGGCTGATTCGCGATCACATTGCAAGAGCGATGTCCTCGACAAATAGCCTAATTTTTGGGGCTTACTACCCTAACAACTATTATTATGAGAGTGTACGTCTAAGCGGCTCTATCCCACCCGGTGCATTTCTCTACTTAGACAGTCAAGGGCTGGTCCAAGATAGAAAGGTGATTCCGCTAATCTACCACGTCGGCCGGAGGTCTATGGATAGGCGGCTCCTTATAGTCGAGACGTCCTCGCACAAGACGGATCAGAGCGCCTTCGGTTCATTTGGACAGTGTCCGATCCGACCGTTTTATGTTTCAGGCGAAGTTCTTCTTCAATAACTTTTGAATGAAATTCAATTTTATAATTTATAAAGGTGGGCTCCATTTACAGTGATTATACTAGGGTTGCTCAAGAAAAAAGTAAACATTTGCCGCAAATAAAAGCAAGCATCGCAAGCTTTACTCGTCGACAAATACCCGAAAGCTTTTTGCGATGTACTCGTTTATTAAAGACATTAATGAGTCTGCTCTTCGCTTTGTGAACTTTAAGTTGGGAATTCAATCTGGCTTGTTTGCTGTTGCTCTTAAAGATAAATAAATTTTCCAAAAAATGAAGACAAGAATTTGAGTTTGACTGCGAAGAAAGTATAAGTTGTCAATTACACAGTACTGCCTCTTACGAGGAACTGACAAATCCTAAGAGTATATTATCTTGTAATGAAAAGTTCTGCTCATTAGCCGTTCGGAATCGGCATAAAATTGTAGATCCTCTCCATTTCTGGCACACGGGAATTGTTGAGAGTTGTAAGTCACTATAGGTCCTGGTTCTCTTCGAGCTGTTCCACTACCAAATTTATTTATATGAAGGTTTTTATAATACCAACTCTACATACTACTAAAATAAATCAGCCAACATTTCAAATTCTCAAATTAAGAATTGTATTTTTTAACAAACAAATGTTAATTTACCCCACGTTAATTTTTACTTGCGATATACAGTGACCAGCTAAAGTGGTCAAATCTTTTCACTTACTTGAAAAATTGATTTAAATTAAGAGTTTTTAATAAAATTAAAATCTGTTTTATTTTTTGTTTTTTTTTTTTCATTTTGTTTATTTAACTAAATTTTATTATTTATAATAACTTTTTTAAAAAATAATATATTATACAAAAGAAAAAATATTCCATTAGTTGTGCACGTTTAAAATCAATGTTTTTTCTTCAGTATTTAGTCCATAAACCTTTATTTTTAATTACTTGGGAGAAACGTTTTGGCATACTTTCCACCAAATTATGGAGAAATTGTTCTGGAATACGGCCCAGTCCAGCTCGTTGCCAAAGCTCCTGCGTGTTTTTGTGCTGCCCCAACGGTCGCTTCACAATTATCTAACCATAAATTTTCAATTGGATTGAGGTCAGGGCTTTGTGCTGGCCATGTCATCGTCGTAAACTGTTGATTTCTCAGCCATTCCGAGACAATTTTTGATTTGGATCTGCGTCCTACTGAAAAGTTATTCCACAATCATTGAAGCCTGTTGGTGCAGTTAAAGCTGGTAAATTTGTCTTCAAAATGTCCAAATATATTTTTCACTGCACGCAGCGGCTTTTTCGGTTTCTCTTTAACGTTTAACCCAATTCTTATGAGTGCCCGACGTCCAGTCCATTCACTAACTGGTCCATTCGAACTCGAGATTTCGATCAAAGTTGATATTATGATGATAGCGAAGACTAAAAAAGTGGGTCTCGCAATTCTGTCTGTCTGTTCGACTATAGCCTTAACGGCTTGGCCGATTTTCTTCAAACTTGGTAGATATCATTTTTAATTTTTTCGCCCCACACGTTTTTTTCTTTTTTTTAGACCAAAAATAACGGTACCTGCCATAAGAATTTTTTTCGAAATTTTGTAAATATTTTTTTTTTTCTCAAAAACTGCTCGACAGATTTGAAAAAAAAAGATACAAGAAAATTTTATTTAGTTAAAGCTAGGTACTGAATGAAAAAATTTTTCCGAAAAATGGTTATTGAGAACTATTTTCTTAGTTTTTGATTTTCTCAAAAACGGTACAAGGGATTTTGATCATTTTTTTTTTTGCTAAAGCTCCCCAAAAATTTAAATAGAATTATGTATTCAAATTATCAAAAATTTTTTTTAGATTTTTGAAAAAAAAATTTCAAAATTTATTTTCAAAACTCAATATTTCGAAAACCGTATATTAGATTTTTTCAAACTTGATAAATAAAAGTTTATCAACATAGTCTACAAGATGTATGAAAAAAAGTTTTATTTTACATAGAAATAAAGGTACCCACCAGGGTACGGACTTTACTTCGATCGAAGTAGATCTACTTCGATTTTGTGAAAAAAGTTTAATCTACTTCCCTACTTCTCTTTTTTATGATCTACTTCTCTTTGAAATTCTTACCCAAATTATTTAAAGACATCGCTAATCACTGTATTACATAAAAAAAAAAGTTTAAAAATCGTTTTTAGGTAAGCACCGTAGAAAATTTAATGTTTTCGAGATCACTTACAGAAAAATGTAAAGATATTTATGAACCACCTATTGAATTGATAAAATTCATACAAAATTACAAGTTCGTTGATGGAAAATTTACTTTAAAATAGTTATATTTAGTTACTATTTTATTACAAGTCTGTAGTATAAATGTTTATATAATTTAATTTCCTAAAACTACTTCGAAAATTTTGGATCTACTTCAGTTTTTTTCCGTATTTACTTCGAAAATTTAAAACCTAAGTCCGAACCCTGGTACCCACCATACAAATGTTAAAAAATGACTTTCAAAAATCGTATTGTTCTCGAAAACGGAGCCTAGAATTTTGATACAAATTTTTTTGTTTCTATTAATTTTACGATCTTTAATTTAATAAAAAAAAATTGAAATTAAGATATTACAGCTTGTACCTACCATAGAACTATTTTCTTAAATTTTGAATTACTCATTATCGACATGACGGATTTTAATGAAATTTTTTGTAGAGATGCTTCTAAAAAGTCTAAAATCCATTGCATTTCAAAACTTACAAACAATATTTTTTGAATGTTTAAAAAAAAAAATCATCGATTTACCCACAACAAACAAAAAATAAAAAAAGATTTGAATTTTATTAAAAAATCCTTACTTTATTCAATTTTCCAAAAAAGCGAAATAATTTGACCTTTGACCACTTTTGCTCGTCACTGTAGGTACTATAGGCCAAGTTCTGCTTTTCGAAAAAAAAATCGAACTCGAAATTTTGATCAAAGTTGACATTACGATGATAGCGAACACGAATAAAGTGGGCCCGACAATTCCTTCTGTCTGTCTGTATGTCTTTATGTCTGTATGTCTGTATGTCTGTATGTCTGTACCTCGATCTAGAGCCTAAGCCATACTGGACCTATTTTCTTCAAACTCGGTACTTAAGTGCTTTACACATGAGACACGAACTGCTAACTGCGAATTGCGAATGGTCGCGAATTTTGACATTTCTTTCACATGAGTAATTTGTTTGGTCGCCGAACAGTGCGAATTGTCAACAAAACAAAACCAAAATAAATTAATGTAAAATGAGTGCTAAGACAAAATATTTAAAGAAAAGGAGGTTTTTATGCAGTTTCATTTGTTACCAATTATATTATTTTAAATTATTTTACCCTTTTTTCCATAGATTCACTCATTTTTTTTTTCAATTTTCCGTCTAGCAACACAACACAGTAGAGATGTTATACATTTGAGGTTAGGTTCGAACGAATTTTTTAGTCGCCGGTCTGTGGAATGCGTTCACTAGTTGTGGATTGCGAATTTACATTTGACAGTTCGCAGAAGATACGTGTTGGTCACGTAAAAAATATTAAAATACAAAATATTTCAATTTATAGTTATTTTATGCAGTGTTTTCCTTTTAAATCGTTGATTCGATCATTAATTCACTTCGTCGTAAAGTTAAAACAAAACAAAAATTGATATTAGCTGTGAAAATTGCTTAAAAAGATTTATTCGCATTCGCAGTTCGCAGCTCATGTGTAAAGCACTTTAAGGGTCTTCGGTGATGCGCTAGTGAAGAAATTGAAATTGAAATTAGCTTCAAAACTAAAGGTACCCCCCATACACCCGTATTGCAAAATCTTATTTATCTCGAAAACGGCTCTAACGATTTTGATAAAAAAAAATTAGGTGAAATTTTATAGACATGGACTACATTTTGGTAAGCAAAAAATTTGGGGGGAAATGTTATTACGGGACCTGCCATAGAACCATTTTTTCATTTTCGACTTTCTCATTAACGGCTCTAACGATTTGAACCAAATTTTTTTAACAGGAACCTCCTTAAAATTAAAATAATATTGTATATAAAAATATTCGAAACAAAATATTTTTTGGGTTTTTGAAACAAAAAAATACAAAATTTTGTTTGAAAAATCAATACGCTATTTTGCATCAAAAATCAATATCTTAAAGACGTGTGAACGATTATTTTTTGAAGTTATTTTCATAAATGAATGTTACAAAATACTAACATTCGGCATTCCAAATTTTGTTCTTAAAGAATTTAAAGAAATTTCCTATATAAAAAATTATTTTAATAATAAAACGATTTTTATACTTATTTGCATAAATTCATATTTTTCTAGAAATCAGACGGCAATTTAATGCATGTGAACATTTTTGTCTCATTAAATCCATGTTTTATATTTATAAAATGTATTTAAAATTCCAAAGTACTTTTACATAAGAGCAAGTTCGTGCGATCCAGTCGTGCATTTTATTTCATCGTAATGTCAACTTTGATCAAAATTTCGAGTTCGATTGAAATTTTAAAAGCAATTTCTTAAGGTTAAATCACAATGTAGCAATTGTTCCTTACGAATGAAAGATATTTAGGTTGGGCATTTATTTTTTGTGAGTTTGAGTCGCGACCCGGAAAGAAAACTGTACCGCCGGGACAGTTACATTTATGTCTGAAACCCGGGACGTCTGTTATCCCTAGTGCAAACCATTCACGAATTACTGCTAGTTGACTGATAAACAAGGTTAACTTACCTCCATGCTCTGCTAAACTTGGTGCAAGAAGATAAATGATTTCGTATAAAAACCCATAATGAATGACGAAGCTCATTTCCTTTTAAGTGGTTATGCTAACAAACGAAATTTGCGCTTCTGGGGCACATAGAACCTACATGAAATTCATTCTTGTCCTTAAACAATTTAACTTCGCGCTCCTCAGCTTACGCTTAAACCCAAACTCTGGACGTACTGTTGAATTCAATGTGAAATACTTTACCCGGCTTAATATGCTTCCTCTCATTGGGATATTCAGACATGCATGTATTTCATTTTAAATCCTCTCCAACCTTCCTAAACGCCCGCACTGTGCGCGACATTTTAAGGGTAATCATTACCCTTTCAATGCGTGTAAAATTATAAAAAAAAAAGAAGAGCCATTGTATTCCCTCAAAGTGTCTATTTGGTGTTGCAGTTGCAGTAAAAAAGTGATTGGCCATTACGAGTATTTATTTGGGGGCGCCGCTGAATCACTGTAACGGTAACGGAGTGCTGCAAACAGATGTCAAAATGAATTGGGTTTCGAGCATGGTTGGTTCCAACAGGACGAAGCAACCGCTCATGCAGGTCGGGTAACTATGGAGATATTGAGACGCAACGGGCCGAGTGATATCCTGTTTTGGAGATTTAATTTGGCCGTCGAGATAACCAGATTTAACTGGGCCAGACTTTTTTGATGGGACTTTCTGAAATCTCGAATTTGCCACAAAAAAACCTTTCAAGTTTTGAATGTTTTGCGAGCAAACATTAAAAATGCCTTTTTTATTTCTAAGAAAATGGTAGCCAATTTACATTATAACATTACTTTTGCGTTACGATTTTTTGAAATGAATTATTGCTTCTGGAAGCGAGGCATTAAGCTGGTAAGAGTAGCTTTAAGTTAGTTTAATCTTTGTTTGTAAGCCTTCATCATAAGTTCTTATACTTACTTTCACTGGGATAATGAAGCTAAGCAAACTCTTTGGAATGATAGGTGGTCCTGTCCTCTCCATCTGCGTCTAAATAAATAAACAGTTCTCTGAATTACAATTGAGTTATGTACCTGCTTCGTTTGTAACCGCTTCGAGTGCTCTTTAAATAAAGTTAAATTTACTTCAATTAGTGTCTATATAAAACCCAATTATTTAAAATATGTATCAAACTTTTTATCTAAGGAATATTTGACTAGGTACACCCCTTTACATTTAGCTTACCGAAAAAGATTAAATTCACTCAATCAAAACCTCAAAATGGCTTACCCGTTGCTCAACAAAACTTTCGAAAAAATATCATCTGAACATAAATGAATAATCATTGCAGAAATATGTAAGTTAACTCAGCCAAACAATGAGAAAGATAGTCTTAATGCAATAAACGCCATCAAATTTCAATGCTAATCCTTTTTGAGATAATCCTACAAGCTGGCCCCCGGAGCATATAAAACTGCATAACCAAAAACATTATAAGCTAGATACCTGTAGGTTAGGAGAATATCAAAATAATTGCTCGTACAAGCATTAAGTTAAGTGAACTTTGCAATTTTGATAAGCAATTAAATTATGGGTAAGCCGGAGAGGTTCTGGCTTTTTGTTGAATCACTTTAGTATGCAAATAGTTTCACCAGAGATACCTTACAACTTTCATTGGGTATAGGTGGATACAAAAGAACGTTGTTTTATGGTTGCTGTCCTGAAAAACGTAAAGATAAATTAGATTACGCTTGAAAGGGAAAGGGTTGTTTTTGAAGGTATAATCTGACCTGAGATCATGACTTTAAACAAAAACAAATATCAAAAGTATTGTCTTGCCTTTTTCCTACGAATGGAGCTTGAGTTGCCTTCTTTCCAGTATTTCGAGCTGGTGGCTACCTATTGCAACATTCCTTCCCTCTTCCACCTTTTAGAATAAAATTTAGGTACGAGTTTAGATCCTTTAAATTAAATAAATAAAAAAAAATCACTCAACACTAACGCGCTGTACCTTCTAGCTCGTGGCTGGTTGTTTTGTCAAACCTCTGCCCATAACGGAAATCGGGAACATAAATAAGGCCCTAATGTCACTTAAGTACCTTCATTACTTCACATTTAGCGCAATTACATTTTAAATCGGAATTTACGACCATAAAATGCGAGAAAAATGATACAACCACCCAAAAATTGTGTAAAGCACTCTTAAATGGAACGAAAGTGGAAATGAGTCTAGACAATAGAAGAACCAAGTCGTGGAAAGAAAGACGAAACATGGGAAGAGAGTGTACGAGTAAATGCGGAAGTAAGCAAAAGGATGCGATGCGATCCCCATAAATATAAAGGATGCTTACACAAACCGCAAGACAAATTGGAAAGTTATGCGTGTGGAGGGGGGGGGGTGAGGGGAATGGTGAGAGGCAATAATCGTTGGCTCCCAACTACTCGTGTTTGCTTCAAGCCTCTTGCCGAGAAATTGTTTTCCTTTTCACTTAAGGGGCTCCAGGGAATAAAATATTTGTGTGAGTTTTGACAAGATACATGCCTTCACATTTATAATATAAATAATGAAAGTCATTCCACAGGACGTGTAGATTTACTTAGTTATTTCAAAGCACTTTGCAGAGAGTAACTGGTGCCTTTGGTATGGTCAACTGAAGCCTGGCGGTTCTTAAATATTAACTGAACTCTAGAAGGAAGCTGAGTGTAATGAATGATGTATAGAAACCTTGTTCTTAAAGAAGGTAGCACGGCTCCAATTCGAGCTGTGTCTGTTTGTGATCCAGGAACGAAAACTGTCTACAAAGGAGATTAGTTTTAGTTTTATTTACACAAATTAAATTAATCAAAAATAATTTATGTGAACTACATTGGAAACAAAGTGCAGGAGTGATCTAACTATACTTCGTCATATACGTCAATTGCCTTTTCAAAATATTAAATAAATTTGGTGGATGCTTACACAAACCGCTGACCGCTTTCAAAAAGCAGGGTCCTATTGACCTCCAGCTCCCGATTATTCTTTGTGAGTGTTCTTAATCGGCAGGGATGGTGGGAATCTTCATTTTTCTGTTAAGACCAAATCCGAACGGCCAAGAGGATAGAAATATACCTAGGCGTAACGACTTCTGCTTTGGTCTGTGAAGCTGGTGGCATGGATTCGAATCCGAATTCCGAATTCGAATTTTGTGGGAAATGTCCCTTGGAAGCCAACACTTTTCATGAACAATTTTTTCCTAGTTTATACGTGCAAGAAATGTAAGGTTTTTTTTTTCAATAAGTGCGGGCAGATGTTGAAATGGAATCAAGCTAGTTGTATGTGAGGTATGAAAAAAATTGTTTATTTTAAGGGCCCATGTATGTAATTATGTACGAAATATTAAATCGTTCATATGTCCGCCACGGCTTTTTACTATGGAGCAAATCCGAGTGTTTCAGTTTTCAATGATGGCCTGTGTTATGTCCAGCTTAAGGGCATCGGTCCATTGTGGTTTATTCGCATAGACCTGCGGCTTTAGGAAACCCTGGAAGAAAAAATTTAGAGGGCTCAAATCGCATGACTTTGGTGGCCAATTCAAATTACCTCTGCAAGAGTTAACCTTACCCTAAATCCGTTGATTTATAATGTTCATCGTGGCGTCCGCTGTGTGGCACGTACAGCGCCATCCTACGTCTATACGCAATTTGTTATCATAGGTCTATAGCGCTCGTCATTGATCCACCAACCTCGTTTTCGAAAAAGTACGGACCAATGAGTAACTTTTTGAGAATGCTATCCATCCAAAAATGTACCTCGTCGTTTCGGGGTCAATTGGATTTAGAACGGGTCCAAGTCCCAATGCAAAATTCATCAAGTTAAAGTCTGCGAAAGGCCTTGCCAGGAATCGACTCCTTGGGTTCTGTTGTACACTTTTCGCCAGCCAAGCAACTTAATGGATTAGAAGTTTCAGAGAAAAGAGTGGCGAAGACAGAACGGAACCTTGTGGCACACCAGCATTTATTTTATGAACTTCTGTCTTAAAACCGCCCAACACAACTTGTATCGAGAGGTTCAAAAGGTAGTTTGTCAACAGCATGTTTCGAAAATCCACGTCAGCATACAGTTTCAGAAGGAATTGCAAGTGATTTAGATAGTAGCTGATACCTTTGACAAATTCGACTAAAAAACAGCTTAAAAACAACATTAACACAAGATAAAATAAAAGTGTTCAAAAGCTTCTTCGAAAACTTCACATATCCGTTGTTTCTGGAGGAAGTCGAGGCGAGGCATCCATTCGGCAGATTCTGCAACTGATCATCGAAGAAGTGAGATTCGACGACAGTTATCCAGGAAGCGATCAAATAGTAACCTACAACTATACATATAGTCCGGAACAGATAGCGGAAATTATCGGCAATTCAAAGAATACCCCCTACCAACTAATTTATAAAAGCAAATCAACTGGATCACATGGAATCTCTAAATTCATACTAAAATCCTCTGATAATAATCTGAAACAACTGCATCAACAGCATACTACTTCCGCCAATGGAAATGGAAAACAACAATGATAGGGGCAGTTAGAAATCAAGGTTGTGGCCTTTTTTTTGGAACTGCTAATGTCTTTATCTCTCCTGACACCACAAATTCGTACTTTGGACCCACAAGAGTGAAAACCTAATTATCCCACGCATTCAGTTCGGTTTTCGGAAAAAACACTCGGAAATCCTGGACTTCTTTGCGGAAATATAAAAATGATATCAGCACAGAGCGCAGTAGTTATTGTCTCATCATCGGATGTTTTCTGGACGTTGAGAAACCAAGCGAAAGGGAATATTCTTTTATTGTGGACACCTACCAATTTAGACTTAATTCCCACAGTCAAGTTAAACGTCAAGCCCTACCCTGAGAAAGAATGACACCGTCCCAGCAGCAATTCTGCGAATATTTTAATAACCAGGGAGCGAGGCCTATCTAACGCCTCTTGCACCCAAGAAAACTAAGACTCCTAAAGTGTCCGCGATGTTGGGCAACCACAGCCACCAAGACACTCCCACAATGGGGCCTATTTAATAGAAAGTCCGATGCAGGAAGGCCAAATGTCTTGCGACACAGAAACAATTCTATCCCCTGGGTAAGTAGGCACAATCTCCCATGGTTCTAGAATAAAGGTTCCGTGAAGCTCATTTCTAGATGAGCGACTCAAGGCCTCAACCAACTGATAGTTGCATATAATCTTTTATCTTCTTACCTTCATCACTATAACAACAATTATTTTTTTCTTTTCTGTCTCCCAATATCAATATATTCTGCCTCCAGCTGAGCAATTGCAAATCACCAAGATGAACAGGTGAACTTCTCTCATCTTCATGCGGTATGCAGACTCTAGATCGTTTCTGCCTGCTGCTGACGTTGCTGCAATGCGAGCTTTGATCTGTTTTCTTTCGTCAATCCTAGCCCAAGTTTCTTCGGAAAGCCAGGCACCTGATATGAAAACATTTTTCACAGCACAACAATGGTTTTCGATGAAGGTGGGTTCCGTGCTGCTGATTGCTCTCAATCCTTGTGAAAGATGGTCCCCTAGTTGTTGGCGGACTGCATGATCCTTGAGTCTATCGGTGTTGAACTTGGGTATTCGGGTGTTATCTTAGGATCTCCGAACTGCAGCTGTTCGTAATCTTACGGTAGCAACCATCAGATGGTGGTCTCGGGCAATTCCCATGTCTGCACCTCTTCTGTTTCGGACGTCCTGGAGACTGATTCTAAATCGCCGACTGATCACGAAGTGATCAATTTGGTTGGAAGTTGCTTGTCTGTCCGTCGACATCCAACTGATTTTTTTGCACGTCTTTTGTTCAAACATGGTTCCTCCTATAACAAGGCGGTTGGCGTTACAAAAATCGACAAAACGTTCGCCATTGTCGTTCCGGTTTCCAACACCATGCTTTCCCATAACATGCCTGAGCCCATTATTGTCATTGGCAACATTGGCATTCAAGTCTCCCATTACCAAGACGATGTCTCCACGTGGTGTACTATCATAAGCAGCACTCAGGCGGTTATAAAAGGCCTCCTTCTCCTCGACAGAGGAGAGCTCCGTTTCGGCATAACACTGTATGATGGTGACGCGACGTACTCCAGTCCGGAACCTAGCTTTCATGATCCTGTCATCTAACGGCTCCCAGGAAACTAAACTCTGGAGAACTGTTTTAGAAAGCAGTAAACTAACGCCAGATTCACGGTTACTTCCAGGTGCCTTTCAGGAGTAGAGTAGTACAGTGTTACGGGTTGGAGACTTATATTTCCCCGAGCCCAACCATCTCACTTCACTTATCCCTAAGATGTCCATCTTATACCGCATGAACTCATTCTCTAGTTGGAGGAATCTGGCATTTTGAGGACCTTCACTTCCGTTATCGAGAAGCGTCTTCACATTCCAGAAACCAATCTTTTTCCGGGTACAATAGCCAAAAGTCGTCAACGTGTTATCGTTCCTCATCCGATGCATTGTGTCGGTTTCGTTAGCGGCAAATTAATTCAGTTACAAAGAATGCTAACCTCCGTAACCTATCCTAGAAAGCTAGGCCTGTCACACTTGTAATTTTAGCTTATTTACGTACATAGGGATACGCAAATAGTTGCCCGGGGACCACCACGAGGAGGTAAAACAAGCATTTCAGCGTGACTGATTGTTGCGCTACTGGCCCAGACTAAGTTCTGAGGGGTCAATAGTTTCCCGATCAGGCACGATGCAGGTCACCCAAAGCAAAGCAAATATTACCGCCATCCAAGAAAATCGATTCAATGTACCGGGAAAGTTTTCAGTTCCAACTGTGTGACGATCCACACCAGGCCTTAAATCACCAACATGAGCTTCACTTGCGCGCATACCCCAACAGAGGAGAAGATGATGTCACTAAAAACAAATTTAACGAGTTCATGGACAAAATATTACGCATCAAAATTGTCCTAAGAGATCTTAACGCCAAGCTAGAAAGAAAAGATATCTTTTGTGACACAGTTTGAAGAGGCGGATCGACTTAGCTGTGGAACGATGCGGTCTTATAGCTAGTACTCAGTTCAAATATCTTGATACTCACAAAGGGATATGGAGATCTCCTGATTGATCACATTGTGATCGATACAAGGCAATTCCTCAGTTCCGAGGCACCAACATCGAATCGAACCGCTAACTCTTTGTTGTAGACAAGGTACGGCTGCGGGTATCTTGATCGAAGCCAAAACAAGGAAAACCTGTGAGGAAGTTTGACATTTGACGGCTACATTCCCAAGAAATTGCTATGCTCTTTTCTAACAATTTCTTAAGAATTTTAATGCCACCAGCATCAAGTTGCACAAGAGGCAACATTCCTAAGAGGTCATCAGGGATGCCACTTCTGCCATGCTGGGTGTTACTCCACCACCATTAAATTTGACAATGACTGCCTGAAAGCAAATCCATAAAGAGCCATAAAAAGCGATGAAGCTGCACAGTAGTGCTCACGAGCAGAAGAGGAGATATGAACACTAGCTTCTCAGAAGAAAAAGAAGGGAAGTGCTCAACCGAAGAAATAGAGGTATGCCATTACATTAATGAGGTTCGGGAGCTCTACCAAAAGATAACAAAAAACATCACAGGTATACATTATACAAGTCCGAAGCCTAAGCTTGTATGGACAATCAAAGGAACATTGTGGTAGAACCGTATTTAATGCTTTGAACATGGAAGATAATTTCATCAAACTGTACGAGAGTAACGGCGATTACGAAGAGAATTTCGCAGACAGCGAGATAGAACTTTTGACTTAAACGACGCAGACCAACGACCTGGGTCGAGCTTTATCGAATATTGGGTCCAACAAAGCCTCTGGAGCGGAATGCATCACTATGGAACATGGCTGATGAATGGAACCCGATTCTTAGAAAAAAAAGACCCTTCTGAACAGCGTCAACTACAGAGGTACAAGTCTCCTGACCATCACATACAACATCCTCTATGCCGTGTTATGTAAACATTTGAAGCCTTTCGCCAACAACTTGATAGATTCATATCAGTGCGGCTTTAGACCAGGAAAGTCCATCACTGACCAAATATGTATACATTACAGCAGATCTTAGAAAAAAACAGGAACTTCAAATCGATACCTACCAACTGTTCATCGATTTCAAAGCGCCTTATGATAGCATCTACGAGTATATAAAGACAAATTATAAATAGCAATGTCAAGTTTTGGCAACTCTGGCAAACTTGTTAATTCTTGGCAGGCTGATTACAGAAAAGATCTCACCGATGCACTTTATGACAAAAGCATAGACGATTGGCTAAAGGGCAAGACCAAGTATATGACGTAGTCAAAAAAGGACACTCAACACCAACATCTGGAAAAGAACGTTACCATATACAACTATAACTTTAAGGCCGCCAAGGGCTTTGGCTTCCTTTTAGGCGTCGTCGGTCATAGCTATTAATTCAGACAATGGCACAAGCGCTGAATTGATAACGGAGAACTATTCTTGCCATTCGCTGCTTCTTTGGACTAAGAAGGCAATTGAGTAGTAAAATCTTCTCTCGACCAACTAAAGTGTCCCGATCCTTGTATGTATATGGTGCAAAGGCATGAACCTTGTCAAAGTCGGATAGGACAATATATCCGGGCGATTTTTATCCCGCCCCGTCTGCATAGATGGAGAGTGCAGAAGAAGATATAACCACAAACTGTACAACAATACTTATCTAGTCAAACAAATTAAAGTCAAACGACTGAGATGCCTGAGTCATGAAGAGCGAATGGACCCAAATGTTCCGACCCGAAAAGTTTTCGAATTAAATCCCGAGAGACGGTGCAGTAGAGGAAAACTGCAACTCAGGTGGGACAGGGCCAAAACCAACTTGCCATGCGAAACTGGAGACAGCTAACTACGGACCGAGCTGATTGAAGAAGCTTATCCACGCTGATCTGTGGTTCCATCATCAGTTAGTAAGTTAATAAAACTGTATTTAGAAAAGTTGTCAAAATATTTTCTATTGCAACCCCTTTCCCTCAGTCCGATTGGTTGGTCTATTGATAGCTCAAATTTGTGATCGAATTGGGTCATATTAATGGCTCCTACAATCCAAGTACCTTTTGTTATACTGGCTAGTGTGTTGGACTGTCATGCAGAGGCTCTTAGGTTCGATTCTCAGCCGTAGAAAAGTTATGCTCCTAATCCACTCGGAATGGACCGAAAATTATAGTTCTTCTCAATTCTTTCTAACATGCACACAGAAATGGTTAGGGATTGTAAGTCCCTAGGCTTAGGCTCTCTACGGGCTGTAATGGCGTCTAATGGATTTATATTTGTACGATTGAAAAGTGACAAATATTTGTCACTCAATTCTTCGAAATTATTTTACTCTGCAAATTGCCTAGGCCAATTTTTCGATAGTAAATCAAGCACACAAGGCATCAGGCTCCAATAAACAAGCCTTAACAATTTCCAAACTGCCAACAGAGCTTCGTTTGTTTGCCCGACTACGAAAGTTCCCTATTCAACATTTTAGCTATAGCTGCGGCTCTTGGGAGCTCCTTTGTCAAAGTTCCAAACTCCTGACAATTTATTTACACAAATTTGATTACTCACGTGTAAATCCTTTAAGACATTTATATATTTATTTGCCAAACATAATAAACATAAAAAACGGTGCAACAAAATAATTCCAATCATTGGTTGACAAATGCAAATAAAGTGCGCATCCTTTTGAAAATTTCAACCCACCACCGACACGACGGAAGCAGTTCGTGGGTTTCCGGGTAGGTGTATCCCCTCTCCTCTGGCAATCCGGTTCAATCATAGAGTCCTTAAGCAAATATCTTCTGGTGTACACAGACTTTGCGCGCAAGGACCTCTATAACTGCTTCCATGGGATTCCATCAAAGGCAACTTAATTTCATAGCACCATCAATATGTCAACACTGGTAAACATCAAAAACAAAGTGCAAAAGGGAGTGAAGCCGGTTCCGTAGATGAATGCTATACCAAAAGTCAAACATTACCATTTTTCAATGGATTCGCATCTGCTGAGAGTTCGTCGTCATCGTCATCGTCGTCTGCGAGAGGAGAAGGTTTAACGCTTTAGGAACGAAAAATTGGCTTTTCATCGATTCGATGCGCTCCAAAAGTACCTTTTCTATATTAGATGAAGAATAAAGCTGAGGAAGTGGATGATCCTTCAGCAGCGACACATGCTCCCGTCGGTACACACACATCGCTCATTCTGGTTGTATATTTGTGTGTGTCAAATAAGCAATCAGACAGAATCAGAAGTGTTCGCTTCCATTTGATCGATTTTGTTTGTCTTCGATTGCAAGTTTTTCCCTCCCTGGCTTATGTGTCTATATTTTTCCTGCTTCACCTCTGCATGAAACTACACCATCGCCTAGCTTTCAACTCCCGCATCAGCAGCAGCTCGCTTAAGTCTTAACTTCATCCGACAATCTAATTGATTGGCAACATTACGAATCGGCAGCTTAAGTTTGAGAATACCCTAGGTGAAGGTGTAGTTACAAGACTTACCTACCACAGTTCAACTATAAGTGAGGGACTGGTTGCAGGTTGACATACAACATCCGAAATCCAATCCGTCAGTCAAACTCAATTAATTTGCTTCACTTGATGCCCGCTTCGTTGGATGCAAAAAAGAAGGCGACCATTTTTATTATCGTTGCTGGGAAGTTAACATGAAACACGGAATATGTGCCTTTGCCTTCAATTTGTCGATCCATACTTACTCTTTCGAATGTATGTGTGTATATAGGTGTTTTCGAGGTGGAGGTTAAAAGCTGCTCATATTAATATATCCTTAGGGTTTGTTAACTCGAGCCAGGGTTGCCACCAATTGCACAAAATGGGGTAGGATTGTATTCATTTACAGAGTTTTGGATTTCAAGCTCGCTATCGTCCAATTGCTCTTATGCCCCTTCTTTCCAAGATCATGGAAACGCTGATAAATTATTTTCAGCTTAAGATATATCTTGAAGAACGAAAGCTTCTTAATGACCGGCAGTATGGATTTCCTAGGAACAGGTCTACTTGTGAATTTGTGATTTGATGATATATGTTACTCCGCGAACACTGACACAAATCTTTACATGGTTTTGAAGAAGGTAAGATTATTGCTCTTTATATTTCAAAAGCTTTGATAGAGTCTGGCATTAAGCTGTCTTATCTTGCATTTGGCATTGATTAATCTCTTCTTTGCTGGATGAAAAACTACCTTTCGAATCGCTCAATACAATTGTATTGGACGGTTTTAAGTCTTTAATTCATAAAATAAATGCTGGTGTGCCACAGGGCTCCCTTTTGTCTCCGGCTCTTTTTCTCGTTATCATCGATGATATCTTGTCTGGAACATTTAATATAAGCCCTGTTTTTTTGAAAGAGTAAATAGCTAAGTTAGCAAAATTGTACATGCAAAACAATAAAAACATCAAGAGTGAATCAATCAGAGTAAATATAGATTGAATACAAATTGTTGATATATTGAGATGTAGATGGCGCTCAAATCGAGTGCAGAAAACATTTGCTTGGTACTGGGATGTGTTCTGGAATGCATCTTTTTTTCTCAGAGATTTTTATTATGTCAAGATATTTGGAAATAAAACTTAATGTCTATTTTTATGGCTTTTGGAAAGCATCTAGAAAGAAATTACTCTTAAATTCGTGTCGAAGTTTGAGATTAAAAGAGAGTGAATATAAAAGTGACTATATTCGTTTTTTTTTCAATTTTCTTTACTGAGTGGTTATCAATTTTCCATAAAACACGGCTATAATAAATTGTTTTGCTGACGACAGTCCTCTGAGCTTCATTTTTGGCTACCCTGTCACGGTAAAATCTACCGCGACTAAAATTAATCTTATCCCCCCCCCCCCCCCCCCCCCCGTCGTCCTTTTCTATCCCACCACCATTGGCTCCTATTCTCCTTATCTTACAGCTGTTCGATGTCAACAACGGAACACTTGACCAAAAGGAATGATGAAACAAATGCCTATTTACAGTCACATTTTTTATGAAGGGCAATCAGTCCCCTCCAACCTAATATTATGCTAATAACATACAGTTAAGGGTAGGTCTACCCAGAAGCAAACTCAAATCTCATGTAAAAACGTGTACATGTATTGGTGTACAAATATGGCTCTCTTAGTTAAGAATTTTTGTGTTAAGAAAACAAATTTACCTCGTCTCGTCTCTTCAGGATACCTCTTTTTTCGCATCACGCATAGAGATAGAGAAAGATAGAATAGAATATCAAAAAAAAATAACAGAAAACGGGAACAGGTACGAGTGGCAAGCTGGCAAGCCGCACAGGCAGCGCACAAGCATTTGATTTTGAATTGACTCGGATTGCGCAAAAGATAAATGAAAGTTTTTTTTTCCTTTTGTATTTTGGGTAGAAAAAATTATTTTTCGTGAATCGTGATGATTGTTTGAGGTTTAGGAATAGTCCAGTCAAATTAAATTAATTAATTCGAAATATCTACAAAAAATATTGCGTCGAATTTTTTGTTTGTTTCTTAAAGTGTACCTATTGGAGAGTGTAAATCCAAAAAGTTCGAACAAAAAACGCCCTTGCGTTGTCCGCCATTTTGAAAAAGGCTTTGGAAAGCTTGAACTCGATTTTCTCGGCTCCTATCATATATAGAGCTGTATTTTTTTTTTAGGTTTGTACGTTAAAACATCTTCTTTAACTTTTGTTAAGAAAAAAATTTGAAACCTCTTTCCACAAAAAAGTTATCGACGAAAAACTGTCGAGATTTTGAAGTAAAAAATGGTTCTTAACGTTTATCTCGCCTCATGTTCATCTGATCAAAAAAACCTGTCAAAATGGCCAATATCCTGCGAAAATTAAAAAAAAGAAATTTACTCACGTTTGAAAATTTTCAAATTTGATTATGTTCATTATGAAATTTAAAGAAACAGTTCAAACTCTTTTCCACACTACCACCGAGGTAGAGTAACGGCGCATTTTTTTGAATGTGGTGTCCCCAGGAGGTATAATCCACGATTCAATCGTTTTCGTTTCTATTTCAGCCTATCGATAGCTCAATGTGGCATAGTTTTTTCATGTCGTTCTTATCTCCTTTTTTTTTTTGGGGCTAGGCGGGCGGATATCAATGATCATATGGAGGGCTAACAGCTGTACCGAACCAAGTCATTTTAAAAAAATCCAAAACCAACGTCAAAATTTCCGCAAAATTGACCTCTATTTAGAGCTGTAATGAACTATAGTTCAGAACTATGTAGCTCTAAATGAACTATGTAGTTCATTACAGCTCTAAATAGAGGTCAATTTTGCGGAAATCTTTAAAATGACTTGGTTCGGTACAGCTGTGAGCCCTCCATATTAACTTTGTTTGTGCTGGGATCGTCAATGGTAGTTTCTTCAATGTTTTCAGGTGAGGAAAAGTCTTCACATCATCCAGTAAATTAAATTAAACTTAGTTTTTTTGACGTTTTAACAAAGTCGCTATATCGCAAAGAATCCAGTGACCCATTTTCCTTCCCATTGAACAACGCAATAAAAACTTTTTCTCCGGCGGCTCCCAAAACGTTGCTATCAACATCGTTGGATCTGCATTATACCTCCTGGAGACCCCATATTAAAAAAAATGCGCCGTAACTCTACCTCGGTGGTGTTGTGGAAAAGAGTTTGAACTGTTTCTTTAAATTTCATAATGAACATAATCAAATTTGAAAATTTTCAAACGTGAGTAAATTTCTTTTTTTTTTAATTTTCGCAGGATATTGGCCATTTTGACAGGTTATATTTCCTACAGTTTTTGTCGCACATAAAATTTAAAGATACCAAAATGTAGGAAATAAAGTGATCTATAAAAAACAACTTAAGTATTTTTTTGATCAGATGAACATGAGGCGAGATAAACGTTAAAAACCATTTTTTACTTCAAAATCTCGACAGTTTTTCGTCGATAACTTTTTTTTGGAAAGAGGTTTCAAATTTTGTTCTCAACAAAAGTTAAAGAAGATGTTTAACCGTACAAACCTAAGAAAAAAATACAGCTCTATATATGATAGGAGCCGAGAAAATCGAGTTCAAGCTTTCCAAAGCCTTTTTCAAAATGGCGGACAACGCAAGGGCGTTTTTTGTTCGAACTTTTTGGATTTACACTCTCCAATAGGTACTCTTTAAGAAACAAAAAAAAAATTCGACGCAGTATTTTTTGTAGATATAAAATACTAATTTGATTGGACTAGAAAGGGAAATTGAGTTTTTTGCATTCAGGGCGTACAATTACACACAATAATAGACGGTTTGTTTTCTGTTTTATTTTTGGTTGCAGGTGAATTGAAAGTTTTCGCATTTAGGTAGATAGCGTTTTTATTCTTTGCGTATTTATACAAGGTTAGTCTGTTGGTTCTAGGACTTTTACTTTTAAGGATATTTTAAAAAATAAAGAAAAGGGAGCACAGATTTAGACATTAGGAACCCGGGGAATTTGCTCTGATATTTATAATTTATTTTTAATGTAGACAATTAATTTTAGGATACAGTTCACAATTCAAAAATTGCTCAACTAAAAAAATTATTAAATTTCCTAACCCAAGTAAATTAATAGACTTTCAAAAATAATAATGGTAACTATGTACCTAGGTATACCTATAAAAATGTTCTTTTGAGTCTTTTTCAAAGGGCTGTAACTCTGCGAAAAGTGATCGTATTGGGATGAAACCAAAAGCGTTTTAAATATTTCTTTTTCTTGTTTCAGAGTTTCTAAAAATGAGAAATATCCATAGTCAACTATTTTATTTTTTTTAAAGGGCTTCATTTTCTTGAGGTTATTTATGATTCAATAAAATTAATAAGTGCAAAAAAATATAGCCTCAGATTAAAAAGTGGTTCCGTCTTTGACCACTAATTTACATGTAAATATTGACAACATAAAAGGTAAATTGGGCAGTTTTGAAAACATGAATAAATTTGTTATAGATAATGGATTTTTTGAAACAATTTATGGAGATACATAATTGATTTTTTACAATTTTTAATCAAACAGATTATCAATTTTGAAATTGGTTGATCAAACCGTTCGTTTATTATCTATTGTTCCTGAATGTTAGGTACATACCTAATCATCAAAATAAAAACAATGATAACAATTTTCATAGTTTTGCATTTGTTACATATCTTAGACTTGAAGTCCCTATCAGCGTTACCATTTCCGGAAAAAAATCGAAGGAGATTTGAAGAAAAAAGTGATGTAAATTGGGAAAAATCGAAGTAGGTTTTAAAATGACTTTTAATTTACTTTTCGAAAAATTTGAACTGGGAATTTTCATAAGTTGACATTACAACACAAGAGAATAATGATTCCGTCTATCTGCAACTCTATACCTCAATCTGCAGCCACTTTAGCTCGGTTCCTTCTATACAGCCATTATGAAATATTATGTATAATTATTTTTAAAACGGCTCTAATGCTTTTTTTTTTAATTATGTATAGATAACTGTACCAACAATGCAGTCCACACTTTGGTAAAAAATAAATGTTATTATCGGTACCTGTCATAGAACCTTCTTTTTATTTTCTACTTTTTCATTTGCGACTCTTCCGATTTCGATCAAAATTTTTACATCGCAGATTCTTTGATTTTGAAATAATATTGTATACGACAAATGTTTTCTTTAAATGTATACTTTTAAATACTTTAAATTATCAATACATTTCTTTTAATTTTAAAGAAAATTGTGTATAAATATTTAATTTAATTTAATTAATAAAACTTTCTTTTATAAAAAATAACATTAAAATTACTATATTTAAATATAATTTAATTTAAAATTAAAAACACATATGCAAGGGAAATTTTCATAGGATTCGTGTACACATCAGTGTGTTGAGTTCCTATGCTTTTAAACTTACTTATTTGTGTATTTTTATTGTGTTGACATTCTTTTTTTTTTGTAATTCGATGAATCTCTTCTTCGTTGGATTAGAAATTACCCTTCGGACCGTTCATTAAAAGTAGTTTTTAACGGTTTCAAATCTGATATCCACAAAATAAATGCTGGTGTGTCCCAGGGGTCCGTTTTGTTTCCGACAGTTTCTGTCTATAACTGTTGCTCCGCTTAATTGTTTTGCTGACGACAGTAACCTCAGCTTTTCATATTCGTTTTTAAATTCACATCCTTGTCCTCGGATGTGGACTACCAACGGCAGCGTATGATAAGCTCATTAAATTATGATCTTCGAAAACTCAATGCTGTTTGGCACTTGCATCGAGGAGACTGAACAGCTTCTAGGTATGTGCATCAGAGACCATCATTTGTGAAGTGTTAACATGTTTGACGGACGTAACCAAAAACGACGCCGCTAAGTGTCTAGATTTTCTCCGCCGATGCAAGCAGTTTTTTACCCCTACTAATCTGGCTGTAATCTATAAGGCCTATATTCGTCCAAAGCTCGAGTGTAATTCCCACTAGGTAGGTGCTCTAAAAACCCTCTTAAGTCTCTGGCACAGAATTCAAAAGAGAGCTCTAAAAATGAAAGGCGACCGTTGTCGAGCTGAAAAATTTGAATCTCTCGAGCACCGCCGCAATTTTCATAAACATTGCTCTAGTGAAGTAGCCAGTTGCGTTCTCCCCCTCAAACAATTCAACCGTAATACCCGTACTTCTAGGACTGCTCATCATTTTACCCTTGGGCCCAATTTCGGACGTACTGTCAAGTACAGTGATTCCTTTTTTAGCCGCACTACACGAATCTGGAATGCTTTACCCGGCTCAATATTTCTCACTCATTGTAATGTGCAGACATTAAAAACCAATGTGTATCGGTATTTCCTTTCTCATCTTATCCTAGTTTCCTAATTTCTTGCACTGTGTTTAACATTTTAATGGTGTTCATAACCCCTTGACTGCGCGTTTAATATAAAAAAAATACTACCTAGAGTGAAATAGAGAAAAAGAAGTAGATTTTGACTTTTTTTTTGTGAAATTGAAGTAGGTTAAAACAGAGATTTTTAAAATGAGTTAGATGTCAGTATTTTGCTGATGGTGCGAAGTAAGAAGTAGATTTTAAATATTTGGAAAAAAAAGTAGATCTACTATAGTTGAAGTAAAATGGTGCCACTGGTTCCCATTAGCTGAAACAAATTTTGAAGAAAAAGTTTGTCAATTTTATTTCCAATAACATCATTGTATTTTAATTTTACTTTTTATACTACTATACTAATTTTAAGCTTCTATTTTATTAAGCAAAAACTAAAAATGCATTTTATATAAAAACTGATCTCATTCAAAAAAACAAAAAACCAATTTCATTAAGTAATTTCGAAATTATTCACAATTTGTCTTTTTAATTTTGACACCAACAACATTATTGGAAAACTAATACTTGTTTTTTTTTTTACAAATTAAAAACTAAGTGATAATGAATATATGAACATACATATGTATATTATATAAAGGTCGTTCTTATTAAAACTGGACCAGACTTGCCTATTGTCCTTTGTTAAAAATTATCTCATTTCGAAATTTTCAACGAAACTACATCATGTGGCCTAATGAAAACGAAGTAGCTATTACATACATATGTATGTATTTTCTATTTGCTTACTTTTTATCAATTTTTTTTGCTTGGGTTTTTTGTTTCCTTTGTTTGTTTTTGGAGGCATTATACCTTTGCAGCTAGGTTGTTGCAAAAAAATATTTATAGGTATGTACAAAATAGATTTGCACAATAAAAACACAACAGAAAATAACAGTAACGAGAGTATTATCTATCACCATGACATATTGAAATAAAGGAGACAACTCTTCCTATGTAAAACCAACAAAAATACATAAAAGAATCGCACTTCCCATATTCTTTCTACATACTTTGACATACCTCCCAATTTCAACATTCTTCTACCAGTGGAATACGTCACCACGAAAAACAAAATGTGATCGAATTTTCCTTCTGAACTTATTTATGTATATAAATATGTACATAGGTATTTAGATTAATAGATACCTGCATACATAATATTTTGGCGCCATCCACTTGCCATATCCCTGGGTTGTTGCGTATTCGCTTACAATGATATGCAATTTCATCATCTGATATGTTTTTGATACATCCATTACCTACCTACGTAAAATTTAATCAAAACAATCCTTACGATACCAAATCAAATCACGGCGTTGCACCTCTACATTACCTATGAACCTACCTATCGGAAAAAAAAACAACACAAAATCTATTGTATATACGAGTATTTACATGCATATGTATGTATCTTATTCTATACACAAGATCTTCCATCATCTACACACCCTTTGACAAAAAAAAATGAAGATCACTATGCATCGCAATTTATTACTATGTGTGTACCTAAAATGGCTTTCCATAGAAGAAACAAAAAAAAAACAGTAGAAGTGATGATAGATCGCAAATAAAAAAATACAAAAAAACAAAATTTATGACAGCAAATTTGTGATATACCTACTTATATTCTTTTTTATACATACACAAAGAACATTTTTCCACTCTACCTCCGACAATGTGGAATGGTCATTGCATCATATACCTACTAAAAACAATCATTTCTAACACGTTTTTTTTTATTTTTTCTGTTCTTGTAATACGAGATGCAAGATGACAAGTCATAAACAAGAACAAAAAACTAAATGAGCCCAGACAAAAAAAAAAAAGAATCAAGAGAGCAGATGGGCGGACAAAATTCTTTTGCACAGAGAATACGAAACCTTCTCTTTCAAAGCGCTGATATTGCAGTGGCATTCTTGTGAACTGAAAACTTACTTGTGTGCGTGTGCAAAGGAACTTATTGTTAAAAAATGCAAAGCAGACCTCTTTTATAAAAATAAAATTAAATAAATATTGAGTGAAAAAAGTATTTTGTATTTTTGAATTTAGTAAATAAAATATCAAACAAAAATAAAAAAAATATGTGAGAACTGTATTATTAATACTTTTCTTGCAAATGCATTACAAATACTGTCATATTGAATTGCATTTTTATGAACTTTAGATGAGTTTTATTAAATTTTTAAGACCGATACGCTGTTCAGGGAATATAAATCTTTGATTAAAAAATTATTTCTAAAAATTAAAAAATATAATTCTCAATTTCCCAGGGTAGAGAACAAAATATTTGTAAAAAAATGTATATTTTTTGACTTTTGTTAGTAAAACGTTACTGTAAAAATAAAAAAAAATAAAAAAAAAAAATATATACGTAATTGCACATACTTATTGGCTTTGTATAAGAGTGAATTTTATTTCGTTATCTTTTATACTTATGAAGTTTTATCCAGTAGAGCATTCATACCACTATGCAAATTTCCTTCGTTTTTCATAGTTTTGTATATTTTTTTTTTAATAAATAATAAAACAGAATAAAAAAAGAAGACCGATACATGATTTATGAATATGTTGTTTCTATAAAAAAAATATAAACAAAATAAAAAAGTTATATTTTCGGAATTTCCCTATCATTTGAATAAGGACCTTACTAAAATGTATGATTTTTCCACTTGTGTGGCAGTTTCTGGGCACACAATTTTTTTATATTTTTTTCAAAACTGCAAAAGTATTTTGATTAACATTTTTCTAATCGATGACCGTTTATTTCATTGAAATATTCGTAAAATTGTGAAAGTTATACAGCTTAGCGCAAAAGTCTAACCTATGTTTTCAATGGACACCTACCCTTAAGTCCATTTCAATGAAACAATTTAAATTATAGTTCATATGTACCGTTAAAATGGAACGCTATCTGCTAGTCCCATTCCCCCAAATCTGCGAGGAATTTACCGGAGTAGGGTAGTAGGGACTTTGGAAAATATCTGTCACTTTCTCCTGCCTCTTCTACAAAATTTTTCCTGCCATCAAGTTATCGTTATTTCTTATTACGGAATTTGAATACGGAAGGGAAGAATGACGCGCGAAGCAGAAAATGAGCTTCGCACTTTTGGAAGTTTTCTTTTACTATAATGCTTTAAAAAAAAGAAAGAGGATCAAACATAAATGGGGTCTGAACGCATTCATTGAATTCCCGCCCACTGGAACCGAGCCGGTGGACGGCGAATTCAAAAGAGAGCATGACTTGCGAAAAAGCAAGGGTGAATGCAGTGTGTGTGAGTGAATGTGTGAGTATGAGAAAATGGATAATGCGTTCAGACAGAAGAATACAAGAGGAAATAAATCACTTCTTGGTTGACCGGACTTAAGGAAAGATCCAAAAATTTTGAAAAAGAAAAGGAAAACTTAGAAAAGTGAGATTCAGGAAGATTAGAAAAACGAATAGAAAAAGGGAATAGTGAACGAAAACTGCTGTAGCAGGAGAGGAGAAAATAAGGGAGAAAGGAATCAGTGAGAGATAAGAGTATATTTTAATTTAATTTGTGGAGAAATTGTACAGTGATAGTGAGTAAAGGGGAATTTGAAACAAAATTAAGAAAAACTCCGGTAGGTTTCTTTCCGAAAAAGAAAAAAAAATCCCGAAGAACGAACGGGACACGCGATCCAGTTCTTTCGACATCTTTGTCTTTGTTCGGGACCAAAGTATAGCGGTCCATTTTAATTTTTTTATTTTTCATACCAATTGTAATTACTTAACGTAAGAAAAAATTTTGGGTTTTCATCCTGTATCTAAAGGTTTCCCAAATAATTATATTCTAAATAAAAACTTAAACTGAATAATTTTCTTTTTATCGTCGCATCCGGTTTGGTATTTCCACTTAAAAAAAAATACCTGGCGCCCATTTTACTTTTTCAGGTTAGTATGAAAGGTAATCAAATTCAACTCCTTAAAGTATCATTGAACCTACCCCTTTGCTGAGTAGCCGAAAGTATCAGCCTCTTACTTGCTGAACGTTGCCTTTTTTTCGATCATCTTCCACCTTGCTGAACTTTACGTTCTTGTCGTAGTGGTCGCGCTTAGTCATCGAAAGCGAAAAGAAAGTGCAACAACCCTTATAATGTTTTACCATAGTGCGAACTGTTAGGATAGGATTAAAGAGAATTACACATACGCGTGTCGGTAAAAATATACCAACTCTTAAATCTCTGGAATAGAAGTGTTACTTGTCTTTCATTGTTTTTCTGTTTTTTAATAAACAGTGTTCTAGTAAGAAAGCCAGTTTCATTTCTTCCTTTAAACAATTCAACAGTAGTACTCATGCTCCAGGGAATGCCCATCAGCTTGCCTTTGATGATTGATCACAATTTCAAACGTAGGTACTGTTAATTTCGGAGAATCTCTCTTTAGCCGCACTACACGAATGTGGAACGGCTTAACATTTCCCTCCTATTACGATATTCAGACCTTCAAAACCCAATGTGCCTCGGTATCACTGTGCTAAAACATTTAAGGGTAGTAAACATCCTTTTAGTCATCATCATCATCGGCTCGACAACCCGGTTCCGGTCCTGGCCTCTTTTAACAAGTCTCTCCACCTATTCCGGTCTCTAGCCGACGCACGCCAGCCAGTTGCGCACCCCAAGGCTTCGGGCGTCCTGATCTACGCCATCTCTCCAGCGCAAGCATGGTCTACCACGCTGTCGTCTACCATAGAATGTTCCACAAAAAATTTTTCGAGCAGGTTCCTCTTCGCTCATACGAGCTAGGTGCCCTGCCCACCGGAGTCTACCGAGCTTAATTTTTGTCACGATATCTGCTTCTAGGTATATTGCGTACAGTTCATGATTGTACCGTCTCCGGGATCGTTCTTTCTCACATATGGGGCCAACAATTCTCCTTAAAACTTTTCTCTAGAACGCAGCTAAGAGGTCAGAGTGCCTTTTGCTAAGCACCCAAGTCTGGGATCCATATGTGAGTACTGGCAGGACCATGGTCCTGTACAGCAGCAGTTTTGAAGTTATGGTGAGATTTCTGGATTTGAAGAGCTTTGACAGACTATAGTAGGCTCTGTTGGATTTGAGAAGTGGCCCGCGTATTTCTTCTTCTATATTTTTATCGGCTGCTACTATTGACCCAAGGTATTAAAAGGATTGCACCACTTCAAATTCGTGCTCTTCTACCTTGATTGTTTGACCAACTTGCGTACAGCTTGTTCGGTTTTGCCGATGATGTCGATGTCGTCTGCGTAAGCCAATAACTGGCTAGACCTGTTGACGATGGTCACTCTTGTTGCCGTGCCAGAATCACGGATTGCTTTCTTCAACGCCAGGTTGAAGAGGAGGCAGGCCAGACCGTCCCCTTGTCGGAGCCTATAAAGATGTTGATTGGTATGGATAGAAATCCGGCTATTTTTACTTGGCTTGTTAAGTTGGTCATAGTCAGCGTACATAGTCGTGTCAATTTATTTGGGATACCGAATTCTCTCATGGCTTTGTAAAGTTCTACCCTGGCTATGCTATCATAGGCGGCCTTAAAGTCTATAAACAGATGGTATGTTGGGATGTTAAATTCTAGACATTTTTCCATCGCCTGACTAAGTGTAAAGATCTGATCAGTTGTTTATTTGCCTGGAATGAAACCACACTGATATTGTCCGATGACGGTTTTAGCGTATGGGGCTATCCGGTCTTGTAGGATAGAGGAGAGTATCTTATAGGCGGTACTCAACAACGTGATACCTCTATAATTGCTGCATGTTGTGATATCTCCCTTCTTATGTATGGGGCATATTATACCTTTTCGCCAGTCTTCTGGCATTTCTTCTTGCTCCCATACGTGCACTATAATCCTTTTAGTGCGCGCATAAAATAAAATGAAAAAAAAATAAAATATGCCGGATAACTATGTCACAGTAGAATTTACCAACTCTCCCAGCCTTTTAGAAAGAAACAGTAATTGCCTATGTCAATTTGTCACTAAAAAGACCATTATTGATCTACTAGTCTAGCCAACTCTGAGTTGTCAGGTGACAGCTAGTTCCGAATTTTGACACAATATAAAATAACAGACACTTGGTACTCAATGTGAGAATGGCTAAGAACCCAACCTAATTTATATATAATTAAAAATAAATCCTGAAACGAGAAAATAACTGAAGAATAATCAAAATATTAACTTTCTCGTTGCCGTCGGTGAATTAATTTCAATCCATAAAAAATACAGTTGATAAGTGAATTAGAGGTTGAACAAGAACAATGAACATCCCTATAGCAGCAGCGATTATCCAGTTTTATGAGTGTCAAAACTTTTACACCCCTTTTCCAATTTTGTGTACTTACATCAAAGGTCAAAAAGTTAATTTTCTAGTTTTCTAATTATGATTCTTACTGGATTTTTGTCTTTCGTTAACATTTTCCTCAGAAGGAGATCCTTAGACAAACAGAAACTGATGTATAAGAAAACGTTCGAGGAAGACGACGAAATGAAAAAAAGGCAAATAAAATAGCATCACCCGAGGTCCCATTAGCTAAATAGGAAAAGTTTTCGCCCTTCCTGAAATTTGTTTAGCAATAAGGTAGATTCGAAATGATGACACAAACCAAAGAAAAGAATTGAAATGGTTGCCAATGGTAAGGGATACGGATATGGTGATGTAAGGCAACAACAGAGGATTGCTGAACTTGCGGCAATGAATATTGCAATCATCAAGGAATCAAAGTAGGGGAATCATGGAGAGGGTTTAATTTCATTTATTTCTTGGCATAATATAATTTGACCACACAATGAATTTTGTTTGTATTCGATAGGACTTGTTCATAACGTATGCATATGTGTTTTATGTATCGTGGGTTCTAAGGCAGGGCTCTTTAACTGGCCAAATGCTCCTTTGAACGACATTGGATGGAAACACACTTCTTGAAACTGAAAAGATTTCATTTTGTTTAACATTTTGTTCCACTCTGCTGGCTTCTTGTATTGCCGTTTGATAGAAAAGTTGACTGTTACTTCAGTGCTGTCTGGAAACTTAAGTTTGATCACATCACAATGTATTGCAAACTGGTGTTCGGAAGCAGATGCGACATAGTACTCCCATGGATTTTTAATGCGCTCTTGCACACTCCTGGCAGCAATCCCGGGTGAAAAAGCGGTGGCGTAGGTGTGGAGTCGTCTGGGTAAACTTCGCCTTTGTACCTAGTATGTTGGCTCGTTGATCAGTAGTATAAATTTTGAACAGCAGCGGTCCAAGTTTTGATCCTTGAGGAACTTCAGTGTTGACTGCCTTGGTTGATGATAAGTGGTTTGCTACCTGTACATAGAAAAGTCTATGGGTTAGGAAATTTTTGATTATTCTTACCAAGTGATTATCAAGTCCAAGTTCCGAGAGTTTTAATAGTAATTATTTTTTCCAATCGCTGTTGAATTTTTGATTTTCGACAAGCACGATAAAGTTGTTTTCTTTTTGTTGAGTCCAAGTGTTACATCACTATGAAGTCCCAGCAGTGAAAGAATGGTAGAATGTTTGTTTCGAAAACCGTACTGGAACTCTGGTATGACATCTCTTTCTCTGCAAAAAACGTTTAGTTTCTACAATATTAACGCCTTCATTGTGCGGGTGATTGTTCTTTTTTTTTTTTTGTCACTTCCTCTTCCTGCTGATTTTTGAGTTTCCAGTGTAGGAGAAGTGAAACATCTGTCAGTAGCGGCTTCGATGATAGGTTTTCTTAGTTGAACAAGATCATGGTTTCGATGGTAGCTGATATCTCCTCAAACAGAGTATGGGAAAAAAACAAATGTCAAACGAAAGAACAACTCTTCACAGATGGTTCGCAGTTTTTCCTCCTATTTTTTTTGCACACTCTTCGCTTATCGGGACTATACATTCCTTTTTTATTTTAAAGCTCAATTAAATTCCCTAGTCCTTATGTAGTGCGTTGGACTGTCATGCAGAGGGTCTTGTATTTCAAAAGTGTACTACCTCTTGCCAGGAATTGGCAAATACTCCAAGAGTATCTCTTATAAGAAGTCGTGTTTAGTAGCTGTTAGGAATCGGCAGAAAATTGTAGGTCCCCTCCATTCCTGGCTAGATACACACAGAAATAGTTGAGAGTCGTAAGTCACTAGATTTAGGCTCTTTATGCTCCGTCATGGCCTCTAACTTATTTATTTAGTTTTCTAAATTTCCTTATCCTTTTCAGAAAATTTTCTTCGCACTTAAAACTCTCTTTCGAGCCTATTATATGTTGTTAAGATCTAAAAGAAGTGTTCTGCCAGTCCACATTTCATTTCACATGCACATTCAATTCACATGCACTATGATCACATGACGTCACAGGAAAATCTACGACATTATTATATTACGGTCACCACCTACACAGTTCACATTAAGTCTTTACTGAAAAAGCATTATGAGGACCTACTATGGGGTGAACGAAAAGCACCCCTTTGACCATACGTAAAGTCAGGGGACATAGTAAATAGATTTTATATGAAGGTTTTTTATAATACAAACTCTATATACTACTGAAATAAATCAGCCAAGTAGAAGACTTGGAAATGGTGTATATCCGTGGGACTTAACATCAACCCTACCAAAACAACGATAGTACCATTTACCAGTAAAAGACTTCTACCTCGCAAGAAACCCATTCGGTTGGCGGGAGAAGTAATCGACACCCAGAGGGAGGTCAAATATTTAGGAGTTACACTAGATATCAAACTCCTCTGGAACAAGCATGTCGAAATAACTGTCGGGAAAGCCACAAAGCCCCTTATGATATGCAAGAGACTTGCAGGTAAATCATGGGGCTGCAAACTAAATACCATAAGATGGATGTACACCATGATGGTAAGACCCATTATTACCTATGGGGCGATTGCATGGCATAAAAGAACCGAACTAAACACAACTAGGAAATCACTAGACAAATTGCAAAGGCTTTCATGTATATGCATAACAGGAGCAATGAGAACTTGCCCTACAGCAGCGATGGAAACCATCCTTCATCTGACGCCACTACACGTGGCCATTGAAAATGCTGCTAAGGGAGCCATAATGAGATTTGCCAAGGAGGGTACTGGGACGGGTAAAATTATTGAAAACAGGGAAAAAGACTCGATAATCCGGTCCTCAGTAACAAACCTCATTGAAATCCCAAGAGATGGTATGATCAAAAGATATAACTTCGAAAAACATTTCAAAACGGAGTTAAGTTGCAAAAAAGACTGGCTAGGCGATACAATAAACTACAGTCTTAAAGAAAATATTATCAAATGGTACACTGATGGATCGAGGACAGCTGAAGGGACTGGTGCTGGAGTTTTTGGGCCTAGAACTAAACTCTCCTTACCAATGGGACAGTCCACTAGCATATTCCAGGCAGAAGTAAATGCTATAGGCATATGTGCTGAAAGAAACCTCGATAGGAAATATAAAAACCAAAACATTGCCATCATGTCAGACAGTCAGGCTGCACTAAAAGCACTAAGCTCCTACGCCATTAGTTCCAAACTTGTTTGGGAATACGTGATAAAGCTTAACAAACTGGGCAAGAATAACACTGTCACGCTTCATTGGGTACCAGGCCACGTTGGTGTCCAGGGCAACGAAGTGGCAGACTCTCTAGCAAAAATAGGTGCATCGACACCCCTTACAGGGCCAGAGCCCTACTGCAGAATAGGAGAAAACGTGATCAAAAACAAAATCAAAACAGAAGAGGAGACAAAAAGATCAAAAATCTGGAAAGAACTCCCTTAGCTGAGACAGGCAAAACTCCTACTCGGGGACTACAACCGAGAGCGTTTTCTAACCTGCATTAGCTTAAGTAGGAACAACCTCAGGAAAATCACGGGGCTTCTCACAGGCCACTGTAGGTTGAGAAGTCACCTCAACATTCTTGGTCTGGTGAGCAACGCGACTTGCAGATTCTGCAACACTCACGAAGAGACACCTGATCACATACTGGGGAAATGTGATGCACTTGTGCATCGAAGGCACAGGTATCTGGGCAAGCACCACATAAAAGAGTGTTGGTGTATAATGCAATTTTTATTGTAAATTTATTTATTATTGAAATGAATTAATTTTATTATACCAATAAAATAACAATTGTGAATTAGCCTTAAAAACATATAAAATTAATAATCTATATGACACTTCTTGTCAAATGCAACTAAATTATGCAAGTCATGTTTTAACCTTCATAAAAGGTGAAAGGGCATTTTTTATATATTTGATTAGACATTCTTGTTCGAGAACTTTAACACGACACAACACCAATTAATTTATATTAAAGATTGAAATTTTTATAACGATATAAAATTCTGAGTTTTATTTTATTAAAAGGAAACAAACATTTTATCAGCGCTATACCCAAACATTTGGTCCTTCGAGCCATTAAAATAAAAACTGTGTGAATTTTGCTTTTTTGTGTGACTTTACACTCAGAGTGCAGTGCAAATATATACACTTATTGTATAGATATATATACAAATATATACGTATATTTAACTTTATATATATTTTAAACATTAACAGTGTAAAAATAAAACTAAAAAGGTTGAAATAATTAATTTTTCAATTAAAACAATTTTGATTTTCATATTAATTAATTAATTAAACAAAATTCAAAACTCTTTGTGCTGTGCAAATCGGGATTCCCGCGACGTGCAACCCGACAAACACTTTCAACACGACACCATCGAAGGCACACCACGTAAGTCCTCATTTTTAAAGTATTTTTTTGCTCTTTTTTTATTACATTTGATAAATAAAAGTCCACCATGTCCTTTGGGGAGCTCCAAAAGGAACTTTTAGCGGAATTAGATCGCCATTTTTCAAATTTTAAGAAAACTGGTCAAAATCGTCGTACGGTAAATTATTTGAAAACCCGTTTGGAACTTTTAGAAGACAGTTTAATAAATGCCAAGCGATATAATGAGGAAATTGTGGGTGAAGGGAAACTCGAAGAAGGTTTAAAGAAGGATGACTTAAAAGCTGTGTTTGAACAATTTTGTGATACATATATGGACTACAAAATTGAACTAATGGATGCACTAGACAAAGTCACCCCGGCTCTGGTTCCGAATTCGCCTACTATGACTCCATTCACAAATTCTGCTCAAGTGACCACGCAATCGACACAAGCTCAACAAAGCCATTTTCTTAAGCTTCCGCCTATAAAACTTCCAACTTTCACAGGGTCATATACAACGTGGCGTACGTTTCATGATATTTTCATTTCCCTGGTACACAACAATCCAGCCTTGGACGAAATTCAAAAATTACACTTTTTGAAAGCTAGTTTAACTGGAGAGGCTGAAAGTCTTCTGCACCATTTAGACCTTAGTGAAGGGAATTATTTGAAGTCATGGGACTTGTTAAAAGAGAGGTATGACCATAAAAGAGTTCTGGTAAATTCTCACCTTAAGGTTCTTTTTGGTCAATCCGCTCAAAGTAAGGAGACTTCAGAAAGTATTAAAACCCTGTTAGATACCACAACTGAAGTTGTTCATGCTCTAGAAAATTTGAAATTACCTGTGGAACATTGGGACACACTGTTAATTTTCATACTTTTGCAAAAATTGCCCGGAAAAACGCAACAATTGTGGGAAGAAAAACTGGGTAGTGAAAAGGAACTCCCAACTTTTACCCAATTTTCTGATTTTTTGAATACGCGTTTTAGAACTTTAGAAGCTATATCGCAGCAAGGAAGTGCATCTTCGGAATCAAAGACTGTATCAAAACCCGCTATATCAGCTAAGTCACTTTATGCTAAAACGCAGCAAAACCAACACAAAACCACATCGCGATTTAATCAAAAAATAAATACTCAGCGTTACCAATGTCAACTATGTCAACAAGGACAACATTCTTTGATGAAGTGTTTCCGATTTTTGAGCATGGATTCTGCTCAAAAACTCCAAGCTGTTCGTCAGATTCGGGTATGTGAGAATTGTCTCGCCTACAGCCACACAACACACGATTGCCTGAGTAATCGAAGCTGTTATTTTTGTGGTCAAAAGCACCATTCCTTGTTACATAACAACACGATTTCTAACCCACACACTTTAACAACACAATTACAAAAACAGGAGGTTCAGCCTCGAACCGAACAGGGAGCTGTGAACCCAAACGCTCCTGCTTTTCAGCCAACTGGTAGTAAAATACCAGTTTGCGATACTCGACACAATTTTTATGCGTCCCAACTTCAGGGAACACAAATTTTATTAGCTACTGCGATCGTTAGAGTTCAAACTGGAGATGGGAGATTTTCAGATTTACGAGCTCTAATTGACCCAGGCTCAGATGCCACCTTCATTTCAGAGTCTGCAGCAAAATTATTAAATCTCACAAGACACCGTACACTTATAAAGGTATCAGGGTTAGGGAAGGTCAACAACGGCACCAGTCAAAGCTACGTTGATATAATGTTTGCTTCCAAACATTCCATTTTCGAAGGTGTAACCAAGGCGTTCATCTTCAAGTCGTTGACTGGCCTTCTTCCGGCCCACAAAATGGTACCAAACACTTGGGAACATTTGACAAATTTGCAGTTAGCGGATCCTGACTTTTTTGTTCCTGCTCCGATTGACTTACTCTTTGGGGCGGATGTTTACCCTGACATTGTTTTGCCAGAGATAGTCCGCAGTGAACATGAAGCTGCACCAATTGCTCAAAATACTCGTTTGGGATGGATTATCTTCGGAAAAATTCCTCAAGAAACTCCAAAAAGTGTTCAATGCTTTTTCAACCGAATTGATCTCGACACTCAAATTCGAAAATTTTGGGAGATTGAGGAAACTCCATTCGCGACTCAACCGTCCAAAGAAGATGTCGCTTGCGAAAAGCATTTTTTAGAAACCACCAGACGACTTCCAGACGGACGATATGAAGTTGGTCTTCCGTTCAAAGAAGGATTTTATCCTGAATTAGGATCAAGCATAGAGAATGCTATGAGGCGCTTTTCATCTCTGGAAAGAAGATTTAAAAGGGAACCGAAACTGCAATCAAGCTATAGTCAATGCATCATGGAATATCTTACCCTACAACACATAGAGGAAGTGAACCTCGACGATCCGATTTTGAAATCACCTTTTCATTACTTTCTTCCTCATCACGCTGTGTTCAAAGAGTCTAGTACCACCACCAAGCTCAGAGTAGTCTTTGACGCAGCCGCAAAAACTTATGATGGAACATCTCTTAACCAACATTTAATGATAGGTCCCAAATTGCAAAAGAACATTGTTGATATCATCTTGAATTGGCGAAAATATCAATTTACCATAACAGCTGATATAGAAAAGATGTATCGACAAATTGTTGTTAAGCAACCGGATCGCTATTATCAACTGATTCTTTGGAGAGAACGCCCAGAACAACCTATCAAAGTCTACAAACTTAAAACGGTAACTTTTGGCACGGCTTGTGCACCCTACCTAGCCATCCGTGTACTACACAAGGTCGCAGAGGATGAAGCCAAAAGATATCCAAAAGGAGCTCTCGCAGTTAAAGATGAGATGTACGTGGACGATTTCATCAGTGGAGGAGATTCCATCGATGAAGCTCGGACGAAGCGTGACGAAACCTGCAATCTGCTGGCATCCTCAGGGCTTAGGCTACGGAAGTGGACATCCAACTGTAAGGATCTGCTTTACGACTTACCTAAGGATGATTGTGAGATCAGTTTCGATATTCCTTTCGCACCATCTGATCATGTCAAAACGTTGGGAATAAGATGGCATCCTGAAGAAGATACTTTTTCGTTCCAAAACTTACAACAAGACACGGAAGAAGTAACTAAGAGGACAATGCTCTCAGAAATAGCCAAACTATTTGATCCACTAGGCTGGATCTCGCCATGTGTCATCAAGGCCAAGATTATGATGCAACAATTATGGTGCAGAGGAACTGAATGGGATCAACCGATTCCATCAGATTTAAGTGAGGAATGGCAGGCTTTTCGCGCAGAGCTACCTGCAATACAACACATCCAAATTCCAAGGTGGATCAAAACACACACGACACAAAAATCAGTGGAACTGCATGGCTTCAGCGATGCGTCTGAGAAGGCTTATGGTGCCGTAGTCTTCATACGGGTTCTTGACAGCTCAGAAAATATCCACATGTACGTACTTGTTTCAAAAACGAAAGTTGCACCGTTGAAAACTATCAGTTTGCCACGACTTGAGCTTTGTGCAGCTGTATTACTAGCTTCTTTGCTAAAATACACAAGAGAAGTGCTTGATCTGTCCAACTCCAAGGTGTACGCGTGGACTGACTCGATGATTACTTTGGCGTGGATAAGAGCACAATCTTCCAAGTGGACAACATTTGTCAGCAACAGGGTTGCCGAAATTCAGCGCCTGTCAAGCTCCGACATATGGAGGCACATCCCAACTGACCACAATCCAGCTGACTTGGCATCCAGAGGCGTATCACCCTCATTATTAGCAGCTCAAGAGCTATGGTGGATGGGCCCTTTGTTCTTGCGCGAGAAATGGCAGTTTGACGTGCCCGACCAACCATCTACATTTGTCACTGATGAAGAAAAGCGAGCAGTGAGAGTACAATGTACGCTAGCCAACTCAGATGCAGCAGAGGATGACATCAATAAATGTATTACCAGATGTTCGAGACTTTCAAAGACCATCAGAGCAATTGCTTTCTGTTGCCGCTTTAGAAGAAATTGCCTTTCAAAACAAAGGAAAACTTCAAAAATGACCGGAGAACTAAATCCTGAGGAACTACAATCTGCGGCATTATTAGTTCATAAGGCAGTTCAAAGACTCATGTTCGCCGAAGAACTTAATGAATATGAGAATAAGGGCATAATCCCAAAATCATTACTCTCACTCAACGCATTTATAGATGGTAATGGAATACTACGCGTTGGTGGTCGACTGCAAAACACACTGCTCTCGTATAACCAACAGCACCCGATTATTCTTAAACCGAATTACCATTTTTCTGAACTTGTGATGCGAGAAGCTCACAACAAAACACTGCATGGAGGCAACCAGCTGACTACGTCTTATATTCGAATGACTTACTGGATCACAAGCATTAAGCAGTATGTGAAAAGGTACATTCACAAATGTCCAACATGTTTCCGACACAGCAAAAAAAATCTCAGTCAGCTAATGGGGAGTCTTCCTGCAGCACGAGTACGAATGGCCAGACCCTTTGCCAACACTGGAGTAGACTATGCCGGACCAATAGAAATAAAAACATGGAAAGGAAGAAGAGCTAAGACCCTCAAAGGATACTTTGCTGTTTTTATTTGTCTGGCTACAAAAGCTATTCACCTCGAAACGGTATCAGATTTAACGACGCAAGCGTTTCTGGCAGCTTTTCGTCGCTTCACGGCACGACGAGGAATTTGTTCTCAAATTTACAGCGATTGCGGAACAAATTTTGTCGGAGCTAATAGAGAATTAGCTCGAATGCTGGAACAAGCTAGGCATGATTGGGCAGAGATTGCTGGAATTCTAGCCAGTTCAGGGACCAATTGGAATTTTATTCCCCCGGCTTCTCCTCACTTCGGAGGACTATGGGAAGCTGGGGTGAAATCAGTAAAACATCACCTAAAACGAACCGTACGAGACGAGAGACTAACTTTCGAAGAGCTCTGCACGCTTCTCACTCAAATTGAAGCTTGTCTGAACTCTCGGCCTCTGTGCCCTCTGTCGGACAACATAGACGACCTAGATGCCTTAACACCAGGGCATTTCCTGATTGGTGAATCTCTGCTATCCGTACCTGAAGGAAACATGGCTACAGGAAATGTCAGCTATTTAAATAGATGGACTAGGACTCAGGCCTTAGTTGATTCCTTCTGGCGTAAATGGAATGGGGAATATCTCTCACGCCTACAACAACGACCTAAATGGACCAGGAAAGAAGCAGAACCCAAAGTCGGAGGTCTTGTCCTGGTAAAAGACGAAAGGCTTCCACCATCCCAATGGATACTTGCTCGAATCGTTGAAACACATCCCGGAACCGATAACCTAATCCGAGTCGTAACGTTGAAAACAAAAACCGGAATTATGAAACGCCCGATCACGAAAATTTGCTATCTTCCGACTAATAATACCACCGACGAAAGCACAATAATTTAAAATAATAATACGTATCTCGAAATATATAGAAAAAAAAATATATAATTGCAATGAAACCCAGAAATTGCAACGAAACCCAGAAATTAATTGAGAAGCAGGTACCTATATAATTAAAATAAAATTATAATTTCCATTTACACAACACAACACAACACACACATTCAACATACAGTCCACTCTTCAAAACTTCAGCTCCTGAAATTCAAATCGAAGTAATAAAATGTTAAAATAATATTGAAATCATAAAATGCAACATAATAGCCTTTAATATGTAACCAAAATTCTGAAATACCTAATATCAAACAAAAATAAATCATTAAAAGTAAAACTCTTGTTTAATACTTTAAATTAAGATTTATTTATCAAGGAATTCTATACACAACATAGTAATAATTAATTGAAATTACATATAAATATAGAATTTTTATATCACATAATAAACACTACACAACACAGTATCGAAATAGTTATCTCAATATAATTCAACACAAAATAAAATATTTTTTTTCTACAGATGGTCCTTCGAGCCGGATCTCTCTTGTTTAATACTTTAAATTAAGATTTATTTATCAAGGAATTCTATACACAACATAGTAATAATTAATTGAAATTACATATAAATATAGAATTTTTATATCACATAATAAACACTACACAACACAGTATCGAAATAGTTATCTCAATATAATTCAACACAAAATAAAATATTTTTTTTCTACAGAATAGAAAACCCCGTCGGCATTACAAACCCACTTCGGTAAAATCGAATTGCCGATGGCATCCCATATTCTGTAAAAACACCACACATTTTATGGAACACTTTTAGCACAACACATTAATTATTGAACTTAATAAAAATGAAATCGCAAAATTCACACGAAACTCAAGAAAATTAAAACCGATTAATTAAAAATAAATTCAAATTGAAACCGAGAACCCGATATGACGTCATTAAATTTGACTAAAGACAGCCATTTGCTAATTTACCGGCAAATAATATCGTAAAAAAAAAGAACTCGAAACCGAAACATACTCGAAACGAAAATACCTAAGCACACGCACACATACAAAACAAAAGAGATTAAAATCATGAAATAAATATAAAATGTAAAATATATAATAATAAAATCCAAATTTCAAAGAATAAAATAATATAAATCAATAAAAACACTTATCGCAAAATCCTTTCCGCGCTTTATGCGGCATAAAAAAAAACCCAACGCCGAAAGCAACATCCTAGGATACGGCGGCAGCAGCAGCAGCAACCAGCAGCAACCAGCAGCAACATCAGCAGCCAGCAACATCCACCCACAACACAATAAAATTTTATTTTTTGCACATAGGTACATATACCGCACATATGTATGAATGTAATAATTTACATACCGACACTAATTATTACTAATTATTCCACGAAACAATTCACTTTTATTATTAAATTCTTAATTAATTATGTTAATAATACTCAACACAGATAATAATCACTACCCGCACTTTCAATTAATTTTTTATTTTTAATCGCACGAGATTAATTAATTTAATTAGAAAAAACCGAAAACAAAGGAGACACGATAAGACCGACGCCCGGAAAGAAAGGTTTAAAACTGAACATCAATGGAAAATGCAAACAACATTATGATAACGATCTTCATTTACCACGGCGAATTCGTTTGTTGATAAAATTACAACAACAAAAACCATAGCATCGTAATATGTTGTGAGCTTATCAATGGTGTAACTGTTCCGCAAGCTCATTGAATGGAATTTATGAGAGGAGAACGAAGAATGCAGATGTTGATTTACAAGCATAACTGTCATTGTTGTTTTGTCCTTGAATTTGTTTTTTTTTTCTCTTGTATGTTCTGTTATTAAAGTTTTTTTCTTTACATGTAAAAGCAAAGAACAAATTTGGAAATTCCTACTGCAGTGATCGTCATACAAGTCTTTACCAGGTCCGGCTACAATACGAAGGGGCCTTTTGCAAATTATTGCGAACATCGTTCACGGGGGCGGAGAATGTTGGTGTATAATGCAATTTTTATTGTAAATTTATTTATTATTGAAATGAATTAATTTTATTATACCAATAAAATAACAATTGTGAATTAGCCTTAAAAACATATAAAATTAATAATCTATATGACACTTCTTGTCAAATGCAACTAAATTATGCAAGTCATGTTTTAACCTTCATAAAAGGTGAAAGGGCATTTTTTATATATTTGATTAGACATTCTTGTTCGAGAACTTTAACACGACACAACACCAATTAATTTATATTAAAGATTGAAATTTTTATAACGATATAAAATTCTGAGTTTTATTTTATTAAAAGGAAACAAACATTTTATCAGCGCTATACCCAAACAAAGAGAGTGTATTATCCCCCCTTAAAATACTCCAAATATTTCGATTCCTCAGAGGAGCAGATTTGGAGGAAGAACTGTAAAGATGAGCCAACCTCATCCAGTTCTAGATGGGGGACACAATATGTAGATTTCTAGGTCGCAGTGTTTTTATACCCCAATTTATTCATTCATTCATTGGTAGCGCTTTTCTCCTGGAATCACACATTGTCTAGGTCCATATTATGGTTCCTTTCGGGCCTTGAGAAAATGGTTATCATCTATCTGTAGCGCTCGCTATTGACGGTGCCCGTCGGGGCGTCGGGTGACCGTCGCGTCGGTCGTCGGTCGTCGGTTTCGAAAAAGTACGAAGCAATGACAAATTGATCTGGTCGATTTATTGTTTCTTTCTAAAATACTGAGAGACTGAACCGTTTTCTAATTTATGTATCAAATCAGCCCTTCTCTCTCGCAGTAGATTGTAGGAAGCATATATTTTGAAAGAGGAAATGGGGTGAAAATAACGGTTTTGGTCTCTGTTAATTCAACCGTGACAGGTTGAATGACTGACTGGCGTACAACCAACACCCTAAACCACTGAAGACAGTCGACTGTGACATTTAACCCGATTGACGCCTTGCACGAAAATCTATTTTTTTTTAATTTACTTCCAGATTCACAAAATGGATAATTCTGACATTTCCTTTCCATAGTCTTTCATTATTATAGTAAGCACAATAAGAAGTTGCATGGATCCCCAAATTCCCCTAACAATAAATTTGTCTTTTGGTCAACAACAAAAATATCAAGGAACTACGACTATCTGCGATGCCTTAGCTTGTCAGAAAAAGTAAAATGTAAATAATGATTTGCTTCTGTGTTCTATGAACATTTATCCGTATTAAAGATTATAGTGATTCCCAGAGCGTGCATTAAAAAATTCAAGCAACAGACCAAAGATCTACCGCAAATCCAGGATTCTCAGTAGGATAGTGTTCTAAGTTGTGTGGCTGCGTCTTCTTCCTCGTTGAAGTTATAAATTGTGACAGTACATATAGACTCGTATACTTTCAGGCACATTATGTCTCGTTTAGGTTGGGTGTCCATAAACATATTTTCAAATCTATCAGCAGGGACTGAAATAGAATCCAACTATCCTGGGGGTAGTTCGTATGGTTGGATGACTTAGGTGTATGGCATTTTGTACATAATGAATTGGGTTATAAAAAAAAAACTAAGGAAACTGGATAAAAAAGTTTTGGGAATTATCAGCATGATGATAATGAACACAAAGCTTATGGGAAACTTGACTTTAGATAAAGAGTGCCTAGTACAGGAAATATAGACTTTTTGGTATAAAGATATTTTTGTTCATTTCTGAAAAAATTCTTTTTGAAACGCTTAAAGGTTCATGGTTTCGAAAGGCCATAAGCCTTGTAAGTGGCAAGTAAAAATTAGAGTTTCGTTGGAAAATTAACTCACTGATTTCGTTTCCATGAAAAGATTGTAATGCAACGGTGGACCTGCCAAACTTAAACATATCATAGATCATAGACACTAGGCTTCGAAAAATTATTATTATAGGGATTCTAATATCCAGTATCCCCTGCACGATTCTTCCAGTCATCCCAACTATGCGTTCTGGTATCTGCAATAACCAGAACCGCATGTTCGGACTATCATCTTACCTTGATCTTGCGGACTGGGCTTCGAAGATTCGCATGGCTTAATCATTGTTGTTCATTTGCTTGATGTGCTGAAACCAATAAAGCCAGCGTGTTTTGAATTCGGCTGTACTTTATCTTCCATTCCTCTACTGACATTCCAAGTAACATTTTTCATCTCATAAGATGCCATAAAAGTTCAACTAGAATACTAATAGATTTGTATAATACTGTTAAAAGCGTTAAATTGCACAGTGATGGCATTGATTATCCGGCCCCCGTAACTTAGGCCTCTGTTATAGCCTTCAGTCAACTAGCTTGGGATCAAAGGAGTCAAACGAAAGGCATGGCACAGAAGTAACCGAAGTTCTTCAAAGAACCATTTTATCGTGCTGAGAAAGATCAAGTCTTTGATCTTCATTTCCGAAAGTTCTTTAATATCGTCAAAAAATGACCTTCCTAATGATTGTGCTCTCAATTTAGCCAGAGCAAGGAATTTGCCAAATAAGTGGAGCACTGTTTTCTTTTCCCGCTGGTCCCCACAGCTATGACAGTAAGTGTTATGAGAAATACTTAACTTCGCTGTATGCTCTCCTATTTGTTAGTGTCCGCTACAGGTTGCTAGGATCCTGGCTATGTGGTGCCTGGTTCTGCATACCAGTATCTTTATAGATATTAAGCAGTTAGTTAAACTACTCCACCTACCTACGGTTTGGATTCATTAAGAAAAATTGAGAGAATAGTGGCCTTCAAAACTCCGAGCGGAATGTTGACTCTTTCCGCAAGTGAGTTATAAAGGGCTGATCCTTGCCTGGCCAGCTCATCTGCCCGTTCATTCCAATCAATGTCACACTGACCTGGAACCCAAATAAGAGTAAAGCTGTTGTGTAACGAAGCGTTCCATGCTCCTACCAATACTGAACACACTGGGTAATTTAATTTACCATGACTAAGCAGCCGCCGCCGCAGCACCGACCGATGACACCATATGACGCTGCAGCTACCAACGACACCAGTCACCTCGCCAAGATAAAGGGATTTTATACCTTGTCTTAATATAATGTGCAGTCACTATAAGATCATGACGTCACAGTCGGTTGAACATATTGGGTGATTTGCATTCGACCAGTTTATAGTTCACACACAGTTTATACGAAAAATATAACAAGAGGACCTCCTTTTGGGAAGGAAAGTCACTTGTTTGCTACGGTAGAAGCTGACGAGCTTGATTTTAGTTTACAAGTCATCTGAAATTGTCCAGCTATTTCGTTCCATCAGTTTGGTTCGAAGAATAAAACGTCCTAATTGCCACCAGGGGCTTTGGTACCTGCTGATCTGTCGGTGTTTATACATTGGCCGTACCTACCAGGGGCCTTAAACCTGCTGATCTAGTGCCTACCAGGGGCCTAAACCCTGCCGATCTAGTGCCTACCAGGGGCTCTAAACCTGCCGATCGAGTGCCTACCAGGGGCCTAAAACCTGCCGATCTAGTGCCTCCCAGGGGCCTAAAACCTGCCGATCTAGTGCCTACCAGGGGCCCAAAACCTGCCGATCTAGTGCCTACCAGGGGCCTAAAACCTGCCGATCTAGTGCCTACCAGGGGCCTAAAACCTGCCGATCTAGTGCCTACCAGGGGCCTAAAACCTGCCGAAGTAGTACCGATCAGGGTCCTAAAACCTGCCGATCTAGTGCCTACCAGGGGCCCAAAACCTGCCGATCTAGTGCCTACCAAGTGCCTAAAACCTGCCGATCTAGTGCCTACCAGGGGCCTAAAACCTGTCGATCTAGTGCCTACCAGAAACCTAAAACCTGCCGATCTAGTGCCTACCAGGGGCCTAAAACCTGCCGATCTAGTGCCTACCTTGGGCCTTAAACCTAATGATCTTGTAAGCGCCAAGAGCGTAGTCTGTATTTATAAAAGAGTAACCCGATACCGAATACCAGTTAAGGAAGAAACCAGATGTCAGGATTAAGCTTCCTAAAGGAAACCAGCAGGACCCCGATACAAGGAGAATAACCGATGTTTACCAGATACACAAGGCAGGGTGTAATTAATTGAAGCCAAGAATATTTAAGTTGTTATATGAATTTAAGATTTGTTTTCAATAAAGATTTTGTATAAGGTTTTAAAGACCTTCCTACTGAAGTTTCGTGTTTTTCTTCAGAGCGACCCTGGAAATCTGGCGAGCAAAACCTCGGCTGGAAAGCAAAAAGCACATCACAGTTGTTAATATTGAGACTAGCAAGCTTATCTCGGCATTGCTGGACCAATTTTGAGTAAAATGTACTGGAATTATTGGCTTTAACAGCCGCCTGACTGTCAGTGATAATAATAGCATTCCGGTTCTGGTTTGGATCTTGTTTGAGTATATTTGATGCTTCCCCGATAGCCAGTAAGTCGACTTGAATAACTCGACTTCGGAATCAACACCACACTCCATCTTTGAGTCATCCGTAAAGATAATTGTGTCAAAGTCTTTCGTCACGACGCACTTCATCATCCCAGGCCTTTTCTTGATAGGAACATATCCTTTAAATCTTTACTGATGCCAATTTTAGGTGTGCAGTTGTCAGTGGAAGTCGAAAAGATCTCTTATTATTGCTGTGGCCATATGGTTTGGCAATCCAAGAGTTCGATTAATTTAGTCTTAATACACAGCAAGATACTAGATACTTAATGTGTAAGGCAAGATCTTAGAGCCCCTGTGGTACCAACGCCAGCAGTTCTTTGCACATTCTTCAATCTATCAATCGAACCATACGTGATGATCGGTCGCACCACCGATGTGTATGTCCAAAAAATCATCTTAGATTGAATACCCTACTTTAAAGCAAATGTTTTACTACAGGATTAGGAAGCTATGTAGGCCTTTTTAACCCTCTCTTCAATATTTTGTCTCCAGTTTGACTTAGACTCTAGAATAACACCTAGATATTTTGCACTGGAAGAGAGAAAAAGAGTTTGGCCGTTGAGTCGGGATAGAGCGATGGTCTGTATCTTAGTTTTGGTAGTAAATAGTATAAGTTCAGTTTAGCTTTGGTTCACAGCTAATTCAAAACTCGTGGCCCAGTTACTAACTTTCCTTAAAGCCATTTCTGTGATTCCACGTAACACCAGGGGGTGAACTTTCCTGACACTATTAGTACCAAGTCATCTGCCTAAGCAACCGCCTTTATTCCACATCTTTCAGCTTAACGAGAATTCTATTCATGACTAGAAGCCACAAAAGAGGGGACAGAACTCCGCTATGGGTTGGGGAGGAGCCTATCCTCAGTTATACGGCCGACCTGGTAGATTAGTGGAATCGCACTTCTATCTTAGACCAGTCCTCGACTGTTTAAGAAGAAAAATGTATCGGGCGAAGAAAGCGGCCTAGACGAACACTTTCGTAATAATCGTCGTTAGGGTAGTAAGCCCTAAAAATTAAAGAATGGTCGAGGGAATGCGACCTGGAATCAGGTTTAACAAGAAATTAACAATTCTGCTTATTTTGACTCCGTTGTATGGAACTTGGTTGGAATAATAATGATGTTATGTGTAATCCAAGGCAACGTCTAAGACACCCTCAAACACCCAAATCATTTCCATTTGAGATGAGGCAAAGTTGAACCACACCAGGCGCCTATAGGCGGATGAGGGCCATGTAGCAGTTCAGCTGACCAGCCGTTAGAGGTGCATGTTTGTTTTCTGTCACTCTCTGAAGCTTTAGACACCGAAGATAGTTTTGATCATTCCTCGTAAAGATCTTTTTATTTTGTGGAAACTTACATACTTACTTACATACTCGGGTCGCTATAATTAATGGCACGATTTCAGTTATCCCAAAACAAGTTAATGGACAACCGATAGTTTTCCTTGATCAGTGTCCTAATCTCCAGATTTTGTGGGTGACGTTTTGTCCTATTCAGTTGATAGCATTCTTCTTGTCATCATTTACTTCTAGACCAGCAAGTTTCGCCAGCTCTTCAATAACTATGAAGATCTATATTAAGGAATTTTGGATATTGTCGGTGATGTCGGAATAATCCGCATGACCCAACAGTTGGACAGAATTGTTGTTAATAGTGCTGTCGGCTCTAGCACCTGCCATGCGCAACAACTGCTATAATTCTATCTATCTATCTATCTATTTTTTGTATTGAGAAGGTCCTACCTTTTACAAAAGTGAACAAGGATTAGTCCAGACCAGATGCGTTTTAGCCTAAGAAATATCTGTATTAATAAAAATGTTCCCTGTCAAACGCAAACACTCAACCATACAACCGGGAAAAATAACCAAATCAACTTTTATACAACTTATAAGGAATTTTCGAAGAAATGTATGTGCACCTTCCTATGCATGTGTGAAATAACTTCTATTTGTTGCAACTAAAAAAAAATTACCATTAAAGATCTTCTCAAATTGCCTGTGAGATTGTTTGGGTCTCTTGTGTGCTCGCATCTCCATCTACCGTTTGAATTAATGACTTTGGGTTTTTGTACCTGCTGGTCCAAAGGCCACCTCTTACAGCACCTGCATCCCAAACTGACAAAAAAAAATAGGGATGATACTTCTCCTATTTGCGATTTTATCACAAGTTGCACCCTTTTGCAATTTATCTCCGACTGTCAAGAGAAATGAATTTGTTACTTTAACCCAGAATTCCACACCTCTTCGTTGGCCTGCGCTCAGGACATTGGTTGCAATTCCAAATGTGTGAAAGTTTAGAAGCACCACACCGTAGGTTATATAGTTCAGAGATAGAGATGCAGATGGAGAGGGATTGTTCAGAATTTCATCCATTCAGCATCCTGTTTTTTCAATCATGGAGGTTATGCCATGGAGCATAGTTGAACATCGCATGTAATTTACTGAAACGTGAGTGATTAATTTAATAACTAATACGAGAGCACATTACAGTTCGTTCCACCACGACAAATGTGAATTGCATTGTTCTCATTACGCTGATGTAGTTTTATCCTCTCTAGGTGTAGATGTGTTTGTATAACCTCTCCAGGTGCATCCTTTTGGATGGAATGAGAATTTCCCCCGTAGTCATTCTACTCACCAACTTCGATTACATAACGAGTTTTGATTTTTCTATTGAGATATCATACATACCTGTTATATGGCACGGGGGTTGTTGACCCGCATTATTGGAATGCTGACGTTAAAGATTGTAATAACATAATCCTCAGAGTATTGATGTAGTTTCAATTTTAATATACCTGGATGGTGACGTTTGAGATGTATCTCAATTATATTTTATGAGGATTTTGAATTCACTATATCTATTTAACTACTTATTGAACAATGATATATCAAATATCACTAAATAGCTATATCTTTTTTTTAAGGGTCATAAGTATGTCTTCATGTTTTTCCTGATTAAGTTTTAAACATAACTGTTATACCGACATCAGGAACTACTTATATAGAATTATCATAAAATTAATGTAAGTTTAAGATGACGGGAATTAACGGTAAAAATCTAGGAACACTAGGGGCTTTGAAAAGCGAAGATTTGATGGAATTGAGCATACTATTTTTCCTACGTAGCATATGGTTCAAGGTTTCATTATTTCCATAACTTGTATACGGTGAAAGTTTGTATTAAAAAGTGGGACCGATATAAGATTTCTTCGGTTCGTGTTGAGATATTTTTTGAAGAAGCGATGGGCCGTCCGTTGCCGGTCAAAAGCTGGTGAATAAAGGCACCATTGGCAACTTGACGACGTTTCTTCAAGGGATTGTATGCTGAGTAGCATTAGACGGTCTTTATACGATGGAAGGTTAAATTTATTAGAGCTGTGTCAATCAGGATTGATTCGTTTTTTTTTTTATCCGATCATCGAAAAGTATTGATCATCGAAATCAATCATTTTAATCGATCTCAATCTCAATCATTTAGATGATTCTCGATTCTACAGCCCGATTCTCCCCAAAGTCAGTGATGCCTCACAAGTCACAAGAAGAGGTGAAATTGATTTTGTGACTTTTTCGAATTCTGCCACACAGTCACAACTTGTGAGAGTCACAAAAACAATCGAAACTGTGATCTCCTTCAGAACAGGTCACAACTCGTAAATATTTAAAGTTTCTTGGATTGACATTCAGTATATTTTGTAAGAAAATTTTTTAGATTTGAGAATAATTGTGAGTACGCAAAAATGGAAGTGGACTTTGTTCTAGTGAATATTATTGCTAATCTTTTCCACGAAAATGAAAAATAACATTTTTAGATAAACAAAAATTTTTGTAAGGAACTAATCGTATCAAGAAGTTTGCAGCGCCGACGGCTTTTAAAAACTTTGAGAGATACAAATGATCCATTCGCTCTCCAAAACAATACATTTATAAGATAATTTCTTCGTTTTGAATAATCATCTGTTCAAATAATGACACTTAAAAATCTCACCATGCTGTGGTGAGTTTCATTGTGAGTTTTCTTGTGACGATTAGGGGGAGAATACCAAAATGTTATCGAATCACAACAATCCTCACAAGGAATAGTCACAAGAGCTTGTGACTTGTGACTCCTCACAAGGGGGAGAATCGGGCTGCTAGATTCTAGATTTTCTATTTCAATCTCAATCATTTCAATGAGTCTCGATTTTCGATATCAGTTAACTCGATTAACCATGATTTACTCGATTCCATTTGTTCTGATTCAATCAATATGAATTATGAATGCCAAACGGACGGTGAATTGGAATTTCTGGGTTGAACTCGGCATTGAAGAACATGATTGATCGAGTTGGTTGTTGATGTTGTTGGCCGCAAAAACCATTGTTGGGTTGAACTGATGTTATTTGATGTATCAGGATCCGGTATGTTTAATCTTTTGATGGAATTTGACAGTTTATGACTTGACGAATAGAAGAAGAATTCAGTTATGACGTACAAAGAGTATTTTGTACCAAATGTTAGCCGAAAGCCCTAAAATTGCTCTTTTCCGGAGCAACAAATAAAATCTCTTTTTCTTAAATTTGTTGCCACTTTTTAATCCATGTGTACAAAGTAGCCATCATTTGATGTTATTTGGCAATTTATGGCCTACAACAGAAGAGTATTTTGTGAGAACTATCAAAGCCACAAGTCATTCTTATCATCGAAATCGAAATTAAAATCGAATAGGAACAGTATTGAATCATTTCAGTGAAATAAAAATGATCGAATGATCGATCGATTTAAATGATCGGATCATTTTCGTAATCGATTGTTAAACGATTCGATCATTTGAAATGAAAGATTAACACAGCTCTAAAATCTATCAGACTAGGGAAGAGAATGAAGGACAAAACGAAAAAATCTATGCTGAATCGCTTCGATGCGAAGGGAGTGAAATTGGAAATAAAGTGACCAGACTTGACTAGCATATTCTCTAAGAGGTCTAACGAATGTTAAGTACTGAGACATAGGGCTCAGAAAATTCCTTAAAATTATCGTTTCACAAATCAAGATCTGAGTTAGCTCTTTTAATAGACGTATCAATGTGACAAAGAAAGTTTATTTCTCCATCGTAGATAACCCCAAGATTCCAAGGAGAATCAAATTTTTGTTACCGATTCCTTGTTGTGATGCTTTTTTTATAAGGCTACGGTAGCCTTAATAGGATCAATCCGAAGAAATCGCAAAACTCGGTTTTAGAAAGTTCAGAACTCCAGTTATGTCCAACTCTTATTCAGTTTAACTTAGTCTAAGATAACAAATTATTTCGTATACTTATAAATTCAACATATTCTTAATTAACTAATACGGCATTTAATATAGTTTAGAAACTTCTCATATTCCTAAATAACCTCAGTTCAAATTAGAGCTGTTTGAATCGCGAATCGCGATCAATCAATGATTGATTCGATCGTTCAAAATGAACGATTGGCACAGCTCTAGTTCAAATCGGAGCACGGTACTAATGTGAGATTATATACCTTACCTAGCCTCAAACGAAGATTGAAACAAAACCTCCAAAGCTTAGAAACTTCTTACTCGTACACTACGTACCCGGTGATGTTTATATTATTCCTCCTTGTCACCTTGATTTCGCTGATGAGGACAATATCGGGGGTGTTTTTCTTCATAAACATGTTAAATGACGTCCTCTTTACCAGGCTGCACAACGAATTCACGTTATACGTGACTATGCGCAGAGTCTTTAATTGCATATTTGGAAGAGGAAGGTGGCCAGTGCCACGGACTCCTCTCCATCGCTAAGCTGAGCGTAGTTTTGTGGAACCGCGCTTCTAGCTTTACCCATGATTAAAAATTACCTGATATTTCACCTTGACTTATCACATTCGTGGTAAAGCCTAGTACTCACCTAGCGTGAAATGAAAAATAAATACGTTCCAAATTACACGCGAAGAATAAAAATGAAAATAGAATAAACTTTTCCACGTGAATTTTTGATACTCACCTGAAATACTGAATACTCACTTATAATGAAAAAAAAATTTGACATTTGTTAAACTGATTTCTCTTAATGTTCATAGTCACATTTTAAAAATTCAAAAGAAGATAATTATTTGTGCTTGTTCTGCTGCTGTTGCCGCTTTGATGGCAATCAAAATAAAAAAAATAAATAAAGAAAAGCGAGAATGGGTTAATTCGTATTTACTATACTCTGTCCAACAAAAATTGACAGTACAGGGAAGATAGGACATTTGTCTCTCATTCTGGTTGCGTTGCCATGCATAAGTATGTCGCCTCTTAAAGCTCTCACAGGGATTCCGTAGTTTAAATTATAAATCGCCGCAAATGAGAGTAAAAAACGCGTAGAGCTACCGTCTACCGATTCAAAATGACTGAAAACAATATTCAATTTACCTTTTCCCACAGCGCCAAGCGGTAAGATAATAGGCGCTTTTTTTTTAAGTTGAAAAGCAATACGACAACACTCAACATACTCATCTTCTCAAAATGTGTTCTCAAAAGCTTCAAATCCCAAAAGCTCCTTAATAAAAACCACTAAAAAAGCTTCTTGCTTGCAATTGAGAATGATAATGGTAACTCTGTTTTGATGTAGATAAAGAGCGCACGATCGTATTGAGTGACACTTGACACTCTTGAGTCTTGACAGTATCTTATCATCATCAGCAGTGGGATCAACGTTGCCACAATGTTACAAGTGTAACAAAAGTGTTACACTTTTCTTAATTTGTTTGTATTTGTTACTATGTTACTTTTTTTTTCTTTTTGTTACACTTTTTTCTCCAAACTTTTTTTTTCTTTAAAAATTTAATTTATGATTTTTTTAATCAGTGTGAAGTGCGCTTAAACAACACTTCCACCTATTTGTACACCTACGTCCTAAATTGAGTTGAAATCACCTTCATTCGACTCGATCGAACTCGTTCAGTTACAGTTTAGTCGAAATCTTGCTATCTTTCACTTCAAATTCAAACTCGATCTCTCGATCCAGCATATAAACATGTTTAGATATCCATTCCTCAAAGTATTCCAGTTTCCACATTCCATGTTGGCTCTTTGAAAAATGCTCAAAAAGAAAATCTTTTTGAAAATATAACAGAATTTGTTTATAAAATATTAAGTTTACCACACAGTTCTACGGCAGCAGAAATTATTTTTTTAAAGCTAAATTTGATAAAAAATGATTTAACCAATAGGTATCACTTGAATACCATTGAATCAATAATGTTTGCAAAACAAATAAAAGATCAATTCTCTTAATTTGCCTAAACATGTTTTATGTAAAACTTAAAATGTGTCTTACTTATAATAATTTATTAACTTATTATTTAATGTATAGGTTTGTACTGAATTTAAAAACTGTGATGAAGAAAACTTATGTTCCTATTAAAAATTGAGTTCAAGAGCATTCTTTGATTTAAATCATTTTTTTCAATTTGTTACATTTTTTTCGCTTTTGTTACGTTTTTTAAAAAAATGTGTTACACTTTCGTGAAGCCCAGCGGCAACGCTGAGTGGGATACGACGGTCGTGTTGAGGTGTACAACTTTTTGCAAAGAATTACAACAACAATTAGGCTAGGACCGCACTTGCGATTTTTGTCGAAGCGATTAAAAAGTCGTAGTTGCTACAAATTTTGTCATGCACGCACTTGCGATTTTTTTGCGCGCGATTATTTAATCGCAAAAAATGAAACACACTACTTCTTATGTGAGTGCACGCATTTGCTACAAATAAGTAGCGACAGAAAAATCGCTTGAAAAAATAGAACTTGTTTCATTTTTACAATTGCTACGATTTTTAAGTCGCATGTGCGTGCATTCACATTTAAGGCCATGTGTCTTACTTTTTGCGACTAAAAAATCGTGGATTAAAAATCGCAAGTGCGTGCATGCCAATTTCTCTTTGCGACTACGATTTTAAAGTCGTAGTAATTTAAATCGCAAGTGTGGGCATGTCCATTTGAGTACATGTGTTTTATTTGAGTTTACGACAATCGCATCGCAAGAAAAATGAAACAAATTGCGACTTTTAAATCGTCATGATTTGACGGTAGCAAGTGCGTTCATTCTCATTTAAATTCATGTGTTCTATTTTTGCGACTAAAAATCGTGCGATTGAAATCGCAAGTGCGGTCCTAGCCTTACTTAAGAAAAGTCAGTGGCTTGCTCTTTTTTTAGTGGCATTTTTCCTAACGCATTATAGTGAGGGTGCATCAGGCGCCACTGCTTTAGAAAAAGCTCTCACATAAGGCCTGTACTGACAATTTTTGTTGGACAGAGTATAGAAAGAAATACGAAAGGGAGATTTTCAAAAGACATAAGTAACATAAATTAATATGAATGTCCATATTATTAATACTCATACTTAAATTAATTTTAGTTTTTTTGTTTTAATAAAATAACATTTATAGCAAATTCTCTAGGTATCTCACGTCTGGCTGCTTACAAAGACACGTAAGTTCAGTGTATAGAGTCAGCAAGCAAGTCTTTGGAGGTATATTAGACGAAGTATGTAATGCTTTGTAAACATCTAAATCACATTGGTCCTCTTTCAAACAATGACTGGCTGAAAATATCAAATGAATTTAATGGAATGTGGAACTTCCCAAATTGCATTGGTGCAATAGATGGAAAGCATATTGCCATTAAACGACCACCAAACGCAGGATCCCTTTTTTATAATTATGTATAAGGGGTTCCATAGCATTGTCCAATTTTAATGCAAAATATAACTTCATACACATAGATGTTGGTGCATATGGGTCAGAAGGAGATGCTTCTGTTTTTGGAATGTCAGCGTTAGGACAAAAAATTAATAGCAATTCTCTCCCTCTTCCGCCGGATACGACGATCGCTGACGTTAAAATTCCATTTCATTTTCTTGCTGACGATGCTTTTATTCTTGGCGACCGGATTATGAAACCTTTTTCACCCTCTAGAAGAGGGTTTTTTTTTTACTGTAAACAGGGAATATTAGAAAAACTGTGTTCAGGCTCACTTGTCGATGTACATAAATTTTGTTGTTTACCTACGTTGACTAACCATGTGTGTATTTGCCATTTGCAGTTTCGTGGGTGCCTCAAGGTATGCAACGTTCTTTATATTATAAGTAAATCCTTGAGGTGCAGTGAAATAAGGCCAACTTTCAAAAGTTGCATTTTGCCAAAGTTAAATAAGGCCAAATGATTTTGAGAAATAAGACCAAATTGATCTTATTTCACTTTTTGAAAGCGTCAGCAGAATGTGGTGCATGCCGTGACATTAGGCCAAGTGACACAAGAATACTTGGCGTTATGTCACTTTACAAAAGCGACATTAGACCAAATTTTAAGAGTTGGCCTTAAGTTACTTTTACCAAGTGACATTAGGCCAATTTGGCCCTATGTCACTTTTAACTGTTGCATCTGGGCAGAAGTAAGTATTTGAAAAAATTACAAAAAAACTACACGTTTAAATGTAAATTTATTATTATTTATTCGTATAATACATAATTGTTTATAGGGGGCCGACGTTCTGGTTTTTTTTTTTTTTGGCAACAGGTATGTTCATTCGCCAGGCAGGCGCCTGTTATGTCGTACGGCAGGAAAGGCAGAAGCCGAGTAGTAGCGATGCGTCGGCTCGTCGCTAAATTTCACCATCAAAATGAGTGAATAGTCTATTAAAGTAATAATGCAATATTTCGGGTTTTGTGTTGATTAGTTTTTACTTGGTTAAAAGAATTTTAGCAAATTATTACCTATTTTTGTTTTCGAAAAATAACTAGTGATTTTTTAAGTGCTATCGTAAATTAAAAAAAAAAAACACATAAAATTCAGAAAAATGCATGAAATCTTTATTTGAATCAATAGTATGGTCGATATTATTTAATGTTTGAAGATTATTTCATGCAAATATTGGCCGCAGCTGCGCCTCAAATGGTCCATCCGCTAAGTCCAATTTTGGCATATTCTTTCTAGCATTTCGGCCGGTATCTCACAAATAAATGCTTCAATGTTAGCTTTCAGTACGTCAATCGAAGCGGACTTGTCACTTTAGACATGAGCCTTAACATATACATAGTTCCACAAAAAATAGTCTAGAGGCGTTAAATCGCACGATCTAGGCGACCCAAACGTGAAATAAACTGTTTACCGAACTAGCCTCTCAATTGGTCCATTGTTATGCATGCTGTGTGGCATGTGAAACCACACATGTCATGTAAGTCAAGCTCTTCCGTTTTGCGCAAAAAAAAAGTTTTTTAACATCGCACGATACCGCTCACAATTCACAGTAACGTTGCTATTAGCATCATTTTTGAAGAAATACGGCCCAATGATTCCTCAGCCCATAATCCGCACCAAACAGATACTTTTTCTGGATGCATTGGTGGCTCTTGCAGTGCTTCTAGCTGCTCTTCACTCCAAATATGGTAGTTTTGCTTGTTTAGGTATACATTCAACCAGAAATGAGCTTCGTCGCTGAACACAATTTTTCTATAAGAAAGTGGATATGCGGCCAACTTTTCAAGAGCCATTCACCAAAAATTCGGTTCTGTGGTAAGTCAATTCTTGCACCAGCTGGCATTTTGAAAGGCTTCACACCTAAATCCTACCGGAAAATTTTCCACGTAGTGGAGTAATAGAGGCACAATTGCTGCGAACAGCGAGGCGCCGAATCAATAATTCACGGTGACTACTAACACTAGCCGATACAGCAGCGATATTTTCCTCAGTTCACACTCTACGTAAGAGTGTTGGTGGTTTAATGTCCAACAATGTAAATTTGGTGCAAAGTTTAGTCACAATAGCCCGAATAGCCGCCTTAGTAGGTCGATTAAACTGACAATAAAATAGAAGAAGCGCGCGAAGAACTTTCTTAACAGAACACGTATTTTTATAATAAAATTCAATAATTTGCAAGTGTTGTTCGTTTGTAAGACGATTCATGGTTAAATTATAGACCAAACTGAGCCTGAGCTGTCAACAACACCAGTGTTGCCAAAAAGAAAATAGCCAAAAAATCACCCTTATAAGGGAGTTTTTTAGCCATTCAAAAAATTAATTTAATGCTTATGAACATTTTCATCAATTTTTTTAAATTTTAAGCCTAAAAACATAAGAGCAGGTTCGTGCGACTAAGTCATGCATTTTAGTTATAATACACACACACCCGGTATTACTTTTCTCGTAACTAAAGAATGTAAAAGGTCACCATAACAACATGATGAATGCGAATTTACCCCCTGAGTAAGGCATTTCCTTCCGTCCAATATTTTGTACCCTAAGTCACCTGTCTAATTATGTCGACAGGTTTTCTTTGCATCAACTTCTCGTTAATCTACAACCAACTTAAGAGAAAAAACTAAACTAAGTGTTGCCATCCGAAAACATCTTAATTGCCATCGAAAGCAAAAACACGGAGGTAGGTACAACGACTTCAACGACTCATTACGGTCTTGTTTTTCGGTTGTAACTTTCTTCCAAAAAAGTTTGCTGAAAACAAATTTCTCTTAGAGCAAGAAATAAAAACCTTAGAAAATGAAGACATTGGAAGAGCTAACACAAAAAAAAAAAAAAAAAAAAACGAAACAATAAATAAAATGCAAAGTTTTCCCCAAAGTCATGAACACCTGATGTTAATACATCGGCAAAACGGCACAAGGAAGAAAGGCCTTTCTTTGTCAATGGTAACTGGGTAAAATGTTAATTAACGTTCGTAGAAACAATTTCGCATTTCTGATGGGAAGTTTTTGTTTTATCTGCGAAGGTATCTCCCTTCGATGCATCTGGGGCCTTATATTGAAGAAGGTATATCCGTGGGTAGGCACAATTCGTGGGGGTTCTGCCAGCAGACAGGATGCCAGGATGTTCATTTTTTGGTTTCGTATTAGGAACTTATTTACGGCATTAAGTTCATTTTCATCCCAAAACTGAGGATGTAATCGTTCGTTTCGATGTAATCGCTTGTCATTGGATATTAATGAGCTTTCACTGGAGTTGAATACGAAGTGGATTCCCATTGGTGGTGGGGGCATGGGATAGATAGAGATTGGGTATTTATGATGAGAATAAATAAACCGAGGAGGCCCGGTTCCATTACCTATACAATATTTAAGGTTGATGGTTGGTGTTTTGTAAAATGCGTCTTAAAATTTCAGAGTATTTTAAAATTTTGCCACAGCAATTTGAAATTCATTCGAACACAAAATCTCAATTTTGAGATAGAGAAACTTCGCAAACCCACTTAAGAATGATAGATCTTATGCCTAGCCGTACTCGTATACCTATCGGAGTTGAAGTATTTCATAATTAATCGACACTAGATTCTTTTCGGGAATATTTGCCGCCATGATACCTAACTGCAAGGAATTTCTGAATTACTACACAACTTAGCTCTTAGGCCATAAATATTAAAGATATCAAATTATTCAAATGAGAAAACTAAACCTGAGAAGATGTAAAATTTTCGGAATTTAAGTTAAATTGCAAATTAATTTGTAATTGCGACCTACAGAAGGTGTAAGGAGTACACTGCAGGCCAAAAGTTTGAGTCCAACATAGTCAACTGACTTCATTAATGCCTGGGGGTTGATTTTTTTAATTAAAGATTGGGTTTTTGACCTAATTTATTTACCTGAACAATACGCAACACCTTCAGGTAGTAAAAGTTGGAATTTTTATCCAGATTTTTTTTAAAAAGGGTGTTCTTTTAATAAATGTGGAAAAACCAATTATATGGATTATTGAGTCGTATTTGGGTTTTTCATAATTATAAATTTTTATGACTTTTGGTTGTTGATTCAGCACTTTTTTATGACGCCGAAAATAAAAAGGGTTTTCAAAACCGAAAAATTTTAGACCTGGATTGAAAGTTTTTTATATAAAAACCACGTTCTGAAGTCAAAAGCATTTATTTGAGATTCTTCAACTTTTGAGAAAACAACTAGTTTAAAATGGGAAAAGTTGCGGAAATAACAATTGAAAAATGTTCTGCAATCATCATTCTTATTAAAGAAGGCAAATTGCAGCGGGAAGTTGCTTCGCAGTTGAAGATATCGAGGAGCTGCGTTCAACGTGCCATTGAGCGGCACACTCAAACCAGGCTTCTTGAGGATAAACCACGGTCAGGTCGGCCTAGATCTACAACTAAACACGAGGATCTGCCAATACTAACAACAAACAAACGAAATAGGCGAAAAACAGCACCGGAAATACGTGCTGAAATAAATACAACACCGAATAAGCCGCTGTCCTTGACAACCGTCAATCGGAGGCTAAAAGATGCTGGACTATTTGGACGAGTTGCTTTTCGAAAACCCCTTCTTCGCCCACAAAACAAGCTGAAACGGTTAGATTGGGCCAAAAAGCATAGAGACTGGACGGAAAAAGATTTTAATAGAGTTTTTGGAGCGATGAATCCAAGTTCGAGGTATTTGGCACAAAACGGAGGGTTTTCGTTCAACGCAGCGCTGAACAAAAGATGCTACCCAACTGTATAGTTCCTACCGTCAAGCATGAAGGTGGTTCTGTGATAGTCTGCGCATGTTTCTCTTCAAGTGGAGTGGGAGATTTGACTCGAATTATTGGAAAAATGAGCAACGAGGCGTATAAGAAGATACTTGAAGAAAACACTTTAATCTCTGGACTAAGATTGATTAGTGAGGGATTCGTATTCCAACAGAACAATGACCCTAAACACACGTCGAGACTTTGCCAGGATTACCTAAGGCAGAGAGAAGACGAAAAACTTTTAAAATCACCGGATATAAACCCTATAGAGTTAGCTGGAGGAGGCTGGATAGAAGGGTTCGGGATCAATGCCCTTCATCGGAATCTGCGTTGTGAAATACATTACAGGATTGCTGGAACATAACAAATGAAAAAATTCAAAAACTTATCGTAATCGAGTGTAAAGGGGGCTTTTTCGGCGAAAAATCGGTTTAAATCATTTTTTCTTTTTTTAAATAAACTAGCCGACCCAGCTCTCGAAATTCGAGTGCCAATTTATTTATTATTTATTATCTATTATTTATATTATTGGCAATGTTTTCAAGCAAATTTATTAAATTAAATTTTATTTTATGTAATATGCAAAGTGTTCGACAGTGCAAAAACAAAAATGACCCACAGTGTGTAAATGCGTGTCTCAAGTATATTCTGCACATCTCCGTAACTGTGGCTTTCCAACCATATAAAATTTATCGAAATCGGTTAAATACTTTTGGAGAAAAGTGTACCACAAAAAACATGTTTGCCGTTTTATTATATGATTCCTATTTGTAAACAACATAATGAAAATATTTGTCTCCTTATTTTGTCTTTATTTATGCTCCTCATAAATTCTACATACTCATTTTTTACTAAAAAGTTTTTTTTCGGTGCTAGAATTTAGTTTTCCTTCGAAAAATGAGAGTGGACTCAAACTTTTGGCCTGCAGTGTATGTGTTGCATTGGTTCACAAAGTTGAAGCCGCCGAAAGGAAATTTTCTTCAAACTTGATAAGAAAACTTGATACGAAAAAAAGTTGTACTGTAGTCACTATGAATTAAGATAAGGCCCACCAAAAAAGGTAACAAATCTTTGGTTACGTGGATTTTATTGTTTAAGAACATCAACTGAAGGACTGCCGGAGAATTGATAGCACCAATGACTATTTGGTGGACAAAGATTATATCAGCAACAGCACGCGACGTTTAGAAAGGTTGCTTAAGTCGATGAATTGCAATCGATCTTCATAAGGATCAGACCATTAGAGGTATCATGAGATTCTCAGAGGAAAAAACCGGAACAAGTAAATTTTTATATTTATATTTTTATTTATATCGGTTATGCGCTTAAAATATGCACTTAAAAATGGGAAATATGCACTTAAAATATGCATTTAAAATCATATATTTTACCTTCTATCTCAATTTCTTTTCAATGGACAAAAAAAAAAACTTGGTATCCAGTTTTTACAAAAAAAATCAGTCTTTTATTATCTTTTAAGGGAACTAAAAAACAAGTACAATACATAAGACATAAACAATAAATTAAAATAACATCCGTTCGAATAACATTTTTTTTTTAAATAACACAAAAAATAGAAATCTCCACATCTAATCCGCACTATTTTCATATGTTTTATTGACATAAATCATGAAATTCTTCTTAAAGTTTTTAAAAATAAAGCTTTGGCGATTGGGCCTTTGAAACGTCTTATACATCGAAAAGGGACGTTCTACGTCAACTGACGTAATTGGTGCATTCTTAAAAGAAGAAATTTCATCGGTTGTAAAGTTTCTCAAATAATTTTCATTACTGCAACTCAATGTGAATGCCTTGCATATATTTTTCATTGTTGAAAATCCTTCATTTTTTACTAAAACATTCTCAACCTTCTTTCGTATGGCTGGACCAAGAGATCCTTTAACGGCAGTTATTTTTACAACACGATCTTCGACTAAATCAATTTGATTGTTTAATGAGTCCCTTCCTTCAAGCTTTGTTATGGTATCACAAAGAAAACTGTAGTTGAAGCTAATGAATATTATTTGGCTTTTAAGTAAAGTCTGGTTCAATATCTCTTTTGCATTTTTAATTGCAACAGCATCAGAATCATCGAAATTATTAACCACTTCTTCAAACTCCTCATAGTGCTTTGCGTAATAGACAACTGCTTCTAGCCATGTTCCCCACCTGGTAATAATAGGCTGTGGTGGAAGTGGTGTTAAAGATACTTTTCTCTAAAAAGTTCTACACGAGATGGTGCCTTTAAAAATATTTTTTTTCCGTTTGAAACCAATAAATCAACATTTTTAAAATTACTTCGTGTTTCTTCTGCAACTCGATGCAGTGCATGAGCTAAACACGTTACATGCATCAACTTTGGATAAAAGAGTTTTAACCCTCTAGCTGCCTTTACCATGTATGGCGCCGCATCGGTTAAAAAGAGAAGAATTTTGTTTTTTTAATTCCAAAATAATTAAATAGAATCGTCAAACGCCTTCGCTATTGTTGAATGGTTATGTTATTTTTTTCTAGTTCCACTACGTTTATTAAAAACTTTTTTACTCTCATCCTCGTTTTGATGCAACACTCCCACAATTATATTTGCAACAAAATGCCCTTGGATATCTGTGGTCTCGTCAACTGATACCCACAAATAGTGGTCTTTTAATTCAGTTTTTATTTTTTCGATTAGTTAACTACAAATTTTATCAACGTAGTTTTTGCGGAGAGTCGAATAGTCAGGCACAATTTCATTAACATATTTTTTAAAAAAATTTCTAAGGTTTTGGTTACTAAGCTTACTTAATGGAATATCTGCTGCAACAAAACCTTTACATAAATCCATATTAAAAGTCTGTTGGGTATTGTAAGACGCCAATAGTGTTTGAGATTCTTTTGCTTTGGATCTGCATTCGAGTTCGTTGTATTTCTGGCTCTTCAAGTGTTGATCCACTTGGATCTTCTTTTCGAAGCAGACACCCTTGCAACAAATTTTGCAAAAAAGCACACTTCCATCTGTTTTAAAAATATTAGGATTGTCTGCAACATATTTTTTAAGATTTCATTTCGGCATTGCTTCTGAAAAGGGTACATATTGTATACAAACCAAAAGATAGTTCTAAGAAGAAAAAAGAATTTCTTACATTTTTATTCTAAGAAACGATTCTTTAATCATTCAAATGTAAATAAAACGTAAGTTGAAAACCGCAGAAGCTTTAAAATAGAAAGAAGATAATTAGAAGACTTTATAAAATTAGAGGGAAAGTTTTTTTTTCGTTGCATACAAACTGAACTGGAACTGCTAAATGAGATGCAAGAAAGTATGTGTGAATAGAATATATGATTTGCTGTGCAAAGGCTCCACGATCATAAACCCAATTCAGATTTATGCGTATGTGTGTGTAGAGTGAGAAACTGGAATGACGCTGCTCGTGGAAAAGGTTTTCCAAATGTCGTAAAGTGGGTGAAAAGACTAATTGTTACTGGTCGCGTTCAGATATATAGGTATCTAAAAGTGATCTGGATAGTTTTGTACTGTTGAAATCCCATGTATGCTGATATAACAAACCCTCTCGGATATATTTTGGAACGCAAGTAATTTGTTTTTATTTTCACCCAGTTCATTGATTCTTATTTTAATGGTGCGTTTGCATTTCTTTGAAACCGATGTTTTTTAATTTTATATTCATTTTTCTTAAAATATGAACGCAAAATATGCATTTATTATAAAAATATGCACAAATATGCAAAAATATGAATTTATAGTGAAATATGCAAAAATATGCACTAACGATTGAATGCCATTTTAAAGGAAAATTGATAATTCGTAAAGATAATTTGTTCTCTTGCTTCTAGAGTTTGTCAAAAAAAATATGCATTTGCATGGAAATCCTAGCCCTAGTAATGAGAGATCTTGATATACAGAAATCCGCTGGCACCAATATTATTGTGAAGAAGTGTTCTTCTACGCTGGCAAAACCATTGTGGGAGCTTTCTATCTGTCCTACTTTACTGGCCTCTTTCCGAGTAGATGGAAAACAGCATTTGTCCAGCCTTTCCCTAAAAAAGGCGAATCTTGAGCTAGCTAGTTAAAGATGTTTTCTAGTAATAGCTTTTTTAAAATAGCCAACGCTAAATTCATTTAGTTTTAGCTTTTTTTCCCAGCCTAAGCTTCAATTTGTGTGAATAAAAATTGCTTTAACTAGAATATTATAGTTAAAGCTAAAAAAAATTCAAGATTTTTTCGACTTGTCCAGAAAGCCTTGGCTAGGTCTTATTTTCAGTATTCTATGAAGCAGGTACTAAAAACTTGTGCGAGCTGTTATTTAAATATAAGGGAATAGCTCAAAAATAAGACAGTGAACGTAGAGACGCAGAGACTGACGGACGATATTATAAAAACTTTTTTTACCCGAAACCAATATTGGCCCTATAGAACAGATAACAAAACATACATACATGTACATTTCTAGCTTAAGCTACCTAGTCGAAACATGTGAATAAAAAATGAACAGCTTAAATTATTATCATATTTTTATTCACATAAGACAAAGCTTAAGCTAGGACTGTCTAGCTTTATTTGCTAGTAAAAGCTATGACTAGTTGGCTTTAGCTTCCTCTAAAAAAAGCTTTAACTTCTTTTTTATTCACAAGACCCTAATTTCCTTCCCATTAGATCCCGAGCTAGCGGACTGAGGTCTGTGACGAAGCATTAGAGTGCGAGAGGCCGGATGATCCCTCAATGGGATTGACTCATGTTTCAGCACCAGTCAAAAAGCTGCCTATCTTAGCACGGTGTATATGGTGGCGGATGAGATAAGTTGTTCGGTTCAGTGAGTAATCCAATCTATGGATGATTATGAGAAAGCAAACACACATTATGAGACATCAAAACATACTATGTACATTCAAACTTCTCTATAAGGAACCTTCAAGGGAACAAAAAATTGCTTCGTAATAAAGAAGTTTTATACAAAATTCGTTACATAAAAAATCTAATTTTGTTTTTAAACACTGCAAGTGCTTTATCCACATCACCGTATATTGATTTTCTTAGATTTTGTATTCTATGTATTTGAACTTGCTTCGGCAAACTTTAGAATTTTTACTTAATTTTTCAAAATTGCCGACAATGTACTCAAGGACAGTCCCCAAATTTTTCAGCAACTTCTCTGTTATTCTCTTATTTTTTGGCTTTTACGATAATTGACAATTTGTCCGATAGTGAAATAGCCTTGCGCTCGGACAATCGGACATTTTTGAATAGAAGATTCAAAATTCAAAATCAAACGATTGACCTGTTGCGTAAAAGTTCTAATACATATGCACGGTGCACACTTATCGTACAATCCATACATGCTTTCATTCTTATCAAAACGAGGAGTTCCCTTTTAAAATTAGGAACAAAAATCGTAGTAGGCTTTGATTTGAAAATTTTAAATTGACATTTCGTTAAAAAGAAACAACTTTGCTTTCGGGCCAAAAAGAATAAGTTGCTTATAAAGAGAATTTCGCTATAGATAATTTCGTTATAAGGAACCTAATTCATGTTGAATATGTATTTTGTAAGGAGAAGGGGAACAAAGTGGAATTCGATATAGAGGGAATTGCGTTATAAGGAAGTTCGTAGTTCTTTTTTTTATTTTTAAACTTAATCCAAACAGGATGATTCCGTGAAAATGTCCACAATGGTTCATATCAATTCCATCCACATGTTCATGCGAGTTACAATATCAAAATGGCACACTTCAGCGCTAGTTGGGTCACAGGGCTAGACTACCGGTGGTCGACATTTCTATAGGCCCAAGTTCCCACCTAAATTCTGTGAAAGGCCGAGTTCTTGTGCACTGTTCTTGTTTCACTTCACTTTCACGGACCGCAGCGATGTTCTCGGCCGATTTTGTGTTCCTTTGTCTTACGATTGTTGGCTGGTTGATAACCGGACCAGTCGTCTACACAAAGGGGCTGGAGGGCCACCAATGGGTGCAACGTTTTCACTAACTGACACTCATTTTGTCAATAAAGTTTTATCATTGGGAAGTGCTGTGCAATCGTCTAACTTGCCATGGTGATTTGGCATCAGTATAACAAAATAACAAACAACAGATTTGACAGATGTCACCAGAATAACATGGCCGCCACAGGCCAGCAAAATCTACCCGCGTCAATTAAAAAGGCCTTTAAACATTTCATTTAAGCAAATAAAGTAATAATATATATTAATAAAATACTGGACCTCAACAGACATAATATACATATGTATCTACATAAATGCATCCGCTGCTAAAATATTTTCAATTTTGAAAGTGTCTCGCCCACACTTCACACTCCACACAGCAACACCGGCAACCTATTCAAACAAATTGATAATCCCAACTCACATTGGTAACTTAGTTTGACACAAATGAAATGACCACTCTCAAGGTCCGCTATTATAAATTAATTAAGGGTTCGATTTCCAATACCATGCTTCTTCACCCGATCCCATGTTGCCACATACCGAACGGAGGGTGGGTGCTTCATGCACAAAACGGATCACTTGACAAAGAGCAGAAATTTTCCATTTCGATAACATTGTTTGAACCTGTTTTAATTCCAGCAACTAGCAACATAGCGGAAATGTATGCCGAAGTCAAGCGGAGCACGAGAAGTTATATCCATTCTGCATGTTTGGTCCTTGAATCGGATGCACTGCAGAAGTACACACACATCTGGCTTCCTAACATGGCTGGCTGGGTTAGCTTATAGAGCTGAGGATGATTTTGAAACCATTTTCGCCGGGATAATAACCCGTTTCATAATGTTTTAAAAATTCACACATATGCCATAGCGTGACACGACACCAGTGTGAAAGCAGCTTCAAATGGAACATCTAACTCTAACACGATACTCGAAAGTGTGTGTGAAATAACTTTTTAATGAGATAATTAGATTCAAAAGTTCTGATAAATTTCATAAGTTTTCAAATTGGATTCGAAATTAATGAGTATGAGTCTCACTCAGGCTTCGGAGACTGCAAACCGAGAAATGTGTCTGAGTGTTTTTGTTTGCATTCGTATATGTAGGTATGTGTGGAAGCTGAATGCTGAAGTGCTTTCGGCTACAAAGTGACACCCAGTTGGCTGGGTCTTTTGAAAAGTTAGATATATTTGAATGCAGTTGCGCCTATAACTGTGCACTTTTAAGTGGGTATATAATTTATATACCTAAATATAAATGGCATGTTTCTACGAAGATGGAGTAAGAAAAGGAGCGTAGCTCTGCTTCTAAGTGGGTGCATGGACATGAAGGTTGATAGTTGGGTATAATCAAAAACACACACAACCGAGTGGTGGGAGGATAAATGAGTTTAATTTGAAAATAGTTGCTGCAACTCATGAAGGAATTAACTGTTTGCCAAAGAAAAGGATTTTCCAGATTTTCGTTTGTCATTTCGAAGGCAAATAGCAAAGTGGTGGTGTGCGGTTTGCTGGAATGGAATTCGGATTAAAATTCTATTGCGGGCAATTAAGCTGACAAATTTGTTTGGCAAATTGTAGTGGTTTGCTTTATATGGATGATGATTTATGATATTGGACCCAAAGTTATGGTAGGCAAAGGTTGTCAAAGAAATATTGTTTTTAATCATAAGTAAATGCTCACTAATGCATTTTAGAAATGCAAAAATAAGATACAATTCTTACGGAAAGAATGATAAGTCGTTGACTGCTAAGAAAAAAAAGAATTGGTCCTAAATGACAACTTTGAGGAAGACTTGATTTTGCATGGATGAGTACGTACAAGAACCGGAATTTTACCCCGTAAGATATGATTTTGAGGTAGCAAGTAGATTCGAAAACCAGGTCGACTTCGCTGTAAGGCCCGTTCAGCTCGTTGTTGACTCTTCTCCACCATTCACACCATCGATACATACTGGACGGAAAAGTACCCGAAGAATCTTCCTTTCAAAGCAGATTATCATCCGCTTTTGACAGAGTCCATGCTCTTGTCCAATACAGCAGGACAAGGGATGATTAGGGTCTAATATAAGGTCTCCTTAATAGCATAAAGAAATGATTGCGACATTTATTACAGCTGTCATCAAAGAATGCACATGTTACGATGCGGATTCATCGTGGGAAATCGATTCAGATCAAAACTCATCAATTTGAAGCCGATTAGTGATCGCCTGGGTTTGATCTGCATCAAAGCTACTTTTCAAAATATCAGCCTAATATGTGCACACGCCTCTACCGATGAAGCTGAGGAGTCTAACAAGGAGGAGTTTTATGACCTCCTGGACGGAGCCTACGGAGCCTGTCTGGAATACGATGTAAAAGTCGCGCTCGAAGATTTCAATGCTAAAGTCGGGAAGGAAAATATCTTTGGCGGATTAGTTGGAAATAACAGCCTCCACGAAACGACAACAGATAACGGCTTCTGAGTAATCGACTTTGCTGCAGCTCGGAATACGGTGGTAAGTAGCACTAGGTTCCCCAGGCGAAGGATACACACAGCAACCTGGCGATCTCCAGATAGGTTAGGTTAGGTTAGGTTAGGTTAGGTTAGGTTAGGTTAGGTAAGTGGGCTGACAGTTGATCTTGTTACTGTCACACTTAGATCAATGTAGATCCATTGTGATACCCTCGGGTTTGTAACCCTTTTTATTGAAACCTATGATAATCCTATGTCCATCAAGCCCGTTAAGGGTATGGTTACAGCAAGCTTTAGCCTGAAATGTACTTCTCGGGGATATTCCTTTCCTTTACCTTCACTTGAGAAATCATTCCCCCCACCAGACCCGTAGGAGCATGTGGCTCCTTGCAACGCCTGGTAGATGAGTTTGAAAAGTCAGTTTTGGTGTATATATTCGTTTGTTTGTTCGTTAGTTAAGTCGAAGAGGTTGCTACCAAACCAAAGAGGATTTTACCAATCTTAGGTAGATGTGACCCCATCGACCTACTGATGCTCATGCTTAACGTAGGATTGGCAACCGCAGGTGTATAGGCGAGGTGCCCATTCTCCGTTGGTGCCGCTCTCACAAGAAACACGTGCGTCGTTGTCATTTACGTTCGTACTACACTGTCGTACTGTAGTAGAAGGCGGTTTTCATGGATCAGGAATTCTCAAGCCATTTGGTATCATTAACGAATTTTAATATGATTTTGCTTGGAATGTCAGAGAGCTCCTCTAAGTCGTTGAAGAAGTGCCTCCCTAGATGTCTGTTTCTTAGATGATATAGCGCAGGGCAGTGACACAGGTAGTGAGGAGTGTCCTCATGTATCTCCTCGTCACCGCATCCTCTGCATAAGTCGTCCATACTGAGTTTCATCTTTTTCTTGTGATAACCGAGTTGGTTGTGGCCTGTGATAATGCTCACGAGAAGAGAGAGAGACTTTTTATTCAGTTGGATGATAATTTCGGTCTTTTGTTTACTGAAACTAGGCCATAATTTTTTGGTTGTAAGACAGGAATCGAGAGACATCCATCTCTTGTTTGCTAAAGCTAGACTTTTACTCTTGATTACCTGTTTAAGATTGCATGGTGGGATTTGAACTGTTTTGTCTGCTTGATTAGGATCAAGTGTTGATCCTATTCTTGCCAGCTCGTCAGCGCTTTCATTTCCTGGGACACCACTGTGACCAGGAACCCAGCAGAGTCTAATGTTGTGCTGTGTACCAAGAACCCTAAGCTCTTCGCGACAGCAAGTTACAAGCCTCGATTTGATTTCAATGGCAGAAATCGCTTTTATTGCCGCTTGGCTATCAATGAAAAAGGTGATATCAGCTTGTGGTATTGCCATCATTGAGACTTGTTTCGCAGCTTTCGTCACTGCCAGGACCTCAGCTTGAAAGACACTGCTGTAGTCAGGAAGTCTGAATGAGCTGGATAGTCCAAGGGTTTCTGAAAAGAATCCTGCACCAACACCAGTTTCCATCTTCGAACCGTCGGTATATATAGATATCATCGATTCGCAGATGAATGGCTCGTTGATTTTCCAGTCCTCTCTGCTAGGAAAGACGGTCTTGAACGGTTTGTAAAAGTCTAAACGGGGTGTTATGTAGTCAGTACATACCCTATTTCCTATGTATTTCTGTAAAATCTGCGCATGACCTATCGCACTATGTCGCCAGTTACACGTCTGGCTAAGTCGAAGTGTGCTATTGGCTGCCGATTCTTGTGTAAATAGATCTAGGGGTTTTAGATCGAGTATGGCTTCCAGCCCCGCTGTCGGGGTGGACCTCATTGCCCCGGTAATTCCAATACATGCCATTCTTTGTACCTTGGTCATAATTTTAAGGTTGGTAGGTTTGTCTAGTGCATTCCACCAGACTACGTTACCGTATGTCAGTACAGGTCTGACTATGGCCGTATACATCCACTTGATAATTTTAGGGCTTGGTCCCCAAGTTTTACCAAATATTCTCTTACAGGAGTAGAAAGCGAACATGGCTTTATTTGTTCTATCCTTAATGTTGAGACTCCAGTTTAATTTCTTATCCAGGATCACGCCGAGATATTTAGCGTGTTCGGAGAGTTTGAGTTGGGTCCCTTCAATTATGGGAATTTTAAAAGTCGGTAGTTTCCTTTTGTTCGTAAAAAGAACCAGTTCGGTTTTTTGCGTATTAACCGCTAGACCGCAGTTTTTAGTCCATGCATTCACTATACAATACATAAGGCATTCTCTAACTGTTCGCTAATAGTGGAGGGAAATTTACCTGTCGCTAGTAATGCTAGGTCGTCAGCATAAGCAATTACTTGGACTCCACTATATTTAAGTCTCATTAGAACTGCGTTCATCACGAGTGTCCAGAGAAGCGGAGAAAGCACTCCACCTTGTGGAGTCCCTCTAGAAGTAGATACTTTAATCTGTACTTCTCCTAGCTCCGAATTGATCTGTCTGTTTTTTAACATACACATTATCCATCTGATGATGGTATTATGCACATTAAGATTTATGAGCGCTCCTTCAACTGCCTCGTTTCGGACATTATTAAAAGCTCCTTCAATGTCTAAAAAAGCAGCAAGGGTGTATTCCTTGTTTTTGAGCGTTCTTTCAATCGTGTGGACGACACTATGAAGTGCTGTCTCAACACTTTTTCCTTTAGTATAAGCATGTTGGGCTGGAGATATGACCTCCGGGCTCAGTGTGCTACGTATATGTATGTCTATTAGTCTTTCAAACGTTTTTAAGAGAAAAGATGTTAGACTAATGGGTCTGAAGTCTTTGGCATTCGTGTGGCTAGGCTTTCCAGCTTTCGGAATAAATACCACTTTGACTTCTCGCCACGCTTTAGGCACATATCCCCAAATCATGCTGCTTAGGAATATGTTTTTTAAGTGTGGGATGACATGCTCTTCACATTTTTGTAGCATCATGGGGAAGACACCATCCAAGCCAGGTGATTTATACGGTGAAAAGGAGTTTATAGCCCATTTTAACTTTTCTTCCGTAATCAGCTCTGCTGGTGTCGCGTTCTGTGTACAGAGCTCCATTTGTGGGTTGTAATTCAAGTTAGGGATGCAACCAGAAAAGTGAGCGTCTACTAGGAGTTCCAGTGTTTCGCCGCACGATTCTGTCCAATGTCCATTGGGTTCCTTAAGAGATCCCAGAACAATAGGCCCCTTAGCAAGTATTTTCCTGAGTCTTGCTGATTCGTTAGTACTTTCAATTTGACTACAGAATGTTCTCCACGAGCTGCGTTTGGCTCTTTGTGTTTCCATCTTGAAATTCTTCTGACTGGACTTATACGTTTCCCAGTCAGTTTCTGCTCTTGTGCGCTTGGCAACATTAAAAAGTCTCCTTGTTTCTTTCCTGATGTTGCCAAGTTCAGTGGTCCACCAGGGTGGTTTCTCCAGATGGTCGAACCGCCAACCAAATCGAACACGTGCTGATTGGCGCAAGGCAGGTGTCGAACATCTTGGACGTGCGAACTTTCCGAGGTGCAAACGTGGACTCTGACCACTTTCTTGTTGTGACAAAGTTCAGAGCCCGACTGTCCAACGAAAAGAAAATGAGGACCGCCCAAAGGAAGAAATTCAATATTGCATGCCTTAGCACACTTGAGAAAGCCAGAGACTATAGTGAGCAACTGGCCGCGAAACTCTCTGTCGTACCCCCAGCCACAAGCGTCAACAACCAGTGGAGCCGGTACCGCGACATTATTAAGGAGGTAGCCGAGACCACCATAGGCTATCAACCACCTAGGAAAAAGAACCCCTAGTATGATAATGAATGCGCAGTATGGAAGCAGGAGACGGAAAATGCACGAATGCAAATGCTGTAACTGAAAACAAGGGCAGCAAAAGAGGAGTACCGTGAAAAGAGAAGCAAAGAGAAAAAAACCCTGTGGAGTAAGAAAAGTCTCAGCTTCTCAGCTCAGGTATCTTGAGGAGTCTAGCACCGCCAAAACACTCGCCGGTTCTACAAAACAGCCAAACATATGGCATCAGGTTATAGGACCGGCACGCAAGCTCTTCGAAACATCGAAGGGAACCTAGTCACCGAAGCACAGGGAATTGTAGACGTGTTTAAGCAGCATTTTCAGCAGCTGCTTAATAGGCATTATTTAGACGAAACCACAGGGGAGCAAAGAAGCATAAGACCAGTCAATCAAGATACAGTCAAACTACGCAGTACTGAAGAGGTTAAGAAAGCAATACGCAAGCTTAAGAATAACAAATCCGCAGGCTCGGAACTCTTTAAGTATGGAGGAGATGTCCTGATAGGGTGCATGCATCAGCTCATCAACCAAGTGTGGGAGGAGGAAATTATGCCTGATGACTGGTCAAATAGCTCCATATGCCTTATCTACAAAAAAGGCGATCCTATGTCCAGCATATCCCTGCTTGATGTTGCCTACAAGATCCCATCCACCGTACTATGTGAGCGTCTAAAACCAATCTGCAACACTATAATTGGGTCGTACCAGTGTGGCTGCAGGCCAGGAAATCCTGGCAAATCCTGGAAAAGACCAACGAATTTAAAGTCGAGACCCACCATCTTTTCATCGACTTTAAAGCCGCATATGATAGCATAAGTCGCCAAGAGCTTCTACTGGCGATGTCGGAACTCGGGATTCCGAAAAAACTAATCCAGCTATGCCGCATGACGTATTTTGTAAGGTGCAACGTGCAAATGGGTAACAACAAACTTGTCCTGGAGCAGATAGTGCGCAAGAGTGGTGTTAACCTGGGAAGCACTACCTACAACAGGTCTTTCCAACTGCTTGGCTATGCGTACGACATCGATATCATCGGCCCCTCCAAGCGCGGTGTGCTAAAAGCGTTCGCAGCTATTGATGAATAGGCGAAAAGCGTTGGTCTTGAAATTAATGAGGACAAAACAAAGTTAATGCTATCAACAAAAAAAGCCGCACCAGTCCATCGCCTAGGACAAAACGTCACTGTTGGTAGCAGTAATTTCGTGGTAGTCAAAGAGTTCACCTACCTCGGAACGAACATCAATCCCACGAATGACACCTTAGTGGAAATCCGATGAAGAATTACCCTAGCAAACCGCTGCTACTTCGGTTTGGCCAAACAAATGGATTCAAAACTCCTTTCTCGAAACACTAAGTGCACGCTATACAAAACGCTAATTTTACCAGTTCTACTCTACGGCGCACAGTGGAACGTCTAGTACAAAATTCCGGACATTGGGTGACTTTTATTTTCATTATTCGAAATATTTTTTGTTTGATATGCATAGAAAATTGTCGCCTCTTTTACATATAAAACAGTTTTTTTATGTACACTCTTTAATTTTCAAATAATAGGGACTCAAAGATGCAGTATTTTTAAAACCAAAAAAAAATGTAATTTTAACGCATTTTTGTAATTTGTTTTTCTCAGACCCTTTTTATGTTTTATTTTCGAAATAATTTTTGTAGGTATGAAATTGGTTCATTTAAGCTTATCAATTAAAAAAATCTTTAAAACAAAGTTGTTTTAACTATAAAAAAAAACTCTTTTTGTGACTATTTTTAAAAAATCCTAATTTCATGTTTGAAGATGTTTTTAAAAAAATGCTCGAAAATGCTCGGACTTTGGGTAGTCTTAAATGATTTTTGAACTTATTTGGAGTCATATCTTAAAAAAATTGGATCCGACCGCGTCCGACCCCGCTCCCTGGAGGGTTTTTAAAAATCTCCCTCAGAGCTGAGAAAGCTTAAATAAAATAAGTTTGTTGACTGGAGAAGGGGGTAGGGGCATCTTTGCATTATAAATAATAATAATAACTGACATAAAGAACTCTAAATGTTTAAACAGTGACATATATGAAAGAAAGAGGGAGGGGAGGGGGAGATTCTCCTTTTTCAATTAAATCTTATTTGCTCTCGTTAAAGAGATTTTTTCTTTACGGTATCATTATTGGTTATAGACTAAAATGGCAAAACAAAGTATGGCTCTCATGCTAACGGTTACTTTTTCTCTCTTAATCAAAAAAAAGTAATCATATGACATTTTTGTTTAATTACGATCCTCTAGTGCACAAATAACTTTGAAGCCTTCTACACTGAAAATAAAAATCGTCATAAAAATTCTTAAAACCGTTTATTGACTTACTTTTCATTGTCGCAATAAAGTTTTTATTGTCACAATAAACTTTTATTGATTTCAGATTTCCGTAATCAATAAACTTTTTATTGTGACAATTAATTTGAGTTTATTGAATTCGAAATCGGAAAATAATAAGCTATTTAGTACCGCAATAAACTTATACATTGTCGCAATAAACTTTTTAATTGAATTAAGCCTTAAAAATCGTTTATTGTGACGATAAATAGGTTATTACAATTTAATATTATTTTCTAAGCCCCAGTTGTAATTTTATATATAATTAGCAGCTTATTTCCATAGTAAACGAGTTCAAAATTTGAATCGATTTCTTTTTGCATAAAATAATTGACCAATATTAACAATTTCCAAAATCTAATCTTCCTAATTGTATTTGGTTTCTTATTCTATTTAACTTTTATTTGAAAGATCTGATCTTGAAATAAAATGTTTAAAATAAGAAGTTATTTTCTATATTTATTTTTAAGTTCACAAAAAATCCGAATTAGCATTTCAATAAACCTTTTACTGTCGCAATAAACTATTTCTTGATATTTCCATTTTCAAAAACCTTTTATTGTCACAATAAACTTTTAATTGATAATCCAAACTGCCATTTCAAAAAACAGTTAACTTTCAACTAACCATTTATTGTCACAATAAACCTTTTATTGTCGCAATAAACTAGTTATTGATAATCCAAACTGCCATTTAAAAATACAGTTAACTTTCAACTAACCATTTATTGTCACAATAAACCTTTTATTGTCACAATAAACTATTTATTGATATTTCTATTTCAAAAAACAGTTAACTTTCAATAAACTATTTATTGTCCCAACAAACAGTTTATTGTCGCAATAAACTATTAATTGATAATCCAGACTGCCATATCAAAAAACAGTTAACTTTCAATAAACTATTTATTGTCCCAACAAACAGTTTATTGTCGCAATAAACTATTAATTGATAATCCAGACTGCCATATCAAAAAACAGTTAACTTTCAATAAACTATTTATTGTCCCAACAAACAGTTTATTGTCGCAATAAACTATTAATTGATAATCCAGACTGCCATATCAAAAAACAGTTAACTTTCAATAAACTATTTATTGTCCCAACAAACAGTTTATTGTCGCAATAAACTATTAATTGATAATCCAGATTGCCATATCAAAAAACAGTTAACTTTCAATAAACTATTTATTGTCCCAACAAACAGTTTATTGTCGCAATAAACTGTTTACTGGCGCAATAAACTGTTTCTTGTCGCAATAAACTATTAATTGATAATCCAGATTGCCATATCAAAAAACAGTTAACTTTCAATAAACTATTTATTGTCCCAACAAACAGTTTATTGTCGCAATAAACTGTTTATTGGCGCAATAAACTGTTTCTTGTCGCAATAAACTGTTTATTGGCGCAATAAACTTTTTATTGTCGCAAACAACCATTTATTGTCTTAGCTAACCCAAACGCACAATAAGAATTGTGAGACGATTCAGTCGTGATCGTGTGTTTCGTGAGTAAACGTCATATCTATTAATTTATAACAGAGTATACAAAGTGTTGTGTTAAAAATAAAACAATAAAACAATTAATAAGTTTGTAGTAGAAATATTAAAATATAAAATATAATACATTCAAAAAGTTACAAAAAAATCTAGTGCGAGTGGTTAATTTCAATTCCATATAAGTAAGTATGTATTGCATTTTTCCTTGCACTGAAAAAAAAAGCGTTGAACAATAAAATTAATTTCGCTAATTATTGCCGCATTTGAATTTCTTTTGATCAGAAAATGGTTTATTGGGAATATTTTAATAATAATTTCCCATTTTAAAATGGTTGACCAAAAAACACTTAACTTTTAATAAACAAACAATTAATTCGCACAATAAACCATTTATTGCCACAATAAACCATTTATTGTCACAATAAACCATTAATTGTCACAATAAACCATTTATTGTCACAATAAACGATTTATTGTCACAATAAACCATTTATTGTCACAATAAACCATTTATTGCCACAATAAACCATTTATTGTCACAATAAACCATTTATTGTCACAATAAACCATTTATTGTCACAATAAACCATTATTTGCCGCAATAAACTATTTATTGATGCAGATTTAGATCCGATTTTTCCATCTCCAGTTAACTATCTGACAAATAAAAATAAACAAACATTTGTGCATTTTCTATTTTAACACGTTTGAACACGTTTTTACTAACCCATGTTTGTTTGTTCTATCGGACATTTTTATCTGACGTAAGAAAAGTCGGCCCTTATTGTTTTTAATTTTTTGTTAACTTTTTGTTTTTTTTTCTTTTTATTTTCATATTGTACGCGAACTACAAGTACAAGTCCAGCTGTTAGAGAAACAATAAAACTCAAAGAGATAATTTTGAAAAATAATAGAAAACTAAATATCGAAAGAATAGACAAGGTGAGTTATTTAATTAATATACATAATTATGTATGTATGTACATATTCGGGGCTATCGTGAATAAAATTTCCCACGGAATTTCTCCCATCTTCTAAAATTGGAAATGTTCACAATTTTTAACTGCTTCTTGTAGTCTCAAATTTGTTTGATCAAAATGACAGTCCCGCTGCCATGGAATATTCATTTTTGATGTCATTACATTATAAGAGAAACTGCGACCATAATAAATTCACGTTTCCAGTAATCGACGATGGGAAAAAATCCGTGAGAAATTTTATTCGCGATAGCACCCATTAAACAAATTATACAAAACTCTTATGTATGTGTTACTTGAATGCTGCATTATTTTTAAATACCGAAAATTGACAGTCTAGATGATTCGTAGATTTTTTTAAGTCAACAGTCTTTCATTCTTTAAATTATTCCTTTTTTCTCTATAATTCTTTCTTAGGATTTTCGATAGATCAGAAGTTCAAAACAATATTGTTTGATCAGTTTTAGGTTCGATACAAAAAACTACAAAATTAAAGTCAAGTTAAGCAAGAAGTCATTTGATTGGTGTTATAGCGCAGTATTTTATCATGAATAAAATTCATCTTGAACTAGGTGGTAGCTATAAATTGGAAAAGGAAATCATTGAACGATTTCCTAGTGAAAAACTGGTAAGCCTTTTTATAAGATATCAATTCAATTTTAATTATATTTTTATTAATAAATTATAATACCTTACAAAGAGGTGAAATAATTTAAAATCTCTTCTTTTCCACTTTTAAATATGAGAAAGTGGTCCTTCGGGAAGTTAACTACGTACATATTTAACAAAATCACATCAGAACTCATTACTTCATATCAGGGTTGCAAAAGCTTAAGTCACTTTTTAGCTCAAGCTTGGCTTTAATTCACAAGCTATTGGGTTTAAAAAAAAATTCAATTCACAAGATAGGTAGTTGGTGACATTTGAATTAAAAAAAATTAAATCAGAAGACTTATGAATTAAAAAGAATTAAAAAGATTAATTCACAACCTGCTACTAAGTGACTTATGAATTTAAAAAAATTAATTCATAACCTAGTTTGTAGATTGGAAATTATTATCCCTGGATGGTTAACCTTCGTCGAATCGACGAACACCCTTTTTATTTTGTATAATTTCTTTTTAACTATTCATCCCTTTTAATTCAATCTTTGTACAACATCAGTTGGTGTTGATCTCTACCAGTGAGCGGATTTATGGTATCCTGTGATCAATTAAAATATTTTGTTTTTAAAGGTATGTTCGTCGAAACGACGAAGGATAACTTTTGTGTGATTTTTGTATGAACACTTTTATTGCTTTTTTGTTATTTGGGGTATTTTTTGTTGATTTTTCTTGTGATAGCATATTAAAACCATCCAGGGTTAAGCTTGTTTTGACAATTGGTTATTTAATTATTAATGAGACCAGTTTTCAAGCTTTTGGAGCATTGTGTGCGAGTAACCAATTATGCAGTCCCTATAACCCAATAGAATAAAAAGCAATATCGATAAAATAAAACACACACAATTCTCCAAAAGCTTGAAAACTTGTTTCGTTAATAATTAAATAATTTATGTAGTCAAAACAAGCTTACAAATTTCCAATCTACCAAGTAGCTTAAGAATAAATTTTTTTTTATTTATAAGTCACTTAGTAGGTTCTGAATTATTTTTTTTTTAAATCATAAGTCACTAACTAACTTTTGAATTTAATTTTTTTTTAATTCACAAGTCATCTACAGACTTATGACATGGACTTTTTTATTTCAAAAATTCGCAACCCTGCTTCATATACATTTTGAGGCTCGAAAGTTCGATTTTTTTTAAAACCATACTATTCCACTTGTCGTTCAAAGTTTTGTTCGTTTTGCAAAGTGGAAGAAGAGTTTTTTTTGTCCCACACAAAATTTTTTTAAAGCAATATTTTTAAAGTAAATATTCAATATTTTGCAGGAGTACTATAGGTCTGGGAAGAGGGGGAAGATCTACAATAAATATAGCAATTTGAAATTCATTTTAAAAACAATGAAGACCCCAACGTCAAATAAGCCCAGGAGTGGAAAAACTGTGGATGTAGACACAGACACAGAAGTCGAAATGGGTAAGTCTTATTTATTTATTTACCTACATAATATCACTAGTCGATATATTTTTACTTGCGACTTGACTTATAGGTATGTACTATAAGGCAAGTTATCATTCGTAAAAAAATCGAACTCGAGATTTCGATCAAAGTTGACATTACGATGATACCGAAGATTAAAAAAGTGGGTCTCGCAATTCTGTCTGTCTGTCTGTTTGACTACAGCCTAAACGCCGATTTTCTTTAAATGTTTTACCCCCATACATTTTTTAAGACCGTAAATAACGGTACCTGTCATACAATTTTTTCGAAATTTTATAAATATTTTTTTTTTTCAAAAAATGTTCGACATATATTAAAAATAAAGATACAAAAAAATTTAATTTAGTTAAAGCTAGATAATGGTTGACAAAAATTTCAGAAAAATGGTCAGTGGGGGTACCCGCCATGGAACTATTTTTTAGTTTCTGATTTTCTTAAAAACTGTACCACCGATTTTGATAATTTTTTTTATGCTAAAGCTCCCCAGTATGTCAAACAAATTTGTATATTAAAATTTTCAAAAATATTTTTTTTTGATTTTTAAAAACAGTTTTAAAAAACGTTAAAAATGGTTTCCAAAAATAGTATTTTGCTCAAAAAACGGCACGCGCATAGAATTTTGATAAATTTTTTTTATTAACATTAATTTTTATGATCTTTAATTTAATAAAAAAAAATTGAAATTAAGATATTACAGCATGTACCTACCATAGAACAATTTTTTCAAATTTTGAATAACTTATTATCGACATAAGGGATTTCAATGAAATTTTTTATAGATTTGGTTAAAAAAAAATAAAAAAATTGCATTTCGAAACTTAAACAAAAATATAGTTTGAATTTTTGAAAAAAAAAGAATAATTTTTTGTGGAAAATTCGGTATCTCAAAAACAGCTTAATATTTTTGTTTGGAAATTTAATTTTCATTCGTACAATAATAAAACAAGTTTTTTCTTGAAAAAGGTTTAAAAAATTTGTATATAAAAGCTTATTTATTTAAAGAAACCACTACCTAGATAAATTCATATTTGCATAGCATTCTGTTTTTGTCTCATACTACGAAAAGAATTTATACTTATTAATTTTATCCTTTTGAACAATTTTCGCTTATAACATTCCTTTGTAAAATTCCTAGTCGATTCCATTTTCGTGCATTTAATTTTTGAAACAGGAGCTTCAATATTATTTTTATTAATTTATTTAAAAAAACTAATAAGTACATATTTATGGTTTTCAGTTCCAGAAGAAAATGCTGAAACGTGCTATCAAGCACTAAGATTTGACAACGTTAGTTCCGAGGAATTTGATAGGTGCTGGAAAGCGTGTTCCAAATTGAGACTCACGGATATAAAAAACTCTACAACAACATCGGACATTTTTAAGAAATGGCACCAATACAAAATTCCTTCTTTCTTTCGATTTGTAAGTCAAACTTGAGTAGATGTGTACTTCTTTCCAAAGTTTTTTTTTCTTAATTTCCTGATGCAAGTTCAAACTTTGGGAACTTCTTAGAATCATTTCATAAAAAGTGCTGGCTTTAAAAATACACTCAATGAATAAATATTTTAATTTGTTTTCTTAAAGGTGGACATGGATTTCGCGTACATGTTTAAAAGCCATAATTCTCTCCTTGATCAATGGGAACAAGTTTTTACTAAGATACGAGAATTTTTAAAAACGGAAGATCGGGTTAAGGAGAAAACGATTAAGGGCGTTCTGGAGAAGATAGCATCCGATAATATTCCAGAAAGTAAGTTGAATATTATATAGTTATTTTATTTTTGCCTATTAAAAACGAAAATAGTTTATTTTCGTATTAAAAATGACAGGTACTAAAGGAGAATGGGCATAATTTTATGGGTTGCATCACATTGGTGTAACACTTAAAGACCTATGTATATCATATTCATTCTCCTTTATACATCAATGAATATCGAACCCTTTCCACCAAATTATCGTAAGCGACACAAAAAAAGTATGAGAAGAAACCAAAATTTTACTTCTGATCCATATAACCACTTATGTCTAAAGTCAGCATTGAATATTTACAGTGCTTTAGCTGCAACATGACAACAGGTTTGATGGCTTCAATTGGTACTAACAAAATTCAATAATTTATTTTCTTTCTAAAACATCCCTTACGATAAAATGCAGGAAAAGGGTCGATATAGGGAAATTCGAGATTTGCTTCCATTTATTGACCCGATTTATCTTATCTTTTACAAAAGTTTATATCTACTATACTAGTTTTATTTAAGTACTACATAATTTTATAACAAAATTTTATATCCACGTTTTCATTCTTATTTTCAGACTGTCGGGATGCAGCTCTCTTGTGGGCACTTCACGGGTACTAACTTAGTACCCACACATAAGTTCGTGCGAAAAGATCGCAAGGGAATGAAGACATCAATAAAACCAACTATCAAGGACTCGCAGGAATCTTTTATCTTTGTGGCGGGATCAATTCAGGTAGCTAAGGACCACATCCAGTACCTGCAACAAAAAGGAGACAATGTGCAACCCTTCATTATTTTGGTGGGTAAAGATGTTATAAACTTTAGGGAAATCTTTTTATATTTTGATTATCAACTATCTGACAATATTTGTTAATTTTCTTTCTGTCATAAGGGTAAGCATGATTATCAATGACCAAAACTTTTTTTAATTGGGTTATAAAATATCGAATTTCAATTTTTATTAACTATTAATTTATAATTTACAACCATAATACGGTTGTAGGTTTTTTGGTTAGTGCCACTGTTGTCCTCAACGTGGGATTTGATTCAAGAGTTTTCATTTTTAACTTAAGACTTCCTTTTCCAAGTTTTGTAACTTTTTATAAAAAAGGATATAAAGAATAGTTTGTATTCGTTTAAATACATGTATGAAAAGTTTACTTGCTCCAAAGTAATTTAAATTTTTGTCCAGCTAAAAGCCTCTGGTAGCTAATGCTGTTATTTATGTTGTAATAAATAATAATAATAATAATAATAATAATAAGTTATATAATTTAATAAAATATCTTATAACGTTTAACTAAAATGTTTCATTTTTGAACTTAAAATTCTAAAAAATTTCAGGAAAGGTTGGAAATAAAAAATAAAATGTAAGTATATTTAATATGTACGTATTGCCACAGTAAATTATTTATAGAAATTTTAAAAATATATTAAACATTTTATTTATTTATATAAATCAATAATTTAATTATTTATATATATACATATACATACTTATATTAATAAATAGAAATTTTAATATTTTACTAAAATTTTTATCAATATGTTATTTGTGGCAATAAACTGAGTTCTTTGCGCCAATTGATTAGTTAATTGCGGCAATAAACTAGTTTACTGCGCTAATAAATGAATTTATTACCACAATAAGCCGATTATTGTGGCAATAAACAGTCAATTGCGCCAATAAATTGAGTGCATTCCGCTAACTAATGAATTTATTGCGACAATAAACGGTTTATTGTGCCAATAAATTGAGTTAATTGCACCAAGTATTGAGTTTATTGCGCCAATAAATGAGTTAATTGAAACAATAAACGGTTTATTGTGCCAATAAACAGTTCATTGCGCCAATAAACTGAGTTTATTGCGCCAATTGATGAATTTATTGCGGCAATAAATGAGTTTATTGCGACAATAAACGGTTTATTATGCCAATAAACTGTTAATTGCGCCAATAAACTGAGTTAATTGCACCAAGTATTGAGTTTATTGCGCCAATAAATGAGTTAATTGAAACAATAAACGGTTTATTGTGCCAATAAACAGTTCATTGCGCCAATAAACTGAGTTTATTGCGCCAATTGATGAATTTATTGCGGCAATAAACGAGTTTATTGCGACAATAAACGGTTAATTGTGCCAATAAACTGAGTTAATTGCGACAATAAATGAGTTTATTGCGACAATAAACGAGTTTATTGCGACAATAAACGAGTTTATTGCGACAATAAACGAGTTTATTGCGACAATAAACGGTTAATTGTGCCAATAAACTGAGTTAATTGCGACAATAAATGCGTTTATTGGGACAATAAATGAGTTTATTGCGACAATAAACGAGTTTATTGCGACAATAAATGGTTTATTGTGCCAATAAACAGTTCATTGCGCCAATAAACTGAGTTTATTGCGCCAATTGATGAATTTATTGCGGCAATAAACGAGTTTATTGCGACAATAAACGGTTAATTGTGCCAATAAAATGAGTTAATTGCGACAATAAATGAGTTTATTGCGCCAATAAACTGAGTTTTTTAATTAACCGTTTATAGCAATTAACCATTTATTGCCGCAATAAACAGTTTATTGCGCCAATTAAACTCTTTCAATAAACGTTTTTAAAAATCAATAAACGTTTTTAAAAATCAATAAACGTTTCTTAAAATCAATAAACAGTTTATTGAAAAATTATGGAAAAATGAAATCAATAAACAGCCGTTTATTGTCGCAATAAACTAGTTTATTGGACGAGTTTTAATTAAAAAGTTCATTGTCGCAATAAAATTTTTAATTGATATTATGTACCTTTTTGGTTCAGTGTACAAGTGAAAATGGTTGTGTTAACTTATGAAGATTTTTTCAACGTTTTGAAGGCTAACGGGCGTGATTTAAATGACTATAAGTACTTAATTAAATATTGTTATCCAAACAGCGACACTAAATTCACGAGAAAAAAATTGGACATATTTGAATTTTTTCGCAAGTTTTGTTTGAAGCTGAAAAATAGATTTGTAGAATGTAGTTACAATAAAATGCGAATTTTAAAACGGTATAAATCTTGGTTTGAAACGGAATTCAATACATTAACTTTTATAAAAGAACCACCCTCATTAACCCCTGACAATACGAGTGAACAGTTTGAAAACTTCAGTGAGCGACAAAAAAGACGTAAACCCCAAGCTGTACGTCAAAGCACAGGTAGCACTGCGCTTCTTTTTACCGCAAAAATGAAGCTTAAAGGTGAAGGTAAGCTCGATGCTTCAAAAGTGATAGATTTTTTAATAAAATACCCTGAAAAAGCAAAAGACGTTTATAAATTTTTGGTTGACGAAAACAAACAATCAGTTTTTATGATTTCAAATGAAAAAGCCTTAGCTCTGCATTCAACGTTAGGTCTGAGTAAAGCCCAGTATAGAGAGATAAAAAAATTAGTAATGGACCATGGGGTTGATTTATTTCCTTCATATTTCCAGCTTCAAAAAACTAAAAAAGAATATTTGCCTCCAAAGCCAAGCATTTTTATTGAAGAAACAAGTGCTTTGATAGATCTCCAGGCTTTATTGAACCAGACAACAAAAAGCATATTAAAATGTCTTGACAATTCGAAGATAAAAAACAATAATCTCTGTTTAATATCTAAATGGGGTTTTGATGGAGCATCGAGTCAAAGTTGCTATAAACAAAAAATTTCTTCGGAAAACTCAGATGACTCATCAGTGTTTATTACTAGTTTGGTTCCCATGAAATTGTATAACGAAGCAGACAAAATCACTCAATGGGAAAACCCAAAACCATCTTCAACTCGGTACTGTCGACCTATAAGGTTTAGATTTGCAAAAGAAAGTGACAGTTTAATAAAAAAAGAGTATGATGAAATGCAACACTTGATTGAGAATCTACTTCCAACTAACATTGACACTTTGAAAATAAAACATGTTATGTTACTCACCATGATTGATGGAAAAACTTGCAATAGTATTGCTAATAATCCATCATCTATGCGTTGTTATATTTGTAAAGCTAAGTTAAGTGAAATGAATGACTTGAAAATTGCATGTAACAAAACAAATAATGAAGAATTTTATACCTTTGGAATTTCGCCCTTACATGCATGGATAAGGTGCATGGAATGGCTTTTGCATGTGTCATATAACTTAGATTTTAAAAAATGGAGCGCTAAAAGTGATGAGCATAAAGCTTTGAAAGCTAAACGAAATAAAAACATACAAGAACAGTTAAGATCAAAACTTGGGTTACTAGTAGATGTTGTCAAACAAGGAAGAGGTACAACAAATGACGGAAACACCGCGAGAAAATTTTTCTCTAACGCTGAGATAGTTTCAGAAGTCACTGGCTTAGATCTAAACCTTATTAAGAGAATAAATATTTTATTAATAACTATGGCTTCAGGTGAAGAAATAGATGCAGATGAATTTCAAAGCTACGCATACGAGACAGCTCAAATTTATGTTTCCACTTATCCTTGGTATTTTATGCCTCCCACGATTCATAAGATACTAGTGCATGGGGCTGATATTATAAGAAATGCTTTAATACCGATCGGAAAGCTTTCTGAAGAAGCTTCAGAAGCTAGGCATAAAGAGTTTCGAAAAATTCGTGAAAGTTCCACCAGAAAAATGAACAGAATTGTAACAAATGAAGACCTGTTAAACAATTTACTAATATTTTCTGATCCCCACCTTACAGTTTTATCACCTTCATTGGTAAAATACAAAAAACATGACATTCCTGAAGAAGCTTTGAAATTAATTAAATTACCGCAAGAATCATCAAGCGAAGAATCAATTTCCAATGAAAACAATGCAGAATGAAGATGTCGATACTTACTTTTAATTATTATTATTTTAATATGAATTCTTTTTTTAATTGTTGAAAAATATATTTTATTTCGTTATATATTTAAAAAAAAAGTGCAAAAATGCACATCAAACTTGTAAAATTAATAAAGAGCAATAAATATTAATTGTTTTTCCTCCATAAAATTAATTTTATTTGCTTAAAGCTGTTATTTTTTTTTTTTGGAAAACTGCTTAGTTTTTCAAATTTTTTGTAATAAAGTATGAATCTATAATTTTTCAAGTACAAAATAGTGAAAACCGTTTCAAAATCCATCCATTATTTCAAAAGTTACAGCCCGATGACCACTTTTTCATGTTTTCGTTCCACTGTGCGGCGCCGAGTGCTGGACGATAAGTAAAAAAGGGGAATTGATACTGGGCACTTTCGAGAGAAAAAATCTTCGGCGGATATTTGGTTCTATATGCGAAGAGGGCGAATGGAGGAGAAGATTCAATCGTGAATTTTACGAGCTGTACCAAGATGTGGATGTAGTCCAAAGAGCCAAAACACGTCGACTGCACTGGCTCGGTCACATCGAGCGAATGGACAACAACGCTCCAGCCAAGAAAATCTTCGAATCCCAGCCCTCAGATTCGAGACGACAAGGAAGACTGAAGCTGCCCTACAGGTACCAGGCGGTTACAGACGCAAGACCGCTTGGTCCTGACGACTGGAGGGAGATCACGAGGGATCGCAACCGATGGAAGACCGCAATATCTCAGGCAGAGGCCCTCCATGGATCGGGAGCCGGTTAAGTAAGTAAGTAAGTATAAGGTCTCCTTGGTTTTTCGAGGGATGTCCTTACCACTGACATGCCTCCTTAGCCCGAAGAAGGCGATTGGCGATTGGGAGAGATTCTTCGTTCGATCTCTGCATTGATGAAATTTTGCGAAATAATAGTGGAGGAGTGGTAGACAAGGCTTTAACAATTTCAAAGTTATAACTATCCATCGTGACTTTTTGCCCGAGTCGACGATGTTGAGATTCCTTTCTCGATGACAGCATATACTTCGTCTTGTCTTCATTAACAACCGAACTCATTTCAGCCACCTCCAACTTAATACTTCCGAACGCGCCAGTAATAGTTCGCTTCGTTCTCAGACTTTTGAAAAATAGTAGTACCTCTGTTGTTGACTTGCGAGTTGAATACAATTGCTTTAAGAACGTTGTTAAGGAGTTTGCATGATAAAGTGTCGCCTTCTCTCAAAGTTTTCTCCATATCAAAGGGTTCGGGGGTTTTTTTTACATATCGCTAACCACACTTCATTTAGGTCAGGAGAACGGAAATTTTGACCATCATCACCCAATTTGAGCGGATTATTCTGTCTAAAAGCAGAATTTTTGACATCTAATTTTGATTTTACCTCCAATGACTCTAATATCGACATTAAGATATCCACCTTCTCAAATCCAAAATTGTTTTTCTCAAACCATTCTATTTATGCCTCAAAAGAATCTTACCTCCTCCCCTTTTTCGTACAACAAAGAACATCACTCGCTAAGGAATAAAAGAAATAAACTTTGGAAAAGATATCTGAGGTCCAGTTCCAATCAAGACTTCTTCAATTATGTCTCTATTCATAAGAGAGATTCACAAAAGTTGTAGAAGTTACAACTTGGGTGAATCTCTCTACTCCAGTTACCTTATTCAAGCCTTACACAAGCCGTTCTTATTTTGAATCCCAAACATTTCTTTCAATTTATTAATTCAAAAATGAAATCTAATGTTTATCTTTCCACATAGAAATACCTGAATTCCTCATCAAAAGATCGAAATATTTTTTACAACCTTTTTGCTGATTTTTAAGTCAATAAAATAAAACCGATGTATATGAAAACTACTTCAATTAAATGAGCAACTGCACTCAAACTTCCTTGTATTCTATTAACATAGCATCCTCTTCTTTTTTTTTTTTTATAATCAACTCACGCTCAAGGGAATATGATTACCCTTTAAATGTTTTAACACAGCGCGGGCGTGAACTTACGGAAGAGAAAGAAGGATAGGAAAGATGTGTGGCACGATGTTCTGAGACTGAAGGTGGTTGTCTCAGATTTTTTATCTCCAGGGATGGCGGCTGAACTAAAGCGGAGAATTGCCATGTCTTATTTCTATGTCCCTTATAATTCGCATTATTTTATTCGTTTTCATCCTTGTTGGGCATACCAATTTAACTCAATCACATGTTGTTAGTGTTATGCCTAAACAACATGTAATGAGCAAACCAGCAACCCATTGATGACAGTTTTTTAGAAGGTTTTAATGGAATTAAAGACGACATAGACGACGACGGTAGGGATCGAACCTATGATACTGAGGTTAACAGGCGAGCACACAACCATCGCGCCACGGCCACCCCTAAGTAGCCCTAAGTAGTTAACAAAATCTGTTTGCCTTACGATGACTTTTTTTCTGGCCCCGTTGGAATTGCCCCTATAGTTTTTAAAAAATGTGTCTCTAAGCTTGACGAAACTCTCACAGCTCTTTTTTAATCACACTAGTTTACAAATTTTTGATTTGTAGCATGTACCTCAAAAACAAGTATTTCCTAGACTAATTTTGACTCTCTCAACAAGAAAATGGCACTCATTTATTTTTTCCAAAGAAGCGTTTTCGAGATATGAGCAAAAAACGTGTTTTTTGCTCCTTTTCTATGTATAAGCCTAGTTCTCAATAACGCTCGAACCAATTAACAAATACTTTATGTTTTTGAACAGATATTTTGTTTGTTTTTCCAACAGTATACGACTTGTGTATCGGCCCAACAATCATCAAGAAAAAGCCTATCAAAGTTTCAAAAAACACAATTTTTCGCCGTTTTTAGAAAATCGCTTGTTTTAAGTCATTCCGTAAGGATAGAAAAAAAAATATTTAAAATAGTTTTAAGATCTCAGGTGGATTTGTTGTTTTTACAAAGCTAAAACGTACAAGATCAATGAAATCGAATAATAAATGTGGAAGTTATGAAACATTACGTGAAGGCAGATCATTTCAGGTTTTTTTCTTTTTTTTATAATTTTTATTGAAAATATGAAGCATTGTTTACACTTCTTCTTTTATCTGGCGTTGAATCTTCGCGGAGCTGCATCCAGAATTGATATTAATTATCAATCTCTTGTGGTGTGTTTCCTGTTTCTCATTCTGAAAAATTATTTTCTCCGAAATAACATGGCTTTCTTAAGGGATGATCAACGATCACAAATCTTACAGAATTTGTTTCCAAGACTTTATGTGCTCTGGAAACGGGTTACCTCCCCAATTTGTATCCTGGCTATATTCCTAACTCAACAATCGTCAATATACATTAATTTTTAGGTCATGCTATATATGTTCAAACTCTGGCGTCCCGCAAGTATGTCACCTAGGGCCCCATGTTTTCGTATTAAATATCAATAACGTTGAACTTGTTCTTAGAGGTTATGACCTTGAGATCTACGCTGATGATATGCTCATCTCGAAACAAATTGTATCAATTTAAGGTGCGCAATCGGTTCAAGTAGACCTTAATAACTGCTTTACCTGATGTCAACATAACTTTCAGAACTTAACTCGTAACTTACTTAATCTCGTCTATTGTCACTTCCATTCGTGACCGAGGTGTTATTTGTGACTGTCAACTTAAATTTCGGCAACATATTAGCAGTATCAAAAGAGCTGATTCCACACTTAGGTTCCCTAAACTCTGGTCCAAAAAAATGTTCACATCCCCACGTCACTAAGTTCCTTTATATCACCTTTGAAAGACCCCTTCTAGAATATGCCTCCCAGGCCTGGTCACCATACCATCAGACTCATGGAATGGAATACCTAGCTCTGGGAACTCGGCCTGCTTGCGAAGCACGCTAGAATGGGGACGATCTTGTCACCAAAACTACACCACACCTACTTAAAACAAACATAATCAAGGAATAAAAATCACCACCCTACCTTGAGTAAAATCCAAACATGGCGGCTGGACTCCAATAACATATAGGTACCATAGAATCAAACGAGGATGAACTTTTACCTTCAGGCATCACAAAAATCTCTCTCGGGTGATGAGAATTGGGTCCACTGGGAACTAGAAAAATGGAACATGACGTCGGGATAAAATGGACAATTGATTTGATTTGTATCTTCTTTGACAGCTATTTTCTAAGATTGTCCCATAGTTCCTTAGAACTAGGAGTTGGATCAAGTATTTCCAATTAATATGTACGCTTGATGATACGAATCCGAGAAGTGGCCTCATTTCGAGCAGAGGTGAACTGTCTTTTGTTACTTTCAGACGGATGGATTCAGTGTTAAAGTGAACCATGTACCCCATCTGCTCAAGAACGATGATAGCACATCTTCTTACCAAAAACCGAAACCCTGTGGATCTCTGGAAAAGTTTGGAGGAGTTATTTTTGAATTGCATATTACGCCATGAGTTTTCTAATTTCAAAAGTCAAAAAAGCACTTTAATTGTTGGTAGTCTTGACAACGTCTTGATTCGAAACAAATTAACTGACAAAGTATTATCAAAATTCTTGGAGTCGCTTTCGAGAAAAAAGTTTTTGTTTTATCCTGATTCTGTCAGTTTTTTTTCGACATCACTAATACACCTTCGATTTTTATTTCGAAAGCAGATATGGTTTGAAAAGTCTTGCCAAATTAACTTCTGAAGTTAACAATAAGCGAAAATTGCTCTGAGATAAGTTTCTAGAACTGCCGAAAACTATACCATTCTGAAAAAATTCACCTTCAAAAACAATTATTATGAGAAAAAGCTGCTGCGGTTAATGGCTTGTGGGCCATTTAACATCTTTGTATGTTGTCTGTGAGTAAGAATGAGCCCATACTAGTGCACACTAAAGGGCTGAGGAAAATCTTTTAGGATGCGCTGGTACATTTGAGTGGATCTCTACAAAGAAACAGCAAAAGCAAAAGGAAGCTCAAAAACAAAAATTGTTGGATGACACATAATTAATTTTAAACAATTTTAGCAACTAATAACATAGAAATTAAATACCTAGGTCTTTTATTATTTCTTGGAAAATCTCTTGATGCCTTGATGCGTCTCCTCTTCTGATGCTCTCTAAGCCAGATTCCTCGTATGGGTGGGTTAGAATTACTTTGGCTGTGCGATTTAAGGCATGCACTTGCACATGCAACACATACAAACGTGTATGTCGGTAAGCCCCGTGCGGAAAAGTGGAGAAACTCAAGACTCTACTTTTCGGGTAGTTTGACAAAGCAGCAAAACCAATTAAGCTTCAAGATGAGTCATAATGGGTAGACGCTGCCAACGACGACGGCAACGACAAAGAAGAGTTAAAGAACGTGTATGTACTTTGAACAGTATGTCGTATTTGGTATTGTTTTTCTGACATTTACGGGTTGATTTTATGGGGAGAGGTTTCACCTTTCAACTAACCACTACTCGGGGGCTTAACCACCACAAAATGTTGTGGCAAAATATTTCAAGTAATAATTTAGGTAATACATATTTGCGTGGTGCGACGAACGCGTTTAGGATTTATCTTGGATAGAGGAGCATTAAATTTCTTCTTTGGTGTTCCTCGCTCCTGCGAGTATGTGGGAAGGTATTTGTAGATAGTATGTAGGTAGCATCATGAGCTCCTCGTACATGTTAGTTATTACATAGCTAGAGATATATAGCTTAAGCAAGTGCCTCTTAGCTGTCTACAGAACCTAGGCAACTGGCGAGAAAATGCATATAAGATCCTCTAATTACTCACCGAGGTTAAAGGAGGAAAGCTTTATCCCAGAATAAGCCTTCTAATGAAAATAAGCTTGCGTCTCTGTGAAGAAGTGTGCTTGCTAAGAATTTTGCTATAATGAAAGAGAAATCATAACATTATCTAATGGATAGTTGCAGCTTTTGAATTATTTAATCAAGAAAAATAATGGGACATCTCTTATAAAGGGTTCTTCAATAAAGGCGGGTAGATGTTGGAGTGGAATTTAACAAGCTTTGTCTGAGACCTTTACAAAATAATTTTTTTGTTTGAAAGGCCTATGCATTTTATTATCTATGAAATATGACATCGTTCAAATGCCCTTCTTGGCTTCTTAAGGTTGCACGTAACCGAGTGGTCCAGTTTTCAATAACTCTTCTGCATGGATACGAGGCGATGGCCTGTGTTATGATCACCGAAGACTTCGGTCGATTGTGGTTTATTTCCATAGACCTGCGGCTTTAGGTAACTCCATAAAAAATAGTCTGGCGGCGTCAAGTCCCATGACCAAGATGGCCAATTCACGTTACCTCTGCGAGAGATAATTTTACTCTCAAATCACAGCCATTCATCAAACAATGCGTCTCGTTGCTAAAGTTGATATTTCGACAAAAATTGGGGTCCTCTTTCAAACACTCAGAAACCCAACCTAGCGAACAAATGGCATTTTATATGTTCATAAACTTTGAGCTCCTACTTCGTCAATTTGAAATCTGCGAAAGGCCGTGGGTTTTGCTGTACACTTTTCCGGACCACAAGAAGCAGTACTTCTCTGATAAATATTTTTGAAGAGGCTGAGAATCAAACCTAAGACTCTTTGCATGATAGATCAACCACTATGAGGTACTAAGAAGTACTTGGGAATAGTACGGAATGCTACCTCCAATTATTCCAAACATACAAGTGATGTGATTTCACTATCTTCAACTCATCTATCCAACTGGTTAGGGTTAGCGATGATATCCACAACATCGGCCACATCCAACATGCTGTCATAGAGTTTTAAAAAGCCATTGAAAAACAGCAGAAATTAAGCCAAATATTTAGACCGTGAAGATCAGACTAGGACAATTCGAGTTAAGAAAAAAAATACTGAGATGCCAATAAGGAGCGCTAAAAGCCATAAGCTTTGCGTACTGATTTGGCTACTCCATCAGGTCAAAGTTTTATTGAAGTTATTTTCAAATTCTTCGCGGTAAAGTCGTATTCCCTGCGATCATACATGATAACTGAAGTAAAGTAAAATGTGGATGTTGGTTTCTCGGAGCTTACAATACGCTTTGATTTCCTTGTATTAGTTAAAAAGAGTTGTTTTTGACCAGTAAGCGATGTTTTCCAGATCACACATGGCAGTTTATTGATATAAAAAGAAAATAGCAAAGGGCCCGATATAGAACCTTAAGGTACTCCCGAAGGTATGGTAGCAAAGTTTAATTACAGATAATTAGCAAAGACAGCTTGGAAGGTAAATAGAAGTTAAGTTACAAAGGATTGAAAATTTAAATTATTTAAGAATTTCTTGCAGATAATAGTGTGATCAATGGTATCAAATGATCGAGAATGGCCTCTAATTTGTTTTTACTTGCGACTTATAGGTACTATAAGGCAAGTTTTACATTCGTAAGAAAAATCGAACTCGAGTTTCTGATCAAAGTTGACATTAAGATGATAGCGTAGCCGGAAAAAGTGGGTCCGAAATTCGACTACAGCCTAACTGGTTCCGCCGACTTTTTTAAACTTGGTATGTATCAATTTTAATTTTTACCCTCACAGGTTGTTTTTTTTTTTAAGACCAAAAATAATGGTACCTGCCATACGAATTTTTTTCGAAATTTTATAAAACATTTTTATTTTCTCAAAAACTGTATGGCAGATTTAAAAAAAAAATCTTAAAATTTCATTAAGTTAAGGCTAAGTAATGGTTGAAAACAAATTTCCGAAAAAACCATTTCCAAAGAACAATTTTTTTTTTGTTTTTGATTTTCTCAAAAATGGTACAACCGATTTTGATCTTTTTTTGTATGCTGAAGTTCCCCAAAAGTTTGAATATTATTATTTATTCAAATTTAAAAAAAAAATTTGTTTGGATTTTTTAAATATTTAACAATATAAATATTTCGAAAACCCCTTACTCGATTTTTTTTTAAATTTGACAAATAAAATTTCTTAATACAATTTACAAAATGTGAAAAAAAAAGTAAGTTTACCTAAAAATAACAGTACCCACCATACAAATGTTAAAAAATGGGTTTCGAAAATCGTATTCTTCTCAAAAACGGCACCTAGAATTTTGATAAAAATCGTTTTCTTTTGATCAATTTTTATGTTCTCTAATTTAATAAAAAACCATCACTGACCATCTCAGTATCATCTTATTGGATATTTATGAAATTCCTTATACAGAAGATTGTAAAAGCTTTAAAAAACATGACATGAATTGGAGTTGCCATTTAAAAAATTAATTTTGTCCTTGTGAACAGTTTTCTCTATTAACTTGAAAGCAGTATTTTAACTCATTCTCAATTTCAAACATTTTCTTACATAAATCTTAGTAAAGCAATTTTCTAAAATCACCTAAAACAATGGCTTTCAAAAAGCTAAGTAAACAGACCTTTATTGACGTTTGTAACTGTCAAAGAGTCATGTGAAGTTAGCATGATATTAAAAAAAAATAAAAAAGCTTTTTGATGACTTTAGATTTAATAAAATGCTAATGAAACTAAGATGCTTAAATCAATTAAAATTTGCGTTGTGGCCAAATATCATATTAAAACAGTTTTAACATTGTATCAATTCGACCAAAATTTTGGGCCAATAATTTTTAATATTCTTAGTCTTTTTAATATACATATGTGAGCAAATTCATGCATTTAATTTTAACTTCTACTGCTTATAGTTACTCGTATGACTGCTTAAATATTTACTTTCAATTATCCACAAATTTGATGAAAATCGAAGAGAATTTGTTCTATCATGGTGATGAGACTTTCCAGTAATTACACTGCCTGTAATAATTCTTTTATGAATTTTGCTGGTAAATAAAAAAAAATACTAAAAAAAAATACAGAAATACATTAATATCATTATAATTTTATTTATTACCTAAAGAACAAGTCCCGCAATAAATCATTGAACACATTATCTGTCGAGTAACTTTTTTTTATGAAATTGTCTATCACTTTTTATATAAGACTAGCCGCCCGTGCTCGCGTTGCTAACTACGAATATTTTTTTTTTAATTGTGAATCTAAACCATTCTCAGATCCCCTTGAACACACACAAAAAATTTCATCAAAATCGGTCCAGTCGTTTAAGAGAAGTTCAGTGACATACACACTCACAGAAGAATTATAACTATATATTAAGATTTGAAGTTTCCCCCTAGTGCAAAAATGGTTGCTGTAGTTTACTTTATCACTGCCATAACTTCATGAAAATAAATCTAAGTGGCCAATTGAAGTGTTTATTTCGAGAAATCACTGATATGGCAAAAAAGTGAACTGGCCGGTGTCAATGATTTCTTCAGGAACCTTAACTGGTAGCTAAGATTCCTCGAGTGTGAGCGCCATTTTAAGTAAGTAAGTGTTAATTATTTAGGAATATGTGAAGTTTGTAAATTATATGAATTACCGTTTAAGTTATTTAGGAATATAATAAATTTACAAGTATAGGAAATAACTTATTATCTTAGATTAAGTAACATTGAATAAAAGTTGGACATTATTGGAGTTCTGAACTTCCGAAACCCAGTTTTGTGCTTTCTTCCCGCTGATGCTGCCTCAGCCCTACACATATAATAAAAAGCATCACAGAAAGTACTTGTTGGTCCCGATATTTCGACTCATGATTAAAATTATACTGAATTGACGTTTCAAAAACAATTCTTCTCAAGTCAATCGGTTGATAAATGTCAAAGTTATATCACATTTCCATATCTACATTAAAGATAGCGCACTTGTAATATGAACTGAATTTCTTCCCTCCAACCATCTCATTTGTACTCCTTCACAATTTGAATTTTAATTAAAATCTCAATTTATTTTTACACAACACAATATCTGTCCTATTGGAAGAAGTAAAAAAAATCTTGAAATTAAGATAAAAAAGAATTTTTTCCTTTCCATAAACATTATTTTAATTTTTCACTTTCGGCTCCTTTATTTCCATCTTCCTTAACAACAAACGATAAAAGAATAATTTGTTTGCTTTGTAACTCCTAACGATATTTTTAAATGAATATACATTTTTCTTTGAGTCCTTTTTTTATGAAATGAACATCAAAAAGATTCAAAATGTCCTCAAAGAAATCAACTAAGAAAAAGTATACAGGACAAAGCAACCAAGCCCATTCTCTGAAAAGAAACAGAAATGAATTTCACCTTTTCTTCGACAATCGAAGCTACTCCTTGGGGTAATTAGCATTTACCGTTAAAAAAAATCCTTTGTGTTAGAAAAAAGGTTAAAAAACAAATATGTTAAAAAAAGGTACCTTCGGAAATAAGTCTGTTATTGAGAAAGGAACAATTCTTTCTTCATTCAATTAAATGGCACCTCTTATACACATACAATGCTTAGTAATTTGACATTCTTGATCGAGAACCTGTAGACGAATAAGGACATTTTAACGAAAAAGACCATTTTTCAAAATGAACAAAACTGAAAAGTTAATAATGGCAGAAGTGTTGAATAAGATATAGGTAGACTTAGCTTGAATTATTTAACATGGAACAATTCAGGTGCCTTTATGTGCCTTATGTGGGAGAGCCCTTCAAACTTTGATTTTGATTGACTTGTATTGATTGACACTATTGACAGTTATAACATACATCCGTTCTGAGTAATGTGAGACCTAAGAACTGGGAAATGTTCAGGGAGGGGCTGAGAAAATGGCTGGGAATATGGGCATAATTCCATCTGGCTCTGTGGTTTCTTTTTCAAACTTCACAACCTTTCTTCGGTAAATATGAGGTACTGGTTAATTTTAAGTCGATAAGGTAATACGAGTAGACTCATTGCTTAGGAAAAATGTAGCTTGTTCTTATCCGAGTGGCTAAGGACTATAGAGATTTAATATCTAACATGTCTTTTTTCCCAACTTGTAAAGATTCTGTCCAAAGGTCAGTTGAATGTTAGGTTAGGGTGCAGTGGCCTCCAGTGTAATAGCTGACACACTTAGACCAGAGTTGGTCCATTTTTTTTAAATTAAAAATTTTTATCTTTCAATTTGAGTTTGACTTAAAACTACGAGTAACTTATAACCAAACTAAATCATGTTTGTCTCACCAATAGGTGCCCAACGTTGTTGCACTTCTGAGCTGAGATGACCTATCAGGTTCGTGAGGATTTTTCCGGATAGCTTAAATGTTTGTAAAAAAGCAGTTTGGTCTTCTTATTTAGTCCATTTCACCCCATCAGCAGCGGATGGACCAATTGCAGAGTTGGCAATAGTTTGCTTTTTTCAACATCAAGTTTCCATGCATCTTAAATTTCAGTTTGTTAGAAAAGTTGATTCCAAAGTAATTCGCTGATGATTTGACTACTATTTCAGTGTTGTCTTGAAACTTTAGTTTGAACGCATCACAGTCACAGCGTGTTGCAATTTGCAAAGGCTCGTCTTCGAATGAGAGTCACTGGTGTTTGGAAGCAAATGAGTTCGGTCTGTTCGCCGTTTATCTTCAGTCGTCAGTCCTCATTTGACATAGTATTCGGACAAGTCTCCTGGCAGCAATATATGATAAAAAAGCGGTGACATATGTAATGGAGTCGTCTGCATAGTGCTTCGTCTTTGTACCTGTTATGTTGGGTGGCTGATCAACAGTGTAAAAATTTAACAGCAGCAGTCCAAGTTTTGATCTTTGAGGGACTCCAGCGTTAATTCCTTTGATTGATGATACCTGTTCTTGCTACTTGTACAAAAAAAAGGTGATTTGAGCTGTGAAATTTTTGAGTACTCTTCCCAAGAGATTAGCAAGTCCTAGTTCTGAAAGTTTGAGTAGTATTCCTTATATCAAACATTAGTCAAATCATTTTGTGATCAGACAGGTGGTTATACATATTATAAGTCCATCTTAGGTTTGTGCTCTCTATAGCGGTGAATATTGAACGGCTTCGCCATCTTTATAAAATGTAAACGAACGGTGGGTAGGTATGTATTTAAAAAAGGGGAATTTCGTATGTTACGAGGGTAGGTATTAAAAAAGATATAATTGTAAAGAGTAATGCAGTCAACTGAACCTGCAAGTAGTTGATGAATGAAGAGGATTTCATAAATTTTTCCTCGTTCTTCTAGTGAATTTTGGGTTGATTAGTTTAAGGCGATCCTGATAGGGAGGTAGGAACAAGGGATTATTTCAGAACAGACCTCGAAGAACAAAACGATAGAATCTACGTTGAAAACTCTTGATTCTGGTGATGTGGATTTGTTGGTAAGGGAACCATACTTGACAGGCGTATTCGAACAGAAGACGCACGAACAAAGGTTATATAGAGGGATCGGGGCACGTATGGGTTGAAAAATTCCTAGGACCATAGTTTGACGAAGACAAGTGCAGAATTGGCCTTAAGAATTATATCGTCATAATGGGAGCTGAAGTAAAATTCCTAATCACATAATATACCAAAAGGTCACGTATCGATTCGACGATAGATATAGGAGCTGATTATGAAGAACATAAGGACGGGGAGAAGATTTAAAACGTTTTTGTGAGAAAGTGATGGAATGGTATTTGGCAATATTTTAATTTAAGCCGCTTTTGAGACACCAAACTGAAAAATTATGGAGATCGAGTTGGATGAGGGCAGAGTCCTGTGCAGAAGAAATATGAGAACATTTAATGACCACACTGAACCAAAAAGGTACATGATTCGAAGGAAAAACTGCATGCTTTTAAAGAAAAACTTCATTAAAAACGGGCCAAGAATCGAGTTCATTAAAAAAAAGAAACCCTGAACATACGTTTTATGAATTTGTTCCTACGACTATAAAAGGTTCTTAAAATTATTGATTCTTGCATTAAATTAATGATTGGAAGTCATTAAAAAATTCTTTCGATAATTCACAAGAAATATGAACTATTTCATTCGATGTAAAGCCTAGTACTCACCTAGCGTGAAATAAAAAATAAATACGTTCCAAATTACACGCGAAGAATAAAAATGAAAATAGAATAAACTTTTCCACGTGAATTTTTGATACTCACTTTGAATGAAAAAAAAATGACAATTATTTTTAAACTGATTCGTTCTTTCTGTTTAGAAATTTTCATTTTTTTGTTTTGAAACAAAATATTCAAATCAACTGACAAATGTCACAGTTTTCCACGTTGCCTTAAACTTTTTCCTGATGGTTGTACATTGAGAAATGAAAATCATAGCGTGGAAAAAGTTGTGGAACATATTTGTTTTTCCAATCCACATTTTAGTACTCACCTCTCGTTGCGGATTTCATGCCAGTGAACCAGCAGTCACTTTTATATGAAATTTTCATTTTCACTTGAACTGAGTACTAGGCTTAAGTAAGTAAACATGAAATTCATAATTTTTTGCTTTAATTTCATGTATTTTGTCATTCAATGTTACTATATTTTTCATTTATTTTATGACCTTCTGACATAAATTGAAGGAACAGATCCACTGTTTTAATGTACAAAATCATGAAAATCATGTTTATTGTTCTTAAAAAGTATGAGCAGTTTCAGACAATGTATGTAAAAATTCATGGAATTCATGATGTTTTTCATTAATTTTATGAAATCGGTCTGTGTTTTAAATGTTGTGCACGTCTACCTGAAATACAAAAGCCCCGATGAAAATTGTTTTCAAGAAAATGGTTTACCTGAAAACTTAAAGAAAAGAAAAGAAAAGAAAAGAATAGAAAATAAAAGAAAAGAAAAGAAAAGAAAAGAAAAGAAAAGAAAAGAAAAGAAAAGAAAAGAAAAATATTTAAAAATAGAACAATTATTTATTGAATATATTTTTGAATATCAAATTCTTGCGTACAACATAAAATATATAGGGTGTCCGACAGACGAAAAACATTTCGTGAAAAATTATTTCGGGTGAATAACATTCTACGCAGACACCACATTAATTTCACTGCAGCATTATCTAAAACAAAAAAAAAAGAGGCTGGGTGCGACCCACACTGATAACTTCCCATTTGTGGTCTTTATTATTTCGGTTCCAAACATTTTAATTGAAAAAAAATTAAAAACGAAATATTCAAATATAAAAGATATGGTTTGGTTACTAATGGAAGGGTACTTACAAAATATATTCGCTCTAAAACTAGATATATGTCAAATATAAACCATTTGTTAGAAATTGTATTATGTATAAAATTAAATTATGGCAAAGTCAATATCATTGCTCGTTCTCAAGATATTCTAGTCGAAAAACAAATATTACCACTTTTTAGTAGATTTTTTTATATTTTTGTTCAAACTTTCAATTCGATACTTGTCAAAATTTAACCATATGTTAATAATTGTATTATGTCGATACCTTCCCGTAATAATGTAGATACTAAGCGAAACTTTTTCGAAAATGACTTTTTGATGAGGAAATATACTATATGTTAAGGGCCACGTTTTGGCCTGGGTTTCACCAACCTATAATGCATGAAAAGGAAACTAGAGTACAAATAAAAAAATGTATCAACTGCCATGTTTTCTCATTAAAATAATGTTGCCCCCCTGAAATTTGTATTATCCGCCAAAAAAATTATGCTAACAGACATTAATAAAGATCTCATTGTCGTGAGCAACAAAAAAATTTGTTAGAAGTCACTTAGTTTAACCAAAATTGTCTCTCAGCACACTATGATTCAACTAGAACTTTCTTCGTTTTTTTCGTTTCCTGAACAATTTTAGAAATGTCGCTTAGTAAACGGGAAGGTATCGATGTGTAAAACAACATACTTTAGAAGGCGCTATCGGTGTTCATTCCCAAGAAATTTGACTTGAAATACAATTTTAACTAGTTTTCACTAGAATTTTTAATAGTTTTTTTATTTAAAAAAAAAAAACTATTACTTCAATATTTGTCAACATTTTACCAATTGTACAAAATTATACTATGTATAAAATAAACTAAATTAGAAGTCAATATCACTACTAGTTCTCGAGAAATTTGAGTCGAAAAACAATTTTTACCAATTTTCAATAGAATTTTATATAGTTTTTTATTTTTTGTAAAAAAAACTGTAAACTGATCTTTTTTGAAATTTTCACCAGTTGTCAAACACATTATTTTTCGTAAAATAAAATTATTTTGAGTTTCAAATTGTTTTCCGTTCTTAGAATATCTGGGTTTTGAAATTTTTTTTTCAGTTTTTTTTTATTTAAAAAAATAACGGTATGTTCATTTTTTTCCAAGTTCATACCAAATCTGTATGACCTTATAATGAGTACATTGAATTTTATTTGAAATCAATAGCGTTATTTTTTCATGAGATATTTGAAACTAACCAAAATTTTTACTTTTTTTTTAAACCGTTATAGTGAAAAAACTACACACTAAATTTTAATAAATCTTTAAATAATCTTTCGAAGTTATTATCTATTAAACACAATTTATTTGAAGTCGATATCATTACTCGTTCTTGAGATATCGACGACGAAAAATGGTACAAGAACGTACGGACGTACGAACGTACGAACGTACGAACGTACGAACGTACGAACGTACGAACGTACGTACACACACACACACAGACATCTCTCTAGAAATGATTGATATAGCCTCTAGGGACCTTGAAACGTCGAGAAATGTCAAAAATTCCAATCCAATCCAAATCGGACCGATTACAATAACTCCCTATGGGAAGTTAATAAAAATACAAAGTCAATTAATCAAGGATATTAAACGTGGTTTTCTTAAGGTAATCATTAAAACAAAAGCAATTTTGGCAATCAAAAATGATAGTTTAATGTTAAGGTTTAATGTGTTTTGAAATAAATATATATGAACTAAGAAATATAAAATTACCACTTTGACATCTGCTTCATCTATTTTTTTCAGCATTGCCCTCATCTCCTTGCCCCTTAAATGTTTTACTTGTAGAAAAAATTGATTAATTCGGATAGCTTGATTTGTCCATCCGCTGACAATCCCTGGGCGATTTCCAAACAACACACCAAAATCCATTTTTATCTAGAAAAATTAAATAATATTATATAACGAATTTATGAAAAATATTCGCTACCTATAGATTAAATACTTACAAATTTTATAAATCAAGTAGCTAAATAAATTTAACGTCGTTCACAAGGCGCAACACTTTGGAAAAATGTATACATATTTTTAAAATAAACTTGAAAAAGAAAACTTTTTGGGAACTTTGTAAAATCACGTTTTAACACTGGTAATATCAAACAAGAAATGAACTCTTGATATGATATATCAAGTATATTGCATATTGAAGTAACCGCAAATTTTATGACATATTTCCTACTTTTAAAGAGTCAGTCATACAAAACATGAAAATGTTCCTTTTTTATGAATAAGTTCTTAAAACACCAGACTACAGCCATTGGTGTATAACGGTAATATTTTGCACTTTAAAGAAATATTCCATAAATTGCAAGTAATGAGCTTGCAGTTTATGAAAAAATTCCTACTATTCAGGAATAAATTCTTTCGCAATAGTGAGTAAAATCAAACTGTTCCTAAAATTTAAGTGTAAGTCATGCAAAATATGAAATTAATCTTATTTTGTATGAATTAGTTCTTAAAACACCAGATTTCTATAACGGCACTTTCATAGCCGCATTAAATTGGGTTTCTTTTAAAATAATTATATTATGTCTTTATTAAAGTTAATATTTTCTAATACACATTTAATATTATTACATTCACAAATGAAGGAAGTGATGTTGAACAGCATGTTTGATGAATGCGTACGCTAATTCACAATCCGTCGATTATTCATCTAGCCATATTTGTCAAACGTTTTCTCGAGAATGTTAGCTCGCCTATTTTTGCATGCATCAAATGAATGGATTCAAGCATTTAAAGCAATTTTTCTTAAAATGTCCGTTACTCATTGCATGTAACAAATGAAAAGTTACATACATTTTAAGTAATCTTTCATACAGCTTCATATTAAATTTTGTATGAATTGTTCATATTTCAAATGTAAAGTTTCCTGCTTGGAATTCGCAACAAAAAAAAATGTTTATGAATGTGGTTTCATGCATTTTATGATATTTTGCATGTAAAAAATGTAGAGTTTCAAGAATTTAAAGTAATTTTTCATAATATTTCAGTTGCTCATGTTGATGAATGTGGTTTCATATAATTAGTCACTTTATTCCTATAATAAAAGAACAGTTTCAAGCATTTTAAGAAATTTTTCATAAAACTTTACAATAAAATTTGTATGGACTGTTCATATTTTAAATGTAAAATATCATAATCTGATTTTACAACAACAATTCTATTGCTTTGAATTTTATGAATGGTTTTTCATGAAAATCATGACTTGGTCATAAAACAAAAATTAATTTTTATGAATTCGTGCATTATTCATATGAATATTCTTTAAAAAGTAATGATTTTGGCTGAATGATCGCCATTCATAAAAAGAATGTACAAAAATTTTTTCAGTGCATTTCAATATCGTTAATTGCAAGAATAAAAAAGAGAGAGCCTAAGTGGCTGCCTTGAAGGACTCCGGACGTTGCTAAGAAAGGGCAAGAGGATGTAGATCTAAAACGAACTCTGTAGTAACGGTTTTTCAGATAAGAAGAAATCCATCTAAATAGAATGGGTTCAAAACAGAAGGTGGATAGTCTTAAAAGTAAAAGTATATGGGAGATTTTATCGAACGCCTTACTTAAATGGTGGATATGACATCGACTTCCTTGCCATGCTCTACGGTGGACAGGATGAAAGACACCAATTTGACAAGATAAGTGGTTGTTGATCTACACTTGAGAAATGTATGTATATGGGAAATGAGAGACTTACAGTGAAAGCTCAAAATTTCATACAGTATGCTTTCCAAGAGTTTGTGTATACATGACAGTTTGGGAATAGGACGATTATTGTTAACATCATCTTTCGGACCCTTTTTGTGTATTGGTATTATAAAAAAAGTTTTCCATACCTCATATGGAATTCTCCTCGGCTTAGGGATAAACTAAACATTGTTGACAGAATAAGAGATAGCGATGAGGAACATTTCTTTAAGAAAATAGTTGGGAGGCCATCGGGACCTGGATAGAATTCATCATTAAGCTGATTTAATTTATTCTCCATGAGAAATGGGCAACAGTGCGAGGAAGAGATGGCTCAAGAGAGTAATTTGGTAAATAATTGAAATATGCAGAGTCAGGTACAAAAGTGTCATCCGTGTTGATTGTTTAAAAAACGAGGCAAAAAGTTGCCGATAGTGTGTATTTAATTGTTGAATGAGAGAGAGTTTGGGTAGCTCTCGGATTTTCTTTTGTAAATTGAAAAAAGGACTTAGGGTCGTTAATAAGGTTGTTTTGCGTCACAATTATATAACGTTATTATAAAGAGTTGTAAAGCTCACTAACTTGGAGAAACATACCTTAATACGAGTAGTTAGAATAATTAGTAGGAGATCGAGTTCGAAGAGAGGTTGACCATAATTTATTTCTTTTGTTTCTCAGAGAACGGAGTCTTCAGTTATGCAAAGAGCCAAATACTTAAATAACTAATGGTACAAAAATATTTGCAAGGTGCATTTTGATACCGAATTAATCTACATATCCAAAAAATTAGTGTCACTACAAGAATTCAGTCATCATTCTGATTTTATGAGACAAACTTGTTCTCTTATACATATCAAGACCAAACGAGATTTGCAGAAACTGCCAAACTGCAGTGCGAAAAATTTGATTTGATACCGTTCTCGCCTCGGATGCTTTGGAGCTGATGTCGTCTCAAATTTTGAAGATGCTAAAAATATTATTTGCAATTAACAATTCATAAGACATTGATTCAGTAAAATCCATAAAATGCGTGGAAGGCAGTTAAAACACAATTCTCATAAACTGTTTTCAATTAACCGTTTACTATCGTCAAATTTAAATAGGACAAGATATGTGATTGAAATATTGCTCGAACCAGACGACACGCTTTGATAAAACAATGTTAATATTTGTGTATGCTGTTGAACGCTATAACGCTCCACATAAATTTGAAAAGACAGACTTAATAAATGACAGCTAATTTGACAGATGTAGCTTATATAACCAATATGTCCACAATCACCTGTCAAAGTTCGTAAGTCCCTTTCTAAATATCTGAGTTGAGAGACAGTCTGTCATGAGAAAATGGAGGATTTTTCACTTCCTCATAAGAGGCAGTACAATAGGAAACAAACATATTATATGGAATAGTGAATAGGCTGGAATGTGTGGTAGTCCACCACCGTCGTACTACCACCAACCAACACCGTTTTGTTTTTGATAAAATGAAATTCATACAAATATCATGCCACCTTTATGCTCACCAGATCAAATCTTAACGAGCAATTACAGACCAAAAGTTTCAAGTATGACCCTACAATTGCTATTTCTATTTATCTTCCTTATCTGAAGTTCTGAGCCACAATAAAACCCCAGAAACAATTTGTGTTTCTCCTTTTCGTGTATATCATCACTCCGAGTCCTTATGTAATTTTGTTCTATAACTATCCTGTAATTGAAATGTTGGAACAATTAAACACACACACTCATTCACTGCAATTTCAAGAACTCTCAAAAACAACAAAGACAATAGTTTTTGATACAAGCCACACTCATTTGTACCTAGCTGTTCGAGTTTCAAAAACAGGCACACCATACCCCACGACCACTGGAACACACCACCACACGGCCACGGGCAGGCCAACAAAAGGACATGGAAGAGTTACGTTTCCACATTTCTTTATAACCAAAGTCAGCTTCGCATCATTTATCACTCATTCATGTGAGGCATGATTGTGATTGTGTAGGAGTTTAAGAGCCACACCAAACAACCTCCCTTAACACCCACCTGAGAGCAGCACACATCCTTTCTTTTCAAGAACAAAAAACGAACAAAAATCGCGCATGAGAAGATCATTGAAAGTGAAGAGGACTGAGGACAAGATAAATGATAGGTAACAAAAAATAGGAAGCATCACACGAAGGAATCACAAACAAGGACGACAACGACTCGCACTCCATTCGGTCGGGAGGTGGTTCGTCATGCCGGCATTTGGCATGGAACAAAAGTTGGGGCAACAAAACACAAACGATGAGCGTTTTTGGTATCTGGAACAAATCGTATCTACTTTTTGAAACGTGAAAGTGGGTTGGACAATTTAACATCATTTGTCAGAGAGATACCAAGACTTAAGATGGAAGTGAAATGGGAACACAGGAAATGAAGGACGAATTATTGAGATATCAGTTGTAACAGAATTGGTTTTGCAAACGTAATGACAAATGCCCAAAAGGGACATGGCGCAGAGGTGCCTCGAACTACAAGAGGCAAGAAGCGGTTTCTGAATCCAATAATACCCGTAGTTATACATATGTATGTACATAGGATAACCTAGAGACTGATGTCGATTAATATCTGTTACGGACACTTCTCTTAGCAGTAATTCTACCTACCTCTGGGGGTCGAATAATTGTGTTTAGGTGTTTTGGTTTAGTAATGTAATCATTATTGAAATTCAAACTTACAATTTGATATTAAATGTCCTTTCGGATTGATTTGACAGATTATCTGCTCGAAATTAGTTATTTATGTTAATGTTGAGCTTTGCGGGTAAAAAATTGTTTCTTAAAGGAAATCAGATAAATAGATCGTAATTATCCTGCAGGATATATATCAAGATAAAATAATATTGAAGTTGGGTATTTGAAGTGGAATCGTTTACTAATTTATCTAGGTACACTTTTTGATTGATTAATCAAGCCTGGAAAAACATTTTCGATTTTTACCAGGCTCCAGAGATATTTGTAGTACACTGAAAAAAGTTTTTTACATAGATTTTATGATCGGCGATCATCAACTGAAAATCATCAAATCTATGCGCAAAATCATAAATTTGATGGAAGAATCATCAGTTTTATTTTTGCAATTGATGTCAAAATCATAAAATTGATGATTTCACAATCATCAAAATTCTCTCCATATAGTTGTTGTTGTAAGCAAAGTTTGATGCCACCGTACATCAGCGTATGAAAAAATCATCAACGCTACATCAGTGCTTTTTGCATCAACTGTATGAAAAAAGTCTTAACTTTTATGCAACCTCTTTCATAAAAATATTTTACTTAAGAATTGTTGTTGGAAAATCCACTTGATGATTATAGTCATAAAACGTATGAAATATTAAGACAATATGAAATCCGAACTTCATGATAATGATGAAACGTTTCATACGTTGTATGAAAAAATCATATTATGTGTGAAAGGGGATCATCAAAATATTCACCTGAATATTTTTAGGGGAAATTTGAAATTTGATGATCTAAATCATAAAAAATATGTAAAAGTGTTCACGAAGTTTGATGAAGGATTACTTCAAATGCATGCAATTTTACATAGCTTTTAGGTCAACTATAATTTTGAAATTATAGGTTTAAAATAGAAGTAGAAAAGGTTATGTAATCTAACATTTGATTTATGAAACTTTTCATACGAATTTCAATTTGAAGATTGATGTCACGTTACATCAAATGCATGAAATTTTACAATTCTTTTATGCAAAAATGTCTTTATTGAAATTGTGGGTTTAAAAAAATCATGAAGGTTATGTAATATAACATTTGATTTATGAAACTTTTCATACGAATTTCAATGTGAAGATTGATGTCACGTTACATCAAATGCATGAAATTTTACAATTCTTTTATGCAAAAAATTGTCTTTATTGAAATTGTGGGTTTAAAAAAAATCAAGAAGGTTATGTAATCTAACATTTGATTTATGAAACTTTTCATACGAATTTCAATGTGACGATTGATGTCACGTTACATCAAATGCATGAAATTTTACAATTCTTTTATGCAAACAATTGTTTTTATTGAAATTGTTGGTTAAAAATACAAGTCCAAAGGTGATGACGACTTACAACGTGATTTATGACACTTTTCATACGAATTTTAATGTGAAAACTATCAAAAACGTTTGAAATTGTTGCAAAAATAGTAAAAACTTTTAAAAAAGTGTGATATTTTCATTGATTATAATATGTTCTGCAAGAAAATCCTTAAAATAACTTAATTTAATGACTTATTTACTCTTATCATCATAAAATTTTCAAGATTTTCTTTCAAAAACTTGTTAAAAAATGTTGCAATTTACCATACGTAATTATTTTTGGGTTTTCAATAAACATCCTGAAAAATAAAAGTGTCATTAATATATGCCTGAATTTTTTTTTGTCATTTACGACATCCCAGTGTAAGTGCAGGGTTAATCTACGTAGCCCAATTTCATTGGATACCGCCAAAACCAACGCTGTCTGGATTCAACTCAATTTGTGTTGCCAACCCACCATTTGAAGATTAGAATCATAAAATGTATGCAATTTTACATACAGAATATGTTTGATGTTTCCATTTGATGACAAACTTTCTTCAAAATGATGTTTTTCATATTTTGTATGCAATATAACAATATTCTGTATGTAAAATGCCATAACATTTATGAAAAATTTCATCAAACGCAAAATCGAAACAGTAATTTTTTGTTTGCAAGTAAAATCTTACAAACTAAGGCTGAAAACACACCGGATCAAAAAAAAGTTAATGATTCAATAGTCAAAATAACATTTTTTATTTGAACACACACCAAGCGAAACAGAATAAAACAAAACACAACAAAACGTTATGTGCTTTTGTTTCGTTTGGTGTGCGTTGAAATGAAACAAAATACGAACTATCGTAAAAGCTTAACTCCGGCTGAAAGATTATAACTCTACGGCAAGTAATTACAAATAACAATTTTGTGTTTACAAAATAGACATTATGGAGTTATTTATAAGAAAAGAGATAAGCTTTTAATCTTGCCAATCTCCAGATGTCATAGTAGGAAGTAGCAATCCACAGCTTATCAATAGTAAGTTTATTGGCATGTTCCTTATCTTTATAAATATAGATAGCGCTTCTTGCCTCAATTAAAAAAATGAACATATACTTTCATATTAATTTAAAATTTGCGCACAGAGTAAACGTAGAAGCAAACGGAAATAAAATTTTGTTTTGCAAAAAACAACAGGTCAGCTATCGGCAACGAAACATATTTTTCTGTTTGCTTTGGTTTTTATGTTTCGTTTCATTCGGTGTGTTCTCTTGATTTACAAAACAAAAAAACACGTTTTGCTTTATCCGGTGTGTTTTCAGCCTAACTAAGTTTCAATATATCTATTAAAAGATTGTACCTACGAAACTTTTGTGAAAATCTCAGGATTTTCATCGATTGTTTGTTTTTCTGCAAGTTTGAGTAGCGCTTGCATGTATATATAAAAGTATTTACTTTTATCAACATTTATTCTCAAGATTTCAACTAAAAAAGTTGTACAAACCAAAATGAAAATCAAGCATTCTTTAATGATGTTTTATGCCATTCAAGTTCAAACTTGAATAACACTACTTTTGTGAATTTCTTTCATTAATCAAAACAAATTTACAAGATTCTTATCGAAAAAACTTTTATAAACCGCGCAATTGTATTGAATGTTTCTGTTTTCTAAGAAAATAACTTCTTTTATTAGTAATTTTCTTCTATCAAAACAAATTTCCAAAATTTCTTTTGCAAAACTTGTAAAAAACCTGTGCGAAAATCTTGCGAATTGTACAAATTGTTTTTCGTTTTGTAAAAAAATCCTGAAAATAACTTAATTTAATGAGTTATTCAGTTTAACATTATAAATTTTCAAGGTTTTGATTGCAAGACATGTTAAAAAATTAAAGTCATATTAATGCAACTCACATTTAATAATTGTTTTCAATAAAAAGCCTGAAAAAAAAAATGTCATAAATATATCTTTGGCAATTTTTTCTCATGTCTGAAAAATTTACGAAATCCCAGTGTAAGTGCAGGGTTAATCCACGTATCCCAATTTGATTGGATACCGCCAAAACCAACGCTGTCTGGATTCAACTCAATTTTTGTTGCCAACCCACCATTTGAAGATTAGAATCATAAAATGTATGCAATTTTACATACAGAATATGTTTGATGTTTCCATTTGATGACAAACTTTCTTCAAAATGATGTTTTTCATATTTTGTATGCAATATAACAATATTCTGTATGTAAAATGCCATAACATTTATGAAAAATTTCATCAAACGCAAAATCGAAACAGTAATTTTTTGTTTGCAAGTAAAATCTTACAAACTAAGGCTGAAAACACACCGGATCAAAAAAAAGTTAATGATTCAATAGTCAAAATAACATTTTTTATTTGAACACACACCAAGCGAAACAGAATAAAACAAAACACAACAAAACGTTATGTGCTTTTGTTTCGTTTGGTGTGCGTTGAAATGAAACAAAATACGAACTATCGTAAAAGCTTAACTCCGGCTGAAAGATTATAACTCTACGGCAAGTAATTACAAATAACAATTTTGTGTTTACAAAATAGACATTATGGAGTTATTTATAAGAAAAGAGATAAGCTTTTAATCTTGCCAATCTCCAGATGTCATAGTAGGAAGTAGCAATCCACAGCTTATCAATAGTAAGTTTATTGGCATGTTCCTTATCTTTATAAATATAGATAGCGCTTCTTGCCTCAATTAAAAAAATGAACATATACTTTCATATTAATTTAAAATTTGCGCACAGAGTAAACGTAGAAGCAAACGGAAATAAAATTTTGTTTTGCAAAAAACAACAGGTCAGCTATCGGCAACGAAACATATTTTTCTGTTTGCTTTGGTTTTTATGTTTCGTTTCATTCGGTGTGTTCTCTTGATTTACAAAACAAAAAAACACGTTTTGCTTTATCCGGTGTGTTTTCAGCCTAACTAAGTTTCAATATATCTATTAAAAGATTGTACCTACGAAACTTTTGTGAAAATCTCAGGATTTTCATCGATTGTTTGTTTTTCTGCAAGTTTGAGTAGCGCTTGCATGTATATATAAAAGTATTTACTTTTATCAACATTTATTCTCAAGATTTCAACTAAAAAAGTTGTACAAACCAAAATGAAAATCAAGCATTCTTTAATGATGTTTTATGCCATTCAAGTTCAAACTTGAATAACACTACTTTTGTGAATTTCTTTCATTAATCAAAACAAATTTACAAGATTCTTATCGAAAAAACTTTTATAAACCGCGCAATTGTATTGAATGTTTCTGTTTTCTAAGAAAATAACTTCTTTTATTAGTAATTTTCTTCTATCAAAACAAATTTCCAAAATTTCTTTTGCAAAACTTGTAAAAAACCTGTGCGAAAATCTTGCGAATTGTACAAATTGTTTTTCGTTTTGTAAAAAAATCCTGAAAATAACTTAATTTAATGAGTTATTCAGTTTAACATTATAAATTTTCAAGGTTTTGATTGCAAGACATGTTAAAAAATTAAAGTCATATTCATGCAACTCACATTTAATAATTATTTTCAATAAAAAGCCTGAAAATAAAAATGTCATAAATATATCTTTGGCAATTTTTTTTCATGTCTGAAAAATTTACGAAATCCCAGTGTAAGTGCAGGGTTAATCCACGTATCCCAATTTGATTGGATACCGCCAAAACTAACGCTGTCTGGATTCAACTCAATTTGTGTTGCCAACCCACCATTTGAAGATTAGAATCATAAAATGTATGCAATTTTACATACAGAATATGTTTGATGTTTCCATTTGATGACAAACTTTCTTCAAAATGATGTTTTTCATATTTTGTATGCAATATAACAATATTCTGTATGTAAAATGCCATAACATTTATGAAAAATTTCATCAAACGCAAAATCGAAACAGTAATTTTTTGTTTGCAAGTAAAATCTTACAAACTAAGGCTGAAAACACACCGGATCAAAAAAAAGTTAATGATTCAATAGTCAAAATAACATTTTTTATTTGAACACACACCAAGCGAAACAGAATAAAACAAAACACAACAAAACGTTATGTGCTTTTGTTTCGTTTGGTGTGCGTTGAAATGAAACAAAATACGAACTATCGTAAAAGCTTAACTCCGGCTGAAAGATTATAACTCTACGGCAAGTAATTACAAATAACAATTTTGTGTTTACAAAATAGACATTATGGAGTTATTTATAAGAAAAGAGATAAGCTTTTAATCTTGCCAATCTCCAGATGTCATAGTAGGAAGTAGCAATCCACAGCTTATCAATAGTAAGTTTATTGGCATGTTCCTTATCTTTATAAATATAGATAGCGCTTCTTGCCTCAATTAAAAAAATGAACATATACTTTCATATTAATTTAAAATTTGCGCACAGAGTAAACGTAGAAGCAAACGGAAATAAAATTTTGTTTTGCAAAAAACAACAGGTCAGCTATCGGCAACGAAACATATTTTTCTGTTTGCTTTGGTTTTTATGTTTCGTTTCATTCGGTGTGTTCTCTTGATTTACAAAACAAAAAAACACGTTTTGCTTTATCCGGTGTGTTTTCAGCCTAACTAAGTTTCAATATATCTATTAAAAGATTGTACCTACGAAACTTTTGTGAAAATCTCAGGATTTTCATCGATTGTTTGTTTTTCTGCAAGTTTGAGTAGCGCTTGCATGTATATATAAAAGTATTTACTTTTATCAACATTTATTCTCAAGATTTCAACTAAAAAAGTTGTACAAACCAAAATGAAAATCAAGCATTCTTTAATGATGTTTTATGCCATTCAAGTTCAAACTTGAATAACACTACTTTTGTGAATTTCTTTCATTAATCAAAACAAATTTACAAGATTCTTATCGAAAAAACTTTTATAAACCGCGCAATTGTATTGAATGTTTCTGTTTTCTAAGAAAATAACTTCTTTTATTAGTAATTTTCTTCTATCAAAACAAATTTCCAAAATTTCTTTTGCAAAACTTGTAAAAAACCTGTGCGAAAATCTTGCGAATTGTACAAATTGTTTTTCGTTTTGTAAAAAAATCCTGAAAATAACTTAATTTAATGAGTTATTCAGTTTAACATTATAAATTTTCAAGGTTTTGATTGCAAGACATGTTAAAAAATTAAAGTCATATTAATGCAACTCACATTTAATAATTGTTTTCAATAAAAAGCCTGAAAAAAAAAATGTCATAAATATATCTTTGGCAATTTTTTCTCATGTCTGAAAAATTTACGAAATCCCAGTGTAAGTGCAGGGTTAATCCACGTATCCCAATTTGATTGGATACCGCCAAAACCAACGCTGTCTGGATTCAACTCAATTTTTGTTGCCAACCCACCATTTGAAGATTAGAATCATAAAATGTATGCAATTTTACATACAGAATATGTTTGATGTTTCCATTTGATGACAAACTTTCTTCAAAATGATGTTTTTCATATTTTGTATGCAATCTAACAATATTCTGTATGTAAAATGCCATAACATTTATGAAAAATTTCATCAAACGCAAAATCAAAACAATAAACTGTGCAACTTGATATACACAAGAGTCAAGACATTTGTATGTCTGAACATGACCATCGGCAGGAAGCTAGTCGACCGAACATCAATGAATGCTTACATGTCACATTCGTTCAGTTCAAACCAATTTCAACTTGAGTAAGTATGGTGTCGCTTCGGCGTCGTTCTGTGTCTGTGGCCATTTGTAAAAGATTGTCTGTTGCTGCTGCTGCGCGTTTGTCTCGTTTGTCCGTCGCCATAATTTTATTAAAATTAAAATAAAAAAGTCGTCGTGGTTGTCTAATAGTGTGAAATAAAGAAAACCAAACATAAAAAAGGAAGAATTAACATTTAAAAAGGTAAGTTCTCAAAACTCTATTTGTACTTACGTATGTACTTACATATATATACGATAATATAATTCTTTCAAGGAAGGAATTTTGTGGGTAGTCTGTACCTACAAAATTCTTTTTTTTGCAATTAGTTTTTTATAAAAATAAGCAATTTAACCAGTATATTGGATCAGTATTGCTTATTTCTTACAAGTCTTAAATTTTAATCCCATTTAAACAAAAAAAAAAATTAGAGTTAAGCACGTGGTATCAAAAAAATATAATTGCACAAAAATATTTTGTACGTGTTGAAAACAATTTTTATATTTTACAAATAATAATTTTATCTTTTTTTCTTTTCATGTATTCTTAAAATTTCAATCAAAACGTTAACTGGAGGTACTCAGATCACAAGCAGATACCTAACCTGTTGATCATTTTTTACAGGAGCACCTACATATATTTTCGAAAAATCTTCAAATCAAGCTGTTCAAAATTCATCTTATTTCTGTTTAAGGAGCACCTATATAAATTGTCATCAGATTGAGGGTGAGTGTATTTAACAAAAATAAATTTAATTTCTTTAGAATATGATAAGTTTTTATTTTTATTATAAAGAATGCTCGTTGCATTTATATGTACCTACATAAGTAGGAACGTAAAAAAACATTTTGAAAACAATATACTTTATAAAACTAAGCATTACCAATATTGCGTTGATTGGTTTTGCTAGTTTTACGAAATAACGAAAAAAAAAATACTTTGCTAGTCAGTCAAAAACATTTTTCTTATCAGATTATTGAGTAGATAGATCTTATAATTTCAGAAATAATCCATGTCAATCGAGTTTTTAGCGAAGCTACAAGGAAGTTCAAACATACTTTTCTACTTTTATATACAACATAAATACTTTCGTCAATACAAATAGTTTTAAAACACATTCATTTTTGTTTAAGTAAGTTAGTAATTTTTCCAATTTTTTTTTGTTCTTAAATTTCGTGACCTGGAGGTACTCAGACCACAAGCAGAGGCTTAACCGGTTGATCATTTTGTTACAGGAGGGCCAATATGTTCTAAAAATCTTAAAACCCAGTTGTTCAACATTCATCTCTTTTTCTGTTTAGAGGGCATCTATACAAATTGTCATTGAATTGAGGATGAGCGTATTTACCATAACTTTTAATTTCTTTAAAATATGATAAGTTTTTATTTTTATTATAAAAATGCTCGTTGCATTTATATGTACCTACCTACATAAGTAGGAACGTAAAAAAACATTTTCAAAACAATAATTTATAAAACTAAGCATTACCAATATTGCGTTGATTGGTTTTGCTAGTATTACGAAATAATGGAAAAAAAAACTTTTCTAGTCAGCCAAAAATTTTTTCTTATCAGATTATTTAGTAGATAGGTCTTATAATTTCAGCAATATTCCAAGCATACCCATTTTCTAGCGAGTTACAAGGAAGTTCAATACATACCTACCTCTTTCCTTATCAACATATGTATATATTTTTTAAAACGAACTTTTGGTTTTTATCATATTTTAAAAACTTTTTTATTTATTTTGTTATGGTTGTAAAGTAGTAACTTTTTCATTTTTGTATTCGTTGTCAACTTAAAAAAAAGCGGTTTGCAGTCACATCTTGAATTTAAAATTGCTTTCAGAATATAGTTTTTCTTTAAAAAGCTCCTTTTGATATATATATATACATAATATTGATCTTTACAAATTCTTAAATTAAGTCCTTATCGTTTTTGATACTTTAAAATAATAAAAACCACTAGTTAAGTTCGACAGTTATCTAAGACATCGGTATCGGGGGAGGGAGGGGGAAGTGTATTTATCATACATTTTGATTGTTCTAAGAGGTGAATGGTTTTTATTATAAAAATGCTCGTTGAATTTTACCTGCATAAGTAGAAACGTAAAAAAATACATATCTTAAAAACAATTTTTAACAAAACTAATTAAAAATCTGTTTTTCTTTTCATGTATTCTTAAAATTTCAATCAAAACGTTAACTGGAGGTACTCAGATCACAAGCAGATACCTAACCTGTTGATCATTTATTACAGGAGCACCTACATATATTTTCAAAAAATCTACAAATCAAGCTGTTCAAAATTCATCTTATTTCTGTTTAAGGAGCACCTACATATATAAGTTGTCGTCAGATTGAGGGTGAGTGTATTTAAAAAAAATAAATTTAATTTCTTTAGAATATGATAAGTTTTTATTTTTATTATAAAGAATGCTCGTTGCATTTATATGTACCTACATAAGTAGGAACTGAAAAAAACATTTTGAAAGCAAAACTTTATGAAACTAAGCATTACCAATATTGCGTTGATTGGTTTTGTTAGTTTTACGAAATAATGAAAAAAAAACTTTTCTAGTCAGTCAAAAATTTTTTGTTATCAGATATATTTAGTAGATAGGTCTTATAATTTCAGCAATATTCCAAGCAAACCCATTTTCTAGCGAGTTACAAGGAAGTTCAATACATACCTACCTCTTTCATTATCAACATATGTATGTATTTTTTAAAACGATCTATTGGTTTTTATCATATTTTAAAAACTTTTTTATTTATTTTGTTATGGTTGTAAAGTAGTAACTTTTTCATTTTTTATTCGATGTCAACTTAAAAAAAGCGGTTTGCAGTCACATCTTGAATTTAAAATTGCTTTCAGAATATAGTTTTTCTTTAGAAAGCTCCTTTTGATATATATGTTTACATAATATTGATCTTTACAAATTCTTAAATTAAGTTCTTATCGTTTTTGATACTTTAAAATAATAAAAACCACTAGTTAAGTTCGACAGTTATCTAAGTCATCGGTATCGGGGGAGGGAGGGGGAAATGTATTTATCATACATTTTGATTGCTTTAAGAGGTGAATAGTTTTTATTATAAACATGCTCGTATTTATATGTACCTACATAAGTAGGAATGTAAAAAAACATTTTGAAAACAATATACTTTATAAAACTAAGCATTACCAATATTGCGTTGATTGGTTTTGCTAGTTTTACGAAATAACGAAAAAAAAAATACTTTGCTAGTCAGTCAAAAACATTTTTCTTATCAGATTATTGAGTAGATAGATCTTATAATTTCAGAAATAATCCATGTCAATCGAGTTTTTAGCGAAGCTACAAGGAAGTTCAAACATACTTTTCTACTTTTATATACAACATAAATACTTTCGTCAATACAAATAGTTTTGAAACACATTCATTTTTGTTTAAGTAAGTTAGTAATTTTTCCAAATTTTTTTTTTTCTTAAATTTCGTGATCTGGAGGTACTCAGACCACAAGCAGAGGCCTAACCGGTTGATCATTTTGTTACAAGAGGGCCAATATGTTCTAAAAATCTTAAAACCCAGTTGTTCAACATTCATCTCTTTTTCTGTTTAGAGGGCATCTATATAAATTGTCATCGAATTGAGGATGAGCGTATTTACCATAACTTTTTATTTCTTTAAAATATGATAAGTTCTTATTTTTATTATAAAAAATGCTCTTTGCATTTATATATACCTGCATAAGTAGAAACGTAAAAAAATACATATTTTAAAAACATTTTTAAACAAAACTAAGCATTATCAATATTCCGTTGATTGGTTTTACTTGTTTTACGAATTTTTTTTCCAGTATAGCTGAAATCATTTGTTATAGATCTTGTAATTTTACCAATCTTCTATGCATATCCATTTTTTAACGAATTTTCGAGTTAGTTAAAACTTCCCTACTTACTTTTTTGCCAACATTTATAAATATGTATATGAAAAGTAATTATTATTTGATTTTCAATTTTTTTCAACACATATGTATGTATTGAGTTCTTGTAATTTTATATTTATTTTCAAATTTCAATAAAAAATTGAATTGTAGGTATAAATCATAAGTTTAACTTTTCCTAAGAAGAATGGATGTAGGTATTTAAGTTCAAACATAATACTCGTATATATGTACATATATTTAAATCCTTTCAAAGAATGAACATGATTAAAATTCATTTATGGCTAGTATGTAACAAAATTCTTTTTATTTGGAAAGGATTCTGTATAACATAAATCATGTCAACAAAAATATTAAATCGGTTTTTCTTATATCAAAAATTTATAAGAGGAGTAGGTGGTAGCACTTATCTTATTCTTGATTATGTGTAGGAAAAAATTAAGCGTACACATGAGAAAACATTTTTTGAAAATATCTCTATACAAAACTATTCATTTTAGTAAACAAAAGCAGTACGTAAATATAAGATGGTATGATCACAATTCTTCCTTTTTTTACGGCATGATTGATTGTAAGATGCCCAGTCAGATACATACGAGTAGCATTTCTTATCGGATCATAAGACTTGTCATTTTAAGAATCTTCTTGTTAATAGAGCTGCGAGCTCTTTTTCAAAATAAAATTAACGTTTAATACATTTTTTAAGATTTAAACTTTTATTTTCTTCGTTTTATGCCTCACAAATTATTTACATTCATCTGATTAATTTTTTTTATCGTCCTTGAACATTCGCGTTGGCAATAAATTAGTTTAATAATTTAATGAAATAAGCTCCGATACAAATTGCAACCAAAAATTGCTTTTGTACTTGGAATAGATGGACCCAGCGCGTGCGGTATCTGGGGGGAAAGAGGCGTGGGATTATTTATTCAAAGTAGTAATTTTTTTATTTTATTTTTTTTTACGAAAATGCGATCTGCCAGCACATCATTAATTTTAAATTAATTTAAGAAAGTTTGTTTTTTTATTTAATTCAATCTAACTTGTTGGATAAAGCAGTAACTTAAAAAGAAACAAATGCACGAATGAACGCTATGATCGGTTTTGCTTGTGTTTTATAATTTCTTAATTTCTACTTCTATATGCAACCTTTATATTGTATTCTTTTTTTATCGTCTACCTCTAAAAACCTTGGGTGTTGGTTTTTTAATTAATGAAAATTTTTAGAAAATTTTCGACTTTTGACATTCTCGGAAACAATTTGATTAATTTTTTTGTTTAGACTAACGCTAATTTCAAAAGAATTAGGCATGATTCAATAAGAATATGTTGCGAATTTCTGTTTTATAGTCATCTACTCAAGAACGTTGCTGTATCTATAGTTTAAAAAATTACCTAGTTACCGAGTTACCTAGTTCTTGTAATCAGGTAACGATAGCTATAATAGTTACACATTGTGTGTTTCATTATCTGTTACTTCCTACCGAACAAGTCATTAACCTCTAAAAATATTTCAGATATTTTATAATGTCGTGCTTCGTTTGCAAAAAAGAGTTTGACCACATTGATATTCTTATGCATCATCTTCGAAAAAAGCATGACTTGAATTCCAACAGTACTTTTCGTTGTTTTGACAAAAAATGTTCCCTATTGTTCATGAGTTCCTCCAGTTACAAGAGACATATAAGACGCTTACATGTTAAAGCATTCAAACCTACAGAAGTTGAAAAACAAATAACGCCTAATGCTGAAAAGATAAATGAAAGCTCCGTCTTGATTCAAAATGAAATCATACTTGATAGTTCTTTAGCGAATTCAGCTTCAACAGAAATAAATTGTGGCAAAGAAAAAGTATTTGAAAAAGAAATTGCGATAAAAAAGCTTTTGGAAAGCGCACTCAAATGGTCAATATCATTACACTCGAATGACAATTTTTCAAGGAAAGATGTTTACGAAATACAGAAAGGTTCCTTAAATTTCATTATCAAACCACTTCTAGAAATTTTTGATAGCTTTGCTAGGTGCAAACTACAGTCAAATGAAGTCATTTTAAATGAAATATGTAGTGTGATTAATGCATGTACAAATCCATTCGAAAAATGTGATTCAGATTATCTTTTAACTCAATGTCTTAGAAAGGGTGGATACATGGACGATGTAAATGAGTTTGTGATTAATAATGAAATAAATATCAATCATCGTAATGGGGAGTTAAATTTGCAGGAAGTTATTAACAAAGCCGTTGTATTACCGCTTCGTTCACAATTCAGAGCATTATTTGAAACTGAAAACTTTCTTTCTAATATGTTAAGTTACATGAAATCTTTGGAAAAAAGTAATCAGTTCATTAATTTTGTTCAGGCAGAACTGTGGAAAACAAAGTGTAAATTGTACCCAAACAAAATACTTGTTCCATATTATTTGTATGCAGACGAATTTGAAATTAACAACCCCCTCGGATCTCATTCCTCAATACACTCTATCTGCAACTTTTATTATTCATTTGCATGTATGCCCCTTAATGAAGCAAAACTAGAAAACATATTTTTAGCAGCAGCAATCAAATCGAAAGACATTAAAAAATACGGGAACGAAAAATGTTTGCAACCCCTCATAAATGAGTTAAAATTTCTTGAAGAAGAAGGTATCCTTGTAAGGCCACCCGATGGGGATACATTCCACGTTCACTTTATTTTGGGTCTTATACTTGGTGATAACTTAGGCCTTAACACATTACTGGGTTTCAGCAAGTCGTTTTCTGGAACATTTTGTCGATTTTGTCGCTTGAATAAAGATGAATGCAGTGAAACTTGTACGGAAAATTCTGATAAACGGAGAAATATAAGTAACTACAACTTTGACCTACAAAAAAATAATCCCAAAGAAACTGGTATTAACAGTGAATGCTGTTTTAATGACATCCCCTCATTCCATGTTGTTGAAAACTTCAGCGTGGATGTTATGCATGACATTTTTGAAGGAATATGCCATTACGATCTTTGTCACGTAATAATTCATTTCACTCAAATAAAAAAATATTTTTCATTAGAAACCTTAAACAAAAGAAAACAAACATTTGAATACGGTCCTATAGAAATAGGAAATGCTTCGAATGAAATACATCCAACTCATTTAAAAAAGCGCCATCTACGAATGTCAGCAAGGGAAATGCTTACTTTTGCTCAGTTGCTGCCTCTTATGGTAGGAGATATGGTGCCATTAAAAGATGACGTTTGGAACTTTCTTTTAAACCTTCTAGAAATAATTAATATAGTACTATGCTTTGAGATCTCAGATGAGTCGATATCAACATTGAGGAGCAAAATAAAAACGCATAATGAACAATATCTTCAACTTTTCCAAGACAAATTAAAACCCAAATTCCATATTATTACACACTATCCAACAATATTACAAAAATCAGGACCATTAAGAAAATATTGGTGTTTTAAATATGAAGCGAAGCACAAAAGCTTTAAATTATATGCCCATGCTATAACTTCCAGAAAAAATATATGCCTTACATTAGCAAAAAAATTTCAGCTTAAGTTTGCCAATAGAATTTTAAATTTTAAATATAACACCGTTAAATGTGTAGTTTGGAAGAAACACAACACGCCTAGTGGCTTGATTTCATTAATAAGCAACAAATTGGAGGTTCAGAAAGAACGACTGAACTTTTGGTGTGAAGCAGAATACAATGGCATTGAATATAAAAGCGGTTATTACGTGTCCAGATTAACTAATGATTATAATATATACGTAATTATAAATTTCGTTCAAAACGAAGAAGACATTAGTTTATTCTGTCAAAAATTAAATGAAATTCACTACCGACCACACTACATGGCGTTTGAAGTCGATGCTTCTTTTCTGGGTGAATATTTTATTTTACACTTTGAGGAATTAATTGGACCTCCAGCAACAGTAATAAAAACTCCGAAAGGGAAAACTATGATGCACATAAAAGAATACTTTCTACCATAAGAAAGTTGAAGGAACTTGAAATAAAATGTGTTAATAGTAATTGTGTGGGTTTTCAAAATTTCATTATTATACAAACATTTGTATACTTTCAGTTCCGTTCACTCGACAAGAAAATCATTTAATTAAACAATGAATGAAAGCATAGAAGGCAGAAAAAGCCCTAATCAATCCCAAACCTACTTGTACATAGAAAATTCACCAAATTATGGAAGACCCACAGTAGATATTGTTGAAAACATATCTTTTAACAGCTCAGAGAACAATTTACTCGGATCACTTGAATGCTTCAATCAACAAGAAAGAAAGTGCAATATAACGTCCCTAAAACACAACGACGGTCAGGATTTAACTTCTTCTAATCTGCAATTCGACCATTCTCAAGATGCTTTGCGAAAACTTCTCAAGTCATGGAATTTAGATCATTTAACAGAATTCTTAATATGTGAGTCTACTTTATCACTTTAAAGCATAATATGTAAAAACTATCACACAATAGCTATCAATTATCACTTATGCAAGTAAATTAAAAAAAAACTCCGTAAAACTTGATTTAGTTTTAGAATGAAAATGAAAATTGTTGACTTAGTTTTCAAAGGTTAATATTATAAATATATAGTAATAATAATCTGTACACACGCTTTTGTTGAATCATTTATGAATCCTGCACCTTCTGAAATTCTAATTTTTTTAAAAATTATTTTAAATATAGCTGAAAAAATCACCATCGGCATTTTGGAAGTAATCAAACGACACCACATAAATATGCTTTTCAAAGACCAAAAAATTGGTGATCTAGTGGTGTTCGAAGAAAATTTAATAGAATGGCGTTCAAGATCATCCTTGTTTGTAGACGAAGAGGATAGTGAATGTAGTAGTTCTTTAAAAAGAAATCTGAGTTCTGTATCACCCATCACACCATCTAGCTCAAGAGGACCTACTTCACCAGAAGCCATAGAAGTGTCAGTACATTTATCAGACATATTGAATGATTCCAATAAATCAAGTATTATGACGCGTTACTATGAGCGGCATTCTAAGTTACTGGCAGAACACAGATCTATATTGATAAGCATAATATGCTGTTATTTTGAAGAAAATAATCTTCACATGTCCTTGAAAACCAGTTATAGATTAGAAAATGAAATTCTTAATCGTTTTCCTGGAGAAAAACTGGAATACTACCGTGTGGGAAGACGGGGAAAAATATATGCCAAAGCTTGTAATGACAAGAGGAGTTATCGGTCGCTTCTTAAACGGACATTAGCTTTGGATGCGGATGCGTCTGACAGCCCTGATGTTGAACCACCAAACCCACGTAATAAACAGTTCTGTAAGTAACTTTAAAGCACGTTTTAATACAAGAACTTTGCTTAAACTTTAGACAAATTTTAAAACCATTCAACCCTACCACTTAAAGTTAAATTTACTTTAGTTTAAATAAAATTGATAAAACTTACTGCAAGAAATATGTAGTTTCATAATATGAGAAATCAAATTTCCGAATAAATATGTTCAAACATAACTATAAACAATCAAGCATACTAATTAAATGAAATAATTGTACTTCTTTTTTCCTAAAAAGCCATAAAAAAGGCCGAATGCGGAAAAAAAGAGTATTGTCAAATTGACAGTTTCGAGTTCAAATTAAATTCCTATTTATGAGAAAATTCAATTTAAATTAAGGAGTTACTGAATTATTAGCTATTGCATAGATCCATTCTTATTACTTAGCACTCTTTTATGTTTTTATGTTCTATGTATAAAATTAAGTACCTATCCCAAAATTTGCAAATAAACATGAGAATATAATCTAAATATTATTAACCAACAGGTCCAGAAACTGATGCAGAGGAGTGCATACGTAGCTTAAAGTATGACAACTTATCAGTTGCGGAATTTGACAGCTGTTGGCAGGCATGCAGTCAATATAGGATGCAAAACGTGCAGCAAGCAAGTTCTTTGCATGATATTTTTGCAAAATGGCCGGAGTATAAGACCCCAACTGGTTTTCGATTAGTAAGTTTTATTTGAATTATAAAAACCATATATATTTATATTTTAAAATACCGCTAAGTATTCAAATATTTACTAAACTAATTCAAAATAACAGTATTTAAACAAGTAAAACGTAAGAAAAGTACTTGAAACTCTTTTTTTATAAAAAAATATCGAAAAAAGCGAAGTAAAACGGAAATAGACAAACACTTTTTACTTTATATTTAAATTGAAAGCAATACAAAAATATTGGATCTGTGCTTCGATTAAATTAAGTTCTTTTATATAAAAAATTTTATTTAATCAACAATTTAAATTTCAATTAATATACATATATAGGTATGTATACTTTGATACAAAAAATTAGATTCGTAACGAAAAAGAAATCCTGAAATGTTCTTTCCTCTTTTCTACCCAAAAATCTGTGAAAAAAGACAACTGCGGAAAGAAGAGTGTTGTCAAATTCACAGTATCAAGTTCACATCAGGAATTCTTATTTATGGGTAAATACGAGTACATACAGCAGATTGACGACCACATATCTTTTTTGAAGAGCAAAGGTGAAAGCATTCAGCCGTTTATGCTTGGTTTAGGTGACAGCGACTCAGAAAATATATTAAACTTTTATATATATGTAGATGGAGTTAAGTTTCTTTTCAACTGCTTCTTAAGGCTCAACAAAACACACCGGATCAAGCAAAACGTTTTTGATTCTATAGTCAAAAAAAACATTTTTTATTTGAACCACACCAAGCGAAACAGAATAAAAAAAACAAAATGTTTTGTGCTTTTGTTTCCTTTGGTGTGCGTTGAAATAAAACAAAATACGAACTACGAGTATCGTAAAAGCTTAACTCCGGCTGAAAGATAATAACTCTACGGCAAGTAAATACAAACAACAATTTTGTGTTTACAAAATAGACATTATGGAATTATTTATAAGAAAAGAGAAAAGCTTTTAATCTTGCCAATCTCCAAGTGACATAGTAGGTAGTAGCAATCCACAGCTTATCAATAGTAAGTTTATTGGCATGTCCTTATCTTTGTAAATATAGATAGGGCTTCTTGCCTCAATTAAAAAAATGAACATATACTTTCATATTAATTTAAAATTTGCGCACAGAGTAAACGTAGAAGCAAACGGAAATAAAATTTTGTTTTGCAAAAAACAACAGGTCAGCTATCGGCAACGAAACATATTTTTCTGTTTGCTTTGGTTTTTATGTTTCGTTTCATTCGGTGTGTTTTGCGCCACAAGAAAGTAGGCAATTATCGTCAACGACCCTTGTTCGAAACAGTTTTGTTGCATTCGGTGTATGTTGCTCTCATACAATGGCATGTACTCGTATTTTCGACAACCACCACCGAAACTCTTCAAAACAAAAACGTGTGTTTTGTTTGGTGTGTGTAGTCTCATATGAAACAATGTTCTCTTGATTCACAAAACAAAAAACACGTTTTGCTTTATCCGGTGTGTTTTCAGCCTAAGAGTAGTTGATATTTGTTTTAAGACTTTCCATTTGTTTAATTTAGAATATGCTCCTGCCTGCTCTCAATTTTGGGCATTTATAGAAAATCACTTTTATGATATGAAAATTACAAAAAATATATCATCTAAAATGTTTGTACTTTCACTAAACAAACAAGTTAAGCGTAAAAAAAGTACTTGAAACTCTTTTATTAATAAAAATCATCAAAAAAAGCGAAGTAAAACGGAAATAGACAAACACTTTTTACTTTACATTTAAATTGAAAGCAATACAAAAATATTGGATCTGTGCTTCGATTAAATTAAGTTCTTTTATACAAAAAAATTTATTTAATCAACAATTTAAATTTCAATTAATGTCATAGGTATGTATACTTTGATACAAAAAATTAGATTCGTAAGGAAAAAGAAATCCTGAAATGTTTTTCGTGATTCTGTCCCAAACCCATATGTTTCAAATATTCCTTAAGAAACCGTCAATTTAAGGTTTTAAAAACTCAAGTACCTTAATTAACCTACATATACTTTTTTCTTTTTTATTTTTATTTTTTATTTTTTTTTTATTTTTTTTTTATTCTATCTATAGTCTGATGTATATATATCGAATTTTACATGATTTAAATTTTATTAATTAATTCTCCAGATTGACAAGGATTTTGCAACAATTTATGGAAGTCGTCCGGGAATACTTGGTAGATGGCCAGAACAAGCTAGTTCATTAATAAATTTTCTCTTGAAGCAAACCCAATCGAGAGATAAAAAAATGAGAGCAATTTTGGAATCGATAAATCAAGAAGATGTTAACAGCGGTAATTAGTTTTCTTTATTTTTTCCTTTATAAGTATTTGGTTGAGCAAAACATAAATTCTCGTCCGCAGAAATTATGTTATGTTTACCACTAATACTTTTAACTATGCTAGGTATTCCGTTTAGAATAAAATTAGGTTAAGAACTAACAACTTTTTATCTTACTTTACCATTAATTTATAAAAAAAAATTTCTGAATTCTATTTCCAGATGCAACAGCAGTCAAATTATTATGGTGCCTGCACTTTTTCCTCTTTCCTACCCAAAAATCTGTGAAAAAAGACAACTGTGGAAAGAAGAGTGTTGTCAAATTCACAGTTTCAAGTTCACAGCAGGCATTCCTATTTATGGGTAAATCCATACAGGAGATTGATGACCACATATCTTTTTTGAAGAGCAAAGGTGAAAACATTCAGCCGTTTATGCTTGGTTTAGGTGACAGCGACTTAGAAAATATATTAAACTTTTATGTATATGTAGATGGAGTTAAGTTTCTTTTCAACTCCTTCTTAAGAGCAGTTGATATTTGTTTTAAGACCTTCCATTTATTTAATTTAGAATATCCTCCTGCCTGCTCTCAATTTTGGGCATTTATAGAAAATCACTTTTATGATATGAAAATTACAAAAAATATATCATCTAAAATGTTTGTACTTTCAGAACAATTGAATCACCAATTGGAAGAAGGAGATATATATATCTGATTTAATTGTTGGGAAAACGCAAAAAACTGAATAATTTATTTGTGTTCTAAGATGCATTTATAAAATCACCATCGGCCTAACCAATGGGTCTAGATATACAGATGACATTTGCATCAAAATGTCATTTTTGGAAATTTTTGCACTTATTCCCTTGTTCCAATTGGTGATTCAATTGAAGAGTCCTTCAGCTTAAATCTTGTGCGTTGATCGTAGATTTTAATATGTTTGACAATCATTTTTTATTCAGCTATACCGTGTTGTACCGGTAATGTACATAAAATTGATGAATATGTTAATCAAGCATTAGCCTTAAGCCATTAATGTAAATACTAAATTTGACGAAAATAATAAGTTTAAAATTGATAAAAAGTATTGTTTTCAATGAAATATTTAAGCTTTTCAGGAAATCGAAAAGAAGAAGAAATGGAACTATTTCGAAGATACATTTTGAAAGTCGGTATGGGTAAGCTAACAAAATTTACATATATTTTATATAATCTTTCATGAAATACATACATGCATACACATACTTTAATATAAAATAATAACCTAATTATTTTCTATATAATCTTTTCTTTCAAGTAATCTATGATTGAAAACATGCGGATTATGAATATTTTATGGTTGTGTGTCTTATTTCATAGAATTTCTGCATCCTTTCATATTTCGTATGAAAAATTACAACAAAACTGTTATTTACCATACGAAGTATGAAAAACTGCATTAATTTTATGAAATAATGCATATCTAAATCGTGCGAAAATATTCATATTTCATATGATTGCATTCATAGATTTCACGAAATTTCATTCATATGATGCATTTATTTTTTCATACATTCTATGAAAAAAAATAATGCATCGTATGAAAGAAAACATACATTGTATGTAACTATTCATACGATGTATTACAAGTTTCATATGTTCTATGAAGACAATAATGCATCGTATGTATGATTACATACAATTTATGTAACTTTTTATGCGTTCCATAACAAATTTCATAGATTCTATGCAAAAAATCATAAATTGTATGCCTGTATTCATAGATTTCATGCAAAATTACATAAATTGTATGTAACTTTTCATACGATGCATTACACATTCTATGCAAAAAATCATAAATCGTATGAATATATTCATAGATTTCATGCAAAATTACATAAATTGTATGTAACTTTTCATACGATGCATTACACATTCTATGCAAAAAATCATAAATCGTATGAATATATTCATAGATTTCATGTAAAATTACATAAATTGTATGTAACTTTTCATACGATACATTACAAATTTCATAGATTCTATGCAAAAAATCATAAATTGTATGAATATATTCATAGATTTCATGCAAAATTACATAAATTGTATGTAACTTTTCATACGATGCATTACACATTTCATAGATTCTATGCAAAAAATCATAAATCGTATGAATATATTCATAGATTTCATGCAAAATTACATAAATTGTATGTAACTTTTCATACGATGCATTAAACTTTTCATAGATTCTATGCAAAAAATCATAAATCGTATGAATATATTCATAGATTTCATGCAAAATTACATAAATTGTATGTAACTTTTCATACGATGCATTAAACTTTTCATAGATTCTATGCAAAAAATCATAAATCGTATGAATATATTCATAGATTTCATGCAAAATTACATAAATTGTATGTAACTTTTCATACGATGCATTACACATTCTATGCAAAAAATCATAAATCGTATGAATATATTCATAGATTTCATGCAAAATTACATAAATTGTATGTAACTTTTCATACGATGCATTACACATTCTATGCAAAAAATCATAAATCGTATGAATATATTCATAGATTTCATGCAAAATTACATAAATTGTATGTAACTTTTCATACGATGCATTACACATTCTATGCAAAAAATCATAAATCGTATGAATATATTCATAGATTTCATGCAAAATTACATAAGTTGTATGTAACTTTTCATACGATACATTACAAATTTCATAGATTCTATGCAAAAAATAAAAAATTGTATGCCTGTATTCATAAATTGTATGCAAAGTTACATCAATTGTATGTAATTTTTCATACAATGCATCACAAATTTGATATATTCGTATGAACATATTCATAATTACTATGCCTGTATTCATAAAGTTTATGCAAGATTACATGCGAATCTTATGTATATATTGCATACATCTTATGAAACTTTACAACAATCATATGAAAGAAAACATCAAAAAGGAGGGGAAATGGATTTTTTCACGTGATGTAACTATTTCATACATTTTATGATTTCTGTCATACGATGATGATTGCTGTCATACGATGATGAAATGGAAATCATAAATCGTATGAAATCGGTCATCAGCTCAAATCTAATGCAAAAATTCATCAATCGTATGCCATTTTTCATTGGATTGATGGACATATTTTTTTCGGTGTAGATTTCTCTATCAAAGGCCCTGCCAGCCAAATGAAATCTAAGAAGTTAGCGAACTATTCTCTCATTAATCAAGCTTAGGTTTTTTAATATATATTTTGCACGACTTAAAGGGATTATGACTACCCTTAAAATATTTGAGCATAGTGCGAGCGTTTAAGGAAAGGTGGAGAGGATTTAAAAACAGATACCGATGCACATTGGTTTTGAGTCTGTTAAAGAATTCCACATTCGTGAGGTGCAGCTAGGGAAAGAATTTCTGGATTTAACCGTGCGTCCGAACTATGGCCAAATGGTGAACTGATGTGCACTCCCTGAAGCCAACATTCTAGACTTGTTTATTATCTTTGACTCTGTAAAATACACCATAAAAGTTTTATCAGACCATTGCATTGTGTCATATATGCGAATTTCTCGTGTCAGCAAACCCCAGTTAGAGAAATAATTCCTAAGAGAAACGTTTGGCAATACGAGAATGCCAACTGGGACGGTCTCAACGATTTTTTCAGGAACTTTAAATTTTCGCTATGGTTTCTCGAAAGTGACGTGCACTCCAGTGCAAATAGGGTCACAAATTTAAAGAAATTTTATCCCGAATAGGGAAAAGCTATCAAACCCAAAGAGAATTAATGGTTTGATTTGAGCTGTAAGGAAAGATTCCATCATAAAGCCAACCCTAATGAGGGAAACTGGAATAAGTTCAAACAAGTTAGAAAGACCTGTAAAGATCATATTCGACACACCGAATTCTTGCATGCCCAAAAATTACAGCAAAACATACTGCAATGTCCCAAAGGTAGTAAGAATTTTTGGTCAATTATAAGATACGTAACAAATACTACTTCGTCTTCGGTTCCTAAAAATAAATATAAATATTGTGGTGCAACAGCTCGAAGAGAACCAGGACCTAGTGACTTACAACTCTCAACCATTTCCGTGTGTGTATGATACTCGTACCATGAATGGAGGGGACCTACAATTTTCTGCCGATTCCGAACTGCTAATGAGCAGCACTTTTCATGACAAGAGATAATCTTAGGGGATTTGGCAATTCCTCGTAAGACGCAGTATACATACCCAATCGAACCCAAGACCTTCTGCATGACAGTCCAACGCACTAACCATTATGCCAAGAGGTTCCTATGCTCGTTTTCAAATCTCAGCTCACAAGAAAAAAACAATTTGCATGTAAGTCTAACTTTCTTTTTCGAAAGGTCATTTATCAAAAATGTAAGAAATAACTATAAGGCTTGCTTTGGGGATTTTTGTGTATATAAATATTTTTTTATATTGTCTAGTCCATCTGATTTCCTTGACTTAAGGTTTGAAACAGTACGTTGGGGTACAGCTGGGAAATCGTCCATTGACAGATGAGTAGAGTTGTACTTCTGAAATTTTACGGGATTAGCGATCTTTGGCCTGATTGTGAGCTTGAGTACGATGACTCGCGAAACTAAAACGGAACGTTCGAAAACTCTCGCGAAACTGAAATTGAGCGTTCCGAAACATATGAGTGCGAGACCGCTGGCGGTGTCGCTGCAAACGGGCAGACTTTTTACCACGTATATAATATAGGTATAAAGTATGTACAGTAGGTAAAGTAGGTAACCGCCAGCGGTCTCGCATATCATATGTTTCGGGACGCTCCCTTTCAGTTTGGCGAGAGTTCCTGAACGTTCTGTTTTATATTTATTTATTTATTTATTTATTTCGTCTATAAGTACATAAACTTTCTTAGACATAGATATATATAAAATAATGTTAAGTAATAAGTATCCAGTATAAATATAAATTCTATTAATCTATTACAATTGAGTTCATGATAGTTTTTTTGAATATTTCTTTTGAACTTTCAAGTTCGATTACATGGGCATATTTATTAAAAAAATGGCAGGCTCTAGTAACCGGTTCATTAATTCCGTAATTTGTCGAATGATGTGATATGAAGAAAAATTGATTATCCCTTGGTCTGAGACAACGTCCCGGTGTATGTCTTATAAATAATTCACTTAACGGAGCACAATTAATATGACCTGTTATTACATCTCTTGCAAATGAAACCAAGTAATAGATTCTTCTAGTTTCAAGAGGTTTTATATCCATCAACGTACATCGATCTCTATAAGTTGGTAAAGGCAGGGTCCATTCTAGTTTATGAAGCGAATATTTCGTGAATCTTTTCTGAATTCTTTCAATTCTATTAGACGCATTTCTGTAGTAAGGAGACCAAACTACTGAGCAGTATTCCAAAATCGGTCGAACAAAACTAATAAAAAGTGATTTAATTGTAACTATAAGGACACTTAAATTCCTTAGAATTCCTAAACAAAAATCCAAGCATAGAATTGCCTCTGGACACAATATAATCAACATGCATTCTGAAATCCAGTCTGGAGTCGAAAAAAACTCCTAAATCCTTATGATTTGAAACTCTTTGGAGAACGTTCTCGGATATATAGTAGTCAAATAAAATTGGATTAAAAGACCTAGTAAATGTTAGAATAAAACATTTTTTTACATTTAAATCAAGCTTATTGGACAAACACCATTTTGACAGAGAAGTCACATCTTTTTGGAGTTGCATGCAATCCGTAATTGAATTGATTGCTCTGTATATTTTAAAATCATCAGCAAATGAAAGACAATAGGAGTCTAAAACGAAGCTAGGTAAGTCATTAACAAAAAGTAAAAACAGGAGTGGACCCAGATGACTTCCCTGAGGAACTCCAGAGTCATTAAAAATTTGGTCAGATTTAGTTTGTCCGATTTTAACTATTTGAACTCGATTCACAAGATAATTTTTAATCCAGCTGAACATCTGAGAGTGAAAACCAAGAGATTTAAGCTTTAACAAAAGTAGTTTATGGCTAACTCTATCAAATGCTTTAGAAAAGTCAGTATATATGACGCCAACTTGGCTCCTTTTTTCAATTGTGTTTATACAGAAGTTGGTAAATAATGCAAGGTTAGTTGCTGTAGATTTCCCAGTAACAAAACCATGTTGAAAAGGCGAGATATGTGCTTTAACTGCATCATACATTTTAATTTTAACTAAGGATTCGAAAATCTTGGGAATCAATTGAAGTTTTGCAATAGGCCTATAGTTTTCAATTGATTGTTTTGAACCTGATTTATGAATTGGAGTTATGTATGAACTTTTCCAAGCATCCACAAAAATTCCTTTTTCGAGAGACATGTTGAAAATTATATGAAGCGCTTTAGATAAATTGGACCTACATTTTTTTAAGAAAATTTCAGGAATATTGTCAGGGGGCAGACTTACACTATTCTCCAATTTGCAAAGCGCGGAGAAAATTTCTTCTTCTGACAGATATAATATACCTATATCAGTTAAAGCAGGAATGTCATAATTAATTACAGAGTGATCTAGATTCGATATAAAGTTCGAACGAAAAAATGATGCAAACAAATTACATATTGTATTAAGATCACTACTTCCAATACTTTTGTAAGTCATGTAAGTAGGAATACCAAATGATTTTCGCTTGGAATTTATATATTGCCAAAAACATTTTGAATTAGTTTTAATATTTGATTCTAAAGACCAAACATTGTCTGTACATGAATTTTTTAAGAAAATCGTATTCTCTACGTAAACGACAATACTCGCTTCGAAAACTTATATCGACCCTACTCGTTTTATCCATTTTCATCATTAAATTCTTTAATCTGGACAAACTTTTCGTATACCAAACGGGTTTATTATTTTTCTTCATCCGTTTAATAGGAACATGGTTAGAGAAAGCTTCGTATAAAATGTAAAGAAAAGCCTTATAATTACTTTCTACATCATGGAAACATAATATCGACATCCAGTCAACATTTATTAAAAAGTTATTTATACCAATGTAATCGGCCTTGTTAAAGTCATATTTATAATTAACTTCACTTTTTGAACGATTAAAATTATTAAATGTGATCAATTTTAACTCTAATCGCAGTGCTTTATGGTGAAAACTATTATTTAATAGAGGTAAATCCTCTTCAGTTAAATTTATTTCTAGGTCTTCTTGTACAAAAACAAGGTCTAAAATTCTTCCAATAGAATTAACAATATTATTCATTTGAATACAATTAAGAGCTGACATAGTATCTACAACAATGGTCTCGTTTTCATTTAAAACATTATAAGGTAGAAGAGCTTTATCTTCCTCAGAATAAATCCAAACTATATTGCTTAAATTATTTGGCCAAAAGTTTGGATTGAAAATAAAGTCGAATGATTCAGCTGGAATGCCAACTTTAAAATTAACCTTTTTAAGTTGGTCCAATTTCACATCTTTCCCTACTAACTTGAAGCAAGATATTAACGAAGACTCAATACCACTAGATAACGAAATATACTCAATTATTGATTCAGTACTTGTTGTAGGACGGAAACTGGATAAATGCAGCCATTTTCGAGTCTGAATAATAGAATCACCGAAAATTCCACCATCTATAATTTTATTGCCCGATATTTCTTTAGTATTTTTATTTTTTGACTTGGCTTCATTCCATCGACCTTCAGTGTATTCTTCAGTAGTATTAGCAATTTTGGGAATATCATTCACATTAGGACAATCAGCAGTCGCGTTTTTGACTGTATTAGTTTCACCCGATACATTGTTTGGTCCATTTCCAACAACACCTATTACCGCATGTGCATTGAAGACTTGAGAAGGAGTAGGAACAAGATCAACCTCAACAGCAACAACACCGGCAGCAACAGCAACATCATCAGCACCAGCAACATCAACGTGGCTACACTCAGCAGCATCACCACCACCAACAGCAATCGTATCATCCACATCATCAACAACAACAACTACAGCATCATTCCTATTAACATCATGGTCTTCCACAAAATCAACCTCCTTCATATTCACTTTTTCAGGGTTACGTTGATTAGAACCAATGCATAATTTCTCATCAGTTTTGTCTGAACCAGCAGACAAGGCAGATGCTGCTACATTAGCAAACGAAACTCCGTTTTAGTTTCGCGAGTCGCGCGACAATAACGGAATGCACCCTAACATTCGACGGAAACGTTATTCTAGTCTCAGCCAGCTGAATATTTTTGCTCCCTCCCGAATCACAGAGTCATTTCGATTGTGTTGTTTATCGTTTAAATACTTTCGAATCTTCTAAAACTAAACACTTAGTACTTCACCCAACCTTTGAACTAGTTTTTGAAAACGAAAAGAGTGAAAGAAAGCGGTGCGAAATACCGCAAGAAAAAGGCTAAGAAAGAAGCAGATGCAAAGAAGTCTCAAGGTGTATTACTGAAATATTTCAGTTCTAGTTCTGATTCGAAAGCCATTTTAACTTCATTGGAATGCATTCATGGGAATGCATATGTAACTTATTTTACAGGCAGAAGAAAAAGAAGTGCCTGCCTTCGAAGATGGAAGTCGTTCTGGTCCCACCACAGAGCAGGGTCAAGACTCAACAGAAGTACCTCAAGCATCTAGTCACAAGCCTGCGGAATAAGTGAACCTAGATGTTGCCAAAGAAGATATAATTGAAATCGAGCCTTCTGCTCCTGCCGAAGCCAAAGATGTGAATCTCGACGATGTGGGTTGCTGAGTTCTACTATGACCGACGAAGTCAGAAACCTTCTTGTACGTCGCGGATCTGACTCAGCACAGCATATCGATTGTTCGCTCAGGGACTTCAACGAAAGGCGGTACCTGAAAACTAACCAGAGAGTGGTTCTAGAAACCATTGACTAATGGTGAAAAGGTTCTCCGAACATGGATGGTGTACTCGCCTTTGAAGCAATGCTTGTATTGTTTCAGTTGCAAGCTGTTTGGCAATTCCAGCTCGACCTTCGCATCTGAAGAAGGATTCAACAAATCCAAGAATCGGAGACCATGAGAACAGCCTGGACCATGAGCAGAGCTTCTTGAAATGGAAGGAGTTGGAAGTTCACCTGAACCGTAAGGCAACCATCGATCAGAAACAACAAGAAGTTTTCGAAAGTGAGAGAAGAAGTGGAGGGATGTACTGTACCCGTTGCTGAATATTATCCAGTTCTTAGCCAAACAGAATCTGGCCTTCAGAGGACATCGAGAAGACGTTCCAGGAGATGATAGTGGTAATCGCGGGAACTTTCTGGAGTAAGTGCACTTCCTAGCTAAATATGGACCCCTTCTAATGGAACACCTGACAACGATAAAGTTGGAAGCAAGTGTACCAGTTTCGTATCTATCTCCATATACCCAGAATTAATTGATGAACTTGCTGGGCAGCAAATTCGAACCACCATCATCCTTCGCATTCAAGAAGCTAAATATTATTACGTAATCTTCGACAGTACACCAGACATCTCCCACAAAGACCAAATGAGCCAGGTTCTGCGATACGTACATATCGAAGGAGAAAAGTTTGCCGTGGTAGAATCATTCATCGACTTCTTCGAACCAAAGGGAAAAAATGTAGAAGATCTCAGCAACGATATAATCGCGAAGATAATAGTTCTTGAGGTAGTGGAAGAATTGACGGATTTATCTTAAACTTCCGAAACAAGATCGGGAGTCAGTCTTCTTCTGACAGCCACGCAGTCATTCAACTTCCTCACTTTTCTTGGCTTTGCCTGTAGCAACCAGGACTGAGTGTGGATAAGTATGCTCAGAAACTCTGCGCTTTAAAAGCTCTCCTAGTTGAGAGCAGAGACCGTTTCGTGTAAGCCGCAACCGACTTTGCTAAGACTCTCTGCGACAAACTCGGAATCGAACTCAAAACGAGAAGAATTCGCAGGTAAAAACGCATGCATGGTGATGAATCCGCAGATGCAACTTTGTCTCACGAGCAGGAACTCCGTCGAGAGGTGTTCGCATCATTTGACAAGATTATTCAAGAAATGATGACTCGATTCCAGTAAGTTCAAGAAATAGCGGACAAGTTCGGATTTTTGACGCCAGCGAAACTTTTGGACAGCAAGTATGAGTGTGATCTTTCCCATGTATTAGAAGATATCGACAAGGATGAGTTTCAGATAGAGCGGAAGCGTCTCCAGCAGTTTGTCGCCAGTTCTGAATTAGAGGAAGCATGTAAGGGGCAAAGGCCACTGGAGCTCCTCCAGTTCATTAAAAAATTGTATCTGAAAATTTCGGCTCCAAATATAGTCATCTTGATTCTTATATATTTGACTTTGGCAATTAGTGTCGCTAGTTGTGAGAGAAGTCTTTCGAAGTTGAAGCTAATCAAAAATTATCTCAGATCCACTATGAGCTCCACTAGACTATCAAACTTGGCTATATTGTCGATTGAACAAGAATCGGCCGCAAATATTGATTTTGACAAAGTTATTTCTGACTTCGCTGCTCGCAAGGCCCGTAGAATCCATTTGTGAAACCGCTGATCCTATTTTACCTTCAATAAAAGATACCTCCTGTCTGTAAAATGATGTCTCGAAATTTTAATTAAGAATTGAATGGGGCGGCAAAATGGGTCTCCCGCCCCGGGCGCCGAGATGGCACGCTGCGCCACTGAGTGTCACAAATGTTTACATCGTTTTGGAGAAAGTAAGATTATTGCATTTGATAGAGTTTGGCATCAGGTTCTCTTATCGAAAATGCATGCATTTGATATTGATGAATCTCTTCTGCGATGGATAAAAAACTACTTTTCGAATTGCTTAATACAAGTTGATTCGGATGGTTTTAAATCTGAAGTCCATAAAATAAATACTGGTGTGCCACAGGGCTCCGTTTTGTCTCCGAATCTCTTTATCATATTCATCAATGATCTTTTGTCTGAAACTTCTAATCCATTAAATTATTTTACTGATGACAGTACCCTCAGCTTCTCATATTCGTTTTTGGATTAAAGTCCTTGTCCTTTGGATGTGGATTTTCAACGGCAGCGTATGATAAGCTGATTAAACTCGGATCTCGATAGCATTGTCACATGGGGAACGAAAAACCGTGTAGAATTTAATGATTCAAAAACTTAATACTGTCTCCTATCGTTAAAGCAGAACCCACCCCCCATGTCGCTATCCATGAGCGGTACTTGCTTAAAGGAAACCAAACAGCCTCTCGGTTCTCGGTATGCACATCACAGACCACCTTGTGTGGAATGACCATATATTCGACTAAAATGTTAAAAATGCTGCTAATTGCTTAGGTTTTCTTCGATGTTGTAAGAAATTTTTTACCCCTTGTGATCTGGCTGTAATCTATAAGGTTTATTTTTGTCCAAAGCTCGAGTACAATTCCCATATTTGGGCATATGCTTCAATAACCCACTTGAGTCTCTTGGATAGAATTCAAAGAAGAGCTTTATTGAAAGGTGAACTATAACAGAAACATTTAAATTTCTCAAGCATAGCCACAATGTTTCTTGTTCTTTCATTACACAGGTCTGCTACAAAAATGCTGTCTGGATGTTTTCAACTGATTTCTATGTACGAATATTTAGTTGTTCTGAAAAACTAAACAAATACTCAAAAACTTCCAGAACGCCAAGTTATTTTGCAAAACGCAAAATTTTATTATAAAAAGGTGTTTTTTGGGCTAACTTAAAGTCATAAATAATAGGTACAATTTTATTTTGGTTACTGTTTTTAAATGTACGAGTATACAGGCCATAACTATCATTTCTTTCTGAATAAAAAACGTCCCGTGTGAGCTAAATTCACAAACATAAACATGTTGTAATGTAACCTGAACGTGCGCGTATTACGTATTAACTCGTCATTGTTTAATAGATTTTAGTTTAATATACTGCAATATCGTCTGTGCGGAAGTGTGTGAATTCGTCTGACAGTTTCTGTTATATTTGTGGCAAATATGTATATGATATTAAAGCAACAACTTAATTTTACGGACTTTGTAAAAAAATAAAGTCTGCAAACGATGTTTTGAAAACTTTCGAAAGCCTTCCGATATGCGATTCCTATATGGTATGGCGCGACCAAGAGAACCAAGAGATTGTTACTTTTGTTCGTGTAATGTGAAAGGATGTAATTCAAAACGGAAGCAGTCAATTTCATACCCCAATCTGCAATCAGCTATTGGTCCCATCGATCATGGGACTGAAATACCAGTTCGCAAGGCCCCTGCTACCTTGGAATAGATTCCAAGTTCAGACGAAGATGGTGCTAAATGATTTGGTAAGAGACTTTAATCTTCCCAAAAACGCTGCTGAGCTGCTTGGATCAAGGCTTTAAAGTCGGAACTTACTTTTGCCGGGAGTGTTTATTGTACCAATATTGAAGGTTTGATGGATACATTTAAGATCTCATACGACCAAGCACAGTGGCGTATTTTCATAGATTCTTCGAAAAGAAGCCTTAAAGCAGTTCTGCTTCACAATGACGGTTTCTATGCTTCTATTCCTGTCGGTCATTCCGTACACCTCAAGGAAACCTACAAGAACTTGGAATTGGTTCTTTGCAAATTAAAATATAAAAACCACGGTTGGCAAATGTGCGGTGATTTCAAAATCTTGGGCATGTTGCTTGGACAACAATCTGGGCTTACCAAATTTCCTTGCCCTTTGTGTCTATGTGGGATAGTAGAGACCGAGCAAATCACTGGACCAAAAAGTGTTGGCCTCCGAGGGAGCTTAAAGTTGGCGAAAAGAACGCCCTTCATGAAACTTTGGTGCCTTCTCATAAAGTTCTTCTACCACCGCTTCACATCAACCTGGGATTGATGCAGCAATTTGTAAAGTCACTTCCAAGAGATGGAAATTGCGTCAAATACTTAATATCAAAGTTTCCAGGCATCTTGGAGGGAAAGTTGTAGGAAGGTGTTTTCGTTGGACCAGATATTAGACCACTTATGGCTGATCCACAATTCATCACATCGATGACGAATCCTCAAAGAGAAGGCTGGACTGCCTTTAAGGAGGTCATAGAGAAATTTTTGGGCAACAACAAAGAACCTAACTACAAACAAATCGTTAAAAAAATGTTAAAAGCATTTCAAGCTTTAGGTTGCCTAATGAGTTTAAAAGTACAATTTCTTTATTCCCACCTCGACTACTTTCCAGATAATTTAGGAGATGTGAGTAAAGAGCAAGGTAAACGATGGAGCGTCTCAATGATGGCACTACTGTTGCGGACGCTTCAGAGACATTCCAGATGCTTCCCACAAGCGAAAATGTACCAAAAGGAGTCTCACTGGGAAAAAGATATGTGTTTAGTGCTTACTAATAAATGTATTTTAGATAAATAAGTTTTGTTACGCAATTATAAATTTAAAAATAATTTTTAGTCTTTTATCTTTTATTTTAAGATGATAAATTGCTTAACATAGATACCCACATTGTCAGAAAACGTGACGATTCAGCACACTCAAAATCATAAGAACTACGCAAAAAAACCAAAACAGCTTTTGCAGACTTGTGATTATCTTACCGTTATTTTCATAAATACTGTTCTAGTGAAATAGCCAGTTGCAAACGCATTCCCCTCTTAAACAATTTAATCGTAATACTCGCGCTTCAGGGAACACACATCAGTTTACCCTTGAACTCGTACTGTCAAGTACAGAGAGTATTTTCTTAGCCACACTACACGAATGTGGAATGCCTTACTCGACTCTATATTTCCCTCCCATTATAATATTCAGTCATTCAAAATCAATGTGCATCGGTATCTCCTTTTAAATTCTCTCCTACATTCCTGAAACACTACACTCATAAACGTGATTCAACTATGGATCCCTAAAAAATTATTCAAACTACTAGTACATAATGTTAAATATTTAACAAAATGAAAAGATGCAGCTTTTCTGTCTTGTACATGATTGACCCATAAGGACAGTGAAATACGGTGTAAGATAGAGAGAATATTTTTAAATTTTCAATCCCGCTCAGTTGGTGCATATAAATAGGAGGAAAATATTTTTGCGAATCCTTCCTCTTGGTCGAAGATAACATTAACCTAAACAACTCTTAACTACTTCCTTAACATCCTCGCCTGGCCAAGCAAAATAATATAATTTCTAAATCAAATTATCTGAAAGTTCCGGAGGAAGTACATTCTGTAAGAAAAATAGTCTGCAATCTTAAGGAAAACTTTTCACCGTTTTCAAGGAACAAAACCAACAAAAAAAATAATAAAAACTATTGTATTTTAGATAAAAGTATCCTTTGTGAGAATTCGCTCCATCCAAAAGCTCCTCTTCGAAGAGCCTGCATTCCTTTGGCCAGGAAACTGAATGATAGGAACAAAAAGGAGAAATAAACTATTAAAAACATTCACCACCATAACCCTCAGGAGGAGCAAATGTCTGCAATGAAAATATTTCATATTTTTATCTCTTCTTCCCGAATTCAATTGTATCCATGCGAATCCGCAAGTGCACTCAAGCTCAAAAGCTAGAATTAAATAAAGGTTCAATTTGAGATTTATTTTAAATTCTAAACCTGGGGCCTTGGGCAGTAAAATATTTATATATAACAATGTGCAAGAAACTTCAAAGTTCTAAGGATATTCTCTTTTTTCTTTTTTTTTTTTTGATATCATATTATATAAGGGCCTAATGAAGGGGTACCTATACAAAATTGAATTATAACCTTATATTTACTTGGAAGTATACACCACGTCCTCCTCTTACCCATTTCCCATCTGGCATCCTTGCAAATTTCTTGGCTAATTACAAAACTTTCAAAAACCGCAACAATTTTTAAGTAACGCCTTTACGACTTCGGTATTTGAAGAAAGAGGAAAGAGTAGGGTGGCAAGAGCCATGGGCGAGAAAATTATCCCCCAAAGACATTCAGAAGTTATTTTGCAATTGAAATTCCGTTCGCTATCTTCCACAGTACAATTGTACTTTCAGCTTTATAGAAAGACTATGGAATTTCTATCCAAATGTCCTTCGAAAAATTCCATTAGATCTTTCAAGGAGCGGAGGAGAGCGAATTCTGGGTTGATGGTAGTGCGATGATGGCAGAAATGAAATGGTGAAATGCGATAACAATGGGTGAGAATTAAGATTGCCGGAGTCGAAGCTACTCAAAAACCACTACTTATTCTCGAGGAAGGGACTTTTATCGGTGGCCCTTACTGCGTCCTGGTTTTTTTTTTTGTCTCTTCAAATTTATGTATGTGACTCACAGAAATCCTTATAACTGTTTTACTTAAAATAAACCGACTAACTTATGGTAAGGGTAACTTATGGATCTGTAAAATCTGTAGATAGCACAATCTTGCGCTTGCTGTTCGAGGTTCTAATGTGTTTAAGTTTTGAAGACATTAGGTATAAGGTTATTACGACTATCGCATTAGTTCAATTACCAGTGAGGAAAACAAGTACTAAAAAGTAATTTCTTCTCTTAAGATTATTTTTATCAACAAAAATAATCTTTATGGGAAATGGACATCACTTGTGGGAAGTTTAATGAAAATCGATAAAGCCGTTTCCGAACAAAATTAAAAAATAAACCCATAATTAGGTATAGTACAAAAGCTCGAATTCTGCCTTGAGAATATGATATAAAATTGCAAATGATATTACTCCAGGGCATTCTCTCTGGGGTAGTTCAGAGATAAATGAACGAGGTGAGTCCATTTTCGATTTGTTATTGAAACTAACCTTACGATCTGCAACAGAGGTAACACTCCCACCTTTTCCAAGCTTGGAAAATTATGAATGATGGGAGGATGTACTAGATGCTACGATCTCAAATGACAACCTTTATACAATAGTAGAAAATTGGAGAGTATTCACTCTAAAATCTTATTCAAACCACATGAATTCTCTTCAACATAAATTTCGAAGCCGAAACTCCTATACCTTTTAGAATTCACAAAAGAATTGACTAAAAGAACTTCAGTACAATAGTTAATTCTAACTGCAAAATATACATTATATTCCGGTTCTGATTTGTATTTTATTTGAGCACCTCACATGCTTCTCTGATAGACTCAAAGAAGATTCCTGAACAAACACCACACTCCATCTGTGAGCCATCAGTAAGCATAGTTGTTTGGAAGTCTTTCGTCACGACGTCATCAACCTAGTCCTTTCTTGATGGGAACATAACCTCTAAATCTTTACTGATGCCCATTTAAGGAGTGCAATAGTCAGTAGGTAGTGGAAAAAATCCCTGGTGTTTGGAAATCCAAGAGTTCGATTCCTTTAGTCTAAATGCGCTGCAAGATACTAGATATTTAATGTTTAAATCATGTAGTAAGAGGTGCAGAAAAATGCTTTAGACATTTTTTTTTTATTTTTTAAATTCATTTTTATTTTCATTCATCTTAAAACTATCTTAAAGCTAGACAAAAATTTATAAAAACTAGCCAAATTATCCAATGTCTTAAAACTAACTTTTACTGGCCCTATGCGGGCGCTCTAAGCTAAACTATATCTTAAATCTAATTCCTTTCGGTTTGAAAAACTATTTTTAATTAAAAATTGAAACTACAAACATATATCTATTTTTTTTTCAGAAAATTTAAAAAACTCGGATTCTTTAACTTTTTATGTTTTTTATATAAAAAAATTTACAAACTAAAGTAAAACTAATTAAAAACTACCTAAATCACCTTAAACTACTTAAAATAAACTTAAACTAAACTAAAACTATTTAAAAACTAGAACAGCCACAGCAGCAGAGATTTTTTTTTTTGAATACATTGGAAGAATGTACTCTCTCTTTTTTTTTTTTTTTTTTGCCACCCTAACTGTCCCTACGTAAGAATACCCTTAAAACTATGGAAGTCGGCCAAGACAACTTGTCAACTATCGCTATCAACATTAGACAACCACCAAAACTCGTTCTCCTGTCTTACCCTGTCTTTCAGGTCCCGATCGGACACAGTCCTACTGAGCCGAAGTCGCTCAGCTCCGTCTTGTGGAGGACGTCTCGACTATAAAGGAGCCGCCTATCCACAGTACCACAACCGACGTGATAGATTAGCGGAACCGCCTCTCTATCCTGGATCAACCCTATACCTATACTATCTAAATAGAGGAATGCATTGGGTGCAATATGGCCACTTAAACGCACACTCTCAAAGTATTCAGTGTTGGGGTAGTAAGCCCCAAAGATTAAGCTAACTATTTGCTGAGGTCATCGCTGTCGCAATGTGAATTCGAATCAGCTTTATCAAAAAATGTATCTATTCTGTTAATGTTGGCTCCGTTGTATAGAGTCCTGTTGGAAAAGTAATGTTTGTACTCCGATTCTGGTGTTCTGTGTGATCCAAGATAACGTCTAAGACACTGCCTCTCAAACACCCGAATCTTTTCCATTTGAGATGGGGCAACGTTGAACCACACCGGGCACCCATAGGCAATCATCGGCCGGATGAGGGCCACGTAGCAAATCACTTTCACCCTGGTGTCAAGCTGGCTGCTGTAAGACAACCGTTTCGTCAGGGCAAAGGCTCCCCTAGCCCTGTTCAGAGCAGCATTTATATGTCTGTCGAAATACAAATACTGATCCAACCAGATGCCAAGGTACTTTACCGAAACCGAACTGATTATCCGGTATGATATTATTGTCCTCCGCCCACTTGGACAGAGCTCTATTTATGACTTTCTCGAATATCTTGCTGATACTCGGTAGAAGACTTATCGACCGGAGATTCGCCGGATTGGAGTTGTACTTTCCCTTTTTCGGGAGAGGATGAACCACAGCTGTCTACCACCGCCCTGGATAATATGCATTATTCAGTGCGTTGTTAAACAGTGTGGCATAAATGACAATTGATTCCTTAGGTAGATGTCGAAGTACAATATTGGATATACCATCGACTCTTGTTGACTTTTTCTTCTTTAATGAATCCAAGAAGATCTGGAGCTCCATCCTCGTAACTAACAGGGAACTACTCCCATCTTGCACGGCGATGATGGCATTCGCCAAGTTTTCTTCATTGAACCCAATGAAACCTAGGTCGTCTGGTCGCCATTGCGTCATTTCATTACGAAGATAGAAGTGATGGAGTAGAGCTCTGTTTTCCAGGTCGTGGTTGGGGTGGATGCTTGCATTCACCTTATACACTTGTTGAAAAGCAGCCCCCACAGCCTCCACTTTCCTCAGCGGATCCTCGACAATAAAGAGGTCATCGTCCAAGACCGCGTCATCTGGATCTATACCTGCTGTCAGAAGTACGTTTCTGTTTTCTGTCGTTCTCTGAAGCTTAAGACACGGAAGTTCGTTTTGATCATTTCGTCTAAATATCTTGTTAATTTGTGGAAACATACTCGGGTCGCTAGAGTTGTTCCAGTACAAATTAATAGACAATTTCAATTTCAATTTCAATTTTATTCAATTTATAAAAGGAACTTAATTTTAAGATTTACATCTTTTGATAACTAAGCTTTTCTTTGGAAAATTTTATAATTTAAAAGTTATTTAATTTCAGAATTAAGAATTTAAAGTTTTTAATAATTAATACATTTGTATACATAAGAGTTTCAATCATAATTTAAATAGAAAAAATTTACTATATACATGTCGTGCAGCAAAAGACGGTATTTAAGAAGAAAATAAAAAAAAAAAGAATAAAAGAAAGTAAAAGTAAAGGTTTGTAAATTTAATGATTTGAAACGTAAAATGAAATCGGCAGCTTTACAAACTCGCAAAATGAATAAACAATTTATTTTCAAAAGCATTTATCGACCCAATTCTTCTTATTTCTCGTGGAAGCAAATTCCACAAACGAGTACCATTAACAAAGAATTGTCTCTCAGAAGTGAGACATGTATATCGCGGAACCAAGATTTGATTTGTTCGACTTGAGGTACAAAACTGGATTTGATTATACAGGTCAGGAGGTCTCTGCGTATGAATAATCTTAAACAAAGTTATTAAAGTCCTTATTTTTAGGAAGTTATTAAAACTTACACCAAATAAACTTTTCGAGTAAGAAGAGATATGGCTATATCTTCCAAGGCCATAAATATAACGAGTAACGTTGTTAAACAGTACGTTTAGCCGCCTATGGCTCACAGCATCAGAGTTACAGAAGATTTCACCACCATATGTGAAAATAGGAACTATAAGTGATTTCGCAAGCATTTTTCTCGTATTAAGCGGAGTAAATTTTTGGAACGTTGAAAGATTTCTTAAGGCACCATAGGCTTTCCCCACCAAAGCATTAATCTGATCATTCCAAGTTAGGGTTCTGTTGAAGCAAACTCCCAGATTCTTAGATTTCTCAACATACTCTACAGAAGTTCCATTAAGCTCAACAGGAGGGAAATAAGACAAATCAAGGGACTTTTTGGAAATGACGATGCATTTAGTTTTAGTGGGATTCAAAACAAGACCAAATTTATTTGACCATTCGAAGATAGCATCCAGGTCTTCATTTATTACACTTACACAATCTTCAATAAGGCCAAGATTACAACTTTTAATAAGCTGAACATCGTCTGCGTACATTCGTGTCTCGCAATATTTTATTGAGAGTGGCAAATCGTTTACATATGCTGAAAAAAGAAGAGGTCCCAAAATAGATCCTTGCGGTACACCATAGCTCAGTGATAGTAAATCGGAAACCTGACTTCCTGAAACAACTGATTGACTTCTCCCGGAAAGGTAGGACATAATTAGTTTTTCTGCACCTTTAGAAAAATTGAAGAGATGTGAGAGTTTTCTGCACATTATAGTATGATCAATGGTATCAAATGCTTTGGAGTAATCCAGCAAAACCAGAAACGTTACTTTGTCATCGTCTAAAGCGTTTCTTACCTGTTCAATCACATCAAGGAGTGCAGTAGTACTACTGTGATGTGGTCGAAAACCGGACTGCTTGGGAGATAATAGATTATTAGTACTAAGAAAAAAGGAAATCTGTTTGTGCATAATTCTTTCAACCACTTTTGAGAGGAAGGGCAAAATGGATATCGGCCGAAAATCTTTTTTGCTGCGGTTTTTTGGGACAGGAATCACTTTAGAAACCTTCCACTGTGAAGGAAAAATGTGTATTGTTAAAATTTTGTTAATAACATGGGTAATATATGGAAGAATAAGAGGAAGTATTGCGTTCACAAATGAAGGATGTAATCCATCAAAACCCATTGCGTTTGATTTAATAGAAATAAAGCTTTCCACTACATCTTCTGGAGTTACACATTCAAAATGAAAAGAAGCATTTAAGGTTGGTAAAAGAGATGAATCAAACTCCAGAGAATCAAGCGAACACACCCATGTTGGTCGAGGAACTGACGATATGAATGCCCTATTTAGGTCATCACAGTCCACATCATTATCAGCATCAATATATCTCTCTTTACCAATACCTATTTCACGCAGATTCCTCCACAACTTGCGTCCATTTTGTGAAAGACTAAGATGTTTCATATTCCATTTAGTTTTTGCAGCAGCAATGAGACTTACACACCTGTTTCGCAACCGCCGGTATTGTTGGCGATCCTCGGCTATTCTGAAGCGTTTCCATTTATCGTAGACAGAGTTTCGTCGGTTAATAGCTTCTCGGATCTCATTATTGAACCAAGGATTATTCCTATGCACAATGGTTCTAGTTTTAAGTGGAACATGGAGATCAAAAATTGAAATCAAATTACCCTGTAGAAAATCAACTTGTTCATCAGGAGATATTATGTAGTATATCTCGTCCCATCGAACAGCTCGAATGTCTGACTCAAGAGCATCGACGTTCATGTTTTTAAAATCCCGATATTGGATACGTTCATTCACTTTGCGGACAGAAAAATCAAAAGAAAGATGTATTAGGTCATGCCTAGAAAAACCAGGTGCAGATAGCTGGTCGTATAAAAGAACCTTATTAAGCTCAGTCACAAAGAAAACATCAAGAAGTGTGCTGGAATTTCGAGAAAAATGTGTAGGATTTAAAACATTAACTGGAAAGAGATTAAAAGTTCTAAAGTTATTTATCAACACATCTTCAACCAAGAGATTACTATTAAAGTCGCCACAGAGTATAATATTAGGAAAATGCATTGAGTTTTCCTCTAAAAAAGTATAAATGGGTGATAAATCAATTGAAGAATATGGTCTGTAGACAACACCTAGTAAAAGATTTCCTTCATTGTTATTAGCGTTTGAAATTTCAATACAGACACATTCGAATGGGCAATTAGCAGGAGAAGAAAATATGATTTTGGTCTTTAAGGACTTCTTTACATACAAAGCTACTCCACCACCAATGCGATCACATCTATCAACCCTAAGTAACTTATATCCTCTCAATGTATAAAATGTATCACTTATATTTTTAAACCATGTTTCAGACACACATATAGCATCTACCTCTGAACCTTCAAATAATTCCCGGAACTCATCAATCTTCTTATAAAGACTTTGGGCATTAATATGGCATATTTGGAATCCTTGATTTTGGGAAACTAGGACTTTTAACATTCTTTTAGTAATGTTAATAGTTCGCTCGTTGTTGGAATGTGAAATATTTACATTAGATTCATCCGACATCATAACAATAATTAAACAAATGGAGGAATGTACGAGAAAGAAGAAGAAGAGTCATAATTTTAAGGGTAAATTTTAAGTTATCATCAATAGAGTCTGTTGCTACACGTTTGCTGCATATAAGAAAAAATAATAAAGAAATGAAAAGCATATTAATAAAAAAAAAAAAAAAAGAAAAATTAACTAATGTTGATTATATAGAATAATTAGTTGAGAAAATTTTTATCAGTAAGTTAAGTAATTTGTAGATTAATTATCGATTACGAAAAGCATAAAAAGTCCTTACATATTCAAATAAACTGACTACATTATCGACATATGGTTTCGGCAACTCCTGGCAATGCTGTCGGTATTTCGATGTTTTCAATATTCTCCGCTGGTAAGCTTTCGATATTGTTTACTTTGATGGCTTCCTCATTTGATTGACGTTTGAAGTAAACATAACCTCGAAAAGTAAACACTGTCGTTATGACTTTATTCTTTTTTAGTTTCAGTGCGGCGGCGTGCAGAATTTGTTGATTTTTTGTTGATAAGCATTCACGTATGTAAATCGGCACATCAGAGTCTACTCCAATATCATGAAGGTTCAATTGTCTTTTATTTGTTTTTCGGTATTCGAATTTTTTTCGTAGAAGAAGGTTTCTTTCTTGTGGTGAGTGAAATTTAATTATAATTGGACTGGTGTTCGATATTCCTCTTCGATTAATGCGGAATATATCTTTAAGTGTCGGTGCCATGAGATTTAGTGATAAACACAGGTGGTTAAAAATTGATCGCACATTTGAATGATCGGTTGGAATATTGTAAAGTATTGCATCTGTTGAAATATAATTGTTTTCTTGTTCTTCAAGTTTATTTTGCAAAAGTGTTATTTCCGATCGTAGTTCACTGTTTTTTCCGTCTTCAAACTATTTTGATTTGACGGCTTCTAAATCCAAATTGACGGCTGAAAGTGTTTGTTTGAGTTCTTTGATTTCAACTCCTAAAATGCAGTTCTCATTTTTAATTTTGTTATGTTCATCCTCCATTGTTTGAAGTCGTGAGTTGAAATTTTGTATTTCAGTTTGAATACCCGTAATTTCATCGTTTATTTTATTAATAATTGATGTTTCAATACTAGACAATTTGTTTGAAAGCTCGGTAAGTGTTTCTTTTTGGCTTTTAAATTGTTTTTGCATTTCCACTATTAAGTTGGTTTCATGAGTAGAAAGTTGCAGTTTTCGGCGAAGCTTAGGGGGATCAGATTTTTGGGACGTGATAGGAGTTCCTGGTGTGGGTGTTCCACGCGATTGTGTTCCGGCAACTTGTTGCCTCTCTGCTCCTAGCGGGTTTTTTTTTTTCAGACATAGTTTTGTGTGTAATTGTAGATTATGTCAACTTGATCAATCTTATACAAAATATTGAAAAATTAAATCAATTTTAGAAGCTTAATAAATGATATTCGCGAACAAAAGGAAAAACCAAACTCAAACAAAACAAATCTGTAAGATTAAGATATCGATTTTTAACCACTTTGGAAACTTTTAATGTAAGACAATTTTATTTGAAAATGCGCTAGACAAAAACACGTCTATAATATTTTATGTTTCATCTCCTTTTTCCATAATTTTCTTTGATCAAGTGGTTGATGTTCTTAATTGGCGACTTCAGTGTCCTAATCTCCAGATCGCGTGAGTCAGTAAACCGTCGGTACAAGCGTTTTAGTCTTGTCAGTAGTCCACTTTTTCGTCTGTGTAGTGCATCAATTGTCGCGTTACGGTACATGTCGGTTACGTTACGTTCTCTGTATTTTGGTATAGTTCTGTTCATAATTCGTAGGATTGTTTCGTCCATTTGTTCTAAGTGTTGGTAAATTTCGTTGTTTGTTAAATTCCTGTTATTTGGTGGGAATATATTATTGGCACGAATTTCGCTTGCTATGGCGTTGGTAAAGCGTGGCCAGCGCATCTTACTGTAATTGTAAGAATGCGCAAGTACATACTCCTCCAACTCTACGAGCTCGTTTGGCAATACTGTATTACTGCGGCGAAATTACAGTGGTCGCTGTCATAGTCTGTCGTTTATAAACAGTTTCTTGTCCGTTGACCCACAGTGTTAGTAATTGTCAGTCTAGCGTCCTTTAGTAATAGATATTAAATAGATGGTTACCTCTCGGATTTTGTACTTGATTTCCCCACTCTATAATGTTTGGCATTTAAATCACCGGCCGTGAGATAGTAATTCTCTACCGATTTCAGTTGTAGCATCAGAGCCCCTATGTGGCACTCAGTTATTTGTACCCTCTTCTGTTTATTAATGTCATACAATACAAATACACTATACAATCGAACCATACGAGAGAATCGGTGTACAAAATCATCTTAGATTGAAGATTCGTTTTACTTTACTTTTACTTCTAGTGTAGAAAGCTATGCAAGCCTTCTTAGTCTATTCTTCAATATTCAGTTTCGAGTTCAACTTAAGGTCTAGAAAAACACCTACTTAATTTGCACTGGAAGAGAACAAGACCGTTGAAGCGGGGCTGGAGCAAAGGGGTGTAATTTAGTTTTGGTAGTAAATAATATCAGTTCAGTTTTTCTTTGGTTAACAGCTAGTTCACAACTTTTAGACCAGTTACGAAATTTATTTTAAGCTTTCCTGACACAAGTAGTCCCAAGTCATCCGCATAAGCAACCGTCTTTACGCCACAACTTGACAAGAATTTTATTCATGTACTAGGTATATACAATACATATGTACATATGATCCATAAGAACAATTACACGCGACTTAGTTGTCTCTTTTAGAGTTAATATTTTTTCAACAAAAGTACTTTACGGTACCTACTTATCTTCGAAGAAAGCTAAGTGATTTTTGTTTGTTTTTCGTTAAATTTGTGTGCACAACTTGAATTACGCATAATGTGTTCTCACCCTAAATAATATAAATGTGTGCACTTCGAATAAAGCAGTTGATGCTAAGTGGATGCAAACAAAAAAATGTCCACCTTTGACCATACTCTTTTATAATTCAAGTATTTACAATCTCTTCGAAATTTACGTGATTTTTATTTTGATAGGAATTTTACTTTCAACATAAAAGTAAATTTTGTTTCTTAAGAAAAAATGAAGTATAGATACCTACTTATTAAATTCTTCTCCTTTTAAAATCATAAACCGAAGGAAGGCATTGCGATTTGCGATCTAAAATTTTCTCTATTGACAATAATAAAAAGAATTTAAGCACTGAAGTGAACACCACTTCGGGAGATGTTATAATTTTTGCAAATGGCGTCGTAGGTCCATCATATTTGACATTTGTGAACTAGACAGCAGCACTCAGCAGTATACAAACAGAGAAGCAATACAGCGCTATACTCCGCAAGAGCGTGATATACTTGTGTCGATATTTTTGACCAATAATTGGTCAACGGTGTTAGCGCGGCCTGAATTTCCACGTCGATTTCCTAAATGTGTCGCGCCAACTGGGCAAACTCGATCCAAATAGACTGGAACTACGAGTACAGGAGACCATGCAGGGCGTGGCAGCCACCGGTCTAATCGTTCGGCCGACAATATCACTGCTGTGGCTTTCGATGTCGCTGAAAAGAAAGAAACATCAACCAGACGACAGGCCACGCAATTTCTGGTGATGACGGACTCTACAGCGAATTTTAGTGAAAGACTTACACAACATGGTTTCGTACCCCGTAATTCCTGCCGACCATCCATCGCCTGTGAATAGTGTGAATTACTGTCAACCCATCCTCAATCACAACAACAAAGAGAACAATTATGTGTCGAAATCTTTGGTTCTGAGGCACTGAAAATCCGCGTGTGATGCTCAAAGAGCCTCCAACTTTGGCGCAAGGAGCGCGCAACAAATATTTAAAAAATTTCCGCGATAACTTCTAAAGAAAACCAAGTCATGAAAAGACCAATACAGACGTAGTTAATTTATTTTTACTGAGCTCAGATCCCATTATAACATCCAAGCACAAATTACATAAAAAATTCCAGAAGCAGTCAACTTGCTAAAACCCCCAAGTGTCCCGGAATCACTCTTCTTGAGTGTGATGATAATGATTATGACAGTGATGATGACAGTGATGATAGCGATGATTTCTAAGGATGCAATAACAAATTTTGGTTTGATTTTGAAGGGGAGAGTGGGGCACATTTGAACACGGGGCACATTTGAACAATGCTTATAAAATTTTACTTTATTACTCTTTTTTAAAAGTAATTTAAAATTTTAAGCTGTCAATACTATACCAATAAACGTCATTGACTTTTCTTGAATATCTCAGTTGTCTCTTGGACTTAGAGGGTAAGGGTACTTTTGCTAGTGGAAGTGTTTTATTTTCGTTTTTTAGTTTAGAGTTTAAACGAAAATTACTGCGCGATTTAAAAACAGGAACACATTTTTTTGGAGGAAAAATAAATTTTAAACTTAATTACGGAAAGTTTGTTACTGGATATTTTTCAGTTAAATATTTAAAATAAATTTTATGTCACTGGAACAGTTGGGGCAGATTTGAACATGTTCAAAACTGCCATGATTAGTTTTTTTTAACATATTTAAGACATTTAAGAGAAAATTTAATCAGCTTCAAGCAATTAATCATGCAATTTGTTATCTGTTCTATAGGGCAAGTATTGGTTTCAGGTAAAAAATGCTTTTGACCATCACTCTCAGCGTATATACGTTCTCTGTCTCATTTTTGAGCTATTGAATACTGAAAATAAGGCCTAGTGAAAGCTTTCTAGGTCAAAAAATCTTGAAATTTTTATAGCTTTAACAATAATATTCTAGTTTAAGCTATTTTTATTCACACAAATTGAAGCTTAGGCTTGGAAAACAAGTTAAAACTAAATGAACTTAGAGTTGGCTATTTTAAAATAGCTATTACTAGAAAACATCTTTAACTACCTAGCTTAATCTTATTCTTATTCACTATAAATCCAGCTTTTACTTAAAAATCCAAGTTTTAGATTTGGTTTTTTTTTTCTTATTAATCTTTGTGGATTTTTGTTTTTTTTTTTTTACAAATACATGAATATGATATAATAAAAGTATTAATTTTGAGTTTCAATGATGTTCTTATTAAAAAATGAATATACAAATAAAATTTAAAAGTTCATTTATTCAGTAAAAAAAAAAATTATATCACTGTTCAAAAGTGCCCCTTCCAAGTTCAAAACTGCCCCATACATGAGGCACTTTTGAACATAAGAACCTGTATTGATTGGAGATAAAAATTCAATATAAATATTTCGTTAAATGGACCAAATATTTTTCTTAATACACTGTTCCATGTAAGTAAAATATCAGGCCAATTGCTCGAATATTTTAGGTTTTATCAGTCTGGAAAGCAAAAAGTGTTCAAATGTGCCTCACTCTCCCCTATTCAATGGGAAAATTTATTTTCTTTTTTTAATTAAAAGTCTCAATAAATATCTATGCAAAATTTAAGATTCATTTTATTTGCCTTTCTTCCCGATAAAAGGGGGCCTTAAAGTGTAGTGGACAAAAATTAGATCTTCAATAAACCTTTTTTAAGTTTTTAATTTTGCAAAATAAGCACACTTCCAAAAGGTGGGCTTTTTAGTGGGCGTGTCGGGTGGACGGGTGCTCCACCGTGCGGCGTTCATACGGGAGGACTGGTTGAACCGTTTTTTTTTTAGATGCCATCGAAAAGACGGTAACTGTTACTGCCGAACACTACACGGCTATGATAAACGACTTCTTACTGCCGGAATTAAATGAGCGGACCATGGTTAATATGTAGCATTTTAAAATAATCATATAAGGCACTTTTAAATCTATAGCAGTTGCTGATCCTCCACACAGACTAGCAGCGTAGACAAAAAATTGTCGTTGAGAAACAGTATACCTAAGTCTAAGAGAAATAAGAACTCTGCTTCTATCCGACTGCGAGAAGACTAGTTTTTCGTACAGATATTCAGATTTTTCAGCTTATTATTATTATTATTATATCAAGCTTTATTTACCATTTGAGTTATTACAGTCAATATAAATATAAAATATAAAATTAAAATTAAAATTTAAAAAATAATTAAAAAAGTACAAAATATATGTGTTAAATCTTAGAATTAAGTTCCGGCATAAGCTGTAACGGATTTATCAGATCTTCTCAATTGGCATCAAAGGATGTTACGTGTTATTGTTTCCTCATGATCACAGGATTCCCCGAGGTAACTTAAAATTGCCAAAAGAGTGGTTTAGCTAGCTTGGTACGGCTCAGCATGCTCATGCTTGATCACCTTTGGCCAGCTCGTCAGTGGGAGTGGGAACTTGCACTAGCCGCTAAACAACCGCACATTATTCATGCCGAATTATAAAAAAAAGCACTCAAAAACGAAACTGTGTAAAAGATAATTTAATTTAGAATTAAAATTTTTTTCTAAGATTCCTTTGGGTGTTATTAAAGGAACCGGAGTGTAGCCCTCCCACTGTTTTGTACAATCAAAACTCCTTGGTTATTGATCCACTCCAACCTATCATTCAATAACCCCTAATTCGAAGTCACACTAAAATTATTTTGAACGAACGAATTCCATTTAATGTTGCTTCACAGTACTGTATAGCCCCTTCGCACAAAAAAAAAACTTATTCCATTTTTAATCCACAATACAAAAATATAAATTAGGAACAAATGGTATCTTTTGTAAATTTCATTAAATATAAAACTTTATTCATGTTCTAAATGATCAAAAATAGCAGAGAGAAAAAATCGTCGTCTCATCAAGGGTAAAATACAACCAAGAGAAAATATAATGATTACTTAAATATCATTAATTACCAAGTCTCAATAATTAAATCATTTGTATAAAAAAATAAATTCACCAAAAAAATATTGCGCTTGAATCTAATCATTGACACCGTAGTTTACCTTACAAGAAGCTTGAGTGAAAAGAACGCATAAAAATTATATAATACTGGGCCTTGATCTCTCCGCCTCTATGTATTGTGAGAGCCGATTCTTCACAAATGTTTTATTCTTAACACATACATTTTCTTTTCACTCTCACTCAATGTTAACAATGAACCAACGAGTATCTTTAAGAAAAATCGATTATTTCAGAATATCTTTGAATTATTAAAAATTATCAAAAAGTATTATCGTTCACGCATTACCCTAATCAATTATAGAAAAAAAAAAAAACAATAATAAAAAAATCACTTACCCAGCTCCAAGGATGGTGTGCACAGCATCGTTGCAGTTGGCTTTGAGCTTAATTTCAGCTGTGTATACTATTGTACTCGTAAATTATGTTTTTCTTTCTTTTTCTTTTTATGATCGGTGCGTAGCGAGAACGATTCCACCTGTTTTTATGTTGGTAAATGATATTTGGTTCTATTCTTTTTTTTTCCTTTTTTTTTTTGATGAATTTATATTTCAATGGTTGAAATGTTACTTTTATTTAATTGAAAATGATGACGATTAGTTTTAAATTAAATTAAATTATTAGTTTTAAGTTGTTTAGGTTTGCTTATTTCCTTAGGAAGAGTTGGTTGATCGCAGCCGTCGCTACGATCAGCAGCGATCATAAGCTGCGGTCGTCGGTCTTGGTAGTTGGAGTTGGTGGAGATTTTAATATGGGCAGGGTCAAGTGGGGCTCTAGTGGCGATAGGAAGAGTCAGGTGATGCAGAGCACACCTGACTCGATCGATGGAAACAAAATTAGCTCTTTTTCTTGAGTGATCGAGTGATTTATTCGGTGGACGTGGTTAGCCCTTTGGGAATTATAACAGTGAAATTTTCATGTGATTTGATGAATTTTAATAAAAAAATTCTGTTTGTTACCTTATGTGCATGGATCCGGAATTAATTTCCTAAATGAACTTAGGGTGCTTTCTAGCTCGTGAATTAGATCTATTCTTTTGCGTGGAGTTCACTATTTGAGGGTTCTTTTTCTAGATTAGCTTTCGCTAGTTGATAAAATTTGTTTTGTTTTTTTATATTTAATGTATGATGAATTTTTACCTTGCTCTCTGCGAGGCAATGGCCTCGTGCAGATCCTAATTGATTTCTTTTTCCCAAATAAAAATCTTTGACTTTGATTTTTCAATGTTTTTGGTTTTTATTAAAGTTCACTTTATTTTTTTTTTAAATTATGAATTATTAATGATTCAACAAAATTCAAATTCCCTTGAAGAAATTAAAAAGAAAAAAGTATTGAACTTTGAAAGATGAGAGAGCTGACTTGTGCGATTGACTATTCAAGAAGAAAGAAATAGATCATCGGAAATAAAGCGTGGCAAACGTCAGTGAAAGGATGTTCGAAACATTGAACGAAACTTTGTACGACGATCAAGGGAAATATTTCTTCGTTGTTAATTTGATTCTACGTAAGGAATTCGAATAAAATAACTAAATCCATTGTGGAATTTGGCTTAAGTTTTTTTTTGTGGACATTATTTTAAGGGCCATTTTATTCAAAGCCTCCCCCATTGCTGCAAATATGTCTCTGGACTTGGCGTCGTTGTACCAATTTTGGTCAAATTGTCTAAGATCATCATCCCATCTTTCTTTCGGTAGTCCTCTTGGTCTTTTTTCATCAAAGGGAATCCATTTGGTCACTTGTTTTGTCCATCGTTGGTCATTCATTCTTGATATATGTCCGGCCCATCTCCATTCCAATTGTTTTGTTCTTTGTATCACGTCGACAATTCTCGTTCTCTTTCTTATTTCTTCGTTTCTTTTTTTTTGTATTTGTCTTATCTTTAGCAATTTTCTTTTAATTTTCGTTTGGCAAATTCGTAGTTTTTCATGTGATATTGATGTCAATCCTATTGTTTCGAGCCCGTGTGTCATTATTGGAAGAATTGTGGAGTCAAGAATATATTTTCTCATATCGTCACTTATCTTCAAGTCTAATATTTCTTTAACGTTCCAATATTGCTTCCAAGTTTTGCTTATTCGTCGATTTATCTCTTTTTCGTCTTGGTTTTAGAAGAACCACGTCATCTGCAAATCTTAGATTGTTAAGTTTTTGTCCCCAGATATTAAGTCCATATTTGTTGCCCCAATCAAAGGGCACGGTAGTGCCCAGCCAAGTTCTGGCACTACACCCTTTTTACAGGAGCAAACTCAGGCGACTTTTGACCCCTCCCTATCTTCAGTACCAATCAAGTCAGAAACTTGAAATTCCGAATATTTGCTAAGCTAGTCAGGCACATGCGCCTGACCAAATTTCAATTTTCTAGCATAAGCGGTTCCTGAGATATAAGGCCTCAAAAATCACAAAAACCGTAACTGACTGACTGACTGACTGACTGACTGACTGACTGACAGATCATCAAAATTATGGAGCACTTCCCGACATCGTAGAATCTTGTAATTTTGCACAACGGTAGGTCTTGTCATGTAAGCAGAGGAAAAAATCGAAAAATTGAAATTCTCCATTCAGGGGGCGTGGTATCCGCCCACTTTCTCCGAATTGTCTCCGAATTGGTGTTGGTTGAATGGAGCACTTCCTACTGCTGTAAAACGATGAAATTTGGTGAACCGGTAGGGCTTATATTGCATATAAAAAAACAAAAATAAACACCAAGATTTTCCTTTCGGGGGGCGTGGTATCCGCCCACTTTCTTCGAATTGGTGTTGGTTGAATGGAGCACTTCCAACTACTGTAAAACGATGAAATTTGGTAAAGTGGTAGGGCTCAAATTGCGTTCGAAGAAAAAAATATAAAATTAGCGGTTTTTTATTCAGGGGCGTGGTATCCGCCCACTTCCTCAGAACTGATGTAAATCATATATGGCGCACTTCCAATTGCAGTAGAACAATGAAATTTGTTAGAACGGTAGGGCTCAAATCACATATAAAGGACCGAAAATAAAAATCGAGGTTTTCCATTCAGGGGCGTGGTATCCGCCCACTTCCTCAGAACTGATGTAAATTATTTATGGCGCACTTCCAATTGCAGTAGAACAATGAAATTTGATAGAACGGTAGGGCTCAAGTCGCATATAAAGGACCAAAAATAAAAATTGATGTTTTCCATTCAGGGGCGTGGTAGCCGCCCACTTCCTCAGAACTGATGTAAATTATATATGGCGCACTTCCAATTGCCGTAGAACAATGAAATTTGGTAGAACGGTAGGGCTCAAATTGCATATAAAGGACCGAAAATAAAAATCGAGGTTTTCCATTCAAGGGCGTGGTATCCGCCCACTTCCTCAGAACTGATGTAAATTATTTATGGCGCACTTCCAATTGCAGTAGAACAATGAAATTTGGTAGAACGGTAGGGCTCAAGTCGCATATAAAGGACCAACAATAAAAATTGAGGTTTTCCATTCAGGGGGCGTGGTATGTTTAATTTATATGGAGCACTTCCGATTGCTGTAATTAAGGTAGGTATGTTAGTGTTATGTATCTTGCCAGGATAAGAAGAAATAATTGAAGCGCAAATTAAAACAACCAATAACAAAAAGAAAATATACCAAATTTTACTCAGTAATCATTAAATAATAAAATTTCTCTATTACATTGTAGCTGTTTCAATATTATTCTACTTTAAATATTCGGTATTAAATCTTCATGAAGTAAGAACTTGGCGCACTTTTAGATATCATTACTTTTCACGGCTGACTTGTTACACAAAGGTTTTTGTATAGAAGAACTTGGCTCTTTTTTTAACATTTATGTTTTTGGTCTGATTGAGTTTTCTAAAAATATCTTCTAGCACGGCCAAAAATAGTGGTGGAGATAAGGGATCACCTTGTCGAACTCCTCGTTTTATATGAAATTACCTCCCAATTTTATCTGTTTTTACTCTTGCGGTATTGCTTTTGTTGATGAAAGTCTTATGAATGTTTTGGTTACTTAGTGCCGTCCAGATGTAATTGTGTTCCACTGTGTCAAAGGCTTTAGTAAAATCAATAATAACTTGGGAAAACTCCAGTTTCCAATGAATTGTTAATAATTTTAAGTAAAATAGAACCGATTATTTCTAACGACTTATAAATTATATCATAGCTTAGTCCATTAAAGTCTTTCTTTTTATTGCACTTTTTTATAATATCACAGATTGTATTTATATCACAGTAATTGAAATTAAATCTAGCAGGTACCGGTGAAGATAAACATGTATATTGCACATTTGGAATCGAATTATTTATTTCATCAACACTTTCTACAAAATAGTTATTGAATTTGTTTGCTATCATTTTCGTCGAACAAACTCTTTCTTGACAAAATTTTGATTTAGAATCATAGCTTTGATGACTTTCCAGATTTTTTTCTGGTCCCCGCCTTTTGAAATAATTTGACTTTCGATATTTTTTTTTTTGTAGCAACAATTGAAGGGTTGTAAGTCTAAAGGGTCTAAGTGCCATTTTTATAATTTAGAGATAATCGAGAAAAACAAAATAAAAAGCCCTTTGGCACTTAGGCTCTGCCAAAACTTTATTTGTGTGTGTGTACAATTTTAAAAGAAATAGGCACTTGAATCCATTTTGATATTATAAGGCTTGGCACTTAGATTGTATTTTGATAAAAATATTGATTTTTGATTTTTTGGCACTTAGACCCTTTAGACTTTCAAACCTTCAATTGCATTTTTAAAACTATATCTCTTTGTTTTATAATTATTTCCAAGGACTCCATCATTAGAATAAGCTGCTCAATTATATGCTCTTATTTTATCTTGCCTTAGCCTTTCTAGTTCACTCGTAAACCAAACAACTGAATTTTCATCTCTCACTATCTTTTTTACAGTAATTTTTTGTAAACAATCAACAATTTTTGAATCAAACAAAGCGGACAAATTCTCTACGTGCTCTACATTAAAATACAGATCACTAAAATTCACAGAGTTAAGTAAATTATTCATCACGTCTGTTTTGTAATTCACGAAGGTTATAGCCCTCATATTGCAACTGCCGCGTTTTTTACTATTATCTACTTCGATTCGAATAGTTTCATGATCAGAAATTTTTTCAGTATTGTCTATAATTACTTTCACATTGGATCTGTCAACACTAGTAAGCACGTAATCAACTAAAGTTCTTGAATTATTTGTTATTCTTGTAGGTTGCGTAACAAGTAATTTCATTAAAATTTCATTTTAAAATTAAAAGTTTTTCGATACAATCTACAAGAAGTGAGAAAAAAATGTATTTTATCTGTGAGAAATAAATTTCTTTTATCTTATAACAGGTGATTTTTTAAGAGCTTGAGAACTTTTTTTAAAAAAAAAACGCATAAAATCCATTCGGAAAGTCCAATTTTGGGTAACTTTTTCGAGCATTTCGGCCGGAATAGCCCGAATTTCTTCGGAAATGTTGTCTTCCAAAGCTGGAATAGTTGCTGGCTTATTTGTGTAGACTTTAGACTTGACGTAGCCCCACAAAAAATAGTCTAAAGGCGTCAAATCGCATGATCTTGGTGGCCAACTTACCGGTCCATTCCTTGAGATGAATTGTTCTCCGAAGTTTTCCCTCAAAATGGCCATAGAATCGCGAGCTGTGTGGCATGTAGCGCCATCTTGTTGAAACCACATGTCAACCAAGTTCTGTTCTTCCATTTTTGGCAACAAAAAGTTTGTTAGCATTGAACGATAGCGATCGCCATTCACCGTAACGTTGCGTCCAACAGCATCTTTGAAAAAATACGGTCCAATGATTCCACCAGCGTACAAACCACACCAAACAGTGCATTTTTCGGGATGCATGGGCAGTTCTTGAACGGCTTCTGGTTGCTCTTCACTCAAAATGCGGCAATTTTGCTTATTTACGTAGCCATTCAACCAGAAATGAGCCTCATCGCTGAACAAAATTTGTCGATAAAAAAGCGGATTTTCTGCCAACTTTTCTAGGGCCCATTCACTGAAAATTCGACGTTGTGGCAGATCGTTCGGCTTCAGTTCTTGCACGAGCTGTATTTTATACGGTTTTACACCAAGATCTTTGCGTAAAATCTTCCATGTGGTCGAATAACACAAACCCAATTGCTGCGAACGGCGACGAATCGACATTTCACGGTCTTCAGCAACACTCTCAGAAACAGACGCAATATTCTCTTCTGTACGCACTGTACGCATTCGTGTGGTTGGTTTAATGTCCAATAAAGTAAACTGAGTGCGAAACTTGGTCACAATCGCATTAATTGTTTGCTCACTTGGTCGATTATGTAGACCATAAATCGGACGTAAAGCGCGAAACACATTTCGAACCGAACACTGATTTTGGTAATAAAATTCAATGATTTGCAAGCGTTGCTCGTTAGTAAGTCTATTCATGATGAAATGTCAAAGCATACTGAGCATCTTTCTCTTTGACACCATGTCTGAAATCCCGCGTGATCTGTCAAATACTAATGCATGAAAATCCTAACCTCAAAAAAATCACCCGTTAGTATCTATCATACAAATGCTAAAAATAGGCCTAGAGAAGCTTCTTAAAACTTTGACAAACATTGCATTTCATAAGTAAAAAAAATTTTTTTTTTTGCATTTTTGAAAGAAAAAATTATTTTTTTTGAAAACTCGAATATCAAAAATGGGGCAGTATTTTTTTGAAATTTAATTTTATTCGTATAATAATAACAATTTAAACTAAGCGTGCCAATTTTTTTTAGATATTTTTAAAATTTGTAAATAAAAGCTTATTTAAAACAATACAAGCTACAAGGATTTATGATATTTGTTCTCGTATAACGATAAACTAATATTTGCTTGAGAAATCAAATGGCATCCTGATTTTAGCTCCAACTACTAAAGGAGTTTTGTGTAGTCATTAAAAAAAATAAATTTTATCGTTAAAAATATTTTTCTCTTTTATCATTTTTAAAATTTTAAAATGCGATCCAGTCGTAATTCGGAAGTGCCTAGAACAGATTTTGAGAAAAAAATATATTTTCAAAGATTTCGAAAATAGACAGCCAAACAAAATTGCGAGACCTACTTTTTCGACTTCTCCATCAAAATCTCGAGTTCAATTTTTTCTAGATAATATGCACAACTTACGTCAAGTACAAAATACTATGATGCATTAGATGTTCCAGTATTTTCATTGCACTTCAATATAATTCTGTGGAATCTCGTAATGACGAAGTGGATTAATTTTAAGCTTGGTAAGCTTTGTTTATTAACTATAGTTGTACACAGTATTGATTTTAAGTGTATTATCCCCGAATACTGAATCCACTGACCATCCCCGTTGCATACAAATGAGTTTCTTTCATATCCTCCCCGAAAGCGTTTTGGACCGAAAACAATACATTAGTTTTGGTGTCCAAGTATTTTAACACAAAAAATATAAAAATTAAAAGTCCACCATTCTCCGTTATTTTAATTCTGTGGTCTGCGTATTCCATTACAATCAACATGATTATCTATAAAAATGAAGAAATTTACGAAATAAGTTCACGAAACCAGGGTATAAAACTTTAATCTGCAATGTCGAATGCCATTCACTATATACGTCCTTGACAACAGGTAAAATGCAAGAGTAATTTGACAGCAGGGATTTTCATCCAACCTCCGTCCGATCCACCGAAGCCCTTTTTGTGTTTAATGAAAGAAAAACGCATTAAACGCTAACAGTAAAAATAAAACCATCATCATCGGATTTAATCATTATCGCCGACGTTATCCTTTGAACAACTCCCTCCGTTACGGCCACCGACATAGTGCCAGCAACAACAATACCTATTACTACATTACCACACCACCGCACCACAGCACGGCATATTATGGCTTTCACGCACAGAACCAAAGATTGATGGATCATGAGTTTCGGGGCAAAATTATTTTCATTCGCCGACGACGGACTGCATTAAAATTTTATAACAGCAAATTTTACCGAATTACAACCACCACCCAACAATGTTATGTTTGATCCCTTGTACACATACATAGCAATCACGCCCTCTGCCGGAAGGTAATTTATTGTTTCGCGTCAGCCCTTTGTCGAATCAAAAATTAAAAGCAAATATTGCATAACGCATAAATAACTAAACGGCCCAACAAAAACAATCATATCTTTCATTAAAAAACCATCCTTACGTGAAATTGGTCGTTAAACGTTTATTAATACCAAAATGATTATGCAAACATTTAATCTGCAATTTCGCCTTTATCCAGTGTTGCTGACACAGTACGATTCTAGAACATAGAATTCAATGCTCGTAAAAATGGTTAATCGGTGATGTTTGGTTTTTATAGCGCTTGGTCCGAATTATTACATTTATATTTTTTTTATCTATTTCCGCATCTTCATTAGTTAAAAAAATTATCGTGCACAGCCTCATTAAATTAAAGGCCTTAAATAAAAATTTAAAATTAACAAACCCTGCATTTCCACCTGGCCGCGGCTGTCCTTGGACAAAAAGGAATTGAATCTACGATTGCGATTTTAAGAATTGTGTACTTGGAAAAATGGGACAGGCTATTAGAGAAATATGTCGAAAGGTTGAGATTAATTTTTAAATTCCTAAAAGAGCATCCCTTGGATGGGGAGAACCTTACATAACTAGAATTAAAACACAGGAAAATGTTCTTGGCATCTACCCACGAAACTGGCTTTATTAGGCCTTCGTCTGGAGTCTACATGGTGATCTGGAGGTCCAATTTCGTTTAGTGATAAAGCACACTTTTTAAGAAGTGGCTTTCTCGTAATCAATAAACAGAACGGCCGCGATGATTATCTACAAGCTATTGACAAAACACCATTAGTCGGATTCAGTGGTCCATATTTCAAAAAATGACAATTCAATTCAATTTTGTTTTATTGAACATACTATTTACAATTTGGCGTACAACTAATTAGATACTACATATGTATGAAAATTTACATTTGTTGGCTCAGAGTGACTTAAGTTTAATTATTTTTATATAAAATTTACATGACGAAAAAAATGAAATTTAAAAGGTCGGTTGACTGTATTGTCCTTAGGGTGTTCATTCCCGGTTGTCAGTGGTGATTTTTGTGGGTTGTGGGCAGGGATGGCGTTTTAGCCGCGGTATGGTAGGCTGATCCAATGTCGTAGCGTAGAACGAGACTACTTCCTCGTTGTTCATGATTACGTTGTCATCCAGAGTTTTCATCGCACTGAGGTACGAGTACCTCGGTTCGGGACATCGTTGTTCTATGGTCATCCTTCTCATAAGCTGATTCGGGTGGTCGATGCCCGTTCCTAGAGTGTTTCTGTCGTTAACAGTCGAAGTAGAGTCCAGTGCAGATCCTCAGTATCTTCCTTTTGAATAGTTGAAATTCCTTCATAGCTGTCTTTGAGATGGAAAACCAGACTAGGAAAAGGAATAGCTGATCACTGGTCGCAGGAGCTGCTTGTAGATTAATATCTTTGTCGGTTGGTTAAGACCTGATCTTTTCAGCAATGGGTGCAAACGGATGAAGGCCCAGCTGGCCTTTTTCAGAAAATTTCTTGAGTGCAGCTTAAACCTTAGAAACTCGTTACTTGACATTTGGCTTTTTCACTATGGAGGATCCGTCAGGGGGTCTCAGGACCAGATTTCTGCAAATTGTTGTAGTGCGAATGCCTCTACCAGTTGAAGGTCTCCTGAAGCAGACAAGTTCCAATTTGGAAGCGTTGATTCGAATGCCCCATTTCTGGTAGAATTGGAAGAGTCTGTTGATGTGCGTTTCTACATTTCGGAGGTTCTCGCATCCAATTATGGTGAAGGTTGGTCTGAAGTCATGAAGTTGTAGAGGAAGGGGCCCAGTTTTGAGCCTTGGGCGATTCGAGCTTTGATGGTCTTTATGGTTGACTTGCAGTTATCTACTTGAACGAAAAATTTACTGAAAGATAGGAAAGAAAAGAGAATTTTTATTAATGGCGGATGTACTTGCATAATATGAACTTTGTGGATTAGGCCATCTATCCACACGCTATCGAATGCTTTCTCGATATCCAGAAACATCCGACGGTGACACGATGACTGTTGAGGGCTGTGGTCATATTGTGTTGGAATTTTACCAGTGGATGCAAGGGTGAGTGTTTTTCTCGAAAGCCGAATTGCATTTCAGGGATGATTGAATTTCCACAGCAGAATTTCTTCGGTCTTCGTAAGATTTATTCTTCCAGTAATTCGCTGATGTTGTTGAGAAGTGATATTGTTCTGAAGTTGGAAACTAAGTTGGAAGCACTTTTCTTCGCTGTTTTCCAACTTCTGAGGGAAGTAACATTTGTTGCAGCCTTTTAAGTACGTAGTAGGAGGCACTATCTGGTCCAGCAGACTTTTTGGCTTAGAATTGACGATGATTTCTAAAACCTCCTCTAGATTGCATAAATGTGGACTATCGGTGGGATCATTTTCTGGATTGATGGTATTAGAATTTATTTTATCCGGATTTGGTTGCAGTGTTTGTTGAACTGTTGCCTTAACTTCTTGTAAGAAAGTTGGTCAGTAGGTGGGTTCGGTGTGGAGTTTCATTCGAAGTAGTCGTCGAACGCTTAAACCTTGTCTTGGGCTGACGTAGCTTCAGTATCATTGCTGATGATGGTTTCCGGTATTTGTGGTATTGGATATTATTGTGGTATTAAATGGAGTTCCGGAACATGATATTGACTTGCTGTAGCTCATTCCAAACTATCTGGTAGTTTAAAAAAATGACTGCAGTCGTCAAAACGTTACGGCCTGCTGAAAATCGTCAAACCCCTCCTAGTGAGTGCAAAGTGGTAAGGATCACCACAGTTATCTTCAGGGTGGGGATCAGCCAAAATCATGTCGAATTCCTGAGGGTTTCTTTACTTCTCAATCGTTTTACCCACAATAATACGAGTTGACAATAGGTATTTAGAGACCGAATTTAGCGTTGGGGAAAACCAGTCACTAACGTGCCGTGGCGGCTACGTCCGTCTCATTTTCTGTGATACCCCGATATATCGGCTCTCTGGGGGCTGACCTTTTCTTTTTGACTACTCGAGGGGCCTTTGTTTTAATTTGCTATGGATGATTTTGACGAAACAGATTTTGGATCATCCGTTAAATTAGGGGCTGAACTTTTGGTCTTCAGACAGGGCAACCTACACCACTAGGAAGCGCAGAGGGTACCAGTCAACCTCGAACAGCAACGCCAGTCATAGCAATGTTTGTAGAGAAAATAAGAAAAGATCCACGAAGGTTCGTTTCAAGACAAATTTCAAGAAGGCCTCCTTAATTCCTGACAAGATAGCTGAGAATAAGGAAGGTGAAACTCTGAAAATGATGAGATGGACCTCGCTGATGAGACCAAGCATCAGAAGACTGATAATGCGTAAAACAGTCTGATGGTTGCGCAAGAAAAAGCCGTCAAATGTAATACGTTTGTGGATCAAACCACCGCACTATCGTACAAAATTAAATCCGACGACACCGACGGTCATAATTAGGAAATAGGAGAAGATGAAATCCTCCAGGACGTACTCTCAGTGAGGTTGTCAGTAATGACCACCAGGTGTCAATTATATATGAGATCTACACAAACAGCAGAAGTCTGCTATCTGCCTGGAGCTTCATCGGGGCCAAGCAGGATGATCAAATGTGATAATCTGGCCGTTTTCCTGAGTTAGAAAAATATATATTCGACGACGTATAAAACTGATGGGTTAATGGCCCCAGAGTTAAGGGCAGCTCTAGGAGACAATAAAATCGATAATTTGGGTTATGTGCATGTTAAAGAACAGGCAAATTAACTCGGAACTGGCAGGGATACAGATGAGAGTATCCACGTCCAGGGGCACCCCACAGGGGGGAGTTCTCTCACCACTCCTTTGGGTGCTGGTTATGAACACAATCCTCATTAATCTGAAACATTGTGGAGTAAACGTAGTAGGCTACGCTGATGATCTTTCGTTATTAGCGACAGGTAAATTCTTACCCACTATTAGCGAACAGATCGAATACGCCCTTTCTAAGGTTAGTAGATGGACTAGAAAGTACGGCCTGATCAGATCATGCAAAGTATCTTGGTGTGATTCTAGATAGGAAATTAAATTGGAGTCTTAACACTAAGGAAAGGGCGAAAGGAATGATTGCATTCTACTCCTGTAACAGAATCTTTAGGAAATCCAGGTAGATGTATTTGGCGATAATCAGACCAACTTATGGTAATTTGATATGTTGGAATGCAACGGAAAAAAGCACGAACCTCAAAACTCTGACAAAAGTACAGAGACTTGCGTGCATTGGAATTACTCGTACCATGAGATCCACACCAACAGCAGGGTTAGAGGCGATACTTAACCTGATACCCCTAGACCTTTTCGTACAAGAATCCGTAGCATATAGCGCCTTAAGGCTAATCCAGATTAATACCTGGAAAAACAGTGCAATAGGACATGCTCAAATTCTTCAGAAATATATGTTTGTGATTTTGTCTCCATGTTGTATAGGTATTTATATGAAGTTTTGGTAAAAGAAAACGTTTTGATATTGTTAAAACAGTTTTAAAATATATATATTTTTTTAATTTTACAACATTTATTAATTAAATATAGAGAAGCGACGCGTTACGGAAGTTTACTCCATTATCGGTCTTTTTACAAGTTTATTAGTTAAGCGTCTTGTTGTGTTGCTTGCTGCGTTGTCATTAAGTTTTGTTGTAGTTATATTTGTCCTTTTTTTGCATTATAATTGATTGCAGTGTCGAATAATGTGTTTGCTTTCATTGTCAGCTTATCGTTCATTATCTTGTCTTGTTCTGTTTTGCACGCTTTGTAAATTTCATACTCTTCCAATGCATCGAGCTTTGTTCCTTTCTTGCAGAAGTGCATTGGTTTTAAGTTCTTGTCAAAGTTTGTATAATTGTGGTTCTTGTCTATTAAGTGTAAAGCGTATGTGGATTTTGTGTTTTGTTTTGGTTTGTGTTCGGAGAATCTTTCATAAAAAGTTCTCCCTCTCTGTCCTATGTAGAATTTGTCGCAGTCGTCGCAATTTATTTTTTAGACGCCAGAGCCATTTTGTGTGTCTTTTATTGTTTTTGGTTTTAATATTTTTTGTATATTGTTGTTAGTTTTGAATGAGATGTTACATGTTAATATTGATCTTTTTAAATTCGTTTTTTAGAATTTGTGGTAATAGGTTTGTGTGTTCAATGGCTATGTATTTATTGTTGTTAGGTGGGTTATTGTTAATATAGTCGTTTTTGTTTTTGTCTTTTATTTTCTTTAACTTTTTGTTAATTAGTTTGTCTATCATATCTGTTGTGTATCCGTTCGCTATTGCTATGTGTTTTATTGTGTGGACTTCTTCTTCGTAATCTTTTTTGGACATTGGAACTTTTAATAACCTATTTATAAATGCATTATAAGCTGCAGATTTTTGTGTGAAAGGTTGGTGGGAATCGTTTTGTATTATGATGCCTGTTGTTGTTGGTTTGCTATTTATTTTGAATTGGAGTTTGTTGTTGTTTTTAGTTATCTTTAAGTCTAAGTAGTTTATTGAGTTGTTTTGTTCGGTTTCATATGTAAACATATTTTTTTTTCAGAAATATTTGGGTGATAGTATATCATTACAGATTATACAACACCCGAACTTGACTTTTATAAACTATTCCAAACTGCCTTTCCAAGCAGAGAAGAATGGCTGAACAACCAACCCTACGCCAGTGAATCAGCAATAGCAATCTATACTGTTGATTCCAAAATAGACACATGTGTTGAACAACTCACTAAGGCTCCCAGATCATAGCAGTGTCTTCCAAGCGGAGGTCCTGGCAGTGACAACAGCTGCTAGACAGGTATCAATGATGGCGATACCACGGGCTGATATCACCTTTTACATTGACAGCCAAGCGGCAATAAAAGCGATTTCTGTCACTGTGATAAAATCGAAGCTTGTCTTTTGGTGCCGCAAAGAGCTTAAGGTTCTTGGCACGTAGCACAATATTAGATTCTGCTATAGGTACCGGGACACAGCGACATACCAGATAATGAAAATGCCGATGAGTTGGCAAGACAGGGATCAGCGCTCGACGCTAGTCAAGCAGAGATGGTAAGTATCCCACTTTGCAACATTAAATAGAAAATTTCAGATTTAATCCTAAAGAAATCCAATTAAAGGTGGATTCTACTTGACACCTGTGATACTACTAGGAAAATATGGTCTTGCTTTAACAAGCAGCGGACTGACAAAATTATGCAATTTAGTAAGAAGTCCCTTCGCTCTCTTACAAGCATAATCACCCGACATAATTTACTGAAATATTAAAATTTAAAATGAAACTAAGTACAGATGACCTATGCAGAGGATGTGGTGATGAAGAGGTACATGAAGACACATCACACTTTCTCTGTCATTGCCCGTCACTATGTCACCAGAGAAGGAAATGGCTTGGTAGCTACTTCTTCGACAATCTAGAAGATCTTTCTAATATTTCAGAAATTCACATATTGAACTTCGTCAATGCCTCAAAATGGCTTGACTAATTAATAGAATACATAGGTTTTATCAGGAAAGAGTGATAACACTCACGGGTAACACAATGGATCTACATTGATCTAAGTGTGACGATAGCGACATCAATTGTCAGTTCAACAACCTAACCTAACCTAAAAACGACGAGTAAATGGCCTCAGAGTTAGAGGCCTTCAAAGCAGCCAATACGGTATTTGATAGAAAACCTCAAACACCGAACTTGCATTTTAGCTAAACACAAAAACACACTTGAAAGCTTTTTTGTGCTCTAATATCTTATATTGGCGTCCGGGTACCAATTATACTGCAAAAATTGCAAGACGTGGCAGTTTTGGCTGGCGATGATCTTCAAAGGTGCCTCTATTTAAATCATGTACCCGACTCTGGAGACATTTGAGAGCATTAATATCCCGAAGGCCGGTAGCTGGGGTCATGAATTTACGAAATATATTAACGACCAATTAGTTAACCGTCTCTCGTGTTTAAAAATATGAAGTGAATTCCGGGCAACCATATTGTAGATGATAAATCCAGATAAACGTCCTCTTGAAAACTTTCAACTCGTATATTTTTAAAATAAGTCCACGGAGCTAATGATCAACATAATTTAAGTGTATTGTGGCCAATCGATTTTAGTCCGGAGTACTGAGAAGTCCAAGATCCTAGTATTCCGAAACAATACTGGCAGATATTCTGTACACTTTCAATACAGGAGAGTCGAAGGAGTCCTTAAGCCATTCATGGAACAAAGTAATCAGCAACCGAAAAGATATATTCTATTCAACTCCAAAAATAAAGCTAGTGCTATTATGTGCTCAGCATGCCAGATGTGGGGATATGCAGAGATGGAGAAGTTACATGGGTTTTTTCTTAAGCATTTGCTTAGATTGCCAATAAATCATCATCATCATCGGCTCGACAACCGGGTTCCGGTCCTGGCCTCTTTCAACAAGTATCTCCACCTAACCTGGACGGCCGACGCCATCCAGTTGCGCACCCCAAGGCTTCGGGCGTCCTGGTCTACGCCATCTCTCCAGTGCAAGCATGGTCTACCACGCTGTCGTCTACCATAGAATGTACCACAAAGAACTTTCCGAGCAGGTTCCTCTTCGCTCATGCGAGCTAGGTGCCCTGCCCACCGGAGTCTACCGAGCTTAATTTTTGTCACGATATCTACTTCTAGGTAGATTTTGTACACCGTACAGTTCATGATTGTACCGTCTCCGGAATCGTCCTTCCTCACATATGGGGCCAACAATTCTCCTTAAGACTTTTCTCTCAAACGCAGGTAAGAGGTCGGAGGGCCTTTTGCTAATCACCCAAGTCTCGGATCCATATGTGAGTACTGGCAGGACCATGGTCCTGTACAGCAGCAGTTTTGAAGTTATGGTGAGATTTCTGGATTTGAAGAGCTTTGACAGACTATAGTCAATAAATACAGCTACATAATATGGTCTACATCGAAACCGGCTTACCATTTCTTCAGTTATTCAGACTAAGGCTTAGGTTCAATTATATTTTAGAAATAGTTGAGCTTTCTGATTAGTCTTCAAAAATGAATGAAAATTTCCAATACTGTGGAAAAATCGAATTCTTTGGAATGCCTTTGGAGCCCTGGCGAACACCAGCATTTATTTAGTGAGGATCAGACTTGAAACCATCCAACACAAGACGTGTTGAACGATCTAGAAGCTGATTTATAATCCAAAGAATACGGGTTTCATTGAAACCAAACGCACGCATTTTTGATAAAATAGCCTGGTGAAAAACTTTATCAAATGCCTTAGAAATATCAAGCGCAGTAATCTTATTTTCTCTAAGAGAATTTTAAGATCTGTTCCACTCCACTTGGGTGAGATATGCTCTTAGATCACCAGTGGAACGATTGCTGCAAAAGCAGTATTGCTGGTCATTAAAAAATTTCCTATATTCGACATACTATTTTAGCTTATGATGCAGCGATTCCAGGATCTCGGTAGAAAGGACATAAGTGCAATTTTTCGGATGGAGGAGTGGGAGGAAGGGTTGGCTTTTTAAGGAATAGGCTGGACAAATGCTGATTTCTGTCTTCTAGGGAAAATTCCAGAACAGTAGAAGCGATGGAAAGGCTATAAGGCAATGGTCTTGCCAGTGAGAAAGAAACCCTCTTCAGAAGAATTTCGAAGGGCTCTTTTACCGGATTTTCGGGTCACGTAAGATCGCAATGGTCCGAAGTGCCGAATGTAGAGGCATGATATATACTTATAAGTGTCAGAAATAAGAACCAAGTTGATACCGTGGGCGTTTTGCCCAGCAACATCTGATGTGCGAGTGGTGCATCTCAGCAAATTTCTAAACATTAATTCTTTGGGGTGTTATCTATCCTGAATAGCGGAGCCAACTTGAATTGTGTACATTGAAGTATGTCAAGATTTGGACCCCTATACAAACAACACAATTATGGAGAATCTACAACTTCCCACCAGTTAAAGTACGTATTGAGAAAGGTTCTGGAAAGCAGATGCAAGATACTATCGGTCTCAATTTAGGAACTATAAGTTGTAGAATATAGGTAGGTACATATGTAAGGCATTCTATTAAGTAAAGTGATGCAACAATATTTTCAGCTAAACCATAAAAACTACCACAAGTTTCTTTGAACAACAAAATATCTTCCTCGCATCAACCAATAAGCATATTATTTCTATTTACAAGTTCCCTAGATATCCTTCTTAACCCAATCAAACAGACATACAAATTCAAACACACATCTTTAAAAATATCTGCATTAACCTAAACCGATCAATGACATCATAAAATTGCCAATATCCTGGAACTAAACTTTCCACATAATCTTTACTCAGATACAAACTTCTTGTTCGTGCAGGTTCATCCCCGAACGAATGCAAGCATAGGAATAGGATACAACCTCATAATGCCACTTGACCCAAAATACCTCCTTTATACATGCTTATATCCATAGGACACAGGTGAACCAAGCATGGGTCCATAGCATGCACGACGCACGTCGACGACGAAGAGCTTAAGATAAGACCTATTATACTTGTAAGGTTGATATTAAAATTTGTATCGAGCTGAGTCCAAAAACATTCTACCAACGAATTGTGTATAGTAAATTGTTTAAGCCTTACGGAAAACAATTTCCAGAAAAGCATTCAAGAGGCCAAAAGAAGGACAAGAGTCCTGCCTTCCTAACATTGTTTATTTGCCTGTTTTCGCAAAAGCATAGGCCCACCAGCTTAAATACGAAGACAAGTCCTTAACTAAGGCTTCCTTTTTGAAAATTGACTATTGCAGACTTTGAAGGAGACTTAGGAAAAACAAAAACGGAAATTCCATAGTCATAATGCATCTCATACTTTTTACACACTGTTTTGTGCTCGATGAGTTATCTTGTCGTACAAAAACTTTTATAGTTAATTCCTAGGGGCCAAAAATTATAGAGACTAAAACTACCATGAAACAGCTCCCGGCGGCATCGTTTCAAAATTATGACAAAGTTCTACGTGTTTTATTTTTCGTGAGTGATTCCGAATTTTGTGGAAGAGAAATAATGATGGTGGAGATGGAGACATTAAAATATTCAGACAGAGACAACTTTTGGAATATAGCATCAAAAAGTTAGGAAAGTTTACAATGCACTTGATATCAAGCTGAACCTTTGATTTTGAACTCTGTACTTGCTTTATGGTTTTGTTTTGTGTATACTGTTTGCGAGGGTTATATTGTATGTCATGTAGGATAATAGTTTAACATTTAAAAGTAATATAAGATGGGGGTTGGAATCGGGTTTAATACTAAATTTTGGAAATCTAAAACATTTTAATCCCAATTTTTGTATTCTACTGGGCCCTTTAAATTTGGGGATCAAGGGAAGGTGGATACGAGTATCTTTGAAGAAAATACTTCACTGTAAGCCAATTTCAAAAACACAAATCAGAGTCATTAAGGGAAAGTGCAAGTCATTTTAGATAGAAATATCGAGACTACATGAAATATGGCCAAAGGCAAAAATAAAAACCCCAGATTGAAATGGAAAAATGGATTAAGCCCCGAATAAATGAAAAATAGCCCCAAAATACATTTTTGTGGCTCCCGGAAATTAAGCCAGAGGAAATTACGCCAGTTTTTTATTTGGAAAAAACGCCAAAATTTTGTTTATACAAATTCTGGCCTAGACTTTTATGGAAATCTTTCCAGAATTTCAAGCATTTTTTCCAAAAAAAAAAAATGAAAAATCGCCAGAAATTTGATTTCTGCTATTTTTCAAAACTTTATTTTCTGGCTTTTTTTCCATTTTTAGAAATTTATAAATCAAATTTTTTGGAAAAAAAAGCAAGAAAACTATATTTTACATTAATTGGAGTAAACAACTAAAAAACTATCAGTTACGTACTGTTGCCCAAGAAAACTGTTGCTAAATTCGCTTGCCTGGCCACTGAACATACCCTAAGCAGAGCAACGGTGTTGCGTGAGCGGGTGTGAGCCCCGAAAAGGGGATTGAAGTCCTGTAAACCCGTGAAGCGGGCCACCCACTGCAGCGACGGTATGGCGGCGGCGCGGCCCGGAACATCGGCCCATGTGCGTTGTGTGCAGTAGAGCGCCACCCCGGGTGACTCTTATTCTTATTTGTTTCTTTTTACTTCATCACATTTAAAGTGTCATCTTTGAAAATAAAAAACATTTTCTGTTTTTTTTCCAAAATCTAATTTGGAAATTAGACCAGAGTAAATTGATTTTCTGGCCTAATTTCTATTTTGCTTTCTTACTCTTTTTTCGTATCTAGCTGGCCCAATTTTCAACAATTCTGGGCCTTTTCCAATTTTAAGCAAACAACATTTTCTTGCATTTTTGCCAGAAATAAATTCTGGCTTAATTTCTTTCGGCGTAATTTCCGGGAGACCATTTTTGTATGAATGGACATAATATTGGGGCTATTTTCTACCTACCCTTAAATTGCTTGAAGACAGTGCGAGGTTTTAGGAAAGTACCGATGCACGAGAGATTTGAATGTCTGATTATAGTTATGGGAGAAAAATATTGGGCCGGTAGGTAAGTTAGCATGGCTGTCAGCAATTCTAGCAATTTTAAATTTATTTTGACATCCTAAGTGTCTCAAGTGAGTTATTGGAGAACCTGCCCAAACTGTACCCGAGCTCTGCAGGAATATACGAGTAGGCCATATAGATTACAGATTATAGATCAGAAGGGGGGGAGACTTCTTGCAACGTCGAAGGAAATCTAAAAACTTAGCAAATTCTTTGCTGAGAACCGAGAGCAGCTTGGTTTCATCAATTTAAGTGCCAGTCCTGGAGAGCGATTAAGATGGGATGGGTTCGTCTTATACGACACATGATAGCATTGAGTTTTTGAAGCATTAAATTATATGCGGTTAATTGTTCGCCATTTGACAGTGCCATCGAGACCAGCATTTAATGAGCTTATCTTACTCTGCCGTTCTAAATCCACATCCGAAGGACAAGGGCGTGATTCTAGAAACGAATATTAGAAGCTGAGAGTAATGTCGACAGCAACATAATGTATGGATTAGAATTTAGAAGCTTCAAACAAAAGATCATTAATGACTCTTAGAATGAAAAGAGTGTTGAGGTCAAAGCAGAGCCCTGAGCCACAAGAGCATTTATTTTATGAATTTCAGACTTAAAACCGTCCAATTAAACTTGGATTTATTGATAACAAAGATAGTTTCTACTCCAAATATAAAAATCAAGTGCAATAATCTTACTTTCTCCAAAACGAAGTAAAGATTTCTGTTCGGTGAGATATACCATCAGATCACCAGTAGACCTATTGCTACGAAAGCCATACTGCCATACTATTTCTTCAGCTGATAATTTATGAACATTTCCATGACTTTGAACAGAGGGGAGGTAAGTGCAATTGGAAGATTGTTATGTCGATAATCGATATCTTTGAGTACTCTTGCAACTGTACAAATGCGAAAGAAGATTTGCCCCATAAAATCGTTTTCGATCTCAACTGTCAAGCACAGGGGATATCATGAGACTTTCTGGCAGCGTCGAATTAATAGCAAACTATGTTGCAAGCAAATTAGCTTTATTTGTGAGCTGACATAGGGAGTGTCATAGAAGATCATTGTCGTTGGAAAGAAATACGAAGTTGCATTTTGGATTTTTTTTACAACTGACCAAAAGTCGCCAAGCAGACGATTATATGAACAGTTTTCTTATGCATTTGTACTCTTAGCGGAGTAACAGGGTTGCGTGAGGTAGGGAGCACCCTCTAGAGTTTGGCCATTGGTGTAAGGTTGCGTTCACCGTGAAAGATCGCAATTATTGTTAAGTATTAGCTGGAAACCGAGATATGTAATTCTAGAAGAAATCGGTTTTGGTGAGATTCGAAAACATAAACTCATCAAACAAATAGTCACTATTGCTAAGCAACATGCAACGAAAAACCCACCAAGGCACTTTCGATTTTCTACACAGAATCAGCGGTGGGGCGTCTCAAGTTTCAGATTGGCCGAATGGTTTGGTTTTGTAATCTGAAACCTAGTTGCCGAGCCTCATCGGATTTCTGACGTTGTAGGTCAATCCACCAACCAAAAGTCTAGATTTGCTTCTTACGGGCACCTCAGCACCTGTTAGTGAATTATCGCCTCAAAGTTCATCGTTTTATTGTGTCAAATCTGCAAATATCTTGTGCTAATAAAATCGAGTAAGAGAAGAAAACCCCAAGAGAATAGTTTAGCGATACGAGAAAGCCAACCGGGATTTCTTCAGGAACTTTTATTAGTCACTATGCTTCCTCGATAGTTATGTTGATTCCAGTGCAAATATGATAACAAATTCTCTTTGGAATGAGAGATTTCGTCGAGAATATGAAAAAGGAAAGGTGGTTATTTGGGTTAGAGAACGAATTACTATTTCGTCCAGTTCTCACGCTCGTTTCCCATGATATTCCTTTTATCAGCCCACTATAGAAAGCCACTTTGCCGGCAGCACATTGCTTCGGAGAAAGTTACATAGATTTTTGCGCCCTATATTTCTAAACTATTTGATAGAGTTTGGCTCGCCTAACAAAAAATGATAATATGTAGTATATAGGTATCGATGAATTCTTCCTTGGATTATAAATTACTTTTTGAACCGCTCAATACAAGTTCTATTGGACTGGATGGCTTTGAATATGATAATTATTAAATAAATGCATGGCATACCGCAGGGCTCCGCATGTTATCCCACTCTCCTCATCTATGATCTCCTGCCTAAAACTTCTAATAAAATAAATTTCGTTCTTAGGATGTGCAACTATAACCTTATAGCATTCTCAAACAAGGAACCATTTAAAACTTTAAAAAGTCAATTATGTCCTAAAGTGGATGCCCCCATGCAGCTTTCTATGAGAGGTCCTGTAATATATGTAGGTGGTGCATTTTAATTAACTCAATTATATCTAGAAAGATTTAATCCACATATAATAAATCCCGAACGATTGATCTGATATGCTGACCCAGGCAATATATAGCCAGGATCAGTGCTACCTGTAGTGAACACTGGTCAATAAAAGAGCATGCAGCAAAACTATGCATTCTTCACAACACTAACTGTCATAGCTGTGGAGACCACCGGAAAAAGGAAACAGTCGCCCATTTCCTCTGCAAATGCCCTACTCTGGCCAAAATTTAGAGCACAATAATTAAGAAGGACATTTTTTGACAAAATTGACAAACTTTCGGAATTGTAGATCAAAGACTTGATCTCTTTTCTCAATTCGACGAAATTCGGTTACTTCTGTGCCTTACCCTCCGTTTGACTTCTTAGATCTTGAGCTACTGGACTGAGAGTTACGACGAAAGTTTACGGTGCGGGGGATTGGCTACTGCTTGGTATAGTATAGATAGCGCCCGATAAGTGTGGTGGTCCGGTTGAATGAGTGGTCCAATTTCCGAATGGTGGAACAAAAGTAATCAAACAACAAAAGAGATATCAAAACCTAATAGATCCTTGTTTCTTTTTTTAACTCAATCCAAATTGGACGACTCCTTGAGAATGTGTCCACAATTTTTCATATCAATTTCATCCACAGGTATTAAAGTGGCGCACTCAGCGCTAGTTGGTCTACTAACCCGCTTGATTCACTTGAATAGAATCCTAAAAAGATCTTAGGCAATCATAGTTCTAAGAACTATAAAGAAAACATTTGCATATTATCTTATATTTTATTATCTAATCTAGCCGGGTGAAAAAGCCAATTGTATATCTCCTCTTTAAATATATCAGTAAGCTTACCCTTGAGTTCAAATTCAGCAGAACTTTTAAGTTCAGAGATTCTTTCTTCAGGCACATAACACAAACGTGGGGTGATTTACCCAGCTCAATACCCTAACCCCCCCCCCTGTCTACGATATTCAGAACATCAAATCCAACTTCCCTTAACTTTACCTCGCACAGTGCTCAAGGGCATTTATACTTTTCGTAGATATTTTTCTTACACAAAACCAATACTCGCTCCATACAGTATTCGGAACATAAGCCCCCAGTTCATATCACTACCAGATCAAAATACATGTCAAAGACAACTCGCCCTTAACATGAGGGTAAAAACTCAGTTGTTAAAAATGAAAATATCCTCAGGTACGAGAAAATCAAATAAAAAAGTTAATTAGTAAATGTGCCCGCAAGTGACATTTCCCCCCTATCGTCAGACAGCAACATTAATATTTTGACACGAGTAATGTCATGAAGCTTAAAAAATCAATCTCATATGGATGCCATTCAATTATTATCAACAACGTGTGGCAATCACTTAGAGGCAGAAACAGGACTCGCCCAATCATCCGTACATAACTTGAATTCCAAATCACCTTTTTGTAGCTTGAACAAAAATAAAACCTCATATCATTGCATTGATGGTTAAATTATATTAAATCACATTACCTCGAATATCCTGTTCGATATTGAACACATCCCAAGCCGAATAATCCCTGCTTCGTTCAATCAGCTTGATGGCATATAAAAGCTTTGCTATTTTGTGTGGGACGCAGTGTTTGGCACGACAAGCATAACACTACTACTTCCGTGCCGTCATCGTTGCTGGAAGCCTAGGAGGGTGATACCAGACCAGGACCCAGGGTACTCGTACTTCCTTCTTTCTTTGGTAAATGTTACGATATTGTGTGCCATCATTCGAAATCCTCTTTTAACCTCCGTAAATACTTTAATAAATATTAATTTTATTTTGACATTGTGTCGGTATTCTTCGCCTTGTTTTACATGGCCCACAGTCGAATCCCTCATACCAGAATCACCTCCCTCTGAATCACATCAAATCGAAGTAGAAAAGTAATATTGTTTTTTTCTTTATTCTCTTTTTTATTTTTACTTTCGGTTTTAATTCGGAATTTTGTTGGGAAGATTTTTCGATACGCTTCTTATTGTAAGGGTCCTTTTTTGTGGCACTTAACCTCGAATAACATGGGATTTGGCTTAATGAAATTTTGGGGCAGAGTTTGATTTATACAGCTGACATCGCTCGACAGTATTTTCTTATATAGAGTTCGGCAACAAAGCGGTATAGCAGGATTAGATGTTTCAAAAGGTCTCTAAGACGATTGTTTGCCGTCGCGTTGGCTGACGAAATGGATATGCTTTACTCCTCCACACATGTTTAGATTGAACCTTTAACAGAGAACTATGTTCGTTCGATTATAGTATTTATTTTTCCTTTTGTCGTGATTTGGTTTGTATAGGTGTCTTGTGAGTTATTCGATTTGAGATTGTATTTGACGTGTGTGGTATTGGAGTGTACAGCATATATAGGGTGATTCGCATAAGGTGTGAAGAAAAATGTTTGCAGAAGAAGCTTAGGTCGATAAAAAGGATAAATGGCTGCTATGCTTTTGTAATCAAAATTGAACTTGATATATCAACCAAAATTGTCAATTTTTTTAAAAAAACTTTTTTTTTTCAAACTTTAAGTACCAAAAATAACGGTACTTGCCATACAAATTTTTTATTTTTTTTTATAGAAGCTGTAGTACTCCTTAGCATATTAGTAGATGCGTTAAACTGTCATTCAAAGGCCTTTGGGTTCGATTCTCAGCCTCTGCAGAAAGGTCTTTCAGAGATGTACTATACCTTTTGCGAGGAAATGGCTTATCATCCAGGGGTATCTCTTGTCATGGAAATTGTTGCTCATTGCAGAAAATTGAAGGGTTCCACCATTCCTGATAAGACGCACACAAGAATCGTTGAACGTAGGATATTTTAATAGTACATACCTATCGCATATTAAAATGTGTCTATGTACGTGAAAATATTTTCGGATTTTTAGAGGACGAGCTTCTGTGGTAGAATAGAAGAAATTTCAGAAACATCTAGGCTAAGAAAAATCCTCTCTACAAAATCCAACCATTACCAGTAGTCTTAAAAATGTCTATGGCTCGTGGACCAATTATACTTGCGAAGAATCCCTCAACTCGCTACTGGGTCCCCATTTCCCAGGTATCTCTCAAAACGATGACTTTACAGCCCACAGTGTGTCTAATAAGAAGTCTAACTGTCCACAAGACATGATTACTAGGGAAAAACTGCAATAGACATTTAACAACTTTAAGCCCTTTAAGTCTGCAAAACCAGACAACTTAATTCCTGCTACAAGGAAGATATAACAGTACCTATTCTGGAGATATTATTTCACAATTTTTTAAATATAGTCTACATTAATTTGCTATGGAGAGAAGATAAATTTGTGTTCATACCCAAGCCCGGTAAAAATTCCCAAGTAAGCCATTCCTTCTTAAAACTCTTGAAAAGTTGCGTGATAATTATTAACATGCAAACATCAATACGAGAATTTTGTCTACGGCTCAACATGCTTATTGCAAGGGTAGATCGGTAGAAACTGCTTTACACTCGATAGTATGAACTATCGAATATTCCCTCCACTATAAAGAGTACATTATAGTTGCTTTTCTAGATAAAGAAGGCGCTTTCAAAAATGTCAACATATCTGCAATAGTGCAATTGTATCTGCACTGTCATATTTGAATGTAGATAGGTCGCTTGGTGAACAGATTAACCAAATGTTGACTATCAGGGTTATCAATTCAAAGCCAAAGCTGGCCGGGAATTTCTGCTAGAAGATCTGTCATTCGAGGTACGGCGCAAGGCAGGGTTCTTTCTCCTCCTCTCTGGAACTTGGTAGTAAATGAATTATTGACACTAGCCGACCCAGCTCTCGAAATTCGAGTGCCAATTTATTTATTTAATTCATTATCATTCAATAAAAGACAGAGAATCCATGTTTTTTTTAAATTGTTGAATGCAATGAGAAGTACCTACTAAGCACTCAATAGGTGTGTTTTTTTTGCAAGTCCATATAGAATTGTAAAAAAAAACGACATCGGGATTTAGGAGTTTTTTTCCACATAGCTGGAAGCACTGTGTACGCTATGACATTTGTCAGCTTATTGACAACTAGCATCAACTAATCCAAAAACTTCACTTTTGACGTCTCTGAGCAAATTATCGATAACATATAGATAATACTATTTTGGCATCACCATTTTTATCGGGTCTTAGATTAACTCTCGAAAATTATCTGGTCTTAGCTAACTCTGTATAGATTTAAATAGTTGTTGCATTTGCATGTAAAGCGCTTAGTCCCGATGTCGTTTTTTTTTACAATTCTGTATGAACTTGCAAAAAAAACACACCTAATACTGGAGTCCAAAGGAAAACAGTTAATGGTAAACAAACTTTCAAACCTATACACATTTTTGACACATTGCAGATTTTTGACACGTTGCAGATTGGTTGTTGATGTTGTAGGCCGCAAAAACAATTGTTGGGTTGAACTGATGTTATTTGATGTATCAGAAACCTGTATGTTTGATGTGGGTTTTTGGACGTTTCTTAATCCATCGACATCGTAGCCATCCTTTGATGGAATTTGACAGTCTATGGCTTGACGAATAGAGGACAAATTCAGTTATGACGTACAAAGAGTATTTTGTATCAAATGTTAGCCGAAAGCCCTTAAATTGCTCTTTTCCGGAGCAACAAATAAAATACCTTTTTTTTTGGATATTTATAGACGTTTTTTAATCCATCGAAATCTTAGCCATCCTTAGATGGAATTTGACAGTTTATGACTTGAGAAATAAAGGACGAATTCAGTTATGACGTACAAAGTATATTTCGCACAAAATGTCAGCCAAAAGCACTAAAATTGCTCTTTTCCGGAGCAACAAATAAAATACCTTTCTTGACACTTTTTAATCCATGTACAAAGTATCCATCATTTGATGTTATTTGGCAATTTATGGCTTACAAATTAAAATCGAATAGGAATAGTATTGAATCATTTCAGTGAAATGAAAATGATCGAATTTTCGTAATCGATTGTTGAACGATTCAATCATTTGAAATGAACGATTTACTCAGCTCTAATTCGAATTTGATATTTTGTTTGTTTGTTAACGCATTCTTGTCAAACCAGGGGGATATTTTATTTTCAGGAAAGATTTGAAAACAGTAACGCATAGAATAAAGCTAGAACTACATGTTCTTTTTTTCCAACTCATTTCAAATTTCTATCTTCCATCTCGAAAAACAGAAAAAGTAAAAGTTGAAATGGTTCTAAATTTCACTTTTTCACTTTTTGAAAACACTAAGGGTAGGCGCGCACATTCAATTTTTAGTTTCGCTACTGCTTGGTTCGAGCAACTAAGAAGTTTGTGTTTTAACACAAACTAAACGATTGCCAAAAAAGAGTTCGCTATTTTGTGTAACATATAATTATATGCACCTGCGCGGACATTCAACCAAATAGTTCATCTGTTTTCTACACTGAAAAAAATAAACGTTGTCATATCAACAATCATTGATAGTAAACTGAAAATTGTCAAAATGGTGAAAAAAATAGTCAATATGACGTAAATTTTCAAAAATTCAAGTTGAAATTTACTACTGGATAGTAAATATGAAAATTTTAGATTTTCAATTTTAGTTTTGAATTTGAGAATCGAAGTTATCTTATCAACAACTGCAGTATTTAAATAGAATATTTTCAAAGTCGATATGAAGACTGGTCATCATATTGAAAACTAAAATCATGTAGTTAGCAATAATGATAGTCATTATGACGATGGCCTTTTTCCCATTACGTTGAAAACCACGGTCATGAAATGGACAGTTGAAGTTGACATTTGACAATTGTTATTGTCAATATGATGATAAATTATTCCTGTCATCATAATGAAAACTACGATAGTCAAATATGTAGACACAGATGCAGTTTACAAACTGACTATTGCGATTATCAATATGTTAATCATTAATAATAAATATAAATGAGGGGTAGCTCATCGAATTGACAATTGTGATTATCAGTTTGATAACTGCATTATTCTTGTTATCACATTGAAAACTCACTACGGTCATCAAATAAACAGTTATAACATCGAATATTGCGATTGTCAATATAAACACTAAAATAAATAAAAAGGAAATAAGGACGAGGTATCTTTTGTGTCTTTTTTTTAATGTTTAGTTTGAAAATAAAATCGATTAATCACTTAATGTTGTCGATATGATTATTGCATCTCTGGGGTTATCACATTGAATGCCTTGATTATCTTAGTAGCGTTTGTCCACATCCGTTCAAATCCAGCTAAAAATACAGTATCGCATCAGATGCGTCGATTAAGTCGACAACTTAAAAGTTGCATGAAGGGCCCTTTCTCTAAAATAAAAGGAATCTACGCAGTAACTGACATAAAACTTTCATATTGAAAACGATGATATTTGAACTGGCAGATCTGGTTGTCAATACGAGCATTTTGCCGTTGCAGTCATGACTTTAACAATTCTTGTTGTAAATATGATGATCATTTCCTTAAAATGTTTAACGCCATCAGTACTGCTTAATGCAAGCATTTGTAACAATATTTCTTTTATCTTCGGGTTTTTTCACCTTTAGATACTTGGAGACATCAGCTTGTCACAGTCATCATTTAGCGTGGTGTTAGTTGTTAGTAAATAAATATACATACATATAGCCTACTAAAAAACTAACAAATATGACAAACAAAGAAATAATAATTATTAATCTACTATCTGTAGCTACAAAAATAACTACAAGTCACATAATACTAGCTATAAAAACAATAACGTTACGAGTATTTCGAATACTTAATGAGAACGCCCATACAACCTGTGCTTAAGTGTAAGCTTTGAGTAACTTAAATCGAAAACATCATGGTATATATTAGCCTCATGTTTCATACGTGTCAAAGGCTCATTGAGACCATAATTGGTACGGTGGAAGTCTATATGAAAAATTTCAGGGTTCCGAGAACTGTGGCTTCTAGCTTTAAAATGGATTTGTTCTAGAAGAACCGGTGAATCTATGGAACCAACCAAGAGCTGGTGTAAAAACATAACTGACTTTCCGGCGTTTTTCTAGAGAATTCATGTTTAAAAGAAGAAGGCGACTGCTGTATGGAGGAAGATGATTTGGGTCACTCCAATTAAGATGACGTAATGCGAAGCGTACATATTTACGTTGGACAGATTCGATTCGATCAACGTGTATTGAGTAAAGTGGCGACCATACAGAGCTAGCATATTCTAATTGGGGACGAACAAAGGTGTTGTACAACGAAGATGTTATAAGACTACAAGAAAATTCCTTACTCCAACGCTTAATAAATCCAAGCATTGAGTTTGCTTTACTGACAATTTTCTCAATGTGAAGTGAAAAGTCTAGATTTTGCGAGAAGTGAACGCCCAGGTCGCATGTTGTTTCTACCTTACTTAGAATGGCTTGATTAATGCTGTAATTGTAACATATTGGGTTTTTTCTTCTAAAGAAGTACATTGATTGGCACTTTGAAACATTTAGAAAAAGATTGTTATATGAGCACCATTCAGAAAACATATTTATGTCATTTTGAAGAGAAACACAATCGGATTGGCTTCTGATGATTTTAAATAATTTAATATCATCTGCGTAGATAAGAACCCTACATGATTTTACAATTGAAACAACATCATTGATTGATATTATGAAAAGAAGTGGACCAAGGTGACTACCTTGTGGAACACCAGAGTCAGCATTAATTGGATCAGAAACGATTCCTCTAAAGAGAACTTGGTATGTCCTTCCCTTCAAATAAGACCTGATCCATTGAACGAATGCAGAAGGGAATCCAAGAGATGAAAGCTTATATAAAATTAGACTATGAGACAACTTGTCGAAGGCTTTACTGAAATCTGTATAAATGCAGTCAACTTGATGACCATCCTCGATAGTTTTATTTGTAAACGACGTGAATTCAACGAGATTAGTAACAGTAGATTTCTTTTTCATAAACCCATGTTGCTCGCTCGCAAGGAAAGGTTTGCAGCTGAAATAAAAACTCTTAAATATGATAGCTTCGAATAGTTTCGGTAAGCAAGAAAGTTTGGCTATTGGTCTATAATTAGAAATATCGCCGCGATTTCCTTTTTTGTGAATAGGTATAATGAATGAATTTTTCCAAATTTTGGGGAAAACAGCTTGTTTTAGGGAGTTTTGAAATAAAAACGTTAGGGGTCTTGCCAGAGGTTTGCAACAATTTTTTAAAATATACGCCGGAATTCCATCAGGTCCACTGGACGTGCCGTGGTCTAAGCCCGAAAGATGGTCTAATACATCCTCAACTGTGATAATAATATCACTCATTGAGCTTTGAGAAAAGGTATTCAAATGAGTAAAATTACTCTCACAAGGTTCAAAATCATCATCACAAAACGAAAGTTTAAAGAAGGAAGAAAACATATTGCAAATAACAAGAGGGTTGTTGTTGGTTTCATCCAAGTACTTCATAGTAGATGGATATCCGTCAGATTTTTTCTTGCTATTAACAAATTTCCAAAAAAGTTTGGGGTCAACAAGAAGTGAAGACCGCATTTTTAACATATAACAATCATAGACAATTCTGCATAATGATTGGAATTCTTCATATAACGATAAATAACTGTTGTAATCATCCAATTTATTAGATATTAGGTACTTTTTCCATGTTCTATTTCTTAAGTTACGTAGACTACGAAGCTCATGAGTGTACCAGGGGGGTGTTGTTAGGGCCGAGTGCCTCGATTTTTTTACAGGTACAGATGCAATGAAACATTCAAAGATACTTAAGTAGAAATTGGAAACCATCACATCAATGCTCCCATTCAAAAGTAAGTCAAAGTCAATGTTTGTAATTAGTTCATTGAGTAAAGGGAAGTTCGTTTTCTTGAAGTCAAATTCAAGAGAGCCACTATCAAAGTCATAATCAGTAGTGTGAGCATGGGAAATCAAAACAGAAAGTGGGGGATGGTAGCTATCAACTTTCGTCATGGGAATTGGACATAGTAGTTCAACAACACAATTACAAGGGTTAGTAACGAATATCAGATCTAACTGTCGAGAAATACTATTTTTTATACAGCTCACTTGCTGTAAGTCACAGGATATCACATTGTCAACAAACGCTTCCTGCGGAGAAGAGACGTTGGTGGGTATTAAACATATTTCGTCATCAGAAAGAGTCCATTCTAGGTCGGGAAGATTAAAGTCTCCTGCAAGAAGAACATCGTCAAGAGGTTCGCAAGTATCAGAAATATAGTTAATGGCATTTGAAGCAATATTATATATTTCCAATGGGCTTTTTGGAGGAATGTACATATTTAATATGTAAAGGAATTTATTTCCGATACATACTTTAACACAAATAATATCAACTGAGTCAGAATTAGGGATTGTAAATATACAGCTATGAAAAACGCTTCGCACAGCAATGATAATTCCACCACCCACGGAAGCTAAGGGATCAGAATATCTATCTTTACGGTACACCACAAAATCGGTGAAAATAGTTCATTATTTAGAAATGTTGAGTTCAGCCAAGTTTCTGTTAAAACAATTACATCGAAATCAGATGCATGAGATGCTAAAAGAAATTTTTGAGTTTTCGACCGAAGTCCCCTCACATTTTGGTAGTAAAGGGACAGGCGATCTAGTTTTTTGAAGGTTTTAGTACATTTTTAACTTGCGAGGTCTTAGGTTTAAATTCTCTTACAATGACATTTTCAGGCCAGAGTTCAGAACACATTATCTTTTCATACAAACAAAATTCCGTTGTTAGTTTGAAGGACGCAAACGGACTACATTCTTTATTAATCTTTTGGCATTTAAGTTTTTTAACATCAATGTCGAAGTCTTTTAAATGGTCGATTATGTCTTTGATTGAAGTTTCCGGCTGAAGACGTGAGACGTAGATTTCTTTCGGTTCAGGCAAAGCAGAGAGGCGGTTTTTAATAATAGGAGGTTCGATGTTAACTATGGGGACATTTGAAACGATAATAGGAGGCTCATTGACAATCAGTCATCAACTTGATAATTCTGATTACCAATTTGAATACACGGAGTTGCAGATTTAGATTTCAATTCATGTAAAACCCTTTTAGCGTTAGGTTAGGTCATTAGTCTGTCTGGCGTTATCGAGTCGGTCGCTTTTTACCGAAAGTCATAAGTATGATAATATAAAGTTTGCTTTGCTTTTAAAAGTGTTATAATTATAAGTGCATATACAAAAAATAGGTAAGAAAGTATAAGGTAATAAATCATTCAACATTATTTATTTAAAAATACAGATCTTTTAAATTTTCAAGTATTCACAATACGGTTGTCAATACGGAGTTAAGAAAATTTTTGAGGAGCTGAAAACAAGAACATTTATTATACTCGGTCTTAAAAGCTATAGGTAGTTTTCTGACTTTTATTTATCATTTGTTTTAATTAATCATATTTTTACCCAAAATCCTAGATTTCGAGAGATATGTCACTAAGGTAATATCCGGTTTGCGGATTAATTAAGTTTACTATTGATTTACTATAAAAACATGTAAAATTTATGAATTATGATCCATTAAAACTGATCTGATATTTAAAGTGAGATTTTTATTTTAAACTCTTTTAAAAGCTTATATTTCAGAATGGAAATAACTTATTAAAATGGCTCAAAACTTGAAAGTATACACTTGTCAAATTGAAAACTACGATTTTAAATTTCCATTTCCATTGGTTTCCATTTTGACAACTGTTTAAATCAGATTGGCATTTGTAATTTTCAATGTGACACCTGTGATTTTCAACTTGATATCTGCGGTTATCAAATTGACAATAGCAGTAATCAATTTGAAGGCTCCTGAGATCAAATTGACAAACACAGTTTTTGATTTGAGAGCAGTAGTTTTTAATTTGACAACTGCTGTTATCAAATCAACAGTACAAGTTGTTTATTTGACAAGTCCTGTGATCAAATTGACAATCGAAGCGTTCAATTTGAAAACTGTTGTAATAAAATTAACAACCATATTTTTCAATTTGACAAATGCTGTAATAAAATTGCCAATATAATTTGTAAATTTGACAACTCTTGTGATCAAATTGACAGTTGCAGTTCTCAGTTAGACAACAGCTGTAATTAAACTGACAATTTCAGTTTTCAAATTGACAACATTGGTTTTCAGTTTGAAAACTTCTGTGATAAAATTCACAATCGAAGTTTTCAATTTGACGACTTCTGTAATGAAATAAACAACCATAGTTTTCAAATTAGCAACTGCAGTGATCAAATTGCAAATAGAAATTGCCAATTTGACAACTGCTCTGGTTAAAAATTAATAATTTAGTTATCAATACCACAATCCTGATTTTCCATATAAAAGTCGTAGTTGTCAATATATGAATACCAAATGTAGTTAATACTCTAAGACTTAACTACATTCAACTTCAAAGAGTGAAAAGTGTACAACAAAAGCAAAAGTTAAAATGGTGCTAACTTTTACTAAACTTAACCCACAGATAATTATATATATAATGTATGACAGTAACTGTATGACAGTTTAGTGTAAATGTATGCTCTATTCAGGAACAGATGTCCGGGCATTTTTTTGCAATTTTTAATTGTTGTTTTAAACAATTTCTGTGTAGTATATTTAAATAATTTTGGCATTGTGCACATCTATGCAAAAAATCCTTTCGTTTAATATGTAATTTATGCGCCTTCGGTTTTTGTGGGCCACGTAAAGTGTACAACAAAAAACATTTTTGCCGTTTTATTATATGATGCCTGGAAGCGAAGAGCCGCAGGCAGAGTAATCCTTAAAAACGATCTAAACAAACTAGACAGAGTGGTGTGGCGTGGGAGTCAACCCTCACAAAACAGAACTTATCAAATTCCCTAGTAAGTACAAGATTCCTCATGTAGATCTTCCTTCTATTCAAGATTTTCCACTAGCTTTTTCAGACGAAGCAAAATACTTGGGACTTATTTTAGATACAAAAAAACCAAGCTGGAAACCTTATATACAAGAAAGAGTCAAAAAGGCCTCTGTGGCACTCCTCATTTAAAAAAAATTATTGGGAACCAATGGAGCCTTCTACCCCGAATAACTCATTGGCTTTATGCTTCGGTAATAAAACGGATCCTCACTTATGGTGTTGCAGTATGGTGAACCGCTCTAGAAAGGCTGGACATCTTGACAAGCTAAGCTCTACAAACGACCACCTCCGCCGCATAAACGTTCTGATTCATTTGCAATTTTTGTACACCGACACACGTCGGATTAAAATCTGATGATGAGGTTGGTGTGCGTATGTGTTCAGATAGACTTAAATTATGTCCCTGTTTCCGTCTTCCTAATTATTGTAACGTGTGCCAGGCGGAATTAATGGCGATTAAAGAGGTTCTGGTTTTGCTCAAAGAAAACGTGTTATCAACAACTGATATCAGCACCTTCTCGAATAGTCAAGCGGCTTTTTCATCTCTGACCTCGATCTGCAAGGCTGACTCGCCAAAGTGGAAGATCATTACATAGATACATACTCGTATGTATATCACATGCTAAGGATAATATGATTATATACCCACCGCTATATGTAGACTTATGCTGAAGCAAGATGCTATTAAGAGGACAAATGTTAGATAGAATAATATGTACAACAAAACAGATCTGGCCAATGCTTGATATAAAATGTTCCAATTGTTTGATATCCGTAAGCATATTGCATATTGCATGGTGACATAACTGGACACGGTCTTATAGGAATGCACACAACGAGGCTTGAATAGACAATTATAGTCAATCTCTCTTAATAAGGAGCTCCACGTGGTTCAACGAGTACGGAGAAAATCTCTAGATTCATGTGGTATCACAATGTTCCAACTCTCTTCTAAGTGTATCAACTGTGATGCTAGCAGCCACTTCAACAAAACTAAGGGAGGTAGGTAAGTAGAAATGGCGACCACGAGCTTGTCTTGCTTATTGACCCATCTAGCGCCATTTTGATGCCATAAACTTTTAAGACACTAAGACCGTTTGGCAATACGAGAAAGCCTGCTAGGACAGTATTCATACCTTTTTTTTTAAATTTTTAACTGGTCACTATGTTTCCTCGACAGTGACGTTGATGCCAGTGCTGACATGATCATTAAAGTGATTTTTCGTGGGATACGTACTTTTATTCCTTACCAGGGGCGGACGCAGAAAATAATTTCGGAGGGGATTTTAGGAAAAAATATCAAATTTTTATAAATATATTTTTTTATTACTTTATTGAAGGTACTTGCTAATTACAAAATCTTTATTGTTATTAACATAGATATGTTATTACTAAACAATATTGGCTCTTAGGGATAGGGACTTTTGGAACAATTTCATATAGCTAATCGCTAAAAATCATATGGATGTTGCAACGGATACCCATTTGGCAAATCTGAATAATGTTACCAAAAGTTGGAAAATATTATTTTTTATTAATTTTTAAACATAGACTTTTACTACGGGCCCTGTGATGGAGGCCGCATTATTTGGTTCATATAATATCATTAAAATTCTAAAAACATTTTTAAGAAAAAATTTTGGTACGCCAACTTGTAGTATTCATTTTTGTACGAATAAAAAATAAATTTCCAAAAAAAATATATAGAGTCGTTTTCGAGATAACGAATTTTAAAACGCAATGTTTTTTAAACTTTTTAGAAGCTTTTCCCCGAAAAATTTTATTCAAATCCGTTCTGCCTATAATGAGAAATTCAAAATTCGAAAAAACCATTCATTGTAGGTACAGTCAGTTATACGAGGGCGGGTCAATAAGTCCGTGACTTTTTGAATTTCTGACCTCTTTACTGAAACAGCAACACTGTTCCTGTCAACAGGCATCTGTCAGTTGAATCCTGTCAAAATTTAAACTTGCTGCGTCAGTTAGTTTGTGTTTGACAGCTATTTTTATCAGACTACTCACTAATTTGAGGAGAAAATGGAAAAAAGTGAATTTCGTGTGCTTATTAAGCATTATATCTTGCGAAAAAAAACCATTACCGAGACCAAGGCTAAGCTTGATAAATACTATGGGGACTCTGCACCATCGATTTCAATGGTTAAAAAGTGGTTTACTGAATTTCGTTGTGGCCGTACAAGCACTGAAGATGCCGAACGTCCTGGACGCCCAGTTGAGGTCTCTACACCCGAAACAATCGAAAAAAATTCACGATATGGTGTTGGCCGACCGAAGATTGAAAGTGCGAGAGATTGTGGAAGCCGTAGGGATCTCGCATGGCTCAGTGGTTTCAATTTTGAATGAACACTTAGGCATGAGAAAGCTTTCCGCAAGATGGGTGCCGCGTTTGCTCACAGTCGACCACAAACGCAAACGTGTAACAACTTCACAGGAAGGTTTGGCGTTGTTTAATCGCAATTTGGAGGAGTTTTTGCGCCGTTTTGTAACCGTGGACGAAACATGGATCCATCACAACACACCAGAGACCAAACAACAGTCAAAACAGTGGGTTTCCAAGGTGGGTTTGTCAGCCAATAAAGTTATGGCGACTATTTTTTGGGATGCACGCGGGATAATCCACATTGACTACCTTCAAAAGGGAAGAACAATCAATGGGGAATATTATGCCAACTTATTGGACCGATTCAATGACGATTTGAAAAAAAACCGACCTCATTTGGCCAAGAAAAAAGTTCTTTTCCACCAAGACAATGCAAGGGTGCACATATGTGCAGTTGCCATGGCAAAAATCCATGAATTGCTCCCTCATCCACCCTATTCTCCAGATTTGGCTCCGAGCGACTACTTCTTGTTCCCAAACCTGAAGAAATGGCTTGGTGGAAAAAGATTTGACTCCAATGATGAAGTCATCTCGCAAACAAAGGCCTATTTTGAGGACCTCGACAAATCGTTTTTTTTGGAAGGGATAAAAAAATTGGAGAAGCGTTGGACAAAGTGTATAGAGCTCAAGGGAGACTACGTTGAAAAATAAAATTATTTTTTTATCAAAAAATCTGTTTTATTCCAAAAGTCACGGACTTATTGACCCGCCCTCGTATCTTAATTTTAAATTTTTTTTTATTAAATTATAGATCGTAAAAATTAATCGAAATAAAAAAACTTTATCAAAATTTTCAAAGCTGTTTAAAAAAAAATACGATTTTCAAGAACAATTTTTTTACATTTGTATCGTGGGTACATTTATTTTTAGGTACAAACATTTTGGGGCTTCCAAAAAATAACTATATTTTAACCACCCTAGATTAAACTCAATGAAATTTTATGATTTTTTTCTTAACTCTGTGGGATAGTTTTTGAGAAAAAATAATATTTATAAAATTTCGAAAAAATCGTATGGGTAGGTACCGTTATTTTGGTCTAAGAAAAAAGAAAAAAAAACCTGTGTTGGAAAAATTCAAAACGATTTCCTTGGGACACGGGGCATAATGGGGGCATAATTGCTGTTTTTTATTTAATTACTTATAGTAACTTATTGCATACTTTACTAGACATTTAAACAAATTGTGGTATGAATATAATATAAATAAAGTTGTTTACTTTTGTTCCTACTTTATAATTTATATTTTATGTTTAAGTAAGTACAAGTATGTATTCACCAAAACTTCAAATTTTTGCGAATTTCAAAGAAAATTGCCTCAATTTTTAATTCCAGGAACTCCTATTCTTGGGTCGTACGTTAATAATATTTGAATTATGGAAATTTTTTATGAAGAGATATAGAAGAATTCATGGCACGAAAATACCACTTTGTTTTTTTTTTTTTTTTAAGAAAATGAATCCTTGTTTTTTTTTATTCCACAATGTTTCGGAGGGGGTTTGAACCCCCAAAACCTCCACCTGCGTTCGACCCTGTTCCTTACAGAAACAAGATTAAAAATCCTAAAGAAAAGTCTTGGTCCAATACAAGCTGTAAAGATTCTATCAAGTTAAGAGAAGTAATTTTCCTCTCCTACAAAGCCAACCCAACTGAGGAAAAAGCAGAAGTCTCCGCAAAAAATCCTGTATGTAATATCCCAAAAGCAGTAGAAATATCAAGATCGTAAAATCTTCAGCTTCATCTTTGGTTCCAACGATCATCTTCAATACAAACCCAATAACTAGCTCTTTAAATAAGGTAAATGTACTTCTAGCTCATTTTGCTGCTTTCTTCACGTTGCCCGATGGCAATATTGCCCTCCGTAAATCATTCAATGGGACAGGTATATTTCCGCACTCGTACAGTTGCAATAGCCCTTCGAGATTCTTCTGAAGAGGTTTCCTTCATCTCTTCTGGAATCTTCCCTAGAAGATGGAAAACAGCATTTGTCCAGCCTGTTCCTAAAAAAGGCGACCTTAGGCCTTAGCTATCATCGTGATGTCAACGTTCAATTCAATTCAAGTACATAATCGGTACAATACACTGAGGCATAGTCTTTTAAAGTATTTTACAGGTTGGTTATATATAAGACATTAAAATAATTATATTAGTATATAGAATTCATAAGGACAAGTAAAGTTAATCATTTTCCTATTTTCTAGACATTCTCATATTTCTCTAAGCCGATATTACTTCAATTTCGCAAAACACTTGCTCCTCATGCTCCTTAAATAAGAAAGACCCTGTTAAGCAACAATGAGTGTTATACAAATATAAACCTCGTTTGGGCCCACCACCATTACATATTATTAACTTCATAACCTTTTTCATACACCCTTGTTTATTCATTTAAATAAATTTTTAATTCGTGGTCCCTTTTGGCTGGTCGATATGGAGATCCCATTATGCGTTACGTTACGTTGCGTTTGCAGATATTTTATAAATTCAAGTTTTAAATAGGCTATGGTAATTCTTTGTCTCGTGGGACTCATTTACAAAATTTCACTTTCGTAGAAAAAAAACTAAATCTCTCAACACGTTTGTGCAAACAAACCTATGTTGCCATCTTTGTTTTTCAAATTATGAGCGCTGAATCGGGACGAATTTAGTAAATAGTAACGAAATCAATGGGCCAAATCAAGTTAAGAGATGACTTAAATATTTAAGTAGACTCTTAGCAATTAACCATACCAATAAACGTTATCTTAAATTTTAAAGTGAAGAAACTCGTCTTGAACTTCGCGATTGAGTAATAAAATGCACGACTGGGTCGCACGAACTTGCTCTTATGTAAACGACTAAGAATTTCAAAAATGTATGTTTTAGAGAAAACTGTTCTTAAAATAAAATTCATTTTTGAAGTAAAACTTCTTTTCCGGCGTTGGGGGTAAAAAATGTTCTATGGAGTTGTCAGTTGATGTCAAAACGACATGTTATCCGTCAAAGACACCGACATGGTTTTTTTAATTAATCCTCCGACTTTGTTCGAGGTTATTTAAAACACTTTAAAAACGCGTTTTATCGCTCAAAGAGAATGTTCTTTTAATGAAAAAATCACAACAACTAACCAACAAAACAATTAAATACATAACTTCATTAAACAAAACACAAAATAAAACTTTTTTTAATGAATTATGTGGCCAAACAATTTCTTAATCAAAAACCACTTCCCTTTGTAAAAACAACACAAACAAATACATCTTTTTAAAGTTTTATTTATTTAAAACATAAAACACTTTATCCTACACAATACTGAATACTTATATACTATTTAACTTCAAAACTAAGCACTAAAATTTACAAAATATTTAATGCGAAACATAAAAAATAAGTCGCAAGTAAAAATTGTAAATATACTTTCTGCTTTCTCTTGTCAAATATAAACTAGCATTGCCATATACGAAGAATTTTAAATTCGGTGTCAAAATTAAATTAGCATTGCCTACAATTAGAAAATCCTTTGGCTCGAACACAATGAATGCGATAAGAAAAAAGAGATGTGAGCGTGATGAAACATCGTCGTTGTTTAAAATCAGTTTTAAACTATGAAAGCAGTCACGTTAAATGAAATTAATAAATGAAGTAAGAACAGTCGCGCACATTCAATTTTTAGTTTCACATCTGTTTGGTTCCTGAAATGAAACATATGGGCTTATGTTTCATTATACTATAATATTTACCATATTTCATTTTACCAACTAAACAGTTGCGAAAATAAAAATTTAATTTACTCTTTAGGCCTAAGGAATTTGGGAACGATTTTATAACAACGAAAAGGTGGACAGTGAATCATGTCTGGATCTCGTCTCGTGTTCTCATCGACTAAATCTCGTCGTGAAAAATTTTGTGGCACTGGGAATTACGGGACGATTTTAAAACTACAAACAGTTGATAGTGAATCATATCTCGCTCTCGTTTCGTGTTTTTTTTTCAAATTAAGAATCGGGCATAATTATAAAAACTTTTGTCTGTCGTTTTCAATTAGATTTTAATGTCACCATCTGACAAATTTAAGCGAAGACTGCACTAAAAAACGGCTAGTATTGAAATTTTGATATACGAGTACTTTCACGATTTATGATGTGCACCCAGCTCAGTGTGTTAAAAAACTGCCATCTGCGCGTCATAAAGAGCGCCATCTGTGCGTTAAAAAGAGCGCCATCCATTTTGCTCAACCTTGGTAACAAACAATAATTGTAGATACATGACTTTCTTGATTTTCTCAATAAATTCAAGAAAGTGCCAGATAGACCAAGCTGTCGCATTCCAAAACTAATTGCACCATTTGTATAATTGAAACAGTTTTGTGTTCCAATTTAAACTTTCTAACTTATTTTGCAAATCATTTTCAATTGGAAGAAATATGTCAAAAAAAATTATTTGGAAGTGATTTTGACATGTTTCAGTACTTCACATCATCTATAGCTTTTTTTTTTTTGCAAGTCCATATAGAATTGTAGAAAAAAACGACAACGGAGCTAAAGCACTTTTTTGCAAAATGTTGGAAGCACTGTGCACGCTATGGCATTTTTGTCAGCTGTATTGGGACTAGCATCAACCAGCATCCAAGAAATTCACTTTTGACTTCTCTGAAAAAATTATCGATAGTACGAGTATATAGATAATATTATTTTGGCATCACCATTTTTATCACGATTTAGGTTAAGGTTAGGTTGGTATGTCATGTGTTCTAAGCAAAAATAAGTCTGCGCAAGAACAAAATTATAATTCGTTGTAGTGGTTTCTTTAAAAAATAAGCTTTTATATACAAAATTTTTAAACATTTTTAAGGAAAAATTTTGGAACGCGAATTTGAAGTGTTTATTAATGTACGAATGAAAATTAAATTTACAAAAAATAATATTGATCCGTTTTTGAGATATCGAATTTACAAATAAAAAAATAGATCAAAATCCGTCGGACCGTTTTTGAGAAAATCAAAAACCAAAAAAATGGTAACAATTTTTTGGAAAGATTTGTTCAACCATTAGCTAGAAAATGAAATTTTTTGAGTTTTTTTTTTAGGAAAATCTGTGGGACAGTTTTTGAGAAAAAAAAATATTTATAAAATTTCGAAAAAGATCGTATGGCAGCTACTGTTATTTTTGGTCTAAAAAAAAAACGCGTGGGGGGAAAAATTAAAAATGATATCTACATACCAAGTTTAAAGAAAATCGGACGAGCCGTTTAGGCTATAGTCGAAAAGACAGACAAACAGACAGAATTATGAGACCCACTTGTTTAGTCTTCGTTATCATCGTAATGTCAACTTTGATCAAAATCTCGAGATCGATTTTTTTTCCGAATGCATAACTTGCCTTATAGTACTCGTACCTATAAGTCGCAAGTAAAAAAAAGAAATAAACAGCTTTAAAGCACGCACTAATCAGCAAATCTTAAACATCCTTAACACTACACTGTTGCAAATCTTTTATCGTTCAAATGGTCGCTCCGACTTCTCTGGGAGGTGCCTGTCCAAAAGTTCCATTTTCGATGACTCTGGCTTATAGATAAGACTAAATTTGAGTGTTACCACGAAATATTTTGTCCAGCCGTTTGCGGCTTGTTGACATAGACCTGTGACTCAAAGAAACCCCGGAAAAAAAGCCTCGTAAAGTCCAGTCGCAAGATATAATAGGTTATTTTTTTGCTATTTTCTTTTTGGCAACACTGATTTTGACAGCTCACCCACTTTATGGTCAGTTAAATCGACTATTCGGGCTATTGTGACTAAATTTCGTACCAAATTTACATTGTTGGATATTAAAACACCAACACGCTTACGCAGAGTGCGAACTGAGAAAAATATTGCGGAAATATTTGCGGAAGAATTTAGGTGTGAAGCCTTTCAAAATACAGCTACAGAATTGAAGCCGAACAACCTACCACAACGCCAAATTTTCGGTGAATGGGCTCTTGAAAAGTTGGCCGAAGATCCACTTTTCTATCGAAAAATTGTGTCCAGCGACGAAGCTCATTTCTGGTTGAATCGATACATGAAGAGCAGCCAGAAGCACTCCAAGAGCTACATCCAGAAAAAGTCACTGTTTAGTGCGGAATCATTGGGCCGTATTTCTTCAAAGATGGTGCGATTCGCAACGTTACTGTGAATGGTGGGCGCTACCGTGCAATGATAACAAACTTTTTCTTGCGCAAAATGGAAGAGCTTGACTTGCTTGACAGTCTTGACATGTGGTTTCCACAAGACGGTGTCACATGACACACAGCACACGTAAAAATGGACCTATTCAGAGGGGAGTTCCGGTCAATTGGCCGCCTAGATTGTTCGATTTAACGCCTGTAGACTATTTTGTGTGGGGCTATGTTAAGGCTCATGTCTATAGCGACAAGCCCGCTTTGATTGACGCACTGAAACCCAACATTGAAGCATTTATTCGTGAGATACCGGCCGAAACGTTAGAAAGAGTACGCCAAAATTGGACTAAGCGGATGGAGCATTTGAGGCGCAGCCGCAGCCAACATTTGAATGAAATAACCTTCAAACATTAAATTATATCGATTCAAATAAAGATTTTATGCATTTTTCTGAATTTTATGTTATTTTTTTTTATTTCCGATAGCTCTTAAAAAATCACTCTTAGAAAAAATATTAGGAAGTTCGCCGTTTAATGTATAGGATGAAAAGGGTGAAATCGAATTCGGCCTTGGTTGGCAACCCCTATCATTGTTCCCTTCCAAGCAATCTCGAGTGAAGCCAAAGTACCTTTGTGGCCATAAGATAAGCGCCTTCAACTTAACATTAGAGACAAAGCAACAGAAAAGTGAAAACAAAAGTATAACAATATTATGGATCCCAGTTTCTGCTAAATGTTGGTTGTATAATGAGGTAAGCCCTTTAATGATATTCGTCTGTCGTTCATCGTTGTTGTTCTTATTTTCTGAAGTCCATTGGTTCCTAAAAGGCCAACTGAGCGCGTCAATGCCACTTTAATGTTTTTTTTCCCTGCCATTCTTCCCGCTTTCCGTATCCTGCTGTTCGTGAAAATATCAAATTCTAACTGAAAAATGTCCGAGAAAAAGTTGATGGTTCAAAAGCAGTTTGTGAGTGAAAAGTTTTTTTTTGTCGGCCACATTTATGCAAATGAAATTGTCTCCGGACACTTGAAGTTCCTTCCACTCTATCACCACTATGGCGATGACGCCGCGCGGTGCCTGAAAATTGCAGGCTGAAATACACCAGTTGTAATATACTTTTGTCCTTGCTCCTCAGGTGGGATAAAGTTTTGTAATTTTCTTGCTACAAAAATCGCAGAATGATGTTTATGTATTTGCTAGAATTTAAATTTTCAAGATAATTTTATTAAGAGTGGTAAAGTGGATTTTTTGTTGGCTTTTTTCTCGCTTGCTCATTGAACTGAATGCTGTTGAACACATCTGAGTTGTTGTTGCTGTTTTTTTTTTTTTTTGAAAATGGTTTGAGATAGGTAATTTAATGCTCAATTGCTAGTGGTAGAGAGGGTCGCTGTTTGGCTGTTTACTGGAGAAAAGTTTATGAATAGATTGAATTCACTTTGAAGAGAGGTGAATTTTCAAGTACGAAATTTAATGAGGCAAATTATTATAAATATTTGCAAATTTTTTTAAGGAATAACCTTTTTCAAGTGTGGAAAAACACAATTGTAAGGGTATTATTCAAGAGCCGTCAGATTACCTTCAGTATTCAAAGCCTGGTAAGTAGGTATTCGGACGGGAAACCCCTAAAAGGAACTTTGTATAAGGCATTGGTTTGGATCGATCGGAATAGGAATTGCAAGCTCACTAATGTCCGTCATTTAACATAGGACGTATAGTTTTGAATTGGGAATTGGGCCCACTATGGAAATGGAGAGGATTTGGAATTATTTTTATTTGCCATATTTCTTCTCATTTGCTTTCTTCTAAAAAAAGATATTTAATATGTGGCGGCATTTTTTTTTTCTTTCTAACTTAATTGAAGTAGAGAACTGGCTCGTATTTGGTCACCTCTCATGAGTTTCAAGCTAACAGGAGAGTAGATTGTAAGAAGTCTTAAGAGGATAAATTCGATTATTCCTATGCATGACTGGGCTAACATCAAGGCAGAGGAAACAGAAAATCAACGGATCTCCAATACTCATCCAATCTATATTAATCATCAGGAACGCAGAAGATAGAATTTTGTAGAGACAAGTAGCAAACAAGAACAAATCAAATGACAATTTTGAGATCAACACGATATTGTTGTCGCTGAGTCAATATCTCGGAGGCTGACTGTGCAGTTTCTACAATTTATTGAAACCGCATTGAGAGTCATCGGAATCACTCCGAAGCGCCTAATTCGTCTTATATGTGAAGAGTTATGAACCCATTTCTTATGCTATATCGAAGTAGCACCGGATTCCCAGGGCAATTCATCGTCGGATCTCCCTAAGGTGGGTTAATAATAAACTCAGAGCAGATGAACTCCTTCATTATCATCAATCATTTTTTGCGAGTTCTGATTGATCACAAAGGTGTTACTTTGATGTTGGAGAAGGGCGGCGGCGTACTTGCTCTTCGCTCAGCCTAGCTCGAAGGATAGGATGGTTCTTGCCACTCTCCAAAACAAATTTCCATGCCTTGTTAGAGGAAAATGGAAGGGAAAGGGGAAGGATATAGTTTATAACAGTAATATTATTAAGGATATACACAAATCTAGTGACCTATGCCATCCGTATGTGAGAAAGAATGAGGCTTGAGCCGATGTCCCTTGGAAAAGAAAATTAAAAATCTTAATTCTAGCTAAATATCTAAGACCTTACTCACTAAATTTATATCCTTTCGGATATGAAGAAATTCTTTATATGAATATCTTTTGTTTCTTAACCTAAACTAATCTACTCTAAATCTAATCAAAAACAATCTTCTTTCCAAAAAAGATTCGAACTTTTCTAGCTTGGTTAAAACTTATTTTTTCTTTTCTTTTTCTTTAGTTACCCATACCAAGGACACTTCCTACTACCCCAAATCTACTAATAATGATAAAGATAAGTTACTATTTGTCGCTGAGAATGAATCTGGGCACTTTCATTGTGAAACGACCTACATATGTATGAAAACATAGCCACCCAAGAATCACTCTCAAGCGCCGAAGTCTTAATCTTAATTTGTTTTTTTTATTTTCCTTTTTCTCCTTTATTTCAGGTACTTTTCTCGGATCCTCAACTGTCAACTTGAAGCCACACTCCGACCATAACCGACCGACCATCACCACTAAACATGACCACAGGAAAGAAGATTGTCAACACATTTACACCAAAAAATCTTTCTTCTAAATACAAGTATGACCCTGGTGGTCACTTATTGTAAGTCGCCTTTTGTGTTTCATTATACCGATTAATTTCCAAATATACACATAATATTAAAAGTCTGAAATCTTTGGTTTTCCTATTTAGTGAATTCATATTTGATCTTATGTCATGTGAATTTATTACTCGAGGCATCAAACACTATTTAGAATTGTGTAAACACAGTGTTGCTAAGTGAAGTGAGTCTATGTTTAGGGAATCGGTTTCAGTGGAAATAGTCGGAGAACGGTACTAGGAAGTTTTGTCTTCTACACTTGATTTGTATACTTGATTGTAATTATGATCTATATTTTCTCTTCTTTTTGTTGCTGAGTGATCTTATTGGGGGATTTTCCTTTTTACATTGAGTCCTTTTATGACTCGACGGCCTACGTAACACATTCCGAGGCATTTTAACGTTTCACATACACTTAAATTGAATCATCCCCCGATTGCCCGATTACGGGCCAGGACAACTTGGAGGACCAACACAAACGTTCGTCTGCGTACACTTAAGCCGATCTCGGACTAGATTATCGTCCGATTATAAAGCATAAAAGTTTTTTGTAATACCGTTACTGGCAAACTTATAAAAAATCTTAACAATTCCGGATTTGTCGGTTGACCGGTAATGATAAGCCAATGCCGGTTGAAGAGGTGTACGTGTATAACAGCATACCTTTCTTTCTTTGCCCATTTAAAAGCTGCATATGATACGATAAACGATACGATAGTCGTGCTCGGAGATTTCAATGCTAAAGTCGGGAAGGAAAATGTCTTTAGCGGAGTAGTTCGAGCCTCCACAAAATGACAACAGATAACGGCTTCCGACTAATCGACTTTGCTGCAGCTCGGAATACGGTGATAAGTATCACTAGGTTAGGTTCCCCAGGCAAAGGATACTCACAGCAACCTGGCGATCTCCAGATGGTCGAACCGCCAACCAAATCGACCACGTGCTAATTGGCGCAAGGCACGCGTCGAACATCTTGGACGTGCGAACTTTCCGAGGTTCCAACGTGGACTCTGACCACTTTCTTGTTGTGAAAAAGTTCAGAGCCCGACTGTCCAACGAAAAGAATATGAGGACCGCCCAAAGGAAGAAATTCAATAATGCATGCCTTCGCACACCTGAGAAAGCCAGAGACTACAGTGAGCAATTGACCGGGAAACTCTCTGCCGTGGAGCCAGTACCGCGACATCATTAATTAGGTAGCCGAGTCCACCATAGGCTATCAACCACCTAGGAAAAAGAACCCCTGGTATGATAATGAATGCACGGTATTGAAGCAGGAGACGGAAAATGCACGAATGCAAATGCTGCAACGGAAAACAAAAGCAGAAAAAGAAGAGTACCGTGAAAAGAGAAGGAAAGAGAAAAAAACCCTGCGCATAAAGAAAAGAGCAGCCGCAGATTCTCAGCTCAGGTATCTCGAGGAGTCTAGCACCGCCACAAACACCCGCCGGTTCTACAAAACAGCCAAACAACTGGCATCAGGTTATAGGACCGGCACGCAAGCTCTTCGAAACAGCGGAAGGGAACCTAGTCACCGAAGCACAGGGAATTGTAGACGTGCTTAAGCAGCACTTCCAGCAGCTGCTTAATGGGCATTATTTAGACGAAACCTCAGGGGAGCAAAGAAGCATAAGACCAGTCAATAAAGATCCAGTCCCACTACCCAGTTCTGAAGAGGTTAAGAAAGCAATACGCAAGCTTAAGAATAACAAATCCGCAGGCTCGTAAGGCCTACCTGCGGAACTCTTTAAGTGTGGAGGAGATGTCCTGATAGGGTGCATGTATCAGCTCATCAACCAAGTGTGGGAGGAGGAAGGTGTGCCCGACGACTGGTCAAATAGCTCCATATGCCCAATCTACAAAAAAGGCGATATTATGTCCTGCAAAAACTACAGGGGCATATCCCTGCTTAATGTTGCCTACAAGATCCTATCCACTGTACTATGTGAGCGTCTAAGACCTTTCTGCAACACTATAATCAGCACGTACCAGTGTGGCTTCAGGCCAGGCAGATCAACGATAGACCAAATCTTCACATTGAGGCAAATCCTGGAAAAGACCAACGAATTTCAAGTCGAGACCCACCATCTTTTCATCGACTTTAAAGCCGCATATGATATCATAAGTCCCCAAGAGCTTCTATTGGCAATGTCGTAGCTCGGGATCCCGAAAAAACTGATCCAGCTATGCCGCATGACGTTACAAAATACGCGGTGCAAAGTGCAAATGGGTAACAGCTCATCCGAGCTATTCCAGACGTGCACAGGGTTCAGACAAGGAGTCGTGCTATCATGTTATTTCTTCAACCTAGTCCTGGAGCAGATAGTGCCCAAGAGTGATGTTAACCTGGAAAGCACTATTTTCAACAGGTCTTCCCAACTGCTTGGATATGAGGATGACATCGATATCATCGGCCGCTCCAAGCGAGCTGTTCTAGAAGCGTTCACAGCTATTGATAAACAGGCGAAACGCGTTGGTCTTGAAGTTAATGAGGACCAAACAAAGTATATGCTAAAAACAAAGCCGCATCTGTCCATCGCCTAGGACAAAACGTCACTGTTGGTAGCAGTAATTTTGAGGTAGTCAGGAGTTCACCTACCTCGGAACGAACATCAATCCCACGAATAACACCTTAGTGGAAATCCAACGAAGAATTACTCTAGCAAACGGCTGCTACTTCGGTTTGGCCAAACAAATGGGTTCAAAACTCCTTTCTCGAAAGCCAAAGTGCACGCTATACAAAACGCTAATTTTACCAGTTCTACTCTACGGCGGCGCCGAGTGCTGGGCGATAAGTAAAAAAGGGGAATTGATACTGGGCACTTTCGAGAGAAAAATTCTTCGGCGTATATTTGGTCCTATATGCGAAGAGGGCGAATGGAGGAGATGTGGTTGTAGTCCAAAAAGCCAAAACACGTTGACTACACTGGCTTTGTCACATCGAGCGAATGGACAACAACGCTCCAGCTAAGAAAATCTTCGAATCCCAGCCCCCAGGTTCGAGACAACGAGGAAGACCGAACCTCCGCTACAGGGACCAGGTGGTTACAGACGCAAGAGCGCTTGGTCCCGACGACTGGAGGGAGCTCGCGAGGGATCGCAACCGATGGAAGACCGCAATAACTCAGGCAAAGACCCTCCATGGATCGGGAGCCGGTTAAGTAAGTAAGTAAGTATGATACGATAGACCGAAACGAATTCATGTACAAGATGTTTAGATTGGGTGTGTACTATAGATTTGGTCGCGTCTTGCAGAACCTGTAGGTACATGGAAACCAAGGCGCCAGTATGGGATGGTGAAATCTCGAAATGGTTTCAGACAAAGGCTGATGTGCGCCAAGGCTGTACACTCAGCCCAAATTTATTTACAGGAGGTATAGAATATGCAGGAATCCTCACCAAATCTCTCCTTTTTGCCGATGATATTGTGCTATTAGCCTTATGAATACTGCAGTATATGGAAATTAGTTCTAAGCTTGGTAAAATTTAAAGTTATGGTATTCCAAAAAGAAGGAAGAAGATCAAACTCGAGGGAACAATGGACTGGACATACATTAATGAAAGGATAAACGTCGGCAAGAAGTATAAATATCTAGGAGTTTATTTCACCAAAAAGGATGAAAAGAAATCTAACCGAGAGCTTAAACCAGAAACAGAATCAATTCGTAGAGGGACATTTTCAGCAGCAGCATAGCAGCAAATCAAATACATACAAAGTGTCTGAGTTGGTGGCTGGTGAACCTTGTTGTATTCAGCTCAGGTTTGGGGAGGCAAGAAATATGACACTGTTGAAAAACTTCTCCGATTTTACATCAAACGCATATGGGTGATTCTACAAACAATGGAATAAAAATTTGCAAATTTCGGAACGACATTTTTGGAAGCTATAGTCGTAAGAGTTGTTCTAGTTGATCATTAGAATGTCTCTTTGCGTTGTTGAAAGCGGTCAGTCAAAAAAATAATAAAATTCCCGACTGGGTCGCACGAACTTGCTCCTATGTAATAGACTAGGAAAACTGTTCATAAAGATAAAATTAATTTTTGTTCATTCTTTTAGTAGTAAGAGATAAAAACAGAATGCTATGCAAACATAAATTTATGCAAGAACAAAAATTATAAGTCGTTGTAGTGGTTTCTTAAAAAAAGCTTTTATATATAAACTTTTTAAAAGGTTTTCAAGAAAAAATTTTGGTACGCCAATTTAAAGTTTTTATTATTGTTCGAAGAAAAAATAAATTTACGAACAAAAATATTGACCCGTTTCGGAGATATCGAATTTTCAGAAAAAGAAAAAATATTTTTTTTTCAATTCAAAAAATATTTATTTTAAGGTTTTGAAATGCAATGTGTTTTAGACTTTTTAGAAGCTTCTCTATAAAAAATTTCATTAAGATCCGTTATGTGGATAATGAGAATTTCAAGATTCGAAAAAATGGTTCTATGGTAATATCTTAACTTCAAAACTTTTCTATTAAATTAAATATCGTAAAAATTAATTAAAAAAAAATTTATTAAAATTCTAGGCGCCGTTTTCAAGAAAACTACGATTTTTGAAAACCATTTTTTTTAGTTTTTTAGTATTTGTCTGGTAGGTACCTTCATTTTTAGGTATAAACAAATTTTTTTCCCACATCTTGTAGATTATATTGAGAAACTTTTAATTATCAAGTTTAAAAAAAATCTAGCATGGGGTTTTCGAAATATTGAGTTTTGAAAAAAAAATTAATTTGAATACACAATTCTATTTATGTTTTTGGAGAGCTTTTGCAAAAAAAAATGATCGAAATCGGTTGTACCGTTTTAGAGAAAATCAAAAACAAAAAATATGGTTCCATGGGGGGTACCCTCAATAACCATTTCTCGGAAATTTTTTTTCAACCGTTACCTAGATTTAACTAAATAAAATTTTTTTGTATTTTTATTTTTTAAATCCGTCGAACAGTTTTTGAGAAAAAAAATGATTATAAAATTTCGAAAAAAAATCGTATGGCAGGTACCGTTATTTTTGGTCTTAAAAAAAAAAGAAAAAACCGTGTGGGGGAAAAAAATTAAAAGTGATATCTACCAAGTTTAAAGAAAATCAGCCGAGCCGTTTAAGCTGTAGTCGAACAGACAGACAGACAGACAGAATTGCAAGACCCACTTTTTTAGTCTTCGCTATCATCGTAATGGCAACTTTGATCAAAATCTCGAGTTCGATTTTTTTTACGAATGCATAACTTGCCTTATAGTACCTATAAGTCGCAAGTAAAAATAAACTATCAAACCTTCACTATACTGCTAACAAAGATGCCTACTTACATACAAATTTGTTTTGTAAGAACTCACCAGAGGACTGATAAACTAAACGGACAATCGAGTTGCACAACGATTTTATTGTAAGGAGACTTGGTACTTCAAATTGCCAGTACTGGAAACTCGATCGATATCCTAGTTTTTGATTTTTTCGACTGTTTCAATATTCAAGGGGAATGATATGAAATGCCGGGGACAAAGTTTAATTAAGTTTTTTGTAATAAAATCAATTACTAAAAAATATTTATCTAATTTGTAGCAAAGATGTATTATTTGGCGTATCTTCGGTGGAATTCATCTTAGTATGAGACCTGAAATAAGAGAACGGTAATAATTTTTCTTTGCGAAAACGCACAATTTGAAAAAAAAAAAATTAAAGGTAAGAAACTGCTCAAAATCTTCAAATAATTTTGTTTGTCTTTCGACTCATTTGTAAATAAACAATATTTGTCTTCAAACGATTCATCTGAAGTTTAAGAAAAAAGCTTTCTACCTGCCATGAATCTGTCTTCTAGCTTTCCACTTTATACATTTTCCCATAATCATAAAACCAGTTAAAATATATAAATCAAATAAGTCACACGCTCCCTGCAATCCTTTCCAATTTATTATCATTATCGTCTGGATCTGTCAGAGCGCTTTTAATCCACTCCTTCATCACATCGCAATATCCACCCAGCTGTCCTTTTTGTGTAAATAAATATCATTAAAGTAAACAAAAGCTCATCCTGACGTATAAGAATATTTATATGGTACATTTTCACTAGCATCAAGTGAGTCTAGAAATTTGTATGGGACGCCATTATCAACCCTCTCAATGGGTCAGGCATCAGGGATTCTCATATGGCTTTGTCCTTCTGTGTCCTTTTTCAAAAAATGGAACCATAGGAATTCCCAAAAACAGGTAAACCCAAGCACACATACCTCATTTGAGTTTTGTTTTGGAGCATGCATACATGCATATATAATATTATCTACATTTATATCAAGGACATACTGCTAAAATACATATATTTTGCTTTTTATTATTTCCGAGTGATTGGAATTTGTGGTTGTAGTGGTGATAGCTGATGGAGATTCTGTATGCCAAAAGAAGGGTGATAAATCACATAAGCTTCACCAAAGCTTTTAGGGTTAACCGAAAAGAAACAGGCAAAGACTTTATCCACTTTCAGTTCACGGACATATTCACTCGAATCGACAAAACAACAATTGTGTTCTTTAAGGATCTTTAACTGTCTTAAAAGCTAAGGTATGCTTAAAGATAAACTGTTGTTTATAAAAAAAATTGAATTTCTAGTTTACTTAAATGAATGTCTTAATTATTGACAGATAGAGTATAGGCAAGATAGTTGGCGTTTGTCGAAATGTATTAATCTTAAGAACATTGAGGAGATTAAGACCAAGAAAACTAAAATTTTATAAATTCATTAGCGCAAAATTTTAAGCAGCCTTTTATTAAGGTATTAGTATGACACTACTTAACAATTTGCTAACTTTAAAATAGCTTACTGACTCATTCTTAATTTTAACCATTTTATAACTAGTATCGTACTGAAGCAATTTTCTTAATAAATTTCTTCTGAACACACCTAAGCCAATGACAGTTCATGCAAAAAAACTAAGTAAACAGACTTTTTTGACGTTTGTAAATGCCAAAGAGTCATATGAAGTTAGCACGATACTAAATAAAATGCACGACTGGATAGCACGAACTTGCTCTTATGTAAAAGTACTTTGGAATTTAAGATACATTTTATAAATTTAAAACATGGATTTAATGAGATAATAATGTTCAAATGCATAAAATTGCCGTCTGGTTTCCGGAAAAGTAGGTATGAATTTATGCAAATAAACTTTAAAAATACGTTTTATTATTAAATAAATTTTTTATATAAGAAATTTCTCTAAAATTTTTCAAAAAAAAAATGTGGGATGCGAATTTTAAGTATTAAATATTATTGATTTTAGGAAATAATTTCAAAAAATAATCGTTCATAGGTTTTGAAGATATTGATTTAAAAATTTTTTTTTTTTTTTTCAAAAAAACCCAACAAATATTTTTTCGAATATTTTCATATACAATATTATTTTAAACTTAAAGGATTTCCTGCTGAAAATTTTGGGTTAAAATCCTTAGAGCCGTTAATGAGAAAGTCGAAAATAAAAAAAAACGGGTCTATGGCAGGTACCCCTAATAACATTTTGCCCCAAAATTTTGTTTGATCAAAATGTAGCTTATATTCGTAATATCACACCTAATTTTTTTTATCAAAATCGTTAGAGCAGTTTTCGAGATAAATAAGATTTTGCATTACGGGTGTATGGGGGGGTACCGTTAGTTTTGGAGCTAAAAAAAAAATTTCAATTTCTCCTCTAGGGAATTACCGAAGACCCTTAACAACCGAGTTTGAAGAAAATACCTCCGGTAGTTTAGGCTGTAGTTCGAGGTACAGACATACAGACATACAGACAGACAGACGGAATTGTCGGACCCACTTTTTTCGTCTTCGCTATCATCGTAATGTCAACTTTGATCAAAATCTCGAGTTCGATTTTTTTTTCCAAATGCAGAATTTGCCCTATAGTACCTATATCGCAAGTAAAGATGATATGCCAATTTTTATTTTTACATTCAAGAAAATAAGTTTTAGAGGATTCGTCCTAATCTAAATGAAATAAAAGAAGTTTCCTCTAATAAAAATTCAACTTTATATAATTGAAAAATATAAAATTGTTAAATAATTTGTTCGGCCAAAGGCGATCGAAAATGGCGACTGGCTTCGTCGAAAGTGCGAAATCAAGTCGAAGTGAATGACAAGTAAAAAGCACATTGACGATGAAAGCAAGTCTTTGGTAAATTCTGTCACTCAATCAGCGTTGCCGTTGTTGACAAACTATCTGTTCGCTGTGCTGTTCATTGTCCGCTATTCTCCGGCAATTCCGCCACAAATTTATAAAAAAATAAACAATAACTCAATTTTTTTTCGAAATTTTTCATGGGTACAATAAGTTAGAGTCGTTTTCGAATCACTCGTTTCGGGAATCACCCACGAGCCAAGTTTAAAGAAAATTTCTTCTGTACTTAAGACTGAAGGTCGAGGTACAAGCATACAGCCATATAGACTAAGAGCCCACAGCAATTTTTGGGTGTGATTGATAACAAAAAATAATTAGCATAATTATGTGAAAGTCTTGTTGTTATCACAATTATTTGGACTTGGAAAGAACTGCATACTTGATGCACTATTATGCACTACTGCTCCCACTAGAGTATGCAAGACGTTCACATTTATAAATAACTATAAAAGGCCTATCTAGAAAAATAATGAAACGAATGAGAAGTGTGAGACAAGCGATCATCTATATGAAAATAAGCAAGAGTTACGGAAGTGAAACAGAGCCTAGGCGCACACAAGTATTTAGTTTGTGAATATCAAACTAAAATCCTTCCGCAAAAAATTTCATCAAAATCCGTTAAGCCGATAATGAGAGTTTCAAAATTAAAAAAAAAAAGGTTCTATGGTAGGTACAGTTAGTAATATCTTAATTTAATTTTTTTTTTAATTATAGATCGAAAAAATTAATCGAAAGAAAAAAAAATTATCAAAATTCTAGGTATTGTTCTCGAGCAAAATACGATTTTCGAGAACCATTTTTTTACAATGGGTACCGTTATTTTAAAGTAAAATAAATTTTTTTTCTCACATTGTATATTTAATTAAGAAACTTTTATTTTGTAAGTTAAACAAAAATCAAGCATGGGGTTTTCGTAATACTGAGTTTTCAAAAAAAAAATTGATTTTTTTTTCTTAAATCCAAAAAAAATTTGTTGGAAAATTTCAATATACAATACTATTCAAAATTTTTGGGGAGCCTAAGCATAAAAAATTTGTTTGGCAGGTAGCGTTATTATTGGTCTTAAAAAAGCGTGAGGGGGGGGGGGGGGATTAAAAATACCAAGCTTAAAGAAAATCGGTCGAGCCGTTGAGTTTGTAGTCGAACAGACTGAAGGACAGACAGATAAAAATTCGAGCCCAACTTTATTCGTGTTCTCTATCATCGTAATGTCAACTTTGACCAAATCTCGAGTTCGATTTTTTTAAAGAATGTAAAAAGAATTTTGTTAATACCACACAGCTCCCTTAGCTCGTCTTATTCCAATTCAACAACTACCCGCTCTTATCCCTTTATCTTAAAACTATTTGTGTTTAGCATAAAATGATTTGCTGTACGGTGAAAAAAGTTAACGAACGGTAAATAAAAATAAGAGAAAATTCTATTACTCTTATGAATTTCTATGAAATTTTAATTTAAATATCTCTCGATTTATTTCGATAATTTCACATTTTTTTTTTTAAATTTCTATTCTATATTTTTATTTGATTACAATTGCTCGATACTCGTAGAATATAATTCGATTGAACGAAAACATCGAATAACTAAAAAGGAAAGTTTCAATTCTAAACATCGAATAAAAAATTGATGTATTTTTTGTTAGACAGAAATTGCTCCTCAAATTGAAGTAGAGTGATTTTTTAAGAGCTATCGGAAATTAAAAAAAAAAAAACATAAAATTCCGAGAAATGTATGAAATCTTTATTTGAATTGATAGTACGGTCGATATAATCTAATGTTTGAAGATTATTTCATGGAAATGTTGGCCACGGCTGCGGCACCGTAGCGCTCACCATTCACATGAACGTTGCGATTCGCATCATCTTTGAAGAAATACGCCCCAATGATTCCGCCAGCCCATAATCCGCACCAAACAGTGACTTTTTCAGGGTGCATTGGTAGCTCTTGCAAAATGCAAAGCTCTGGCTGCTCTTCACTCCAAATATGGCAGTTTTCCATATCCATTCAACCAGAAATTAGCTTCATCGTTGAACACAATTTTTCGATAAAAAAGTGGATGTTCGGCCAACTTTTCAAGAGCCCATTCACCAAAATTCGGCGTTCTTGTGGTAGGTAGTTCGGCTTCAATTCTTGCACCAGCTGTATTTTGAAAGGCTTCACATCTTAATCTTTCCGCAAAATTGTCCACGTAATGGATTAACAGAAGTCCAATTGCTGCGAACGGCGCGGCGGTCATCACTAACACTGGCCGATACAGCTGCCATATTTTCCTCAGTTCGCAATCTACGTAAGAGTGTTGGTAGTTTAATGTCCAACAATGTAAATTTGGTTCTAAATTTAGTCACAATAGTAGGTCGATTAAACTGACCATAAAATGGAAGAAGCGCGGGATGAACTTTCTTAGCAGAACACGCATTTTGATAATAAAATTCAATAATTCGCATGCGTTGTTCATTTTTAAGACGATTCATGTTTAAATTATAGATCAAGCGGAAGATGTTTGACAGTGACACAAAACACGAAACGTGCGTGAGCTGTCAAAACCAGTGTTGCCTTTTAAAGTCGGCAGTAACTGACCTTATCGACATTCCCAGGGATTGAATGATTACAAAATACAGTTTTGTAAAAAATTATAACACGGAGTTAAGCTGCAAAAGAAGAGTGGGCAGGCGAATCAGAAAACTACACACTCAAAGCAAATGCCATTAAGTACTGGAACTTTCGGGCCTAGAACAAAACTTTCCATACCAACGGGACAATCCACTAGCATTTTCCAGGCGGAGGTCAATGCCATAGCGGAAAGGAACTACTGAAACCAAGACATTGCCATTATGTGAAGCCTCACTCAAAGCACTAAGCTCATACGCCATCACGTCTAAGTTGGTGTGGGAATGTGTAGGCAGGCTAAACGAACATGACATAAACCATAATGTCTCACTTCATTGGGTACCTGGAGGTGTCCAGCAAAATGAGGAGGCAGACTGCCTAGCAAAATAGTCCCAAGAACTCCTCTAATGGGGTAAGAGCTCCTCTGCGGTATTGGAGAAAAGAGAATTAAAAACGAAATCAAAATAGAGGAGGAGGCCAGAAAATCCAAACTGGAAAGAACTCCTATAACTTAGGCAGGCCAAATTACTTCTTCGGAACTATAAGAACTTTAACCATTAACGTTGCAAGAACTATATCAGCTTAAGTAGGTACAATCTACGAATAGTAACAGGACTCCTCACGGCTCACTGTAAACTAAGAAGACGTTTGAGTCTTCTTGGCCACAGAAGATTCTGCAATACTCATTACGAAACGAAGGGACACATACTAGGCGGATGCGAAGCACTAATGCATTAAAGAAACAAGTATATGAAGGTAATCCAAATAATCAAACTCATCAAAGGGATAAACTTGGAGGAAGAGCTGTAGAGTTATCAACTCATCTAGTTCTGGATGGGGACACAATAAATCCTTAGGTCGCAGTGCAAGCCCATGTTCAATATTCATGCATCAAAATGAAATCCCTTAAATGGAAGAAGCGTGTTGATGTGGTTGCTATCAGGAATTTTAAGGCATATGCAATTAAAGATCGTATTTGAACAGTGGCCGTACTGATGATTTCGAATGTATCATTTACTCAGTTAGTGAGGTTTTAGACGGCATAATTTTTTAAACATCCTACATATGAGATTTTAATTTTAAGGTCCAAATCTATCAATTAATCCTATACATATTCATCTAGCTCCAAAAGTGGCCAACATCAATGGAAATTGATGTTGTTCTTGCACGTTATTTCAACTTGATAAATGGACTTGGAAATTTTTAAAGTTCTCTGAAAATGTAACTATTTCAATTTTCTATCAAAAAGCAATTTCACTTTTCTTACAGTATTATTTCAACTACATACATACATCAAAATGAGCCACCGTTTTTCTGCACCTTAATTATCTTCAATTGATTAAACTGCTTTCTGGTTAAACTTAATCTGGACTGCCTTTCTTAATGACGCGTAGTTAAAAACTCCTTCTGGTGATTGCCAGCTGCCGAAAGAAAAATGTCATGCCAATCTCGGGCGATAATAATATTAATGGCTTTTTATCCTTTTCGGGGAACAACCTTCTCGAAACAAATGATAATATAAAAAAACCAAAAAAAAAAAACTAAGAACTCCACAGTATGAATGTGGATGGGGTGGAAGGTAGGGTGTTAGAGGGTGTTTGGTCATTCCTAACCGTGTGCGGTTGTGCTTGTAAGGTCCGTTAATTGTGTACAAAAAGTACTTAGGGATTTCATTTGTTTTCCCGTTGCACACGAACAAAAACATAGCGCAAATTGTTTCTTTCATTGGTTGTTGAAGAGGTAGTACCATAGTTACTTATCTGCTCGGTGAAAGATTGTTGGAAAGTAATTTGTCCTGTCATTGTGGAGGACATCTTTTTTTGCTTGTGTCCTTGCTCATCGTCCTGTCCTATCTGTTTTAATCAATTTCTCATCGTTTGTTGTTAATTGAATGTCGTTAAATGAATTGTTGTTGCCAGTGTTGTTGAGTGTGAGTGTCGGACACTAAGTGGTCTTCCTTTTGTTCAAGAAAATTGAAAGGATCCCATCTTTAGGTAGCAGTTAACAACATTGTTATGTGACTATACAAGTGTAGTTTGAAAGCCACTTCAGTTAACAATGCATTGGAATTTCATTGTTTCCTTTATAGAAGAGACAGTAAGTCATTTAAGTTGGTTTTAAAATGCCACAACAAGAGCACACTGACATTCAATAAACACCTAACGCACTTTTTCGTTGGATACATATTTTTAAAATATCTCATTAGAATTTGAAGTAAAATGTACTATAAACAATTCTATAGCTGGATCACTCTTTCATAATATATGCACTAATTGAGGAGTTTGAAAACTTTTCCACTTTTCTCTTTTTTGAAATAAGAGCAAGGGAACTAAATAAATTAGACAGCTGGAAGCTAGACCTAAAATTATGTATAAATACAAGCTTTTTCAATAGTCTAAAATCTAACCATCCTTTGATTATTATCAAAATCAAAATACTCAACAAAAATTCTCGTAGGCTCTACATATTCTAAATGGCTGCCACAAAGAACTATTTGACAGATCTGTCAGAAAATTTGGGTACGTTCTTTTGAAAGATGCTCCTTGATAAACAAAACGATGGATTTGAGGTGGCGAACCCATTTGTTTGAATTTTCAAGGACTTATTGTGTAACGGAGGGTTGGATTCTTCGATAAAATCTATAGCTTTGCGATCGTGAAATTCCTTTCTGTAGAAAGGCTTTCCATTGTCGACAGATCAAAGTGGAGTAGGATATCACTACACTAATTGTGGTTGTGTTCTCGCCAAGGTGCTCTCGCACAGACGGTAACGGAAGAATTATTTACTCGTAAGATAGAATAAACTTTGTCTCGAATTCCAGTTCGGTAAAGATTTTCAATAGTATGGTTACGTGAACACTACATAGGCCAACAATAGCTCTTATGTCCCGGTATTGGATTGTCGGCATCGGATTATCCAGCTTGCTGAACTGAGGTAAAACCAGGGTCCTGTCCTCCTGGTATAGGGGCTTCGCTTCGTTTGGTTAACTTCCCTATCACATTAAATCTACCGGTTATGTAAGAGACACGAGCCTTCGCGTGGTAGTCACCTTGCCGCGGTGCGGAGGCTTAAGTTTCAAAGATTCATCTGACCTACAGGTTTGGGAAGTCCCAATCCGGTAGTGATTTTGAGGAGTTACGATCTAAGAACTGCCCCCCCTAATCCAGGGTGTTACATGAACCGTGCCTATTGGATGGTTTGCAGCCAGGGGGTATACCGGCTGTATTCTAACGGTACCTCTTCGACACCAGGTCGAATCGAAGAGTAACCATGACCTTACCATATCATGCGGAGCTCTGATATGGCGGACCTACCCTTCTCTAGCTACTCGTGGGAACAATATGCCAAAAAACAAAAAACAAAAAAACAACTCAAACCACACTAAATTCAACATTCCGCGGGATGTCACCGCGAATGAGTATGCGGATCGCATGGAGTCTAACCTCCGTGGTGACGATTCGAGACCGAACATCAGTCACTTCTTCAAGAGAAAGCCTCATGGGCAAGTGCAAAATCGGGCAGCTAAAGGAGAATCGTCTACAACGAGTCAGGGGAAAATGCCACCCAGGCGAGTTACAGATGATACTCCTGGCACATCTGAAGCTAGCATGAGGAGAATACCTCCCAAGCCGGTGAAGGATGCTGTCAAAGCAATCAGTGATGGGAAAATGACACCATCAAAAGCTGTCTCTGAGTCTACGAAAATGATGCACCCAGAAAAAGAAAGCAGCCGAACCAGAAAAAAGAACGGCCCACTTCCGAAAATGGGCGAGCCAGGTGGCCGGGACGACCCAAATAGGAAAGGACTCAGCGGTGCAGGTGCAAGATGGTACCTCCGGTTCCTCGCCGAGGGCATGTCCCCGCAGGATGCCCGGAAGAAAGTAGACGAGAGAAAGGCGGATGCAAATAAGGAACCTGCACAACGCCAAGAACAGGGTAAGAGGAAGAGCCACCTTATAACTCCTCCCCTAAGGCAAGACGTCAAAAAAGCCAGAACGTCGCCAGCAACCACAGCGGGAACAAGCACCGCTAAAATCGGAGCCGACGTACAACAGCTCTCGTACGCGAGCGCGGCCAGTACATTGAGGATTGCGGTTCTGCCAAGGGAGTACCCTCAGGTCTCCCTCAATGCTGACGAATTGTCGGTATTGGAGGATGCAATTATTGAGGAAGTCTCCCTTGGTTGGACGCATAAACTTAAATTTAATGGCGTGCACTTCAGGGCGGGACTGTTGTTAGTCGACTGCGCTGGGCAAGAGACGGCAGATTGGCTCAAGGAAAAAGCCTCCAAGCTGAGTACTTGGAAGGGCAGCGAATTGATGGCATGTATGGGCGATGACATCCCCAAAATGCACAACATCACGCTGTTTCTGCCAAGAAGCACCGGGCAAGACGACAAAAAATCGCTCGCGCTCATCCAGGCCCAGAATGAGGGAATGATTGTCAATGCATGGAAGATCCTGTCGAGCAAGGTCGAAGGCAAAGGACAGCTCCTGGTAATAAGCATTGACGGTCAGTCAGCGAAGGCCATAAGTAATGCAGGACATCAACTGCATTACAAATTCGGGAAGATCCCCGTTACTGGCCTACGTAAAAACAGTAAGACGAGCTGTATGGAATTAGCAGGTAGAGGAGCCAACACCATCCCTACCACGGCCGTATCCAGTTTGCCTGCCAACACCCCCCTCCCTCCCTCAATAACTCCCACCACATCAACAACCACAACCCAACCCCAATCCAGTTTGCCTACCAACACCCCCCTCCCCCCCTCATCAGCTCCCACCACAACCACAACCCAACCCCAATCCAGCTTGCTTACCAACACCCCCCTTCCCCCCTTATTAGCTTCCACCACAACCACAAACCTACCCTCCCAAACCTCCCAACCCACCCAAACTTCCCAACTCGTCCAATCCTCCCCACCCGTCCAATCCTCCAAACCCGTCCAATCCTCCCAACCTTCACAAACCCATTCAACCTCCTATACTCCAAAACCCTCCCAGACCACCGAACTAACCCACACCGACACCGTAGCAGTCATCCAAAGCCAGGTAGAATCACTGGCAACAAACGAAGCAAGTCGGATGAGCGAAGAGATGGAGGGCATTGACCTCTCTCCTAGCCCATTCGATTTGAACGAGTCGCTTCCCATGGACGAGCAGGATGATCTGCTTGCAGATGAAGGGGCATTTGCCCCTAGCCAATAAAACAATGTCTGGACGCGGGATCAGAACCAGGCTAGCTCAGGTGAATATCCACCACGCTAAGGCAGCATCAGCTGTCATAGCCAGAAAATTCATAGCGGACAACCTAGGGCTAGTTCTGATCCAAGAACCCTGGATTTACGGGGGCCAAGTTAGGGGCCTAACATGTAAGGACTCTAAGTTAATATGGGATACGAGGATTGACTCGCCCAGAGCATGCATAAAGATAAGAAATAACATAAATTTTATATGTCTTTCAGAATTTATGACGCGGGACTTGGTACCAATACAAGCCCAAATCGACATCGAGGGCAACCTCCGCACGATGGTTGTAGCATCAGCCTACTTCGCCGGTGACGACGCCAACATACCACCAGTCGAAGTCAAGAAGCTCGTGGACTACTGCATCAGCAAAGGACTACCACTTATGGTTGGATGTGACGCAAACGCCCACCATACAACGTGGGGTAGTACCGATACAAATCAAAGGGGTGAGTACCTTTTAGACTTTATTATCGAGAAAAATCTAGATATATTTAACGTAGGGAACACACCTACATTTGTAACTAGAGTAAGGAAGGAAGTTCTGGACTTAACGTTTGGAACCCCGAACTTAAGTCGATTAGTTAGAGACTGGAGAGTCTCCAACGAACCTTCTATGTCTGATCATAGAATTATAGTGTTTACTTTAGAAAACCTGTTGACAGAGAACACCTCTGGCAGGAATCCTAAGAAAACAAACTGGAACCTGTACAAAAGCGTCCTAAAGACTAGTCTTGAACGAATAGGTCCACAAGAAACGACTAATAGTAACCTTGAGTTAGAACACTTAGTTAATGAGTTTAGCGGGGCCATAAATGAGGCCTATGAACTCAGTTGTCCCCTTAAACCCATTAAAAGGCAGAAAGATGCTCCATGGTGGAACAACAATCTGTCAAAACTAAGATCCAAGGTAAGAAAGCTCTTCAATAAAGCAAAGAGTACTGGAGAGTGGCATAACTACTCTGCAGAATTGACCAAATATAATGGGGAAATAAGGAGAGCTAAGAGAAATAGTTTTGCAAATTTCTGTGAGGGCATTTCGTCGACACCTGCAGCAGCAAGATTACACAAGGCTCTAGCCAAAGATAACACATTAACCTCTTTGGCACTTCGTTACGCCGATGGTAGCTTCACTGAAAACGAGGAGCAAAGGTCAACCCTACTGCTAAATACTCATTTTCCAGGCAGCTTACCAATAGTAGGAAATATGATAGAGAGAATACCTCTAAGGCCTAACCGGGAAGACTGGAAGATAGCTGCGACTATCTGTTCAGGCAATAGGATTGAATGGGCGTTAAGTACCTTTCAACCTTTCAAATCACCGGGCGTAGATGGCATCTTTCCTGCGCTCCTGCAGAAAGGTAAAGAGGAACTGATGCCCTATCTTATTAGACTGCTTCGAAGTAGTATTGCACTTGGGTACATACCAAGTCTATGGAGAAGAGCAAAGGTAATTTTCATCCCCAAAGTGGGGAAAAAAGATACCACACATCCAAAGTCATTCAGGCCAATAAGCCTAACATCCTTCTTACTGAAAACTTTGGAAAAGGTAATTGATAACTTCATTAGATCGGAAGTATTAGTAAACATGCCCCTAAATCACCGTCAGCATGCTTACAGAGCGGGTAGATCCACAGAAACCGCTCTGTATGAACTAACGAATATAATACAGAGAGCTTTAGATATTAAAGAAACGGCATTATGCGCCTTCCTTGATATTGAGGGGGCCTTCGACAACACCTCTCACGAAGCAGTTCATTTGGCTCTAGAAAGGAAGAGTGTTCCTAGCACTATAGTCAGATGGATAAGTAAAATGCTTAGTACAAGAACGGCGGAAGCATACGCAGGACTAAACGTCCAGAAAGTCATCACAACAAGAGGCTGTCCGCAGGGAGGGGTATTATCACCCTTGCTGTGGAGTCTTGTAGTTGATGAATTACTAGAAAGTCTAACCTCCCAAGGGATTCGATGTATTGGCTTTGCTGATGACATCGTTATAACGGCACTGGGGAAATACGAAGAAACTCTCTGTGATATAGTCCAGAGAGGACTGTCTATAACCAAGAAATGGTGTATATCTGTAGGACTTAACATCAACCCTACCAAAACAACGATAGTACCATTTACCAGTAAAAGACTTTTACCTCGCATGAAACCCATTCGGTTGGCGGGAGATGTAATCGACACCCAGAGGGAGGTCAAATATTTAGGAGTTACACTAGATAGCAAACTCCTCTGGAACAAGCATGTCGAAATAACTGTCGGGAAAGCCACAAAGGCCCTCATGATATGCAAGAGACTTGCAGGTAAATCATGGGGCTGCAAACCAAACATCATAAGATGGATGTACACCATGATGGTAAGACCCATCATTACCTATGGGGCAATTGCATGGCATAAAAGAACCGAACAAAACACAACTAGGAAATCACTAGACAAATTGCAAAGGCTTGCATGTATATGCATAACAGGAGCAATGAGAACATGCCCTACAGCAGCGATGGAAACCATCCTTCATCTGACACCACTACACGTGGTCATTGAAAATGCTGCTAAGGGAGCCATAATGAGATTTGCCAAGGAGGGTACTGGGATGGGTAAGATTATTGGAAACAGGGAAAAAGATTCGATAATCCGGTCCTCAGTAACAAACCTCATTGACATCCCAAGAGATGGTATGATCAAAAGATATAACTTCGAAAAACATTTCAAAACGGAGTTAAGTTGCAAAAAAGACTGGATAGGCGAAACAATAAACTATAGTCTTAAAGAAAATACCATCAAATGGTACACAGATGGATCGAGGACGGCTGAAGGGACTGGTGCTGGAGTTTTTGGGCCTAGAACTAAACTCTCCTTACCGATGGGACAGTCCACTAGCATATTCCAGGCAGAAGTAAATGCCATAGGCATATGTGCTGGAAGAAACCTCGATAGAAAATATAAAAACCAAAACATTGCCATCATGTCAGACAGTCAGGCTGCACTAAAAGCACTAAGCTCCTACACCATAAGCTCCAAACTTGTTTGGGAATGCGTGATTAAGCTTAATAAACTGGGCATGAATAACACTGTCACGCTTCATTGGGTACCAGGCCACGTTGGTGTCCAGGGCAATGAAGTGGCAGACTCCTTAGCAAAAATAGGTGCATCGACACCCCTTACAGGGCCAGAGCCCTACTGCGGAATAGGAGAAAACGTGATCAAAAACAAAATCAAAACAGAAGAGGAGACAAAAAGATCAAAGATCTGGAAAGAACTCCCTAAGCTAAGACAGGCAAAACTATTACTCGGGGACTACAACCGAGAGCGTTTTCTAAACTGCATTAGCTTAAGTAGGAACAACCTCAGGAAAATCACGGGGCTTCTCACAGGCCACTGTAGGTTGAGAAGACACCTCAACATCCTTGGCTTAGTGAGCAACGCGACCTGCAGATTCTGCAACACTCACGAAGAGACACCCGACCACATACTGGGGAAATGTGATGCACTCGTGCATCAAAGGCACAGGTATCTGGGCAAGCACCACATAAAGGAGAGTGAATTATCATCCCTTAAAATACTCCAAATACTTCGATTCCTCAGAGGAGCAGATTTGGAGGAAGAACTGTAGTAATGAGCCAACCTCATCCAGTTCTAGATGGGGGACACAATAGATCTTTAGGTCGCAGTGTTTTTATACCCCAATTTTTTTCATTCATTCATTCATTCAAGAGACACGAGAAGCCTAGGATAATGATTACCTTCAAATGGCAAAATGACCCAGTACGTCAAAGGATAATGATCTGATATTATGTACCTAGAACGTGAGACCGCTTTACCTCCCAGATGATACTCAAAAGATTGAATCTATCGTTACGCGGTATAAGGCAGAAATTAACGCAATGCAAGAGCTACCATGGATGGGATCAGATATACTGGGAATAAAGAATTGCGACATTTATAACAGTTGCGATGAAGAATTACAAATGATATAATACGGAATCGTGGTGTGAAATCAATTAAAAGCCAAAGTAAGTTAGAACAAACATAGCCTACCATCCACCACAGAGAATGAGCTTGTCGTATGATGAACGCATTCAACTGAAATGAGTGATGAATGAGATAAGAATTCAGCCAGTGCAAAATAATAGCAGCAAAAGAATATAATCATGAAAATTTAAGAGAGAAGAGAAATTTCTTGCGTAGACAGAAGAGTGTTTACGCAGGGTCGCAGCTCAAGAAGATTGAAGAATCCGACGATATAAATAACATTCGTATATTTTATTAAAAAAAAAGTTAAACAACTGGCTGATGGTTCTAACACCCGAACGCTGAGTATTGAAACTACGAAATTAACCTAGTCATCGAACCACAGCTGCTAGAAGGGCATCGTGAAGAGGTAGACTACAGCTCTTCGCTAACAGAAGTGATGTTTTGTTAGTGTGTATTCATAAAACCATCAACCAACTATAGACAATCAGCTCCAAAAAAGGCGATCCTATATCATACAAGAACTATCGTGGTATATCCCTACTTACTATTGCACATAAGATCAAATCTTACTTGCTGTGCGAGCGTCTCAAACCGATTTGAAATACTTATGTCAGCAAATACCAATGTGGCTGAATACGACCAACGAATTTTAAGTCAAAACTCACCAACAACTTTAAAAGCACACATAATACAAGGTAGGTCAAGGTTGGGGGTGGCCGTGGCGCGATGGATGTGTGCTCGCCTGTGAACCTCATGATCACAGGTTCGATCCCTGCCGTCGTCTATGTCGTTTTAATTCCATTAAAAACCTTCTAAAAATTGTCATCAATGGGTTGCTGGTTTACTCATTACATGTTGTTCAGGCATAACATTAACAACATGTAATTGAGTTAAACTACGAGTAGTATGCCCAACAAGGATGAACACGAATAAAATAATGTGAATTGTAAGCGACATAGAAATAAGACACGGCATTCTCCGCTTTAGTTCAGCCGCCATCCCTGGAGATAAAATATCTGAGACAACAACCTTCAGTCTCAGAACATCGTACCACACATCTTTCCTATCCTTCTTTCTCTTCTTAACTTCAGGCCGCGCTGTGTTGAAACATTTAAAGGGTAATCTAATCCCTTGAGCGCGGGTAAATTATAAAAAAAAAAAAAGTTTCGTCCTAATTTGAAAAAAATCATAACTCTTCTGGGCTAGTTATGCATTCGTAAAAAAAATCGAACTCGAGATTTTGATGAAAGTTGACATTACGATGATAGCGAAGACCAAAATAGTGGGTCTTGCAATTCTTTCTGTCAGTCTGTCTGTTCGACTACAGCTAAGCGGCTCGGCCGATTTTCTTCAAACTTGGTAGATATGGGTTTTAATTTTTCCCCCCAGATGTTTTTTCGGTACCTGCCATACTTTTTTTCGAAATTTTATAAATATTATTTTTTTCTCAAAAACTGTTACACATATTTTTTTTAAAGAAAATTCATACAATTTCATTTAGTTAAATCTAGGTAATGGTTGAAAAGAAAAATTCAAAAACAAATATTATTTTTTGTACCACCGATTTTGATAATTTTTTTTATGTTAAGGCCCCTAAGCAATTTCAATATTAGATATTGTGTATTCAAATTTTCAAACAAATTTTGTTTGGATTTAAAAAAAATTTTTTTTTGAAAACTCAATATTTCGAAAATCCCATGCTCTATTTTTTACTTGCGATATAGGTACTATATCAAAGTTGACATTACGATGATACCGAAGACGAATAAAGTGGGTCCGGCAATTCCGTCTGTCTGTCTGTATGTCTGTACCTCGATCTAGAGCCTAAGCCACTGGACCTATTTTCTTCAAACTCGGTAGTTATGGTTCTTCGGTGATTCCCTAGAGGGGAAATTGAAATTTTTTTTTAGCTCTAAAACTAACGGTACCCCCCATACACTCGTAATGCAAAATCTTATTTATCTCGAAAACGGCTCTAACGATTTTGATAAAAAAAAATTAGGTGTGATATTATGGACATGGACTACGTTTTGCTAAAAAAAAATTTGGGGCAAAATGTTACTAACGGTACCTGTCATAGAACCGTGTTTTTTTTTTCTCATTAACGGCTCTAACGATTTTAACCAAAAATTTTCAGCAGGAGCCCCCCTAAATTTAAAATAATATTGTATATAAAAATATTCAAAAAATTATTTTTTAGGTTTTTTTGAAAAAATTTTTTTTTTTGAAAAATCAATATCTTCAAAACTTATGAACGATTATTTTTTTGAAATTATTTCCTAAAATCAATATTATTTAATACTTAAAATTCGCATACCACATTTTTTTCTTGAAAAATTTTAAAGAAATTTCTTATATAAAAAATTTATTTATTTAGTTTGTTTGCATAAATTCATACTTTTCTAGAAATCAGACGGCAATTTCATTTTAAATTCATGTTTTATATTTATAAAATGTATCTTAAATTACAAAGTACTTTTACATAAGAGCAAGTTCGTGCGATCCAGTCGTGCATTTTATTTAAGACTTGATAAATAAAAGTTTCTTAAAATAATCTACAAGATATAAGAAAAAAAATTATATTACCTAAAAATAACGGTACTCTCCATACAAATATTAAAAAATGGTCTTCGAAAATCGTATTTTTCTCGAAAACGGTTCCGGGAATTTTTCTTATTTTTTTTTCCGTTCGATTAATTTTAAGATCTATAATTTAATAAGAAAAAAATTTGGAAACAAGATATTACTGAATGTACCTACCATAGAACGATTTTTTAAAATCTTGAATTTCTCAGCATAACGGATTTTAATGAAATTTTTTAGATAGAAACTTCTAAAAATTTTGAAAAAAAAATCTATTTTTTTTGGAAAATTCAATATCTCGAAAACGGCTGAATATATTTTTTTTTTGTAAATTTAATTTTTATTCGAACAATAATCAAAATTTTTACTTCAAAGTGTTTTAAAAAATTTGTATACATATATGTAAAACCTTATTTTTTAAGAAAACACTACAAAGACTTATAATTTTTGTTCTTGCATTAACCTATATTTGCTTGAATCTACCTATTTCTGCCTCCAACTACTAAAGAAGTTGTTAAAAAGTTGTTTAAAAAATTAATTTTATGCTTATGAACAGTTTTTCTCTAATAACATTCATTTTTGAAATTCTTTAGTCTATTACATAGGAGCAAGTTCGTGCGACCCAGTCGTGTGCATTTTATTTTTAAGATACTTATACAACAAACTTGGGAGATTTACTTAAACGAACTACAGCGCTTAAGAGGGGACCAAACTAAATGAATTTTATTTTGAAAATAATCACTCGATTATTTTAACCCAAAGAGCTTATCGGCGACATTTATATTTAATGTGCGAATTCCACCTTCTGCGTACGTGATTACGGCACTGGTTGCAAGATTTAGTCAACAAGGAGCTATAGTTGATCTTCCTCGAGCTGGAAGACCTCGCACTGCCCGAACTGAAGCGAATGTGGAACACATTCTTGTAAGTATTGTGGAGAGTCCAGAAATATCTATACGAAGGCGCTCTGGTCAACTCGGTGTGACACGCAGTTCATTGCGAAGAGTTCTACTAAGAACCGAATTTCAATGAACGTATAGGTACTGTGTCTCCTTACAGAAATATTTGCCACCCACAACCTACGAAAACTGTCGGAAACTTCTTGAAACCTTTTAATATGGATTGGCACAATGTGGTTGATTGTCTCTCAAAAGCATATTTTAGAACTCAAAGTATTTGGAAATAAAGACTACTTTAACACATCTTTTCTCTATTTCTCAGACCTATGATCTGAAAACAAATATATTTTTTTAGCAAATGGTTATGTATTTTTATAATCGCAACATTCATTTGAAAAGTCTTGTCTTCATTCCAGTCTATAATACCTCCTTTTAATATTTTCTCAAAATTTTTTTTCAATTTTGAACAAATTTAAAACATAAACATAATTACATATATACATCACCCTATCAGAAGATGTTATAATTTTTGCAAATGGCGTCATTCATCAATCACATTTGACATTTGTGAACTACACAGCTGCGTTAGCGTTATACAAAAAGAGAAGCAATGGAGCGCTCTACTGTCAAGTCATCCTTAATTTCAACAATGAAGAAGACGATTTTGAGTCGAAGATCATCATGAGCGACGAGGCGCATTTCCACTTAAGCGACTACGTCAATAGGCAAAATCTTCGTTTCTGGGTTACTGTAAATCCGTGTGTGATGCACTAAGGCCCATTCACCTATTACATCCACTCAAAACCACTGTGTGGTGCGGCATTCACGCGGGAGGAGTGGCTGATCCGATAAAACGGACACAAACGTGTATCAACACTGTCGGCAGCTAGTTACTACTTGACGGATATAATCTTTTCCACTTAAGAGACAAAATTGTTTAGGTCCAAATAAATGTTTCCATCACTCAAAAACTTTTTTTTTTTGATTTAGTGAAAAAGCAATTCAAAAACAAAATTGAATGATTCATTCTGCGCCACCTTGTACATACAGTAATGCAAATTCCCCTAAAACACCCAATTTTTCGTGTTTCTAATGTTTGCACTTACTACAGAATTGACATTACTTTTCCTTATTGGATGGACAATCATCTGTCAGACCTAATGGAAGTATACTTTGCATCTCCTCTTTTCGCACAATTGATATTTTTAAGTGGAAATTCCTATAAAAACTGTGAAAGTAAAGTGGAATTTATCCAAATTGGGCAGAATTTTTTTTAATAAAACAGGTGCGAAATAAATTGTTGCGTCTTTTTTTTATTATTCATAGCATACTTTTAATTTTAAAATTCAACGATATTATGTAGAAGATATTTGCATAATAAAGTGAAAAATTAATACATTCAAATAATGTGGCATTTCTAACCGTGAATTTCCAAAAGAAATGCTTTTCAAATTATTCAGATAAGGTTGAAAATAATGGGAGAATTGCTAAGCTTGCGAATAATGACAAGTTTACAGATGGCCAGGTGCAACTGATATCCCATGAAGCAGGCAGAAACCAGCTGTTTAATTCCGAAATTATGATTAAACTTGATTGCAAGCAGACGCGTTTGAAAATTTTTAAAAGCTTACTCTAGCGTTGTTTCTTTGTGGTTTAGTCTCCATGTTGAGTGTATAACTTTGATTTTAAAAAATTAAAATAAACAAAACTTAAAAAAGGAAATTTTTATTTTATTTGTTTCGAGTTAAACGTTTTTATCACAACATAAATTTTACTTTTTACTTATTTAAGCGACGCGTTTCGGATTTGTATCCATCTTCGGGCTTTTTTCGTTGACTTTTGTTCTGATGAAAACGTTTAATTCGAAACAAATAAAATAAAACTTTCCTTTTTTAATTTTTGTTTATTTTAATTATTTAAAATCTAGCGTTGTGTTTAATAAAATACAAGCTACCCTTAACACTCTAGACTTGCTCCTTACCTCTGACCCTGATAAATGCACCATAAGTGTTTTATCGCCCCTAGGCACATCAGACCATTGTGTTACATGTGTATATTTCTGGTGTCAACAAAACCCAGTTGGAGAAAAATTCCTTTAGACAACTGTTTGGAAATATGAGAAAGGCAACTGCTCCAGTTGGTCTCAATGATTTCTTCGTGAAATTGAACTGGTCACTATGCTTCCTCTATAATGACGTGGACTCAACTGCAGATATAATTACAAATTTAATTTTATTCGGAATGTAGAAGTTTATCGTTATCCTGCCGTATATAGGTTAGTAGGGTCAAAGAAGAATGTTTCCGATGTAATGTTATAAATCCAATTCTACTGAAGAAAAACGGAATAAATTCAAGCAAGCTTGAAAGACCTATAATGAAGATATTCGACGAATCAAATTTTTACATTTTTGCAAAAATTAAGGCAAAAAATAATTCAATGTTCCAAAGGTAGTTATGTTTTTTAATCATTTGTAAAAAATTTACGAAATACTACTTTTTCCTTCCTAAGTTCGTCTTCATTGACACTACTTATGTCAGCTCACAAGTATAAAGCGGCCAATACACACGACACTTGTGTGCACACTTTTGTGCATACACCGGTCCCAATAGGAAATTTTCTCCTCCAGGAAAAATAATGGTGAATTCCAAGCGGAAATCACGTGGCACTTTCATTGCGTAGAAGGTCTGCATTTATTTCATTAATCGAAAGTCATGCAATCAGTTAGTAGTTTGTAATTCCAGTTGCATCTTCTGCTTTGTTCTTAAAAAAAAAGGTGAAGAAGACACGATTTGACAGAGTTGATTATCAGGCTCTGCTATCGAAAATTCATGCATTTGGTATTGATGAATCTCTTCTTCATTGGATTAGAAACTACCTTTCAAACCATTCAATACAATTTCTATTCTAACCGCCTGAATGTGTGCACTGATGGTCGTAAGCTATGAAGTAATCTTCGTGATCTTGGAATCGGAAAGCCACGTCGTACATCAAAAAACAAAATTGACGGTGATGAATAAATCGCAAGTTTTTATCTCCATCTACTAATGCTCCCTCTATTGACTTAGAGTCTTTGACTGAATTTCCAGCCGCTTTTTCAGATTCGTCTTTTAGTTTCTAGTGTGTCAATAGCTTGGATGTTGTAGAAAGTTTTCTTTCAATAATATCTAACGCATCAGGTGTGGATGAAATCAACCCCATCTTCCAAAAAGCGATACATATTACCATTATTGCTTCCGTTTATTGCTCACCAGTGGAAGCTCGCTAAAATAATCCCAATACCAAAAACCCATCCCACTACGAACTGATTTTCGGCCAATTTAAATCTTACCCTTTTTATCTAAAGTCTGTGGACGAATCATGCAAAAACAACTTAACGAATATATTATGCACAAAAATTTCTTAGTTAACATTCAATCTGGTTTCCGCCCCATGCACAGTTGTACCACAGTACTTACGAAAGTCATAGAAGATATAAGACAAAAAATTGACGATAATTGTGTTACCTTTTTGTGCTTCTTGACTTCCCTAAAGCCTTCGATATGGTAAACCACGCTGTTCTCTTAAGAAAGTTACATTTTGAGTTTAACCTTACACCACAAGCCATCCAATTGGTCTCAAGAAAACAAACCGTGTGTATTGAAAATGAATTTTCCGAATTCTTTTTAGTGTTCCGCAGGGATCGATCTTGGCTCACCTTTTGTTCTCATTGTATATTAATGAAATAGCTTCAATAATACCAAATGTATTTTTTTTTTAATTCATTTTTATTTTTCATTTATCTTAAAACTACCTAAAGCTAGACAAAAATTCATAAAAATGAGACTAATTATCCACTAACTTAAAACTAACTTACTGGCCCTATGCGGGCGCTCTAAGCTAAACTATATCTTAAATCTAATGCCTTTCGGCCGAAGAAACTATTTTCAATTTAAAAACTATATCTATTTTTTTTTTGTTTTCTCGAGAAAATTTAAAAAAACTCGGATTCTTTAACTTTTTATATTTTGTATCTATATAAAACTTACAAACTAAATTAAAACTAATTAAAGACTACCTAAACCAACTTAATCTACTTAAAATGAACTTAAACTAAACTAAAACTACTTTAAAAACTAGAACAGCCACAGCAGCAGAGATTTCTTTTTTAATAGGCATTTGAAGAATGTACTCTATTTTTTTTTTCGTTTAATATATACATTTGAAGAATGTACTCTATTGTTTTTTTTTTTTCTTTTTCTTTTTTTAACTTCCCATAGGGAGTAATTGTAATCGGTCCGATTTGTCAAATTGGAATTTTTGACATTTCTCGACGTTTCAAGGTCCCTAGAGGCTATATCAATCATTTTTAGAGAGATGTATGTGTGTGTGTGTGTGTACGTACGTTCGTACGTTCGTACGTTCGTACGTTCGTACGTCCGTACGTTCTTGTACCATTTTTCGTCGTCGATATCTCAAGAACGCGTAAAGATATCGACTTCAAATAAATTTTGTTTAATAGATAATAACTTCGAAAGAGGCTGAAAGGGCGTTTATTAAAATTCAGTAAGTAGTTTTTTCACTATAACGGTTTAACAAAAAAGTAAAAATTTTGGTTAGTTTCAAATATCTCACGAAACAATAATGCTATTGACTTCAAATAAAATTTAATGTACTCATTTTAAGGTCATACAGATTTGATATGAATATGGAAAAAAATGAACTTACCGTTATTTTTTTAAATTAAAAAAACTGAAAAAAAAAATTTCATAACCCAGATATTCTAAGAACGGAAAACAATTTGAAACTCAAAATAATTTTATTTTACGAAAAATAATGTGTTTGACAACTGGTGAAAATTTAAAAAAAAATCAGTTTACAGTTTTTTTACAAAAAATAAAAAACTATATAATTCAATTCAATTCAATTCAATTTATTCAGTAGCAGTTATCAAAAGTATTTGTACAATTTAACAATTTTTTTTTTTTTTAGAGATTTAGGATAAATACAATTCCTTTACAACTATAACAAATAATGTGTATAACAATTTTTTTTTCCTTTATGATAATTTTAGTTAAGGGAAAGCTACAAACAAAAACCCTTATACAAGACTTAAACCTAATATTGCAACACTCCCATATAAACATCTTTTATTTTAATTATTAACTGTATCATAATTTAAAGTTTTGTAATTTATAATTGGTTTATTAATACATTATCAGATAAGTTACAATTTTGATAAAATTTTTCTTTTGAAGTGTTTATGAGAATGTCCAAAAAGTTGATATTGGCTATTTCGTGTAGTCTCTGCGTTGAGTAATAATGTGGTAAATCAAGCATAGTCTTAAGTATTTTGTTTTGGCATCTTTGAAGTTTTATTTTATGTGTTTTGGCACAATCGTACCAAACAGGGGCACCATACAAGAGTATCGCTTGAAAGATTGTTTTGAACATAATTAGTTTGTTTTCTTTACTGAGCTTAGAATTTCTACAAATCAGAGGATAAAGAATTCTAATGTACATATTTATTTTATCAATGGTGGTAGATATATGTTTCTGAAAGTTAAGTTTTTTATCTATCATAATGCCGAGATATCTGCAATGCTCAGACCAATCAATGTTAACAGAACCTAACTGAAGATGAACATTTCCCGGTAAAAAACATGCTTTTCGGCGACGAGTGAACCAAATTGCTTGAGTTTTATCAGGATTGATTTTAATTTTCCACTTGAAAAAATAATTTTCTAATTGAATTAGAGAAGATTGCAACTTTTGGTGGACATCTAAGTATGTGATCCCTGAACAGAAGATAGCCGTATCGTCAGCAAACATAGCTATTTTGACGTCCTCACCAAGAAAAGGTAGGTCGGACACGAAAATATTAAAAAGGATGGGACCAAGTACGGAACCTTGGGGCACACCAGATTCGATGTTTTGGACAGAAGATGTTTCATTTTGCACTTTTACTAAAAACTTACGACTATTTAAAAAGCTTTGAATGATTTTAATTATTGGCAAAGAAATATTTAACATATAAAGCTTATGTATCAAACCGTTGTGCCAGACTGTATCAAATGCCTTAGCAATGTCTAACAATAACAAACCTGTCGATTCCTTTGACTTAAATTTTTGCGAAACGTGTTTTTTAATCCTTACAATTTGTTGGATTGTATTGTGATTGCGCCTAAATCCGAATTGAAAGTCAGGCAAAATATTACATTCAGTTAAATGATTATCGAGTTTTTCTTGTATTATTTTTTCGAATAACTTACTAAGGCAGCTTAGTAGGCTAATGGGTCTGTAGCTACTAACATCGTCCTTAGGTTTTCCGGGCTTAGCAACTGGTATAACCATTGCTGTTTTCCAGCATTCAGGAAAGTAACATATTTTGAGACATTCATTAAAAATAGATGTTAGGTATTTTACACCAGATGAAGGAAGGGCCTTTAAAATTTTGTTATTGATGCCGTCCATTCCAGCTGATTTTTTATTTTTCAAGGATTTAATAAGTACACGTACTTTATTAGGACTAACCAAATAGTTTTCAGGAAAAACAATGTTAGATTGGGATATGGTATTGATAGAGTTAGAAACTATTGTTAGAGTGTTATTATCGTTGAAGTTAGCTGTAATATTGTGATTTTTTGTGAAATTTGTTGCTAAGAGGTTTGATTTTTCTTTTGGGGAAATTAAAAGCTGGTTATGTACTTTAAGAGGTGGAATACTAGTACCTTTTTTCTTTATTATTTTAGTGATTTTCCAGAACGGTTTACTAGATTTGTCAAAAGAGGATAATAAGCCATTCCATCGATGGTTTCGGAAATCTGAAATTTCTTTTGCAATTATTTTGTTTAAGTATTTAACATTGTCGAGGAAAAAGTCGTACCGATAGCGAAGCCATTGACGTCTTTCGGAGTTCCTCAAACGAATTAAAAGCAATATATTATCAGGTAGTTTTACTGTATGATTATTAGCTATTGCAGGAAGCTTAGGTATTGCAGCATCGGCAGCTCTTTTAACTATAGAAACAAATTTGTCACATAAAGAATCAATTTGATGCGAATTAATGGTAACGTTGGATGGAAAATCATTCATTTTGCAATTTTTATTAATAAAAGATTTAAATAGATTCCAGTTTGCAGCAGAATAATTATAAATAAGTCTGTTTTGCTTAACAGGGAACATGTTATTTAAAGCTATGCTTACGGGAAGGTGGTCGGATCCAAGCTTATTTAAAGTACATGGACTACTGCAATAGTTGGGTATGTTAGTGACAAAAAAGTCAAGGGTAGAGGGACTTTTACCTCGAGAAGTAGGAATATAAGTATAGTTAGGTGGGTATAACAAAGAAAAACTTGGATAAACTTCATTAACTTCGTATAGTATATTACCCCAGCAATTAGCACGAAGGCAATTCCATAGTTGATGACGACTGTTTAAATCACCCCCAACGATAATTTTGTTGCGAAGTCTAAAGATTTTTTGTAAGTCACTTTTAAAGAGGTGAATTTTATCGGCGTTTCTATTTCCACCAGGGAAATAGGCAGAAAAAACACTCACTTTGGAATTGTTATCTAAAACTATATCTACTCCTATTATCTCAATACACTGAAGATGCAAATTAGAATGTACGGTGTGCTCGATTTCTTTTCTTACTAGAACAGCGACACCTCCACCATCGAGGTGCCTCCTGTCAAGACGATAGCAAATGAAATTTGGATGAGAAAATGATTTGTCAACTTTTAACCATGTCTCAGTGACTAACGCAATATCAACTTTTTTATTTATAATGAAATTAAAAAATTCAACTTTTTTTTTGTGATGCTTCTTGCATTCCAAGTAATTATATTAAGAGAGGAATTTGTCATATTAGTTTGAAGAGTAGACATACTTAATAGCTAATGATGTGATGACGTTGAACTGATCAGATTTTGTGACACAAGAGCTAAGCTTAGTCATGACTTCATTTAAAAGAGAGTTGATCTCTTCGAAAGAGAACAATCTGTTGCTGTCATTAGCATTAATAGATGGAGTGTTCTCACGAGGAACCTGTGGATTTATTTTAGCTTTAGATGACGATGTAGGTACATGATCAGCAGAGCGATGTTTAGATGAAGGTAACGTAGGAAAATGTGAAAGAGAAAAACGATCGTATGGAACATGTTGCTGCACTTTCGGCATGGCAGGTGTTGGCTTGTTGCTGGTGTTGTTGATTTGACGGCGAGAAGAGATTTTGTTGCGAATATCCAAATATTGCTTACGGCTTATGCAGTTAGGATCGGATGATTTGTGAGGACCACTGCAATTGGCGCAGCGAATGACCTCAGTGGAAGTACAGTCAGTAGTTTTGTGACAGCCTGAGCAGTTGGAACAAAAGCTTTTTATGTGACAGTTTGAAGAACCATGACCATAAAGCTGGCAATTATGACACTGTGTAACCTTCCCGGGGTTATGTCTTTTGAAGTCCCAACGAACAATAGTGTTAAATATGCTAGGGAAACGTCGCCTGAGTTCATTTAATTTAATAGTGTCTCGTTCAAAGTAAACGATATATATGTAGTTTTTGAATTGAGTTTTGGTGGTTATCGTTTTTACGTCGATACATTTTAAACCAACAGATATGAGTTCATCTTTGATTAATTTATCGTTAATTAAGTCAAGGCCTGACAAAATTACCTTTAGAGGTCTTGTTTCTTTACGCGAATAAGAAAAAAATTCACATTGTTTATTTGATAGTTCAGTTTTAATTATCTCATAGCTTTCCAGAGAAGGCGATATAATTTTTTGACCGAGGGAGATATTTTTGATTAAATATTTTTCAATTTTTAATTCATTTAGAATGCCACGCACTTGTTCATTAGTAGATTTTAATACCACAATTGGGGGAACACTTTCTTTAATGACGTTCAAACGTTCATTTTGATTTACACTTTCCATTTCCTCCGTATCAGCCATAAGGCTTTGCAGCGGTTGATAATAATTTTGTCTATTAGACATTTCGGAAAAATAGTCTAATTTGGTTATATTTAAATGTTTGCTGGGAGGGCGATCATCGCCTTCACCAGAGTTACTACGAACTCTCTTATGAGTAATTGTTAAGCTTTGGTTGTGGATGATGATAGAACACTTGCTCTCACTTCAACTGCTAACACAAGAATGAAAAACTATATAAAATTCTATCGAAAATTGGTAAAAATTGTTTTTCGACTCAAATTTCTCGAGAACTAGTAGTGATATTGACTTCTAATTTAGTTTATTTTATACATAGTATAATTTTGTACAATTGGTAAAATGTTGACAAATATTGAATTAATAGTTTTTTTTTAATAAAAAAAAAAACTATTAAAAATTCTAGTGAAAACTAGTTAAAATTGTATTTCAAGTCGAATTTCTTGGGAATGAAAACCGATAGTGTCTTCTTAAGTATGTTGTTTTATACATCGATACCTTTCCGTAAGAATGTATACTAAGCGACATTTCTAAAATTGTTCAGGAAAGGAGAAAAACGAAGTGTGCTTAGAGACAATTTTGGTTAAACTAAGTGACATCTAACAAAATTTATTTATTAATGTCGCTTAGCATAATTTTTTTGGCGGATAATACAAATTTCAGGGGGCAACATTATTTTAATGAGAAAACATGGCAGTTGATAAATTTTTTTATTTGTACTCTAGTTTCCTTTTCACGCATAATAGGTTGGCGAAACCCAGGCCATAACGTGGCCCTTAACATATAGTATATTTCCTCATCAAAAAGTCATTTTTGAAAAAAGTGTCGCTTAGTACATTCTTACGGAAAGGTATCGACATAACACAATTATTAACATATTGTTAAATTTTGACAAGTACCGAATTGGCAGTTTTAACAAAAATATAAAAAAAATCTACTAAAAAATGGTAATATTTGTTTTTCGACTAAAATATCTTGAGAACGAGCAATGATATTGACTTTGCCATTATTTAATTTTCTACATAATACAATTTCTAACAAATGGTTTATATTTGACATATATCTAGTTTTATAGCGGATATATTTTGTAAGTAGGTACCCTTCCATCAATAACCAAACCATATCTTTTATATTTGATTATTTCGTTTTTAATTTTTTTTTCAATTAAAATGTTTGGAACCGATATAATAAAGTAATTTCTATAATATAATACATACGAGTAATTTTATAATTTTATTATCAACTTAGTTTTTAGAAGAATGTATGTACTGTACAATACATATGTACGTATATGAATAAGGTTGTTCAGTTGTACCCAAGTCCCACATATTCAAATTCCATTAATAAAACGTCAAAACGTCACAATATGTTTTTATCTTTTTGTCCATGAAAAAGATGTAAAATTCTACTCAAGGTTTTCTTAGGTGTAGGAACACAGATATATTAAAAAACACGGAAATCTATAATTCAGTATATAATATGTTCCTACCAACCTTCGTAATTATTTCAAGAAATTTAACATTTTAAATAGAAAAGTTTAAAATTAGTTAAACACATTTTCTGTAAAAAAAAACATAAAATAAGCGACTAAGTATCCTCATCATCATAGGGGATGCCTAGCTTTCTTGCATGTTCACCTATGGGCCAGTGTCCGGTGCATATTGCTGTGATCCTGGCTATGTCGCGCCTGGGTCTGCATATTAGATCTTTGGAACGTGAGTTGTTGTAAGTAGGCCATATCTTTCTTGATATGACACAGTTTGTGAGACTGCTCCACCTACGGTTGGATTCATTGAGAAAAATCGAGAAGATTTTCCTCTTCATAGCACCAAGAGGAATATTAACTTTTTCCGCTAGTGAGCTATGTAAGGTCGAGCCTTGCCGAGCTAAAGCGTCAGCCCGTTCATTACCCTCTATGTCACTGTGACCTGGAACCCAGATGAGAGTGACCTGGAGGTCAATGTTCAGACTCGCCAGTTCGTCCCGACATTGCTGGACAAGTACTGAGGTAGATGTAGATGATTTAATGGCCTTAATGGCCGCCTGGCTCTCTGAGCAGATAGCTATATTTCTGAATTGGTTTTGGTTAGATTGGAGCAACTTGCATGCCTCCTTGATTGCTAGTATTTCGGCTTGAAATACACTCGCAAAGTCTGGTAGTCTGAGTGACTTGGAGATGTTAAAGGACTCGGAAAAAATTCCTGAACCAACACCGCACTCCATCTTAGATCCATCAGTGAAGATTATCGAATCGAAATCCTTTGTGACAACGTCATTCTTCCAATCCTCTCTGGTGGGAAAAATGGCTTTGAAATCCCCGCTTGGGCCAAGAGGAGGTACGCAGTAGTCGGTGTTCGATAAGAAAATATCCGGAGGAATCAATTTTGTTATGTTTCCATAACCATAGGGTTTGGAGAACCAACAGTTAGATTCTTTAAGTCTTACAGCACTGCATGCCGCTAGGTATTTTATATGAAGGTCGAGTGGTAAAAGGTTCAGGATAGGTTAGGTTAGGTTAAAGTGGCTGCTGACCGGAAAAGGTCAGCACACTTAGACCAATATTTGGTCCGTTGTGATACCACAAGGATTTCAAAAATCCCCCTTACTCGTTAAACCATTTTGACCTAATAATGAAGCGTTTGAGACAGTGAATGTCGGAATTATTTAGATCACTAGGATCGTTATAGTAGTAGTCTCCCAAGTGGAGTCTACGTCTTTGCGCTAGGGCAGGACAAGAGCATAGAAGGTGGGGAATTGACTCCTCTTCTTCTTCATCCATGCAGCTTCTGCAAAAGTCATTTGCAGGAACTCCAAGACGAGAAGCATGTCTTCCTATTAGGCAGTGCCCAGTAAGGACACCTATAATGGAGCTAATATGCAATCTACCAATAGAAATTAGTTGTTTTGAGCGTTTAGCATCAAACAATGGCCAAATCAGTTTAGTAGACCGGCAAGTTGGGGGCTGGTCCACCTGTGGTTAGCTTTCTTTATGGTATCTTGCTTTAGCAAGGTTCAGGATAACGCTCAGGGCATCTGTTGGGCATGATCTGAGAGCCCCCGTAGTGCCGACGCTAGCCGTTCTTTGAACCCTTTTAAGTTTTCCGACGTTATATTGCTTGCTAAGTGCAGGCCACCAAACAATCGATCCGTAAGACAAAATTGGCCGTACCACTGCAGTGTACGTCCACAAAATCATCTTCGACTGAAGGCCCCACTTCTTACCAAAGGTCTTTCTGCAGGCATAGAAAACTATACAGGCTTTCTTAACCCGTTCTTCAATATTTACCTTCCAATTCAATTTGGGGTCGAGAATAACTCCAAGGTATTTAGCTTTGGAAGATAAAGAAAGAGTTTGACCGTTAAGTCGAGGTAGGGTGAATGTAGGTATTTTAGTCCTGGTAGTCCTTACTAGTGGCCCAGTTGCTAACTCTTTTCAGAGCCAATTCAGTGATTTCACTAATCACAGTGGTAAACTTACCTGATGCCAATAAAACCAGATCGTCAGCATACGCTACAGTTTTTACACCACTACCTCTGAGCTTGACGAGAATTTTGTCCATGACTAAGAGCCATAGAAGAGGGGAGAGAACACCACCCTGGGGAGTTCCCCTACTAACATGCTTAGTAGAAATTGTGTTTAATAACGTTGCTTGGATCCTTCTGTCACTGAGCATAGATACAATCCATTTGGATATGAAACTTTCTACACCAAAGTGAACAAGTGACTCGCGAATGGATTCAGTTAGGACGTTATTGAAAGCACCCTCCACGTCTAGGAAGGTTGCTAGGGTATATTCTTTGTAGTGAATCGTCTTCTCTATTGTACGCACTACTTCATGCAGGGCAGTCTCCGTAGACTTGCCTTTTAGGTATGCATGTTGCGATTCATCAAGAGGACGACCCTCTAGTAAAACTCTGATGTGAGTATCAAGGATGCGCTCTAGTGTCTTTAGAACAAAAGATGTCAGACTAATAGGCCTAAAGTCCTTCGCGGATTCATGACCTCGTTTGCCGACCTTCGGAATGAAGACCACTCTTACATGTCTCCATGACTCGGGTACATGATTGAGATAGAGACAACCTTTGAAGATCATTTCTAGCCATGGTACTGCCAAGTCTTGCAGTTTCTGCAGCATAACTGGGATTATGCCATCAGGGCCAGGTGATTTGTAGGGGGAGAAAGTATTAATCGCACATGAAATACTATCTCCTGATATAACAGAATTGATTTTCTCCCTATGAGCTATAATGGTATTTGTAGTGCTAAGCGTTTCGGGGTAGCTATTCTCACAACCCGGGAAATGTGTTGTCATAAGCAGTTCCAAGGACTCAGCTTGAGAGGCTGTCCAGATACCGTCACTTTTTCTCAGAAATGAAGGGCTGCAATGTTCCTTTGACAGAACTTTACTTAGTCTAGCAGAATCCTTAATATCTTCTATTGAGTGACAGTATTCTTTCCAGCCAAGCTTCTTAGATGCTGCTATGGCTCGCTTGTACACTTTTAGGCAGTCTTTATATGGTTGATAGAATTTCTCCTTCTGACATATGTTGAAGATCTTTCTGGTCATTTTTCTAAGTGCAGAAAGATCTTCATTCCACCAAGGAGGGAACTTTTTGCGGCTGTATTTAACTGGACAGGAGACCTTAAAGGCAGTGTTAATCGCTGCCTCGAAAGTCTTTACCTTAGATTCAAGAACTTCCACAGATTCTACACTAATTAATGGTAAATTGCCTAGTTTGGATTTTGCGATCTGACTGAATTTCTTCCAGTCAGTTCTTTTGGGATTTCTATATGGAGGGGGGGTTTCTACCTTGAAACCTATGTTGAAAAGGATCCATCTATGATCCGAGAAGGAATTTAAAGAGGAAACTCTCCAGTTTTCCACCACCACATTACAGTTGTTTGCAACAGTGATGTCAAGTACATCTTCCCACCCGTCGTAGTTTTCCGAGCTTGGAAAAACGAAGGTGGGTGAGTCACCTCTGTTACAAATAATTAGGTTATTTTCAATAATAAAATCAAAAAGAGACTCACCTCGTTCGTTGATTTCAGAGCTACCCCAGAGAGAGTGCCGTGCATTCGCATCGCATCCAATCAGGAGGTTCGTATTTTGCTGATTAGCTGCTTCAACCAATTTCCTCACCTCCTCAGGCGGTGATTGCCGGTTGTGGTCGTAGTAACCAGATGCCACCAGTAGTCCCTTTGCATCTTTATCTTCCAGCCTGACGACTGTCAAATCCGGAGTGCTAAAATTAGGACACAAAAAAGCTTTTAAGTGTTTTTTAGCTAAGATACAAGTTCTGGGATTACCTTGTTCTTGGGTTACTGTTTTGTATAACAGGTCGTATTGGTTGTCTTGGAGGCCTTTTACATTGAGGCCATTTACCCATTTGTCTTGAATAACGCCAATGTCAATGTTTTCCTCACTGAGGAAAACTCTTAGATTATCTGAGGCACATTAAGAGTGCTTCAGATTAATCTGAATGACCTTCAGCGCGTTTTAATTGGTTGAGGGTCCTGCGGCGCCAAGGACAACCGAACCGTCGACAACAGCGCTGATCTTAGCGCTCTCATCCACTTTATCAGTATCTGGTCCATGATCTTGCAGGATTTTAATTTTAGCATGCCTGATGCCAAAACGGAGTTTGTAGTCAGCCTTCTCGAGAGCCCCTTTGCTTTCTTCCGTGATCCTCAGAAGGTATGAAGTGCTGGTCTTTTGCGGTTCTTCCACCTTGATGACGACCCAGTCGTGCATGGGGACCAGCGGGTTCAACCTCTGAAGACCCCGGATCAGCTCCAGTCCGCTCGGTTTAATGCCCATGAGGGGCAACCAGATGCGGGCCTTTGGTTGTCTAGGGATCTCCTTAGCTGGGATAAGCTTGAGCTTCAAGCCCTCCCAGTCATTGCTGACCTTAGCAATGCTGTCTCTAAGGAAGTCCCTTGAAAACGCGTCCTCGCATTTGATCACCCTGTATCCCCTGAGCATTTCCCCAGAGTGGAAGCTGGGGTAGGGTCCCTCACTTGTCGACAGGGTGTATGTGAAAACCATCTCAGAGAGCTTGGCTTCGATTGAGCTCCACACCGACAGCAGACCTTTGCTGTTGGTGGAGAGTTCATCTACAACCGCTACCTGGAGGTCATCCCTGACGACCTCGCTTAGAGTAGGCGGTTGCGCCGCTCTGAGAGATGTGGCTTTTTTCTTCTTTATATTGCCATCAAGTTTCGTCTTCTTTTGGGAAGGTAAAGTCTCTTCCTGAGACCTGTCTCGCTTGACGGCTTTTTCTTTTTTTGTCAGAAGGTTATTGTATTCGTCAATAACCTTCTGGTACCTGATTTTATTCTCGGCACCCCTCTCGTGACAAGTTCCCTCCGCCTCATTCTTGGCAATCTTGCTAAGGATAAACGAGGCATGCAGGAACTGGTTCTTTCGAAGAACGCCAGGAGATTTCTTCTTACTACGGTTAGCATTGCTATGGCTGGCATTGCTACCCGATGGCTTGGCAGTATTGATCGGTTTAGGGAGCAAAGGAGTACTATGGCTGGTACTCGCTATGCTCCCTGAAGGTTTGGAAGTTATCTCAACGGCTTCTGTGCCGTGAGAGCTTCCTGTCAATGTCTCTTGGCTAGAGGCCAAGAGTTCGTCTTCGTTGTCAGTTGTGTCGCTATTATGTGTCGTTTGTTTGTTCATTTTATAGTTTTTTAAAAATTTTGGTCCCACGAGTAGGTCGGAAAAGAAAGGTCAGCCCCGGCAGAGCCGATATACCGGGGTAAGGCAAGTATTAAGACGGACCCGGCCAGGGCATCCGAATGAGCTCGTTAGTGACTGGTTTTCCCCCCAGCCTTCCATTTCTTCGGCACGGATTATGAATAATCGCTCACACCACCACTGAAAATTAGGGACCTGTATCTATGGTAAAATCGCATTGTTGAGGGTTGGACTATTGAGGAGTAAAGAACCTTACAACATTGCGACCTGACCTTAGCTGATCCCCATCTTGACAACGCACAAGATTTCTGTGGTGATCATTACCGCCCGGCACCCACTAGGAGGGTTTGATACGAGGATTTATGCCGACCCCCCTGTAACTGACCTAACCGTCATCCAATCGGGAAAGGATTCATTTCTCAGATCATAAAAAGTAATAGCACCTTATTTCAATCCCTAACTAAGTTAAAATTTCATTCTATTTAGGCGCATGAGCCTTCCTCAACTGTTACCTCTTATCCTGCACATTGTACATCACGTACAGGTGTTACAGTTCCTATGGACTTTGACTAACGACTTCTAAATTAGTTTAATCGCATAGTCAAATGAAGTTCAGCATATCAGATGCAGTCTACTCGTAAAGTTCCTTGAGTCGTATTGTTGTAGTGCATAGTTGGTCTCTGGTCAGTTGAGAATGGCCCAGGATAGCTGTCACACAACACTGATATGACCGACTGAAGAAATGACCGGTAGAAATGTCCATTTGTGACGTGTGACGTTCAGTTGGCATGTTCTCATGCAATCCTATGAATATAATTAATTAATTTTTCATTATTGCTGATAATACGAGGGCCCTATGGAATTACAGGGAAGAAATGTATCTCAGGAATTGCAGCTGAGAGAATGAATTGCTTGGGGCGTTGTTATTTAATTGATTTAGTTAAACAGAAATACACACAGATGCGGAAGGAAGGGACACATTGCCACAACATGGATGGATTGATGCTTGCTTAGCGATAGCAATCGTATTCGTATAATCAATTCAATTAATTTTCTCTCCGAATTGGGATTTGGAAGTAAAGTTGTCGTATAAATGCGTAGGATATTGCCGCGTTCAAATACCTATCAATCTATATATAAGTGAGTGTATTTGTTAGGTTTCAAGCAAATCAGATTGTCGGCCATAAGATTATGTACATAAATTAATATTTGACATGTTGATGATATTTAGGGTTAATTTGGGATTGTTTGACGCAATCTTAGGTAAGGAAATATGTTTTAATTTTGAAATATTAAGGGACTGTCAAGATGTTATGTAGAGTTATGGATAATATAATGCGTTGAGATTTGAACATGTTTTGAATTCAGTATTGATATAAATTGTATTTAATTGAATTACATCCGTATTTGCTATTGATTTTTATTCCTTGCTGCATATGCGCGGCTCTTGGGTACTTGCGATGTACCGTTATTCATAAACATAAATATTTATAAGTAAAATATAGTAAGTTTTGAAAGAGGTCAGTATCAGCTCTCCCATACTTCTTATTATCCAACAGTCGTCATTTAGTGAAGAAGCACTCACAATACAAAAATATTTTTTCGGAGTACCATTCACCGTAAAGTGTGAAGTGAAGTCGATTGTTTTGAAGAGCCAAACTATAGACGCGAAAACTTCATCAGATATCTACTATAAAGTTTCTTTCTTGGGTTTGGTAAATAATTCGAGGAAGATAAAGGAGCTCATCAACTTCCCCGAAGTTATTGTAAGCAATATCTTAGTCTTCATAGAGAGATGTCTGTTTGTTGATAGCACGTAAAGTGTTTTTTTTTTTTTTTTCAAATGAGCTCCATATTACGTACGTAACGCCCGATGTCTTTCACGAACTGAACCATGTTTTTATAAAATAAATCTGAACAAATTGCAAACGTTGCTCCTGCATGGGTCTATTAATTATAATTTGCCAAGCCAAGCCACTATCACAGAAATAATTGAAGTTTTCAAAAAAAGCACTCGGTACAAGGCATTGTGCTGTCTTTATAGCTGAATTGCTGGCAATATGAGAAACATGCAAAATACTCAAACTTTCGGACCGTTCACTATAAGTAATGTTAGATGGTTTCAAATCTGATATCCACGAAATAAACGCTGGTGTGCCACAGGGGTCTGTTTTGTCTCCGACACTCTGCCTTATGTTCATAAATGATCTTTTTTATGAAAGTTTTAATCCACTTATTTCATTGACGATAGCACCCTCAGTTTTTCAAATTCGTTTTTAGACTCACATCCTTGTCCTTTGGAAGTCCACATTCCAATCATTATATTCTTATTATATATAAAATGATAGAATGATAAATAGAAATGATGATGATAGCTCTATGAAAAATCCAGTTGCATTTCTCCCCTTAAACAATTTAATCGTAATACTCGCGGCTTTTGGAATGCTCCTCAATTTAGCCTTTAGACCGATTTCGGACGTACTTACAAGTGCAGAGATTCTTTTTTTAGCCGCACTGAACGAATGTGGAATGCTTTACCCGAGTCAATATTTCCCACTCATTGCAATGTGCAGACATTTAAAACTAATCGGAATCTCCTCTCTAATCCTATCCTATTTTCCTAATTGCTCGCACTGTGTTTATCATTATAAGGGTTTTCATTAACTGTTGAGTGCGCGTATAAAATAAAATGCACGACTGGGTCGCACGAACTTGCTCCTATGTAATAGACTAGGAATTTTAAAAACGAATGTTATTAGAGAAAACTGTTCATAAGGATAAAATGAATTTTTTAAATTCTTTTAGTAGTAAGAGATAAAAACAGAATGCTATGCAAATATGAATTTATGCAGGAACAAAAACTATAAGTCGTTGTAGTTGTTCCTTAAAAAAATAAGCTTTTATGTACAAAATTTTTAAAACATTTTTAAGAAAAAATTTTGGTACGGCAACCTTAAGTTTTTATTACTGTACGAATAAAAATCTAATTTCCAAAAAAAAAATACTAAGCCGTTCTTGAGATATCGAATTTTTCAAAAAAAAAAAAATGACTTTTTTTTTTTAAAATTGAAAAAATATTTTTTCTTAAGTTTTTAAATGCAATGTTTTTTAAACTTTTTAGGAGCTTTTTTATAAAAAATTTCATTAAAATCCGTTACATCGATAGTGAGAAATTCAAAATTCGAAAAAATCGTTCTATGGTAGGTACAGTCAGTAATATCTAGATTTAAAATTTTTTTTATTAAATTATAGATCGTAAACATTAATCAAAAGAAAAAAATTTTAGCAAAATTCTCGGAACCGTTTTCGAGAAAAATACGATTTTCGAAAACCATTTTTTAAAATTTGTATGGAAGGTACCGTTAGTTTTAGATAAAACAAAATTTTTTTTCTCAGATCTTGTAGATTATGTTCAGAAACTTTTATTTGCCAAGTTTGAAAAAAATCGAGCATGGGGTTTTCGAAATATTGAATTTCCAAAAAACAATTTTGAATTTTTTTTTAAAAATCAAAAAAATTAAAAATTGAAATTTTGAATATGTAACAATATTCAAACTTTGGAGCTCCTCCATAAGCTCCTGGCATAAAAAAAAAATATTTAAATCGGCTGTTTCGTTTTCGAGAAAATCAAAAACAAAAAAAATGGACCCAGGGGGGCTACCAAAAATAACAATTTTTTGCAAAATTTTTTTCAACCATTAGCTAGTTTTAACCAAATGAAATTTTTCAAATTTTTTTTTTTAAAATTCTGTGGGACAGTTTTTGAGAAAAAAAAAATATTTATAAAATTTCGAAAAAAAATCGTATGGCAGGTACCGTTATTTTTGGTCTTAAAAAAAAAACAGAAAAAAACGTCCGGGGGGAAAAAATTAAAACCCATATCTACCAAGTTTGAAGAAAATCGGCCGAGCCGTTTAGGCTGTCGTCGAACAGACATACAGACAGAAAGAATTGCGAGACCCACTTTTTTGGTCTTCGCTATCATCGTAATGTCAACTTTGATCAAAATCTCGAGTTCGATTTTTTTTACGAATGCATAACTTGCCTTATAGTACCTATAAGTCGCAAGTAAAAATAAAAATACATTTGAATCAGACACAGAATGCTGCCGTTTTTAAAAGACAGTGAGGCGACTGCTTAAGCCAATCGAAGAGTTGTAAGTCTAAGGGCCAATTTATTCACACTCAATTAAAAACAGTATTTTGTCAAGTTAGCTAAATAATCTTTAAGGTATTAGCGCAATTAAGTATTTAACCAAAAGGATACAACGTCGAAAGACACCAAAACTTCGGCAGCGTCTAGGTTCATTGGTGAGACTACTTCAATAAAGTGTTTTGCATTATTGACATTGTATTTAGAATTTTCGGTGATTGTCTTCAAAATCCTGACCGTACATTTTGACAATTCATAGCATGGAACAGTTGTTGAGGCGCATATTGGTCTAAGATGCATATTTTCTTTGTGTATCTTTGGTAATCCGTATATCCGAGGACAGTTAGCAATGTATGTAATCCGGATAGTGATGCATTTGATAAATTTGTATTGGAAATGTAAATGTATTTATTTAATTGTAATTCGTATTTATCTATTCATGTTTCTTATTTAATTATAGTTTTTTTATAAAGTTTATTATGTATTCCACCTGTGTCAATGCTTTGTTGAAAAGTCAATTAATTATTGTTGTAAGTGTTTTGACATTTGTATAATTATTTTATACATGAATTTAATGTTATTTGTATTTTCCAATAAAAAAAGACCTAATGAAGAGTGTATTCATGCCATGCTCGAAACGTTGCTAATTTAACCCGTCTTTTATTGACCTGGAGCTCACTATAAAAACTTTTGGTTGTATACAGTTGAGGTCACAAACAAATTCCTAAATGCAATTAAGTATTCTCCATTTAAATTTTCTATTTATTCACTCCTCTTTAGTTAAATACCTTGTTTTTAATAAGACATTTAAATTTAAATGTTTGTTATAAAAAATCGCAGGGATTTTTACGTTATTGTAAATAGTCAACCGCCAACAGTTTGAATATTTATAATAATTTGAAATTGATATATGTATTATTAAAATGTCGACAAAACCCGAAAGGACTTCAAATTTTACATAAATGGAAGAAAATATTCTCCTTTAATGCATTTTACGACGTTCTAGAGTAATAGAAAATAAAAAAACCGACGCATGCACCCTGAAACAAAAACAGTGCGTTTGGGAGGAAATTGTACGAGTATTTAGAACTTCTCGCTAGCTTTAGTCATTTCCAACATAGTTTCAGGCATCCGAATGAATCTCGATCGATTTTTAGCGATGGTCCTGTTACTTTTGGTAATAAATTGTAAACGGAGGAGATGATTACACCAGCAAAATCAGCAACAGAGATTTACATTGATCCAAGTACAAAAAAACGTAATGTTATCAGCAGTTGTGCGATTGCAGAAATATACCGTGACACAAAACAAATTTTACTAAAATGCTATCTTAATTTCACATTTTTAACATTGTTGACCTTTGAAGAGAGTACTTGGTCGAATAATTTCAAATACCTTAACCACTGCTTGCTTGGTAAGTCGAAACCTTTGGAAGAAATCTTCATCATCCCATTTCCTTTGTTAATTCTATCAGACCAAAAACATAGATGTTAAAAAAAGAGCCAAGTTCTTCTATACAAAAACCTTTGTGTAACAAGTCAGGCGTGAAAAGTACTGAGATCTGAAAGTAGTATGCCAAGTTCTTACTTCGTGAAGGTTTAATACCGAATATTTAAAGTAGAATAATATTGAAACAGCTACAATGTTATAGAGAAATTTTATTATTTAATGATTACTGACTAAAATTTGATGGGTTCACTGGTCAAGTTTTTAAAACCTTTCGAATTGGACATAAAAAAAACTTGCCAAGTAAGCCCATCAAATTTTAGTCAGGTAAACAATTGTTTTCTTTTTTCATTGTTTCATGTAAACATAACATAGAGTATCAAATCGATCACTCTATTTCTAAGAAAAGTCATGAATTTTCAAGATGCATTTATAGTTTCAAAATGACAACGATACCTTCCCGTAAGAATGTATTAAGCGACAATTTTTTCGAAAATGACTTTTTGATGTGGAACTATACTAGAAGTTAAGCGCCACATTTTGGCCTGGGTTTCACTGCCCTTTCATGTTTGCAAAAGAAACTAGAGAGAAAATAAAATTGTAGTAACCGCCAAGTTTTCTCACTGGAATAATGTTGCTCCCTGAAATTTGTATTATCCGCCAGTAAAATTATGCTAAGCGACATTTTTAAAAATATTATTGTCTTAAGCAACCAAACGTCCATGAAAAAAAATTGTTATATGTCGCTTAGTTTAACCGAAATTTTCGCTTAGCACACTCACCCAAATAGAACTTGATCCATTTTTGTCGCTTATAATACTCCAGATATGGTTGTCTTTGCTTTTCAATAATATGTCTATCAAGTAGGCTACTACTTTGTTCCCATTTATTTAGTGTTTTTTTGTTGTTGTCATCATAAGCCCATTTGACATTGTATCAAGCGCCAATGCTTTGACCACGAAAATGTACTAAGCGACAAAAACTTCTTATCTGATTAAAATTTCGATTTTGCAATGATGTCAAGTTTTGTAATGTAAAAATCCCTCTCCAAATCTGTTTCCTCCAATAAAATACACAAAAAAATAACTAAATGAGACGTTTTTTTCGTTTCCTGAACAATTTTAAAAATGTCGCTTAATACATTCTTACGGGAAGGTATCGACAATAAAAAGACACTTCGAATGAAAAATCTTAGATTTCCTATTTTTCGATTTGAATGTATGTACATTAAGCTATACCGCTCTACCGAATTTCATCATTCTACAGCAAACGGAAGTGCTCCATATAAACTTAACATTTTCTTAGAAAGTGGGTGGATACAACGCCCCTGAATGGAAAACTCCAATTTTTATTTTTGGTCCTTTATATGCAATTTGAGCCCTATCGTTCTACCATATTTCATTGTTCTACTGCAATCGGAAGTGTGCCATATAATTTACATCAGTTCTGAGGAAGTAGGCGGATACTACGCCCCTGAACGGAAAACATCAAATTTTATATTTTTTTCTTTGTATGCAATTTAAGCCCTACCGCTTTACCAAATTTCATCATCTTACAGCAGTTGGAAGTGCTCCATTCAACCAACACCAATTCAGAGAAAGTGGGCGGATACCACGCCCCCTGAATGGAAAACTTCAAATTTTTAATTTTTTCCTCTGCTTTCATGACAAGACTTACTGTTGTGCAAAATTATAAGATTCTACGATGTCGCGAAGTGCTCCATAATTTTGATGATCTGTTAGTCAGTTACGGTTATTGTGATTTTTGAGGCCTTATATCTCCGGAACCGCTTATGCTAGAAAATTGAAATTTGGTGAGGCGCCTGTGCCTGACTAGCTTAGCAAATACTCGGAATTTTAAGTTTCTGACTTTATTGGTACTGAAGATAGGAAGGGGTCAAAAATCGGCTGAATTTGTTCCTGTAAAACGGGTGTAGTACCAGAACTTGGCTGGGCACTACCGTGCCCTTTGATCGGTTATTCTATACTGCCATCGTTCGGGTGCAAGCAAATTTTCGTCGTTCTCATCACTTATATTTATATCCAACAAATATTCTAGATTATTATTTATTTTGCAATTGTTTTAATTAAACACTGATGACAATTTATTTTTGCACAAAATAAACAAAACCTGATTGTCAGAGCTAAATGAGAATGAATAAATAGAAACACTTCAGTTAAATCCTATTAACGCTCAAAATAGCTCTTAAAAGGTGTATTTTGTCGATTTAGTAAAACACGTATTTAGATTAAATGTATAATTAGTTAATGAAGAAAACGTCAATTTAAATCGTTAAATGTGGGTGAATAAATTATATTTTTTTAAATCGATAAATTTCCTCTTCTTAATCATAGAATTAAATTTAATTGAGATTCAATAAATTGGCTCTAAGTGCCAGTTTTATAATTTAGAGACATACGAGAAAAACGTAATAAAAAGAACTTAGACTCTACCACAACTTTATTTTGATATTATAAGGCCTGGCACTTAGATTGTATTTTGATAAAAATATTGACTTTTGATTTTTTGGCACTTAGACCCTTTAGACTTACAACCCTTCAATTTATTCAGCTTCTTCATACTTTTAATTGGTCCAACAATGCCAGGATGAGCTTGCGATCATTAACATAACCCAAAAGGTCCCTTTCTAGCTTACTTGTGGAAAGATTTAACATTCCTTTTCGTAATATGTAGGGTGAAACTTTCTCACTTTTTCTCACAGAATCCAACTGTAAGTGGAGCAGCTTAACCAACTGCTTTGGTATGTAGAAAGATGTGGCCCATATATAATAATTTCCCAGAGGTATTCCTTTTTTCTGAAAATTTCCTTCTCTAGCCAAAATGAAAGTTCAATTAATGGGAAAGTTATTCCTTGACCGACTTTACTAGCTTTCTGCAAGGAAGTGGATATGGGACGAACCTCGACCGACGACTTCTGTAACGAATTCTCTACTTGTGAACTTCAGTTAGAGGGAAGTTCATGAATCTCACATCGTTTGTAATTTATTCCATACCCAAACGAGGTAATGGTATCGAAAAGTCGCACTCTAGCGCTAATTGGCTAACTGAGCAAGAATGGTCGTGGCTGCCATTTCCATGGTCGTTAACTTCAAGCCCAACAAGATTCGGCATATTTGCTGGAAATAGTGCCTTCGTCTTAACTCATATTTTAAGGAATATCTGGTCTAAAATGAAATTGAATAAATCATATTGATAGCACATATCCTTGCCAAAATTGGAATAGTTCTGTAAACATATTTCCTGGTTGAGAATTTCAACCTAATATTTTCTAATGTTACTTGAAACAGTTGGATTAATTTTCCTCATATGTCATATGCGGCCTTAAGGCCGTCTTTTTCATAATTTGATTCAGTGTGAAGAATTGATATCAGGTCGGTCTTTCAAGAAGGACGTTTTTTTCTTACTTCCTATTGAAATGTGACAAAATGGTTTAAAAATGACTTGCGGTTTATAGAATCAAGTTTTTACTTGTGATATTTGTAGGTACTATATGGCAATTTTTGCTGTATGTCTTAAAGGTCTTCGGCGATCAGCAATGTTTTCGAAATACCGAAATTGTAAACATTTATATTTTGCAATCGTAGCAATAAGAATTTCTGAAAAGGTTCTCTAGAAAAAATTTGATTCAAATCAGAAGGCGTCAATGATTAAGTCGAATATAAGAAACATACGTTTTTTATCTTATTAGTGTGTTGTTGATTGGTGTGTTGTGTCGAAATTCTTAGTATTTCGATTGCAGCATAACACCGTGTGTCCCAGACATTTTCTTCTATATATGGAAAAGACAGGTTAAGTAAGGTTAACGGGCTGACAGTTGATCTTGTTACCGTCACACTTAGATCAATGTAGATCCGTTGCGATACCCTAGGGTTGTGACTCCTTTGTATTGAAACCTATATGGTAATCCTATCATCCTATGTCACTCAAGTCCATTAAGGGTGTTGATGGGTTTCAGCAAGCTATAGCCTTAAATTTCGGGAGGGTACTTCTTCATTGAAGAAAAATGTCTGTCGTTACATAATCACCTGGCTAAGGAGAGGTAGGTCCTTTCCTTTACCCCTACTTGAGGAGGAGGAGGAGCATGTGTCTCGTCTAGTAGATGAGTTTGATATGTCAGTGTTTGGTGTGTATGTTCGTTTGTTTGGTCAGTATTGCTGATTAAGTCGAAGGGGCTATTAATTTCCTCAAGAGGAATTTACCAATCTTAGGGAGAGGTGGCCCCATTAACTCACTGACGCTCGTATTCACCGGAGGAGTGGCAACAGCTGGTGTATAGGTGAAGCGCCCATTCTCCGCTCCTTGCCAAGAAACACGGCCATCGTTTGGTTGTTTTCGTTCGCACTATCACTATCGTATTGAAGGCGGTTTTCAGAGTTTATAAATTCTCAAGCCATTTGGTATCGTTAATAAATTTTAATTTGATTTAGCTTAGAATGTCAGAGAGCTTCTCCAAGTCCTTGAAAAATGTCTCCCTAGGTATCTGTTTCTCAGATGATATAGCACTGGACAATGACACAGGTAGTGAGGACGAGGAGTGTCCTCATGTATCTCCTCGTCACCGTATCCTCTTCATGAGTCGTCCATACTGAATTTCATCTTTCTCTTGTGGTAACCGAGTTGGTTGTGACCGGTGATGATGCTCACAAGAAGCGAGTTCCATCTCTTATTTGTTTGACTCTTATTACAGGGTGGGACTTGAACTATTGTGTCTGCCTGATTAAGATCAAGTTTTGATCCTATACTTTCCAGCTTGTCAGCACTTTCATTGCGTGAGACACCACTGTGAGCAGCCTAATGTTGTGCTGTATACCAAGAAAAGAACTTTTAGCTCTTCGCGACAGCAATTTACATGTGGAAAGACAAGTAGTGCTTTTTTTATTCATACCTGGGCTAATTACTATAGCTTTTCAGCTGCGTAAATGAGAAACTTTTAAATCTTCAACCAAGAGGGTTAGTAGATAATTTAATTAGGTAATAAAAATAAAATTTAAAATTAAACAGCCATATTGGCTGCCCTGTGGGAGTAAACGTTTGAAAATTTTAGAAATATGACCATTGGAAATTAACGTTTATATGTTCAAAAGAAATAAATAAGCTATGTGTGAGGTATACAAAATATTAAAAATGACTGTCATTATGAATGGAATATGATATAGTTCAAATGTTTGCCTTGGCCGCTTGTAGGGACACGAATCCGAGTGGTCCAATTTTCAGAAAGAATTCCGCATACATCCGGCTGAATTTGATTGATGGCCTTTATTATGTTCAACTTTGGACCGATGAGAGCACCGCCGGTCTAAAATCTACAGAGAACGTTAACTTTTTGAGGATGCATTGCCACCTGGGTGAGCCTCGGTGTTGAGTTGTGTCATTGTCATCAATGGGTTGCTGGTTTACTGGCTGAACACAATGGAGACGGAGCTGCAACTGGAGCTGCAACTGGAATAGCTGTCAAAATATTCAATACACGTAAATTCAATGTTACGAACACAACACAACGCAACTGCAGTCGGTGCTGCAAGAGTTGGCGAACTTTTAACTTTTTCGTGCAGCATTTTTGACATTTCAAATTTTATATATCTGTCTGTGATTTTAAGTGTTGTTTTGTTGTATTGTGATTTCGTGGTTAAATTTTAATTAAAATAATGGACGAAAATCTTCAATTTCAGTGTCCATTTTATAGTTTCAATTACTTAAAATATTTACAATTTGCCAAAGATTCAACACCTGACCCAACAAATGACAACAAAACAATGAAAGCTGTACAGCCTCATTGTGGGCACATAAAAAAAAGTACGTACGACACTTTTTGACAGCTCTTCCAGTTGCAGCTGCAGCTCCAGTTGCAGCATTCTATTGTGTTCAGCCAGTTACTCATTACATGTTGTTCAGGCATAACACTAACAACATGTGATTGAGTTAAAACTATAGTATGCCCAACAAATATGAATACGAATAAATTAATGCGAATTATAAGGGACATACAAATAAGACACGGCATTTCTCCGCATTAAGTTCAGCCGCCATCCCTGGAGATAAAAATCTGAGACACCCACCTTCAGTCTCAGAACATCGTGCCACACATCTTTCCTATCCTTCTTTCTCTTCCTTAATTTCACGCCCACGCTGTGTTGAAACATTTGAAGGGTAATTATAATCCCTTGAGCGCGTGTAGATTATAAAAAAAGTGTTGTATCGTACAAGGCAATTTTGCTGGTGCAGGCAGCTATTCAACCCAAAATGCACCTCGTCGCTAAATATGATTTTGCGGCCCAAATTGGTGTAGTCTTCCAAAGCCTAGTCAGCAAACAAATGACTTTGCTTATGGTCATAAAGGACCAAGTCTTAACGAAAAATTCGGCAAGATTTCAAAAGACCGAGTTCTAGTGCATGGTAAGGTATCGACCATGATTGTGGTGATGTTCTGAGCTGATCTTGCGTTGCTTCGACTTACGAATGTCGGCTGATTGGTTACCATTGATTATTCCACCGGTATGTTAAGGATAATTTTCTTGCTTTAATTTCCATATGACCAGCATAATATATTATCATCATCAACTAATTGGGTGTTAATGTATTTCGCGGCTGTTAAGGTACCAACGCCAAACGTTTATTGAGCCACTTCCATGCTTGATCACGGACTAGATGTATTTTTTACCAAAAGCTTCACCGATTGCCCGTCGAACATATTGGGCAATATCCTAGCGCATCCGGTTTATTTCTTACTCATCTCTTCATTGACTTTCTGTCCAGCTGAACTCTCCTCTCGTTTCCGGACATACAAAATCATAGAAATCGTACACAGGGTATCTCTGTGATTCCGAATGTTTGAAAATTCTTGATTGCATTAAAATTTCTCTTGACAGAGTAATTAAGCTGCGACGCAATATCCGCGTAAGACACCCACAACTCAAAAACTGCTTTTCGGGTGGCCATGTCGCAATTTTTCGATTTTTCCATTGTTTAAAGCTTCAAGTAAACCTAGTGAGTTGAGCGAAGAAAAACTATCCAAGATGGAGTCTACGTCTATGGGATAGAGTGCGGAATATTAATAGAAGATGAGGAATTGATTTTACTTCTGCCTCATCCACAGAGCTTCTAGAGCTGTGTCAATCAGGATCGATTCGATCTTTTTGATCCGATCATCGAAAAGAATTGATGATCGAAATCACAAATTTTCATTTTGATCGATCCCGATCTCAATCGCTTAGATGATTCTCGATTCTCGATTTTATATTTCAATCTCAATCATTTTAATGAGTTTCGATTTTCGATACCAGTTAACTCGATTTACCATATGATTTACTGGATTCCATTTACTAAAAGTTAATTTATTCGATAGTACCCAGTCATTCAGTAACTATTTTCAGTAACTATTAGTTGTAAAACTGCTCTTTTCCGGTGTAATAAATAAAATCTCTTTTTTTGCCATTTTTGGACGTTCGTAGCTATCCTTTGATTTAATTTGACAGTTTCTGACTTGACAAATAGAGGACGAATTCAGTTACGACGTATATAGAGTATTTCGTACCGAAAGCCTTAAAATTGGTCTTTTCTGGAGCAACAAATAAAATCTCTTTTTCTTGAATTTCTTGACGCTTTTTAATACATGGACATAGAAGCCATCATTCGATATCATTTGCCAATTTATGGCTTACAATATAGAGAACTATTCAAGCCTCAAATCAATCTTATCATCAAAATCGAAATGAAAATGGAATCGAAACGGTATTGAATCATTTGAGTGAAATGAAAATGATCGAACGATCGATCGATTGAAATGATCGTAATCGATTGTTGTTGTGTGATGTACTTTTGTCTAAGGCTGAGGTTTTACTCGAGGGCTTACCGGGGTTCTATATAAACGTCAGTATTCCTTTATTTATAGTTTACATCTTAACTTAATTTACATTTATTATTTTATATACAATTTCAATAATTATATATCTTCTTCGTTGGTATCCTCGGTTCGTTCTTCTATGTGTATTCACCCTCCGTAGGTATCCTTTATGTATTCGTCTTGTTACTGTAAGCAGGTGGAGTATAGATGGACAGGTAGGTACAGATGATACTTCACATTTGATGCTTGCAGTCTTAAGATGAATACGGCAATCACAGACGAATCTGGCAGATTACAGACGAATCTGACAAATCACGGACGAATCCGGCAAAACACGGACGAATCTGGCAGATCGCGGACGAATCCGGAAAATCATGGACGAATCTGGCAAATCACGAACGAATCCGGCAATAGCTTATTTCAATTTATTCGAGACCCCTTACCACTGGTGGGGCGAAGTCTTCAAACTATAATGCCTATTTTACCTTCTTTGGTCTGTACTTCGACTTGATCTAGACCTTGAGCTGCACTTTCTTACACGATGTTACCTCGATGAAAGTCTTCCGCACTCAGTTACCTGATGTTTCCTCGGTAATGGTCCACCACCGCACTCTGTGTTATAGTCAAAAATATGGCGGTCTTTTATTATACTTTTCAGCCAAACCACACAATATACTCTCATTCGCTACATATTCATTAATAAACATTGTTTTCCTCCACGTACATTTAATGGTGCGGAGGACGGGTGGCATCATTTGTATATGTTATCTCCTACTGCGCTTATAGTTGCAGGTGAGCGGTAGGAGGCTGGTCGGTTCTTCTATGAATCTTGACTCACCATCGTGGTTCTAGGCCATTGTTAATACTAAAAGGGGTGACCGGCAAGAGGACGATAGATCCCTCCTTTCACCGTTTTATAACTCACCATCGAGGTTCTTGATCGTCGCCCAGTTGCTGCTTTCAGTAGAGTTCTTCCTATTTCGTAGATATTCTCCTGCACTGAGTTCGCCACACCTAGTAGTTGTTGTTGGTATTGCGTAGGTAGTGTGGTGTAATTGTGCCATTGATCTATTTCTACTGATAAACTTCTTTCTAATCGGTTGCTGGCCATGGCTTGCAGTAGACACATGCTATGGGAGCATGTTGTTGGTTCCGTAAGTAATTATTAAAGTATTAAAAGAACTTTTCGTGCTTGTCCGGTTATGACACCAATTGAGTTGATGTGCAATCTATGGATAACAAACACTTAGATCGTTTCAGATCAAGAATTGGCCTGATCCTTTTTGTCATCAGACTGGTAAACCATTATTACATCTTGTTCTTGTTCTTTCTTTCGAATACTCTTTCAGCAAAAAGAATTTGTTACCTATGGTGGTTCTGGAAATCGTTTGGGTTTAGTGATATCTAAAAAGTTGATACGCAATTTATTTAAAATAGCAAATTTCGCCCTTTATGCACATTCGTTCGGTTAAGCGAGTTCTCAATCAAAATTCTCAATCAATATTATTCACCAGGATTACCTTAAACAGTAATATCTTTTGATTTCCCTTCACACCATATAAAACTACCCCGATCTATCGGTCTACACGTACATATAGCAAAATTTAAAAGACCGGATTTTGAAGAGCCTTATCGTGTTGTTATCCTATTAGTTTAAACTGTAAGGTATACAACAAAATATAATGCTTATAACAGAAGCCATTAATATAAAATTTACATTTATGCTTTGCATAATCTTGAGCAGACCTTTGACTAAAAAGCTTAATTAAGATAAAAACAAGCAAAACTTAAACAAAACTATCCCCATCAATCAACATCCAACAATTAATTGCCAACCCTTCGAACAATAAGTTTCCCTTAACACTATTAACTTCGATACATATATTGCTTACCTTCGTTTAGATGTTTCATTAAATGAAACAAAACAGTGTGATAAGTTCAACCAGACCTTAAAACTTTCCTCTGTTATCAACTTTTGCCTGTAAATCACTTAAATTGGCAAGTTTTCCCACCTGTTTTTATGTTTTCTTCTTTTTTTGATTCTTTGGAAAAACCTAAAAAACCCTTAACTACCAACCCAAAAAACACACATCCTGATGCTGATCCTACATCTCTTCTTGGAAAAAAGGTTCAAATGTTAAACGAACATCATCCAACCATCTAATTCTATCACTTCACACAGCCAAGAATCCAGACCCCACCGAGGCCGGAACAGCTCCATCTCCATCTGCTTTTGTTTCGAACAAGAATTGATTTCGAACACTACTATCATTGTCAATTAAGAGGTCTAAGAAGTCCCTGGAGCAGCCATCAATTGGATGAAAAGAAGAGAGTGCCTTTGCAGGAGGGTAAATGGTAGGTTTATCTGAAAAAGGCCAAGTCGAACGGATGTACGCATCATGGTACGTGCTTTGTCACCCACATTAGCCAAATGGGCCATCATTTCCAGTCACGTTTTTCAAATTGGCCTCAACCAGGATTCATCGATTCACCTGGTTCTAAGCCGCTCGTTGGTGGTGGCATGCAACCGAGACAGAGGGGCATGGAAAATTGCTTGTCGAAGCCATTGCGGCTGGCTAAATCTATTTGGACGTTCATATAGAATGGTTGTGCCTTTTTGAGCGGATGGGACTGGAGTAAACGTCCCAAAATGTGGTTATTTCTATATCGACTTCGGTGGTTGTCGGGCGCTGGGGTTTGTTCCGCGTAATTCCTGACTTCATTCTCTCTCTTTCTCTCCCTCCCATATTTATCCTTAAAAAGGGATATAGCCGAACAAATTTCAGCGATTTGTTTGAATGAATTCGCCAAATGAAATGCTATGTTATTCTACATTCCTGGCATGATTATTGTTTTCTATTTTTCGCTTGACTCTGCTCCTGCCACCGGAACAGATGATGGGATTATATCCAAATGCCGACAGAATCCATTTTAACGGTGGGTAATCTATGACCGTTTTAAAGGATATCAGGCACGAGCTTTGTATGAATATACAAAATATAATTTTTTTGTCTGAAGGTAACAGACGATTAGCAAAGCTTTCGCAACGAAAGACAAGTGTATCTATAGTATATACTCTGTGTGTATGTGTAGATACTCGCTGGAATGTTCATTAATCGTTAGTTGTGGTTAACTGTTATGCCATGAAAACGTTTTATGATGTTGGCATGAAGGTAAAATTGGAATTATTTGGCTAGGCCAGGGCTATAATTTGTGTGAACTGAGGAGTATATTTCATCAGAAATCGTGAGACGTTCCTGCCTCTGATTTATGTTTGAGTAAATTTAGATTAATAGATATTAGACGTATTTTGCTTGAAGATGATTAACGGAATCGTACACTTCTTCAATTCGTTTTATTTAATTCATGGTGTGGTTTATTGGGTGTTTATTATAGCTATTTATCATTGGTAGTACCCCTTGGCAAAGTAGTTTGTGTATTAGACATTCATGGCGGAGGTTTGGCTTCGATTCGCAGATACAATTTTCCATTTATCATTTTGTTCTTAAATTCATCCATATCTACTAATTTTACAGGTACATCCCTGGAGTAAGTCCCTGTTAATACCAGTTTACGTTATCAGTTGTATTAATTATTTGCGCGCACTAAAAGGATTATGGCAACCCTCAAAATGCTTGACCGGAATGCGAGTAGTCACGGATGTACATTGGTTTTGAGTTTCTGAACATTGCAATTGGAGAAATATATTGCACCGTCTAAAGCATTCCATTCGTGTAGTGCAGCTAAAGAAAGGATCTCTTAGTTTAACATTATGTCCGGAACTGGGCTCAAGGGTAAGCTTACAAGTATGTGCATTGTGAGTGATGTAGCTGGCTATTTCACTAGAACACTGGTTATAAAAATAACAGTTGTATAATGAAAGAAAAGAAACATTGTCTTTCCTTTTTCACTGCCGGCCATTGAGAACCATTCGTTTTCATGACCTTGGAAAGAAGGGACATAACTGCAATTGGACGATAAGCTGGGAGAAGATTCGCCTTTTCAGGAATATGCCGGACAGATGTTGTTTTCCATCCACTCGGGAAGACGTCAGTCGAATATGACAGACGGAAATTTTACGCAATGGTTTTGTCAACATTGAAGAACAACTCTTTAGAACTATGGGAGAAATACTATCATATCCGGCTATCGGATTTGTGTACATACATCGAGGCCAAGATCAGTAATCTTGTGACTGCATGAGTGCAAAATAATATGTTTCCCATAAAATCGTTTAAGCTTTTGAGTAGGTACAGGGTGAATCATAAAACTCTTTGGTAGCGTCGAGTTAACAGCAAACTGTGCTGCAAAAAGCAGCGACATCGAAGAAGAGCGTTGGAACAGAAGATGAAGTAGTATTTTGTAATTTTTTTACACATGACGAATAATGTGTGGGGTTTCAATTTGCACGGGTAGTTTTTGGCAACTTATGATGGCCATGTTGTTTTGGTGATATCTGTCAAATATGTTACTCATTATTGACTTCAGCCAAATCACCATGGCAAGTTACCACGTTTGTACAACACGTCTTTTAGAGTCGACTTTAAAACGTTTGAAAGACACATTTTAGAGAGAACCAGTTCGCTTATCAATCATTTAACATAAGTGCTGCATCAAACGAACGCAAAATCGGCCGAGAACATCGCCTAGGTCTTTTAAGCAGATCCCGAAGCAGTCGATTCCTCGCCGTTCACAAGAACTTAGCCTTTTAGTAGACTTGTCAAATTTTGTGGGTGGACTTGGGCATACTCCCATACAAGATTCAACAAACTCATAAGTTCAATATTCATGTCCATAGACATTACCGCTTGTTGGCTTATTGGGCTTCGGAGCATTTGGAAGAGGATCCTAATTTTAGCCGAAAAATCATTTTTGGCGACAACGAGCATTATGGGATGAATGGCTCTGTTTAGAATAAAAATTTCCATATATGGGACGACACCAACCCGCACGAGATTCACCAGATGACTCAAAAAGTTACAGTTTGTTAGGGTTTTGGGTCGGCGGTGACATCAGCACGATTGATATTGAGGGTATAAGGTTATCTCTCGGACAGGTGACGTGGATTGGCCAGTTGGTCAGGCTATTTGACCCCGCTAGATTTGAGGGGTTTCCCCGAAGTCGCAGATCTATGTCATTGAAAATTGTACAACTCGGATCTATGCCACTGTAAGAAGTCAAGGCGGGCATTTGCACGATGCTATATTTCATGCAGTGTCTTTTTTTTTTTCAAATAAAAAAAAAAATTGTTAGTATACCTCGCACACAGCCTGATTTATTCTGTTTCAATATCTTATTGAAAAAGCCCTTACCTTTGGAACATTGTAGTATTTTCTGCCTTGATTGTTGGTTATACAAAAATTTTATTCGTTTTTCTAGCTTGTTTGAACTTATTCTGGTTTTCTCCAGTAGCGTTGGTCTTATAACATCGGAAACTTACCTAATTCTTTAATCCCAATAAGCTTTTTATAGCACAAAGGCAGGATCTGCAAAGTCTCTCAGCTCACAGAGATCGCAAAGTTACACGATCGAAACAGCACCCGGAAGTTTAATAAAAAGCCAAGCAATTGATTTCTGGTTTTAAGAAGACCTAAAGATATACTCTTTGGAACAATATATTGGCTTGGCGACGCACAGGCTGAGATCCCAATTTACATCAGATATAAGAATAGGACAACTATTAGTGCCATAAGTAAAACCCACTTCATCTGCAAAAGCTGTCAACAAACCTTTGAAACGCAACTTAAACAAAAAGTTAATTTAGACCAAAAACAAAATTGGACCCAAAACGGAACCTTGCGGCACTCCTAAGTTCACTGATTTTCTTTTACTCATTATATCACTTAATTTCACTCTTTGGAATCTTTTGATATGAAACCTCAAAACCCAGCGTTTGCGTGGTTCATTATATTAAAGACTTTTGATATATCAACAAATAGTGCACCTGTGTTCTTGTTTTTATCAAAGTATCAAATATTTGGGAACAGAAGATCGTTTTTTGGTTTTACGTGAGCACCTGCCTATTATGGCTCAATCCCACGGGACGCCTACCTCCATTGGAGTCAGATTGGGTCCTGACCATTAACCCCGACCTAGCAAGCTATCTCGGTCGCAAAGTTGTGATATTTTGCAGCATATGCACACCTCTTACTTTGGAGTCGAGGTCTATCTAACACCTCTTGAATTCAAGAAAAGAATCTTGAAAACCATGTGTCTCCGCATTTGGAATAAACCAAGCCACCATGATGCTCCCACTAGGGGCCTACGTCATAGATAGGGTTCGAGCCGAGGGCAAAACTCAACCCCCGACTCAAATGGGCACTATCTCCCATGGTACCAGAATATAGCTTCCGGTGGAGCTTCGCAACTTTGTCATTTCATGGAGTCTCCTAGGCGATCCCAACCCGCACTAATCCGAGTCGTTGTCTCAAGCTTCGGAAACTCTTAGATTTGAACCCGTCACTTCCAGATGGGCTCCTGCAAGACCCTGGGCCTGTCAACCCATAGGATACACACCAAGAAGTCGGCCGGGGTAGTAACCAACAACTCAATGTTCCTCCTAGTCTTTTGCTCACCTTACGGCAAACTAGGAAAGACGCTCCTAGTCTTTAGTTTACCTTACGGCAAACAAGGAAAGACACTCCTATCTTTTATTTACTTTACGGAAAACTAGGAAAGACACTCCTAGTCTTTGTTCTAAAGAACGAGGACGATGATCCTCCTATTATTTGCTACTACAAATAAGAAACCCTTGAAAAACCTTAAATAACCTTAAAAGTCTCCAGCCACGTAAGCAGCCGGAGACCTCACCAGTTAACTCCTCGTTATAACCCAATTAAACCTTAACAGCCTTATTTATTATTTTTCACTAATACTGGCTTCAACCTCGGAAAAGCTAAACCGAGCCGAAGCACTTACTTCGGGTTTACGCCAAGTCAAGCAAATCCTTATTTAAAATTATTTTCTTAGCCGTTTTAGCTACGCCTTCCTTATGTCAAATATACTGGGAAAAAAGTGACCAATCTAAAACTCTGGTCATTATACACCTAAATCAAACCCCAGCTGATTTCCATTATTATTCATTTTATTATCATTGTATGCATATTGGATACATTTAAAATTGGATTATATAAAGTTCAAATCCAATAAATGAATGTACCAACCACATTGCGTTCCCAATACCGTACAACTGTTAGAGCGTTTGGAAAATATAAATAATTTATTATTGCAAAATATCTACATATCCTTTTTGTCTTAGTAAGAAACGAAAAAAAATTGCTTACACTCCTTTTTGTAAATTTCACAAGATGTCATCTCAAAATGACGTTTAGATACTAAAACGGCCTTAAACCTCCTATGAACCAGGTTTAGCTTATTCCACCGCTATTCCTCGTGCATTTTCATTATAAATAAGGTTTTAAGGATTAGAGCCGTTGAAAAGGCGAAGTAACTTTACTCCGCCGCTAAAACGAGTTAGTAAATAAGGCTGTAGAAGTCCCCAGACACGCAAGTAGCCGGAGACCTTACCGATTTCACCCTACACATCCTTAGTAGACCCTTCAAAACCTGGAGAATACCCTAAAAATCTCCAACCACGTTAATAGCCGGAGATTTCACCAACACACACCCGTTTCGACCCTACTACTCCCTTGGGTTTTCTTAGTTGTCTAAATCTTTTAGCTGATCGAGCAGCGAGAGAATAGACGTTAGCCCCCCCACCACGACAAGGGGAAACCCGTCGAGGGGGATTTGAGAACAGAAATGTAACAACATATATCTTCTGTTGATTTGTTATATCGAAACCCAAACTGAACTTCACTGAACAACTGCGTTCTAGATAAAAAGCTCGCCATTCTATTTTGTATAGTTTTTTCAAAGATCTTATTGAGGCTAAAGGTGAGATCGGTCTATAGTTACCTAATACACTAACAACTAACTGCGCCTTTCTTAAATAGAGGTAAAATGTTGGCAGATTTAAGTGCATCGGGGAATAATCCAGACATTTTGGTGAAGGCAATACCCCATTTATTAGGCTAATAACAATAAATAATTTTAATACAAGCTAATTCTTAATCTAACTTAAATATAGCTCTTAAATCTAGAATTGGATTGAACTGGAAGCTTGATCAAGACCGAGTTTCAGGCAGGGTGAACTGAGGTTGAAGTCGAAACAGTTAATGTTACAAGTAACCCTCCGAAGCATGCGAGTAATAGGTTCGTTGGAGCCATAAGATATACGGTGGGTATGGGTAGGCAGATAGAAGAGACGAGTATTTCTTATATTACGGGAATTAGTGTTGAAAGAGATGGAATTATAGAGAGTTGTGCAGTCAACAGACCCTGAAAGAAGTCGATGAATGAAGAGAATTACGTTTGTTGCTCTTTGTTCTTCCAGCGTATTCAAGTTGATTAACAGAAGTCGGTCTCGATACAGAGGTAAAATAAAAGGGTTATTCCAAGACAGACTATAAAGACAGACCATAAAGTGGATATATGAATTTCTTGATAAGAGAACCTTACTTGACAGGCGTATTCAAGAAGGGGGCGAACAAAGGTTATGTATAAAGATCGGGTCACATAGGGGTCGGAGAATTTCTTGGGCCAACGTTTCACAAGGCCTAGTGTAGAGTTTGCTTTGAGTATAATCTCGTCAATATGTGTGAGAAAGTTGAGCTCTCTATCACATAAAACTCCAAAGTCTCGTAATGACTCAGCGGTAGATATGGGTTGATAATGAAGAATGTAGATTGAATACGTTTTCATGAAAAAGTGATGGAATGAAATTTGGAAATATTTAGCCCTTAGCAATTTTTTAGGCACTAGACAGAGAACCTGTTGAGATCAAGTTGTAGAAGAGTTGCATTATGTGTGGAAGAAATGGTCTTGAAAAACTTTGTATCATTCGGCGTAGAGTGAAATATTGCAATGTTTAATGACCATTTCAATATCGTTAATAGTAAGAATAAATAGGAGAGGTCCTAAGTGGCTGCCTTGTGGGACCCCGGAGGTAGCTAAAAAATCATCAGAGAAGGAAGATCATTACCGAACTTTGTAGTAACGGTTTTTCAGGTAAGAAGAAACCCATCTTAAGAAGATATTTTCAAGTCCGAGGGTGGACAGTTTGAATAGAATATGTCTATGTGAGATTTTGTCAAAGGCCTTACTGAAATCGGTTGAGACAAAGTCGACTTCCTTTCCGTTTTCTAAGGCTGAGAGGCTAAAGGATACGAGTTCAACAAGGTTAGTCGTTGTGGACCTACCTTGTTGTCTAGGGGAAATGAGAGACTTACAACGAAAACTTTAAATATAATACAAAATCCTTTCAAAGATTTTGGGAATATGTATGTGAAGGTTTGGCAATTGGACGATAGTTCGTAACTTTACACTTTGGGCCCTTTTTATATATTGGGTTCATAACCCATAACTGAGGGAATACTCCTTGAGATAGAGATAAACCGAAGATTTTTCATATATGAAAAATTCAGGACGCCCGAAGCCTTGGGGTGCACAACTGGATGACGTCTTATTATTTTAAGTACCCCTTGGTATAATAAGTGCATTGGACTGTCATGCGGAAGGTCTCGAATTCGATTCTCAGCCGTTGAAAGAAAGTTTTTTTTCAGGGCTATACTGCCTCTTGCGAAGAATTGACAAAATCTCTAAGAGTATATCTTGCCATGGAAAGTGCTGCTCATTAGCCGTTCGGAATCGGCAGAAAATTGTAGGTCCGATCCGTTCCTGGTAACATGCACACAGGAATGGTTGAGAGTTGTAATTCACTAGGTCCTGGTTCACTTCGAGCTGTTGCACCACCAAATTTATTTTTTATTATTTTAAGAATTTCTAGGTTAGTCTTAGGCTCACACAAAAAGCTTGCCAGAGTAGTTCATAGGAGTTGATCACCAATTGGGCTCGGCCTTACTGGAACTTAAAACACTAACACTGTGTAAGCACCCGATATGTCAAAGCCTACTTTATTGAGTGTTTTTCATTAATACTCGTATAAGTTCATTTAAATATTTTTTCTTTAAACTAATTTCTCGCATACGAATTTCTCTCATGCAAGTTCACAACTACCTTAACCATGAGTTACAGTTATCTAATATCTTAAATCTTTAATATAATGATGGTTTCGTTGTTGAGTAACATAATTAAAGAATATTGCAACAACCAGATTTGAGTATTAAAGAATTATTGAAGAAATTTATCATCGTCGTCCTATGATCCAGCCATGCTGCTTCTACTCTTTCATAAAACATACAAAAAGCGGAACCTTTTTGCTCAATTTATTCCCTCATTTTCCTCACGAGGATAATAATGAAATTTATCTTGATGATTTTTTTCTCCCATTTTTTTTTGTTTTTTTTTTTTTTTTGTGGATCTATGTGCTGTTTTTTTCCAGGCAGCATCATCGCTGCGCCACGCCACTCTTATAAAGCCTTTCATTATTTCTATTTCAAAATTAATTACATCGAAAAAGTTGGGCTTCTTTTTTTTTAAACGATTAAAAAACTGTTGTCTGCGTAAACTGCTTCATCATTTAATTTCCATTAGAAACAAAATTAAATTAAAAAAAAAAAATTAAATGAAAAGGAAAGGAAAGAAAAATAAAAACTAAAATTGCTACGAAAATCTTTAAATTAGAAAGGAAATATGCATAATTACCGCCCTTTTGGAGAGTTGGAGAGGACAAATCCATCAGAAATGGGTGAGCGCAATTATGTCGACGGGCATACCGTCGACCTATACTTGATAGCAACGGCGGCGACAGACGAATATTATCAGAAGTAACATTAAGAAAGTACTGACTGCCTTTAATTAAATTCAACCATGTAATTCGAATAGTGCACATGAAATTAGAAAAGTTTATTCTTCTTGTTCTTGGGAGTCCTTCGAAAGTTTATCTCAGTTATTTTCTTTGTTAAATTCTCTGAAACAAATTCAATTAGTGAAGAAGTGAAGAAAATTTTAAGGGGACTTAAATGATTTTATTCGCTTAGAAGAATACGAATTAGATAGTTCAAATGGAATAGTAGCACACTGGCTCTTCCATCTACTTATGTATATCCTTATATATTCCGAATGAAAAATAAGGCTATGGAAATGTACGTGCATATCCTTGACCTTGTACGAGCTGGCATTTGCAAAATGTTTTCCATGGAAATTAATACAAAAAAAAAATGAGTTAAATGGAAAATGGTATTGAGAGAAAAATTCAAATGATTTGCATTTTATTCTTGACTCAAACTCAAGACATTAATAAATAAATATAGTGATGCCTTCTGTATATCTTTCTGAACAATATAGTTGAAGCCACCTGGGCCACCTGGTCTGGCGTATTTCTTGTTCTTTAAAAGACAAATTTTTCATAGAATAGTTTTAAACAGTAAATATAGAGCTTTAAAAATGTTTTTTGTGAGGCCTCTACAGTTCTGTTGGAGACAGAAGTTACGCCTTTCCCATCTGGCTTAATATACCACCTATGTATATATACCTTCTCTTGAACACCGCCGAACTTTTAAGCCAGTTGCATTCCCCCTTTAAACAATTCCAATTACAATTTTGGTTGAAGATTGGTTTGATAACGAAATTGGAGATCTTGTCTGGTCCCGAGGATTTTTTTAAGTTAACGGAAACACTTAGACCAAGTGTTGACCCTCCATATCACATGGATCTAAGCAAGTGTCACCTTACTCTGTTAAACTATTTTGAGCTTTTTATGAAGCATGTTAGTAATGAGAACTTTTGAATAAGAACTAGCTACCTATCGCACAAGTAATTCCGTAATTCAGTTTGCAATATACATAGATACTACTTTCCTTGCGTTCAATAAACGATTTCACTACTTTTTTTAATCGATTAGTATTAGTTAGTATTGAAACATTTTACGAATTTTGCTGATTTTTCCATCTTCTTCTTTGTAACGGGTGATTTTTTAAGAGCTTGAGAACTTTTTTTAAAAAAAAAACGCATAAAATTTGCAAAATCTCATCGATTCTTTATTTGAAACGTTAGATTGGTCCATGACATTTACTTTTTGAAGATAATTTCATTTAAATGTTGACCGCGGCTGCGTCTTAGGTGGTCCATTCGGAAAGTCCAATTTTGGGTAACTTTTTCGAGCATTTCGGCCGGAATAGCCCGAATTTCTTCGGAAATGTTGTCTTCCAAAGCTGGAATAGTTGCTGGCTTATTTGTGTAGACTTTAGACTTGACGTAGCCCCACAAAAAATAGTCTAAAGGCGTCAAATCGCATGATCTTGGTGGCCAACTTACCGGTCCATTCCTTGAGATGAATTGTTCTCCGAAGTTTTCCCTCAAAATGGCCATAGAATCGCGAGCTGTGTGGCATGTAGCGCCATCTTGTTGAAACCACATGTCAACCAAGTTCAGTTCTTCCATTTTTGGCAACAAAAAGTTTGTTAGCATTGAACGATAGCGATCGCCATTCACCATAACGTTGCGTCCAACAGCATCTTTGAAAAAATACGGTCCAATGATTCCACCAGCGTACAAACCACACCAAACAGTGCATTTTTCGGGATGCATGGCAGTTCTTGAACGGCTTCTGGTTGCTCTTCACTCCAAATGCGGCAATTTTGCTTATTTACGTAGCCATTCAACCAGAAATGAGCCTCATTGCTGAACAAAATTTGTCGATAAAAAAGCGGATTTTCTGCCAACTTTTCTAGGGCCCATTCACTGAAAATTCGACGTTGTGGCAGATCGTTCGGCTTCAGTTCTTGCACGAGCTGTATTTTATACGGTTTTACACCAAGATCTTTGCGTAAAATCTTCCATGTGGTCGAATAACACAAACCCAATTGCTGCGAACGGCGACGAATCGACATTTCACGGTCTTCAGCAACACTCTCAGAAACAGACGCAATATTCTCTTCTGTACGCACTGTACGCATTCGTGTGGTTGGTTTAATGTCCAATAAAGTAAACTGAGTGCGAAACTTGGTCACAATCGCATTAATTGTTTGCTCACTTGGTCGATTATGTAGACCATAAATCGGACGTAAAGCGCGAAACACATTTCGAACCGAACACTGATTTTGGTAATAAAATTCAATGATTTGCAAGCGTTGCTCGTTAGTAAGTCTATTCATGATGAAATGTCAAAGCATACTGAGCATCTTTCTCTTTGACACCATGTCTGAAATCCCGCGTGATCTGTCAAATACTAATGCATGAAAATCCTAACCTCAAAAAAATCACCCGTTAGTTACTATTGGAGTCATTTGATTCATTCTCGGCTATCTATATTTTGTACGTGTTTTGGAGTTAGAAAATTTTTAATTAAGTATATTGTCATTGTGATTTGTGGGGCTTGAGTGAGACTCTAAACCTGTTTTTGATGACCACCCTTCGGAATTCTTCGATGTTTTATAATTAATGATTCGTATAGTCATCTTATGATAGAGTCTAAAGATTAATTCTCTTTTAACCCACATGGATTATTTCGTTCTAAATTTCAAACGAAAGCCCTAAAATTTCAGTTTTCAGGAGCTCAAATTTTTTTGAAACTTTTTAAGGATTTTAATCTATCAACTTCGTAGCCATCCTTCAATGGAATTTGATAGTTTATGACTTTATATATAGAGGATTAATTCTCTTCACGTATATAGAATATTTCTTTTAAAATGTTACCCATAACTTTGAAAATTGGGGTTGCTTCTCTTACTTAATGAATGAATGAATGAATGAATGAATTCATTTGATAGTTCAAATCAATTAGTTACTCGTACTAACTATCGATGGTTCCTATTTCTCAAAAGAAACTTTTGCAAGACATCAATGAGGAGTATGCACTATCGGCTCCACAAAATTCCACATGATAGATTGGTGCATTAAAGATTTAAGACCTTTTTATTCCAGTACTTGCTAGATTACTCGAATTGTATTTTTGTACTGTTCTAAGGCTAGGCGCGCACATTCAATTTTTAGTTTCGAAACTGTTTGGTTGCTAAAATGAAACATATGGGCTTGTATGGGACACCGCGCACTTAGGGCAACTCGATTCTCGAAACTAAAAAGTTTGTGTTTTGACACAAACTAAACGATTGCCTCGCAACAGTTGAGCTGTTTTGTATAAGTGCAAGAGAGAAAAGAGTGCGAGCGTGAGTAAAAAGAGTTGCCAGTGTGCGGTTCTCTTTCAACTGGTGATTAAACTATTTGATTTCGATCACAGTTGCCAGTGCGCGACTAGCCTAATAGTCTCCCGAGTGGTCTCAGAAATAGTAGTAGTAAACGTGTATAACTGGTGATAAATGTTCGCATTCCTATCCTATCGAATATTCTCCTTTAGGGCACTGATTGGCTAAGGCTTGTTGGCATAATTGTTGGCCCGTGACTTTGAATAAAACCAAAGAAATAAGTCTGGAATGGTTAAATTGTTTGTGTCGAGTAGCTAAGCGCAATAACGTTTGCCGAATTAGCGGGCGCGACACAAAGACTGCACTAAGACCACCGACCTAGTATTGGTACAAAAAAATCGACACATGGCTCCATTGCTTGTCTGTTTGTATACTGCCGCTGTCTAGTTCAGAAATGTCAAATATGATTGACGTATGACGCCATTTGCAAAAATTATAAAATCTCTTGATTGGGCGATTAATTTTGCGCCACCTTGTAGCTTTTTGGTTGATCATTTGAGAAGGTGCGGAAATTCGTTGTTAAAATTACGTTTCCTCTAAACCAAGATAAAAGGTTCTTTAAATGCTCAAAATTCCTACTGGAACACACTACAATGATTATTAAGACGACCCATGTTAAGTCTGGCTGAGCTTAACTGGTTTTTGATCCCTCAATATAAAAACTAACCGATCAAGAATGTCCCAAGTAGATTTACCATGTAGATTTAGATGGAATGGAACCTTAACTTAACTTCACGCCCGCGCTGTGTTGAAACATTTAAAGGGTAATCATAATCCCTTGAGCGTGCGGGTAGATTATAAAAAGAAAAAAAATGATCTGACAGAATTCAGAAATTACGGCCATTCTAATCTTTGTTCCCCTGTGAAGAGGCTTTAAGATATAAAGATGTGCTCGCAGCCATTTTGTTTTGTTAAATATCTTGAGAGGTATCAGGTGTATCCTTCGCGCAGGAAGTAGACAATTGCACCTCTTGTAGACAGACAGGCCGTTCCTTGAATCTTACAAACTACGATAAGCCTTGACTAGTTACTATACCTAGAGCCATCCACCATTCTAATACACCATAATCTTAGAATAAGATGTCAACGGTCTAGGCTTTGATTAAAGCATTGCTTTACTACATCGATCAGCAAAATCAAGCATCATTGTGCGTATAGTTAGTACTTGGTGGACCGTTCAATACCAACCGTGTGCCGTTGAGTCAACAGTGTTGACATGTATTTCTTCTGTTGTTCTTCCTTTATGTATGTCTCTCTGTTGTAATGTCTAAGTCGATGATGGTCTCAGTTGCCAGTGCTTTCAGTGTCTCTACTTCGAAGATTTATCAACGGAGTAGTTTAATATGTAATGTAATGTCTTATAATTGGTCTTATTACTAAAGTGTAATAGTGTGACCAGCAGAGTTGTAAAAGAATGCAATATTATGGAAAGTCCCACTCATTCAACTGATTCTTCGGTAATGCAATAGAATTTATCATCTCATTCTTTTAACTTCAGAAATCCATTCCCATTCTATTTTGAAGTCTTAAATAATGCAATCATCAAAAGCAGTCAAAAGACTTTAAATAAAAAGAATGCATTCTTTTTTTACTGCTTGCAGTCTTTGAAAAGTCTTTTACATTCTTTGCAGTCTTAAGGTCTTTTAAATGCATTCAATGTATTGAAGTCTTTTTACTGCTTTGAAGTCTTTTTACTAATTGAAGACTTTTCACTGCTAATGAAAGCCTTTCGACTACTGTGAAGCCGTGGTTGAAAGTTATAGATTTCAACAATTATTTTAAATCTCCATTTAAAGAAAACCGTTTAACTCGTATAATGACTTCTGTTTTGGCAAAATTTTGATTTTAAGTAGAGATTTAAAATAATTGCTGAGGTGTGCTACTTTTAACCGACTTGAAAGCAGTTAAAAAGCTTTCATCAGTAAAAAGGCTTCAATCAATAAAAAGACTTCAGTACATTAAATGCATTGAATAGACTAAGAATGCAAAGAATGTAAAAGACTTTTGAAAAACTTCAAAAAAGAAAAAGAATGCATTCTTTTGATTTGAATCCATTTGACTGCTTCAGATGATTTTTAAATAAAAGACTGCAAAATTGACTGGGACTTTAGTTTGAAAGTCACAGTACTGAGGTTAAATCAAAAGACTTAAACTATTTGAACTATCTGCTGACCAGTATGTAATACGGGGTAAAAGACCCAACTGATTCCTGATGGATTTTTTGCTGTAGAAAGAGCCACTGTGGACTCTTTAACTCTTTCTTTTAGATTTTTTGAAAATGTTAGAGTGGTACCTAAATATAAAGGAGCTTATGTGGGATATTGCCTGGAGAAGATGACAAGATCAATTTTGTTAGGGTTTGCACCGAACTTATTTAGAGGGTCAAATAGCTCGTCTACAGTTTTACACATTAAGTTGGTTTAGGTCTTCTCCCACTTGTGTGCGCCACCTGAGTCGCGGTCTTCATCTACTGCGCCGGCCGTCCCTCGGGATTGGATTCGAAGACTTTTTTATGAGAATTAAAAGATTGAAGACTCTTGATGGAAAATTTCTTGTAAGTCAGTCCCAATACCATTCCTACGGGGCAAATAAAAACTAAATACATTCTTTTCCTAATCGGAATATTGAAATAGTCTAATTATTTCAAAACTATCAATATATGGTCTCTTAAATTAGTTTGTTAATAACATCATGTGTTTATAAGCAACTACTTGTGATGGATTTATTGTGAGCAATATTCTGAAAAGGGATTTCCTTTTCATTTGTAATTTTAAACTCATTTAAATCAGGATCAGATTTTCAGAGTCCATTGTTCGGTTCTTTGCCGTTGTTAAAATATACAAGAATTGAATTCTTACCTTTTATCTAAAAGGATGCTCTTTACTGTTACGAGTATTGTGATTGATAGATAGAAAGGAAAAACAGATTTTAGAACAAAACAAGGCTTCATAATAATGCTTGCTAAAGAGGAACATTGAAATCGAACTAACAGTGTCTATGTACGACGTACGTACCTGTATATGAAAGAAACAAAATAAATCTGAATAATTGTAATGAAACCTACAAACAAAAACTGACAAGACAATGCTCTCAAAAGGATTGGAAGAATGGGGCGTATGTGATATTTCTAAAAAGATTGATGCACAAAAAAGTTAAAAATATTTTGGGATATTAAGTTCTGTTTAAATAAACGTTGTTTAGGAATAGTGAATCCCATTTCAAATAACAATACTGTATCTGTTTTCAATAAGGAATTAAAAAGTTATGGGTCAGGTTTGTAAATAAGTCGGATCCACCACACTCAAAATCGTTGCATAAAATTTGTTGCATAGAATCTGTTGCATATTTCCAGTCGACTTACATAAAGGGTGGGCAAAATACAAATTTATTTTTAACTTCCCATAGGGAGTTATTGTAATCGGTCCGATTTGTCAAATTGGAATTTTTGACATTTCTCGACGTTTCAAGGTTCCTAGAGGCTATATCAATCATTTTTAGAGAGATGTCTGTGTGTGTGTGTGTTCGTACGTTCGTACGTCCGTACGTTCTGATACCATTTTTCGTCGACGATATCTCAAGAACTAGTAAAGATATCGACTTCAAATAAATTTTGTAATAGATAATAACTTCGAAAGAGGCTGAAAGGGCGTTTATTAAAATTCAGTGAGTAGTTTTTTCACTCTAACGGTTTAAAAAAAAAAGTAAAAACTTTGGTTAGTTTCAAATATCTCACGAAAAAATAATGCTATTGATTTCAAATAAAATTTAATGTACTCATTATAAGGTCATACAGATTTGGTATGAATTTGGAAAAAAATGAACATACCGTTACTTTTTTAAATAAAAAAAAATTCATGACCCATATATTCTAAGAACGGAAAACAATTTGAAACTCAAAATAATTTTATTTTACGAAAAATAATGTGTTTGACAACTGGTGAAAATTTCAAAAAAAAATCAGTTTACAGTTTTCTTACAAAAAATAAAAAACTATATAAAATTCTATTGAAAATTGGTAAAAATTGTTTTTCGACTCAAATTTCTCGAGAACTAGTAGTGATATTGACTTCTAATTTAGTTTATTTTATACATAGTATAATTTTGTACAATTGGTAAAATGTTGACAAATATTGAATTAATAGTTTTTTTTTTTAAATAAAAAAACTATTAAAAATTCTAGTGAAAACTAGTTAAAATTGTATTTCAAGTCGAATTTCTTGGGAATGAACACCGATAGTGCCTTCTAAAGTATGTTGTTTTATACATCGATACCTTCCCGTAAGAATGTATACTAAGCGACATTTCTAAAATTGTTCAGGAAACGAAAAAAACGAAGAAAGTTCTAGTTGAATCATAGTGTGCTAAGAGACAATTTTGGTTATTTGAAAAAAAAAACTAAATATAAAGTTTTCAAGACCACAAATGGGAAGTTACTCGTATCAGTGTGGGTCGCACCCAGCCTCTTTTTAAAAATGCAATAATAATAATGAACAAAATTAAATTTTTACCATGTAGGTATTATGGCTTTATTAGTAACGTCAAAAATGTCCATTAGTTATGGAACACGACGTCGTTCAAGCGGATGGTCGTGCGCCTTCAATTGCTGAGTCAATTGGACTGGTAAGTGAATAATCCCAGATCTTTGTGCAAAATTTTCCTCAGGCTAGTGCGTGAAATGTTGACTTGTAGAGATCGATGGCGAGGTGATGTTCGTGAATTGAGTCTCACACTGTCGGCTATACAGTAGCCACATTCTTGTCTGTGCGCACAGTACTACAACGGGGACAATGAGTGTTGTCTACTAACATTCAGTCTCATGAACTTTTTGCGTACAGCACGCCCAGTGGGTGCTTCAAAACTTCTTTTCAAAAAACGCACTGCTTGGGCTACATAGCGCACACTTTGGAAATAAGTTTTCAACATTTATCAACATTCTTCAAGCATAAAGCGACCCATTTTTTTCTGTTTAGGTATGATCTAGAATTCCTATCAAGATTTCGAGCGGGAAACAACTGTCAGTGTCAAAAAAACCTATGATTTAAAAAGAAACCACTAAATGGCTCACCCTGTATAACAGGCAGCAATGGTAAAAGTAGTAGTTGATAGTTAACTTTTAACTTTTCTCTCCGTCAACATTTAAAATGTTGTTTTTTTTTATTAACTTCCCATAGGGAGTTATTGTAATCGGTCCGATTTGTCAAATTGGAATTTTTGACATTTCTCGACGTTTCAAGGTCCCTACAGGCTATATCAATCATTTTAAGAGAGATGTATGTGTGTGTGTGTACGTACGGTCGTACGTTCGTAAGTCCGTACGTTCTGGTACCATTTTTCGTCGTCGATATCTCAAGAACGAGTAAAGATATCGACTTCAAATAAATTTTGTTTTTCACTATAACGGTTTAAAAAAAAAGTAAAAATTTTGGTTAGTTTCAAATATCTCACGAAAAAATAATGCTATTGATTTCAAATAAAATTTAATGTACTCATTATAAAGTCATACAGATTTGGTATGAATTTGGAAAAAAATGAACATACCGTTATTTTTCTAAATAAAAAAAACTGAAAAAAAAATTCATAACCCAGATATTCTAAGAACGAAAAACAATTTGAAACTCAAAATAATTTTATTTTACGAAAAATAATGTGCTTGACAACTGGTGAAAATTTCAAAAAAAATCAGTTTAAAGTTTTTTTTTACAAAAAATAAAAAAACTGTATAAAATTCTATTGAAAATTGGTAAAAATTGTTTTTTCGACTCAAATTTCTCGAGAACTAGTAGTGATATTGACGGCATTTATCGGCAAGATTTTTGATTGGAGTGATCGTGTTAAGGACAGCACGCTGGAGATGGTATCTATAATACCTTCATTACAGTGTTTCCACTGGTTCTCAATATTTGATGATGAGTGGTATAGAGCTTCTTCAGGGGGTATTAGAGACACAATCAAGGAACTACGCATTGACTTCTTGCTATCTTACCCCTCCGACTTTGAAATTCTTCAAATATTTCGTTGATTTTGGTATTTGGTTTCAGCAGTTGCGGTCGAATCAGGAGATCATCATGGCCCCTTATGAAATTGGTATGTAGGAACTGCCAATATAGGAATCGAGGAGCATATGCCTACCTTATTTTTATATGATCGATCACCATCGATAACAATTAAAAAAACAATGTTTTAATACGCACCTCAAAACGCTCGAACATCAAAAACCAACACAGGTGCCCGCTGTGCTGACACTGATGGCGAATCCCCTCGCTGAAAACCTACTTTTCATAAATTCCAATCGTATATATTTTTGTAAAAAAGCTAAATATTAGACAAAGAGGTGAAAGTCTTAACCAACTAACACACAAAATGTTTCAAAACTTTAAGCGAAAATTCATTCGCAAAAAATTAAAATGAAAATAAAAAAAATTAACCACTTGGTATGCATTCGTTTGTTGAATGCGGTTTCTAGTTTCTCCATATTTTTGTTGGAAATGGTCTTTGCAAATGGCCCGGCTTGCACTTTGGTGTATTGCAATGTTTTTATTATCGTATATACCCTGGGAGATTTCAAAATAACTGGGGCATACTTTGGGTTGCAAACAAAAAGGCCAACGGTGCTAGATTCATTATCCTACTTCTTTTTTTGAGTCCGAAGGTACACAGGCTAAGGGTAGCGCTTCTAGGTGTTCCTCAAAAAAGCTTACTCTCTCGTCCTACTTTTGTTTATGTCTGACCAAGCGTCAGAAACAAAAAGAGAAAATTCAAAACGCAAGTAAGAAAAATAATAATATGAAATTATATTCAGGTGCAATCTCTCAGCCAACACCTCAGGGTGTGCTGTGTCTGAAATGTAATTGCATCGTTTCGAAACAGCAGAGGAAACAGTACTCGTATAATATACGAATACTCCAAATGGTGGTGTACATAACATTCATTATTTTTTTTAAGTTAAAAAAGCATACTTTTGGCCGTTGTATGGTTGGATGGTGGAGAATTAATACTATAGGGGCTTTAAGAAATCATTTTGTAATGGTCAGTATAATGAGTGGAAAAGTGGCAATAAGGTTTTTGTTACTTTCAAATAAATCCCAGTGTGAGTGTTAGCTTTTGTTTTGAATACTGTTGAAATGTTAAATATTAAATATTTACGCGATTGTTAGCAGGAAGACGCTGTAAATGTTGAATTTAACAATATGTTACTTTCAAGTTTAGTTTTCAACAACACTTTGTTCTGTTCAGTCTAAGTTTGTTGTGGACATTATATTTAACCCTGGGTTTGGTCGTGATGTAGGTCTTGGCCCGGTATATACTCATACTCCTCGGCTTACTTCATTAGTTCATCCAAGTTCTGGAAATCTCGTCTCTGTACAGATGGTATTCTGGACGAAGACTGTCATATTTTCGGTCGACACTTTCCGAAAGACGCATGTGGGGGTGCTGATGTATAAGTTATTGAGTTGCCTGTATAAACTGTTTGGCTTTCTCTTGGGTCCCTTGTTTTCTCTGCATGATCTCGTCCTCCAATTTATAAATGAAACGGACTGGCAGGTAATATTCCAGGAAATACGTGTGGAGTTCTAGCCACGTTCTAAGTTTGTCTCAATTTGTTCTGAAGGCTCTTCCTCTAAGGATTTCTGGGAGGGCTTTCAGCACATCGTCTGGGCGGATGTCGTAAATTTCTATCAGTTCTTCAACTCTCTCCATGAATTCTAGCGCATTACCCGAAGAATCAAGTTTTATCCCCCACTTTCTTACCGTATTCATAACTTCAGCATCGTGGCTGAGAGTGAATCTGGCGACGGGTCTACTTGAAGTTTGAACTTCAGGCTATCGAATGTAAACGGTATAAAGGTGTGACTCGGGAGGCTTGGAATTAGTTTGGCTAGGACCCGCCATGTTTGGAGCTGGATGCGGTGGAACTTGGAAAAATATTTCCGTGTAGTTAGGAGATTTTGATATACGAGTATCAATATCTTCGGTCTTCTTCGAATTATACGGTGCTGTGACTATTTTGTCTTCCTCTTGATGGGAAACCGAGGAATTCGATGGACTCTGACGTCTCCCCTGAAACATCTTGACTATGCAGACGACGTATGCTTGCTCTCTCATAGGATCATGGGTCTCCACCAAATGACAACAGGGGGGCAGAGAGAAGCAGAAATCGTGGGGCTGAAAATCAACTCCGGCTACGAAACATCCTTAGGATTTTCTGGCCCAATCGTATATCAAACGAGCTCCTCAGGAAAACGGGTCAGGAACCTATTGATTCTATTATACGATGTCGAAAGCGGGACTGTATTGCGGCGCATGCAAATTCTCCAAAGCCTAATCATTCATTCGCGCAATAATCAAAATTCATTCGCTCAAAATTCTCAATCCAATTCTTCGCATTTTTCTAACATAAATTCAGTTCATTCACAAACACATAATAGAAATACAAATTCAAAGTCCCTTAATCCTAACAATAATGAAAATACAAACCAAGTCTCAACACTGATAAATCCAAGCGCACCACCATTTAATCCAATTGGTGGTTAACTCTTGACAAACGCAACCTCTCACAATTATCACGTTTCAAATCTGATAAATATGCTGGTCTTACTTGCAACAGCAGTCGTCCACATACAGTCATCCAGCGGACAGTTTATCAATATGAAAGTACTGATAGATCCGGGTTCAGAAGCTCAAAACACTCAACTTGGTTGGACAGTTTTTGGCAAATCACCAATTCAATCCTGTCGTGTTCACCTGCAGCTTGTAGACGTCGATACACAACTTCGAAGAATTTGGGAAGTCAAATAATCTCCATTTGAAGAACCCGAAACTGAAGAAAACATTGCCAAGACACACACCAGATGTTTATCAGATGGACGCTTCGAGGTTTCACTGCCATTCAAGGAAGGCTTTTACTCAGCACTAGGAGCAAGTCAGTGAGGAGCGCTACGATGATTTCTTCAGCTCGAAAGAAGATTCGAAATTAATCCTGAATTGCACAAGGAGTACTCAGCCTGCATATCGGAGTATATTCAGTTCGATCAGATGGAAGAAGTAGATGTCAGCCAAAGTAAAACTCTCCAATCACCATTCGATTATGTTACTTTGATGGCTGACATCCAGAAAATGTATGGGCAGATTCAGATGAACCAACCAGATTCGCTATTCGGACGTTAAACAAGCTCGCTGATGACGGAAAGGACAAATATCCATTAGCAGCCCGGATGATACATCAAGACATTTACGTCGATGATTTGGTAAGCGGAGCAGATTCAGTTCAAGAGGGTCAACAAAAACTAACAGAGATCAATCAACTGCTTTCATCAGCTGGCTTCCACTTACTTATTAATATTGCACCCCACGAACGTGAAGTTGATTTTCTGTTACCGTTTGACTCTTCGGGGCATATCAAGACTTTGGGATTAAAATGACTTCCCTCCAGGGATTCTTTCTCTTTCTAGTGGACTCAACCTGAAACAGCTGAAGTCACCAAGAGAAGCATTTTATTAACCATCCCTAAGCTTTTTGACCCACTTGCTGGATCTCTCGATGCGTGATTTCCACAAAAATCATCGTACAAGAACTGTGGTTGAAAGGCTTAGCATGGGATGCTCCTGTTCCACTGGATTTGTAGCAAGAATGGATTTCTCTACGAGCAGAATAGACATTATTCAAACGCGTCCGTATACCACGTTAGATTTTCACTGAAAAGGGAAATTAAGACTTAGAACCGCATGGATTTAGTGACGCTTCGATGAAGGCATACGGTGCAGAGTTCTAGATAGAAGCAAGCAAATTCACACTCACCTCGTTATGTCCAAAACTAGAATCGCTCCTTTAAACTCCGCTAAACTTCTTTACTATATTACAAACATTTTGCAGCTACACCAAATCAAAATCTTCGCGTGGACTGATTCCACCACCACATTATGTTGGACAGCTGCAAAATGCTACATGATGACAGAAATCTCAAGTTCAATTTTTTTCGTACGAATGCATAACTTCCAATACCAACCTACTTGAATGTACATAAGTATGTCTGTATATGGTAAATAAAAATATTTGTATTGTTGTACTCTACTATAATTCGGACACGCAAGCCATTCGATCAGCGAAAGGATGACGAGATTTAATTTGTATAGCTAAAACATTAATCAACGCATACAAAATATGAATCACATTCATCAGGTATAGACATTTCTGTGTCATGTGCAGGCCCAACCTACGCATCAATGTTTGCAGAGCTTTTTTTTTTAGACCCATTACACTATATTCTTTTATCCCAAAGTCTGATTAACAAAAGACAACTCCACTTACATCTAGTTCAAGTGATCCTACAAACTTTCCAGAAATAATTGTTCTAACTTCAAATCCTAATAGCTTCTGAGCAGCAAGCAAAATCTGTCAGCTGTTACATGTTTATTAATAACTTATGTATAAGTGTATGTTTGTTCAAAACTGCATATAATGTCCTCAGTCCACGTATACACATCATCGAAACAATACATCAACCATATACCTACCTTATCCAGCACCTGCTTTCCTCTTCCTCCTTATCCTTCTGCCAACACATAATAACTATTTATGTGTCAAAACATATAAAGTGTGCAACGCACTGTGTAGCTGCACTCCCGCTTTCAAAAACAACTTCAACGTTTATTCCGTGTATCTGCGTTTAGCTGAACAATGGAAGCAGCAACGTAACAGCTAGAATTAATTAACATCGTACGATGTGCTAGCCACCATGTGTCTTGCCACGATAGCAAACCCTTTTACCTCTAAGCATACTTACTCTTACGTACCTACCTATGCTGACAGGGTATTGTTCATTTCTATATTGTTAACGGTGGCACGAAGGAAGTTCTATACTATTATGGCACTAGACTAGGAGTAATATCTGGATCGGTCTCATGGTTAAAATGATGAATGTGCATTTCGCACCCAGATAAATGTTATCCAACATCAACTTCAACGGTGCTTAGAGGATATATTTTCCAAAGGCTGGGGGTCAATGCTGGTTCTGTTAGTTCGAAATCATTAAAGTTGTTCACATTATTTAATTCATTTGATTAAATTTGACTCAAAAAATTGCAATTTTTCAACACTGTTTCCAGTCAAGAAACAATTAATAAACAGTTGAACTGTTTTCGAAAACATCCAAAATCAAAATGATGGTTTAATGGGACGTTCGATAAATAAACATTTTTTTACCGATATCTTTGAACTTAAAACTGAAAAAATCTTGTCGGAGAAGTAATCAAAAAATTTCCAACTTTAAGTCTTACAAAATTGGAATTAAGAAAATAAAATAACATTAAATAACATTGAGTGGAAGCTGTTTTATTGTCAAAAAAATTTTCAGAAAATGGTGTAGGTTTTGCATTTGGAATAAAAATCGAACTCGAGATTTTGATCAAAGTTGAACACGAAAAAAGTAGATACAATTACGTCACACTAATTTAAAGTAGATATCGATGTACATTGGGTTTGAATGTCTGAATATCGCTTTAACGACAGAAGACAGCATTAAGTTTTTGAAGTATTAAATTCCCCATTTGACAAAACTTCAAGATCTGAATTTTATGAGCTTATCATACGCCGGCGTTTTACATCCATTTCCGAAGAAAAAGGACGTGAATCTTGAAACGAATATGAGAAGCTGAGAGAACTATCGTCAGCAAAACATTTTAAGGGATTAGAAGTTTCTGCCAAAAGATCATTGATGAATATGAGGAAGAGAGTCGGAGACAAAACGGAGCCATGTTGCATATCAGCATCTGTTTGATGAATTTCAGACTTAAGACCGTCCAACACAACTTGTATTAAGGTCGTTTCTAATCCAACGAAGAAGAGATTCATCAATACCAAATGCAAATTCGATTAGAGAGCTCAACGCCAGACTCTTTCAAATGCTTTTAAAATACATATAAGTTGACATATTTCTAAGAAATCCATACTGCAGGTCATTTAGAAGCTTTCGTTCTATATTTCTTCAGAAGAACATTTATGTGCGTTTTCTTGACTTTGGAAAGAAGTGATGAGCGATGGTAGAAGAAGAAACAGACTTGCCAGGGACAGGCTGGACAAATATTGTTTTCCATCCACTCTCGGAAAGAGACCAGTAGAGTTGGACGGATGTAAAAGCTTACGCAATGGTTTTGTCAGCGTTGAAGAAACACCTCTTCAAAACAATGGCGGAAAACTATCCAGACCATCGGATTTCTGTATATCGAGATCTTTCAATACTCTCGCAAATGAACGAGTGCGAAAGAAGATCTGTGAAGAATCATGACACTATCAGACAGCTTCGAATTAACAGCAAACTGTTCTGCAAGCAAGTTCGCTTTATCTTGTGAGCTGACATAAGGAAAGAAGACGAGCTTTAGAACCGAGCTGAAATGTCATCAATATTACTCAGATCAGTAGGAGTAGGAGCACGTGACGTCATAGAAAAATGTAAACAAATTCCAATTTGCATTCATCGGCCTTACAGTTTACATTCAGGTTTGACGCAAATATGGCATAATAGGACCTGTTTTGGCAGACGAAAACCAACAGTCGTTCGGCAACGATTCCGTCTCGTACAATATTAATAATTGCCACTAGTGGCTTTGTACTTGCTGATCTACCACAGCGTTTTAGCCTGTTGTTAGCCACCAGGGGCGTAGTACCTGCCGATCGATGTGGTGAAACGCTTAGCAGGGCCTTAGACCTGCTGATCTACTAGAGCCGTTTTACGGCGTTGTACCTGTCGATGTGGTAAAGCGTTTAATTTGATAAATTGGTTGACACAAGGGTCATAGTACATGCTGATGTACCAGAGCATCCAGTTCTGAAGTGCCGTCAGAGGCGTAGTACCTATAATAATAATAACAGAGTTTCTGGAACCATTTCAGCTTACGCCAAGAGTACCTATCTCTGAATTGCAGGAGATTAGGCTCTGATGTGTGCTCTAGATTCTAAAAGACTCAATATAACTATAAGGTCAGACAAACCTTTACAATAAAACATCTTTGTATTATTAATCAGTAATCACTATTTCTTATATACAAAATAAGTTTATTTTTAAAAACATTTATACTTAGCTCATTCTTCAATTTACTTGGAAGTCTATTAAAAGAATTTATTCCCATATGCATAACTGAGTCCTGGGTGCTACTTCTGTTACACCTATTGTGGGCCTCAAATTTTCACTGTTGCGTAAATTATAAGGTTGTAATTCTCCAACGTTGATGATATTAACTTTTAAGTATTCAGGAACCATATTGTTATTCATTTTATATATTAATTACATAGCGCTATATTTAAGTCTCTGTTTAACACTCATCCAATTTAAAACTTCCAACATCACTCTTATTGGGGTGTAGACATTCACCATCAATATCATTCGCATTGCTTTATTTTGCACTAATTGAAGCCGATTTACTATTTCTTGTTGACAACCATACAAAACAGTTGAACAATAATTAAAATGGAGTAAGACAATAGTATTATATAGAAGCAAAGTACTTTCAAATGTTAAGTCTCTTCTAATTCTTTTTATAAAACCAACTTTTTTAGCAATTTTCCCGCACACATATCTCCCATGCTCTTTGAAATTTAACTTCCAGTCCAAAACAACTCCGAGATATTTAAAACTATCAACACAGTCAATAACTTCCCTATCCATACATACATTTATGGGTTCATTTACTTTAAGTTTCATACATTTCGTCTTTTTCACATTCAATTTCATTTTATTCATTTTAAGCCACCGGTTTATACTCTCCAAGTCCTCATTTACACATTGTAACAACCATTCAACATTTTTCCACTTTATATCAGGGTTCAACGCACCAATTTCTACTGCGTTACCCATGTCTAGAATATACCCTTGCTGCGTTTCTCGATATTGAAGGAGCTTTCAATAACGTGAACAATAAGGCGGTAAAGGCATCTCTAGTAGACAATAAATTCTCATTAATCTAAAACACTGTAGAGTAAAGGTAGTAGCCTACGCTGACGATCTTGCGTTATTAGCTACAGGTACACTCAAAAAATTTTCCTGGTGCGGGTTTTCTGTATAATACAACCAGGAGAAATCGTGGTAAATGTTATCAGATTCTTGGTCTATGTTATCGGATTTCCTGGTAAAAGTGTGTTTATCTGTATCTTGGTAACCCCTACCAGGAACCAGGAAGTTAGTTTTGCTACCAGGTTTCCTGGTAGAAAAAAGTAGGGAAAATCCTGGTAGATATTATCAGATTCCTGATGTATGTTATCGGATTTCGTGGTAAAAATGTGTTTATCTGTATCTTGGTAACCCCTACCAGGAACCAGGAAGTTAGTTTTGCTACCAGATTTCCTGGTAGAAAAAAAGGTAGGGAAAATCCTGGTAAAGACTATCAGATTCGTGGTGTATGTTATCGGATTTACTGGTAAGATCAATTTTACCTTGAATCTGATAACCCATACCAGGAACCAGGAAATAAATGAATCCTGGTAAACTGGTAACTATTATCAGAATTTTTTGATAAAAAACAAAAAATCTGTATCCTGGTAGATTTTATCAGTACCCTGATTAAATATGTAATATTCCTGGTAGGGTTTATTAGAATTGCCTGGTACCTGGAACCAGAAGTCATGGTAAATAATAAAAAAAAAAAACAATAAATTAAAAAAAAATCCTCCTGGTTGCATGTATCAGAACCCTGGTTATATTTACCACTAAAATGAAATCTGAAGCTATGGTTATTATTATCGGACTTCTGATAAAAATTATTCGGAAGATTTTTTGTTTACTTTACCAAAACTGTTGGTAGTATTTACCAGTGTTTCTGGTTCCATTTACCAGTAAACATGAAATTGTTTCATTTGTCAGGATTTCTGGTTCCAGATACCAGTAACAGGATGTATTTTTAATTTTTTTGAAAGTAATACAAATATTATTGGACTTTTTAATTAATATTATTTTCCTAGTAAAAGTTACCAAATCCCCACTAAAATTTTAGTTTTTTTTGCTAAAGTAGATTTACCTTGAATCTGATAACCCATACCAGGAACCAGGAGATAAATGAATCCTGGTAAACTGATAAATGTTACCAGGTATTTCTGATAAAAAAGCAAATCCGTATCCTGGTAGTATTTATCAGAATCCTGATAAAAAAGTGTAACATTACTGGTAAAGTTTATCAGAAATTTCTGATATCTAGAACCAGAAGTCACGGTAAACATCTAAAATAAAATTTGTATGAATAAAAAAAATCTCCTGGTTGTATGTATCAGAACCCTGATTATATTTACCACTAAAATGAAATCTGAAGCTATGGTTAATATTATCGGACTTCTGATAAAAATTATTCGGAAGATTTTTTGTTTACTTTACCAAAACTGTTGGTAGTATTTACCAGTGTTTCTGGTTCTATTTACCAGTAAATATGAAATTGAATAAAAGATTTTATATGCTACCTAGATAGATACATATTTTGATTTTTTAAAAGTTATTTACATAATTTTAGATGTAAATGAAATACATATATACATATATAGCTAATTCACAGCACACAATTCACTGAATTTTGCTGTTGCAATGCGCGAATTCATTTGGCTAGCTATACTCGTCTCGGCATGCCGCATGCATACATAACATGTGTACATTTGTATGTAGATTTCATTTTCCATCGCCAGCCGCTATTTTATAAAATTAAAGATAGTAAAGCGCTTTTGTACGATTGTTTCGAATTTCTTATATCCAAATATTCAATGATTGAGTCTATTTACAAAGCACATCTTTTAAAAAATTGAATAAAACATCAGTTAATATTCTACTTCGATTTGCTTTGTCATGAAATGACCATTGTCAATCCGTATAAAGTATACTTTTAAAAGATAAACTAGCTAGTTGCTGGTGTTAAAGTAAGACGAGCTCTTTAACATTAAAGTATAGTTTATATCCTTTAAAACTACCAAAAAGTTGGTTCTCGTCTTATACATAATATTTAGATTCGTCGCCTATTCTAAAATTGATTTAGAGAACGTTTCATATGTTTAAAATTTTGTGCCATAAAATTTAACTTAAGTTAGAAAAAAAGATTATTTTTGTATAAGTACATTATGGTTCCGTCCTTGCACAATTTTTCTAAGTAATGTATATGAGGGACAAATGATTTTTTCACTTAAGTGTATGTACTACCGGTGTTTTTACTCATCATTTAAGTTTTTCATTTAAGTGGGAAAATACCGAAAATTCACTTAAGTAAACAGAATAATATTTTTCATTTATTATGTTTCATTCATATGAAAAAAAAAATACTTAATTACAGATAACAGCCATAATGCCATAAAGCCGTAAGTGTCAACTAACAAGATATAATACATTTTGATAATGTACCTCGTATTTCTAAATTTAATTAATTTTTCTAAAATTAAGTTTCATTTTTTAGAGTTTAATAATTATAAAAGTCTTATTTAGTGTATCTAATATTTATAAAACGCAGACTGTTCTGCACTCAGCATCTTACAACCCTGTTTTTCTGTATTCTCCCGCTTAAAATAACTTAGCCTGGTTCATAGTACCATTCCCCTGATTAATATTACCAGGAAAACTAAACGAGTGGAAGAAAGAAGTAAGCCTCTTAATGTATTTTTCCCTTTCCCTCGCTGAACAAAAAACATTTGCACTGGTAACAGATACCAGTCTCCTGGTTTATATTATCAGTGACGCCAATAGAAATGTGCAAATATACAAAAACGTTTATACAGAGATGTTATGTAGGTATTTTGTTTAATTGACACTGGTGGATAAGATATATATTTAAGTAGATTCTGATAATTTTTACACAAACCTTTAAATTCGACTTGAAAATTGGTGTTACAATTTACAACTTAATCATTTACACTTATTTGTAGTTTACGCTGTGTCTTCATTAGCAATATTAGAGAATAAAGCAACTTCACTAATACAGATAACAGCCATAATGCCATTAAGCCAAAAGTGCCAATTAACAAGAGATAATGCACTATGGTAATGTGCCTCGTATTTCTAAATGTTGACGCGTGTATTTTTCTAAACTTAAGATTCATTTGTTATAGTTCAACTTTCTGAAGGCAAGGCTTATTTCCTACTTGAAAAGCCACTGGGGTTGTTGATCACCCCACCACTTTTTATTTTAGATAAAACAATATTTAAACTGAAAAATAATTCTTTTTTATTATGAGATCGAATGTTTACATTAATAGGAAACTGAGAAAAGTCTTTTTTTTAGATTTTTTTAAATCTAAGACATAATAAACGAGCGAAAGAGGCAATCATTTTTTGTTAGATATTATGGTTTTTCTCAAGTAGTAGGGTGATCGGTAACCCCGCTTGCCATCGGAAGGTTAATATAATAGCTGCGTTTTATTTTCCCCCAGATCTGATCCGGATTGGATTTCGTTTTCAAAATAACACGTATAACAACAAATACACACAAAACTGGGCCTTGTGTTGTTTTTGTTATACATGTAATTTCGAATAAAGATCCAATCTGGATCAGATCTGGGGGAAAATAAAATACAACTAATATATGGGCTTATCCCTGTAAATTTTAACTTCTTGAGTTTGAAAAAAAACAAAAAAAAAAATTAAGGCACGCATGTAAATTTGAGTTTTTCTTCAATTATAGACCACGAATAAATAAAAAACTTCAAAATAACTCATATGTATTGTTTGTTAAAGAGTATAAGGGTATAACGTATAGAAAAATGAATTTAAAATAATTTATTTTAAGCACCGAGTTAATTGATTTGGTTTTTATTTTTAATCTTCACAGCTTCTGTTTTCAAACTTATTTGTTTAAAACTTTTACCATTTTTTTTTATAATATCTACAGTTTAAATTACGCTCATTGTAAGGGTAAAATCAAACAATGCTTTGGTGTGCTAGTAAAAAATGTGCCTTTTTTGAAACAGTTACGTTTTTTACCTTCGTTTTGTTAACTTCATAAAATTTGTACATAATGAAGCACGCATTGAAGCCAAAGATTTTTTTACTCTAGATAGCTTAAATAATGATGCAGACCATACAAAAATGCCCCATGATCAATGTTAAAAAAATAGACACGAAAATTTGTGACAATTAAAGATTTACGAAAAATCACGCATGGCAGTTTTTTCTAAAATTTATATCATATAGGATTATTTATAAGGAAGGCACGCACTCAAAATGAATGATTTCAATTAATTTTGACCTTCATTTATCTGAAAAAAACAAAAATTGTGCTAAGTAATCTTATGTTAAAAATTATTTTTGCAATAATACAAAACGTTAGTTATCCACGCACGCAGCCAAAAGTCTCAATATTCGATGATTTTTTCGATTTCAAACACTTTCGCACTATCTCGATGGTTCATTTTATAAATTGAATAGTTAAAACTCAATGATATATATAATATTATAAGTTCCAAAACCTGAATATTTAATACTAATGTCTATATATTTCGACGCATGGCAAAAGTTAAAATTTGCACGGATAAGCCCATATAAGTCTGATTTAGTTTAATATTTATAAAACGCAGACTGTTCTGCACTCAGCATTTTACAACCCTGTTTTTCTGTATTCTCCCGCTTAAAATAACTTAGCCTGGTTCATAGTACCATTCCCCTGATTAATATTACCAGGAAAACTAAACGAGTGGAAGAAAGAAGTAAGCCTATTAATGTATTTTTCCCTTTCCCTCGCTGAACAAAAAACATTTGCACTGGTAACAGATACCAGTCTCCTGGTTTATATTATCAGTGACGCCAACAGAAATGTGCAAATATACAAAAACGTTTAAACAGAGATGTTATGTAGGTATTTTGTTTAATTGACACTGGTGGATAAGATATATATTTAAGTAGATTCTGATAATTTTTACACAAACCTTTAAATTCGACTTGAAAATTGGTGTTACAATTTACAACTTAATCATTTACACTTATTTGTAGTTTACGCTGTGTCTTCATTAGCAATATTAGAGAATAAAGCAACTTCACTAATACAGATAACAGCCATAATGCCATTAAGCCAAAAGTGCCAATTAACAAGAGATAATGCACTATGGTAATGTGCCTCGTATTTCTAAATGTTGACGCGTGTATTTTTCTAAACTTAAGATTCATTTGTTATAGTTCAACTTTCTGAAGGCAAGGCTTATTTCCTACTTGAAAAGCCACTGGGGTTGTTGATCACCCCACCACTTTTTATTTTAGATAAAACAATATTTAAACTGAAAAATAATTCTTTTTTATTATGAGATCGAATGTTTACATTAATAGGAAACTGAGAAAAGTCTTTTTTTTAGATTTTTTTAAATCTAAGACATAATAAACGAGCGAAAGAGGCAATCATTTTTTGTTAGATATTATGGTTTTTCTCAAGTAGTAGGGTGATCGGTAACCCCGCTTGCCATCGGAAGGTTAATATAATAGCTGCGTTTTATTTTCCCCCAGATCTGATCCGGATTGGATTTCGTTTTCAAAATAACACGTATAACAACAAATACACACAAAACTGGGCCTTGTGTTGTTTTTGTTATACATGTAATTTCGAATAAAGATCCAATCTGGATCAGATCTGGGGGAAAATAAAATACAACTAATATATAAGTCTGATTTAGTTTAATATTTATAAAACGCAGACTGTTCTGCACTCAGCATTTTACAACCCTGTTTTTCTGTATTCTCCCGCTTAAAATAACTTAGCCTGGTTCATAGTACCATTCCCCTGATTAATATTACCAGGAAAACTAAACGAGTGGAAGAAAGAAGTAAGCCTCTTTATGTATTTTTCCCTTTCCCTCGCTGAACAAAAAACATTTGCACTGGTAACAGATACCAGGTTCCTGGTTTATATTATCAGTGACGCCATCAGAAATGTGCAAATATACAAAAACGTTTATACAGAGATGTTATGTAGGTTTTGCGTTTAATTGACACTGATGGATATGAAAATAATATCGATATTTATTTAAGGGGATTCATATATTTTTTGCATAAAGACACTTCAAATACCTTTAAATTTGACTTGAAAGTTGGTTTGTTACAATCTACAACTTAATCATGGGCCCTTTTTGTAGTTAACGCTTTAGCTCCAATAGCAATATTAAGGACAATAGCAACTTCACTAGCAATGGGGAATTTATAACTTTGATAGGCATTTCGTCGCCAGGCAATTTCTGTTTAAATTTCATAATTTACAAGTTTAACTCAAAAAAATGTTTAATTTTTCTCATTATTTTTAGATTTAGTTTCAAAATAACGTAGAGGGTACCCAAAATCACGGAGAAGCCATTCTGAAAAGGTGAATCATAAAAATATATTGCCTCAGAAATGGAACTGCGATTATTGCCTATCGATCGATGGTGGGGCAATATTGCCCCAAATATTGCCAGTGAAGCCCCTGGGTTAAGTGTTAAACAAACATGGACCAAATCCCATTGCACAAGCAAAATTCATGAATGTCAAAATTAAGTAAATTTGTTTGGCCTAATCGAAACTTATTCTTAAAATCATGATACTTGTATGCAGTTAAAAGACTTTACACAGTTGACAAAATTTCATAAAATGTTTATTGACTCTGTGGCTTCATTAGCCATAAATTGAACACATAATATAGCTAATTTTAAAAATACCCAGTTATAGCTATACGAGTTATTTTTTTAAAAACGCTTCAAGTTCAATTCTTAGTTTATTTGACGTGATAATAAAAAAAATAACTATGAATAAAAGTCAGAACCACACTTATCTCACGTGTCATGTTGTGGAGTGAAGTATGTCTGTCCCTTCATATTTCATGGAAATATACTATATACGGCCGGCACACCACATGAGACAAATGTGTTTCTACGGATATTAAATACACAAAAAATGTGCGGTTTGGTCTTAAATCGAACTCAAAATGAAACCTCTTTCACATATAACTTTAAAATGGTTGCAATTTTTTACAAAAAATATCTATTGCATTTTTGTATAATTATTTCACAGAAATAATACCTGTAACAATTTTCTATCAAACAAAATATTGTTACAAATTACATGTAAAAATAATTTTCTTGCATCGATTAAAAATTTGTACCATAAGCCTCTAAAACAGCCCTGGCATTATGTTTCACATCGCCATCGTCATTCTCATTCATCATATCCCCGTCGCGTCATTAGTTTAGTTAGTTGGTTAATTGTTCTTGTGCGTGCGCGGTCGTTCTCGTTGGTCGTTCCCTGTTAATAAAAACATTAAAAAAAACGTTAAAAAAAACATTAAAAAAATTACTGCAGTGACAAAATAATTGGTAAGTAATACTTATACGTAGTTTGTTATCAATATTTTATAAAAAAATATGCATAAAAGTAAGAAAATAGACTGAAGAAAGTTTTTTTCTTCTTTTTGTGAAACAATTTTTTCATATTTCTTGAGCCGGCATCCATTTTGATTTTAGGGACTTTGTGATTTGTGAGCATATCAAATAAAATATATCAATAATTAGTTTATAAATTTGAATCAATTAGTGAATTCAATAATAATACATAATTTCGTGGCCTTAAAACGAATATTTATTAAAAATATTTCTAAGGCAAGATTTCTCAAGTCGCCATGCGGCATGCATTTTGATTTTAGGCGCGTTGTGACTTGTAAAAGAAAAAATTTTGCAGTTTACTTGAAACATTTTCAAACTAAAACTTTTTTTCGTTGTTGAGTAAAATTTTTTCATAATTCATTGGGGGTTGTCGTGGAAAAAAATTTCCACGGAATTTTTAGCATCGCCGAAAACTGGAAACGTGAATTATGGTCAAAGTTTCTCTCATAATGTATTGACATAAAAAAAAAACTGAATATTCCATGGCAATAAGACAGAAATCTTGCCTCAGAAATATTTTTTATAAATATTCGTTTTAAGGCCACGAAATTATTTATTATTATTGAATTCACAAACTAAACGATTGCCTAAAATACATATAATTGAATCGGTCATTCCAACAACCTCATAAGTCATTCAATTAAAATTTTTCAGGAATCAATAAAAACTGTTTCATGCACAAACAAATGAGTTTTAAACGACTTTTTTGTATGCTTAATTAAGTATTTTAGTGGTAATTTTTGTGCATGAAACAGTTTTTATTGATTCCTGAAAAATTCTAATTGAATGACTTATGCGGTTTTGGAAATGACCGATTCAACTATATGCACCTGCGCGGAAAATTAAACCAAATAGCCCCATTAGTCACATTTTGGCAACCAAACAGTTGTGAAATTAAAAACGCGCGCCTAGCCTAAAGGACTCAAGCGCCTTTAATGATTTCGAGGAGAAATTGAAAATTGTGCACATGCACATACATATGTTATATTTGCATGCCGAGACGACTACAGCCAAATGAATTTGCACCTTGCAACAAAATTCTGCTAATTATTTGTTGTTATCAATCACACCAAAAAATTGCTGTGGGCTCTTAGTCTATTATTTTAGATGGACATGAAGTATATATTAGCTAATTCACAGCATAAAAATTCAATTTTGTTGTTGCAAGGTGCAAATTCATTTGGCTGTAGTTGTCTCGGCATGTTGTATACGTATGTGTATAGTGTATCATTTTGTTATCATTTTTCAATCGCGTATGAAACAAAACTGAATGAAAAACGAACTTAATTATCACCTCATTCACTAAAAGAAAAACGTTCCCACAAAAGGAAATCCAGAACCAAACTACGTTTAAAAATATCTTATGTCCTTATTATTACGGGTATTTTTTTAGGTCTACAAACGGTAAAATATCTTATGACTACTTAGGGAGAGAAAAATGTCAGTTTCGAATCAAAAAAACCATTTTATGTTCACATAAGATGATTAATTTGCGTTTTCACTTTTTCGCAATTTTTTTTTTAATATTTTATCTTATGTTGACTTAGGCCAGCCGCGCACTAGCAATTTTTAGTTGCGAAACTGCTTGGTTCGGGCAACTAAAATGTTTGTGTTTCGACACAAACTAAACGATTGCCTACAATGAGTTCGCCATTTTATTGAACATATTGTTATCTGCAACTGCACGGACATTCAACCAAACAGTTCATCTGTTTTCTATAAGTAACCAAACAGTTTCGCAACTTAAAATTGATAGTGCGCGGCTAGCCTTAAGGATGACTTTAGTTGCTTTTAAGACTTCACAATAATAGAAAAGTCTTAAGCCAATATAATCTTAAGTCTATTTTAGGTATTAAAATTAAGCAGAATAGACAATCTTATGTGGACTTAAGATATTTTACCGCGTGTAGAGTTGTGTCTTTTGAACACGAATCTTTGAACGAATCTTTTGAACGCGAAATTGTTTTTGTCTATAAAAAAGCAAAGGAGTGAGATAGATGGATGCCGATAACACAGAACTGTAGCCCTTTAGAATGGCACTGAGGATCGACAAAAAACCGCGAAATAGCTCAAGGGCCATTTTCTTCATTAGAAGTTGACCGCAACTTGAGGATTTTTATTCTCAACTTGTGATTTTGTTTTTCTTGACTCAAAGTTGACAGTTTCAACTTACGATCAGCGTTGCCGCGAAGGAAAAAATATAGAGGGCCATTTCGAAATTTTTTGAGGGCCATTTGACAAAAGTTGGGGCCAAATATTTTACTTACAAATCCGTCCTTAAAACATTAAACTACAATATATTAATATTTGTTTTTGTTCTTATTTATTTATTTAATGCATTATTTATTTAATGCATTTCTTAAATCTATATAATTAATAGGCAGCAGAAGCAGATCTTTACTCTGTCGTCTGATTTGATTTCTTGGGAATTACCTTAAAATATCTTAAAAAAATATAAATCACACCAGTAATATTATTTTAATATTTATATTACTTTTTTCATATTTTAATTGAATATATGAATGGACAGCAAGCAAACGAACAAACAACAAGCGGCGAAAAAAAAACAAATGTCTATACGATTTATTTAATTATTTTTATTTCATCAAGCAGTTTTATACAAATAATATATAATAATCTTACAGACTATCGAATCATTTTTTTTATTGAAAAATAGAAAAACCAAATAATTAATAAGTGGAGCAAACAAAATAAAATTATAAACTTAATCTAAAATAATAACTTAATACCACCGGATTACGAATTAGATCAATATGTGCTTCTTAAAAGATTCTCGACTTTGTTGAGAAAAAAAAATCAATATAATTACAAATAATACTGTTGGCTTCTCTAATGCATCGAGTTAAAGGTTCATGTTTACCCGATGATGAGGTTCATTAAAACGGAAAAGGGATCGTAGATTCCTTGACGAAGCAAACACAATTACAAGAGACAAAAGAAAAGGGCAATTTATTTGGGATGTAATAATATCGCGCAAAAATATTATTGCTAAATTTTTACGACGAACGACAAGATATTACGAGTATAAGCCAAGAAGTTGACACCGAGTTTTATAAGTCTGGGTATGAATATTGTATGTTTGTATGTTTTCAATCCTATCAGAATGAACTAGAAAAAATGGATCCCAAATTACACAGTAATACTCTAATGATGACCTTACATACGCAAAGAAATGAGATCAAAGAGTAAAAGGATCAGAGAACTCTTTAGAGTTCCGATTAATGAATCCTAACATAGAGTTAGCCTTAGCAATCACAGTCTATATGGGATTTAAAGCGGAGTTTCGAGATCTTTCTTTTCGTTAAGTATTGAGAGTTCCGTATCTTCTATAGAACACTGAAAAGGAATATATGATAGGCTCCTAAAAAATGATAAAGATTGACACTTTGATACGTTTAACAAAAGCTAAAGATTAGCTAAACACCATTCAGACAAGCGATGAAGATCACATTGGAGTAAATGACAATCATTAATTGACGTAACACGACGGAACATTTTAGTGTAATCCGCAAACATCAAACAAGAAACATTTTTTAAGAAATCAGTGATATCATTGATCAGCAGCCAGAATAGAAGAGGGCCCAATTAACTTCCTTGTGGTACTCCTGATTTGACCTCAATTAGATCATCATTAATACCCACAAACTATTTTCTTCCGTTTAGGTAGGATTCAAACCACTTTAAAATATTTGAGTGGAAGCCAATGGATTCCAATTTTTGTATTAGTGTATTGTGGTTTACTTTATCGAACTCCTTAGCAAAGTCAATATACAGGGTGTCTTACAGTCACCGCCCCAAACGGAAACCATGGATTCCCGAGGTCATTTTAAGTCGAGAAACTTAAGAGGTAATTTTCTCGTTTTCGTCCCGTTTTCGAGTTATAACGGTTTTTATGATTTTTGTCTTAACTGGCTTTATCTTTGCCAAACTACGTCCGATTCGTAAGATCATTTTTATAACCAATCAAGAATTTATTACAGTTTTAGTTTGTTCCAAAACTTTTTTTTCTGCGGACAACCGTTTCTCCGCAATTCATTCAAAAAAACACGTTAATGATTATTAATTTTTTTCGCTTATTATTAAAGCCCAGTTTATTTTCATAAAAAAAATAATTTTTTTTTCCTTAAAAAAAATACTAAATGTAATTACCAAAAAATAAACAAACTGAGTGAATTTAAAAAAAAACTAATTTTTAAATACAAAATTAATTCAAATGAATTAAAACTTTTTTCATTTTCGAAATGTTCGGAGGAATACAATCGGGTCCTGGTTGCTTATCATCATTTAGTCCAATTAAGACTATTTCAACATCTTTGTTACTTAAGTTTAAGTGACCGATATTGATTGAATTTAAACATGCAAAAAGGTTAGAGGGAATACTTTGGGGATTATAAACGGAGTTAAAAAAAAGTCTGCAAATTGTTGAAATGTATATGTAGATGTATTTCCAGAATATTGCATGCAATTGGGGATAACATTTGAACATATTTAATCATTGATAAATGACAAAAAAAATTGTACTATTAAGTTTTAGACTCGATTCAGCTCGAATTAAGCAGTCCTTGTATTAAAATTTATTTAAAAAATCAAATTCTTTTTGCAAACGCAAATATTTTATGAGAAGGTCTTCATTATTGGGAAATTTACGATATAATTTGTAAGATTAAGTTTTTTTATATTAAAGTTACATAAACGCTTTGGTAGATGACGAAAATAAATGACGTAAGAGAAGTCAACACACTGGACGAAACTGACGTAAGTCAAATCATTAGACGAGATAAATGAATAAATTCAGTTCCATTTTAAGTATGGTTATTTGTATGTGGTGGAAACACATTGTAGTGGCGATGCATAGCAATGGTTTATATTTAATTTTGTAAAGCTTTTTAATTATTACTAAGCACGATATGATGTGATGTTAAATCTTCTAAAATTTAGATTTGGGGGCCATTTCTAATTGGCCCGGGCAAAGGGCCAAAATTTAAAACAGAGGGCCAAATGGCCCGATCGGGCACTTTGTGGCAACGCTGCTTACGATTCTCTTCTGGTTTCCTCAACTTCCGAAAATATATGTAGATAGATAGATAGATAAATTCTTTATTTTTTCAATCATTTAAAAGTATAATAGTTGTGTTAAAAAGATTTACAAACCATGGCTTGATAAGCCGTCTGCTGTAAGAACTCAAATAAAAAAAATTAAAAAAGTAGTAATACTATAAAGAGAGAAAATAATACAAAAACATGTAAGACGCTTATATTTTTTTTAAGAAATTGTTTCTTAAATATGATTTGAAACATACACATGTATTGCATTTAAATTAATTCTGTCGCAAATCAACCGTAGTTTTGAGACAAGGATTGACAGAAAAGAATATTGGGCTCTGCGATGTAGTTCTTTATGGCTAGGAATTTAATACACCCACAAAAGTTAAACATCATTATTTGATTAACAATTGAATTTAAAAAATTCAGTTTTGAGCAATAAACTTTGAATTATTTTTAATAAACAAAAGCAATATATATATATATATATGGGCTTATCCGTGCAAATTTTAACTTTTACCATGCGTCGAAATATATAGACATTATTATTAAATATTCAGGTTTTGGAACTTATAATATTATATACATATATCATTGAGTTTTAACTATTCAATTTATAAAATGAACCATCGATATAGTGCGAAAGTGTTTGAAATCGAAAAAATCATCGAATATTGAGACTTTTGGATGCGTGCGTGGATAATTAACGTTTTGTATTATTGCAAAAATAATGTTTAACATAAGATTACCTAGTACAATTTTTGTTTTTTCAGATAAATGAAGGTCAAAATTAATTGAAATCATTTTGAGTGCGTGCCTTCCTTATAAATAATCCTACATGATATAAATTTTAGAAAAAACTGCCTTGCGTGATTTTTCGTAAATCTTTAATTGTCACAAATTTTCGTGTCTATTTTTTTAACATTGATCATGGGGCATTTTTTTATGGTCTCCATGTACAAATTTTATGAAGTTAACAAAACTGTTTCAAAAAAGGCACATTTTTTACTAGCACTCCAAAGCATTCTTTGATTATACTTTTACAATGAGCGTAATTTAAGCTCTAGAAACTCTAAAAAAAATGGTAAAAGTGTTAAACAAATAAGTTTGAAAAAAAGAGGCTGTGAAGATTAAAAAATAAAAATCAAATCAATTAGATCGTCTTTTAAAATTAATTATTTTAAATTCATTTTTCTATACTTTATTATTTTATAATTTTCAACAAGCAATACATAGGAGTTATTTTGAAGTTTTTTATTTATTCGTGGTCTATAATTGAAGAAAAACTCAAATTTACATGCGTGCCTTAATTTTTTTTTTGTTTTTTTTTTTTTTTCAAACTCAAAAGTTAAAATTTACAGGGATAAGCCCATATATATATATATAAAAATAAAATATATGTGCACTGGAAAGAACTTTAAAACATTTTTCGAAATATGTAAGTGATTTTCTCAAATTTTTTAAAATGTTCACATGCTATTTTTGCATATAAGTTTTAAAGTTTTTAAGAATCAAAATTTATTAATTCAAATATATATTTAATTAAATTAAAATAAATTTTATGGGCATCGAAATTTTATTTGCAATTTTTATTTGAAAATGCAGCGCAAAATTGTGTAATTATAATGAGTTAAACAATTAACTGCCACTTACCAGTAAATTACATGTTTTGTGAAGATAACCTAATCTACAGACTTCTTCTAGATTTTCTTATAAAAATAGCATTCGCATGAAAATCGAAAGCTTATCCTCTTACAGTTTACATACATTTTATTTTTCAATACGAATAAAAGACTATTCCATTCTTTACCCAACGTTTTATAAGAATTCCTTCATTCATAAGGGGTTTTGTATGTATTTAATCTAATAATATAATAAATACAATATTAAAAACAGTTTCAACAATTACTTTTAGATTTTCTTACTTTTGTGTTAACTATAACTTACTATATGATTTAATACAAAAGTAAGAAAATGTAAAAGTCTTTGTTGAAACAGTTTTTAATATACTGTATAAAAACTTTAAGTAGATAATGTACACCATTTCATGTTTTACATAATGTTTTATTTCGATTTTCAAACCCCATACCAGCAAAACCAGAAAACTAAAGCAGAACACGATACTATAAAGAAACTCCCAGAGGTAAAAGATCCAGAGCAAAAATTGAAAAAAAAGAGTCAACCGTTTAAACAGCAAATCAGCTTCAGCACAAGTGAAAAGCAGCGTCATCATTTGGTACATTTAAATAAATCAAGGGTGAGTTACACTTTCTTGTTTGTAAATTTATTTTGTAAACCAAGTCGAACTTAATTATATATTAAAGATCATCTCCAATACATATTCTGACTTTTAGGAAAATTATAAAAAAAAAACAAAATGGATTGTTTTATATGCAAACAACACTGCTCTTCCTTAAAAAATATATCTAACCATTTCAAATTGGTTCATAAATTGGATGGAATAGGTGTTTATCGGTGTGCTTTTAATGAATGCATGGCATTTACTTCCACGTTTTCAAACTTTTCACGTCACTGCAAAACGCACATAAAAGACGGGCTAACATTATTTTCGTCAAGCTCAAATATTGATGCGAGTTCTTTTTTGCCAACTTGTTTGCAAGGTTCTTCGAAATCGTTTTCTCCTCCGGCTTCATCTTCGGTGGCAGATTTGCCTTCATGTTCTCTTGACACTAATCATTCTTATGCTAAAAATGATCTTCCTTGTATTGACAATGATATTGATATTAATAATATTGGAATTGATTTTGCTTTAAAATTGTACAGCATGGACAATTTATCACGTAAAGATGCGGCTAAAATTATTACAATGGTCAAAGAATCCATACATGAACCCATTTTAAGACTTTTCAAATTATTTAACATTAAAACCGAAAACTCGGTCGAAGATCGCTTACGTTATTCAGCATTAATTTCGGCAGTGGAAAATCCCTTCGATTCATGTTGCACTGATCACCAACTAATACATTGGCTAACAGAAAATGATTATTTTTGCGTTGCGAATGAATTCACAATTAATGAAGAGTTAAAAAATGTGTATCGAAAGGGAATTAATTGCCACGAAGAACACATAACGACAGGAGTGCTTCTACCGCTCGAGTTTCAGTTCAGAAAAACTTTCGAAAAAAATGATCTTTTAAGTAAAACAATTGATGAAATGAACCAAATTTCAAATGATAGAAACAATTTTTCCCATTACATCAAGGGAAAGGCATGGCAGGAAAAACGCAATTTATTCTCTGCTCATGAAATTGTAATACCGTACTTTATATACATGGATGATGCAGAAATAAATAATCCATTAGGTTCTCACGCTGATCCCATATCTTTTATTTATTATTCATTTCCCGTTGTTCCGAATAGATCCGATATATTTTTAGCTGCTCTTTTTAAAGCTCAGGACTATAAGTTGTATGGAAATAAAAAATGTCTTCACTCACTTATAGAAAAAATTAAATTTTTGGAAGAAACTGGTATTGAAATATTGACGTCTAAAGGAATAAAAAAGGTTCACTTTGTTTTGGGTTTATTAATTGGGGATAATTTAGGCTTGAATGCAATGCTAGGTTTTTCTTCGTGCTCTAGTACTTATTTTTGCCGGATTTGCAAGCTTCCAAAAAAAGAAACTTCTACAGCACCATGTGAAATTGAAAATATGTTACGTAATAAGCAAAACTATTTAGAAGATGTGGCAATAAATGATTACAAACAAACTGGCATACATCACGATTCAGTTTTCAATTCTATAACGTCATTTAACGTAACTTCTAACTATGCAGTTGATGTAATGCATGATATATTTGAGGGTGTTTGTCATTACAACATTTGTCACATCATTCGATATATTCTTGACATGAAGTTTTTTTTAAATTTAGAAGCTTTCAATGATAGAGTTAATTCATTTAACTATGGAGAAATTGAGATCGGAAATATTTCATTAAAACCAATTACGAATGATAATTTAAAAAATATGCATTTAAAAAAAACGGCGCGTGAAATGATGGCTTTTGTATATCATTTTCCTCTGATGGTAGCCGATCGCATACCTGAAAACGACGAGGTTTGGGCTTTCTTTTTGAATTTTCTAGAAATCATTGAAATTCTTCTGGATTTCAATATTTCTAATGATATAATTGAACACCTTAGAGAACTCATACGACAGCATCACCTTGATTATGTGAGATTGTTTAACGATACTTTAAAGCCCAAGCATCATTTTATGGTTCATTACCCCTTGGTAATTCAAATGTCAGGCGTGCCTCGTAATTTTTGGTGCTTTCAGTATGAAGCTAAGCATAAAGAGTTTAAAAAATATGCCCGAATTACAAACAGCCGGCGAAATATTCCACTTACGTTATCATTTAAATTTCAATTCAAATTCGCTCAATCGCTCTTAGACGAGAGAACTCCTGAAACAGTATCGTTAGCTAATAACCATATCGTTAATACATGCCAATTCGACTTGATAAATAATTACAAATTACAACAGGGATTTTTTTCAAATTTCGCTACTTATACTCAATGTATTTATTACGGAAAACTTTTCAAAAAGGGGTACTTCATAACACAATTACTAGATAATACATGCGAAAATACATTTGTATTTCGAATTGAAGAGGTAGTTAAATTTTCTGAGGAACCACTTCCGTTTTTGGTGTGTCAGCGGATAAAAATAAATTCGTTTCGAAAACATTACGCTGCAATCGAAATAGGTAATGCAACTACACCAATTCAATACATATCGTATCATTTACAGCGAATCGACCATTGTAAAAGCCCTCCAATGAATTTTTACAAAATATCCCGTGGTTTGCTGATGATAAGGCCAAAAATAATCTATTGATATTTATTTTCTGTATAAGAATGAAGATGTCGTCACCAAAGAAAAATTATGATACGTAAAACCCGCTTAAGAGAAAAACCCGCTTGCCTGAAACACTTGTTCATCCCCAAGAATTTTCTGGCCAATTTCCCTTAAAACACTTCGCTTAAGTGAAACTCGCTTAAGCGAAAAATCCGGATAACTTACTTAATTTTTAATATTTTTCATTGAAAAAAACTCTTGTGAAAAAAAAATTGAATCGGAACAGAACAAAAATTTGCTGGTTTTCGTTTTTAAATAAATTATTTTTGTGTTATTAAATCGTTATTTTATTTAACTTCTTTCAAGGCGAGTCCAAAAGATAAAAACAATATTGTTTCAAGCATTAAATCTCCGCTAAATGGAATTTTTAAATCCGCTTAAGTGAACATTTTTTTTCACTTATCCAAACTCCGCTTAAGTGAAATTTTTCTTCACTTAAGCGGGGTTCGTTTAAGTGAGAAACCCGCTTAATTGAAATAAAGATTCTCTTAAGCGGGTTTTACTGTACTACATTAGAGCCACATTCATCAGCGACCATGGAGGAGAAAACGATATCACCTCTTCAAAATAGAGAACCACCAGTTATAACTATTTCATCAAGTGAAGTACTGCCATCGCTTATTGCATATACGTTGGTAGAGGAAAGCGACAAAATACTGAGCTCTGACGTATCATTTGAAAAGCCTGTTTCTGAAGATCACAGTGGAAAAATTCTGCCAGGAAACGATTTTCCAAAAGTCAAGAAAGTTGCAGAAAACGTTTCGTTTACAGAATTAATAAATTCTTATTGTTTGGATTGTGACAATGAAACCGAAGCTCTACAAAATCTTTTGAATTCGTGGAAGATTCCGATTCAGCATCACCAATATTTTATTGGTAAATTTAAAATTTTGTTTTTTTTTTCTATATTTTGAGATTAACCCAAAAGTTGTTTTTACAGATGAAAATCTTTTTGTGCCCGTGTTGAAAGTTGCAGATCCGTTTTTCATGAAAAGATTCTTGAACACATTAAATATAACAACTGCAAGTAGAATCGTTTTCTTCGATATGTGGCAACAATGGAAAATTCGTCTTTCTTCTGCTATTTCATACGAAACACTAGCAGATGATTTTTCAGCATCTCAAAATACGTCGACACCAACAACTTCACATTCTTCTCCCATTCCATCGAATGGCAGTAAAAAATTGGTGGATATTTTGAATTGCAATGATGGAGAAACAATTAAAAATTATTACAAGAACAATAAAAACATTGACAACAAAGTAGTACGCAGCCTGCTTGTGAACTTGATTGTGAATTACTCAATCACAAATAACACAAATTTTACTACAAAGGACTTGATACAGCTTGCTGAAGAAATACATACTACTTTCAATGAAGATCCAGTAAGTAATTATGTAGCATATCATTTGTCAATGTATGCTTTTATTTTTCTTTTATGCACATAGCTTGATTATTTTTACCTCAAGAAAGGTGCGAAAAATGCAAAAGGCACACTTGCAAACAAATTTCACAATGTTCGTGGAAAATATCGCTATATAAATCAGGTGTGTTTGTCAGATTCTATAAAAAAGATAAAATTCGACGCAGAAAATTCAGCAGATGCAGAGAAGCTCTGTACTAAAATGAGACATGATTTTCTTACAATGAACGCACAAGAAAAGGAAAACGCATGGGAGAACACATTTAATATTCGGCAAACAGATCTTAAAAATGCGAACCGTAAATTAATCACTTGGAATGAGTTTTACGAAAAATGGCACTTCATAAGCTTTTCAAACGGCTTTGAATACGTAAGCAAAAAACAAACAAAGTAAATTTTATTTGAGTAGGCATTTCTTTAAACTATTTTTCCCTTTCTAGTCGTTTTCATATATGTATATAAAAATAATATAAATAACACAATTTACCTTAAGAAATAATTTGCATAAAGAACATAACACAACATAAAAACAAATAGAGAATGATTGCAAATTAAAAAAAAATATATCAATTTTCAAAAACTGATATTGTTCTTGAGATGAAATTTATTTTTGAAAAATCTCACACCAAATACTTATCTCGACTGAAAAGGTAAAGTATCTTAAGTCGACTTAAGATATTTCGCGTTTTTTTATTTATCCTCAGTGCCATTCTATAGGGCTAGAGTTCTGTCTTATCGGCATCTTTCTATCTCACTCCTTTGCTTTTTTATGGGGAAAAACAGTTTCATCTTATGTTCAAAAAGCACATCTCTACACGCGGTAAATATCTTAAGTCCACATAAGATTGTTTGTTCTGCTTAATTTTAAAACCTAAAATAGACTTAAGATTATATTGACTTGAGACTTTTTTATTATTGTGAAATCATAAATCATATTAAGTTGACTTAAGATATTTTCGCGCGTGCAAACAGAAACAAAATTGATTCTTAAGTCGACATAAGATAAAATACTTAAAAAAAATTCCGAAAAAGTGTGAAAACGCAAATCATCTTATTTGAACATAAAATGATTTTTTAAATTTAAAACTGAAATTTGTCTCTCCTTAGTAGTCATAGGATATTTTAGCGTTTGCAAAGCTAACAAAATGCCCGTTATAACAAGGACATAAGATATTTTTAAGCATAGTTTGGTTCTGGATTTCCTTTTTTGCGAACGTTTATAGTGGATGAGTTGATAATTCAGTTCTTTTTTCATTTAGTGTTTCAGGCAGTGTTGTTTCATACACTATTGAAAAATAATTACAAATGAAACTCATACATACAACCAAAAATAGGTCAAATGCAAGACTGCATCGCACGAACTTACTCTTATGTAAAAGAGCTTTGGAATTTAAAATACATTTTATAAATATAAAACATAGATATAATGAGATCAAAATGTTCAAATGTATGAAATTGCCGTCTTTAGCCAGAAAACTTCGAATTTAATATGCAAATAAAGCTCATAAAGAAATTTCTCAAAACATTTTCAAGAGTATAATTTGGGATACCATTTTCAATTAAATAATTACATGTCAATTCTAAAAAAAATAGCGCAAAGTTTTAAACAGCCTATTATTAAGGTCTATGTATGATACTTATAAACAACTTCCTAACTTTAATATGCTTACTAACTCATTCATAATTTTGAACATTTTCTAACTAGTATCGTCAATTTTCTTAATAAATTACTTCTGAACACACATAAATCAATAATTACAGTTCGTGCAAAAAACTAAGTAAACAGACCTCTGGTGGCGTTTCTAAAAGCACGATACTTTTACGATGCTTTTAACTTTAATGAAAGTGTTGAGAAAGTATGATGCTAAATTCGAATAAAATTTGCAAAATCGTTGATTTAAAAAGGCTTTAACATCGTACTAGTTAGAATTTTGAGCCATTGATTTTAGGAAATAATTTAAAAAAAATAATCATATTTTTGCGAATATTTGTATATGCAATACTATTTTAAACTTCGGAGCTCCTGCTAAGAAAATTAGTTTAAATCGTTACAGCCGTTAATGAGAAAGACGAAAATACAAACGAAAACAAAAACGGTGTCTTAACCAAAATATAGTTCATGACCATAGATAATAGCTCACTTATTTTTTATTTTATTAAAATCGTTAGAACCGTTTTCGAGATAAATAAGATCTTACATTACGGGTGTGGTACCGTTAGTTTTGGAGGTAGAACCAATTTTCAATTTCTGCTCTAGTTATCACCAATGAATTGTAATTTGGTTTATTTCCTTTTTATTAATTTTAAGTTTGCATTGACTTTAAAAACAAAGTTAAATAAAACTAAACTGTTTCTCTTTGTAATTTTTTTTTTTTTTTTCAAGAAAATCAAGCGTTTGTTTTTTTCTTTATAACTAAATCTCAATAGAACACATGTGATTTTTTCATATTAAATATCATCTTAAATCTCTTTTTTTCCACTTTTACACACGCAACTCATCTTAAATAGACATAAGAATTGAAAAAGGCCTTCGAAAACGCAAGGCAAAATATCTTATCTCAACTTAAGATTTTGGAAATTAATATAATATTCAATTTAAGGAAAAGCCAAACTATCTTAAGTCATATTTTTCCTTATAACAGCCGAAATATTAAAAATATCTTTTTGAAATTAATTTCAAAAAAAGATCATAAAATTTTACATATAAATGCTTAGTTGAATAAAGTATACATTTGAAAGATTTTTTGGGAGGCAGCATTGAAGTGTTTTTTGCACTGAAAAATCATCAAAATTGACTTAAGTCGACTAAAGATATTTCGCGTTTTTCTGTTGATCCTCAGTTCCATTCTAATAGGCTACAGTTCTGTGTTATCGGCATCCTTTGCTTTTTTTTATAGACAAAAACAATTTCATCTAATGTTCAAAAGATGCATCTCTACACGAGGTAAAATATCTTAAGTCCACATAAGATTGTGTGTTCTGCTTAATTTTAATACCTAAAATAGACTTAAGATTATATTGGCTTAAGACTTTTCTATTCGTTAATCATAGTTGACTTAAGATATTTTCGCAAACAGAAACAAAAGTAATCCTTAAGTCGACATAAGATAAAATACTTAAAAAAATTGCGAAATACTTAAAAAAATCTTATGTGAACATAAAATGATTTTTTTAATGGTGCCGTGACTTAAGGCCAAATTAAAAAAAATGGGCTTCTGTCGCTTTTGTAAAGTGACATAAGGCCAAATTTTTTAATTTGGCCTTATGTCACTTGGCCTTAAATCACGGCACCGTTGGAGGTTATCTGGTGTTTAATTTAATAAATAAATTTTAAAAGGGACAGACTTACAGATCCGTGGTTTCCGAATGCAAATAAGACTATTTCATTAGTTCTCGATGTTTTTTTTTTTAACTTCTTCAGGAAATTTCGCTTTTATTTTATTTAACATTTATGTACATATGTTAATTATTTATATAAAACATTTATCATTTCATTAACATTGAACATTTAAAATTAAAAATCCTATTATTAAGGTATAATAGTATGATGCTACTTACAAATTGCAAAATTTAAAGTAGTTTACTTACTCGTTCTTAATTTTAAACATTTTCTAACTAGTATCGTACTAAAGCAATTTTCTTAATAATTTGCTTCTGAACACAATTAAAAATTACGGTTGGTGCACTAAATAAACAGACATTTTTGTAGTTTGTAAATAGCATGATACTAAAAACATTAAATAGGTACCTATTTGATTATTGATAGGTTGTCAATTATCAATTGATATTTGGTTAATATTGAAATTTGGTAGATACTTTTAAAAGCAATTTTATTTAAGAAACTATCAACTATCTGACAATATTAGTCAATTTTCTTTCTGCTCACAATGGTAAGCATCATTATCAATGACCAAAACTTTTTTTCATTGGGTAATTAAATGTCTAATTTTAATTTGTATAATTGATAACCATAATAGGGGTGTTAATAACCCAATTAAAAAAAGTTTTGGTCATTGATAATGATGCTTACCATTGTGAACAGAAAGAAAATTGACTAATATTGTCAGATAGTTTCTTAAATAAAATTGCGTTTAAAAGTACCAAATTTCATTATTAATCAAATCAATTGATAATTGACAACCATAATAGGGGTGATAAGCTTCTCAGTAACTTATGAATTAGAAAATATTAATTCAGAACCTACTAAGTGACTTATGAATTAAAAAACATTTAAGTCATGACAAATTAAATGACTTATAAATTAAGAAAAAAATAATTCGCAACCTACTAAGTGACTTATGAATTAAAAAAATTTAAGTCATGATCTGTAGATGACTTGTGAATTAAAAAAAATTAAATTCATAAGCTAGTTGGTAAATTTCAAATGTTTGAGCTTGTTTTGACTACATTATTATTAAATTATTAACGAAAGCTAATTTCAAGCTTTTGTGTGTCATAAAATTATCATGCTGGCTTATGAGTTTTCCCATTAATATATTTTTAATCAGAATTCAAATATTAGCTTATGAATATATTTTTTTGAATTCATAAGTCACTTAGCAGGTTGTGATTTTTTTTTTTAATTCATAAGTCACTAACTTGATCATGACTAATTTTTACTTGCGACTTATAGGTACTATAAGGCAAGTTATGTATTCATAAAAAAATCGAATCAAATTTGACATTACGATCTGTTCGACTGCAGCCTAAACGGCTAGGTCGATTTTTTTAAACTTGGTAGGTATCACTTTTAATGTTTCCCCCCACACGTTTTTTCTTTTTTTTTAAGACCAAAAATAACGGTACCTGTCATACGATTTTTTTTTTAATTTTATAAATATTTTTTTTTCTCAGAAACTTAAAAAGTGAAGATACAACAAAAATCATTTAGATAAAGCTACTAGTAACTTAGTAACTTATGAATTGAAAAAGATTAATTCACAACCTACTAAGTGACTTATGAATTAAAAAAATTTAAGTCATGAGCAAGTAAGTGACTTATGAATTAAAAAAAAAATAATTCAGAACGTACTAAGTGACTTATGAATTAAAAAAAAATTAAGTCATGTGCAAGTTAGTGACTTGTGAATTAAAAAAAATTTAATTCATAAGCTAGTTGGTAGATTGGAAATGTCTAAGCTTGTTTTGACTCAAATTTTTTTTAATTATTAACGAAAGTAGAGCTCATGCTTTTGTGTGCCGTAAAATTATCATGCTAGCTTATAAATTTTCCAATTAATAATTTTTTAATCAAAATTCATCCATTAGTATATGAATTGAATTTTTTTTAATTCATAAGTCACTAGCTTGCTCATGAATTGAATTTTTTTAATTCATAAGTCACTTAGTAGCTTATGAATTAATTTTTTTTTTAAATCATAAGTCACTAACTAACTTAGGAATTATTTTTTTTTAATTCACAAGTCATCTACAGACTTCTGACTTATGGATTTTTTAATTCAAAAATTTGCAACGCTATGTACAACCGAATTTTATAATTTTTGTATGCTAAGGCTTTTCAACAATTTAAATTTGTGTATTAAAATTTTCAAAAATATTTTTTTTTTTGATTTCTTAAAAAGCTTCAAAATTTGTTTTTCAAAACTCGATATTTTGAAAACCCCATACTAGATTTTTTTAAACTTCATAAATGAAAGTTTTTTAATATAGTCTACAAGAACTGAAAACAATTTTTTTTATTTTACCTAAAAAACAGGTCCCACCATACAAATTTAAAAAAATTTAAAAATGATTTTCAAAAATCGTATTTTTTCTCGAAAACGGCGCCTAGAATTTTGATAAATTGTGTTCTTTCAATAAATTCTTTTGATCTTTAATTTGATAAAAACATTTTGAAATTAAGATATTACAGCTTGTACCTACCATAGAACCATTTTTTCAAATTTTGAATTACTCATTATGGACATAACGTATTTTAATGACATTTTTAATAAAGATGTTTCTCAAAAATTAAAAAAACATAGCATTTCGAAACTTTTGGAAAAAAAGAAATTTTTTTTTGAAAAATTCGATATCTCAAAATCGGCTTACCTAATTTGTTTTTTTGATTTATTTTTCATTCGTAGAATAATAAAAATTTGAATTGACGCACCAAAATTATTAATTAAAAAAACTTTAAAAATTTTGTATATAAAAGCTAGTTTTTTCGAAATTCAAATTTTCAAATTTTTGCATAAATTCATATTTGCATAGCATTCTGTTTTTATCTCTTACCACCAAAATAATTTAAGAAATAAATTTGATCCTTATTAACCGTTCTCTTTAATAACATACATTCGTTTTTAGAAATCCTAGTCTATTACATAGGAGCAAGTTCGAACGACCAGTCGTTCATTTTATTTTGAATTTTTTTTAATTCATAACATAAGTCACATACATAAAAGGTTGCGAATTATTTTTTTTAGTTCATAAGTCACTTGGTCATGACTTATTTTTTTTTTAATTCATAAGTCGCTTAGTAGGTTCTTAATTAATAATTTTTAATTCATAAGTCACTAAGAAGGTGATGATATAATTTTTTTTTTAATTCATAAGTCACCAACTGACTTCTGATTGAAATATAATTCATTAGTCAGTTACTAGCTTATAAATTAAAGCCGAGCTTAAGCTAACAAGTGTCTTAAGCTTTTGCAACCATTTTTCGCTATGGCTTATGAAATAAAGCTAAATTTTGGTTATTTAACGTCACGCATAAAGCATATTTCTTTAGTTATGTACTCGTAAAAAGTAGTTTTTATTTCTTTATGTATGGAAACGATTAAAAAAACATAAAATGTATGCTTAATTTTTTTTTGTAGATTGAATCAGATTTTAACAAAATGTTTGGGAACAAGGACACTATTCTGGATAGTACCAAGATGACTGAGTTTTGCAATATGATGCTCAAAAACGTTTTCCCGGAACTGATTGCAAACACCGAGATACGGAGTAAATTACAGGATTTCAACTTAAAGTGCATGTCCGATCCCCATACGAGCACTATTTCTAAAAGTTTGTAATAAAAAAAAAAAACATGAATAAATTATTATCTATAACTTATCAAAAATGACATGTATTATATCGTCGTCTTTCTATGAAAACTCCATAAGGCCATGTTTTGTTTTTTGAGACATTTGCATTTAAACTTGGAAATTAATATACGAAAATCAAAAAATTATCAGAATAGCACGATCTTGAGCTTCAATTGAAGAATGGACTTGGCGTAGCCATTGTGCAATAAAATAGATAAGAATTAAGTCAATTTTTTTGTAAATAGACTTAAGGAGTTTTCATAAAACGACGACGATATATAATTTCTTTTCTTTTTATGTAGTTAGAAATTATTATCTAAATGCCAATTAAGCCTTACTATCATAAACACCTTATTTTTATTTTAGATTCTAGAGTCGCCATGGTTTTTACGCACTTGCATTATCTCTTGCCACCAAGCGGCAGGGAAAGCAAAAAGCGTTTCACGGTTGCAGATAGCCAAGAAGCATCAATAAGAGTTTTCAGTCTACAGCAAGACTACAAAGAACATCAAAATGCATTGGCTGCCTCAACCCTGCAATCCCAACCACCAGTAATAACAATAGTTGGCTCGATAGAAAAAGTTGAAGAAATCCATGTTGATTTTGACAACTGCCACTTTAAGTTATTCACATTCGAGCGCGCAATTGATGTATGCCTGAAAACATTCTTCTCGTTAAATATTGCATACCCAAAGCAATGCGAAAGCTTCTGGGAATTTATAGACCTATACTTCTACCAAATCAACAAAGCCGGAACAAACTCAAAAGTTCGTTCATTATTGAAATTCCTGAAGTCCAAATCAGCCCAAAATGATGATATGCAAGCAAACACTCCGTAAAAGATTTTATATATTTTTATTATAAATCTTCCATTAAAATATCTTACCATCGGTATTTAGTAGATATGATAATGCTTTAAAAATGTATAATGTTATATATTTTTATTTGATTTCAAAAAAACTGGTAATTTATGTTTTAGTTTTTAAGTATACATTTTAGTATTTTAAAAGCTTGCAATTATGAAAGCATTTATTAATAAGACTGTTAGGTTTAACATCAATAAAAACTAATATTTTATAATAATTTTTACGCTTCATTTTTTATTTTTATAAAGGTCAATTGCTTCGATTTTGTTTCTTCCTTGGGTGGATTTCTTTTCTTTTCGTTTTCTATAGATTTGGGTGCCAGTAAGACTTAAGATGGTAAGTATAAAAGCTATAAAATAATTGAATTAAGCATTAATTAATTCTTTAATGAGCAATTTCTCCCATACAGATACAGATGCATTTGACCAAGTGAAATACAATTTCTGATAGATACTACCATTCGTCTGGCAGTTGATACCAGAAAATGTTCATATTTTCGCAACTTTTTTCTGGCATCTACTAATAGGATAATGGTAGTTTTTACTGGGAATAGTGTTTTTCTGGTACAATGTATCTTTTACTCTGGTAGTATCTACCGGGAATTTTATTCTTCCCGATAAATACTATCACTCTGCTGGTACCTACTACCAGTACAAATATCGTTTATTCTGGTTGAATGTACCAGAGTGCTGGTAACATACACCAGGGTTGCCGATATTTTCACTGGTTGTAGGTACCAGGAGAGTAGTAGTATTAAGCAGGAATTTTTTTTCCTGCTTAATACTACCACTCTCCTGGTACCTACTACCAGTAAAACAATCGTCAATCCTGGTATATTAAACCAGAATTCTGGTACATTTAACCAGGAAAAAAAATATTCCTGGTAAGTATTACCACTTTCCTGGTTCCTGCTACCAGTAAAAACATAAAAAATCCTGGTATATTCTACCAGAATCCTGGTACATTTAACCAGGAAAAAAAAAAATATTCCTGGTAAATACTACCACTTTCCTGGTTCCTGCTACCAGTAAGAACATAAAAAATCCTGGTATATTCTACCAGAATCCTGGTACATTTAACCAGGAAAAAAAGTATTCCTGGTAAATACTACCACTTTCCTGGTTCCTGCTACCAGTAAAAACATAAAAAATCCTGGTATATTCTACCAGAATCCTGGTACATTTAACCAGGAAAAAAAATATTCCTGGTAAATACTACCACTTTCCTGGTTCCTGCTACCAGTAAAAACGTAAAAAATCCTGGTATATTCTACCAGAATCCTGGTACATTTAACCAGGAAAAAAAATATTCCTGGTAAATACTACCACTTTCCTGGTTCCTGCTACCAGTAAAAACATAAAAAATCCTGGTATATTCTACCAGAATCCTGGTACATTGAACCAGGAAAAAAAATATTCCTGGTAAATACTACCACTTTCCTGGTTCCTGCTACCAGTAAAAACGTAAAAAATCCTGGTATATTCTACCAGAATCCTGGTACATTTAACCAGGAAAAAAAATATTCCTGGTAAATACTACCACTTTCCTGGTTCCTGCTACCAGTAAAAACATAAAAAATCCTGGTATATTCTACCAGAATCCTGGTACATTTAACCAGGAAAAAAAGTATTCCTGGTAAATACTACCACTTTCCTGGTTCCTGCTACCAGTAAAAACATAAAAAATCCTGGTATATTCTACCAGAATCCTGGTACATTTAACCAGGAAAAAAAAATATTCCTGGTAAATACTACCACTTTCCTGGTTCCTGCTACCAGTAACAACGAAAAAAATCCTGGTATATTCTACCAGAATCCTGGTACATTTAACCAGGAAAAAAAATATTCCTGGTAAGTATTACCACTTTCCTGGTTCCTGCTACCAGTAAAAACATCGAAAATCCTGGCATATTCTACCAGAATCCTGGTACATTTTACCGGAATCCTGGTAGATTTTACCAGGAAAAATGTATTATCGCTGGTAAATATGACCATTCTCCTGGTAGCAGGAACCAGAAAAAAACTAAACATTTCTGGTAATTGCTACCATTTTCCTGGTAACAGGTACCAGGACACAATTTATATTTTCATGGTAGATTGGACCAGGAGGGAGATACATACTACCAGGATTTCTGATTTAATTATTTCGGAGGGGAAATTTTTATTCCTTGTATTGGCTACCAGGATGTCTGGTATATTGTACCAGATGTCTTGACGGAATCTAGTTATCCGGTAATCTGGTAGAATAATACAGGAAATTTGATAACAGTGACCAGGAAATTTCTTTGAGTGTAAATTCTTACCCACTATCAGCGAACAGATCGAATACGCCCTTTCTAAGGTTAGTAGATGGACTAGAAAGTGCGGCCTGATGGTTAACCCGTCAAAAACAGAATTAGTCCTCTTCACAAATAAAAGGAAAATACCAAACTCCAGAATACCCTCAATTGAAGGCACCCCGCTGAAGATTTCAGATCATGCAAAGTATCTTGGTGTGATTCTAGATAGGAAATTAAACTGGAGTGATAGCATCATTATAGATTATACAACACCCGAGCTTGACTTTTATAAACCATTCCAAACTGCCTTTTCAAGCAGAGAGGAATGGCTGAACAACCAACCCTACACCAGTGAATCAGAAATAGCAATCTATACTGATGGCTCCAAAATGAACACTGGTGTTGGTGCAGGCTTTTTCTCAGAACCTCTTGAGCTAAACAACTCACTTAGGCTCCCAGATCATAGCAGGGTCTTCCAAGCGGAGGTCCTGGCAGTGACAACAGTTGCTAGACAGGTATCACCTTTTACATTGACAGCCAAGCGGCAATAAAAGCGATTTCTGCCACTGTGATAAAATCGAAGCTTGTCTCCTGCTGCCGTGAAGAGCTTAAGGTTCTTCGCACGCAGCGCAATATTAGACTCTGCTGGGTACCGGGACACAGCGGCATACCAGGTAATGAAAATGCCGATGAGTTGGCAAGACAGGGATCAGTGCTCGACGCTAGTCAAGCAGAGATGGTAAGCATCCCACTCTGCAACATTAAACAGAAAATTTCAGATATAATCCTAAGGAAATCCAATGAAAGGTGGAGTCTACTTGACACCTGTGATCCTACTAGGAAAATATGGCCCTGCTTTAACAAGCAAAGAACTGACAAAATTATACAACTTAGTAAGAAGTCCCTTCGCTCTCTTACGAGCATAATCACCGGACATAATTTATTGAAATACCATAAATTTAAAATGAAACTAAGTACAGATGACCTATGCAGAGGGTGTGGTGATGAAGAGGTACATGAAGACACATCACACTTTCTCTGTCATTGCCCGTCACTATGCCACCAGGGAAGGAAATGGCTTGGTAGCTACTTCTTTGACAATCTAGAAGATATTTCTAATATTTCAGGAATACACATATTGAACTTCGTCAATGCCTCAAAATGGCTTGACTGATTAATAGAATACATAGGTTTTATCAGAAAAGAGTGATTACACTCACGGGTAACACAATGGATCTACATTGATCTAAGTGTGACGATAGCAACATCAATTGTCAGCCTAACAATCTAACCTAACCTAGTTACTTATTTTTTATTCACATTCTTCAATATCTGTTGTTATTCGGGTTTCCGATAACAACAATATATTAGGTTTACAATTATTTACCAATAATTCAACATGGCTTTTGTTATTGAGAAGACTCTGCGCATTTAAACAATAGGAAATCGCCTTCCTCTTATTGGTGGGTTGGTACAAGTGTCTTTTTCTTTCTATTTTAAATTTGCGAAGATATACCTCACAACAATTATCCAAAGCATTATGATTCACATCGTTCAACGTTTATTCACCGTTGCCATAATTATCCGAAGATAGTTTTCCCGATACCAGAACATTAGGAGTGAATTCCAGTAAAATAAACCATCGGACCCGAAACGCAGTTCATTCGAAACCAGATTCTGAAATCTGTTCTGTTTCATGTTTATCATTATTCTACCGCTATTTCCATAAACAGTGCTCTAGGTCTAGTGAAATAGCCAGTTGCATTCCTCCCCTTAAACAATTCAACCGTAATACCCGTACTTCTAGGAATGCCCATCAGTTTACCCTTGAGCCCAACTTCGGACGTACTGTCAAATACAGAGATTCTTTTCTTATTCACACTACACGAATGTGGAATGCTTTACCCGGCTCAGTACTTCCTACTCATTTCAATGTGCAGATATTCAAAACCAATGTGCATCGGTATCTCCTTTCTAATCCTATCCCAATTTCCTAATTGAGCGCACTGTGTATTTAACATTATAAGGGTATTCATAACCCCTTGAGTGCGCGTATAATATAAAAAGAAAGGATTTTGTTATAAGGTTTGAAAGAACTTTTATCTGAAGTTCGTGTTTCTTAAGATAGATCCTGGCGGGAACGGCGAACAAAACCTCGACTGGAAAACTGTTTTTACATCACAATGTATGCATTTATAATTATGTACTACCTGAGATATGTTACCTCGATACCTTAGGAGTACCTTCAGTAAAAACTAACACGATACTGCTTCTATTTTCACCACAATTAAGTATTGTAATGTAAGTATTGATTGTCAAAATCTCCATCATTTTCGTTTGTAATAGTCCTTACTTACTTACTTTAGATGGCGCTCACAGTCCAGGGTAGACTAAGGCCTCAACCAACAAGCCCCTCCAGCTAGCTCGGTCCCTAGCTAGCTGCCTCCAGTTACGCACTTCAAGTTGGTTGAGGTCGCTCTCCACTTGTGCGCGCCACCTGAGGTGGGGTCTTCCTCTGCTGCGTAGACCATCAGGGGTGGATTCGAAGATTCGACGGGCTGGTGCGTCGGTGTCCATACGCTTCAAGTGTCCCAGCCATCTCAGCCGTTGTATTTTCAGCTTCTTGACTAGGTCAACGTCGCTATAAGGCCCGTACAATTCGTTGTTGAACCTTCTCCATCGATACAGACTGGACCGAAGATCAAACGAAGAACTTTTCTTTCAAAGCACCCAAGCAGATTTTTATCCGTTTTAGACAGTGTCCATGCTTCTGCCCCATACAGCAGGACCGAAATTTATTGTAATTGTCCTTATGGCACCTTAAATAACTAGATTTCCAACTCTATGCAGTTTCCACCTTGCCAGCTATTAATTGATGGTTTTCATAAGAATTCTGACATCGTGAATTGCTAAACTTTATTAAAATGGTCTTCTCAAATTTCTATATTGACCTTCACAACTGCATTTCCAAAATGTCTTGTTTTATTAACGATCATGCCTCAGTTAGATTAAATTTCTTTTCGAAAGTGTCAAATGCTAACAACACATCATAATAACGTCAGTTGACCCTTCGCAACCTAAATATGTTATAAATCGCAAGGCACGCAAATTCTGACTAAGCACCAAACACAATCGTTTCGTTAGGAACAATGACGAGAGGGAAAAATAAACGAACCATCAACATGCTAGGGCTAGCTAACAAGCCTAATGTATTTCAGTTGCGGAATTTAAAATTCCGCACCAACTCCTAGGTTGGCGGAGGCCAACCGCCTTTCAGTAAAGGCGGATTCTTTATGCGTAAATCGATTTGCATAATTTTTTTTTTGTTATTTAATATTTAATTTTTATTTTTTCGTAGAAAGGGATACCTACGAGTATAAGGATTATTTTTGCTTGAGCCTTCATCCGTTTTTAAACGTGCTGTTGAATCCAATTTGTTACACTTATTTAAAAAAAAAAAACAAGGGTGACGGTGCAAATCTTGTAAGTACTTGCACCTAGCGTGCGTGGTATGGGATATTTATGACAGCATTACGGATTTTCGCACATGCAAATATGTATATGGAACATTAATTTCAAACGGTGGCGGCGAAGAAGATTCGCTAAGGAGAAGGAAGTGAAGTTAGACAGGTTGGAAATTACATTAACATCATCACTAATTTTGCTTTGATGCATATCAAGAGTTAGGAATTTTTATTTTTGATAGGGTATTTCAAAATAATAACTTCAATAATATGAAAAGAGGTATATTTAAATGATATGTACGTACAATTAGGCCACACGAACTTGCTCTAATAGTTCAAGGCTACAAATCGAACGTAAAAAATATTTCTTAAAATTTTAAGAACAGTAAATACCAGTAAGAGTTTAATCCCATAGGCTTAGAGCCATGTATTTCTGCAGAAGGGCCTCGCATTGTCGACAGGTTGAAGTGAAGTAGAATGTCAATTCTAATTACTCTGAGTTTTAGCTCTACGAAGCTTGTGAAAACACGGTGGTAGAAAAAGTGCGTAGTGGACAATTGGCAAAGAAGAAAATCGGCCCTTTTCCAAGAAAGGGCTAGAATGAGCAAATGCTCCTATTCATGAAACTCAAGAATCTATCAAGGAGGAGTTTTATGGCTTCCTGGTCGAAGCTGATGGAACCTTTCTGGAGTACAATGTCAAATCTGTGCCTGGACTTTAACTAGAAAAGGTCTCCGGTGCAAGAAGGGCGAACGGAGGAGCTGTACCATGATATGGATGTAGTTCAAGAAATTAAAACACTTCAACTGCATTGGATCAGCAACATAGAGCAAAGGGATAAAAATGCCTCAGTCAAAATTGTCTCCAGCGATCATGCATGCTAGATCGATTGGTATAAATGAATAGAAGCAAAGACACATCGAAGAGGAGAGGAGAAATAAAGGTAACAAGTAGCACTTAAATACTACCAACTTCGCACTGGTCAGCTGGGGGCGGGTTTATACTTGGTGAAGAAATGTAGGAGTTCGTAAGATTCATTCAAAATGAATAAATCGAAATGAAATTAAATTATGGAGTTGATTGAAATTATGCAGTAGGCGCATAGGCGTATTTACTATAAATGAACGCAAGAAAATTTTAAGGTTAAATTTCCAAACCAGTACCAATGTTGTAATCAGAAATTGTTCCAAGCAAAAACTACTCGAACACTTTATACTTCGATTTTCTTTTAAATTCTTTCTTGTCGTGCCAACTCTTACCCTTAAAAATCATTGGTGCAAATTTCACATGCCTTCCACCGCTCAAAAATTTCAATACGCAGGAAAACAATTGCAAATCTACAATTAATTTCCCTGCTCGAAAAATTGAAAAAAAATAAAGAATAACAACTTCTACTTTGGAAAAAAAATAACACTTTAAAAAATAATAATAATAATAAAATAGCCTGCGGCGTTCAATAAGACAAAATTCGTGCACCATACTGATTTGGATGATGATGCATGGATTTGCCATTTTTTTTCCGGAAAAGTATGAATTTACGCAAATAAAGTTTAAAAATCGTTTTATTAAAGTAATTTTTTATATAACAAATTTCTTTTAAATTTTTCTAGAACGAAATTTGGGATGCTAATTTTAAGTGCTTAGTAATATAGATTTTAGGAAATAATTTCAAAAAAATAATCGTTCACATTTTTTCAATATATTGATTTTTCAAAAAATAAATTGAAATTTTTGTTCAAAAAACATTTTTTCGATTATTTTAATATACAATATTATTTTAAACTTAAGGGGGCTCCTTTTTTTTATATATGTATAATCTACACGCGCTCAAGGGATTATGATTACCCCTTTAAATGTTTAAGCACAGCGCGGGCGTGAAGTTAAGGAAGAGAAAGAAGGATAGGAAAGATGTGTGGCACGATGTTCTGAGACTGAAGGTTGTTGTCTCAGATATTTTATCTCCAGGGATGGCGGCTGAACTAAAGCGGAGAATGCCGTATCTTATTTCTATGTCGCTTATAATTCACATTATTTTATTCGTGTTCATCCTTGTTGGGCATACTAGTTTAACTCAATTACATGTTGTTAGTGTTATGCCTGAACAACATGTAATGAGTAAACCAGCAACAAACGACATAGACGACTTATGATCATGAGGTTTTAACACCTATTTTTTAACACCTATTTTTTATCGAAATCGTTAGAGCCGTTTTCGAGATAAATAAGATTATGCATTACGGGTGTAGGGTGGTACCGTTAGTTTTGGAGCTAAGAAAAAACTTTCAATTTCTCCTCTGGAGAATCACCGAAGACCCTTAACTACTGGGATTGAAGAACATAGGTCTAGTGGCTTAGGCTGTAGGGAGAGGCGCAGACATACAGACACACTGAAACATGTTTTTTTTTGAGTACTAAATTTTTCTTAAAATTTTTATAAAAAAAATTTATATGCAAATTGTTGATATTCAATAAAATACATTTTAAAACATAATTTAAAAATTTTATCGTGTATCCGTTTTCAAGATACTGAATTTTCAAAAAAAAAAATCTATTATTTTTTTTTTAAATGCAAAAACTATTTTTTTCGAGAAAAAATTAAGATCGTATTTTTTCAAATGCAAAGGAGCTCCTGCATAAAAATTTTGGTTGAAATCGTTAGAGCCGTTGATGAGAAATTCGAAAATCAAATACACCGTTCCATGACAGGTACCGTTAATAACATTTCCCCCAAATTTTTTTTTACCAAAATATAGTCCATATCCATAACATCACATCTATTTGTTTTTATCAAAATTGTTAGAGCCGTTTTCGAAATAAATAAGATTATATACTACGGGTGTATGGGGGTACCCTTATGTAGTTTTAAAGCTAAACAAAAATTTCAATTTCTGCTCTTGAGAATCACCGAAGACCTTCAAGTACCGAGTTTGAAGAAAATAGGTCTAGTAGCTTAGGCTCTAGATCGAAGTACAGACAGACGGAATTGTCGGACCCAGTTTATTCGTCTTTGTTATCATCGTAATGTCAACTTTGATCAAAATCTCCAGTTCGATTTTTTTTCCAAATGCAGAACTTGCCCTATAGTATCGCAAGTAAAAATTTCAAACATTGATTGTTCTGATTTGTTATCAATGTTCAATATTTATGTACCTTACCGTAGTCTGCGACCTAGAGATGGTAGTTTTCTATATGTTCCTTTCCACAACACAAATTATGCTAAACACAATCCAATAATCCTAAACACAATCCAATGGCGGTCAGCCATCAGACGAATAGGGGGAACAACATGTAGCATACGAAAACATGCACGTGCCGTAACTATTCGGGACTGGTGGAAGTGTGAGCCTCTCCCCGGCGGCCGCTAGAAACAAGCCTTTTAAAAAAGGTTTGGCTAATATGATCAGGCTGGTTCCTCAGGTTGGCGACAGGTTAATTCCCTGTCCCGTAAAACTAAAAGAATTGCGAGACCGACAACAAGCCTCGGAAACGGACTGATCTCACGACGACAACCCACGCAAAGAAAAAGGAAAAACGATTTACGAATTTTCTTATGGAACGTACGATCGCTCTATAGAGCTCGAGCTGCTCAGCAGCTAGCCGATGCCCTGTCAAAGTATAAAGCTGACATAACAGCTCTTCAAGAAATCAGATGGACAGGGAATGGTGTTTTACAGAAGAAAGAATATGACATATACTACAGCTGTCATACAAAACACCATGTGCTCGGGGTAGGCTTCCTAGTCAGCGAAAAAATGAAGTCTACTATCATCGGCTTTAACGCTATAAGTGAAAGGCTATGCACCCTTCGCGTGCGAGGCAAATTTACGAACATCAGCCTCATTAACGTTCACGGACCTACGGAGGAGGAGACTTACTACGAACAAGTCGAGAGGGCCCTCAATGCCTGTCCAAGGTATGATGTTAAAATCATCCTTGGGGATTTGAACGCAAAAATAGGTCGGGAGCCGGTATTCAGGCATTACGCAGGCACCCATAGTTTGCATGAGAACACTAATGACAATGGACTTCGAGTCTTAGAATTGGCAGCATCGAAAAACATGGTCGTTGCGAGTACCAGGTTCCCGCGTAAAGATATCTACAAAGCCACCTGGGTATCACCTGATGGAGTCACTCGTAACCAAATAGACCACGTGTTGATAGACCGTCGCCACTACTCGAACTTGATGACGGTACGAACGTACCGAGGTGCCAATATCGACTCGGATCACTATCTTGTTGGTATGGTTTTCCGAGGGCGGATTGCCTTGCGAAGACGCATTGCATCCGCCGATCAGGTTCGAATCAACACCACTGCCCTGCGCAATGAAAACAGCAGTAACACCTTTGGTAATGCGTTAGGACTCGCCCTAGAAACATCTGACTTAGGGAGAGTAAGTCCTGGAGCCACTATGCTGGCTTTTTTGTGCCAAAAAAAAAAGAACTAAAAGAATTGGTATATAAGTACTCTGCATACCCAAGGCAAAACAAAAGTAACTTAAAAGATAGGAAAACTAAGAGCAACACATAGAAAAGATTAGGAAAAGAGGTAGGTAAGAGAAACTGAATTGAAGTGAAGGGATTGTTGACTATGTGATCCCTCTGGAGGATACCCTCCCCTAGCAAAAGACACAATGCCATGGCTCGACTACCCCTTCCTCAATGTCTTTTAGTGTAGTCCCAAGTCTGCTTTCCTCTGTCTCTCACTTGTCACTTAGCAAATTCATCACAACCGATTATTTATTGTTTTTAATCTATTATTATTTTATTAAACAATTTATTCCTTTAAGAAAACACTTGTCAACAATAAAACCAGAATAAAAAGAAATGTATCGAAATTAATTTTTTAAATGTGTTATCATAAAAGTGAATAATATACAACATTAATATGTGAAGCCGAAGTACTGAAACAAAATATATTATACAAAAAAAAATTTATTACTCACGGTTTATTTTTTTTTCTTGGAGTCTGCTTGGCTGAAATTGGTGCACCACTTTCTGCTTCTCGGTCTCTCCTTACTCTTAATGATGTTTTTACTAGAAAATTAATTTTTTTTTGTATAATTTTTGTTTTTTTTTTCACTTTTCTAGGGCCACTTTTTTTCTTATTTTTCTAATTTAATTTTAAAACTTTTGATTCTTAATTCTTATTCTGTTTTTTTTTATACTTTTCAATAGATTTTTCTATTTATACTACTTTATATATATTATGTATATATTCTTCTTGTCTTGTTTTCGTTTCCTGGGACTAGCGCGTGGAAACTGAATTCTTTTGTTAAGAAAGCATGGGAATATGAAGCTGCGAGTCCACTCCACTGATAAGATGATTTTCTTTTTGGATTTCTTAGAAATCGGTGGAATTGAATTGGGTTGGACTTCGATTCTGTAAGTCTTATTTCGGTACGATAGTATATTCCTTTACGTACGATTTATGATGATCACTGATCAGTACAAGACAGGATCGACAAAGAGGTTATAAGACCTCGTGGTTGTCAAAAAAAAAAATGTTCAGTGTGGATGCCTTTGGGAAACGTAAAAGTGAAGATTCATATACTTAAGCCAAGTTAAGTTTAACCAGTATTTTGGATAAGGCTTCGTTCTCCAAAGGTCATCCGAGCTACGAAAGAGTTTGTTCGCTGTAAAAAAAAAGAAAAGTTCTGGTAATTTACAGGAAATAGACTTGTAATTATATTGCCTTTTCTTCTGGGTTTGACTGTCGCGTGAATATAAAATATATAAGCTGGTTTTATCTCAATAAAAGCTAACCATCCAAGCTTACTTAACCAGGGCTAACACTGTTCAAATTTCTAATAGGATAACCACAACGACACTATTTATGAAAATTTTATTTAATTTTTATAAAAAACTATTATTTAATGCCAGACTTAGAATTTTTACTTACAGCGAATATCAAGAGTCAAACCCGCTTAGTAAAAGATCAGGGTAAGAATGTGAAGAGCATATCCCCCTTTTACATATTCGACTTTCGAAATTTTCTTTTCGGTGATCAAATACCTAGTTCCAAAACTTCAAACTTCAGAGTGTACCCACATCCGTTTTCAGAACTCTTTTTTTTTTCGGTTAAATTTAAATTTACTAAAATTTGAAATTTTGTTGCCAATTATCTTCTAGTTTGAATCCGCTTAAAAAAAAATAATTTTACTACACATGCTACAAATGCAAGAAGTTTTCTTCCGAAACTCGAGTACAATTCCCATATCTAGGCAGGTGCTCTAAAAACCAACTTGAGTCTCTTGGACAGAATTCAAAAGACAGCTCTGATAGGCGACCGTTGTCTAACCTTTGTTCTAACATTTGTATCTCTCGAGCACCGCGCGCCCGGCGGCGCCACGCCGCAAAGTTTCATGAAGAGTGCTCAATTCAACCTAAGACCTGTACTTCTAGGAATATTCATCAGTTAACCCTTGAGCCTAATTTTGGACGTACTATCAAGTATAGAGATTCTTTTCTTAGCCGCACTGCACGAATGTGGATTGCTTTACCTGGCTCAATATTTCCCACTCATTGAAATGTGCAGACATTCAAAAGCAATGTTCATCGGTATCTTCTTTATAATCAATCCTGTCCTACTTTCCCAATTGCTCACAGTTGGTTTAACATTATAATGGTATTCATAACCCCTTGAGTACGCGTATAATATAAACGAAAAACGATTATGATTTATTGCATAAATAAAATTGAAGGCATAGAACAAAATTGTCGCTAAATTGTGGCTTTCTTAGTTTTTATAGCAATTATCGAATGCCTTTCTATAGTCAGTAAAGACAAAATCCACTTGATTTCTCCTTTTGAATGAATCAATATTATTTTCAACCAATTTCATAAGAAAAGTGACCGTAGGGCGCCGTTTTTGGAAATCCATGTTGATTTGAAACTATAACAAATTATAGCCTGAAACATTTTTGAAATTATCGATAATCTTGCAATAGGTCTTTACTTGCAAACTTCGTCTTTTATTCTACAAGAAAGGTTCAAATTCCAGTGATTTATGTTGAGTTTCACAGTGAGAGTTTAAGCTGAACTTTACTTGAAAGTACTGCTGAAGTATGTACATTGTAAATATTTTGTTACTTAAGTACCCGATACTTGGAACTTGCAAGGAAATACTTCAAAAATATTGGCAGTGAAGTACAAGTCCCGGTTCTGGTACTTGTACTTGAAATTCTACAACTCTGGTTAAAACCAATTAAAACCTTTAGAATCTTGGGTTTATATTAAGCACCCTGTATCTAGAAGAGGTACCAAGACGACTATCTGATTGTTCGACGTTGTTTTTCTATAAAACAGGATTAGAGTTTTATGGGGTGGAATGAAAAATAAGGAAGACGATGAAAGACAAGATTTTTTGACATAAGCATCATGTGTCATCTGTGCCATCATTTGTACATAAATGTGTATGAATAAGGTGAAACGCTGTTTCTTTATAATTTTACTTTTTTATTGACACCGCAAGCAAGGAACATCGAAATAGCATAGAATTGCTGGCTAGATAAGACGATGCCATCGATGATTGTGGCACAGAAGGATACAAATGTTGTTTGCATATGGCAATATACGAGCACTGAATGCGCAGTGGGTGGAATTGATTTGATACACAGATGTTGATGGATGTTGGGCTAAATGAATTGCAGAGTGCCGCCATAAACGAAGATGAATTCTGGCTTATATAATACGAGCATATAGAGAAGAGGACGACTACGACGACAACGAAATCGTCTTCTTCGTTGTTTGTGATTTTTTTTTTATATCACTTTTATCATCTCGAAGACTCGAGTTGTATGATTTAATTTTTGACGCATGAAATCAGAGTGTTCAGGGTGCTGAGTGATTATTTTGGTCGAGAGGGCTGAATATGAAACATGAGAAAAATGATTATTTTCTATGAACGGTTGAACATTTCAATAAGAAGGGATTTTTTTTATGGACAGATGGTCTATTATTTATTTTTTCTTGCAGGTGTGAACTTACTCATGTGGAATTTAATTTTAGAATTTAATCTTCTTTTAGGATTGGTACATCTGTATTATGAATTGAAGAGTATTATGGCATGATAAATATGAGTTTTTGAAGAAGTGGAGAAAAAACACGTATACGCCACAGTGCCCTGATAAGGAGAAGACTTTATTTTTGTCTTAGGAAAGTATCAAATCTTTGGTGTATCTAGCTTAGATTCCACTTTAAAATGCATATTTAAACAAAATAGTATAGTAACATCGTCAACTCTTTTCTTTTAACACTTCGTAATTCAAAATGTTCTTAAAGGCGATAAAGAGTCTATTCCAGATAAAGAAAAAAGTGTGAGTACCGGGACTCACGGTTAATATGTGTAAACCTTAAATTTCGTCCAAGTGCCGAATTCTCGTTATCGAACGTTCCCAATAAACAAACATAATAATGCAATAGTAATGTCAACATTTTTTTTTAATTGAAAACATTTTCTGTGCATTTTAGTAGAATTCTGTTTTTTTATATGAACTTTGACAGAACTTTGGATTGAAATCACAGAAATGCATAAAAACTCACAGAGACTCAAAGTAAAGGAACAAACTTTTTTATTTCAAAAGTTAAATACCTATTATGTATTAAAAAAGAACGGCATATCAGACTCCGCTACATTATGTAAGGATTTTTGGACAAATGTTTGAACAGGGATATTATATAATAAAACATTAAATTTGTCCACCTATATTCAAACAGAGATGTTATCTGGTAATAAATACTACAACTATTTGCTCCGAGCATCAAGGGATTCAAGGGGTTATGAAAACCCTTATAATATGAAACACAATTTAACATTTAGCAGTTTAACTAAAATAGGATAGAATTAAAAAGGAGATACCGATGTACATTGGTTTTGAATGTTTGCACATTATAATGAGTGGGAAATATTGAGCGGGGTAGAGCATTCCACATTCCTGTAGTGTGGCAAAAAAAGAATATCTGTACTTGATAGTACGTCCAAAATTGGGCTCAAGGGTACATCGATGAGCATTCCTAGAGGTTTATTTAAATTTTTTTAGTTTATTTCAATTCGTTAAATACTAACGTGAACAATAGTTTTACATATCATATATACATATCATATAAACTAACTAAATTATTCTAAGCTATTAAAGAAAAAAGTTTTAAGTTTAATTCATTTAAGGTTATCATTGAAAGATTCTATACAAAAGCTAAATTTATTAAATATTGAAATCAATTGATTGAGGGGGCTATTTGCATATTTTGATCTACTTAATATATGATACAATTGTTGCTGTAGTCTTATACTTGTACGACTAAATCTGAAATTTAACAGACTTAGAACTGATGGGGATAATATTGATGATATTCCAACAATAAAACAAATTTGCAAATACTCGTACCTTCTATAATTAGTGAGTGAAGGAAGGCTTATTAAAGCGAGTCTTTGAGAATAAGGAGGAAGTGTGTTTTCTTGTGACCACGGAAGAAAACGAAGGCAGAAATGCGAAAATCTTCTCTGAATTGCTTCAAGTCTTGTTATATGAATGAAGTAGTAGAACCTATGTTTGTTTAAAGTGAGTACCTGCCTATTATGGCTTAACCCCAAAGGAGGCCCACCTCCATAGGACTCAGGACCATTAACCCCAAACCAGCCGAAGCTGATTCAGTTGCAAAGCTGTGACATGTTGCAGACATGAACACACCTCTTGCTTGGAGGCGAGGTCTATCTAACACCTCTTGAATCCAGGCACGTCTGGAAACCATGTGTCTTCGCATTCGGAATAAACCAAGCCACCACGATACTCCCACTAGGGAGCCTACCTCATAGATAGTTTGAAGAAAGAGTGCACGTACACGACAGCTGCACCTCACTATCCGAAAATAAAATAGGAGAGCCAGAAGACGTACGCTATAGCTCTCAAACTTCAGGGCACTATCTCCAATGGTAACAGAATATAGCTTCCGGTCGAGCTTCGCAACCGTGAAGTTTCTCAGAGCCCCGGACATGCCTTAAACTACTACCGACTCGAACACTCCCACCTGCATGAAGTAGTAGAGTGACCATACTACACAACTATATTCAAGTATAGGTCTTACAAATGAACCAAAGAGAAGCTTAAGAACATAAGGGTCACGACAATCGCCACCGAATCTCTTTATGAATCCTAGGACCCTATTAGCTTTTTTAACTATGTAGTTTAAATGATCATTAAAAGTTAAGAATAAATCCTTAGTCAGAAAACACGGAGACTTTACTTAAAGGTTATACATACATCAAAAGTATAATAAAAAACAAAAGGAACTTTTTGCATGTAAAACTCATGGCTTTACACTTGTCAACATTTAAAAAAAGACGATTTTTATCATACCATTGCCTAAATATTAATAAGTCTTCTTGCAAAAGTAAACAGTCAGAAGTAGATGTAATACTTTTGAAAAGATTAATGTCATCAGCATAAATAAGGACGGACGAATTTTTTATGATCAAAACCAATTCATTTATAAATAAAATGAATAAAATTGGACCTAAATGGCTACCCTGAGGGACGCCAGAGTTGACAACAAATTCACTCGAATACTCATTACGAAAAACAACACTGTAATTTCTATTTTTTAAATACGATGAGATCCAATTTAAGAAATTGTTGTTAAAGCCTTGTTTGCTTAGCTTTAAAATTAATGTACGAGTATTATGACACAATTTGTCAAAGGCTTTACTAAAATCAGTAAAGTTACAATCGACTTGTCCGCGTTTTTCAAAAACATCTAAGCAAAAAGAAATTGAAAAAATTAGTAACAGTAGATCTTTTTTTGACGATGCTGATCATCACATAATTATAATTGAAGTACAGTGAAAGGAAAGAAAGCTACATACAATAGACTCAAACAGTTTCGTTATCACAGATAATTTAGCTATAGGTCGGTAGTTAATTATTTCATTTTTAGTACCTTTTTTATGCACCGGTATAATAAATGCACTTTTCCAGATATTAGGAAAAAGCGAACGTTTTAAGGACTCATTAAAGAGAACACATAACATATGACAAATAAGCAACAAATTTTTTTAATTTTAAGTGAGGGAAATTTACTCCAGAAGAAGAAAAATAAGACCTGTTGGCATGGTTTGTATCTTCGAGAGCTTCTTTGAAGAAGTCTGCAATTATGTTTACGATAACCTTAGGGTCATGATTGCTCATAGGTAGCCACTAGTTTTCCTTTTACAATTTACAAATTTTCAAAAGCTATATGGATTCGATTTAAGATTACAATCAATTTTAGAAATATAATTTTCATACAAAGAATTAGAATACTCTGTAAAAAGTTGTTTTAGGATTAAAAAAGTTTCACAATCTTCATCAGCTTTATACTTTACCCATGCTTTGTTTCTTTTATTTTTTAAGTTTTTAAGAGGTAAATCAAACATGGTGGTACATTGGAGTTTCTACGAGCTCTTTTAAGTTTATCAAAATTACACTTACTAAAATTAAATTCAAATTTGTTAATAGCGTTAGAATATGGAGAAGATATGTTTAAGTTAAGCGCAATATCTAATGCGGGATGATGTCAATCTTTGTCTATTAGCTTAACAGCGGAGGCAATTACTGCAGTTTCGCGCTCACGGTATCGGAGAAGAATACTAAACCTAGTGTTCTTCCTAAACGATTATTCACTCCGTTGAACCGGCTCAATCCACATAAAGACATACCATCAATTAACAAATGCTCAATGAGACTAGTCGCATTAACCGGAACGTAGAAGTTATCGTCATCAATTTTAACCAAATCCAGGTTTGGTAGGTTAAAGTCACCTACAATCAAAATTTCATCTTCAGGATCCAATAGGATATAGATACTTTCTACGCAGTCAATCTGTTTTTCATAAACGTCGTTATTACAACACAGAGGTATTTAAGCCGAGATAGTAAATACGAGTATTATCTTTGAATTGCTTGAGGGGAGGAATGCAGCTGGCTATTTCACTAGAAAACTGTTTATGAAAATAATAATAAAGATAGGCTTAAACATTGCGTCTCTGCTCGAGAGATACAAATTTTTCAGTTAGACAACTTACTGTCGCCTATCATTTTTAAAGCTCTCTTTTGAATTCTGTCCAAGAGACTCAAGTGAGTTATTCACCTGCACCTGCAATTATATGGAAGTTGTACTCGAGTCTCGGAAGAATAAAGGCTTTATAGATAACAGTTAGATTAGAAGAGGTAAAAAACGTCTTGCATTGGCGGAGAAAACCTAAACACTTAGTAGCGTTTTTGGCGACGTAAAATATGTGATCACTCCAGAAGTACAAGCATTAGTTTCTACACGGTTCTTGATTCCCCATTATACAATGCTGTCAAGATTAGAATTTAAAAAGCTAGTTATACGCTGCCATTGGAAGTCCACATCCGAAGGACAAGGATGTGAATCCAAGAACTAATATGAAAATCTGAGGGTACTGTCGTCAGCAAACCAATTTAGTGGATCCGAAATTTCAGACAAAAGATCATTTATGAATATAAGGAAGGCTGTCGGAGACAAAACGGAACCCTGGTACACCAGCGTTTATTTTATGGATATCATATTTGAAACCGTCCAATACTACTTGTATTTAGCGTTTCGAAAGATAATTTCTAATCCAACAAAAAAAACAAACGAAGAAGAAATTCATCGATACAAAGTGCATGCGTTTTCGATAAGAGAGCTTGATGCCAAACTCTATCAAATGCCTTTGAAATATCAAGTGCAATAATCGTACTTTCTCCAAAATGATGTTAAGATTTGTTCAACTCTTCGGTGAGATATACCATAAGAAGCTTTCACCCTCAAGATATTTCTTGAGCTGATAATTTATCAGCATTTCCATGACCTTAGAAGAAGGGACGTTAGTGCGATTGAACCATAGTTAGAGGGGGAGGAGGATTCGCCTTTCTTAGGGACAGGCTGGACAAATGTTTTCCATCCACTCGAAAAGAGACCAGTAGAGTAGAACAGATGGAAAAGTTACGCAATGGTTTTGCCAGCCTTGAAGAACACCTCCTCAAAATAATTGGGGCGAAACTATCCAGGCCAGTGGATTTGTTTATATTGAGATCTTTCAGTACTTTCACAACTGTACGAGTGCGAAAGAAGATTTGTCCCATAGAATCATTAACGCTCTCAATTACAGGAGGAATCATGGCACTCTCTGGTAGCGTCGAATTGACTTTACCTTTCGAGCTTACAACAGGAGTGTCATTGAAGACAACCGTTGGAACTGAGGATGTCGCAGTGTTTCGTACGTTTTTACAGGAGTTTTCTTTCGGTTTGATAGATTTTATCCTTTTCGGAATAAAATTTCTCATAACGTAAAGAATCAGACTTGAGATCTTATATCCACTAGAGTCTACATCACTATCGAGGAAGTAAAGTGACCAGTTAAATTTGCCGAAGAAAGCATTGAGATCGTTCCAGTTGGCTTTCTCGTATTGCCAAACGGTGCCCTCAGGAATTATTTCTCTAACTGGATTTTTTTCACATGAGAAATATGCAGATGTGACACAATGGTCTGATGTGCCTAGAGGCGATAAGACAATAATTATTGTGTATTGAAATCTATAAAGCATGCTTAACAAGTCACTGGATGGAGCGTTCACGCTATAAAAATCAAGCCAATAATGCACGAAATATGATACTGTAGTCTTACTCTTACTAAGAGCCTGATTACAAGATTCATTTTTTTGTTCTTTTGGTCTTTCGTTAGGGGTGTAAAAATGTAGCTTCACTTCTTCGCCTCATACTAAGGCCCCAGCTATAGCTTTCATTGAAATGCATTATTGAAACCAAATCCAAAGCCAGTTATAGCAATCATTGAAAAATTGGTTTCATTAAAAGATCCTTACAGTGATTGATAACAACCAATTCTAGGTATTTAAGGTTAGAGTAGATCATTGAAAGCAAAACTGACATTTAAGAATAGAAAGAGAATCGAGCACATTCAGTGGAACGATTATATTCCAAGTTAAAGAAACGAAAATCAGCTGTTCATTAAAATTGATTTCTATCAGTGAAATAATAAAAGTGAATTTAAAAGAATGTTTAAATCAGAATTTTGTATTTTTTCGACTACTACTACGACTGATTAGCTTCAATTTGGTACCAATAAAAGCCATTACAGTTTGTTTAATCGTCTTTAAAATATAAATGAAAATGTTCAATGATGTATTTCAATGATAGCTATAACCGGCCCCTTAATATGTCAAAAAGACTGAAAAAAAATCGTGTAATTTGGCTCTTTATGTCTTTTATCTGCTATAGACCGTGTTCAGACTGACCTAATTCCTCCGATTATTGTTTTGCCGTTTCTAATTGATTTCATTCCCATATTGTAATGGAAATTGTCAAAGTAAATATAACCGGAAAAAGCTAAAATTTGTAATTCATTGGCATCGTAGTCATCATCCAGTTTCAGTTAGAATATTTAATTCAAATTTGGCATTATGTAGTTTGACGGATAAGAGACAAATTAAATGTTGACGTATGGAGAATATTTCGTCGTAAATGTCAACCGATTGTCTTGAAAATGCATTTTCTGGAGCATAAAATACTCAATCACTAACGTGAATACGATTTGCTAAAAACATTGAATGAACCTGCGATTTGACACCAGTTGTTTCATCTTTTGTTTTTTTTTTTTTTTTGATACATTTTGTGAGAGGTGAAACCATATTGGGTGAATGGAAAGTACTAAAATCGAGATTTCAATCTACTCGTATTGACATCATAGGCGAACTCTTTTTGAGGCACCCCAAAGTTCGCAATGTGAACACGATGCAGTAGATTAGGTTAGGTTAAAGCGGCTGTCATATAAAGCATCTGACACACTTAGACCAATAGAGGTCCATTGTGATACCACGATCTAATAGGGAACAAAAAGGTTCCCTACTAGTTAAAACCATTTGGAGCTTCTGATGAACGAAGGAGACTTTTAATGTCTGTATTTATGAGATTGCTTGGTTCGTTATAGAAATATTCTCCTAGATGAAGTTTGCGTCTGTAAGAGAGAACAGGGCATGTACAATGAAAGCTGTGGCATTGTTTCCTCTTCCTCCTCATCCAAGCAACTCCTGCAAAAAAAAAAAAAAAGTGTACAGTTATGACACCTATTACGAAGCTGATCTGAGATCTACTGAGGGACAACAAACAAATCGCCAAACAAGCGGTAGTGTTAAGCCAACTTGTATTTGATTGTTCCAGAGCAGTTCGCTTCAGCATAAGTTTACTAGTAGCTATAGGCATACGGCATACCTATATTTACCCTATCGGGCAAGATAAGCATTTCCGTTCCAATTCTGGCGAGTTCGTCGGCTTTACAATTCCCCGGAATATCTCTGTGGCCCGGCACCCAGAATAGGTGAATATTAAACTGTTTGACCATCTCCATCAGAGACGATCGACAGTCTTGGACTACGATGGAGTTTGAAGAGACTGATGCGAGGGATTTTAAAGCAGCCTGACTATCCGAACTAGATATCACGTTTTCTTTAAGCCAAGAAAATACTTCCTTTATCGCCAGAATTTTCGCTTGGAATACGCTACAATGGTTTGGTAGGTGGAAGGAGAAACTAAGGTATAGTCTATCTGATGAGTACACTCCATCACCTACTCCGTTTTCGGTTTTCGATCCATCAGTATACAAATATACTGATTCATTTTCCATCAAAGTCCCTTCCTCCCAAGCTGACCTTGAGGGAATGGTGACCTCAAAGTTTTTATCGAAAACCAGCAAGGTAGTGATGTAGTCGGAGTGACTCGCGAGTGTTCCGAATAAGTTCAGAATGTCGAATGATGGTGTGGCCAATAGAGTTATCGGTCAATTGAGAGATGGCATTGAGACGTACGGCTGTGCTCGCGGCCATTTGTTTGCTGTAAATATCGAGGGGTGTGAACGCTGCACTTTGCTTAGTTTATCGCTATTTGTCGCTTTAGATAGATAGACAGATAGATAAATATATTCTATATTTTGTTCATCAAATTTTACAATTTTTACTCTTAAGAACAAGACATGGCTATACCTTCGTCTGCCTGGACTTGTCGCTATATCTAAGGCCGTCCACCATACAGTCACCCCATAAGTGAGTATCGGTCTAATGAACGCAGTATATAGACAGTGGGTGATTTGTGGAGACAAGCCTCATTTGTTCCCCACAGTTTTTTTACAAGAAAAGAGTGCTACTGTGGCTTTTTTAACTCTTTCCAGTATATTAGGTTTCCAACTTAATTTCTTATCTTAAATAAGACCCAGGTATTTAGTGGAATACCTTTGATCGCTGGAGGGTCTAGTTGTGGAATTTTGTATTTCCTTATGACGATGCAGTAAGCACGCAATATTCCCATGTAAACAGGGTCTTAAATGCAATCTTCCTTAAGGTAAAGTGCTACACGGAACGTGTAATCGTAACCCAAGCAACAATATTTAGCCTGGGCTCCAGAAAAACCGAGGTCACAAAAAAGCCTTAGATAACTCTGGTCATAGTGGGGCTAGAAATGAGATACTTTATTACCCTAGTATGCTATACAGTAGAAACAAACCAAAAATTATCTTAAGGCTGATTTCGGTAAAATTTTCTCTCTTGCACAACTTTTTGGTCATATATTGGTTTGAAAAATTCCATTTTTAAACTGGTGATAATATATGGATATTTTTTAACCCTTTCAAAACCAATATGCCATTTTTCTGGTTCCAAAATAACTATTTTTAAATCTAGGTTAAATTTGAACGGTTCTGGAACGGTTTTGGAACGGCTTTTTAGCCAAATTGTAAACCCTTGGTTTGGAAAACTTGAGCTCAAAGCGGGTTATTAAGCCGCTTCCAAACCACAAATTGTTGATTGGGAAGGGACTGCGCGGAACGTATATTATAGTCCAATGCACTAGCCATTACGTCAAGAGTTCCTTGATAAATAATTCATAATTACATATTTTGATTAGGAATAATTCAAAATTCTACGAAACAAATTTGTGTTCTTCTCAACGTAAATATTGTTTCGGAGTACGATTTCACTTGGTGAAGAAAGCAAATTTTAGTGACGCCGATCCAATTATTTTCGACAGTTAATGTTGATGAAAAACAATTTTGGGAAAAAGACTTGTTATGGACCTTCTGAAGCAGTTAAACTGTTCGAAATAACTTTCTTAAGTTTCCAGGGGCTTAACAGCAAAGAGTAGCAACCCATGGCGTAATGTTTAGTGTTTCGGACTTTTACACTAGGAGTCTGGGTTAGATTTCCATTCGCTACCATCTACTCCTATGAACAAAAACGTCTCGTAAGAGGAAGCGATAAATCCAGTCTTAGCTTTTCGGACTCAGTAGAAAAATGTACGTCTCCTCTGTTCCTGCTGACGCACTCAGAAACAGTTGCGAGTTAAAAGTCAAAAAGCCCTGTTTTTCAACGAAATTTTGTTTTATAATTTTTTTAAGTTCGCAATCGCAATACTATCACTGAGTGCAACAAAAGTCTGCAATTTCTTTTGGTTTCTGTAAGGTTGGTTTGACAATTTTAAGATGTGAGACTATTTTTCAATAATTTACGAAACTTATTTAATATTTGATATTGAATCCGAAATGCTAGAAAAGCACGAACATAATATTTTAACTTTGAAAAAATAAAACTAAAAATTTGAGTTCTTTCTACCAGCAAACAATCCGCTAATACGGCTAATGACAAACCCTACGAACTATCAAAAATTATTCAACAAATCTTTACCAACTTAAAAAAAAACTCCGTAATAAATCTTCCACACCATGTAAGCGAAACACAGATAATAAATCCCCAGAAACATTATCAAAAAGCCTAAAACCTAATATCATGGTGCTATGAATACTATTTGTTCACAGCAAATTATCATCCTCCAAAAATGTCCTCAGTCCATAAATATTGTTATCGCAGAGAAGTCATAAGCTGTGCTCGTTCATTTCCAGAAGGAGCAAAATGACTAGCATAAAATAATTTCATTTAACTAAAGCTCAGATTCTTCTGCACGCATAACCATCATGGTCATCACACTTAAGTGTCCTGCCCCGCACTCACTAAGGCACCAGTCGATTGTCATGATCCTGGGACAAATATCTATAATATATATCGCATTAAATACACTGGCCATCCATAAGATACGAGTAATAACGAATGTTTTTGGGTTCTTTCTGAAGGTATGGTACTTTGTTATACTCGTAGGAGGGATGAAGAAGTGACTTTGCCATGGAAAAGGACGAAAAGATGGATGGCAGTAATTGTTTTGGCTTCGCTGTCAATGTGATTTTGGGACGATAATCCAATGTCTGGAGAGTCGTGGCTCGTGGGTGTTGAATGAATTTAGGTTAGATAAGGGCGGGGGAGCATAATAACAAGAAGCATTCCCCACTTCGATGGCGCGCTAGCGTTATTACGTATTATTGTGCGTGTGCGTGTACTTGGAAGTTAATAAAATCTCAAGCACCTTATAAATACTGCAGCAGATAAATAAAATAATAATCTGTTCCAGCATTTAATTGTTTTAGTTGATGAAAATACATTTATAGGAAATGAGGGTAATAACGCAAACACAAGGCGCTCTGCTGTCACATTTATTAGAATCAGTGTATATATGAATGGGCATATGATTGAAAGGGTGTTAGGGTGACATCTGGGCTTAGGAGCCTCTTTGTTTTGATGTTATTTCACCCGGCTAAACAGAAATGTGTGACCATGATATCCTTCGTCATACACTTGGTCGTGTGAGGGATGTGATTTATGATATAAAGCTTAATTATTAGAAGGTTCGCATTTAAATGAAATTAAGTATCTATTGGATTCATTGATTGCTTTCGATGGAGTTATGTTCTAGATTGGTTGTCATAGATTGACAAATCATGCGGTAAGTGGGAAGCTGCTAATATATTGGAAAGAAGTGATTTAAGATGTCTTGGATTTAGATGGTCGAATATTCATTTATTATGTATAGGTACACAAACATTCGTAGTTATTAAGGACTGTTCTCTGTTTTATTCAGTGTGGTTATTATTTTTCTTATTTATTATGTACATCCTAGCACGTTTTTAAGACTGAGTTGTTGAATTTATTGTTGAAGATTCGGTTACATTCAATCTCTATTAACCTTTTTTTAATGCTTTTTATCCCTTGGCGCAGGCAAAGGGCATGTTAAGCTTCGTTTGCCCTAAGAGTCTATAAAACACTAGGTAGACGCAGAAAGCGTCCCTCCACAGATTACCGAAGCTGAACGGGCAGTTGGAGGCCCTTGAATATCCAATATTCTTGCATCCGTGGTAGATAAGGAATCTATGTCAGTCTTCTAATAATTTCGACAGTTTGACTGAAATGGAGACTTAAGACTTCTTAAGTCAAGCTTTTCTGAATGAGGATGAGTTATTGGGCTTATTTTATGACTTGGAAGAACTCTTAAATACCGTGGTTTGGGGCTGTATTACCTAATTGTAGTTAAAATACTGCAGATAATTCAGATTAATTAATGGAAAAGATATTGTCCTGATCCAAGAACTGTGGATTGTAATTGGCTGTAAGAGGACATAGTGCTCTTGGATACTATGCACTTTATGCATCAGATTTAGGTGACTCTAGATTTTGCATATCAGTTAAATGTACCACTAATGTATATTAACTACCTGATATCAGCGATACAGATATCGCCGCTGCGACTGGAAACTGCTTAGGGAACTTTAATTCGATCATGACCTACTTGGCCCCGGTCATACACTGGATAATCTCATCGCGGCGCATGTAGAGGGGCAGAATATAAGCCTTATTATTGAGGGTAATATTAACTTCTATCACACATTATGGGGAAATACTTATACCAATGGCAGAGTTAAGTTTCTTTTTGAATTTATATTAATTACATACCTAACAGTAAGTAATGTGGAAAATTAACATACTTTTGCTACCAGAAACCGGCAGGAAGTGTTAGATATAATTCACGTCTCAGTCACTATTCCTTATATGATTTCGAATTGGAAAGTATCCAATGAACATTCGTTCTCACAGCTGACTGGCGCAAATATAAGATAACACTTGAAAGTCTGCTAAGACCCGAACTTTCAAATTGTCCTTAAAACATAAATGAACTTGACTATATAAAGTCATTGATCTAATCTTAGGCCTTAATAAATTTTGGCAATTTCCTATACGATCACTCAGGTAAGGGGGAAAAGGAAGTCACATTAGTGAAAAGAAAAAATTACAGAAAACGCTTTAGTCCAGCTAAACGCATTAGAATGGTGTGGAATTGGATATCCTATAAGGATTTTCTTAAGCTGTATAAGTAAGAATGAAGGAAATCAAAGAGATCTTCCTAACACATCTTCTGTCCTTAAAAATCTTCTCTACAAATCTAGCCATGCGCAGCAGCTGACAAAATGATGATGAAATAGCCATTTGCATTAGAAAAAAAAAATAAAATGCACCACCGGCTCGCACGAACTTGCTCTTATGTAAAAGACTAAGAATTTCAAAATGAATGTTATTAGAGAAAAACTATTCATAGGGATAAAATTCATTGCTTATGACTCCTTTAGTAGTTGGAGCTAAGCACAGAATGTTTCAAGTGTTTCATGCATATATTAGTTTATGCAAGAATAAAAATTAGTGGCTAAATTTAAAGGTTTCTTAAAATAATAAGCTTTTATATACACAAAATTTTCAAAAAAAATTTAAGAAAAAATTTTTATTATTGTTCGAATAAAAATTAAATTTACAAGAAAAAAAGGGGGTGGCCGTGGCGCGATGGATGTGTGCTCGCCTGTGAACCTCATGATCACAGGTTCGATCCCTGCCGTCGTCTATGTCGTTTTAATTCCATTAAAAACCTTCTAAAATTGTCATCAATGGGTTGCTGGTTTACTCATTACATGTTGTACAGGCATAACACTAACAACATGTAATTGAGTTAAACTAGTATGCCCAACAAGGATGAACACAAATAAAATAATGTGAATTATAAGCGACATTGAAATAAGACACGGCATTCTCCGCTTTAGTTCAGCCGCCATCCCTGGAGATAAAATATCTGAGACAACAACCTTCATTCTCAGAACATCGTGCCACACATCTTTCCTATCCTTCTTTCTCTTCCTTAACTTCACGCCCGCGCTGTGTTCAAACATTTAAAGGGTAATCAATCATAATCCCTTGAGCGCGTGTAGATTATAAAAAAAAAAAAATGAGCAGTTTTTTGAGATATCGAATTTTCCAAAAAAAAATAATTTTTTTCAAAAATTCGAAAAATATTTGTTTTAAAGTTTTGAAATGCAATGTTTTTTAAACTTTTTGGAAGCTTCTCTAAAAAAAATTTCATTAAAATCCGTTATGCCGATAATGAGAAATTCATAAAAATGATTCTCTTGTAGGTACAGTCAGTAATATATTAATTTCAAAATTTATTTTAATAAATTTATACATACATATATTGTAAAAATTAAACGAAAGAAAATATTTTTATCAAAATTTTCGGAACCGTTTTCGCGAAAAATACGATTTTCGAAAATGGTTTTTTAACATTTGTTTGGTGAGTACCTACCGTTATTTTTAGGTAAAATATTTTTATCGAGCATGGGATCTTAGAAATATTGAAATTTTAAAATTTTTTGACTCACACGATCAAAGCGGACAATTGACAGGACCATTTCTCGACTTTCATCATATTGAGTTTTCAATAAGTCGATTGATACACCGCTCTGTGGATTACGGCACCGTCTTGTTGAAACCACATAGCATCAATCTCATTATTTTTCTAGTTAAGGTAACTGACCAAAAACGTATGCCTAGACTTGTAAACCACTTAGACTAAGTTTAACTCAGATCTGAAAAACGGCTAGAAGCCCGAACACTTACATGTAAATCGCACTGTCGAGTAACTCAACATGTCTTAAATTTTAGCTTCAACTACTTGTTTCTGCATTTACAATTTTGAAGCATGAAATCAGTCCAATTTGATAGAATTGGATCGATACTAAAATAGTTGCTGACTTGTAAAATTGCAATGTTTTCAATATTTTTGAAGATAAATTTCCAAATCGTTGCCACAGCCTGATGAAGTGCAGTCTCAAGAGATTTGCCTTTCATATATGAATGTACATATAATTGTTGGGCCTGTGAGAGCACAATTTCATTAAACGGTTAAAGTAGAAAACAGGATAGGCTTTAGGATGGAGGGAAGATAGGTGATGTTCATCCGGCAGAGAGGATTTCTGAACTGAGGAAATCTGGAAACAACACTTTTCTAGACTGCTAAATGGCGAAGATGGCCAAAATTCCACTATGAGACAGTAAAATTCTTTCAACTTGGGCGATCATGTTCGAAACGTCCGTCCATCTGACCTAATTGAAATGCAGTTAGAGACAGCCAAGGCCGATGGCCTGTCAGCCGAACTATGCAAGGCAGGGGAAGATGACTTGGTAGGGAGTATACATCAACTTGCTTCCAAAATTCGGTCGGATAAAAGTGTGCCCGATGAATGGAATCTCTATATAGTGCGCCCTATCCACAAGAAAGGGGATGAACTGACTTATGCCAAAGACAGAGGTATAAGTCACCTCGACGTCAAATACAAAATCGTATTATCTGTAATGCGTGATCGTTTAAATCCGTTTGTCAACGATCTAATCGGTCCGCATCAAACGATCACACACCGACAGGTTTTGCAAAAAACCCAGGAGTTTCAAGTCGATACACACCACCCTTTTATCGATTTTAAAGTCGCATAGACAGTCGCGTAGACAGAGCCGAATTATACAGAGTCTTGTATCATTTCGTCATCCTTGCAAAACTTATCCGCTTATGCAGGATGGCGATAAGAAAATCTCGCTGCTCCGTCAAAGTCAGTTAGAACACCTCCGAACCCTTTGATGTCGAGAAAGGTTTGAGAAAAGCCGATCCAACCTTTAACATGGTTCTTGAAGCAATTGTACCCAACTATCAAGTCAAAAACAGACGTAAAATTTTTCAAAAATCCTTTCAATAAAGTACTTGCTTATGCAAGTTGGAAGAAGGAACAAATAACAGCTCGCTGTTATTGGCCAATTTGCAAGTATTGAATCTGAGGCGGCGGAAATGGGTTTGGCTGTTAATGAGGATAGGACGAAGTATATGCTATCATCGAGAAAGGAATCTCAACATTGTCGACTCGGGCAAAACGTCAAGATCGTTAGGTACAACTTCGAGGCCGTCAAGGAATTTGTCTAACTGGGCTCCATTAATGTCTCACAAAATGAAATTAGTGCAAAGATCAAACGATGAATCACTCCCACCAATCACTGTTTCTTCGGGCCAAGAAGACATTTGAGTAGTAAAAGCCTCTCACAAAGAATCAAGCAGACCATATATAAGACCCAATCATCCCGGTCCTGCTGTATGAGACAGAAGCATGGACACTGCCAAAAGTGGATGAGAAGCTTTGAAAGGAAGATTCTTCGGGTGATTTTTGGCTGAAAATACAGCGGCTGAGGTGGCTGGGACACGTGGAGCGAATGGATACCAACGCTTAACAAGTTTTAGCATCTAACTCTGACTGTCAGCGCAGAAGAGGAGGCCCCCACCTATAAAGTAGCACACTCAAGTGGAGAATCAGCTCAAGAAACCTGGAGTGCGGAACTGCAGCCAGCTTGCTAAGGACCGAGCTAGCTGGATGGGCTTGTTGGTTGAGGCCATAGTCCTCCCTGAACTGTAAGCTTCATCTTAAGTAAAGTAAGTAAGTAAAGATAGTACATAAGAAGACCACATAAAGTTTAATGCAACCCACGTTTATAACAAGGACCGTAAAGCATGGAGGTGCCAAAATTAATGTTTAGGTTTATTTTCCGTACTTTTGAACTGGGCTTTAATGTCTGATTAAAGATATAATATGACGAGATCTATAACGACATCAAGTTAAACGTCGTGCTTCTTATATGCGGAATCGAATATTCCATTAAATTTGACGTTTCAGCAGGATAAAGGCCCTAAACACACAAACAGACTAGCAAAAAATTTTATTATTACTATCTATACTATTTTATTTAAAGTTTTTGTGGTTTCACTATTTATCGAAGCTTAAGTTTTAAAATCATACTTACTTACTTACTTACTTACTTAACTGGCTCCCGATCTCTGTCTTCCATCGATTGCGATCCCTCGCGAGCTCCCTCCAGTCGTCGCGTCGGGACCAAGCGCTCTTGCGTCTGTAATCGCCTGGTCCCTGTAGCGGAGGTTCGGTCTTCCTCGTTGTCTCGAACCTGGGGGCTGGGATTCGAAGATTTTCTTGGCTGGATCGTTGTTGTCCATTCGCTCGATGTGACAAAGCCAGTGTAGTCGACGTGTTTTGGCTTTTTGGACTACATCCACATCATGGTACAGCTCGTATAATTCACGATTGAATCTTCTCCTCCATTCGCCCTCTTCGCATATAGGACCAACTATCCGCCGAAGAATTTTTCTCTCTAAAGTGCCCAGTATCAATTCCCCTTTTTTACTTATCGCCCAGCACTCGGTGCCGTAGAGTAGAACTGGTAAATTTAGCGTTTTGTATAGCGTGCACTTTGTCTTTCGAGAAAGGAGTTTTGAACCCATTTGTTTGGCCAAACCGAAGTAGCAGTGGTTTGCTAGGGTAATTCTTGGTCGGATTTCCACTAAGGTGTCATTCGTGGGATTGATGTTCGTTCCGAGGTAGGTGAACTCCTTGACCACCTCGAAATGACTGCTACCAATAGTGACGTTTTGTCCTAGGCGATGGACAGATGCGGCTTTGTTTGTTGATAGCATAATATATTTTGTTTTGTCCTCATTAACTTCAAGACCAACGCGTTTTGCCTGTTCATCAATAGCTGTGAACGCTTCTAGCACAGCACGCTTGGAGCGGCCAATGATATCGATATCGTCCGCATAGCCAAGCAGTTGGGAAGACCTGTTGAAAATAGTGCCTTCCAGGTTAACACCACTCTTGCACACTATCTGCTCCAGGACTAGGTTGAAGAAATCACATGATAGCGCATCTCCTTGTCTGAACCCTGATGTGCACGTCTGGAATAGCTCGGATGAGCTGTTACCCATTTAAAGTCGATGAAAAGATGGTGGGTCTCGACTTGAAATTCGTTGGTCTTTTCCAGGATTTGCCTCAATGTGAAGATTTGGTCTATCGTTGATCTGCCTGGCCTGAAGCCACACTGGTACGTGCTGATTATAGTGTTGCAGAAAGGTCTTAGACGCTCACATAGTACAGTGGATCTGGATAGGATCTTGTAGGCAACATTAAGCAGGGATATGCCCCTGTAGTTTTTGCAGGACATAATATCGCCTTTTTTGTAGATTGGGCATATGGAGCTATTTGACAAGTCGTCGGGCATACTTTCCTCCTCCCACACTTGGTTGATGAACTGATGCATGCACTCTATGAGGACATCTCCTCCATACATAAAGAGTTCCGCAGGTAGGCCATCCGAGCCTGCGGATTTGTCATTCTTAAGCTTGCGTATTGCTTTCTTAACTTCTTCAGTACTGGGTAGTGGGACTGGATCTTCATTGACAGGTCGTATGCTTCTTTGCTCTCCTGTGGTTTCGTCTAAGTAATGCCCATTAAGCAGCTGCTGGAAATGCTGCTAAACACGTCTACAATTTTCTGTGCTTCGGTGAATAGGTTCCTTTCGCTATTTGGAAGAGCTTGCGTGCCGGTCCTATAACCTGATGCCAGTTGTTTGGCTGTTTTGTAGAACCGGCGGGTGTTTGGGGCGGTGCTAGACTCCCCGAGATACCTGAACTGAGAAGCTGCGGCTGCTCTTTTCTTTCTGCGCGGGGTTTTTTCTCTTTCCTTCTCTTTTCACGGTACTCCTCTTTTGCTGCTCTTATTTTCCGATGCAGCATTTGCATTCGTGCATTTTCCGTCTCCTGCTTCAATACTGCGCATTCATTATCATACCACGGGTTCTTTTTCCTAGGTGGTTTATAGCCTATGCTGGTCTCGGCTACCTCCTTAATGATGTCGTGGTACTGGCTCTACTGGTTGTTGACGCTTGTGGCTGGGGGTACGGCAGAGAGTTTCCCGGTCAATTGCTCACTGTAGTCTCTGCCTTTCTCAGGTGTTCTAAGGCATGCAATATTGAATTTCTTCCTTTGGGCGGTCCTCATTTTCTTTTCGTTGAAGAACTAAGTAATCCGCCAAAGATATTTTCCTTCCCGACTTTAGCATTGAAATCTCCGAGCACGACTTTGACATCGTACTCCGGACAGGCTCCGTCCAGATGGTCGTAAAACTCCTCCTTGTTAGGTTCCTCAGCTTCATCGGTAGGGGCGTGTGCACATATGTATTAGGCTGATGTTTTGAAAAGTAGCTTTGATGCGGATCACAGCCAGGCGATCACTACTCGGCTTAAAATCGATGACTTTTGATCTGAGTCGATTTCCCACGACGAATCCGCATCCTAACATGTGCATTCTTTGTCGCAATCTTTTCTTTTCGCTATTCCTGATCCTATCCATCGTATCTCCTGGATCGCGGTAATGTCTGCCTTGTTCCGCAAGAGGACAGATTCAGGTTTTTGAGTAGCACCTGGTGTGTAGAGTGTCCTTACATTCCAGGTGCATACTCGTAAATCGTAGTCCATTTTCGTTTCGGGTCTGGTTGCCATTTGAGACCCCCGTTATCCGAGGCTTCTCGCGTCTCTCTCATAACAATTGGTGTTTTTTTACTGTAGCCGGGTCGTTAGCCCGACGCACTAACCCCCAATCTGTAGGGCCATGGGTTTATTGTTGCAATTATTGTTTTCTTGGTCAACACTCGCACTTACAAGTTTAGCAAGTCATGACATAAAGCCAAAACCAGTATCCGGCGGTTACCAACGAGGAGGTAATGTAAGCACTTGATGTGTAGGAAAAGATACAGCTCGAAGCCCCCAGTTCCTACAGCATCCAACCACCACTAAAATCATGTTTTTTTAAATTTTCTAAACTTGTATTACCTAAGGAATAATTGAATCCCAATATGCATATGAATAAAGAGACCAAATATTGTCATTGAGTTTTATTTAAAAGAAATATGATTGGAGCACTGCTAATATTTTGCACACAGGTACGTTGACTATTTCTCCCAATTAAATCCTCTCCTATTTTTCGTTTTGACATATTCAGAGTAGTTATAACCTCTTGACTTGTTCACATTTTAAAAACATTTAGAGTGGAATACAATTTGCAATCAAGTTTTTGCATTTTCCCTAACAGCAATACAATTTCAAATTATCAAAAAAGATATTAACAACTCCAACTTATTCAACCGGAAAGATTTTGAAATTTAACAAACGTTTAATCAACTCACAGCAAGAAAGCCAAACAAACCAGACTTGCGAAAGTTGCCTCATAATATGCATAAGCATTGGCACACACCTATCGTGTCTATGGTCAACACACCGATGCTTCACTCTCCTTCATCTAATGAAATTCATTTTTGGATTATCAAAACCATATCCCCTATGTTGGACGCCCATCATGACCAATTTAACACTTTCTTCTCAAAGTGTCAAGTGATAGATAAATCAAGATGCAAACAAGGCGGAAACAAAATATACAAATAACTTAACCGGGCATTTAAGAGTCGATTATACTTAGGTGCAAGCAGGTGGATTTAAATACTATAAGACTTAAATTTATTTATTTTTTAAGACTCAAAGAGGCTGGTAGCCCATCTGTGTTTCCCAGTAGCTCTATTGTCATTGATTTATAAGCTATCGACTCCCGATAACTAGTATACAAAACTGATTAAATTCCGATTACATGCGAAGGTGTAAAAATAAAAGAAGAGTATTCAATAGAATGGCTTAAAACCGAAGCGAGGTTGGAATTTGAATAAATTATTTATTTATTTTTTGTTTGGATTTGTTGCTGTTTGGTTGTCACGTAAATCGAAATAAAACTTCGATCCATGCATATTTAAGGTATTAGGTATACCAACTGAGCTTTCTTTGGGTTGCATAATGCGCAGATGGAATGGGAATGGTTTTGGTTAATTTATTATTGCATTGATATGATACGAGTACTATTAGTTTGGCAATGAAAGACATTAGAAACAAAAGTAATACTCCAAGACAATATTTAATTAAACGAATTGAATGTGTATGTGCATACATGTGTGCGATAGAATTATTATGTTGGTTAATAATTCTAGGACATTTAAAAAAATTTAAGATTTTTACAAGAATTATTGTGTAGTCTGTTAACTTGTTTTCTTATATTTCATACGCCTTTAAGGGTTTATTATTATGATACCCTTATAATGATCGAAATTCGCCCACTAAAATTTGATGGGTTCACTGGTCAAGTTTTTAAGCCCATCAAATTTTAGTCAGTAATCATTAAATAATAAAATTTCATTATTACATTGTAGCTGTTTCAATATTATTCTTCTTTAAATATTCGGTATTAAACCTTCATGAAGTAAGAACTTGGCGTACTTTTAGATCTCAGTACTTTTCATGGCTGACTTGTTAAACAAAGATTTTTGTATAGAAGAACTTGGCTCTTTTTTTAACATTTATGTTTTTGGTCTGATTGATATAACAAGGAAAGCCGTTTGAGTAAATTATTCCATATTCCTGTTGTGCGACTAAAAAACGAATTTCTGTATTTGGCGGTATACGTCCAAAGTTAGGCTTGAGGGTGAAGTGATCAGCATTCCTTGGAAGACAGGTATCATGTGTGAACTGATTGAGGTTAGGAATGCAACTGGCTTCTTCGAATGAACATTGCTTGTGAAAGAAGCGATAGAATAAGAAAAGACATGAAACATTCCGACGGTGTTTAAAAGATGGGAATGATTCTATGAAAGTTCGGTTTCCTATCAGTTTTACCGCTCTGTTCTGAATTATGTCTAATAAATTGATAGAAGTTTGGGCTCCACCTGCCCAAAGATATGAGTTATACTAGAGTTTTGGACGTATAAACGCCTCATAATTGAATCGTTTATTTTCAAAACATGACATGTCCATCTTCAAAATTTTGCATTAAGGTTACAAAAACTTGGTTTTTCTTAAAACGTTATTAACTATCTATTTTTGAAGATGTGACATATCATGTTTATTTTCAAAAAATAGATAGTTAATAACGTTTTAAGAAAAACCAAGTTTTTGTAACCTTAATGCAAAATTTTGAAGATGGACATGTCATGTTTTGAAAATAAACGATTCAATTGTATTCGGATCAGAAGGGCTGAAAACGTCTTACATCGATATAGAAATCCTAGGCACTTAGCAGAGCTTCTGGCGGTTTCGAGAATGTGATCTTTAAAACGAAGATCTTCATCAACACATATACCGAGTACTGAGAGCTTTATGGCTTCTTCAAAGTAAGTGCCATTCAAGGACAGAACTTAAATAGGTTTTATAGTGAGCACCTGTCTTTACGACTCTATCTCGCTACTTGACCTACCAAGCACTGACAGTTTCCCAGGACATAGTCCCAGTTGATTTTTATCTTTGAAAGAAAGGTAGCCACTCCTTTCCAGCAGGTGCAGATCTTGATTCCTTGACAAAACCAACTCAACATTGCCAACACCAATCAATGTATCGTACAGTAATGCCTCAGAGTACAAGTCAGCCTCCATACTGTTCCAAATTTGCACTGTGTAGACAGTACCACCCTTGGTCCGTGTTATTTTTTAATCTCACTATTGTTGGTGACAATAGCCAACCGCGTTACTTAGTTGGTTTACCACAGCCACCTCGAGCTCTCTTTACAGAGGGCCTACCCAATTGATAATGAGTCTAAGGTTTTTACACCACGGGGGCTTTAAATTAATTTAAATTTTCAATACTATGAAGTTATTTTAAGAATATCTCCAATAATATAACATGCGCTTAACGAATTAAGCAAAGATATGGAGTAAAACTCTTTGGTGCAGACCATAGCCGACCGAAGCTGATCCCAAAGCCAGCTCAGTCAACCACAATCTTCACCAATATGATTAGTCTTTTTCGCGCTACAACGAATTAGGAACGATATTCCTAAGCAATCTTTCTTAATCTTCAGGCACTGGATAGAACCATCGATTATACAGATTGCTAAAACCAAAACGTCATAGCAAAAGAGGTTCACTCAGTTACTTTTCTTACGTTATGGCCGTGATTGCCCCAGATCACTCGCTCAAGATTTATTTAAATATAAATAGTGCCAGGGATCCGTTGCTCAGATTACCTGAGATAGGATATATAGCACTAAAAATATTTTTATTTATTTCAGATATAGCCTTGAACTACAACTAGTATCCTTATTTGCCTTTATTCGCCTTACCGAACTAGGAACGATAATCCTAAGCAATCTTTATTTACATCATATTATTACATAGATTGCTAGGCCAATACATCATAGCAAAAGAGAACTTAACTCAATTGCTTTTCTTTATGTTTGGCCGATTAGTTTATAAATTAGCCTTTATTCGCCTTACAGCAAATTAGAGACGATAGCTGAGCGTAGATTCATCGGCAAAACAATGAAGTCGAATTCCAGAACAATAGGAGCAATGGAAAATCCAGGTTTTGTCAGCGATGAAGAACACATCTTCAGAAGAATGGGCGTATACCACCAGGATCAGTGGATTATCTTGCATCAAAATCTCGAAGGGCTCTTGCAGCTGTACGAGTGCGCAAGTATACCTGTCCCACTGAATGATTTACGTTCTTAAGTACAGGAGGGGCAATGTTGCTGTCAGGCAATGTAGAGCTAGCAGAAAAATTAGTTAGATGCGAGTATATTTGCATTTTCTGAAGAGCTATAGTAATCCGGTTGTCCTTGTAGATGAGCATTGGAACCGAGACAAATGACCAGAAATGTCTACTGCCTCAAGTGCAGGCAACCTAATAATCAGATGTAAGGCAAACAAAAATGATACGTATTCCTGCCACAAATCATTATTAAAAGTTATACCTAAATTGCCAATAAAATTAATGTTTCGATGACACTGGTACGATCTCCATTAAAGCTTTCTCCAATTCACTTTTTTAAATTTTTCATATAAAAAGTAAATAATTTAGCTTGAATTAATAAAGCAATAACGTGGTAGGTTCTTTTTTTTTAAGGAAGTTTTAAGCTTTTAACTTCTCTATAAAAATTCGAATCTTTTATGCCGATAATGAGAAATTCAAATTTAAAAAAATGGTTCTATGGTAGGTACAGTCGTTAATATCTTAATTTACCTTTTTTTATTCAATTAAAGATCATTAAAATTAATATAAGGAAAAAAAACTTACAAAATTCTAGGCGCCGCACAGTGGTCCATTCATGGTTATTAGCTGGACTTAATTCTGATTTGGTGTTAATATATTAGTTTTTATATAAGAAATATTTACAATTTAATTTAAAGTCATTTCCATTACTTCAGGTGGTAGTATGTTATGAAGACGAATTGGAAGATAACGAAATTCATTTATTTTTGGGTCAGAGGATATTAACATATTATGCAAAATATCGGTATTGGTTGCGATGCGGGACATTTTTCTTGAAAACCCATTTCGAAAAATTTTGTAATCCTTTTGACGAGCTTCTAAGACATCTTCCGAAAGCTGTCCGATAGCCATTGGCAAACTGTCTATTATGTCAGCTCCGTGCAACAAAATTTTGTGAACACTTGTGGGCATATAATACCAGTTATATTTTGATACAAAAAGTTTTGCTGTGTTCAAACAGTATGAACGGAATTTGTTTGTATCAATTTTTAGTCCTGTCGTCAAGGTTATCAAAACAAATGAAAAACGTTCAACCAACTCCGTATCCAAGTCTATTATTAGAGCGGTTTTTGCTGGATCTTTGATTGCGTATAGTAAAACAGCACTTGCACACTCGGTAACTGATGTCTTCAACAAGTTTTCATTCAAAATAAATGAAAAAATGTCTTCACGTAACAAAGGCAAAGGTGTCCCTAAAAAAGTCGGATTGGTATCTATAAAAGAGAAAAAAAGAAGGTTGCGCAATGTAGCGGCACTTAAATTTAGGTTTGTTTTAAAGGCAATATTCTAATATTTCAATGACAAATATTTTGAGATTTAACTCCACATTACTTTTTTTTCACAAAGGTTTCAACACATGGTAATTCACACTGAAAAAACCTCACCTTTTTTTGTTTGAATAACTTGCTTAATATTAAAATACTTATCTGTACTAGATTCTGACATCTTTTCTTCAAATAATTCCAAAACTTTTATTTCAATAAAATTACTCGTAAACACTTGCTAACACTTGAAAGGTAAATTCGCGGGTGAAGGAAATTTCAATGCATTGCATTACAAAGCTCTGCATTGCCAAACTAACGGAAATAATTGAAAAAAAATTACCGTTCCTTGCTATATGAGCAATAGGCTTAATGATTATCGGCTTTTTGTTGACATCGAAAGACAAAAAAAATCTTACTTTTGACCAGCTAGCGTTGTACTAAATGAACCACTGTGCGCCGCCGTTTTCTAGAAAAACGATTTTCGAAAACCTTTTTTTAACATTTGTACGGTGGGTACCGTTATTTTATTATTATTCGTTTTTTAAAATTTTAAAATTTGAATGCACAATACTATCCAAACTTTTGGGGAATTATCTATATCGGTTGTACCATTCCTGGGAAGATCAAGGTTCTCAGGTATCATTGTTTAGCCTTAAGTAATTGAAATTTTGTATTTTTTTTTAAATCTATGGAACAGTTTTTGAGAAACAAAATATTTTTTGTAAGATTTAAAAAAAAAATCGTCTGACAGCAAACCTTATTTTTGATCTTAAAAAAACAAAAAAAAAAAAAAATGCACGACTGGGTAGCATGAACTTGCTCTTGTGTAAAAGACTAAGAATTTAAAAAATGAATGTTATTAAAAAAAAACTGTTCATAAGCATAAAATTCATTTTTAAAATTTTCTTCAGTAGTTGAAGCTAAAAATAGGATGCAATGTAATTCAAGCAAATATTGGTTTATGTAAGAACAAAGATTATAAGTTCTTGTAGTGGTTTCTTAAAAATATAAGCTTTTATATACAGAATTTTTAAGACATTTTTAAGAAAGAGTTTTGGTACGCCAACTCAAAGTTTTTATTATTTTACGATTAAAAACATAATTTCAAAATAAAAATATTCAGCCGATTTTGAGATATTGAATTTTCAAAAAAAAATTTTTTTTTTTTTCAAAATTCAAAACATATTTTTTCTTGAAATGCAATGTTTCTTAAACCATTAAGAAGCTTCTCTGTAAGAAAATTCAATAAAATCCGTTGTGCCGATAATGATAAAGTCGAAATTCGAAAAAATGGTTCTATGGTAGGTACAGTCAGGAATATATTAATTCAATTTTTTTTATTAAACTACAGTTCGTACGAAAGAAAAAAATTTTATCGAAATTCTCGGAACCTTTTTCGAGAAAAATGCGGTTTTCGAAATCCATTTTTTAACATTTGTATGGCGGGTTCCGTTATTTCTAGGTAAAATACATTTTTTTTTCTCACATCTTATAGATTATATTAATAAACTTTTATTTATTAAGTTTGAAAAAAAATTAAGCATAGTGTTTTCGAAATATTGAGTTTGCAAAAAAAAAAAATTTAATTTTTTTTAACATCCCAAAAAAATATTTTGAAAATTTGAATACGCAATAATATTCAAACTTTGAAGGAGCTTTAGCATAAAAAAATTGAAATCGGTTGTACCGTTTTCGAGGAAATCAAAAACAAAAAAAAGGGTTCCAATGGGGCTACCAAAAATGACTATTTTTTGGAAAATTTTGTCAACCCTTACCTAGCTTTAACTAAATGAAATCTTATGAATTTTTTTTTTTGAAATTCTGTGAAACAGTTTTTGAGAAAAAAAAATTAATAAAATTTCGAATTCGTATGGCAGGTACCGTTATTTTTGGTTTAAAAAAAAAAAAAGAAAAAACATGTGGGGTGAAAAAATTAAAAATGATATCTACCAAGTTTGAAGAAAATCTTCCGTGCCATTTAGGCTGTAGTCGAACATACAGGCATACAGACATACAGACAGACAGAATTGCGAGACCCATTTCTTTCGTCTACGCTACCATCTTAATGTTAGCTTTGATCAAAATCTTAAGTTCAATTTTTTTTGCGAATGCACAACCTGCCTTATAGTAACTATAAGTCGCAAGTAAAAATGTGGGGGGGGGGAGAATTTATCTACCAAGCTTAAAGAAAATTGGCCGAGCTGTTTAGGTTGTAGTCGAACAGACATGAAGACAGAATTACGAGATCTATACTTTGTACGTCTTCTCTATCGTAATGGCAAATCTGATCAAAATCTCGAGTTCGATTTTTTGTACGCATAACTTTGGCATCACTTACCATATAGTACCTTTAATTAATGTATGTTGCAAGTAAAAATATTGAATATACAAATTTTTCATATTTAAATCAATTGACAAAGTCTAACTCCAACATATAATCGTTACAGCAAATACAATTAATTCAAAATTTATTTTAGGCTCTGAAGAAAAAAATAATTCTCTTTTCGATCACATTCGTCGGAATTGGTATCCCGAGGTTAAATGTTTACCTTTCTTGAAAAAACGACATACCACGTAACAAGCTTCATTATACCTTCAACAGTGAATCAAGAAAGTCTTTGAACAGAAATTCGATAAATTCAACTATTAAACAAGTGAGTAGAGTAGGGTAGAGTTCAAAATTCTTTATGAACACATTCATCTCTGTATACTTTACTTAGTTAAAAGCATATTAATCTAGAATCTAATGATCCACAATGGAAAATCAAAGTAAGATACCTTGAATGCCCCCATAGGTAAATCTAGCAAGAAACATTAAATCATTCCTTGTTGACTCACTGTACACAAACACACACTATGTAATGGGTCTGCATAGCTGGCCAAATTCAATCCAACCCCCACTGTTGCTTTTATCAACGTGATAGATTGCCATTTCCCACTCTGCCATGCCTGGCCAATGCCAAATTGAGATTTCTTCATCATTTTATCCAAACGATGAAGACGAGGCTTTTGTTTTGATTTGGATTCGGATTCGGATTCGGACTCCCAGCCCGGACACACAAACTAACAGCCAAACGGTACGGTGATAACATAAACGAAATGAAAAGTTTCTGGAATTTATAGCGCGCGCGATGGTTCTTAGCCAAGTTAGCTCCCATTTGGCCAACAGTCTTCAGTGTTATGTGAAACAAACTAAAATCTGAGATAAACTCTCCAGAGATATGTGTAAAGTTATAATTGGACTGCCAATTTATTTCGGGCTTTTTGGTTTTGTGATAGCAATAACAAGTGCGGCCAGTGTATCTAATTATGAGCCAGGTGAAATTGATTTCTTTGGTTCAGGTGCGTTGGAAAATCTTGATTAAGTTAAATTAGCGAAAATTAAATGTGTTTAAGACAGCAAGTAGTCTTCTTACTTTTGCTTTTAGTTTGTTGTTCCTCCTCTCTTTAGGGGAAGTATTTGTGTCTTGTAAAGAAATTCCAGATTTTAATCAACCTTTATAATTACGTTAATGGTCTTTTGGTCTGTAAGATGGTGAATTGGTAAATCGTCTATACATTTGTGAATATTTCCGTCTGTAGGTCTGTTCATCCGGACAGCTGTGCGCAAATCAACTTCAGCATATTTGCTGATATAAATATGTTTTTTTTTTATTTTGGAACTTGATTAAAAACTCAAGATACTCTTTCTGCACAAGCACTGTTTGTAGACCAAATCCATATATTTTACCATGAAAGTGGCAATGTTTTGGATAATACGAAAAGAGTATAGATATCATTTATTTTTAAATTTTTGTTCAGTCTTTCAAACTGGTTCAGAAGTATTTCCAGAAGAACCATGCAAAAAAATATATTTTATTTTTAAAAATAAAATCTGTTGATTGACAACAACTGCAAAAATTTTTTCAGGGATTTACTGAGGAATTAACAATTCCTTTAAGAGTATCTCTTGTCATGAAAAGTGCTGCTCATTATCCGTTCGGCATCGGCAGAAAATTGTCAATTAAATTGGAGATCTCCATTCCTGGTAACACGCACACAGGACTGGTTGAGAGTTGTAAGTCACTATAGGTCCTGGTTATCTTCGAGCTGTTGCACCACCAAATTTATTTTTAAATTGACTTCAGATGATGATTTATAAGGATTCATATTTAGCAGTTACCCCTAATGTTCAATGAGCGAGACTCCATTAAATAATCTACATTTATGTATGTTAGGCTAAAAATCATGATTTCGGCAGACAATATCAATTTAAAATTTTAACTTTTTATATTGATATTTAGAGATCGCGCTGCACAATTTCCATTATATAACGTATGAGCAGAAAAATGGTGATGGGTTTTCGTTTTTATTTTATAAAATTAATCGAAAAAAATTGTATCAAAATTCAAGGTGCCGTTTTCGAAAAAATAACAATTTTCAAAAACCATTTTTTTACATTTGTACGGTGGGTACCGTTATTTTTAGATAAAATATAATTTTGTTCTCAAATCTATCCTACCCAATCAGGTCTTGGACCAAACAACAACGTTGATTTTATTAGACTTTTCTAAAGCTTTTGATACTGTCTCTCGCAGAATGCTTTTAAAAAAGTTAAAGCATTACTTTTGTTTTGAAAGCTCGACCATATCTCTCATTGAGGATTATCTGACCAAAAGAACTCAAGCGGTGTCCGCAAATTCCAAGTTATCCGATTTCGTTTTAACTGACGCTGGTGTACCACAAGGATCGGTTTTAGGCCCTCTTCTTTTCACGCTGTTCAACAATGACTTACCCTCGGTCCTAAGGAATTGCGAAATTCATATGTACGCTGACGATGTACAAATTTATTTGAGTTACCCTATTGGAATGGTTGAGGATGCAACTTCTCGAATTGATGAAGATCTGATGCGTATAGTGCAATGATCACATACAAATCTTTTGACACACAACGCGAGAAAAAGCCAGGCTATTGTTATAAGCAATACTGTTACTGACCCTACATGCTTATCTTGCCTTGAGCTTTGTGGTTCAATGTTGAACTACGAAAACACAGTAAAGAATTTAGGCGTAACTTTTAATCAAACTCTGACATGGGATAGTCATTTAGCATGTGCTAAATGAAGAACATATGCCACCCTTCGGATATTCTTCCATTTGCAACAAAATGAAGATTGCCAAAACCCTTGTCTTTCCCGCTTTTTTCTATAGTAGCTTTATTTTCTGCTGTTTGGATTATATTAGTAGAAGAAAGCTTCAAGTTGCATTTAACAACACCGCACAGTGCGGCCGAAAGCCGAATCTGTTATCAGAATAAGCAAATTCAAAATGGCCGACCTAATATGGCGTCATGTCATACGAAAAAACTTTGTTTTGATATTATTAGGGCATGTACCTACTTGAAAATTTATTAAAAATAAATTCAAAATGGTGGAATGCTATATAGCAATATTATATAACAAAAAAAATGGAAAAAAATTATTTATATATTTTTATTGAAATCGAACACAGTAATTTATAAATCATAAATTTAGAAATACAAAATGCAATATGAGCAAACAATAGGTACATAAGTTAATCCCATATTTACATGAAAAATTTTTCATTACCCATCTCGTAACAGTCACAATCATCTACATCTGTATCTGTTTCAGAAGCGGAAGAGCTGTGGAAAGATTGTTGTTCATCTTCTGTTTCATTATTTGCAGGTGGAGGTGCTAACAAATTAATTGATACAGTCCTTACACAAAGATTTAAGTGGTTTTAGAGGTAATTCCCGACAATTAGATATTAATAAATCAGATGCGATTAGGAATTTTTTAAAAACATCCTCTATTGTCTTTTGACGATAATGGTTTCTTGCGAAATTAGCTTGATAGATTTAAAAAAAAAAAATTATTACATGCTTTTCTTGTGCATCTTCCGACATTTGACAGATAGGTAACACTGAATATTTTATTATTTCGGGGCCATGAATTAAAAGTTTGTGAACTAACGTGGGCATACAATACCAGGGATATTGTTGTAAATTAAGGTACTAGTACGGTCTACAACGCCAAAAAACGCATGATTTTGGGAATTTTTTTCTCGGAAACTTTATTAGATAATAACATTTTTTTTTTAAATAATGAATACATGCTTCAAGAGTACAAGAACATTTTTTTAGTCGTAGTCGTAGGCCGAATTATAGAGGGCGCCAACGTTGACTCTTCAAAAAACACATTGTCCCATTGCGGACAGTTAATCTCCGGATCTACTGAACCGATTTTCAAAAAAACTTGTTGCAACTTGATTGTTTTTATGTTTTCTAAGACAATTTACCACAATTTGACCAAAAAGTTATGTACAAAAAAATGGCGACCCAAAAATGGCCAAAAAAATTTCCACAAAAAAATTTGTTTTCAAATTGTGGTACCTAAATTGTCTCTTAAAAAACCTTCCTTTAAATAACCCACTTTGTGTTTTCTGTTTCAGTCTAGCCAATCCTGAAATTAACTGTCCGCAATGGGACAATGTATTTTTTGATGAGTCGACGTTTGCGCCCTCTATAATTCGGCCAAAATTCAAAAATTTCAAAAAAATTGTATTCTTGACGCATAATAAATCGTGCGTTTTTTGGCGTTCTAGACCGTACTAGTACCTTAGTGCACAAAAAAACTCAACGGGCAGAAAAAAGTTTTATTTTGGACTTTTGGCCGCAAACAGATGCCTTCGGCCGCAATGTGCACCGCCCGATTTGTATATTGCTTGCGTCGCTTTGACCGTGTTTTTTATATATGCAAAAAATGTCTTTGATATGCCCTTAAGCAAAAATCTAGATTTTCTAGTATTGACATTTCTTTTTAAACTCATGCATAAATCCTGGAAACTTTTTTGGAAAACTTATTTTTCCTGTATCACAAAAAAAGTAAAGTTCTTATTTTACCTACTTTTAAATACAGAAACTCTAAGCAACAATTTTTTGTGCATGCGGCTGGCCTTTGGAACTCCCTACCAGCCGACCTGAGAGGACTAAACAGCTATAAGACTTTTGAGACTTATGAAAAATTACTGCAGATGCTAAAATTTTCTAAACTTTTCTTTAATTCTTTAGCTTAAGTAATTCTCATTTATGTACATACATATTTCTTTCATATTTGAAAATCTATTTTATATTAATTTTTAACTTCCCATAGGGAGTTATTGTAATCGGTCCGATTTGTCAAATTGGAATTTTTGACATTTCTCGACGTTTCAAGGTCCCTAGAGGCTATATCAATCATTTTTAGAGAGATGTCTGTGTGTGTGTGTGTGTACGTACGTTCGTACGTTCGTACGTGCGTACGTTCGTACGTCCGTACGTTCTCGTACCATTTTTCGTCGTCGATATCTCAAGAACGAGTAAAGATATCGACTTCAAATAAGTTTTGTTTAATAGATAATAACTTCGAAAGAGGCTGAAAGGGCGTTTATTAAAATTCAGTGAGTAGTTTTTTCACTATAACGGTTTAAAAAAAAAGTAAAAATTTTGGTTAGTTTCAAATATCTCACGAAAAAATAATGCTATTGATTTCAAATAAAATTTAATGTACTCATTATAAGGTCATACAGATTTGGTATGAATTTGGAAAAAAATGAACCTACCGTTATTTTTTTAAATAAAAAAAACTGAAAAAAAAATTTCATAACCCAGATATTCTAAGAACGGAAAACAATTTGAAACTCAAAATAATTTTATTTTACGAAAAATAATATGTTTGACAACTGGTGAAAATTTCAAAAAAAATCAGTTTACAGTTTTTTTACAAAAAATAAAAAACTATATAAAATTCTATTGAAAATTGGTAAAAATTGTTTTTCGACTCAAGTTTCTCGAGAACTAGTAGTGATATTGACTTCTAATTTAGTTTATTTTATACATAGTATAATTTTGTACAATTTTTAAAATGTTGACAAATATTGAATTAATAGTTTTTTTTTTTAAATAAAAAAACTATCAAAAATTCTAGTGAAAACTAGTTAAAATTGTATTTCAAGTCGAATTTCTCGGGAATAAACTCCGACAGTGCCTTCTAAAGTATGTTGTTTTATACATCGATACCTTCCCGTAAGAATGTATACTAAGCGACATTTCTAAAATTGTTCAGGAAACGAAAAAAACGAAGAAAGTTCTTTGGCGAAACCCAGGCCAAAACGTGGCCCTTAACATATAGTATATTTCCTCATCAAAAAGTCATTTTCGAAAAAAGTGTCGCTTAGTACATTCTTGCGGGAAGGTATCGACATAATACAATTATTAACATATGGTTCAATTTTGACAAGTATCGAATTGACAGTTTTAACAAAAATATAAAAAAAATCTACTAGAAAGTGGTAATATTTGTTTTTCGACTAGAATATCTTGAGAACGAGCAATGATATTGATATTGCCATTATTTAATTTTATACATAATACAATTTCTAACAAATGGTTTATATTTGACATATATCTAGTTTTAGAGCGGATATATTTTGTAACTACCCTTCCATCAATAACCAACCCATATCTTTTATATTTAAATATCTCGTTTTTAATTTTTGTTCAATTAAAATGTTTGGAACCGAAATAACAAAGTAAGTTCTATAATATAATATTAAAAAACACGGAAATCTATAATTCAGTATATAATATGTATTATGTACCCACCAACCTTCGTAATTATTACAAGTTTTCAAGACCACAAATGGGAAGTTATCAGTGTGGGTCGCACCCAGCCTCTTTTTTAATATTATAATTGTTTTTAATTTATTATTTCTTACTAAGCATAACAAAAAAGACATCATGTCTTAATATGCCCATGATTTTATTTCAATAAATATCAATACATATCTATACAAAAAATATAAATCTTGTAGATTGTATTAAAAAACTTTAAACTGTCAAGTTTTAAGGAAATCGAGCATGGGATTTTGGAAATATTAAGTTTAAAAAAATTTAATTTTTCTTATAAATCAAAAAAAAAAAAATAAGAAATCTGAATACACAAAACTATTTAAACTGTTTGGAAGCAATAACATAAAAAAATTATCAAAAACGCTTATACTGTTTTTTGAGAAAATCAAAAACAAACAAATGTATCCAAGTGGAAAATTCTGAAATTTATTTTCAAAAAACCATTGCTTAAGCTTTTCCATCGCACTACTGTACTGGAAACTTCCCTAGAAGATGGAAAATAGCATTAGTTGTATTGGACAGTTTCGGGTCAGATCTTCACAAAATATATGCTGTTGTTCCTCAGGGTTCCGTTTTGTCTCCGACTCTCTTTCTCATTTTTATAAATGATCTATCGTCTGAAACTTCTAATCGACTTCATTGTTTTACCGACGACTCTCATACTCGTTCTCAAATTCACGTTCATCTCCTTCGGAATTGGAATTGCAAAGGTATCGTATGATAAGCTCATTAAGCTCCGTGATACAAACCATTGTGTGAAGTTTAATGCTTCGAAAACTCAATGCTGTCTATTGGCGTTAAAGCAAAATGTACCCCTTATGCAATTGTCCTCGAATGGAATTTGCATCGAAGAAGTCAAAAAGCTGTCAGTACTCGCTACACACAGAAAAAAAAAACAAGGTAAAATCAACAAAAACAATATTGATTTAACATATTTTGCCAATGTTTTTGCTTCATCGAGCATTCGTATTATTTTAACATGATTTTTGTATAAGGGAAATTAATATTAGATCATGTAAAAATGAGAACGTTTTTATTGTTAAATCAATATGTTTTCATTTTGAAATAAGTAGCAAAAACCTGCAAATTAAAGTGAATTTCATACCAAATGAATGCTGAATCACTATGATTTCAGGTTGAATTTCAACGATCATCATGTTGAATCATGATGATAATCATATTGAATTACCATAGTCACTATATCAAATCACTTCGATCATCATGTTAAATCACCATTATAATCATGTTAAATCATTACTAACATCATGTTGAATCATAATGATCATCATATTGATTTACCATGGTCGTCATGTTGAATCACGATTATCATCATGTTAAATCACGACGAAAATCATGTTGAATCACGATGATCATCAAATGGAATCACCACGATCATCATGTTGGTTCACGATGATCATCGTATTGAATCGCGATTATCATCATGTTGAATTACCATGATCATCATTTTAATCCTGGAAAAAAATTTAATTTCCTTGGCAAAAAAGAAAAACATTTTAAAATCAGTGTTTAATTTCATGTTTTATTTTAATAAAAATAGTTCAATAATACAACACTGAAATTATCAATGATAAATAAATAATTTATGATATATTTTTGTTTATTAAATGTAATTTCCATTATTAATTATATAAACAAAAAATAGGCTTGAAAAATCTTTCATATATGAAGTTTGACTTCACATCATAAAACATACTTAAAGTTACATCGAGCAAAATACTCGTAGTTAATGTTGGAGTGGTAATAGAAATAAAATTTCTAAACTCTTGCCATTTACTTGAAAGCAAACGTTCGAACGATTATTTTTTGAAATTATTTCCTAAAATCTATATTACTAAGGACTTAAAATGGACATCCCAAATTTTGTTCTAGAAAAATTTTAAAGGAATTTGTTATATAAAAAATTTTTTACCTAAATAAAAAGAATTTTTAAACTTTATTTGCATAAATTCATACTTTTCCGGAAATCAGACGGCAATTCCATTCATTTGAACATTTATGTCTCATTAAATCCACGTTTTATATTTATAAAATGTATTTAAAATTATAAAGTACTTTTACATACACTCGAGTCCACTCAAGCCTTTGGACAGGTGTGGCTCAAACTTCTTTTCATTCATACAATAGAATCCAGAACAGAGCGTTAAAACTGATAGGAATCAGAGCTATTACGGAATCATTCCCATCTTTTAAGCACCGTTGGAATGTTTTTTTTATATTATACGAGCACTCAAGGGGTTATGAATACCCTTATAATGTTTCATGTATTTCCCTGTTTCACAAGCAATGCTCACTCGAAGTAGCCATTTACATCCCTCCCCTAAATAAGTTCACCCGTGATCACCATGTCGCTAGGAATGCTCATCAGTTCACCCTCGAGCCAAATTTTGGCTGTAGCGTCAAATACTACGATTCTTTTTTTAGTTGCAAAACACGACTATGGAATATTCTACCCGAAACGATTTTCCCTTCCCATTTCAATTTACAAACACTCGAGACCAATCTTCATCGGTGTCATTTTGAAAAACCCTCATTTCCCCTTCTGCCGAAAAAACACGCTTTAACTTTGTATATCAATCATTTTTTTCAAATAGTATTCAGTGATTAGAATAACTAACACAAATTTTAACTTCTATTTTCATTCATACAGACGAAATCACATATCCGGACTCCGATGATTACTTTGACAAGCAAAACTCGCTTGAAGACAGTAGAAGATCTGCACCCGATGATCCAGAGACAATGCCGCATTTATTTCAAGGTGACATAGCTATTGATCCTGAAACTTACATTGGCTTAAGACTAGGTGTTAATCCGTTGAAATATCCCAAACGTCTTTGGACCAATGGCTCAATACCTTTTGAGATAAGTAGAAGTTATAACGCTGAAGAGCGTGCCGCAATTGAAAATGCCTTACGTGTACTTAATTCACTGACATGCATCAATTTCATCCCATACGATGGAGATGACGAAGATTACTTGTACATTCAGCCCCCAGAGGATGGTCCAAAAGGATGTTGGTCATACATTGGCCGTCGCGGTGGAGAACAAACTGTTGCATTGCAAAGACCCGATGAAACAAGCTTGCACTGCTTCAGTAGTGAAGGAAGAATTATGCACGAATTGATGCACGCTATTGGAATATACCACGAACAATCACGAGCTGATCGTGATCAATATGTCAAAATACACTGGGATAATATTTTGCCAAAATTTAAAAAGAACTTCAAATTGGTTTCCGAAAAAAATGGAAAATATTCATTTGATTATGATTATAATTCTGTGATGCACTATGGGGCGTATTATTTCAGGTGAAATTACTAAAATCGAATTTAAGTTCTCTTTTTAATCCATTGATATTTTGTATAGTAAGAAAAAAGGGGAAAAACCAACAGTTACTCCCTTGATGCCTGGAATTAAAATTGGCCAAAGAAGAACAATCAGCAAAATCGACTGTTTGAAAATCAACGAACTGTATGGTTGTCTTACGGGACGCCACGCTAAAATGTATCGAAGTTTTTGCAAGCTCCTCGGATTATAGTGTTAGAATTTGTATCTTCATACATGTATTTATTTAAGTTTAGTTTTGTATCTATTTAAGCAATTTAATATTTAAGAATGATTAGTACAAAAATTTATAAAAAAGAAAAACAAATAAATGTTTTTTTTGTGTACAACAGAAAATGACTGACTTGTTTCATCAATTTAGTCGCTTTGAACACTGACGGTTGCATTTATCAGATTTTCTTATACGGTTGTCTATTTAGACAGTTGAAAATACAAACATAGGTGTGATAATATTTTTTTTATAATTAAATAAAAATTAATTAAATGTCACTTTACTAGTTTTTACGATAAAGTCAATTGATTCTTTTTTACCTTAAAGTCTGTCTAAAGTTAGACTGTGAGTCTTTAAGAACTCACCTTGAATACATAAGGTTTCCTGAGCATGTTCCTAACTTCATGTTTAAATACATTTATCATGGTAAGTAAATAGATGTCCTTAACCCTCTAACGGGCAAAATGGGAAAAATGATCGTATCAAGTTGATATTTTTTTCCAGGTAGATATACCTATAATAAGCATATATTTAAATTTTTAGCTGAAAATTGTATTTACATCGAGTGCCAAGTAAACAATAATGGAGACCGTCTCAAGGCGGTCTATTTCTTCACGAAATTGTGGAAGCTGGAGAAGTGCTTGTACTGTCATTACAGTTTCCTGCACGGATTCGTTTGTATAAAATGTATCTGTTCGTTGCGGTCATATTAATAAAATGGTAAAAGTGTCTTGTCATGATATTTCTGCTTTTAGCTCGGATATGATACCGACCCATAAGCCCATCCATTAGATCAACTCCACCCATATGAGCGTTATACTCCCGGACAATTTGAGGGCAGTCGATTTCGACAAGCTTTAGCAGTATTTTGATCACCACTGAGTCTTTTAAAGTCTTCAATGCCTACATACACTCCGCTTCAACTGAATACGCACACATTTTTTTTAAGGTATATTGTTCATTTTTTTCAAACTTTGGGCCTTAATGTATTGTTGTGAACAGAGCTTTGTACTACTACAGCGCCATCTGTTGGAAAATTACATAACTAATTTCTGGAAGAAACAAAAAGCTCTTCTCCAATGTCAAATGAATTTCCCCTTATTCCAACCATCTAGAACATTCCAAGACAAGAACTTTCGAGAACAACTAATTTGAGTATATAAGGGAGTGTTCACGGTGAGCGGGACACAGTTAATTTTGGATTATGAAAGTGTGCAAAAGTATTGCTTATTGGATTGTGTTATTAAACAAGTGTGATTTAAATTTGAATAAAAGTATTTGAGTTGTTTATAAATTGAGATTTACTGTTTTGAATTTGAAAGTGTGAATAAAGAAGAAATACTAAAAAGAGTAATAAGTTTTATTTAACGGACCTAGCAAAAATATTACATTGGTGTCAGAAAAGTGGAATAAAACTTATTGTGCAGTGAAGTGTGGAAAAAAAAAAAAAAGTAAATTAAAAAAATGAGCAAGTTATTGAAAGAGCTCAACTGTAATGAGCTGAAAAGTGAATTAGGCAAGCGAGAACTTTCTAGAGCAGGATCGAAAAATGAGCTTGTTCTGCGTTTGGCCGAATATTTGAAACAACAAAATGAAGACCCGGACATTTTCGTCTTTGAAGCTGACGCTGAGGAAGCAGACGTGAGTAAAAATGTAGATGTTTCAAATATGTTTAGTCTTCTGCTTGAACGTCTCGAAGAGCAACGAAATGAGCAGAAAAACGAACAAAAGAATGTTCTCGAACGTCTCGAAGAGCAAAGAAATGAGCAGAAAAAACAGCATAGCGAACAAAAAGACCTTCTCGAAGAGCAGAGAAAAATGCTAGAAGGCAAGCTTGTTAACATCGAGAATAATGTATCTGCACTTGATGGGCGTGTTTCATTGCTGGAGAATCAAGTCGACAACAAAATGGAGACGTTTTCAAAAGTGTTAGATGAACGTGTTTCATTGCTAGTCGACAACAAAATGGAGACGTTTTCAAAAGAGTTAGACCGTGTTCGAAACATAAAGATTCGGGAAAGTTCTGGGGAAGCTTTGAGAAAAAAAGAGATGCAACCTCCAACCTTTGATGGACAAACTTCTTGGTCTATATACAAGAAGCAATTCGAGGCAGCTTCCACAACAAATGGCTGGGATGAGGCTGACAAGTATATAGCCTTAACTCTTGCTCTTAGAGGAGCAGCTGCTGAGTTGTTGCAAACCATACCAGCAGATAAGAGCGGCGACTTCAATTCCTTGGTGTTGGCTATAGACAAACGCTTTGGTAACAGCCACATGAAAGAAGTCTTCAAAGTGCAACTCAATTCCAGAGTTCAGAAGAGGGGCGAAACTCTACAACAACTGCAAGCGGACATTGAAAGGCTTGTTCATCTTGCATACCCAGATGTTGGAGAGGAAATTTGTAACCAGTTCGCAGTTGAGGCATTTGTTCGCGCCATTTCTGATATACATCTTCAAAGGGCCGTGCGAACTGCTGGAAAACGAACTCTTTCGGAAACATTAGCGTTTGCCTTGACAATGGAAGCAGCTGAGCAAGCTTCTCACGGAGTACATCGACTAAGAGAAGCCATCGTCGAAGAATGCTCATGCCAAAGAACTGATGTCCAAAGGAACCAACGAAACGGACTTGCAAAGTGCTGGAATTGCAACAAGACCGGACATTTACAGCGTCAATGTCGATTACCACCTAGAAGAGCTTGTCAACATTGTGGGCACGGAGTTTCAAACTCAGAACAAGGTAACACCATCCAGGTCTCTCAGACTAAACGAGACAATAAAAGTCTGACTGTCGAGGCAACTTTAAATGGCAACAAACGTGTGGTCACAATTGACACCGGTGCCACAGCCTCCATTGTGCGTCAAGACCTAGTACACTTGAATTGGCTACACAACACCAATAGCTACCGTCTAAGAACTGCTACAGGAGAAGCAGCTAGGGTTTATGGTGAGGTCCGACTTGGAATTCGAATTGCAGATCTAGAATTCTCACACAAATTCTTGGTGGCAGATATATGTGACGAATGCATCATAGGCATGGACTTCATGAAAGAACATCGAGTAGTTTTGGATATCGGCAACCAGGTACTCAAATACCAGAATACAGAGATTCCAATGATCTATGGGCACGAAGGAATAACAACTCTAAGGACTGTCATCAAAGAAGATGTGGTTATTCCTACTTCTTCTGAGGTATTTCTTTGGACAAAATTAGATGGTGAGTGTGGACGCCATCGATACCTAATGGTGGAACCAGGCCCAGACTGTTCTTCCCAAAAGGTCATCATTGGGAAGACACTTGTGGCTCCGAACAACAATATGGTCCCCGTACGGATACTCAACACCAAACCGTACGATGTAAAGTTAACGAAAGGAGAAATTATCAGTAAGTGCGAATCTGTCGCAGCCATAACACAAATCGACGCTGAAACACCGAGAAAGACATTAGACCCTGAAGAGCTCAATACCATCAAGGCAAAGATACTCAATTCATCTAACCTAGACCACCATCAGGTTAAAATGGCAGAAAGCCTTCTGAATGAGTATGCCGACATTTTCGCTTCACCAAACGGCAAATATGGAAGGACACAAATGGTGCAGCATCGAATAAATACAGGAGATGCAAGGCCCATTCGTCAGCCCGCAAGACGTCTACCACTGGCCAAACAAGATGAAGTTGACGAAATGATTACCACCATGAAGAAGGATGGTTTGATTGAGAACTCCAAGAGTCCTTGGGCGTCACCAGTGGTCCTAGTCAAAACGGTTTTGTGTTGACTACCGAAGGTTGAATGACGTAACCAAGAAAGACAGCTACCCCCTGCCAAGAATTAGTGACACCTTAGATGCGATGGAAGGAGCACATTGGTTTTCAACGCTGGACTTGAAAAGTGGATATTGGCAAGTTGAAATTCACCCTGAAGATCGAGAAAAGACAGCGTTCTCCACAGGTAATGGGCTCTGGCAGTTCAACGTGATGCCATTTGGTCTTTGCAACGCTCCGGCAACATTTGAGCGTTTGATGGAGTGTGTCCTTCAAGGTCTGACGTGGAAAACTTGTCTTGTCTACTTGGATGATGTTATCGTTTATGGAAAGACATACGACCAACACTGTAAGAACCTAAAGGGTGTGTTCCAGAGACTTCGAGAGGCTAACCTTAAACTGAACCCAGAAAAATGTGCACTGCTTCAGACTGAAGTAAAGTATTTGGGACATATCATCTCGTCCCAAGGAGTCAAGACCGATCCTGAAAAAGTTGACACCGTCAAAAATTGGCCAACACCACAGGACAAACATCAACTACGAAGTTTTCTTGGTCTTGCTACTTATTATAGACGTTTTGTCAAGGACTCTGCCAGAATTGCGAAGAGTTTGCATCAGCTTACGGAAAAGAACAAGCAGTTTAGATGGTCAGGTGAGTGTGAAAAAGCCTTCCAAGAACTGAAATACCGTCTATGCAATGCTCCGGTGCTGATCTATCCGACTCCAGGCAAGTCTTTTATCATCGATGCTGATGCAAGCAATGTGGGAGTTGGCGCTGTTCTGTCACAAGTGCACAATGGCGAAGAAAAGGTTGTCGCCTATTTCAGCAAAGTACTGTCGAAGACCGAAAGGAACTACTGTGTGACCAGAACAGAACTCTTGGCACTCATCTTGGCAACGAAACACTTCCACAAATACATCTATGGACAGAAGTTTCTTCTACGAACCGATCATGGTGCTCTTAACTGGTTGTTGAACTTCAAGAACCCAGAAGGACAAGTCGCAAGGTGGATAGAAAGACTGCAGACTTACGATTATGAAATTCAACACCGAAGGGGAAAGCTGCACTCAAATGCCGACGCGCTATCCCGAAGGCCTTGTAAAATAGACTGCAAGCATTGTAGGCGACAAGAAGAAAAGGAATCCATCAACATTCTGCGAATAAGGGCTGACCCCATTTGTGGATGGAGCAATGAGGAAATAAGATCTGCTCAACAAGAAGACCCCGACATTGAACCTCTTCTCGCATGGAAAGAACATGAAGAAAAACCCGCATGGAATGACATTTCCGATAGGAGTCCAGTTTTAAAGGCTTATTGGGCACAATGGGACTCACTTCATGTGCGAGAAGGTGTTCTTCGGCGTAAATGGGAGTCTGCTGATGGTAAATCCTATGTGATGCAGCTTGTGTTACCTCAATCGAAAATCAAAGAGGTTCTTCGAGAGATGCATGATGGACCTTCAGGAGGCCATTTGGGCGTCAATAAGACGTTAGAAAAGGTGAGGCAACGGTTCTACTGGTTGCATGCAAGAGACGACGTTGAAAAGTGGTGCCGAAATTGTGACGTTTGTGCTGCAACCAAAGGAACTGGTAGAAAACTGCAAGGAAAAATGATGCAATATAATGTCGGCTCACCATTTGAAAGGATTGCTGTTGATGTAGCTGGCCCATTTCCGGAAACGAATGATGGAAACAAATACATTCTGGTGGTAATGGATTACTTCAGCAAATGGCCTGAGGCATACGCTATCCCGAACCAAGAAGCCAAGACCGTGGCCGACCAGATTGTGTCTAACTGGGTAAGCAGGTTCGGTGTGCCTATGGAGCTCCATTCTGACCAAGGAAGGAACTTTGAGTCGAACATAGTCCAAGAGGTGTGCGCGTTCCTTGGCATTAAGAAAACGAGAACCACACCACTTCACCCGCAATCTGATGGAATGGTCGAGAGATTCAACAGGACGTTAAAAGAGCACCTCACTAAGGTCGTAGGCGACAACCAAAGAAACTGGGATAGGCACATACCACTATTTTTGATGGCCTATCGAAGTGCAGTACATAGCTCAACAGGACAGACACCATCTGAAATCCTGTTCGGAAAAAGCATACGCCTGCCTAGTGAGATAAGGTTTGGACACCCACCACAAGAGTCTCAGGAAACAGGGGATTTCGTGAGTGACCTAAAAGAGAGGCTAATCGACATCCACGAAAGGACCAGGACTAGAATGAGCACTTACAGCGATCGAATGAAGACAAGGTACGACACAAGAGCAAACACGACAGGATTCCAAGTAGGAGATCGTGTATGGCTGTATAATCCACATCGTCAAAAGGGATTGTCGCCGAAGCTTCAACAAAACTGGGAAGGCCCTTATACTGTCGTCACAAAAATCAATGATGTCGTTTACCGAATTCAAAGAGGGTCAAGAGGAAAGTTAAAAGTTGTGCATAGCGATCGACTGCACCGATACAGTGGCGAAGCTGGAGATAGAATTGTTCGGGACGAACAATCTTAAGAAGGGGGCAATGTTGTGAACAGAGCTTTATACTACTACAGCGCCATCTGTTGGAAAATTACATAACTAATTTCTGGAAGAAACAAAAAGCTTTTTTCCAATGTCAAATGAATTTCCCCTTATTCCAACCATCTAGAACATTCCAAGACAAGAACTTTCGAGAACAACTAATTTGAGTATATAAGGGAGTGTTCACGGTGAGCGGGACACAGTTAATTTTGGATTATGAAAGTGTGCAAAAGTATTGCTTATTGGATTGTGTTATTAAACAAGTGTGATTTAAATTTGAATAAAAGTATTTGAGTTGTTTATAAATTGAGATTTACTGTTTTGAATTTGAAAGTGTGAATAAAGAAGAAATACTAAAAAGAGTAATAAGTTTTATTTAACGGACCTAGCAAAAATATTACAGTATCATTTGATGATGCTTACTGTTTGCTTGTAATGTTAAGAAAACATATCAGAAAGAATTATTCAAAAAGTACAGTTATTTTCTCTCTCGCTCTCTTGCAAAGCGTTCCATGTGGAAAAATGCAGATTTTTTTGCGTCAACTGAATAGGTACACGATCATTATCGGTCATTATCTTCATTGTTAATGAGAATTTTGAGATTATTGACACATTTAATCAAAATTTGAAGTGTTTTAAATGAAATTTAGCCGTTTAATTGAAATTAAAAAAAAATGGGTAGATCAAAAGCTTTAAATAGTGTCGAAAGAGCTAAAACCGATTTGTTAAAAGAACAAGGACTAGCTGGTCGTGCTAAAGCTACCAAAAATACACACAAGTTTTAGTGTTGTTTATTCCCACCTAAGAAATAAAAGTTTATAAGGGAAAAACATGAAAGGAAGTAAAAAAACGGCAACAACTGCAATTGATCGAAGAGCAATTTTAAGATGTGTTTCTGATTCGTGTGACTTTGCGGTAAAATTTAAACAAAAACCCGGTGTACCTGCAAGCGTTTCAACATTCCGTAGAGTAATAAACAGTGCAAATCATTTAAAACGATTGAAACTTCAAAAGAAACCACCACTAAACGAGCAAAGAAAAGGTATGCGTTTAGAATTTTTTAGACTCCATATGAGTTGGAAAAATGAATGGCACCACGTCGTTTTTTCTGATGAGAAAAAGTTCAAATTTCATGGCTCTGATAGTTGTAATTATTATTTCCACGATGTGAGGAAAGAAGAACGATTTTTAGCGCGGCATCATAGTCGAGAAGGTCGAGTTATGGTATGGGGTTCAGTAAACTACTATGAGACTGTTGAGCTTGAAGTTCAAAAGTCAAAAATGTCTGCATTTACCCACAACGGAATCTTGAAAAGAAATTTTTCTAAATTTGCGGATATTTAAGGACCCATTAACTGGACTTTCCAGCAGGATAACGCCCCCATCCACACCGCACGCATTGTCCAAAATTGGATATAGGACCAGAATGTGGAATTGCTTCAATGGGCGCCGTACTCTCCCGACCTGAACCTTATAGAAAATGTATGGGGATGGTTGGTACGAAAAGTTTATGAGTCTGGCCATCAGTTTGAGGGCAGATAATCCCTATGCAGCCATTAAATTAGCCTGGAGGGAAATTTTGCTGAACTGCTTAAAGAGTATGCGGGACCGAATTCATGAAGTAATTACCAATAAAGGTGTCAGTACCCACTACTAGAAATAACCAATAAACAAATATTTAAAGGAAAAACTTGTTTTATTTCATTCCGTTAGCTTTTATTTCCAATTTTGATTGTTGTACCTATTCAGTTGACGCAAAAACATTCTGCATTTTTCGATATGGAACGCTTTGTAAGAGAGCTAGAGGAAAAATAGCGGTACTTTTTGAATTATTCTTTCTGATTTGTTTTCTCAACATTACAAGCAAACAGTAAGCATCATCAAATGATATATTAAGGCCCAAAGTTTGAAAAAAATGAACAACATACGTTAAAAAAAACTTTGTGCGTATTCAGTTGAAGCGGAGTGTATGTCGATGCCAAACGTACACACTTATTGTCTTTCCAAAGAACCGTAGTAAGATCCACTCCATCAACTGAAGCCATATATACTCTATGGAATATCCTCTACTTTCTTTGCTAAGTTGACTGTCGGTAGGCAACTTACATGCAGGTATACGATTTGCTGAAATACTGGCTGGTTTGGCATATATTGACGAACATAGTGTTTCGTCTTAGTGCTGCACATTTGTTCGTCAACACAGAGTCTAGCGGTTTTTGGGATTGAATCGAACCGCTCGTTTAGTTTGTTAACAAGAGCACGAATTCGAAACAAGCGGTCAAAGCCAGGTTCTCCCTTTTTCATCTTTGGGATTCATCTTGAAAACAAGCAAATCGTTTGGCCGGCATACACTTTTGAATCGCAGAAAAAACATAAAGGTATATCATTATACCAATATAATTTCTGATTTCTGCGGCAGCAGTTTTGAAGCCGGAGTTTATGTTTTCCGACATTGCACAACGATTTGTATCCTCAGTAATGAGATCAATTATTTCGTCCGGTTTCTAACACTCAATGGCAGTGATGCATCGCTACGAAATGCAACTTCATTGACGTGAAGACACATTGAGCGTATACGAAAGACCAATTTGGCAAGCTGTTTTGGATCCTTAGTTAACGTACTAAGCGTACCAGTGAATCCTCCAGAAGAAGGCTGAATTGTTGGCCCAGTAGCCTCAATTGACGGTAGGGGTGACCTTGGCCTTTTCAATGATTTGACGTCTGACTTTGAAATAACAGATGAAGTACATGGCTCCATTTCTTCAGAATCAACAATAAAAGTTGAAGAAGCTGCTGGATTTACCAATTTGCTTAGATTAAGACGCATAGGTTTCACAAAAGCGTCTGTTGTTTCAGCTTCGTTCTGCTATGGCCTGTTCTTCATTTTCCGATATGTCACCAAAATTATCTGGCTCGATGTTATCAAAAACGAAGTCAGGATCACAAATCGTGTCATCGCTACTAACTATATGCATCATCATCGCTTTCTACAGAATCTATGAATTCGGCCAATTGATCATCAATCAATTCTTCCAAGTTAATTTTTTTTTAAGGTTTCACGTTTTCGGAGATCCATATAATAATAAATTTTATCATAAAATATACCAATATTATATCAACAATCATGTTTTTTAACACAAAACAATAACCAAACAAAAGACAAGCACTTTTCACACGTAAACCGGAAAGACCATCTATCCTCGTGTGGATGAAAATATCAATGGCGCAAAATTTTAGTTGAATTAGTACGATGTTAAAGCCGTTTTAGTATGAAACTAGGTTAAAACAACGATTTTGCAAATTTAAATCGAATGTAGCATCATACTTTCTCTACCCTTTTATTAAAGTTAAAATCATCGAATACCTATTTTATTTTTTTTGTGTTATCATGCTGTTTACAAACGTTATAAGAGTTCAGTTTACTTAGTTTATAGCACGAACTGTCATTGTTTTAGGTTGTTCAGAAGCAATTTATTAAGAAAATTGCTGTACAATACTAGTTACAAAATGTTTAAAACTAGGAATGAGCTAGTAAACTACTCTATAAGTTTAGCAAATTAAACCTTAATAATTTATTATTATTATTATTATTATTATTATTATAAGCTTTATTTACCTTTATTTGAAATACATTTCGGGCATATAACATAATGATAATTTAAAGTTACATATTTTCATTTTCGTTCGTCTTTTTTCTTTTACAATATACATATATACATATTTAATGATTGTTGTCTACAATATTATTTATTTTTATTTTCAATTTCTATCTTTTCTATTTTTTTTTTTTTAACCTTTGGTTTAAATAAATAATATAATTTTCAGCAAATTTTCGTTCAGGTATTTTGTTTTCGATTTAAGTCAGTTTGGTATAAGCCTCCCCCATTGTTGTCCATATAACTCTATTTTTTGCGTCATTATACCAGTTATTGTTGAATTGTGTTAGATCGTCCATCCATCTCTTTCTTGGTCTTACTTCGTGTGGTTGAGTCCATTTCGTTACTATTTTTGTCCATCGGTTGTCTTGTATTCTTGAGATGTGACCTGCCCAGCTCCATTTCAATTGTTTTATTCTTTGAATTGCGTCTGTAATATTTGTTCGTCTTCTTATTTCATCGTTTCTTATTCGTTGCACAGTCCTTATGTTAAGTAGTCGTCTTTCTATTTTTGCTTGACATATCCTGATGCTCTCAAGAGATTTTGAAGTAAGTCCTATAGTTTGCAAACCGTATGTCATTACTGGAAGTATTGTTGAGTCTAAGATGTGTTTTTGCGTGTCTTTGCCAAGTTTTGAGTCGAGAATTTGTTTAATGTTCCAATACTGCTTCCAGCTATTAGTTATTCGTCTTTTTATTTCTTTGTCTTCTTGTTGTGTGAAAGATTTCAGTTGTCCTAGGTAGATATAGTCATCAACATAGTCTATTTTTTCATTTTGAAATAAGATGTCTGGTTCGTCATTGCTTTGGTTTTGTTAAGATTTAATGAAAGTCCGTGTATTTTACATTCAGTAGAAAGGTCGATTAACATCTGTTGTAAATCGTCTGGTGTATCGGAAATCAAAACAATATCATCTGCAAATCTTAGGTTGTTGAGTCTCTCTCCCCATATATTTATTCCATATTTCTGTGTCCAGTTGAGATTTCGAAAAATTTCTTCCAATACTGCAGAGAACAGGGGTGGAGAAATGGGGTCTCCTTGTCTTACTCCTCTTTCGATGTTAAAATCTCGTCCAATTTTGTCCGTTTTTACTTTCGCCTTGTTGTTCTTGTATATGTTTCTAATTGTCTGTATGAATGTCGAATTAATATTTTGGTTCTTCAATGCTGTCCATATACTTTTGTGCTCTACAGTGTCGAACGCTTTGCTAAAATCGATGAATAAGAGGTAGAGGGGTTTTTCATATTCGTTATATTTTTCTATTAATTGATTTATTGTCTGTAGGTGGTCAGTTGTTGAGAAGCCCTCTCTAAAGCCAGCTTGTTCCCTTGGTTGTTGGAAATTTAGTGAGATTTTTATTTTTTTGAATAGTACTTTTGAAAACAGTTTATATATTGTCGAAATTAAGCTGATTGGTCTATAATTGTTAATATCTTCTTTGTCTCCTTTTTTATGTAACAATATGATGATACTTTTTTTCCATTGTGTTGGTATTTTTTGTGTCCTGATGATAGCGTTAAAAATCTTTGTCAGTATTGGGGTAAGTGTTTCTTTTCCAAATTTGAGAGCTTCAGCTTCTATCCCGTCACTTCCAGCACTTTTTTCCTGATCCAAGTCGTCTATAGTGTATGCTATATCCATATCATTAAAAATTAAAGAGTCGTCATCAAAATTATTGTTAAAATCCTCATTTTCAGCTGTTTTGGCCGTTGATGTAAACAGTGATTCAAAAAAGTCTGTTGCTGTTTTATTGATGTCTAGCCTTTTTGTTTTTCGTTTCGTGTCTTTATTTATAGATACAATCCATTCTTTTTCGTCATATAGGAATTGTTTTGCTTTTTTAATTGATTTTGTATGTTTAATTATCTCTTTAATTTTTGTATCGTTGTAAGTTTGAATGTCTATTTGTGCTTTAGCTTTTATGATTTTTCTTAATTCGCTTAGTTCTTTCTTCTCATTTTCAGATAAAGTTTCCTTATTTCTCAAGTTCTCTCGTTTGTCTATCAATATTTTTGTGTTCTGTGAAATTTTGTCAGGCTTTTTGTTTTTCTGTTTCATGATTGTGTTCCTTGCTGAATTCGTTATGATATTTTCAAGAGTGTCATAATTGTTTTGGATGTTTTCTCTTGTGAAATTTGTGTCTATGTGTCTTATAATTTGACTGCCAAGTTGTTCGTTGTATGATATTTTTTGTTCAGTAGTTATTTCCTTGGGCGTAAAATATTTTTGTTGATTTCTATCTATTGTGCTGTGATTAAGTTTAATTTTCGCACGTATCATTCTATGGTCACTGTCAAATTTTATCGTGGTTAATGTTGAAACGTCCATTACTGTTTTTATTTTATTTGTCAATATAAGATCATATTCGCTTCTTGTTTTTCTATCTGGCGACAACCATGTCCATTTGAATTTGTCCTTTTTCTTAAAAAATGAATTTGCAAAAACTAAGTTCATTTCTTGTAGCCAGTTAAGTAGTTTTTCTCCTCTTTTGTTTCTTTGTCCATAGCCGAATCGTCCAATAATATGTTCTTCTCCATCTTCTTTCAAGCCTAGTCTAGCGTTAAAGTCACCAATCACATACATTACTTCTGTTTTTATCGATTGGTATGCTTTTTCAAGTTTATCATAAAATGAGTTAATTTCATCGTCTGTAGAATTTTGTGTCGGGGCATATATTTGTATAATAGTCAGTTTTGTGTTGTTTATTTTCAGAGTAACACTGCACATCCTTTCATTAAATAACTGTATATCAATTATGGATTTTTTGAGTTCCTTTTTTATTAAAAAGCCAACTCCGTGAAGTCCCTTGGTTTCTCCTATGTGGCAAAATATACCAGTGTCACTCTCCATTATTTTTTTTTCATATATTTTTGTCTCTGATAAGCCAATAATGTCCCAATCAATGTTAGATATTGCTTGTCTTAGTTGTTCCATTTTTTCGTCTGTAGATAATGTTCTAACATTAAATGAACATATATTTATGGTATTTTTTGTTGGTGTTATTATTTCTTTCGTTAAGGTTTTTGGGGGGTTTAAGCCTACGTCCCTCACGGTGGCAAACCGGCTTGAGAGAGTAATATTTTTATTAAGTTCATTTATATCATGTTCTTTCAAGGTGGTGGGTAATTGGTCAGGTATATTTTGTTGCTATTCTTTGTTGTTTGGTGACGTCAATGGCTCATTTCGTACATTTCTGAAAAAATTGTTTATTCCCGTCTGTAGTTTCCCATCTTTTCGTATGTCATTTTCTTTTACTTTCTTGTTTGTTGAACAAGAGGCCCTAGAATCTGTCATATTTTTGTCTTCTTCTTGGTTTCTTGTCCTTTTTTGTGTTTTTTTGAAGTTTGGATTGTTGGTTTGTCCCTCGTTAATGATACGTTCCTCATCATTATGTGTTTTTGGTGCTTGTTCTCTAACTGTATTGTTCATGTCACTTTTTAATTTATCGTCTTTAATATATATGATGGCAGTCTTATAATCTCTCAATTTTAATTTATTTTTCATTATTTTATCCTTTTTGATTTGTGTTGTTAACCCTACAAGAAGTGGCCTGGGTTTTTCACCTTTTTTTCCTAATCGTCTTGTGAAATCTATCTCTTATATTTTTGTTTCTATTTCTAATATTTCGTTAGTAATTTTTAAAATGTAGTTTTGTTGATCTTCAATAGTTTCCTCGTCTGTTTCTTCTATGTTGTAAACTACCATATTTTTACGTTTTAATGTTCGTTCTATATATTTAATTTTTCCTTCCAGATAGTCCTGTCTTTCCTCAATTGCATTCGTTGTTTTCACTATTGCATCCAACTTGCATGATAATTGTTCGGTCTGTTGTTTTATGTCTTTCTTAATATCAGTGTGTAGTGTAGACAACACTGCGAGAATATTGTCGAGTTTATCTTTTTCTGCCATCGTGTTTTTTTGTTTCGATGTAAGAAAACTATTTCCTTTTTGTATGTCAGTGTTATTTTGGCTTGAACTGTCAGTGTCAATGTTTGTTTATATTAATTTCTGTGTCGAATTCTTTTTTTGTTTCTCGTGTCGCGTCTTTTATTTTATTTGGGATTATGTGTTGTGTTTTTCTTATTTTAATTAGTAATAAGTTATTTTTGATATTTATTAATAAAATAAAATCAGCAAAATGTTGTATACTGTTCTTTTTTTTTCAACTGAGCGACAAAAAATTTCCTACTCACCAGAACCGTGCTTTTCCAAGCAGGAGGAGAGTTGTTGGATTTCTCTTTGCAGAATTAGAAGTAAAATCCAAGTAAATGGTTCAATTTCCACTCAAACAAATTAAATGGCAATTTATAAATTTTTTTTTCTTCTTTTTATATTGAAAATTTCTCGGATTTGTATTATAAATTGACCAACCTTCTCCACTTTACCAATAAAGCATCGACTTAACTTTGTTTTGCTATTCTTCTGTTTGTTTTTTATCGCTTCCTGACATTCAATTTAATCAAACTTTCTAGAGTCTCCTTTAAACACTTTGTTCACGACAAACCTCACTCAATTACCTTAATAATAGGCTATTTAAAATTGCGCCAATATTTTTAATTAGGACATTGAACGCTGAACGAATGTGATATTTGTTCGTGAGAGCGAAGAAAGAAGGACTGCATTTGCATCAATAAAACCGTTACAGTATTATCAATCCAATACTTATATACTCTTGAAGCTTAGCAGGAAAAAGTCCGTTCAAGTAGTGCTTTTATTTTTTATTTTGAAATATTTTGATAATTAAATAGATTAGGTTAGGTTAGGGTTTCCAGAACATCTCTTTTAAAGAGAACATGTTCTCTTTTTTGACTCCGATCTTTCTTATTCTGTCTTTTTTCATCAAATTCTTTTTTTTTTACTCTTTTTTATTTGTGTACTCTTTTTTGTCTCTTTTTTTCCAAAATATTAATCTGACTCACTTTTCATTTATATACTTTTGTATAAGTCTCCAAAAAGGAAGTATTAATACACTGAAGTACGCACCTATCCATTCGGGAGCATCGCCGAACCCTGTTTCGAACATTTAACATGCATGAATACGAACAAACCGATTTAATGTCATGTGTTTCCCTTAACAAGATGTTAAAATAAACTAACTATTAGTAACTAAACTGCTGCTATTTGTGTACCTACCTTACTTTTATAAAAATATATTTTTTTTTAGAATGAAGTTTTGATCATATCTTTTATTTGAACGACAATGCTGTGCGCGGAGGAGGGGTGGGGAGGTAAGCGGTCTAACAGTAGATGATTGGAGATTCGAAAATGTCCTCTTTTTTTTCAAACACGTTATGGACACCCTAGGTTAGGTTAAAGTGGCTGCTGACCGGAAAAGGTCAACACACTTAGACCAATATTTGGTCCATTGTGATACCACAAGGATTTCAAAAATCACCCTTACTCGCTAAACCATTTTGAGCTAATAATGAAGCGTTTGAGACAGTGAATGTCGGAATTATTTAGATCACTAGGATCGTTATAGTAGTAGTCTCCCAAGTGGAGTCTACGTCTTTGCGCTAGGGCAGGACAAAAACATAGAAAGTGAGGAACTGACTCCTCTTCTTCTTCATCCATGCAGCTTCTGCAAAAATCATTAGCAGGAACTCCAAGACGAGAAGCATGTCTTCCTATTAGGCAGTGTCCAGTAAGGACACCTATAACGGAGCTAATATGCAATCTACCAATAGAAATTAGTTGTTTTGAGCGTTTAGCTCAAATCAGTTTAGTAGACCGGCAAGTTGGGGTGCTGGTCCATCTGTGGTTAGCTTTCTTCATGGTATCATGCTTTAGCATAAGTTTACAAGTAGCTAGGGGTATACCGATGTTAGATTTGCTATCCAACAAAGGTAAGATTGTACCGTTTTTTGCAAGTTCGTCAGCTTTACAGTTTCCTGGAATGTCTCTATGCCCCGGCACCCATGTAAGGTGAATGTTAAACTGTTTTGACATCTCCACCAGAGATGATCGACAATTTTGGGCTGTTTGTGAGTTAGTGGAGACAGAGTCCAGTGACTTTAAGGCAGCTTGACTGTCTGAGAAGATACGTATATCAGTAGTCAATATAACGTTTTCTTTTAGCCAAGAGAGGACTTCTTTTATTGCTAGAAGCTCTGCCTGGAACACGCTACAGTGATTGGGAAGACGAAAAGATAGAGATTTAATCTATCGGAGTATACGCCTCCACCGACCCCGTCATCGGTTTTAGATCCATCTGTATAGAAATGAATTGCTTCGTCTATAATTAAATAACAAATCGGGGAAAAAGTTTAATAATATTTTAGGAATTAAATTTAATAAATCGATTTCTCATAATAATATTTATTATATACATATATTATATAATTATAAATATCTACAAAGTTAAAATATTTTCAAGTTAAGATGTGTACGTAGATACTCGTACTACGAGTATATTGGGGCTGCCATTTGAAACCCGATGACTGAATGTGGTTGCAAGTAATGTAAATATTTATTCAATGAAGTTTAAAATCATCATCATAATGCTGTACACCGACTTAGTAACCTGTAAATAAAAGAAATTGAAGTTTTTAGTAGCTATTCGTTTTATTACAGTTAAGGGATAGAATGATGGAAGGAATATATACAGAAATAAATAAGATATTTTAAGATATAAGAATTTTAAAAATGTACCACAAGATGGCGCCAAATTAATCACCCCATCGAAAAGATGCTATAATTTTTGCAAATGCCATCTTACGTCAATCATATTTGACATTTATGGAATAGACAGCTGCAGTATATAAACAGATAAGCATTGGAGCAATGAGTTGATTTCGTTGACCAATCATAATCGGTCGGGGGTTTTAGCGCAGCGCGAATTTCGACGCCGATTTCCTAATCGTTTCGCACCAACTGTGTAAATATTACGGCGCTTAGCTATACTCGACTTAAGCAGACTAGAACCACAGGATGCCATGCAGGATGTGGCAGCCACCGGACTGGTTGTTCAGCCGAGAACATCGCTGCTGTGGCTTCCGTTCCGATGTCGCTGAGAACGATGAAACATCAACCAGACGACGAGCCACGCAATTGGACATCACAGTATCACACTTCACACATCGCCAGATGGAGATCGAATTTAAGTGAAAGACTTACATATTTCCCGTACACAGTGCAAACAGTGCATCTGTTAATGCCTACTGTCCGTCCGTAACGTGTGGATTATTGTCAAGCCATCTTCAATCTCAACAACTAAGAAAGAAGTCGAAAATCATCATGAGCGACTTACTTGAGCGGTTACGTCAATAAGCAAAATCTTCGCTTCTGGGGCACTGAAAATCCACGTATGATACACGCGGGAGGATTGATTGGGCCGTATTTTTTTGGAGACGACATCGGCAATACGGTCACTTTTACTGCCGAACGCTACAGGGCCATGATGAAAAACTTCTTACTGCCGGAATTAGATGAGCAGGCCTTGGTGAATATGTAGTTTCAACAAAAACACACATCACGAGCCACAATTGATATTTTAAAGGAAGCGTTTCCTGGTCACGTAATCTCCAGTTTTGGCCAACAAGCCTTAGACAATCGGAGCCCTTAATTAGAAAGTTCGACAAAAATCTTGCGGAAAGTCATGGAAAATGCGATAAGACGGGCATAAATTTGTATCAACACTATAGGCAGCCACTTGGCGGATATCATCTTTTCCACTTAACAAAAAAAATTGTAAAGGTCCAAATAAAAATTTTCATCACTCAAAATTTATTTATTTATTTATTAAAAAAGTAATTCTAAAACAAAATTGGATAATTTATTTTGCGCCCTTCTTGTATAACCCAGGGATGTTATTAGAGAAAAATTGTAAAAAACATGGAATTTACTTTTTAAATAGTTCAAACAATTCTTTGAGTGGTTCTTAAGCAAATATGAATTTATACATACAAAAATTTATTCGTAGTAGCGGTTTTTTAAAAAAGAAGTTTTTTTTGTAATATTTTTAAGAAAAAAATTGGGAATGTCAATTTGAAGTTTTTATGTTCGTGTAAATTGAAAAATAAAGTAAAAATTTTGGGTTAAAATCGTTAGAGTCGTTAATGGGAAAATCGAAAATAAAAAAAAAGGTACCATTAATAACATTTTGCCCCAAAATTTTTTTTTACAACAATGTATTCCATGTGCATAATATCATACCTAATTTTTTGTTATCAAGGTCGTTATAGCCGTTTTCGAGATAAATAAGATTATGCATAACGGGTGTATGGGGGGTACCGTTAGTTTTAGAGCCAAACAAAAAATTTCAATTTCCCCTCTAGGGAATCAATAAGACCCTTAAGTACCGAGTTTAAAGAAAATACCTCCAGTAGTTTAGGCTGTAGTTAGAGGTACAGACATACAGATATACAGACAGACAGACGGAATTGCTGGACCCACGTTTTTCGTCTTCGCTATCATCGTAATGTCAACTTTGATCAAAATCTCGAGTTCGATTTTTTTCCAAGTGCAGAACTTGCACTATACTCGTAGGACCTACATATATCGCAAGTAAAAATTACTTTTGAGCTTTGTTTGCATAAATTCATACTTTTCTAGAAATCAGACGGCAATTTAATGCATTTAAGCATTTTAATCTCATTAAATTTAGTTTTATATTTATTTATAAACAATTTTTGAATTCCAAAGTACTTTTACATAAGAGCAAGTTCGTGCGATCCAGTCGTACATTTTATTTATATTTTAAAATTTTAATTTAACTCCGTTATAAAAATAGGATAACAAAAAAAAGATTATCAAAATTCTTCCTTCAAGGGGGGAATACCCTTATACGAGTATTACTCGTATAGTGTTGCAACCTAACTTTTTAACAAACTAGAGGAACTTGAAAAGGAAAACTTATAATTCAATTGAAATTTGAAGTCAACTCAAGTCCAAAGTGCGTTTCGATTAAGTACTACAGTGGGCGGCTCATCAGTTAGAGGCTGTCGTATCCTTCAGACGTAAATATTGGTCGATGTTAACCGACTCTTAAGAAATTCACATACCTACTTTAAATTCTATTTTTCTAAGAGAACTTGATTAAATTCAGACACCTAAAATATTAATGTCCGTGGTCGCACTATTACAGCTAAGATGAAGAAAATTACTTCTGTTTGAGTGAAGTGACTGAAGTTTTAACTGACTTTAACTAAGAGCACATTAAGACAATATGTTGAGTGTTTGTATATAAATCAAAAACAAATAAACTCTAAAAATGATATCTAGAACTAGATACATCTTAGCTTAGAGATAAAATGTATCCCTCTCAAATTAAAATATTTACATATATCAAAATGTAATACAAAACCTGCAAAGCTGTGTTCACAGACAAAGGCATAACTCCTCCAACTGTAATTAACTCAGGGTCCTGTGATTTCATTAGCATAAGCATAACGCATTTTTGTTGGGCTGGTGCCAGTTTATACCAGTGAATTGAATATATTTCATCGCAGAACTTGTCATTCTAAAAACATTATATGGAATTATTACAAATATTAAGTACGTTCATTTTGTAATACAACTTTACCGTTTTTTCGACTAAAGTTCCAATTCCACAGTACACATATAGCATTAGTAACTCTAGAGCCAAATAGGAATATGATCCAGGCCAGTCTCCCGTCAGCAATATAAAAAGCGTTAAAACAATTGAAAGTGAAGTCGTACCAATTTGAACAAATGTCATCCAATAAAAAACTTTATTACTTGTCTTGGCATATCTATAAGCGATTAAAAAAAAACATGTATTTTTAGGAATAATTTTTTTTTTGTTATTAATATTTTACATAGAATACTTTTGATGCCATCCGATGATATCATTTAACAGTTGTGTCATCTTTGCTAACTCGACACCGTCTTCTGTGATTTCATTGAATTCTAATATCTTGGCCTTGAGAATATCAGCGAAAAGTGTTACATGAGTGTTGTTAATAATGAAAAACAAGTCTCCAGCGAAGTTACCAAAACCACCAAAAACTAAGCAAGCAAATTGCATGCCAATTGTGGTGAAATATCCGAAATCAGTTTCCACATCCAAGCCGGGCAAATAGAATTGCATTAACATGTAGCGTTTATTATTTACGAAGTACATTATCAATGGGGCAGTGAAGAGCCAAAAGAAAATAATTACGTGAAGTATGGCAATGGTTTTTAGCAGATATGTCTTTTTCGAAATGGACTCATTTAAAACTTCAACGAAATATCTAGTTTTAACTTCATACACTTTGTAAATGGTGGTTAATTCAATGTTTATGTCAGATAATATCCTTGTGTAGAAAATACCCGAAAAAAGTTTAGCAATTCCCTTGAATGGCAAAAAAAAAGAAAATGGTAGTGCATGGTAAATATTGCTGATCGCTAATCAGGCTTGTTAAAGAATGTAATCTTTTGCGAATGCAATCTTTAATTACTTTAATTGAAAGATTTTATTTATTGACTTCACTTTGATGCTTCGATTCAATCAGTCAATGGAATGCAATCATTTAAGAATTTAAGAATCATATTGTTCTTTTGCATTCTTTTGCAACTTTTGCATACTTTTGTATTTTTCGTAATCTTTTGTCTTTCATAAACTAGGTATACATGTTACATACATATAAATACATTAAACTTTCTTCGCCTCATATTCCAGGCCATATGACCATATATTAATGTGCAGAACGAGAAACCAAGCCAAGCTTTGCTTAATTCGCTTACTCTTCCATTCCTAAGGCAAGAAACGCACGTTCTGCAAAAATAGAACACATGAGTTTAAATGAGAATGAACGCACTTGATACCAACAAATGGTGACGATTTAAAGGTCGCAATTTGTTTCATTTTTCACGCGATGTGATTGTCGTAAGTTAAAATGAAACAAATGAACTTAAATGGATATGCTCACATTTGCGATTTAAATTACTACGACTTAAAAATCCTAGTCGCAACAAGGAATTGTTATGTCCGAACTTGTAGTTTTTAATCCACGATTTCTTAGCCGCAAGGAATAAGACACATAGTGTTAAATGTAAATGCACGCACATGCGACTTAAAAATATAAAAATGAAACAAGTTCCATTCCATTTTCCTAAGGTTAGGACCGCACTTGAGATTTTTCGTCGAGGCGATTAAAAAGTCGTAGTCACTACAAATTATTGTCATGAACGCACTTGTGATTTTTTTGCGCGCGATTATTTAATCGCAAAAAATTAAACACACTACTTTTTATGTGAGTGCACGCATTTGCTACAAATAAGTAGCGACACAAAAATCGCTTGAAAAATGGAACTTGTTTCATTTTTATAATCGCTACGATTTTTAAGTCGCATGTGCGTGCATTCACATTTAACGCCATGTGTCTTATTGTGATTAAAAATCGCCCATTTCTTTTTGCGACTACGATTTTTAAGTCGTAGTAATTTAAATCGCAAATGTGAGCATATCCATTTGAGTACATTTGTTTCATTTAGGCTTACGACAATCACATCGCAAGAAAAATGAAACAAATTGCGACCTTTAAATCGTCACGATTTGTTGGTATCAAGTGCGTTCATTCTCATTTAAACTCATCATGTGTTCTATTTTTGCGACTAAAAAATCGCGCGATTGAAATCGCAAGTGCGTTCCTAGCCTAAGCTCGCTTTATCTTCAAGCAGAATTCAAGCCGTGATCTGCAAAATAGATATGTCAGTATTCTTTATTGCTCCCGTTAAGAAGAGTTACTTATCTTCGTATTTTGTGGAGCTTGCCTTAAATTCTGTTTGCAGATAAGGCGAGCTTAAGGAACAGTAAATGCTGCTTACCAGCTCTATGATAAAAGTAAAGCTTGGTTTGGGTTCTCGTTTTATTGCCATGCACATTGAAATTTAATTTAATAGGGTCGAAGCATCTAAAGTTTATGTATGGCAAGGGAATGCGAAGAACGCAAAGAATTGATTGATTACTGTAAGTATGTAAATTAGAAATATTATACATATACCTCAAGGGTTTTTCAACAAGGACACATTCCTACCACTATAGAGGAACCGCCTATATACAGTTCAAGGGCCGACGTTGCAGATTAGTGGAATCGCCATTCTAGGATAGTAATCTCAAGAATTTAGGCTGCTGGTCGAGGACATCTCTTGCAATGTGATCCTGAATCTGCTTTAACAAAAAATTATCAATTATGTTTTTTTTTGTATAGAACTTGGTTGAAATAATAATGTTTGTAATTCGACTCTGACTCTGGTGTTCTGTCTGATCAAAGGCAATTTCTCTGTCTCTACAACATTCTACGACACTCCCTCTGAAACACCCGAATCTTTTCCATTTGAGATGGAGCAACGTTGAACTACATGGGGCACCCATTAGCAATTATCGGCCATAGGTAAGGGCCATATAACAATTCACCCCAGCTCTTTTGGGCAGAGAAGCATTTATCATTTATATGACTATCGAAATACAAATACTACCTTGCGATAGTTCTTTCTAGTATGACTATCGAAATACAAATACTACCTTGCGATAGTTCTTTCTAGTATCCCTTGGGGCTCCAAGCAACATGGTCCTAAACCGAATAACAGAATACTTTCTGATTTCTAAAAGTTGATTTTTAACTTCCAGTCATCTTAATATCGCTGATTCTCGAATCGATCGAAGTTACGATACAAAAGAATTCTAATGACCACGACTTTTGGAGCTGTTCTGTACGGTATTAGATCGTCTTAGGCATACGCAATTGCTTGAGTTATACTATCTATTAGATCGCTGGTGTAAATACTGAATATCGAAGATTGCGGAAGAAGTTACATTGTCACTATTGACAACAAACTTTCTACCATTAAACATGTCATTCAGCATACCCATATAACAGTGGTTTCCTTATGTTGAGCCTGATCAGCTTGAGATAGAGATGAAGGCCGTTTTCGAAAACGTCATCTGCATCAAAAATGCATTTGCAGAATGTTCTTAAATGCAAGTCGCAAACTGCAAAAGTCAACTGTTCGAAAACCCAAAACGAAATTTTCATGCAAAAGCATTATTTTCGATAACGCAGTTTGCTTAAGTCATATGTTCGATAACATCATTTGCGGCGCAGCTCTGCAGTAAAAAAATTGAGTTGACGACAAAAATAATTGAAGTTCAGAAAATAGAGTTTAGATTGTCTTTTTTTGTGTGTGTGTGGGTGAAAGTAGTTATATTGGCGCACAACATTATCAATTTCTTTATTTGTAGTTGTGCATCTCACAAATTTCGAAAGTAGACGCACAATTGTTTTACAAGTTTTAATCAAAGTATGAAATATGCAGTTAATAGATTTGTTGAAACGATCTCCGATTTGTCGGTAAGTAGTGTTCGTTGTTCGTAAACGTCAATTCTATTTGTAAGAAAATTCACTGACGTTGATCAAATAGATTTAGTACAAGCAGGACGATTGCATATTTGACGACAGCAATATTTGCGTCAAAAAATGACGATCATTTGACGATCAAATTGACGTTGATTTGACGTTTTCGAAAACATCCGAATTTGAGCGATTGCCTTTGTTATTCGCACTGTAAGGACATCGGTCGATTGTGGTTTATTCGCATGGACCTGAAATTTCAGGAAACTCCACAAGGCAAATTCTAGCGGAGTGAAATCGCATGGCATTGGTGGTTCATTCACGTCACATGTGCGAAAGATAACCTTACCTTCAAATCATTCATGCAAGATATCAATTGTGACGTCCGCTGTGTGGGACAAAGTGCCGTCCTGCTGGAATCACATGTCGTCTAGGTAGATAGATGATTCAATTTGGCTCATAAGAAATCGTTCTGTAGCGCTTGCCATTGCCGGTACGGGTACGGACACCCGAATCAAAATTCGTCAAGTCTGCAAAGGCCGAGTTCTTGTGCACTGCCTCGGGTTCTGCTGTACACTTGCACTGAACGCGGCCATTTTCTCGCCCGATCTTGCTCTCCTTTGACGTAAAAATGCTTGCTGATTGATTGCCGAACAGGTCGCCTCAATTTGGAACACTAAACGTTGAAGAGTCGACTGTGAAGAGCCACCAAGTCTACCGTAAAATGGGAGCAACCCGCCCAACGTTTGTATTAACGAACAGTCGTTTTGATGATAAAGTTTTATAATTTGGATCAGCTGTTCAATAGTGTAACTTACTATGGTGATTTGGCATCAGTAACTGAATAATATACAATGGATTTGACAGATGTCACTAAAACAACGCCAAACGTCGCCAAAATCTACACGCGCCGTAACTTCATGACTTTTACCATTAGCAATTTTATACTCAGAAGATCAATCACACTACTATAGGCGTTTTTTTTTAAGTTCAGAGCAGAGCCTGAGTTGTCAAAAAATAAACTGTGTTTCTTTTTTAGTTCAGAGAGTTCAGAACCTCGACCCTCGAATATTTCTTTTTTCGTTCTGAGCATGTTCTGGCCGTGTTCAGAGTGCGCTCTATGAGCTCAAAATAAAATTGCTGAGCAGACAGAGTAAAATGTTTGACATAAGTATTTGACAGATGGAAGTTAAAAAAAAATGTAACAGCTAAGTGTTTAGGTGTATTTCAATGACAACTCAGAGCACACTTGGTTCAGAAGATGTTCAGAACATACTTAACATGCTCGGACTCTATTCAGAGCTCTATTCTGATCTAAATAAAATGCACGACTGGGTCGCACGAACTTGCTCCTATGTAATAGACTAGTGTTGTGATAATTTCAATATTTTATTACGGAATGTTTGTTACATGACATGTTGGTTTCTTATATACAAAAGAGTTGAGCATATAACTTTATAATTTGAGTGACAATTATTGTAACGAATAATAATAATAGTGTTGCCGATATAGCAAGTATATTATACACTACAAAGTGTTACTGAGATACAACAGAACCCCCACATCTAATAAGGTACAAATCGTGAAGGCGGTCTTCGGTCTCGTGCAGATCTTCTAGGGGTCATAACGGTTTGCTCTGGGACGGGAACGTCACCTTGAGTTTCAGCTGTTGATGTATGATCTGGAGTCACTATGTTCAGATTAGGTGGGACTTTGGGACTCTCCATCACCATTGAGCTGTTTGAGAAGTCAAGCTGCTCTTTTATGTTTCCAGAATCCGGATTTCTAACAATGGAAGACTCTATAGAATTAGGATATGAAAACAAGTTACCTTGGTCAACATTTTCAACCCTAGCACCAGACTTATTTTCTTCTTTTAATCGCTGACGAAGCTGATTTTGGTGTCTACGGTAAACAGAATCGCCTACTTTGACTAGATACATCTTCCTTCCCATGCATTTTTGAACAACGCCTTTTGTCCACTTATTCCCTCTTCCATATTGACGTAAGAACACTGGTTCTTGCTCACGAAACTTTAGACGTGTTTTTTCATTACTTGGTTTGGATTCCGTTGGAATTAATGCTGAGAGAACGGTGCGATGTATTCTGCCGTGCAACTTTTCTGCCGGTGATGTTCCAGATTCATTGGGTACGGAACGATAAGTCGACAGAAAAACTTGAAGTGCATCATCCTTCTGGTCTGTGTCCAACAACAATTTGGAAAGCGCTGTTTTGAACGTACGAACCATGCGTTCAGCAGTACCATTGCTCTCAGGGTTAAACGGTGCTGACGTTAGATGATGTATTGCGTTGGCTTTGCAATAATTTTTGAATTCCATCGAAGTAAATTGAGTGCCATTATCGGATACCAATGTCTTTGGTAGTCCTTCGATGGAAAATATGGCTCTCAATGCTTGGATTGTGGCAGAAGATGTAGTTGATGACATTCTTACCACATACGGGAATTTTGAATAAGAATCCACTACTATAAGCCACATGCTTTTTTGGTAAGGACCTGCATAATCCACATGAATTCTGCTCGATGCCTCATTTGATTCAGGCCACTTTGAGTACTCCTTAGTGAGTCGACTCGCATTCAGCTGACAAGCGTCACACTTCTCCACCTTCTTTTGAATGTCATCGTCAATAGATGGCCACCAACAACACCTTCGGGCCATTTGCTTCATACGTGTCATTCCCCAATGCCCTTGATGAAGCATTTCTAGGACCTTGGTTTGAAGCTGTGATGGAACCACGACTCTTGTAAAGCTGCCAGTCTGAAAAAGAAGAACGTTAGAGTAAACACACATAGAGAACTTTCTACGGAAAAATGGCAATAAATTAGTTTCATTTGGTGACATTTGCTTTGGCCATCCATTGTGAACATAGTTTTTAACCTTTTGAATTTCCACATCCGAGCTTGAATATTCTCGTATGGTGTCTGTACTAACTGGAAAGTCTTCCAAGACATTTTCAACAGTGTTAATACTCTCATACTCTTGCTTGTCAAATTCTTCATCTGCCCCCAATGGCAAACGCGATAAGCAATCAGCATTAGAATGTAGTTTCGTTGACCGATATTTGATTGTATATGTGTATCCCATGAGGGTTATTGCCCATCTTTGTAGCCGCTGAATAACCATCTGGGGTAATCTTTTATCAGGACTGAATATTGTTACCAATGGTTGGTGATCCGTTATCAACTCAAACTGACGGCCGTAAAGATATTGATTAAATTTCTTAATTCCGAAAATAATAGATAAAGCCTCTTTCTCTATCTGGCTATATCTTTTTTGCGAATCGCTAAGTGTTTTCGACGCAAACGCAATTGGCCGCTCAGATCCATCAGCATACACGTGCGATAGTACCGCACCAATTCCAAATGATGACGCATCTGTAGCTAGAGTAATCGGCAAGTCCGTCCGATAGTGTACCAACCTCGAGACTTTTATGATTTTTGTTTTAAATTCATCAAAAGCTTGTTGCTGTTGTTTTCCCCAATTAAATGTTTCACTCTTTCCTCTTAACTTGTTTAAGGGCGCTGCTAATTGAGAGAAGTTTTCTATAAATTGATTATAGTAATTGATCTTACCAAGAAAAGCTTCCAAATCTTTTAAGTTTCTTGGAACAGGTAATTTACTGATTGCTTCCAGGCGTCTATCAGATGGTCTTATTCCCGTCTCATCTATGATGTGCCCCAAATACTCGATCTCTGATTCAGCAAATTTACACTTCTCTATTTTACATCTTAGACCATGATCCTCGAACCGCTGCAAAAGTGTTTCCAGGTTGTGTAAATGCTCCGTCACCGTTCGTCCTGAAACAACAATATCATCCACATATGGTGCACAAAATTCAAGATCAGCAGTGATTTGGTCAATGTAACTTTGGAAAATTCCTGTTGAACTTGCAGTTCCAAAAGGGAGCCTTAAGTATTTGAACAGTCCCTCTTCCGTACTAATCACGCAAATGGATTGTGATTCCTCATCCAAAGGGATCTGTAAATAGGCATCTGAAAGGTCCACTTTCGTAAAATATTTTCCCCCTTCCATCTTGCGAAAAAGATCATTAACTCGTGGCATGGGATGTCTATTAATGCTTAATTGAGGATTCACTGTCACCTTAAAATCACCACATAATCGCAGACTTCCATCAGGTTTTTCAACCACAACAATTGGTGTAGCCCATTGGCTCGATTCAACCGGTTCCAAAATACCCAAACTTCGCAATCGCTTTATCTCGTTCTTGACGCGATCCTTTAATGAGTAAGGAACAGGGCGATACTTGCAATACTTCGGCTGACTTCCAGGCTTTAAAGACAAATGTGCAGTGAATTTCTTACAGCAACCTAACTCCGCATTAAATACCGCTTTATATTTCTCACACAAATTCTTCGCCTGAGCCATCAATTGCCTTTGAGAGTTATCTGTTACCTGCAAAATCTGGTCATCGTTTGATGGAACTCTGAGCCTAAAGTCAAAAGCATCCAACCAGTCAAGACCCATGATGTTCACTCCACATTTCGTGTTAACTATAAGTAAAGGAAGTTTTTTTTTAATGCTATTCCAACATACTGTCACCTTTGTTGTTCCCTTAACATCCAATGGTATTTTACCATATGCTTGTAGCTTCCGCGCACTTGCTTCAATTTCTGGTCTTCCTAAATCACAAAACCCTTGGAGTCCTATCAGCGATGACGTAGCACCTGTGTCAACTTGGAAATCCATGAGGTGGTTATTAACCTCCAATTTGACGAATATCTTGCGACCTCTTCGTTCTGCTTCCCAACTAGTCGACGATACCTCATCAACATCCATACAATCGATTTGATTTATAGAATGTGCCGTATCAGATCTCTTACCATTGCCGTTATTGCCATACCGTTTCTTCTGTAATCTATTTTTAACAGAATTTTTTTTTGTAGATGCCAAACCTGTTCTCTGACTTAAACACACACTTTTTATGTGCCCGACCTTCTTACAAATATCACAAACAGATCTCACGTGTCGACATTGACTTCGGTCATGATGTAGATCACACCCTGGGCATGATTTTAAGTTTTGGTAACTAGCGTTACTCACCAGATTTACTTCAGCGGACGGCAAAGCTTTGTTCTTCCCTTTAAGAACTTCGTTTGCTAACTGCGTCGATTCATAAGCTGTCGTAATTTCTTCTATCTCCTCAAGCCTGGGATTCTTTTTCTGTGTGGCAGAGATGCGAACAGCATCATGCGGTGTGTGAAAAACGATCATATCGCGAATCATCATGTCTCCATATGATTGCCCACAGCCTTCCTTTGTGCATGTAAATGCACAATCTCTTGCTAATCCCTTGAGGTCGGATATCCACTCAGCATACGTCTGTCCTGGATTCATTTTAGTTTGAAGGAACTTACATCTCGTTGCCAACACATGTAGTTTTTTTGAAAAATGCCCTGTTAATTTTTCCGAAAGTTCTTTAAAACTGTGTGTACTCACGTTTTCTTTTTCGAATAGATTCCTTAGCAGTTCATTTACATCTGAACCACATGCCGATAAAAAGTGTGATTTTTTAAGGTTATCATCCTCCAGTGAATTAGCTATGAAATGCTGTTCCATTTGAAACAAATAATTTTGCCAACTTTCTTTTTCCACATTGAAAGCCCGAAATGCTGGAACTGATTTTGTTGAACCTCCTTGAAATCCCATGATTTCTTTTAAGAAACTCTGGTTGCTTTTTAACATTTCCTCCATACACTTTCGGTTTTGTAGCAAAATTTCATCGAGCTTCGCTTGGTCCATTTTTTATATATCTATAAAAAAAAACTCTTCCTCGTCGCCAATAACTGTTGTGATAATTTCAATATTTTATTACGGAATGTTTGTTACATGACATGTTGGTTTCTTATATACAAAAGAGTTGAGCATATAACTTTATAATTTGAGTGACAATTATTGTAACGAATAATAATAATAGTTTTGCCGATATAGCAAGTATATTATACACTACAAAGTGTTGCTGAGATACAACAACTAGGAATTTTAAAAACGAATGTTATTAGAGAAAACTGTTCATAAGGATCAAATTAATTTTTTAAATTCTTTTAGTAGTAAGAGACGAAAACAGAATGCTATGCAAATATGAATTTAAGCAAGAACAAAAATTATAAGTCGTTTTAGTGGTTTCTTAAAAAAAGCTTTTATATACAAAATTTTTAAAAGATTTTTAAGAAAAAATTTTGGTACGCCAATTTAAAGTTTTTATTGTTCGAATAAAAATTAAATTTACGAAAAGAAATATTGACCTGTTTCGGATATATCGAATTTTCAAAAAAAAAGAAAATAATAGATTTCTTTTTTTTTTCAAAAATTCAAAAAATATTTATTTTAAAGTTTTGAAATGCAATGTGTTTTAGACTTTTTAGAAGCTTCTCCATAAAAAATTTCATTAAGAACCGTTATGTGGATAATGAGAAATTCAAAATTCGAAAAAATGGTTCTATGGTAGGTACAAGCTGTAATATCTTAATTTCAAATTTTTTTTTAATAAATTAAAGATCATAAAAATTAATTGGAAGAAAAAAAATTTTATCAAAATTCGAGAAAAATACGATTTTTGAAAACCATTTTTTTAAATTTTTTAACATTTGTATGGTGGGTACCTTTATTTTAAGGTAAAATACATTTTTTTTCTCACATCTTGTAGATTATATTAAGAAACTTTTATTTATCAAGTTTAAGAAAATTCTAGCATAAGGTTTTCGAAATATTGAGTTTTGAAAAACAAATTTTGAAGTATTTTTTAAAAATCCAAAAAAATTTTTTTTGAAAATTTGAATAAACAATTCTATTTAAATTTTTGAAGAGCCTTCGCAAAAAAAAATGATCAAAATCGGTTGTACCGTTTTTGAGAAAATCAAAAACAAAAAAAAATGGTTCCATGGGGGGTACCCTCAATAACCATTTTTCGGAAAATTTTTTTCAGGCATTACCTAGCTTTAATTAAATGAAATTTTTTGTGTTTTTATTTTTTAAATCTGTCTAGCAGTTTTTGAGAAAAAAAAATATTTATAAAATTTCGAAAAAAATTCGTATGGCAGGTACCGTTTTTTTGGTCTTAAGAAAAAAGAAAAAAACGTGTGGGGGTAAAAAATCAAAACCCATATTTACCAAGTTTAAAGAAAATCGGCCGAGCCGTTTAGGCTGTAGTCGAAGCGACAGACAGACAGACAGACAGAATTGCCAGACCCACTTTTTTAGTCTTCGCTATCATCGTAATGTCAACTTTGATCAAAATCTCGAGTTCGATTTTTTTTACGAATGCATAACTTGCCTTATAGTACCTATAAGTCGCAAGTAAAAAGAAAAACGCCTTATGAAAATAATTACTGTATGTATGTTCGTATTTTTAAGGAAGAAACGAGGTTTGCCAATTTTAAGTTTTCAATTTGCATTGTTTTTTTATAACAAAAAAGTAAAATATAGAATAATGGTTGGTAGGTAGACACTCGTATAGTAGTGTCTTAACTTCAATGGATTTGTATGATTATGGAAATCAAGCAAAACAGAAACAAGTTAACCAAAATTATTGAAACCGTTTTTGAGATTTTTTTTTTCAAAAAATACTTATTTTTTTTTTTAATCCAGAAAATATTTTTTTTTAAAGTTCGATACACCTACTAATTAAACTTCACTACAGCTCCTGGATAACAAAATTTGTTAAAATCAGTTTTATCGCTTTTGAAAAAAAAATCGTGGTATGGGAATTTAATAACAATTTCTCAAAAAAAAACTCAGTTTCCAGATAGCTTTAACTAAAAGAAAATGGTTTTACAGTATACATACTTAGTTAAAAGGTTCGTAGAATTCGTTCTTAGAATAGATTACCGAAAAGCAAAATTACCTGAAACACACTACCGACCATACAAAACGATTCTAAAAGGATTCCCCAATTTTCCGAAAATTTCAACTGCACAGTATACACGGAAAATATAAAATACACAGTTATACAGATTAAAACGCAAATTGTTATAAAATTGACATGATAATTAGGATCTGCAACATCCGCACCACAAGCTGCAGCACAGAGACGAAGTTTTCTCATTAATTTCAGATACTTCTCGGAAGGCTGACCCATGTTTTTATTATTTCAATTTTGAAACTGAATTGCTTCAAAATTCAAGTTGATAGGTATTTTCTTGAAACCGGAGCAAGTGTAAATTGGTTCTTAAAGAGATATAAATTTTTTAAAGGAATGACTTTGGTAAAATTAATAGAGCTGTTTGGTTTGACAATTTAATTGCATTTAATTGAACCGTAAGAATCCTGCTTTGTTTGTCTATGATGGAAACTATTTCTGTGATACCTATATTACTTTTGAAAACGTAGCCTTACGAACAACTCTATTATAGTAGGTAACTATATATCTACGGAATAAGTGCAATTGTATCTCCTAAATGTCCGGTAGTATCCTTTTGAAAACTCAGAGTTCTGGTCTGATAGTCGTTTGCTTTCAGAAAGTTCTAACCTAACATGTATTGAGGGTTTGGACATCGGAACCTGGAGAATTTTTTAACATCAGAACTCAAAAATAAAATTGGGTCAGTTTATGCTTGTAAAATTAAAATTTCTTCACGAAAAGAGTTTTTAAATTGGCGCGGATACATTTTGGCGGCCTATGGTGGCCATGTTGTTTCGGTGTCATCTGTCAAATTTATTGCTTATTATTCAGTGACTGATGTCAAATCTCAACGGTAAATTACACGATTGAACAGCACGTTCAATCCGTATAGGATCCAACTGACCCAGGAGCTCAAAGTTTATGACCGTAGGCAACGCCGCCCTTTGTTCGCTCCGAGCGTTTTGAAGAGGACCCCAATTTTAGCCGAAAAATCATCTTTATATGGTGTCACCAACCAACACGAGGTTCACCAGTTGAGAATGCATCCAAGAAAAGTTACCGTTTGTGGATTTTGGGCCGGCGCGGCGGCGGTGGTGTCATTGATCCGTACTTTTTCGAAGACTATACTTTATATGGTAAGGCGGTCACAGTCAATGGGGAGCTCTGCAGAGCAATGATAACCCATTTCTTATGGCCCAAATTCAATCATATAGACCTAGATCACATGTGGTTCTAGCAGGAAGGCGCTACGTACATATGTACCACACAGCAGAGTCACGATTGACATTGTACATGAATGATTTGAGCGTAAGATTATCTCTCGCAGATGTGACGTAAATTGGCCACCAAGGTCATGTGATTCGACTCCGCTAGACTTTTTCTTGTGGGGTTTCCTAAAGTCGTAGGTCTATATGAATAAATCCTTTAATTGAGCATTACACAGACCATCGCTCAAATTCAGCCATGTTTATGCGGAAGAGTCATTGAAAGTTCGAGCACTATATTTTACTTCTTCGTACATTCGGCAGATGGCGAATATGCCCGATGTCTCAAATTTCTTTTTATAGTTTGTTTAAAAAAAAAAGCAAATAGCAACACCTCTGTAATATAGCCGTTCAAATAGTATGTCTTGCATCCAAACTGACGATGTTCATGATACCTGCTTAAGGGAACAAGGACCAATTAAGGATCTATAAAAGTTGTGCGCGATACAATACAATTTTTTTATAAGAAAAATTCAAAAAATTGCAGAAAGATATTTTAAGTAAATACTACTTTAATGTGGAAAATTCAGAATGGATAATATATACATGTTAATTTGGATACCTATTTATATATGTACATATATATATGCATTTTACATATATTTTACATATCTATACTATTATATAAAGTAAGACTTTTGTTTGTTTGTCAGTTTGTTTGTAATTACTCCAATAGCAGACAAACAAACAAAAGTATTACTTTATAAACATTTTATATACTTACCTTTGTATGTCGATAGTAACATAGGGTCATCTGAAAATGAAAAAACTAATAAATAATATATTAAAATTTAAATTACTTTCACTTACCTCCAAAAAATATTTCCAAAATAGAAAATTGAAAGCAGCAGATTGAGAACTCATTGTATATTATAAACTATAGTACTCTCATGGAACAGAAAAAAGTGTTATGGAATACACTCTACCGAGGGCGCTGTCGTAGGAAAATATTGTCGTGGAGACTTTTGATTTAGGGTGGGGTAGTAATTGAGGAAGAGCGAGAAAATTTTATCAGCTCTGGCAATGAGAAAGACGAGAAAGAGAAAATAAAATTTGTTTTGTATCATTTTCCTTTTGAGGGATTTTCTGTGTGTTTTGTTGTTATATTTTTTTGTCAAGAATATTTGTTTTGTTTTTGCTATTTCATACGCAACAAAGCAACGTTGTTCAATTTCGGCATATCTAACCAAAATACAACGTTGCCTTTTATTTGTATGGACACACATACCTACTAATAATTTTGAAAATTGATTCTTGATAGGATTAGGCTTTTTTGAATTTTAGTATATCTACATAGGTTCTTTATCTTAATATATTACGAAACTTACCTATGTTGATTGCAATTATTATTATTTTTGTTATTCAAAAGTATAATAATTGGTGTAATTTTGAAGAACAAAAATAATAATTGCAATCAACTAGTATATACATATATACATGTGTGTAGGTTCCTCCCAAAAGCAATTTCTTAGATTTTCGATTTTTTAAAAAACAATAAGTCGGATTTAAATCAGCCTACATATACAGAAACTTTTAATATTTCCAAAATTTTCGGAAATACTTCAAGGATTTTATCATACAAAATTTACAAAATTATTTTTTTAAGTAGCCCTTTGATGATTTAATTTTTTTTAGAATAAATTCATATTTGGTCAAGAAATCAGACCGCATTTTTGTATAATATAATATATCTGTATACAATGTATGTATATAATAATATAACATAATTAATTTAACAAAAAACTCAAAATTCTAGTTTCATTTTTTACCCGTTTGGTATTTTAGTTTTGACTTTTGAGTAATTCAAATTCTATGTAAAATTAATTTTTTGGATTGGCAACGGTGGTTATAAGTATACATATGTATACTCGTATATGTTTCTTCATATAAATTCAGCTTTTTCATCCTTATCTGTCACCCAGAGTGAAAGAAAAATATTAATTTTTTTTCATTTCAGCTCTGTCACCACCTTACATATCTGCATCTGCACTTTACATTCGTCATTTTCTGCCCACAGAACCTAGCTTAACAACACAATCAAATCTTTTGTTAAAAAACAAAAAGTTTCTCCCTTCTCTTCCTATAACCCTCAGAAACGATTCAATCTGTGCTCTCATCATTCATTTATCACACACTTTGAATACATTTTGTGGCGCTACAGTCGATCATCCGACGATAGAACCACATATTATAAATAGATTATAAAATTATAATACATCATGATGAAACAATATATCACACACCATTGCATACCAATAGTTGTTAAAAACCTACACAAATATCCTTGCATACTTCTAGGCGTAAAACATAACAAATAGTAGTTCAAAAAGTTTACTATTGCATAATATCAGCCGATTTCTCGTGTCCCATTCATCCTGGGGGCCGATTCTGGTTCTGTGAAAAAGTGAATCGAATAGCTTTTCACTCTTTCACGCATAAATGCGATTCTCGTTCTGTGAAAAAGTGAAACCAAATGTCAAAAACATTCATATGAATAATTTGCTTTCACGCTCTCATTCGATGGTGAATATTCAAAGTGAATAGGTGAAAGCGGAAAATATGGAGATTTTTTTTGAAAAAAAAAATAAAGGAAAGAGTGTGACACAGGCACAAAAAGAATTTTTGATTAGTTTTTTGGAAATAAATTTGGAGATTGCTCATGATAGGTATGAAAACAAGTTTTGAAAATTTATTTCATCGCGTCTTAATTTTTTTTTGTAGATTTTTTTCAGTTGACGTTCCAGTTGATACAATTGTATGAATTGAATTGTGATCATTTCGAAAGGATTTTCTATATAGAGCACAAATAATTATGAAACCTATGAGCATTTCTCCGATTTGTTTCCATAAGAATTCTTATATGTGTATATTGAAGGCATTATAAAAACGTATACAAACAATTTAATATTTTAATATATTATAAACAAATTCAGAAATGTACAAACGTTCGACAAAATTGAAACAACAATGAAAAATAATAATTTCGTTTTGACATTAAGCATTCACAATAGAAAATAAATTCATAAGAGACAACAAAAAATCATCCACCACGGCAAATGATATTGAATTCACCACACCATTTTCATTCACGGAACCAGAATCGCTTATTTGCACCTTGTGGCCGATTCTGGTTCTGTGAAAAAGTGAATTGAATAAATTGTTTTCACATTCGCTGTCATGCATTGCTTTCACTTTTTCGATTCACTTGGTGCAAATAAGCGATTCTGGTTCCGTGAATGAAAATGGTGTGGTGAATTCAATATCATTTGCCGTGGTGGATGATTTTCAGTTGTCTCTTATGAATTTATCTACTATTGTAAATGCTTTATTTCAAAACGAAATTATTATTTTTCATTATTGTTTCAATTTTGTCAAACGTTTTTGTACATTTGTGAATTTGTTTATAATATATTAATATTGTTGTGAACAGAGCTTTATACTACTACAGCGCCATCTGTTGGAAAACTGCATATCTAATTTATGGAAGAAACAAAAAGCTCTTTTCCAATGTCAAATGTATTTCCCCTTATTCCAAACATCTAGAACATTCCAAGACAAGAACTTTCGAGAACAACTAATTTGAGTATATAAGGGAGTGTTCACGGTGAGCGAGACACAGTTGATTTTGGATTATGAAAGTGTGCAAAAGTATTGCTTATTGGATTGTGTCATTAAACAAGTGTGATTTAAATTATTTGAGTTGTTTATAAATTGAGGTTTACTATTTTGAATTGGAAAGTGTGAATAAAGAAGAAATACTAAAAAGAGTAATAAGTTTTATTTAACGAACCTTGGAAAAAAATATTACAATATATTAAATTGTTTGTATGCGTTTTTATAACGCCTTTAATATATATAAGAATTCTTATGGAAACAAATCGGAGAAATGCTCATAGTTTTGATAATTATTTGTGCCTTATATAGATGTATTTTTGTATTGTATTAATATACATTTTTGTTTTGTAGGAGAAATATGAGGATTACGAGTATTAGGCGAAATTTGAGAGACAACGAAAATCCTTTCGAAATGATCACGGAGAAGCATTTCATACAATTGTATCAACTGCAACAAATCTACAAAAATAATTAAGACGCGATGGAAAAATTCTTTTTGTGCCTGTGTCACACTCTTTCCTTTATTTTTTTTTTTCAAAAAAATCTCCATATTTTCCGCTTTCACCTATTCACTTTGAACATTCACCATCGAATAAGAGCGTGAAAGCAAATTATTCATATGAATGTTTTTGACGTTTGGTTTCACTTTTTCATAGAACGAGAATCGCATTTATGCGTGAAAGAGTGAAAAGCTTTTCGATTCACTTTTTCACAGAACCAGAATCGGCCCCCTGGTATAGAAAAGCATCCCACTGGGTCGTAACGGTCTAAATAACTTTTTTTTGAATTCTTACTGGTCACCACTATGTTTCCTCGATAGTGACACGTATTATGCAAGTGCTGATAAGATCACAGAAGTGATTTTTCTTGGGATGCGTACTTTTATTCCTTACAGAATTAAGAGTCTAAAGCCTAAAGAAAAGTCTTGTTTCGATACAAGCTGTAAAGAAGCTATCACGTTGAGAGAAGTAAGTTTCCGCTCTTACAAAGCCAACCCAAATGAATAAAATCGGAAAAAGGCTAAACAAGTCAGAAACTATTGCAACGCTGTTATAAAAAGAACCAAATTCTTACATGACCAGAAATTAATGCAAAGAAATTTCTAGTCATTTGTCAAGACCGTAAAAAATTCAACTTTAACTTCGAGACTTTTAAGATGGGAGCATTTTTTCATCCTGTTCCTAAAAAAGGCCACCCTTCCTCCCCCTCCTACTATCGACCGATTGCACTTACGTCCCTTCTTTGCAGAATCATGGAATCACTGATAAATCATCAGCTCAAGAAATATCTCGGAGATCGATAGCTTCTTAATGATGGCAATACGGATCGTTCCACTGGTGATCTATGGCATATCTAACCGAAGAGTGGAACAGATCTTTACATTGTTTTGGAGAAAATAAGATTATTCCGCTTGATATTTCTAAGGAATTTGATAGAGTTTGGCACTAAGGTCTCTTACAGAAAATGCCTGCGTTTTGTAACAACGAAACCCTTATTCTTTGGATTAGAAATTAACTTCGAGATCGTTCAATACATGTTGTACTGGACGGTTTCAAGTCTGATCTTCACAAAATAAATGGTGGTGCTCCCCAGGGCTCTGTCTTATCTCCGACTATCTTCTTCATTTTTATAAATGATCTCTTGTCTGAAACTTCTAATTTGCTTCATTGTTTTGTCGACGACTCTCAGTTTCTCATACTCGTTTTCAAATTCAGGCCCGTCTTCTTCGAAAGTGGTAGTGCAATCGTATCGTATGATTAACTCATTAAACTCTAATCTTTACAGTATTGTTAAATGGGCTTTAAAAATGATGTGGAGTTTAATGCTTCGAAAACTAAATGCTGTCTATTGTCGTTGAAGCAAAATATGCCCCTTTGCCATTTGTTCTTGAATGGCACTTGCATGTTGCATCGAAGAAACCGAAAAGCTCTCAGTACTCGGTATGTGTGTCAACGACGATCTTCGTTGGAATGACCGCATTCGCGAGACGGCCAAAAATGCTGGTAATTGCTTAGGATTTCTATATCGATTTAAGAAATTTTTCACCCCGTTTGATCTGTATATCATTGTGAGTACAACTCACAACTTTGGGCAGGCGCAGCACAAACTTCTCTCCACTTATTGGATAGAATTCAGAACAGATCGTTAAAACTGATAGGAAACAGAGCTATCATGGATTCATTCCCATCTCTTGAACGCCGCGTCGTCGGAATATTTCATGTGTTTCCTTGTTTTATCGCTTCTTTCACAAGCAATATGCTCACTCGAAGTAGCCAGTTGCTTTTATCCCCTCAATCAGTTCACTCGTTATACCCGTTTCACTAGGAATGCTCATCAGTTCTCTCTCGAGCATAATTTTGTTCGTACGTTTTTTAGTCGCACAACACGATTATGAAATAATTTACCCCACACGTTTTTCACTTGTCATTTCAATGTGCAAACATTCAAGCATTGGTCTTGATCGACACCTCCCTCCCTAGAGTCCACAAGAACAAAAACTATAAAAAAGTTTTTATATTCTTCCTTCTTCAGTATTGTTTATATAATATTATTAAATTATTTTGGATTTTTTAAAATAGCTGTGTTTAAATGCATCCGTGCAATCGAAAGGAAGCCAAAAGAGAAATAAAGATTAAAAATCGCTTTCGTGTAAAAACATAGCCTAACTTACATAAGCAAATTGCATTTTACTCGTCAACTGGCATTGAAGTTGATTTTTAACTACTTCGTCTTTTTTCTTTACACTGTAAATTACACTACAGATCTATATAAATACCTAGATCCGTAGATAATTAAATGCACCTATTATTCTTATCTGTATATTATTCTCTTCTGTTTTGCTTTAATTTTCATTAACCATTTTTATTATCACCAAAGATCCATATAGATTATCCCTTAAAAATAAAACGATACTGATCATAAGGTGCGTTTTATTATTCACAAATCTATCTGGATCCGGATCTGGATTAAGTTTTAACATGTTTTACAAAAACAATTTGGAATCCTGTTTTCTATCGGGATCTATTTCAAAGATCCAAAAATTAGTTATTACACTGGCGAGTAGATGGCTTTTTATGGTAAGGTAGTGTAAGCTACAATGTAAAGAAAAGAGACAAGAAATAATTTAAAATTTACAAACCCAAGGATAAAAAGAGACGGACTTATAACACTGCTGTCACTAAGATCCGTATCGTTTTATTTTCAAGGGAAGATCCAGATCCGGATCCAGATAGATTTGTGAATAATAAAACGCATCTATAGTGACAGAAGTATTGTATGCTCATCTCTCTTTTCCTTATATATGTTGATTTTTAAATATTTCTTGTTTCTTTTCTTTACACTGTAGCTTACACTACCTTACCATAAAAAGCCATCTACCCGCCAGAGTAAGAATTAATTTTTGGATATTTGAAATAGATCCAGATAGAGAGCAGGATCCCAAATTGTTTTTGTAATACGTGTTAAAATTAAATCCAGATCCAGACCCGTTGATCCGTATATTTTAATATTTCTAATTTTCAGACTAATCATCAACTCTCCACATTCTACAGTGCGGGATTTTTTAGATTTTATACGCAATGATTTTACTATCGCTAATGATTTATATGGATCATCAAATGAAAATATGAAGCTACAGATACAGAGTATTATAACAGTTCTATAGTACAAATTTCATTATTTGTTCTTGTCAAGCTATAATCTATGAACATTTTTACGGCGGTATTTATAACATTTTCTTAAACTGTATCTTAGAGATTATTTAGTTACATTACATTTTTAATTTACCTTTTAATTATTTATTTATTTACATCTACAAGCAATTATGAAACTTCAATTCGTATCAATAATAGAACTTGCACTGGTTCTTAATTAAACAATGGTTGTGATACGTAAGGTAAAAGAATCTACAAATCTAGTGCAAAAACAAAAAACAAATGCTACTACATTTTATATAAGACAGCTGTTTTACGACAGCTCGAATTTGTAAACAACATTTCGAAGAAACGTTTATAGATCTAGAAAATTTAAAAAGAACCATGGAACACACACCTACCTCAGTCACCACAAACAAAAAAAAAAAAGATCTGAAAATTGGGATGCTTCCGACAAGGTAACGTATTTGTTTGTATTTTGTTTTTCCGACGACTCTACTCGTTCCCAAATTTACGTCCATCTCCTTCGGAAGTGGAATTGCAATGGTATCGTATGATAAGCTCATTAAACTCCAATCTTTACAGTATTGTTAAATGGGGTAAAAAAAAACGTGTGAAGTTTAATGCTTCGAAAACTCAATGCTGTCTATTGTTGTTAAAGCAAAATGTTCCCCTTATGCTATTGTCGCTGAATGGCACTTGCATCGAAGAAACCGAAAAACTCTCAGTACTCAGTATGTGTTAACGACGATCTTCGTTGGAATGATCACATACTCGAGACCGCCAAGCTAAATGCTAGGATTTCTATATCGATGTAAGAAATTGTTCACCCCTTTTGATCTCCCAACTAACATTTCAGTTTCTATTAGCCTAGAAATATGGACATGCTGGAAGTTTCAATTTATATAATGCTTCTAAAGAGCCTTCTTCAAAAATAATTTTCCTATAGAAGTCACGGTTTCAATATCATCTTCTTTTAAACCTTTTGCAAGTAAGACACAAAGTTTTTCAGAGACTAGAACCAATTTTTCGGATATGGTTTTATAAATGAAAATAGAGAAGCTGGAACTTGTATAAATATTGCAATGTGATATGATATAGAAGTTTACATCAGTGAGTTTTCAAAAGGTTTCTATAACAATTTCCTAAGAGCTATATAGAATACGTCTCTTAAGCCTAGCAGACTTTAACAAAAAGTCTTTAAAGAAAATGTCAATGTTCAAACTTCTAAGATCTCTGCAAATGAATCTTAACAGAAACTAACAGATTTAATCTTAATTAAAATTAGGAATATTAAATTGCATGCATCAACTAATTATTTGTACACATTTATTGTATAGCCTAAGGCTAGGCGCGCACATTCAATTTTTAGTTGCACAACTGTTTGGTTGCTTATAGAAAACAAATGTCCGCGCAGATGCATATAATTATATGTTACACAAAATAGCGAACTCATTTTAGGCAATCGTTTAGTTTATGTCAAAACACAAACTTTTTAGTTGCTCGAACCAAGCAGTTGCGAAACTAAAAGTTGAATGTGCGCGCCTACCCTAAGAGTCTAGCGAAGATGAAGTTGAAGTGACGAATAACCAAAATTTAAGAAAAAATACCTTCGAAAGCAGGCAGCTGAATTTCAGATCAACCATTCGGCTCTTAAAAGTTGAATTGCAATTATAAACGAGCGTTTCGAAACAGGTGCGAAGTTATAACCTGAATATCCGATAACTTTTTTGTTTTCAAACATATAATGTAGCTGCATTTATATGATTATCTTCATTTTGATCTTCTGTGCCCATATATTAGATATAAATGTAAATTTCTTTGGAAGAGGCATATATGTAAATCCAGCATGATATCTCTATATATCCCTCAAAGTGGAAATGCATAAAACTATAGATGGGTGAACTGACCAAAATGTTTGATGGTTTTATTACAAATAATATAAATAAATCTTGACTGAAAAGGTAAAGTATCTTAAGTCGACTTAAGATATTTCGCGTTTTTTTGTTGATCCTTAGTGCCATTCTAAAAGGCTACAGTTCTGTGTTATCGGCTTCCTTCTATCTCACTCCTGTGCTTTTTTATAGACAAAAACAACTTCATCTTATGTTCAAAAGACACATCTCTACACGCGGTAAAATATCTTAAGTCCACATAAGATTGTGTGTTCTGCTTAATTTTAAAACCTAAAATAGACTTAAGATTATATCGGCTTAAGACTTTTTTATTATTGTGAAATCGTAAATCATATTAAGTTGACTTAAGATATTTTCGCGCGTGCAAACAGGAACAAAAGTCATCCTTAAGTCGACATAAGATAAAATCCTTAAAAAAATTCCAAAAAAGTGTGAAAACGCAAATCATCTTATGTGTACATAAGATGAATTTTTAAACTTAAAACTGAAATTTTTCGCTCCCTAAGTAGTCATAGGATGTTTTACCGTTTGCAAACCTAAAACAATTTCCGTAATAACAAGGACATAAGATATTTTCAAGCGTATTTTGTTTCTAGATTGCCTTTTGTGCGACCGTTTTTCTTATTTTTTCATTTAGTGTTTCAGACAGTTTTGTTTCATACGCGATTGAAAAATTATTACAAATGAAATACATACGTATAGGTATACAACAAAAAAGAGTTGAATTGCACGAATTTGGAATTAAAAATACATTTTATAAAAATAAAACATGGATTTAATGAGATAAAAATGTTCAAATGTATGAAATTGCAGTCTGATTTCCAGAAAACTAAGAATTTATTCACACAAAGCTCAAAAATAGTTTTATTATTAAAAGAATTTTTATGCCTGAAATTTCTTCAAAGCTTTTCAAGAATACAATTTGGGATACCAATTTTAAGTAATTACGTAGTAGTATTGGCGAATACTTCTAAAAAGACTGGCGCAAAATATCAAACAACCTATTATTTTTAATTTCTTTGTAAGATACTACTTAACAATTTGCTAACTTTAAAGTAGTTTACTAACTCATTCTTAGGTTAAAACATTTTCCAACTAGTATCGTACTAAAGGAATTCTTAATAAATTGCTTCTGAACACACCGAAAACATTGACAGTTCGTGCAAAAAACTAAGTAAACAAACCTTTTGTGGCGTTTCTAAAAGCACGATATAGATATATGATTTAACTTAGTTTCATATTAAATCAGCTTTAACGTCGGTCGTACTAATTCAATTAAAATTTTGTGCCATTGATTTTAGGAAATAATTTCAAAAAATAATCGTTTCACTTGTTTTGAAGTATTGATTTTTCAAAAAACAAAAATAGTTTTTTTTTTCTTCAAAAAATCCAACAAATATTTTTGCAAATGGTATTATATAAAATATTATTTTAAGTTTCGGGGGCTTCTGCTAAAAAAAATGGTTTAAATCGTTAGAATCGTTAATGAGAAAATCGAAAATAAAAAGAAAAAGGTTGTATGTATGTACTGACGTACGCGCCGTAGAAGTAAAACTTCGTTACATGTCGCTGTCTTTGACTGATAGCGTGTCGTTTTGACACGTCACTGACAGCTGCATAGACATTTTTTTACCCCCAACGCCGGAGAAGAAGTTTTACTTAAAAAAAAAGGTTCTATGACAGGTACAGTTTTAATAACATGTTATTCAAAAATTTTATTTTATCAAAATCATGAGAGCCGTTTTCGAGATAAATAAGATCTTACACTACGGGTGCGATACCGTTAGTTTCGGAGGTAAAACCAATTTTCAATTTCTCCTATCTCCCCTTGGGTCCCTTAGGTAAATTTTTTCCAATAGTTTTTTGTTATTATTAATTTGACTTTTAAAAATATGTTTTAATGTAATATTTTTTACAATAATCAATGATTTTTTTTAAATAATTTAATAATTTATTTTATATTTTATTTTAATATTTTTTAAATAAATTATTTCAATAAAACTAAACTGTTTCTATTCTGTGAATCAAATGTGATTTTATAGCCTTTTTTTAAAGAAATTCAAGTCTTTATTAGTTATTATTTTTTTTTTATTATTAAAGCTCTATATAACAAATGTGACTTCTTCATATACGACTTAAATAAAAACCACCAAATATCATCTTAAATCTCTTTTTTTCCACTTTTGCACACGCAACTCATCTTAAATGGACATAAGAATTGAAAACGTCCTTCGAAAACGCAAGGCAAAATATCTTATCTCAACTTAAGATTTTGGAAATTAATATAAAATTCAATTTATAGAAAAGCCAAACTATCTTAAGTCATATTTTTCCTCATAACGACCAAAATATTAAAAATATCCTTTTGAAAATAATTTCAAAAAAAAGATCATAAAATTTTACATATAAATGCTTTGTTGAATAAAGTCTATATTTGAAAGATTTTTTGGGATACAGCTTTGAAGTGTTTTTTTGCTCTCCTGAAAAATCATCAAAATTGACTTAAGATACTTTACCTTTTCAGTCGAGAAATATTACATGAAAATAATTCACGATATTGAAGAAAGGCATGATGTATACTTAACATAACAAATGTTAAACTAAAAGGAATACAAACATTTTACATATATGAATGAATGAATCGTTTTTAAGGACACAAATCAAAACAAAGAAAGACATAAAACATAAAACAAATCACTACGGTCAGCAATTTAAAGATATTTTGTGCGCTCCCATTAGGTATGAAGATTAGGGCCCAATACTGAAAATTAAATAAACATTTTGTAGGTAAACCCAACAAAGAAAACTTAAGACATTTGCTTAGGTTTTGTTTTTCTTGTGTGAACGTGGCCTTGGCAAAATTGTATATCGCAGTCTTGTGTTAATTTTGAAGTTTGAGAAAGAAATAGGCTGATTAAGTTTTTGCATCTTCCAAATAATATTCAATATGGCCCAGTGAGTAGAGAGATGGACTATTACACAAGAGATGCCGAGTTCGATCCCCAAATAAGGTATAATGTCATTCATGTTTTAAAATTATTCCAAATACATTAATTAATAACAATTCCAATGTGATACATAGTTTCAGGTTTAAAATTGATTAAATGTTGGAAAAACGGCTTCAAAGAAATATAAATTTACTTTTATTTTCGTATTTTTCAAGCTCGGTAAAAGTTCGAGTGTAAGCTTGTAATAGACATAAAAAGCCGTACGTTTGTAATTTGTGCGAAGCTTTATTGAAGCCATCTGTCAAAACTTGAACTTCAGTTCAATTTCGAATAGGACTCTCTTAAACTTCTAATAGTTCATACACGAAGCTGGCACCTTTAAAAGATCTGTGCATGGTACTTCTAAGAGGATTTTCAGAATCACTTATAGAAGTACATAAAAGGTCTTGTGAGCTTGTGTAATATTCTCCTTTTTGTTCTTAAACAACCTTTACAAATGTATTAAAGAACTTCGAAAATATATTTAGTTAGACCGAATCGAAGCCGAAATGTTAGTTGGGCTGGCTACCATTTATAAGGCGTTTATACGCCCAAAACTCGAGTATACATAACTCACACCTTTGGACAGGCGCTGCTCAATCTTCTCTCCATTTATTGGATAGAATTCAGAACAGAGCGTTAAAACTGATTGGAAACAGAGCTATCATGGATTCATTCCCATCTCTTGAACACCGTCGGAATGTTTCATGTATTTCCCTGTATTATCGCTTCTTTCAAAAGCAATGCTCACTTGAAATAGCCACTTGCATTCCTCCCCTTTATCAATTAACTCGTGATACCCGCTCCGTTAGGAATGCTCATCAGTTCACCCTTGAGCCTAACTTTGGTCGTATCATCAAATATAGAGATTCGTTTTTTAGTTTCACAACACGATTATGGAATAACTTACGCACAGTTTTCTCTTGTCATTTCAATTTGCAAACATTCAAAACCAATGTTCATCGACACCTCCTTTCTCTCCCCTCTTAATTTCCCCCTCGCCGTGCTGTGTTTGAAACGTAACATACCCTTTTGCGCGAGTGAATTATGAAAAAAAAAATTAAAATTATGCAATAATAAATTAAAAAAAAATCATTTCTATGCACAGATTCTACTCGGACAGCTTATTAAATAGAAAATTGCAATAACCGAGGACAAAAGTGTCGATACAAATACTTCAAAGGTTAAGCGAGAAGCTTGAAAGGAATTCTCTGCTCGTACATATATTTTAGTCAATAAAAAGTTTCTATAACTTAATTCATTCAATTTTAGAATTCGGAAATACCACAACACAAAACTCACAATTTGAAACTTCAAAATTTAAAAGATGATAGTTAATAATATGTTAAAATAAATTAAAAAATGTCTTTAAATAGTCTTTACACGGAGTGGATGGGGTTTAAGTAAAGTTACTTAAATGTGAAAATTGATTATAAATACTTGGGGAATGTTTCTAGGTATTTTTCATTTAAGCATCCTTTACAATTTGTTTATAGTTTCTGTTAACCTCGTTTTTATATCATAAAACGTGGTAAAGAGCTGCATCTAGCGTTGCTCCATGTTTCTTGAAGATATTATATAGGGATCAAGTCTTATATTAACTAGCTTTTCAAGGGAAAACTTAAACGACATAAGCAGGCACTCAACAGATATTATTACTTTTATTTTTGGAAACTGTTACCTACTTTTTGATAAGAAAAACAAAAATATACTACGTTTTCACCAAAGGTAAATCCGGGATTTAAGTGGATTTACCATAAATCTCGTAGATTTACCAAACAAATATAAATCACCTCAAATAAAGATTTGAAATAAATCTCCTTGAAATCTTCTCGCAATCAGAAGATTTGCAAAGCAAGCAAACCTTATTTTGTAGAATGCACCTATGTAAACCCACTTTCTTCATTGACAATCAACACAATATTTGTATTTTTTTCCTGTTTATTACCCAGTTGCATTTTTTTTTTCTCTTGTCCAAATTGACAATTGAATGACAAGACAGAGTGAAAACGTCAAATAAATCTCACTTTCTTTGGTGAAAACACTTAAAGATTTATTTTAAATCTCTAGCGGATTTACTCTTAATGGAAACGTAGTATAATGGAAGGTTTTTGGAGTGTTTTGAATTTAGGACCAGTGGAATCATTTAGCATTCCTCAAAAGAAAACATAATTAAAGTCCGTATAGTGCGTAGGGAGCTTAATTGATCATTATCTGTAAATCCCCTTAAATATCGATTAACAATTACTCTAGTTATCGGAAAATAATGAAAACGAAACAAATTAACAGGGTGCATACAATCGGGAAAATTAAAAAGTGAACTTAAGCGGCTAAGTTAAATTTAAATTTGAACAGAAGAATCCGTAATTATGTCAGTTGCGTTCTCTGACTTCAAACAGAACGAAAATTTCTAATAAATTTAAGAATTGAAGATCGCCAAAAATTACCTAAAAGAATAAAACCTTAGATCTAATTAAGCTTAGTCCCCTATTACACGTTGCCTCATGAGACATGTCTCATTTTTGACTTTCCTTTTAAATTTGTATCCTGTGAGGCAAAAGCTATTACACGTTGACTCATGTCTCATGAGACTCATGTCTCAAATTTGCCAGTTGTTCGTATTTTTTAATGCACAACACAACATAAAACGAATATGAGAAAAAGAAACGTCAAAATGAGACTACTAAAAATCAGCCCGGTACTCACCGGGAATATTTTTGTGCATCTCATTTCCTCATATCTGCTTTCTTTTTCGCACTTATGTGAGCCTCGTCTCGTGAGACATCGTGTAATAGGGGACTTAGCTTCTATTTTCTCTCAGATTTTGTAATTTATTTTAATTAATATTTTAGTTCTCTTGCTCGCACTTTTGTACTTTCGACAATTTTGTTTATTATTAAAAACTACAATGTATGCTTATGACCATGTTTAACTAAGTGTATGATTTGGCGATTGTTTTAATTCGTGTTTGGGACAGCTGTTTTTAAAAATGGATATAGTTCAGATTTATCTGTTTTTTTATTTAACATTAACTATTGAACATTTTTAGAGGTACATAGTATATAACTAAAAAAATATTAGGGGTATTTCACGATAAGTTGTTGCTGGAGTGTAGAAAAATGTTACACTTTTACAATAATACAAGACTAGGTAGGTACATAGGAACTTGAATAGGTACCCCTATTATTTTGCGCCTTAAATCTTTCTAATGCATTTCCTTTGTGCCCTCCATATTATATATACTCAAAGATATACACATACACTCTTATATACAATACTTGTTTGTAATTCGTGCAAGCACGATCGCTAAAAATTCCAATGCTCTAATTGTTTCGTTACCATATTTTCCCAGTAGATTAACTTCTGGAAATAATCGAAAATCGATTAAGGAAAATTGTAGTAGATTGCCCATCATCAGATCCTTATGCCCTTTCGCACTGCTTAATCTTAAATTACTTTTTTTATTTATTATATAATTTGTAATACTCAGCTCAAATAGATTTATGGCCGATTTCACGATGGCCTTTTAAACATTTAACAGGCTTTCTTAACCTTAAAATGAGATATTTCTATTCTCATTTTTTTATTACATTTCGCTTTATAGAAAGAAAAAAAACAATTTCTTTTTCCCAGTGATGTGAAGAGAACTCAATTTTAACAAAAATTTCTCTTTTATAGATTGGTGAAACTAAAAAGATTTAAGAGTCTGATAAAATTTAAGAGGATTTTTGATAAAAGTGATTTTAGGCTAGGAGCGTACATTCAATTTTTAGTTGCACAACTGTTTGGTTGCTTATAGAAAACAGATTAACTATTTGGTTGAATGTCCGCGCAGGTGCATATAATTATATGTTACAGAAAACAGCGAACTCATTTTAGACAATCGTTTAGTTTGTGTCAAAACACAAACTTTTTAGTCGCTCGAACCAAGCAGTTGCAAAACTAAAAATTGAATGTGCGCGCCTAGCCTTAGTGTTTGTTTTTGAAATTGGCCATTAATCTTACTGTCGCAAAATTGTTAACAGCCGAGCGTTAATGTATTCAGTATAATACTTCTTAATAATTTGCTAACTTTAAAGTAGCTTACAAACTCTTTCTTAATTTTAAACATTTTGAAAACATCTAAAACAATGACAGTTAGTGCAAAGGGCTAGTAATAAGGCCTTTTTTGAGGGTTTTAAATGTCAAAGAGTCAACAAAAAAATAGCTATTTGATGATTTTAACTTTAATAAAATGTTCCAGAAAGTATAATGCTTAACTTAATTAAAATCGTCGTTTGAACGAAGTATCGTACTAAAAAAGTTTTAACATCGTACTATAATATTGTTCTTTAAATAAATAAATAAAATAGATATATAAATAGAAAATAAATATGAGTTTTAATAATTTTCACTTTTCAGAGAGAAAAAGAAAAAGGCAAAACTCCCTTGCTTAAAAATTTGAAGAACTGTTTTTCAATATTTATTTTCAAACTTCTACTAGCGTAAATTTAAAAGGAAACTACAATAAACTCCCATAAAACTCTCATTCGTATTGCACAAAGTATTATAGTATAATTTACTTAAGTATTTTAAGTATTTATGAAATGATACTCGCTTCGAGCAGGTATGAAATGTGTGTTTTGACACAAACTGAATGTTTGCTCGGAAATTTTGTGTTACACCATAACCATATGCAACTGGGCTCACATTTAACTTATAAGTTGAGTTCTTTTCTATAAGCGCAACAGAGAATCAATATTTTCGTTTCACCAAAAATCCCGACAGAAAAGAAGAGCCATGCATATAAATTTAACTAGTTTTCTCTTTCATATATCTCTTCATTGCTTGTGAAGTGTTGCATGTGCACGCTACTCTACCAACTGGTGATTTGATTTAACTATTTTATTTTAGTCACATCTTCCAGTATATGCCTTGACTAACGGAAATATTTGAATCTCTGAAGAAGCACTGTAATGTTTCATGTCTTTCATTATTTTATCGCTATTCTAGTTAAATAGCCTGCAGTTGCATTCCTTCCCCAAAACAATAGAACCCTCAACCTTGTGGTTCAAAGAATTCCCAACAGTTCACAGACTTTTTATAGCCATACTAGACGACCCGGCTCAATATTTCTCCTATAACGATATTTAGACATTTAAACCCAATGTGCATCGGTATTTTCTTTTAAAGACTTCTGAAACTTATTTAACAATCGCACTGATGTGCCCAAACATTTCCAAAAATATTTCCCCTGGTGTAAAATGGGACTTAAGAAATAGCCTGCAAACTTTAGTGGCGTGGAATTTTCGCCTTGTTACTAAATCTTTACTGAGTCCCTGCTGCTGTAGTTGCTGCCTTGTTTTCACTTAACATAATTTAGGATGTACATATTTTATATTTAATGCATAAGCGCGTCTATTGAGTTCAAAATAGTAAGACTACCTAAACAACACAGAGCATCTGATGTTCCTGCTCTTTGTCCAACTTTTAAGCCTGGTATATGCTGCTGGTTCTCTAAAACACAATTTTGTCTCCAAGAAGGCAACGAAATGCAGATGAAAATACAATAGACTATTTTGAAGAGTTTCACAAATTTTATAGAAAAAAAAAACCCAAGCAAAATTCAATGACAGAGGGCACATTTTGTTTCGAAAAACAAAATAATTTTCTGAGCACTTGTACAAATGACAGGACAAACCGAAACAAGATTTCTCGGCTTTAAGAGACAAGAGCACATTTAATATTTTTATTTTTTTTTTATTGTTCGATTTAATTTTAAAATGTATGACATTGTTTCTTCCTCAATAGAGCAAATAATTATGGTAATTTTGTACTCCTGCGTTAATAATTCATGGGTACTCCTTTATGTCAACCGTAAATAAAGATATTAGCCGTGTTTTTTTGGAAAAGTTATCCGTAGTACAGTAGGATTTTATATGAATAACAAATACAAAATCCGCAGTACAATCACTGCCGATAAAAGGAGAAGTGAAATCCTGCTGCGGATAGAGATTCGACGTTTATTCGAGTATCGGCAGTGATCCTACTGTGGATGTTGTATTTGTTATTCATATAAAATCCTACTTCACTACGGATAACTTTTCCATGAAAACACGGCTAATAGGTGTGTTTTTTTTGCAAGTCCATATAGAATTGTAAAAAAAAACGACATCGGGACTAAGCGCTTTACACGCAAATGCAACAACTACTTAAACCTATACAGAGTTAGCTAAGACCAGATAATTATCGAGCGTTAATCTAAGACCCGATAAAAATGGTGATGCCAAAATAGTATTATCTATATGTTATCGATAATTTGCTCAGAGACGTCAAAAGTGAAGTTTTTGGATTGGTTGATTCTAGTCGTCAATAAGCTGACAAATGTCATAGCGTGCACAGTGCTTCCAGCTATTTGGAAAAAAAGCTCCTAAATCCCGATGTCGTTTTTTTTTACAATTCTATATGGACTTGCAAAAAAAACACACCTACAGCCATATTTATTAGAATTCCCTAAACGCGTGAATAGTTATGCAATGCATAAGGACTTATTCATCCACTATGCAAATTCATATTTATAAAACATTTGCCTACCCTGCATAGTTATAATGAGCTTGTGTCAAATAAAGTACCAAAAAGTAAGAATCTATTACATTTAGCCTTCATAACACTCAGCTGTTTATCAAAAAAACAAAAAAAAAACATCTTGTCTGTCTATCGAATTTAATAAACAAAAAGGAAACTACCAAAAGCTAAAAGAATTCCAACAATTAACTTTGATTCATCAGATAAAGTATGTTATTATCTCTAGCACAATACTGGAAATCAAATAATTATTCGTTTCATTATAGCTGGAATACTCCTCAGACAAGTTCTTGAGGATACAATTCAATAATGCAAGATAATAATTACAACACTAACACACCGGATGAAGAAGGATGTGTGGAGAGACATCACCAACAAGTATATTTATCTATTTAATTCTAAACAATTTTCAATTCAATTTGTTATTAATATATTAGTATAACATTTTTGTTTCAATAAATAAAAATAACACAAAGTTTTAGTTTCAATATTAAGTCAAAGGCATTTTTTTTTGTTGATAATCTTTATAATTCAATGTGATGTCAAAGTGAATGTGACAGTTCAATACTAAAATGTCCTTATGTAGGCACTATTCAACCTCCAAACGCGTTTAGCTTATAATGTCCCTATTCAACGTCACATAAGTTTTATAAATAACGATTTTGCGTTTAGAGGCATTATAAGGGTTGCATAGCCTTATGTACTCGCTATAATGAGTTTATAAATATGGCTGCTAATATTTATAAACATCTGTCATACAAGTCTCTCAATTTGCATGCTTTTTCAGAGTTTCGACAGGCAATCCATCTTTTTGCCTGTCCTTAAACACCAATTTCTTGAAATAAAACACGATTATGGCAATTAATGTGTGAAATATGGCAGAAATAATAAAATAATAAAATAAAACTTTAATTATTTTTCCACCCTAATTAAATATGTGTTTGTGTAAGCCCGCCATAGGTTTCAAAATCAAGCCATGATAACTGAGGGGTTACATTTATAAAACTTTCTTCTGCGCATCTACTACAATTGCTCATCTACAATGGTTATAAAAATCGATTTCGATATACATACCGAGGTATCGACCAATACCGCACTTGCGTCATGTTTTATTCCACTTTTGGACGAGGTTAGGTAAGTTTCTTAGTTTTTCGACTCTAGAACGGCCGAGTTAAATTCTTTTTTTTTTTCCTACTTTGCTAACCGATTACAAAAATCTATAGTTTATTAAAATTATTCTGAATTCCCATAGTATTAACACAGTGATAAATAAATATGTTGAAAGTATTAATTAATTCCTTTGCTAACTCGTGCCGCATTAGTGCTGCGAAATCTCGTATAATTTCATCATCTACAATTGTTCGCCATTATTTTCACAGCACATTGCTCCCAGTCACCAGTCCAGTAAAATCGAGTCACAGCTGCAGTTTCCAGACAACAGCCAAATTATTAAAGAATTCATCTTTATACATTGACGAAGAAGAAGAATTTGAAAATATGTAAGTATTAAAAAAATTAATTTAAAATTTGTTCAAGAGAAAAAAGTTCCAAGCGTCTGTCGGCCATTTTGTTTTCTTTTTGCACATGGGCAGACATTTTTATCTGGCTTTTTCGCCGACAGTTTTTATTAATTTTTGTGTAGAAATGTGCTCTATTCTGAGTCATCAGCACACGTTTTTGCAAACCTTGATATTTTCTTGAGTGCGGCCTTTGCCACGGCATCATTTTGATGTAAAAAACTTGCTTGTTTCTACGTCGCAATATACCTTAATGATTATGTATATGCATACATATACAGAAATATATCTAGAATTCATTTTCAGAGTGAAAGTACATGTAAAAAATACATATATATACATAATTATTCTTTGGTGTTTTTTTTTCTTACCTGTTAAATTTTTATTTGCATCTAAAAATGTTCATTTTAAAATCCCAAACGCAAATTTAGGTCTCCTCATGATAGAAACTTCAATGGCCGTGGCAGTGGTGGACGTGGTGGTCGCGACGACCGTGGAAGCCGCGGTGGCGCATCCGGTGGTGGTGGAGTACGCAATGGACGCATAGACAAGCGAACTGACCGTCGTGGTGGTGGAGGAGGAGGAATGGGTGGAGGCAATCGTAACAACGGTGGCGATTTAGAGCTCTATGATGTTGACTGGTCCAACTTGGAGCCATTTAAGAAGAACTTTTATCAAGAACATCCCAAAGTAGCCAATCGCAACCCACAAGATGTTCAACGCTATCGTGAACAACACGAGATTACCATCCGTGGTAAAGCTCCAAACCCAATTGAAGACTTCTCCGAAGTCAATTTACCCGATTATGTTGCGAAGGAGATCAAACGCCAGGGTTACAAGGCACCAACAGCAATTCAAGCCCAAGGTTGGCCAATTGCTATGAGTGGCGACAATCTTGTCGGTATTGCCAAGACCGGTTCAGGCAAAACCCTAGGATACATCCTCCCAGCTATTGTGCACATCAACAATCAAAAGCCATTGCAACGCGGCGATGGACCCATTGCTCTCGTATTGGCTCCCACCCGTGAATTGGCCCAACAGATCCAACAAGTAGCAACTGAATTCGGTTCGTCATCGTATGTCCGCAACACATGCGTCTTCGGTGGAGCACCAAAAGGCGGTCAAGCCAGAGACTTGCAGCGCGGCTGTGAAATAGTAATTGCCACTCCCGGTCGTCTGATTGATTTCCTCGCTTCGGGAACAACAAATCTTCAAAGATGCACATACTTGGTGCTCGATGAGGCCGATCGTATGTTGGACATGGGTTTCGAGCCCCAAATTCGCAAGATTCTCACACAAATTCGCCCCGACAGACACACTCTTATGTGGAGTGCGACCTGGCCTCGTGAGGTCAAACAGTTGGCTGAGGATTTCCTTGGCAGCTATGTTCAGATCAATATTGGTTCTTTAGAACTATCTGCCAATCACAATATCAAACAAGTTGTTGAGGTTTGCGACGAGCACGACAAGGAAGAAAAGTAAGTTTATTGATCTTTGTATTACCTACCTAATCATATAAAAGTAATGAATCCGAAAACCATCCCTCAACTATCAGTCTGTGGTTCTGGGATTCGCTTTTGAGTTATCCAAGAAATTAACTAATATGTATGGCTTTTTCGTTGCAGATTAAAGACACTACTTTCCGACATATACGACACAAGCGAAAACCCCGGCAAAATTATCATTTTCGTTGAAACCAAGAAACGTGTCGACCACTTGGTGCGTTTCATTCGTAGTTTCGGTGTTCGCTGCGGAGCCATTCATGGTGACAAGTCACAATCAGAGCGTGATTTCGTTTTGCGCGAATTCCGTTCAGGCAAATCAAATATTTTGGTTGCCACAGATGTAGCTGCGCGTGGTTTAGGTGAGTACCTGCTTTCAATCTATCTTTGATCACTATTTTTTATATCGTAATAAGGTTTATATGTAATTTTTTTAATTGCGTGGGCAAAATTAAAAGATAAGAAAAGGTTTTTTGGACATACAACGGTTATCTAAATCAATTTAGCAGTTTTACAAGAGCTTCTTTAATTTTCCGGTAAAGATTATTCGAAATTATTAATGTGTGACTTGAAAAATTGTGTTGCATTGTAGGAGGTGGATAACTATCGATTTTTGTACCCCACCTTTAAGCAGGTGATGAGTTTTCATAATCATAACCAATTCTACACGTGTGTAGGTATTTGTCAAATCTATTGCGCATATTCTTTTTTTTTTTTATATAAACGCTTCTCGTTGTGTCTGGCTTTTAAGATTAGGTATTTCTTTTTGTTTTTTTATTATTTGTTTGTATTATTATTTTGGAAGTGAATTCCGGGTCGCGAAGTGTTCTTAGATGTGTATCCATTGACTTTTCAAGCAACGCAAAAAATAATTTGTGACGCCATTTAGCGAAACACGTGTTTGTATATTTTAGTAACTATGTACATATTTTATTGTATATGTATTATATCACAAATGTCAAAGTGGTGGTGCATTCATAATTATTTTTCGTTTTTGTGATTGCCGAGTGTTTTTTGGTTTTTATTAAGGAAACTAATGAATTTGTAGTTGGAATCATCTTTTTCTTTTTTTTTTGGAAACAAGATTTTAATTTGATTCCATATACAACTCGGTTAGACTCTGTCGTCATATTGAATAAAATTAAACTACATGATAAATTGGTAAAAAAAATCAATATTAATAATGTAGAGAAAGCATGATTAATGAAAACTTTTTCCCCGGTTTCTGCTCCGTTAGCATGATAGATGAGGTTAAAGAAAGTTGAATAATCTAATACTACTTTTTCACCAAGAGGTAATCCTGGATTTAAGTGGAATTATACTCGGGCTAATCACGGAAAAAGTCATCACAGAATCCATAGTAGTGGCAAATCTCGTAAACAAATTTCCCCTACGAACGGATTTGGTGATAGCTTTTGTTTTTTTTTGGGCATTCGTAGAAGTCTGTTTACAATGGAATTTGCGATAGGGCTGACTATATTTACCATTGACATACTAGATATAATAAGTCAATGATATTTACACCAAACCGAAATCGTTTTCGGCTAAAAATGTTAAGGTTTCACTATAGTTTTGCAAGATTGCATTGAGATTTTATTGAAATCCATAGTTTTAATTAAGAGTTCTTTTAAAACTGGAACTATTCGTTTTTTTTTTTGGGAACGTAGTGCATATTACAATAAATCTTCAAATCTCGAAGATTTACCATTAACTTTTTCATTAACCTTGCAGTCGTCGCGCGAAATACTATTGTAATCTACTAATACAAAATTGAGAATTCCCGAAGAACTAGCGGTAGAGATTTCTTCTCTCTTTTAGTACATACAGTTAAATAGTGAAGTAATAATTTATATTTTAACTTTAAATAATATGCAATTGCATTTTCCAGCAAAACAAATTTGAAAAAATTAAAGCATACAGGTTTTATTCTAGTTTTAAAATGGATTACATGTTGTGTAATCGGCGCGACGACTGGTGTAACTTTTTGGTGCGCGTTTCACTGCCGGGTTAATTTGGTAGATTAGAAATCAATCTTTATTGGGTAAGATGTTTTATAATTCGAACGTTAGTCTAAAGATATGGATCGTGCTAAAGGATCTCGACTATTTTTTTCTCGTTTGGCACAAATGAAAGTTTCTTTCTCACACTTTTTATTTATAAGAAAAAATGAAAAACCTTTAGAATTTTTATAGGTGTTGTCACCTTATGTAAAAACATCACAAATCTCTATTACCCTTTGGTGATAACGTACTATAAAGAACTTTAGTCTAGATGGTGCAGAACGGTAGGTACAAATATAAAAAAAAAACTCAATATCTCAATTATTTAAAAAAAGTCATCCTAGCATGAAAACATACATATACAAAGTTATTTAGCTATTTCTCGGTGAGAATGTTATTTTGTTAAACGTCGAACGGAAACGAGTGTAACAAAATCAAATAAAATACACGACTGATTCGCACTAACTTGCTCCTTATGTTTGAAATTCTTAAGTTTTTAATAAAAAAGGTTTTTATTAGTGAAAAAATTTCAAAATAAGTTATTGATTTCTTTTTTTTTTTTAAGACATAACTTTCAATATAATACCTAAACCCTTACTTAATGGCACCTTAGGTACCTCAAAAAAGTACGATCAACAAATAATATAAATAATAATATAATAATATTTAGTGCTGCAGTCATAAAGGTCTCCTGATATCCTTTTAGGCATTTAGCTAACCAGCTTGCGGCACTCAACTGAATTTATTTTGTTTCATTCATGTTTTAAAACATTTTTGAGTGTTTATTTTGATGCTGTCGGGTGATTTCGGATGTTTCGTTTAAACATCCCCTGAACGTGCCCAATTGCGTTCAGATCTGGAGACTGCGCAGGTCTCCAGAAGCAGGTCAATACTGTTTTCAACAAAGCACCGTTGGACTAAAAATTTGCCTAAAAGATGGCATCAGCATGTTTTCCGTTACGTTTATGTACTTTTTTGTGTCTATACGACCATCGCAAATGAAAACGTTCCCAACTGTCCGCAGCAATCCAGTCAAAGTTCATTATGCTTCCTCCTCCGTGTCAAATATTTAGTTCAATGCATCCTGGATTGTATTATTCACAAACTTTTCATCTAAAAAGGTACACCAGGAATACCAACCAAGTGTAATAAAAAAAAATTCAGTTTTTTTCATCTTAAAGTTAAACCCTCTTTTTTAAATGTTACTTTTGCATACATATTTTTTTTTTGTCTCGATTTAATAGCGTTTCTTATAAAGTAAAGGTCATGTAAGGTTACAAAATAATAAAGTTTAAAATCTAGCCATTCAAATAACTAAGAAATATAGTTAAAGTACTCGGCGGCCAACGAAATTGCAAATTAGCACAGCATGATTCTTTAATTTAATAGGCTTAGATGCGAGATCAACACCCTCTTCTAGGTATGTAGTTAAATAAATGACTTGACCACCCGATAATTTAATTTTCAACCATGTCTTGAATCCTTAATTTCATTTAGAAATAAGGTTGGTTCAGGGAGTCCCCCCATACCTAAGACTTCCACTAAATCCTTTCCATTCCTACATTACCCACACCCTGGGGAGCACAATGTATCCAAAGAGATCCGAGTGATGTGATACGGCGCCCGCCTAACATAACCTAACAATTTAACCAAGTTTTTAGTCGTGTGTTCTTGGGTGAATATGTATTAGAATATACCGCCGAGATCACTACAACCATATCATGTATCAACCCCTACAATGCAACTATTATCTTTTGGAATAAAATTAAACTAAAGAGCCATTTAAGAGAGAAAAAAAATTATACGTAAAATTCCCATTTCCCAAAAAAAAAAAAAAACTATAACACAAAAAATCAATTTTAATGAGTTTTGGAAATCAATTTTCCCGTTTTTCTTTTTCTTCCAATTTTTATTTTACAGAGGCCGATTATGATGGTATGGTGGGGATAACATGACACAATGAAGGATGTAATTTTGTATGTGTACTAAATTGAAAATGGTTCAAAACGCATGGCAATGTTTCGACGTATTTTATTTAAATCGAAACTCAGCCATCGTCATAATGTACATTATGTAGGGGGTGTGTGCCCCATACTATGAAGCACACACATCAGATATTGTAAAAAAAAATCGTACATAAGCATACACGAGGAGGTATATTCAACATCAAACTGCTCCATAGTTTGCGCCATGAGTATCTCTTCAGAAATAAAAAAAAAACCTTGAGAGAGACTAAAATGTGCGATGGCGCTCAAACTTAGGACAAGCCGATAAGCAGTATACCTCAATCAATTACAAACGGATTTGTGTTCTACAGTAACGGACGAGCTACTTAACTATCCCTATCATCACAAGAGTATGGCCTCTGGTTGGGTTTAAAGTGTGTATAAAAGCAAAGCACAATTGAACATAAGTAAAAAAAAATAGCAAAATAAAAGCGCATCGTGTACTTCTGGCGTCAGTTAGTAAAGTAAAATTGTTAAAAAAGTTGAAACGAAAACACTTCAGTGGCAACAGATCGTCGTTGTGTTACAATCATCCAAAATAAATGATAACATGGTTGTTGCCACAAGTATATTGCATGGAAGCGTAACATTTATTTCCAAAGACTTGCCGCGGAAGTCAATAGAAATTTACCGCTTGTCGTCACAACACACGATATGACGCTTGAAACGATTAATTTTTGCTTGAGTTGTGTTTTAGGGAACTCTTCAATTCCAAAAAAAAAAAAATAATCAACCGCTGCAGGCAAAATCCACTATAAATGCATCTCTATCAAACCAAAATGTGTTCTTTGGCATAAGTTAGAAAATAAACAAAAAAAAAAAAAATAAGCTGAAAGCAGTCCGCCTCTTTAATTCGTGTGGAAGTTGGATTGTCATGAGCAAAACATGTGTTTACATTTTAAGAATGATAAATTAAAATGATGGACCTAACGAGATTGGATTAAGGGTTGCGCACAACATTAACACAATATGGAAGTGTGTGGTCCTTAAGAACAATTTGTACCGCTGTCTAAAAGGTCCGTTTGTTATATAACAAAAATAATAAAACAAACGCACACAGCAAATTGAGTAAATAAAAATCAAAGGACACATATGGGTGGGCGACGGATATGCATAGATGTATGAAAAGGAAATGCCTGCTGCTTGCTCTCTGCTTCAAGCACACAACTCTTCTTCTTTTTGTGTTCAAGGTAAAGTAATGTGAATTCAATTTTTCTTGCTCTTTAAGTTAATCTACTACTTAGCTGCTAATCACGTTTTATATATTTAAATATGTACAAAAAAAAAATAGTTTAAAATTAAGCTCACTTATATATTGCCACAACAATCAAATCAAGAAAAATGCTCATAACATCTAGTCTTAGTTTTATACATGGTAGATATTCCATCAAATGACAGCTTAACTAATATGTGAATATTTTTTGTACAAAAAATAGATGTTGACGGTATTAAGTACGTGATAAACTTTGACTATCCACAATCATCGGAAGATTACATTCATCGTATCGGACGGACAGGCCGATCAGAAACCAAGGGTACTTCATATGCATTCTTCACAAAGAACAACGCCCGGCAGTCAAAGGCACTAGTGGATGTTCTCCGCGAAGCAAATCAGGTTAGTAAAATGACGAGTGTTGTAACTTAACATTTTCAAGAGTTGCAAATGAACGATTGTTTTCCAATTGGTTTTCTACATTTAAACTAATCGAGACTATTTTTTTTCTTTTTTTAAATTTATTTCACAGGAAATCTCACCCGCACTCGAACAATTGGTGCGCAACAACCGTGGAGGTTTTGATAACAATCGTCGTTATGGCGGCGGTGGTGGAGGCTCCCGATTCGGCAACGGCGGTACCTTCAGAAAAGGTACACTTGGAGGAGGAAGCAAGTTTGGCGGTGGTGGCCGCGGCGGCGGTTACGGAGGCGGTTTCGGAGGTGGTAACCGAGAAAACGGTTTTAGCCGAGAAAATGGAGGAGGTAGTGGTGGCAACAGCAACGGTAGACACACGCGATTTGATTAAATACCTGTTTTTAAAGTAATGAATTTTGGATTAATTTTATTTAAAATAACTTTAGTTTTATTAGATTAATATGAATCTAGAGAAATAAGTTTGTGTTTCCGAGTCCTACCAACCACTAAGAATAATGACACAGAAGCTATCATTCAATATTTTTTTTTTTTTTTAAAAAGAATACATTTAAGAAATACATTTTTGTAAAAGAAGACATTCCGGGTCTTTTTAGTTAAACAACCAACAACTAACAACTATAAGCAATTTTATTGCTGTCAATATAAAGAAACGCAAAGGGAAACTACATATTCACACATAGTTTGATTGAGAAAAAGTTTAAAATATGATAATTGCGTCGAAAAAAAGTCGGCTGTTGCGGATGATGTTATTTAATATCTTCATTCGTTTTTCTACATTGATCTATAAAAAATGTGTCTAAAAGTTAAAATAACTATTCGCCTAACTTTTCTCCCCTATCTGTCCATAAATTATTCCCCTATTGTAAAGTCGATCATGAAAAAGATGGAGATTAGAAAAACATCGAGGCTTATTTATGTCGAGACGAGATTCTTTGAACGAGGCGTACACATTTCTTTTTGGTACAATTTATGTTAAGAAATACTTATGTCAAAAATATGAAGAATATCAACATTGAATCATAATAAAATAACATGAACATGTGAATTTAAAACACAAGAAAAGAAACTTTATTTTTTTGTATTTTTTGAAATTCTTGAATTTTCAGATATTCTGGAGTGTAAATGTTGCCCTAGCTATGTACCCGTTGGGGGCGGAAAATTCTCCGATTTCGTACGATTCGGAGAATTTTTGCTTCGAGGTATTCACCCCGATTACCGATGTAAACGACAGCGAAATATACGTTTACAACTTTTGTCACTCGTTTTGTTGTCGTCTGTAAATGTCAAACGTCGTTGAACACTTTCCTTCTGCATTCTGTAACTGTAAGACGAAAAAATACGACGACTAAGAAAAAAAACCACGATATCTCGTTCAAAAATTTACACACGACAGAGACATAGAAGGTCGCAAAACTGCAAGTATTGTTAAATAATTTATTTTATCGATTTTTTTTACGATAAATAAAACAAGTACATATTTGTCTAAATTTGTTGTACTATACATATTTACTAAAATGTTGTAATTTACAAATGAAAACCAATTCCAGACGCTCGTAGATCTGAGGAAGAAGACGAGCAGTTAGGGTTTTTTTTTGAAGGGTGATACAAAAAACGTCCTCCGGTAAGAGATGGCGATGCTTGACAAAAGTTTTGAATCGCTTATTCCATAATTATAGACAAATTTTTAATCAGCCCTATCAGGAGTTTCGCTCGAATAACCTTTCACCCGAAATATTTTTGTTCTCCCTGATTTTAAAAAGCAATTAAGAATTTCGCTCGAACAAGATTTCACTTCGAATTTAGAACTGACGGTTCGAAAAATAGGTATGTTCAGAAAACTGAGCTATAAATAAATTTCTCCATCTCTGTGATGGAAACAGAGAATGAAATCTTACTTGAGCTTACTTTTTTCTTGTTTAAAAAAAAAGCTCAAAATAATTCGGTTTTGCATTTTCCTGTTAAAATGGTGTCCATTGAGTGCAATGATACGATTTTTAATCCTTCTCCAATCGATTTATTTAAGAAAAAAATTTTCTGAATTAGCGAATACATACAAATTCCCTCCGTTTTTAATCATGAAGACTATTCGTGTTCGATACATGAACAAACCTAACTATTTAGGGTGCCAGCACGTAACTTGATACAATCGAGTCTAGTCGATGTAATCGAGTATAGGGAGTTCCTTATTTGATTCAATCGAATCGAAAACAATAGGCTGATCATAAGAAAGAACTGCCTGTTCTCGATTGTATCGACTTAACCCTCTACTGCATGAATTATGAATTCAATGAAAAAAAAAGTGTAACATTAATTTATATTTATTTACGTTTAAGAAAAAGTTTTACATAGTTTTTTTTTTTTTTTACATATATATATAGTTTTACATAAAGAGTCCATATATGGGTCATCATGCACTAAAGACAATTTCAATCAAAAAATTAAGGGTCCATATATGGTACACTAAGCCTTAAAGGCCAAACCATGAATATCTTTTATTCGTGGAATTTAACCAAACAATTTCTCTTATCACTGTAACATAAGAAGACATTCATGCTTATTTTGACAATCTCATGAATAGTCTATTCGTTAGAATGATTCTATTCCTTCGAATGAACTTTCTTAATTTTGAGATTCGAACGAATAACATTCATTTGCGAAAGATAGCATAAAATGAACTTCAAAAAAGATTCATTTTCATTGTCAGCTGCTTGACATTTACTATATTTCTATTTGAATTAGTATGACCGTTTTACATTTTTTTTGTTTCTAAACATTTTATAGTTGTTGGATAAATAATCAAGAAACAAAATAAATAATACACTTTTTCATTATAAAGTAAAGTTTAACCATAAAGAACTACATATTTATTACATTTTTTGTGTCAACTCAGCTGTTTTGAAAATATTCTTAAAAAAAATAAGTTGTTCATGACGCGTTCTAAATTTTTAATTTTTTTCGTATACACTTGGTCACACTAAAATATCAAAAACAAAGAGAAGTGTTTGTGAAATGTCAAAACCAAAAAGTGAAATCTTTGTTTATTTGTAATTGTTTTGTTTATTGTTTAATAATTTTAATTTCTTGGATAAAAACATAAAATAATAAATAAAAATATGGCATTTGTGTTGTTTATAAATTAAGATGGTGTTGAAGAAGTGCAGAGGAGAAGGATAGTGGATGCTTTCTTTCTTTCCGTATCAACGCGGGTGGTAGAAAAAAAACACTTTACTACCTCCGGGTTTTCTTCCATTATTTTAATTAACTTTTCCTTTTGTTCGCGGTTTTTCCAGTTGGAATGCGACCTTTTAACATAAAAAATAATAAAAGTAATTTATTTTCCATGAAATAATTAAAAACTTACATGTTTTGTTGTTTAATCGACAGAAAAATTCAAACGACACAAAAATAACATTTAATTCTATTCTTTCGAATGTCAAAATTGAATTAGCTTTCGCAAATGAATGAACTTTCTATGGATTGGGTGAACTTTCGATTTGTTCGATTAACATTCTAATCGCCGAGTCTCAAAATTAAGTTTCAACGAATTCGACTCACTTTCGAACGAAAGAGAATGTCAAAATAAGCACCATTACATTTCCTGCATTTAGTGAAGGTTTTTAGTTGACAAACTTTGCATTTTTGTCGTTTTTTTTGCCATTCAGGCATGTGGTCAACTTTATCAGTTCTAACTGAGGTCAAGGGATAGTCCTGGTTTCTAGCTCGTTTTGCTGTGGTTGTTTTAGGCCGAGTTGGTGTTTCTGATGGCGCTGGACTTCCATAACTTAAATGACTTCCACCACGCAGTGGAGTTCCATCTCTGCTTTGGTCAGCAGCTTGACTTGTAGGGCGGCCTCTTTTCCGTGACATTACGGGTTTTCCGGATTTACACAGGTGTTCGGCGATTGCTTGCTTGAAGTCAAAAAGAGCCATATATAATTGTGGATTATTCCTTCGCCACAGAATCCAAGCATTGACAACACACATATCTACCATATGAAAAAAAATCTTCTTATACCATTTTTTGGACCGTAAATGGATTCTATATAAACCAAGCATAGAATCTAATAAATCAACACCTCCCATGTGCTGATTGTAAACTGTTATAGCCTGAGGGCACTTTATTTCCTTATACATTTTCTCTTTTCTAAAATATCTTTGTTTTGTAGTAGCTGGTTCGCTTCCTACATATGTTGAAAGCATATGAACTGGCTTGTTATCAAACCAAGTGACAGACTTATCCGAACCCCTTCTATTATAGCAACTTTTTCAATGTAGAATCCTCTTCCTTTTTTCTTAAGTTCTTTCTCTGAAGGCATTTCTATATTGGGAATACGGTTTAGACGCACAGTGCCTAGTGGCAATAGACCTATTTTCGTTAGATGAACCTGAAGTTTAGGACTATTGAACCAATTGTCAAAGAAAATTTTATGATTTACATTTCTCGGTACAGTTTCCGTAAGACGAGTCACCACCAGGGTTCGGACTTCATAAATCGCAGATCGCAGTAAATAGGCCAAACAATCGCAGTAAAACCAAAATTTTCGCAGTAGAAATACATATATTTTTTTTGACTAGGTAACAAAAAATTATAAGCAAGGAAGCCAAGGTTAAAACACATTTAAATTATCGTTGCTTGTTAAAACAACATAAGTGATATTTTAATTTTTTACGGAAGAGAAAAAAAACATGTTAAAAAATCCTTAATGGCTTAAAAGTCGAAACACTCTTATAAGATTTTTGAGTTAAAAAAATGACAATGACTACACGTCCAAAAATGTATGATTTTTTGTATCTCATGTGAAAAAAAATAAAATTTCAGCTATGTTGTCTAAACAATCACCGAATCATTTACATAGAATGTGTGAACAAATATACTCTTACTCGATAATGAAAATGTATAGTTTAAGCAAAAATATATGAAGCTAGGTAATCAAAATAAATTTACAATCTACAAATTTGTACTTTTTGAAACAAGAACAAATTAAAGAGTAGTAGAACTAAAAACGTATATAGCTGACAAGACTTGCACTAAAGAGACGAGAATCTTTTTAAATTTCGACATTTTGTTATGAGCACATTTATTTCTATGATCAGTGCTGCTATTCAAAAAAATCTGAAAAATCGCAGTAGATTGTAGGAAAAGCGCAGTGGTGCAGTAGATTTAAAAAATAAGAAAAAAGTGCAGTAGATCTACTGCTTTCGCAATAAAGTCCGAACGCTGGTCACCACATTTCCACTAACACCTAAGTCAGGAGCGCCTTCAGGACGAGTGTTACTTTGATCACCTGCAAAAATATTAAAATCATAACTGAATCCTGGGGTGGAATCGGATAAGGTGATAGTTGATTATCAATTTTTTGATTGTCGTTTTGAATATAGCTGTCTCTATCATATCAATAAAGAAATATAAATAGAGCGATTGTCAAAATGACAATCAATTAATAGAGTGATCACTTTACTCTTACGCGATACGGGCCCTTATACCCCACTCAAGACTTGATTTTTGTATCCCCATTTATGAGGTTTTGCGGGGTTGTACTGTTTCAGGTCATGACGAACTTTAGTTGGAATTATTTGTTCGTCAACTGCCAAAAATTCTTCTTTTGGCACAAGTAATAAGTAAGTGATTCATTTATTTACATTTCGATATTGAGTTTAGATTACAAAATATGAATTTAAGAGCTATGGCTAAGCCGTCAGCCTCGTACAAGTAATAGTTGCTGCCTGATGCCGTCCAAAAGTGGTCGCACTTTAAAAAGCTTGTCGTGTCCTGGATTTCCAAAGGGAATAAAATTATTGTTGTCGTTAAAGTGAAGATTTTTTTTTATGGCTTCAAATCTGTTGGATGTCATAGTTTCATATATTTGTGATTGTCCTATAGCCTTGTTCCAATAGTGCCGCGATGCAGGTAGTTTTAATATTGACATGAAAATTGTCATACCAATAAATTGTTCCATTTCATGTTTACTTATATTTGCTGGTTTGTTTATGTTATCTTGTAGAGCTTTTAGATTTGATTGCTCTACTATGTTGTCTATAAGCTCATTTGAAAAAAGGAATAAAAAAAATTCTGCAGGTAATTCCAATTTTTCAATAAACTCTGGTAGCTGCGTCAATCCTGTAAACTTAAAATGTTCCCCGTCAAAGGGGTCTAAGTGTTGTGTTACCCAATTAACTTTATCAGGCTTTGTTTTCTTCGATTTTGTCGTCTTCGGTTGAATTGGTTCGGGTTCGTCATCGGAACAATCGCTATCCGTCTCTGGGATTACCACTGAACTTCTTCGATGTTCATTCCGAGGAACATATTCGTCACCAGAATCCGAAGCTAAATCATCATCGCTTTGACCCCCATCGCCAGGTATAACATCCACTAGTTTATTAGTGCCATAAAAACTCTTTGAATTCATCCTACAATCAAAAACACATTTTTACAACACTCAATCAGTTAAAGTCACTAATGTATGTAAGACCACATATGGTCCAAACAAAAAGAAAGTAAAAAGCCTGGAATGCATGAAGGACCATATATGGTCTCTTAGAAAAAGTCAAAAAAAAAAGGCATATTTACTTATATGAGAACAAAATAAAGATAATAATCATAGAAAAGAACTATGAATATATAAGAAATAATTTTTTTATTTGGCCGAACTTACCTGTATATTATAAAAAAACTGTTTCAAAAATTGAACTTTTTTCACTGAAATGCACTTGACACGTGGTGATTGAAGAATGAGATTATTGGCGAATGACAGATAGCTCGCGAAAAATAAAAAAACGGTTTATCATTGTAAATTAGGCCTACTTTAATATTAGATTGCATTTTTGTCCAACTCGTTCAAAAATAATAGATTTTAATCATGTTGAATATGGTGTTCCATATATGGGTCCGTATGCGGTAGAGGGTTAACTCGATCGTATCAAGTTACGTGCTAGGACCCCTGAGTTTTTGTTTTGACAGTTGTTGACAACCAGTAAGAATTAAATCAAGCGACAAAAAAAAAAATTGGTTTGGTTGATATTTTTATTTAAAATAAAAAAGTGTAATCTAAAAATAAAAATGAAAACCTAAAAAAAATCATTCTAAAGAAATTAAAACGCAAAGCATACCTATGCATTTCCTGTTGCTTGAGGAAGAGGAAGATGTAATACTGCGTTGAAATATTCGGAGGCAGTTAAGAGACCACTCAAATCCGTTGCAGTTACCTGGGCCCGTATTACAAATTACGAAAATAAAGGCAAAAAAACGATACCCTAGAAAACGATAGTCAACACATGGACCGATTATGGTTTACGATAATGGATGCATCAAAATATTGCCTGATAAAATAAAAAAAATCTATTTTTTTAAGCGCATCCAACTTCATTCTTTCAATATTTCTGTCAAAAATAGTACATGTGTCAAAACAATGAAATACGAGTGCCAAAAGCAGTCGTAAGAGAAAACGATTATCGTTTTAAAAAAACGAGTATCGTAAAACGTAATCGCAACTTAACGATAACGAGGGATTTTAAACGATAATCGTAATTCGTAATACGGGCCCTGAACCATTGTAAGAATGAAATTATACATTCAACTTCTTTAATATCTAACTATAAATAATTTTCAGTTTTCAACAGCTCTATAGAGTACCTATTTCTACCTGATGATAAATAAATATTTAATTTATACTTCTTTACTTTCTTTTGTACATATTAAAATAAACATATGTTTTACATGATTCCTCTTGTTATTTTTCCTATTCGCCTCCAAAAAAGAAGTGAACATTTTAAATGTAAACCGTGTTGCATTTCACCTGAACTGAATATTCCTAATAAGGGGAATTTTTCGAACATGAAATTTTTTTCGCCGAAACTCAAAATAAGGGAAATTTTTCGGGTAAAATCTAATCTATTCAACGGATTTAAATGAAATTTGGCACACAGTCTAATATATATTTAATCAAATTTGGTTAAGTAAAAATTATTAGAAAAAAAGTTATTAACGTTTTTATAAAATTGGAGGGTTTTCATGTATGTATAGGAGAGCGGAAATCGGTTTAATCTGAACTGTTCAACGGATTTAAATGAAATTTAGCACACATTCATGTAAGGAACAGTCTTGTTCATAATTGGTCAGAATTTGGTTAAGGAAAAATAATTATTGAAAAAGGTTATGGACATTTTTCCAAAATTAGAGGGTTCTTATGTTTGTATGGGAGAGCGGACAAATTTTTTTAAATCTAAACTTTTAAACGGTTTTAATTGGAATTTGGCACACATGTTAAGACTAGCCTTATACATATTTGATCAAAATTTGGTTAAGAAAAAATTATTAATAAAAAAGATTTTGACATTTTTCAAAAATTTGAGTTGAAAGTTGAAACATTTAGCAGGCAGAAATAAATGGTTTCGCACAAATCGAATTTCTCAGACCTGGGTCAATGTATTTTTTTTTATTTTTTAAACAAAGGTAAACATTTCATCTAAAAAATGGGCTTAACCAGTTCGTTCTGACAATTAGTACCTAAAAAATCAAACTTTTTGAGAAACACCACTGTCAAGACAGAGTTTTTTGAAACCCAATTCAGTGAGACAATTTTGAACATAACTCCCACATCTACAAGTATCTGCAGCTTATTTTTTCTGTGCTTTCACTTGAAAGTATGGAGCACACGCTGGTATACTTCGTTGCTTGGAGTCTTTTTCAGCTTTTTTTTAAATCAAAAAGTTAAAAAAAAAACATTTTTTTAGTACCAACGTTTCAGGCAACTTATAGAAGTCAATAGTCAAAAATAGACCAATAAAATTATAAAAGCATTTACAGAATTTATTGAAAGGAACTTCGGGAAAAGACACCTCAAAGTTTGTTGAAAATATGGTTCGCGACTTGGATAAAATTATTTTTTAACTTTGAGCGCTTGTAAATTATAGAACATACAAATACAATATATGTATAAGTTAAAAAATACTTTGAAATCATACGCTGGGGTTATCCAAGAGTACTTAAACATAAAGCTAAAATGGTTAGATATGACTTTTTTCAAAGACTTTTCTCCGCTCTCAGACCACTGTGCGTAGTTGCAAAGCTGTAATAACAAATAATGATCATGCGACTAAATACTAGCTTCATTGGCCCAAAATGGCATTAAACTTACCTTTTTTATTTCCGAACCTATTTTGTTTTTTATTATTTTTAAACTAATGATCAATAAATAACAGTCGCTTGCTACCCATTGCATGTCTCTTGTGATGATTATCGCATGATTCTTGTAATGGATAGTTAAGTGACATCTGATGTATAATTCGATTGTGTTTGTATGTCTTGATTGATTTCAGGTACAAAGCGTTCTATGGGCATAACACCTAGAACGGTTTGTATTTTGATTTTAATCCATTGGACATACACTTCATGGTTGAATTTAGATCTTCAGAGTTGTGTTTTGGATGCTTGTGATTTTCAACATGGTAAGTGATTTTTGTGTTGTGTTTACCAATATTCGTGGGCTTAGAAGGAATTTCTTTGACTTGTACGCCCATTCTGTTAAGTACCCTCACACAATTCAAATTGGCTCCGCCATTCAGGACAGACAACACCCGAAGGAAGATATGTTGAGATCTTTGCTGAGATGCACCACCTTATTCAGCTGGTAGATGAGCCCACCCGTATACCAGATGTTGCTGGGCAAAACGCTCACACTCTTGATTTGTTTCTTACTTCTAACCCTGATAAGTATACCATAACGGTAAAATCTCCATTCGGCACTTCGGACCATTGTGTAATATCAGCTAATTTCTCGTGTCCCATTCATCCAGTTAAAGAGAAGCATCCAACTAGGACCGTTTGGTAATACGAGAAAGCCAACTGGGACGGTCTGAATAACTTTTTTAGAATTTTTAACTGGTCACTATGTTTCCTCGATAGTGACGTTGATGCCAGTGCTGATATGATCACAGAAGTGATTATTCTTGGGATGCGTACTTTTATTCCTTACAGAATTAAGAGTATAAAGTCGAAAGAAAAGTCTTGGTTCGATACAAGCTGTAAGGAAGCTATCAGGTCGAGAGAAGTAAGTTTCCGCTCGTACAAAGCCAACCCAACCGAGGAAAATAGGAAAAAGTTTAAACAAGTCAGAAACCAATGCAACGCTGTTATAAAGAGAACCAAATTCTTACATGAACAGAAATTAAGGCAAAAAATCCTGCAATGTCCCAAAGACAGTAGAAATTTCTGTTCAGTTGTCCAGAACATAAAAAATTCACAAAATAAATGTTGGTGTTCCACAGGGCTCCGTTTTGTCTCCGACTCTCTTCCTCATTTTTATATATGAGCTCTTGTCTGAAACTTCTAATCCACTTCATTGTTTTGCCGACGACTCTACTCTCAACTTTTCGTACTCGTTCCCAAATCCACGTCCTTCTCCTTTGGAAGTGGAATTGCAACGGTATCGTATGATAAGCTCATTAAACTCCGATCTTTACAGCATTGTTAAATGAGGTAAAAAAAACCGTGTAGAGTTGCTTCGAAAACTCAATGCTGTCTATTGTCTTTGAAGCAAAATGTTCCCTTTATGCCATTGTCGCTGAATGGCACTTGCATCGAAGAAACCGAAAAGCTCTCAGTACTCGGTATGTGTATTAACGACGATCTTCGTTGGAATGATCACATACTCGAGACCTCCAAGAATGCTGCTAAATGCTTAGGATTTCCGTATCGATGTAAGAAATTTTTCACCCCTTCTGATCTGGCTACCATTTATAAGGCGTATATACGTCCAAAACTCGAGTATAACTCACACCTTTGGGCAGGCGCTGGTCAATCTTCTCTCCATTTATTGGATAGAATTCAAAACAGAACGTTAAAACTGATTGGAAACAGAGCTATCATGGATTCATTCCCATCTCTTGAACACCGTCGGAATGTTTCATGTATTTCCCTGTTTTATCGCTTCTTTCACAAGCAATGCTCACTTGAAGTAGCCAGTTGCATTCCTCCCCTTTATCAATTCACCCGTGATACCCGCTTCGCTAGGAATGCTCATCAGTTCACCCTTGTGCCTAACTTTGGTCGTACCGTCAAATATAGAGATTCATTTTTTAGTCGCACCACACAATTATGGAATAACTTAGGCTAGGACCGCACTTGCGATTTCAATCGCACGATTTTTTAATCGCAAAAATAGAACACATGAATTTAAATGAGAATGAACGCACTTGCTACCAACAAATCATGACGATTTAAAAGTCGCAATTTGTTTCATTTTTCTTGCGATGCGATTGTCGTAAACTTAAATGAAACACATGTACTCAAATGGATATGCCCACACTTGCGATTTAAATTACTACGACTTAAAAATCGTAGTCGCAAAGAGAAATTGGCATGCACGCACTTGCGATTTTTAATCCACGATTTTTTAGTCGCAAAAAGTAAAGACACATGGCCTTAAATGTGAATGCACGCACATGCGACTTAAAAATCGTAGCGATAATAAAAATGAAACAAGTTCTATTTTTTCAAGCGATTTTTCTGTCGCTACCTATTTGTAGCAAATGCGTGTGCACTCACATAAAAAGTAGTGTGTTTTATTTTTCGCGATTAAATAAGAGCGCGGAATAAAATCGCAAGTGCGTGCATGACAATAATTTGTAGCGACTACGACTTTTTAATCGCCTCGACGAAAAATCGCAAGTACGGTCCTAGCCTTACCCGCCACAGTTTTCCCTTGCCATTTCAATTTGCAAACATTCAAAGCCAATGTTCATCGACACCTCCTTTCTCTCCCCTCCTAATTTCTCCCTCGCCCGTGCTGTGTTTAAAACATTATAAGGGTCTCGTAACATACCCTTGAGCGCGAGTGAATTATAACAAAAAAAAGTTTGATTTTTATAATAAAAACATTTCAATACATTGTAAAAAGTCTTACGAACAACTATGTAAAATCAAACGTTTTTTCAATTTATATTCAATGAGAAACCTATTCTTCTTCGTTTTGGCTCGAAGCTATATATAATTATAATTTATGTATGTGGTTAATAATTTTAACATCCGTCCGTCCCTTTGTGTAAGTTTTTTTGAATAGTTAAAAAGAGTCGTTGGAGACTTTTCTTGCGCCCAGTATTTACACAAACAAAAATTAATATTGCAGCATTTTCGGAAACAAATGTTTGGTTTTAACATTTGTATTTGAAAAATGAGCCTCATCTTCTTTTTGAATTTAAACTCCTCTCTTCAGAACCAACAAACCAAGAGCTGTGGTTAAAATTACCAATTTTTATGAAATTCAGCCTTATCGAAATAATAACTTACCCCTGCGTTCTTCTTCTTATTGCTAAGCAAAACTAAATAAATTGGGATAACAGTAGAATATTTCAAACCGCCAATCAATTATGCATCAGAATTTGCAATCGAATTTGAATTATCTCGTATATGTATAATATGAAACACTAAACCTTTCAGCAAAATTTATTATACTCGTACCTCTTATTTTTTGAAGAAACTCGTAGTAGACTTCTGGCACGGTATTTCTTCCCAAAAGGGCAAACACGGAAAATACTTGGCAACATCTAGAGTTATGGGATATGCTTCTGAATCAATGAAGCTATTTATAAGATGTTTAGCTAAGAATGGAGTGGTAGAAGTGTTGTAGGATCTAACAGGAGCGGATCTATGATTTCTTCATGGCAAAAAGGTAGAAAAAATTTGATTTAACTTTAAATTATTGTAGTTTGTAGGTAGGTAATATTTTCACTACATAGTGCCGCGACAGAGAGGGGAGAATATTAAGGGTCTGTCTCATCATTGCCCAAGAGTATTCTCACTTGAGGTAGATTCACTGGGCTTTTTGTTCACGAGAATTGTTTGACATTATTTGTCAAGAATTTGTGTAACAAATGCACGTAAATGGATCAACTCAAGTTCAATGCATAAAACAATGGTGGTAAAAGCTTGCAAAAACACCCCCCAATTCGTTGGCATCGTTAGTATAATTTACTATTTTTCAAGATTTTTTTTCTATTTATAATGTCGACCTGATGACAATACGATATTAATAGAATCTAAGAAGTCCGGCCACGTCTCAAGGGGAGCAATTCCAATGATTACTCCCACTGTATCCACTTCTAGAGTCTACGAGTGTGGTTTTGAAAGATATAGCTATGGCGGTGTATTGCATGATAAGAACTCGTAGTAAAAAACGATAGAGTACTTTACCATGCAACGAGGACTATAATAAAATTGTAATAAAGACAGCAGCCGTGACAGTAACAACCTCCATATTTTGGCCATCAAAATAACGATTTGGTTGGTCTGAGAAAAGGTTGGCCTTAGTATTGGATGGGGTGGTAAATTATTGGATATTGCGTTGCGGGTTATGTTTTATAGACGAAGAAGCTCGAAGCAATATAGATATTCGATTTGATCTGTTGAAAAGTTTGAGTTTATCTTATTTGATTAAATTTACGAGCGATACAATTTTGGAGTCATAAATGCCTATTTAACGATTGCTAATATTTTGGCAGTAGAATAATGATCCAACCGAAATGATTCACAGAGTTTGGAATACAGCAATAATTTTCCTTGTCGTTGTCGTCAAGACGAGCGTTAATGGTCAAGTTAATTTGAAAGTCTTTAAGGAATTTTATGTGAGCCAAAACCGTTTAGATAAAAACGAATATTACTCATACACAAATTTGACACTTAGGATAATGGCCAACTCCAGGGTTGTTCCTTGTGCTAGTGAAATGATGGGGGCTATTGAGAAAAATTAATTTTTTGTCCGCAATCAGCTCGTGTTTTTATTATAAGTTGGTAAGGGAACATTGGGTGCGGCGATACTTATAACCAAAACCCAAAATAATCCATTTCGCAAATCAGGATTTTTAAAAAATAGTTTTGAAAATCATATCAGGTAGGTTTAGGTATTTATTTGTCTACTTGTTTTTTTTTATCATCATAAATAATTTTCAGATTTGATTTTAATAGATTGTTTTTCGAAATGGTGAGTGCGCTTAGGATCGATTACAGCAACATTCGGGGGCTTAGGAAGAATTTCTCTGCTGAAAAAAAATCCTTAATCGAAAATTTTTAACCTGAATAAGGAATAATCTATTAAAACCAAAAGAGAATACTTGAATTGAGCTGTAAAGAGGTTATTAGGGTCAGAGATGTTATATTGAGGAAAACCGGAATAAGTTCAAACAAGCTAGAAGCACCTGTGGTGATCACATTTGATGAACCAAATTGTATATGACATGAAATTAAGGCAACAAATATTGCAATGTCCCAAAGGTGTAGTAACAATATGTTTTGTCACTTAAAAACAAATTGTATTTAGTATCAATGACACTCCTTTTGTCAGATCACAAGCACAGCATGCTCTAAAAGTGTCATGCCACCACCTGTAGTTGAGAGCTTAAACGATTTTAGAAGACTAATCTTTTTTCGCACTCGTAAGTTGCAAGACTACTGAAAGATCTCGAAAAAGTAAGATTATTGCTCTTGATATTTCAAAAGCATTTGACAGTATTGAAAATGCGTTGATGTAGAAACTACCAATTTGAAAATTTTCAAACGTGAGTAAATTTCTTTTTTTTTTTTATTTTCGCAGGATATTATCCATTTTGACAGGTTATATTTCCTACAGTTTTTGTCGCACATAAAATTTAAATATACCAAAATGTATTTTCTCCAATCTTTTTTTATAAAAAATATTATTTTAAATTTAAAGAAGCTCCTGTATAAAAATTTTGGTCAAAATCTTTAGAGCCATTAAAGAGAAAGTCGAAAATCAAAAAAGCAGTTCTATGACAGGTACATACCGTTAATAACATTTTTTCACAACTTTGTTTGACCAAAATGTTGTACATGCCCATAATAGTATTTTATGCAGAACGGCTGTATGACAGGTACCGTTAGTTTTAGAGCCAAAAAAGAATTCAATTTCCAACTTTTGCCACTTTTTTTTCGTATTCTTTATCATCGTATTGTCAACTTTGATCAAAATCTCGAGTTAAATTTTTTTTCCAATTGCCAGTTGCCAACGCACAATTTGCGAAATAATGAAGATATAGCTAGTGATTAACCGAATGAGAACATGAAGAGGTCAAACATTGACTTTCTAAAAAAAGGCTTCCAAGCATATAATCAACCGCCGGAACACATAAAAATTCCAAACAACATCAATATATTTAAAAGACTGATTTTTTAAGATTCACTTCCTTGTACTTCGGATATGGATTTACAAAGGCAGCAAAAGATAAATTCATACAATTCAGGCTTAGACACCATTGACAAATGGGGAAGCATTTTTTTTTGCTTTTGAAAAAAAAGAAACTGTTTCGTAAATAGCTAAACATTTTTAGAGTTGACCAAGAGTACATTAAAGAGGCCATAAAGTTGTCAAAATTTTGTAAATTTACCAGATTTGGAAACTTCTTACGATAACGTCAGTTTATCCGATTCAGATTGTAAAGCTGCGAATCAAATTTGATGCATTTCCTTCTTATAGAAAAGTTGATGTTTTGAACGCCGTAATTCAAAAGCGGCACGTTCTCGTTCTAGCTCTGATCGTTCACATTCAAATCCGGTTCGTTTTACATCTAAGGGATGCTCGCTCAAGTTCAAACTGATAACGTTCTCGTTCGCTGGATAAATTTAAATTTCGATTTTGTGCTTTCTTATCGAATGTTCTTAAATTTCATTAATTTTGAAGGATTCACCCACTCGAAGAGTTATCCGCAAGTGCACCTCCGTCTATTTCTTTCAAATTACAAACCTCAGAGGGTACTGGCTGTCCCGTTGTCTCGCTGTTAGACTCCTCATTGAAAACCAAACAAATGTCAATTTCCTCATAATTTAGACAGAAGGTGGCATCATCCATAAAGAATTCCTTCTCAGAAATGTCTAAAAAGCAATTTACTTTGCCAGGCGGTGCGATATTAAATACATTTGCAATTTTTGTCCATCCCTGGTCCTTATCGCGATTAGTAGCACCATCAGTTTTTTTTTATTTTCAATGATGGAACTACATACGTGGGTCACAGCTTATTTGATTTAATCGAGTATGGCTCCTTAACAATAAAAGTTATTTGGAAAGTACAAACACAGAAAGGTTTATTAAGTTTTTAACTTGAACATGACATTTGAATTAATTAATTTTATTTTAAAACACCATGTTTAACTTAAAAAAAAAGAAATAATTACATTTTCTGGTACTACATCTTATTTGACCCACTGTGTTTAGAGATCACCTGCCTTAGAAAAAATATCGAGATAACGGTGGTTTTTGCTCCTTGCACTTATTTGTTTTATATTCACATAGAATTATCAGTTTTAGTTATTTTTCGCAAAAACAATACGTGTTACGAAGATGGGAAAACGAACAACAGTTGAACAGCGTAAAATAGTGCTTCATCATCATAAAAATGGACTTTCTCGGCGAAAAATAGCCGAAATTGTTAACATACCAGATGACACGGTCAAAGCTATTATCCACCGTTTTGTATTCGACAATCGAATTGAAAATAAAGGAAGAAAACCTCCGAACAAAATATTTAGTGCATCGGATGAACGATATATTGTGCGAAGAGTAAAGCAAAACCCAAAGCTATCGGCACCAAAACTGGCTAGTGAGATGGCGAATACCCATGGAAAACCTTGTTGCCCCGAAACCATTCACCGAATCCATAGAGATAATGATTTGCATGAAGAGTAGCACGCAAGAAACCTTTTATCAATAAAAAAAATCGACTTAGTCGTTTTCAGTTTGCAAAGGAGCATATAACAAAGGATTCCACCTTCCGGAAGAGTGTTATATTTGCGGATGAATCCAAATTTAATATATTTGGATCCGACGGGGGGTCTTATGTGTGGCGAAAACCGAATACAGAGCTTCAAGATAAAAACTTAAGAGCAACAGTGAAGCATGGAGGAGGGCATGTTATGGTATGGGCCTGCATGTCTGCAGCTGGAGTCGGCAAGCTGCAATTTTTTGAGAGTACCATGGATAAATTAGTGTACCTTAATATTCTCAAAAATATTTTGCTCCAAAGCGCAAAAAAACTAGGCATAAAGGATACATTCTGATTTTATCAAGAGTCCAGATTTGAATGTCATCGAAAACCTTTGGTCAATTTTGGACACAAAAATACGCGAGCGAAATATTTCTAACAAAAATGACCTAAAAGACGGCTTTAGTTAAAGAATGGGCAAGAATACCTGTGGAAACGACAAAAAAAAACTGGTAAATTCTTATCAAAATCGGCTTAAGGCAAAAGGGAGAACATACCAAATACTAAAATTATGCAAAATGTGTCTTTTTATTAATAAATAATAATAATTTTACTCGATTTTTAATATGGGTCAAATAAGCTGTTACCCTGAAATATTGATTTTGATTTGTTTTTGTTATTTTGTTTTCTAGTTTAAATTAAAAATAAATAAATAAATAAAGTAGTTATGTTTTAGTTAAAAACTTAATTAACATTTCCGCGTATTAATTTTGTTGATTACTTGCTTCGTTGAAGAGATATTCTCTTTTAAAGTTTTGAGAACATTCCTCACCAGCAAATCTTATTCTTCTATCGAATAACTAATCTTTGGAGCTTTTTGTTTTTTGCAAGTTTCCATTTTTTTTTCACTTTTTAATTTCAAACAATAACTGTTCATTTACATACGTCGTAAATAAAAATTTAAAAATGACATTTCATGTGTCAATTGTCAAAAATATCCCAAGGAAAATTTCAAAACTTATGGGTTGGCGAACTTTTGAATTTAAAATTTCAAATTGAGTGTTGAAATAGTGAACGAAGTCTATTTCTAACTCTCCAGTTAGGACCAACTCTGAAGTTGATCCACTCTCGATTTTTCGGAAAGTTTAATGAACATTACTGAACAAAATCACCCTTAGAAAATTTTTCAATTCACATTTATACACCCCTGAAAAACTTTTTATTTTACAACGGCTGAGAATCGAACCCAAGACCATCTGCATGACAGCCCAACGCACTAACCATTTTGACATTTTGACAAGAGGTACTACGTTAATTAGTAATAAGCTGTGATAAATAAATAAATTACAATATTCAGACCTTCAAAAACGATTTGCATCGGTATCTCTCCTTAAACCCTTTTCAACTTTCTTAAACGCTCGCACTAAATATTTTAAGAGTAGTCATAGTACCTTGAGTGCGCGCAAGTACGAACAAATATTTATGTATTTACATATTATTAATTTATTTTCTTATTCATTTATTTATTTATTAATTTGTTTTTTCTTCTTTGTTTTGTGTAGTAGTTCAGATATTTATACATATACTTTTATTTATTCAATGTTCTGTTATTGAGTTGCTGTTAATTATTTGTTGCTTAATATTTAACTACTTCACCATCAACTCTTTGCTCAATTCGCTTAATTTTTTTAATGAAGGTTTTCTACAATAGATTTTCCTTGAAATACTTTCGTATATACTATACTCATGATTTGTTCGTATGGACTCTAGGACTTGACAGTAGTAAGGAAGCTTATAACAAATCTCTGTAAATTGGGCAACATTTTCCAATAAAAACTGTTATTTTGCTGCAATATGTAGAAATACAAAAAAATGTGCATCTATCGATATGAAACCAATGATGCCAATGATATTGTAGAAAAAAAGGTGCTCGGAGTAAAGTTTCCTTATAGAGTATCTGCATACTCATTTATAATGATGTTCAGTTATTCCTGATGCCAGTTCCTGTAGTCACCAGGCACGGTTGTATCCTTTTATCTCCATTGTCGATCCAGAAACCCGAACGTTTCTTTTCGACAATGATGCCAATCAGTTTTAAATATTGGACTTTGATGAGTATGAATTTTGAAAAAGAAAACAACCCTATTTACAAATGAATGCCTGAAAGGTATACACGATTTCCTGGTTTGCATGAAATATTCGAATACTAATGGGACTAATTCAATTCTTCTAAAATTAATTCTACAAAGTCGTCCGCTATAAACTCGCGAATTTTTTCACCAATATTTTGCTTTACACAAAACTTTCCTTTAGAAGATATGTATAGTATACATATGTAAGGTACGAGTATCTACACTTAAGTGCAAAATAAAAATGTAAAAAAATAAATTCAAAATTATTATATTATACGCATGTAATGAATATTAATTCCTTTATTAAAATAAACTACCGATTAACATTGTTATTGTTTGTAAGCCTTTAATTATATTTTCTGTCCATTACTACTCTTTCTGAATATTTAACTTAATTTTCCCTACAGGCAAGGTATTGGTTTCTGTAAAAAATAATATTTAAAAGTTTTAATGAAACCTTTTATTACTATTACGATTACCTTTATCATTTTTACTACACTACTAAACCGTGATCAAAATAAAGCCTATCTTTAATCTTGTTCAAATATCGATACACTTATTTTGTTAAATCTTTTTAAGATCAAAAGTTGTACAAATGTAACTCCCGAAGAAGCCATGCACCGATTCGTAGAGAATATTTTATTATCATTGAGTTTAAAAAATATATAATTCACATGCGGGTTTATTGAGGCCCTAATAATGTTAAACATAAACAAAACATAAGCGATGGTAAATTTAGGGAGGGTAAAGAAAGGATGTGTCTATAAACATTATACTTAAATATTTGCATATTGAAATGGTAATCCATAATCGTTTTGTTCCTAGTGGATTGGATTTTAAATTAGAAACAGGTGAAGACTAATACCTAGATACCTCATAACTTTTCACATTGATCTTCCATCTTTTCTAATTGATGACAAGTTCCTTGTGATGTTTCCAAAAATCATAATCTTTCTTCTAATCATCAAACTCCTATTCACTCTCTTCTTAACAAACTCCCTCAGTTTCTGAGTAGATAATTTTTCCACAGATATTGGGGTCTTAAAAATTAATACTTTCAAACATCGGAACCAATATTTTTGAATATTATTCTCTGTAGCATAAAATCTAGTACGCAATTCAGCAAACAAAGTTTTCTGAACATTGTTGACGCACTCAAAAGTTGTAAAAATTGTTTAAAAAAAATTGAATTAAAGAATATCTTTTAAGTTCTTTTTCCAAACAGTTGATTAAAAATATTTTTTAATGAAATTGATATACTATGTTTTCAATCGATACCAGTACTACCATTACCTACTTGGTATCGCAACTAGAAGTATCGATTCCAATAAAAGAAACTTGTCTCGAGTAATTATTCGTATTTACTTGGATCGTTTCAATCCTAGTTGTGTGACCTAAACATGAACCTCTGTATTTGACGGTACGTTTAAAATTAGGTTCGCGAGTGAGCTGATGAGCATTCCTAGCCAAACGTGTATCGTGGGTGAACAAAATGATGAGAAGAACTCAACTGGCTACTAGCTACTTCGAGTGAGCATTGCTTGTGAAAGAAGCCATAAAACAGATGGGAATGATTCCCCGATAGTTCCGTTTCCTATCAGTTTTAGTTAGGAGGTTTTGCTTCAACGACATAGACATTGAGTTCTCCGAAGCATTAAACTCCACACGATTTTGTATACCTTATTTAACAATGCTGTAAAGATCGAAGTGGATGAGCTTATCATACGGTACAGCTGCTCTTTCACTTCTAGAGAAGATGAAGAAGACTTGAATTTGAGAACGAGCATGAGAAGCTGACGGTAGAGTCATCATCAAAACAATGAAGTGGATAAGAAGTTTAAAACAAGAGCTCATTTATAATAATTAAGATGAGAATCGGAGACAAAATGGAGCCTTTATTAATACCAGCATTTATTTTGTAAAAATTAGACTTGAAACCGTCGAATACAACATGTATTGTACGGTCCAGATGGTAATTTCTAATCCAAATATCTCGTTGATACTAAACGCACGCATTTTCGATAAGAGAGCTTGATGACAAACTCCATCAAATGTCTTAAAAAAATCAAGTGCAATAATATTACTTTCTCCAAAACAATGTAAAGATCTGTTTCACTATTTGGTAGAATATCGATATCCGAGGTATTTCTTGAGCTGATGATTGATTAGCGATTCCATGATCTTGGAATATAAGAGTTGGCTGAACAAATGCTGTTTTCCAGAACAGTGCGTCAGTGATTGAAAAGCTTACGCAATTATTTTGACAGTGAAGAAGAACATCTCTTTAGAAGAATGGAGGAACAGCGGATTTGTTTACGAGTAGATCAAGATCTCGAACGGCTCTTGCCACTATACGAGTGTAGAAGTATACGTGTCCCATTAAATGATTTACCTTCTCAAGTACAGGAGGATTAATATTGATGTCTGGCAACGTAGAGTTAGCAGCAAAATGAGCTTCGAGTGCAATTTATTTTTCTGAAGAGCTAGTTATCGAGTTTTCGTTGTAGATGAGAGTTCGAACCAAAGATAAAGTGAAATTTTTTACATTCTTGACAAATGACCAGACAATTATACTGCCTTTGAGACATTGCATAACAGCGTTGCAATGGTTTCTGACTTGTCTTGTTTGTGCATTTTCCGGTTTTCCTCAGTTCGGTTGGCTTTGTAAGACCTATCAACCTGATACCTTCTTTATAGCTTGTATCGAGCAAAGACTTTTCTATAGGTTTTATAATCCTAATTCTGTAAGGAATACAAGTAAGTATCCCAAGAAAAATCACTTCTGTGATCATATCGGCACTGGCATCACATCAACGTCACTATCGAAGAGGCATAGCGTCCAGTTAAAGATTGGGAAAAAGTTATTAAACCGACCAAGTTGGCTTTCTCGTATAAGCAAACGGTCCTATTGGGATGTTTCTCTTTAACTGGATGGATGGGACATGAGAAATTGGATAACATTACACAATGGTCCGCAATGCCGAATAGAGATGTTACCTTAATTTTATACAACTCAGTGTGAGAAGTCGAGAGTGTGGGCGTTTTCCCAACAAAATCTGACATTCGAGTGAGCTCATCTACAAGCTGAGTAAGGAGGTGCATCTCAGCAAAGATCTTAACATATCATCCTTCGGATTTTGTCTGTCTGTTGTTGCCTAGCGGAGCCAAATATTATTAGCAATAACGACTGCAGTGTGAGGGTACAGGGAAGCAGATTAAGTTAAAGTTCATATTAGAACAATGTCTGTATTCAGAAATCCTCTTGCAAGCAACATCACATCGAATATAGACTAAATTGCTGTGATGGTTTCGATTCTCTTATGAAATCGAAGATTTTAGTTTATTTTTGAAATGATTTTGTTTATTAACAAATTGTGATACATAATCGTCATATAATACCAATCCTCGGTAACTATCTTTATTCTCGTCGGAAAGCTAACGATTTTTGTTGAAGATTTCCGATAAGAATATTGACAGTCCGTTTAACTTCCTCATACATTAACACCTCTTATCAATTGAAAAGCCGTTTATCAAAGCGTTCGTTTACAGTTTGTCTCTTTGTTTTTTTTCGCACTTTAGCTATGTTATTGTATTAATACTTTCTTTACGTCAAACAGATGTATTACATGTAACAGCAAGTTTGTACGACACAGCAGTTCATTTTACAGTAGGAATGTTGGTATATTATTGTCTACCTTTACCGAATCCAAGGACACAGTGAAATATAAAGGTAATTGGTGTGGGTTGTATGAGTAGATATACATAAATGTCCAGAAATGGATGAAAGGCAAAATTTCTTAATTAATATCATGAAGTAAAAATTAACTTGCAGCAACAGTTAATTGTTTATTTCGCCCTATACGTACATTCATAATATTTGAAAACAAAAGGGTTGAACATAAAAACAGTCTATTAGGGAGCAGTAAAGAAGAATTCAATAAAACATACTACTTAACCTACAGTTAAAAACTGTATACGTACCTGTAACCTATATGTATGTATGTATGCATGTACGAGTATATAGTATGTGTACTGCCCGTCATATGAATAGATACTGAGTTAGTTACGTTAGCGAAACAATTTTTTGTTCTATTTTCCAAAATTGAAAACAATTCCTAATAAAGGGTGGTCCAACGAAATCGCACGATGTTAATTGTAAATAAAACAAAAGGTTTTCAGAAAATTATCTTAATGTTTTTTTATCGGCATAATGCTCGCCACGGCTTCAGTGGCATACCTCTATCCGATGGTCTATATTTTCAATGGACACAATTAACATCATGCGTTTTCGTTGGACCACCCTTTATCAACAGTAATTTTTTTTTTGGGAACCGCCCACTCTTCCTCTGGTCTTGCGTAAGTTGCAAATGGAAATTGGAAGCCTATTCGCGGCATTACAAAAACAGCAGTCAAGTGCGGTCCAAGGTGTAAAGTATGAAAATTATTTTACTTTTTCAAATTGATTTTGAAAGTCGATATTTAAAAGCAGATGTCGATGCAAATTGGTTGTACATTACAATGAGGTGAAAAATCGAGAAGGGCAAAGTATTCCACATTCTAATAGTGTGACTAAGGAAAGAACCTTTAAATTTGGCAGTACGTCCGAAGTTAGGCTCGAGGGTTAACTGATGGGCATTCATAGCTAGACGAGTATTACTGCGGAATTGTTTGAGGGGATGAATACAACTGGCTATTTCATTTGAGCATTGTTGACAGAAAAAGCGATAAAACAATGAAAGACAGGAGACGTTACGATGACGCACGGTGATACACTGCATACGGTTCAATTCCACAACCGAATAGCAGGGTTGTGACTCTAGAATCGAATATGAAAAGCTAAGGGTGCTATCGTCTGCGAAACAATGAAGTCTCAAAACAAATCATTGATGAACGTAATGAAGAGTGTTGGTAACAAAACGGAGCCTTGCGGCACACCAGCATTTATTTGTTGACTATCAGACTTGAAACCGTCCAAAACAACTCCAATTGGACGGTCAGAAAGGTAATTTCTAATCCAATGAAGAAGAGAATCATCAACACCAAGTGCACGCATTTTCGTCAAAACCGCTTCGTGCCAAACTCTATCAAATGCTTAAGAAATTTCAATTTCAATAACCTTTGTCTCACCAAAATGGTGTAGTGTTTGGTTCCACTTTTCGGTGAGATATGTCATAAAATCACCAGTGGATCTATTGCTATGTACTCCTGGTCATTAAAGAGCTTTCGATTTTCGAGATATTTCTTGAGCTGATTGTTGATCATTATTTCCATGACATTGGAAAGAATTGGCCAATAATTGAAGAGGGGAGAACTAGCTGGACAAATGCCATTTTCCATCTACTCGGAAAGAGTCCTAAAGACTAGGATAGATGGAAAATGGTTTTGCTAGCGTATAAGAACACCTGTTTTGAACTAATGACGATATACAATCAGAAGTTTCCAATTACAAAAAGAATATTTCAGTTTCAGGTTTTGACGCGATCCGTAATCATCAGGATTATGTAGTGTGATATCATTGATTTCTGGCTAAGATCATCGATCGTAAAATAAAATATTGGTAAGATAGTAAGCCATAGAAAATTTGTAATCAATGCTTTTTGTAAGGTCAAGCGCGATTTTTTTAGCACCCCATTTCTGGTATATTTGCATAAATTATATATAAATCCGAAAGATCACTGGACAGTGGCGGATTTACACATTTGCCAAGTACAGGCTGTTGAATTTTTGCCGCTCTTACCTCTACAATAATTGTGAACTGTCAGTTCCTAGATTATCTTTACAATCCAACAATTCGGTACGAATTGCACAAGAAATAGTTTTTGAGATTATTTTTGAGGTAATCAAAGTTCAATGATGTATGACTAATAAGGCGGGGTATGCCACTCACACAATAATGTACATTCGGTAAACGTAGTTAAATAATCTTTATTGCGCTTACAAACAGTTAAAAATAATAATTTCAATTAACTTATCAAAGTTTCTTACAATACCTTTTTCCACGATTTTTTGTTGGCAAAATCATCGATAATGTCGTCGTAAGTGATCTTGTTCATTAATTCTGACTCTAAAGAGCTAAAGCCTTAATTTTTCTTGAATTAAGGTCGATCTTAGATAATTTTTTACCCTTTTTAGATAAGAAAAGCTTCTCTCACCCGAAAAATTTGTCGCTGGAGTACATAATATCCTACGAAGAGCTATGTCCAAGTTAGGATAAACGTTCTGCAAATTCTATTTTCTCAGAAACGAAGATAGAATTTCCAATGATTCAGAATTTGGTTTCATCTTTTCAAGATCTATTCTCCATCCGTTCGGAAAAAAACGATTCGAGGAATCGAAGGAACCCAAACCTTCGAAAGGAAGGTACTGAGGATCTACACTGGACTTTACTTCGACCGTCAACGACAAAAACACTACAGGAACGAGCATCTCTACACAGAAGCGAATTTAATCCCACTGGACAAATATCTAGTTCATTCAACGAAGAAATTAATGGGGAACATCATCGACCACCCGAATTAGCTTATGAGAACGATGACCACAGAACAACGACATCCCGAACCGAGGTACCTCAGTGTGATGGAAACTCTGGATGACAACTTAATCATGGACAACGAGGAAGTAGTGTCGTTCTACGCTGACATTGGGTCAGCCTGCCACAGCGGCGTAACCCACAAAAATCACCACTGATAACCGGGAATAAACACCCTGAGGAAAATACAGTCAACCGACCTTTTAAATTTTATTTTGTTCCTCATGTAAATTTTATATAAAAATAATTAAACTTAAGTCACTGTTATACTTAGGACCTCTATGAGCCAACAAATGTAATTTTTTTATACATAATATGTAGTAATGTAGTATCTTATTAGTTGTAGGCCAAATTGTAAATAGTATGTTCAATAAAACAAAAAAAAAAGGAACCCAAACCTTTCTCAGAATGGGAATGGGCCCCGCAACGTGCACCTGCAACATTGATAATATTGTAGCGTTAAAAAAAAACACTGCGTTCGGGGAAAAAACATTTGCTGTGCTGAAAGGAAAGACTATCGTTGTATCACGCACCATCATAATTGAATATAATCAATATTGAAAGCTTATTGTGACCTCTAGTCCAAATGCGTTTCGCCCAGGTACGACAGTTGGGCTCATCAGTTACACTGAGAAAACTGTACTATGAGTTATTTAAATAGAAACATGTTTAACTGCATGTTTAAATAAGGACAAATATAATTCGTTTATAACTAAACTCGAATCTGTTTAGATTCGAAAATACTATTATTTTACAGTAAAATATGTTTAAATCAAACTCATTCATGTTTAAGAATTTCATTAAGATCTGCACTTCATTTTTTATATGTATTCAAATTAGTTTTAGTTTGATTTTTAAAATGCAGGTTTAATTGTTTTACTAACTTAAAAATTGTAACATACAATGAACATGAACGAGTTTGTTTGAAATATAAACGAAGTTAAAATATTTACATGAGTAAGGGATTAAACATAAATGTTAAATTTAATCACGAACGAGTTTGAATTGAATAAAAATGAAGTAGCTACTCGTAAATACAACTTTTCTTCTTTTTGGCATCGAAAGTCATGGAGTGTGTTTATGTTCCGCGTGTGTTTGTGATCTTACTAAAGTGAGTAATTTATAAAATAATAAAGAAATATTTGATTACCATTATAATGTTACATAACTGAAGTTCTGTTTCAAGCAAAAATATAAACCATAAGATTATTCGAGGAGAGGAAGTTAATACCATTGTTCCCTGCTCTCTATTGTAAGTATAAAAAAATATTTGTTTCAAAAACTGTTTATTTATATGATTTTATTTAAAAAATACTGATTAATAAGTATGTTTTATAATTAACTATCATTTGACTTCTATATTCTTGCCACAGGACGACTAGAGCACGACGAAAGACGTAAAAAAAAGAAGCAAATTCCAGAAGACGAATTATATGAACCAGAATTTGAAGATGTTCTCAAGATGTGACAAATATGAGATCTTAAAGCGCTCCACAACAATTTAATGACTTTTTGGAAAAATGTAAATAGATAAAATAAAAATATAAATACATACATAATGTAGGTACTTATTAATTTGTATTTGTGTTGAGTTTTTTTTTTATTTCTGAAAAATCTGAAGTAACAAAAAATTAATATGATTCTATTTGAAACAACATCAAATAAAGTTAATAAAAACAAAGATAAGCATGTTTAAATCAAATAGAAAACGTGGTAAATTTAAACCAAATCATGTTCAAATCGGGTCTAACATGGGTAAATACGTTTCTATTCAAATTAAATAGATATCGATTCCATGCCAAATCGTATGTGTTTGAGTTTGATTTAAATATGAATATGTTTGATATTTTTCTCAGTGTAGATACTGTCGTACCCTTCTAAGACGCAATATGTTGGTCGATCATTTTCTAGGTGTCTGAATTTGACCAAATTCCCCTAGATTAATATAATTTACATTGCGTTCCTGCTGTAAATTTTATTTGTGTTGATAATCATCGACCCACATATTGCGTCGTACCTGGGCGAAACGCATTTGGACTAGAGGTCACAATAAGCTTTCAACTGATTTATTCAATATAGTCCACTCAAAAACAAAAACAAAAACTTTAAAATTTTTTTATATTTTTCGTTTTAACTTCTTCTTATAATCAATATTGATAATTATGCTATTTGTAATTTTCATATCGAAACAAATTGAAAAAATAACAACGAGATTTCAGATGAACTCACACGTACGAATATTCAACGTCGTCGATTGTATCTAGTTTTCAATCTGAAAAGTATTTGAGTTTTTTTTTAGCAGTCAAATAAAATTTTCTGAAGTTAGCACCTCGTCCCCTCAGAAGCAAAGTGGCTTATCTCAAAATCTATAGTTTTTCACAAAAGGGATTTGAAATAATTTGAGTCTTAAAAAACTAATTTCCGTCTAGAGGTTATGCGAGGCGGCAAAAGTCGTAGAACAAGAAAATTATTATTTTTTTTTCTTTATCGACTGGTATAAATACATTTTTAAGAAAATCACTTAAAAAAAAAAATTGTCGGACTTATGTCGTTTTGCATAAAAATAATTACTATTTATATGTTTTTTTTCCAGAAATGCTTGCAAAGTGTCGTTTTGTAATGAAATGAAACCAATAATTTTATTTATTAACAAATTTATTTATTTATTTATTTATTTATATTTTTTTATTTAAACACTTATTTTCAATAAACAAAAAAGTTAACAAACCTATCCAGGATTTAAACAAAGCTTTAATACTTTCAGAAGTATTTTTTAACAAAAATATCAATCTTGATTGATGAAACAAACGAAAAAAATAAATAAATAACTAGGTGAAATAAGGTAACAAATATTTTGTTCTGAAAGATTTTGCAGAGGTGAAACAGACTATTCGGGCATATTATCAACACTGTTTGACGTTCTCGCTAGTTTGACAAGCAACTGAGATCTGTTCAATCTACATATGTACATACATTGTAAAAAAAATTGGTGCAATTCGAATTATAAATATTGTTTAAGATTTTCAAAAGCCTTGATAAAGTGACACTTCTTACACTGCTAAAAACAAAACTTTTTGATTTTTAAGTTCTTATTTTCGTAAGAAAAATGACATATTTTGTATAATGGCGTTTAGCATTCAAACAAGCAAAATGACGACTGACACGAAACTGAAAGTGTCACTTTACAGATGAATAGTTCAGGGATGATATCTAAAATGCAAAAGGACACAAACGCCCTCACGCCTTCAGTTTAAGAAGTATTTTTATGAAAGTTTGACAGAAAAATAGATTTTTTTTTTGTGATTTTTTCTGTATACTCAACTCAAAATCGCTAAATTTTGAGATAAGCCACTTTGCTTCTGAGGGGACGCCACTATGGGACCAAATGATGAAATCCATCTCAAAAATGGTTTTGGTGAATTTCGTAATTTGAAAAATCTAATGATGGGATTATATACTAGAAATAGGGTTCTTCCAAACACTGTAAATTTTTTGTATCTTACTTTTGTTCTAGGTACCTAAAACTACCGTTAAAAATGACATTTTGATATTTTTATTTTTTCGAATTATTAGAAGTGAGAGTTTGAAGTCAATTTTTTCGTATTTTTCTGGACAGAATGTATAAGTATTATACCTTTTTGAAAAGCCCAAACCCTCTTCTTTACAAAACAGTTATATTTTTTTAAATTTAGTTCACCAGTAAATTAATAAAAAAAATGAGTAAGGTGCAGTATCTTTTTCATTTTTTTGTTTTCAATTAAAGTTTTCTCTGTTAGCTCCGGCTGCCTCCGTTTAGTTAATGCCTGTTTTGTATTCTAAAAATATTTTTAATTTGGAAGAACAAATAAAAACTTTCGCATTTTCATGCATTTTTGTTTAAGAAGAAAAAACGTATGATGAGAAAGAAAAATAAGTTTTTAGAATAAAAATTCGTATTCTTATAACTTTATTGTTAAGTGATGAAAAAAATTAAAATTTGGCAAAAATGTGGTACCTTTATTGATGCACATAAATATGTATTCCAAAAAGTTTTAGACCATTATTTTATTACTTTAGCTCAAAATAAAAAAAAATGTTATTTTTTTGTCAAAAATTCAAAAAAATAACTGTTAAAACATGTGCAACACATTTTCATAAACATCATATAAGTGACTATGTTTCCACAAAATTTATAAGTTTTTATCAGTTATTTCCAATATTATTAAAATTCAAAATTTTATTTTTAGAATAAAATATTTGTTTTAAAATCTTAAACTTCCTTACTCATATTTATATTAAAAAAAATCATAATCAAATAAAAATAAATGCCAAGCATTTGAAGGTGGGAGGGGGTGTGTGGGGTAAGTTGCATATAATACAAATGTAGGTACATATAAATAAAAGAAAACAGAAGAAAACAAAAAGTTAACAAACAAAAAGAGAGCTGCATACAATATGTAAACTGAATCGTAAACAATACCAAAGCAACAACAAAAGCATGTGAAAATAGTCTAAAAGGTAATAGAGTTGGCATGGGACAGCCAAATTGTTGTTGTAACATTAATCAATCAAGAGGCAACATTCATAGATAATGTAATGAGATGACTAAGATTTTATTCTCAATAAAGCGTTTGAAGGATTCGCATTAAATTTAAAAAAAAACTAAAATGAGAGAATTTATTTGCAAAGGAAATGGTCAAGATCAGCTACGAACGAAGATGTTCTACACACTTTATTATATACATCTGATCCGCATATATCTAGTCTGGGAAAACCAAGAACAAAAAATGATACCAAAGTATTGTTTGACGAGGCTAAAGAACTTTTAAACATACATTAATATCGATCCATAACCTAGTAATAAGATACTTTTGAATTAGGTTTTTTTTTTTTTTGTACTAAGGGTAAAACACTTTCATATATCAAAAAGGGGCGTGGCAGTTCACGGGTTTTACTAAAAAATAATACTTTTCATAAATTAATTTCTACATATAAAACTTAATAAAAAAAAGGCCTGCTTTTAATGAACTTTAAGCTGAAAATTAAAAAAAAGGGGCGTGAAAGTGGGCGGAAAAGAGGGCAGAAAAAATATGCATCTGATGTCTTGAGTTTAAAAAACCTCAAACAAAAATGTTCGGCTTCCTGGTCACTAAAAATAAGAAAATAACAAAAATCAAAAAAATATGGGCGTGGTAGTGGGCGGATTTCACAAAAACTACTTTCAGATGTTTTCACCGGTAAAAGAAAAAAACTGTACAAATTTCATCCAAATTGTTGCAACAATTCTTGCAACAATAAATTTTGACCATATAAATTAAACAAAATCTACAAATTTGTTATTTTATTTTATTTAAAAAAAAGAAAATAATTTATTTCTATATAAAACGTTTTAATATTTTAAATTCTTGGTTATACAAGTATAAGTATGCAAAATTTCAAAAAACAATATTGAGAAACGAAAAAGTTATGGATTTTTGAGATGATTTGCACCATTTGGTCCCATAGTGGGACGACCTGTTCAACAAACAGTATAGTCAATACATAAGATTAAAATTGATAAAATTCGATTATTATTTTTAAATCTTTTGATCCATTCAAAACGAAGAATATCTCCAACAAAACATTTTTCTTTGTAACTGTTTTTTATTCAGATCTACCTACCAATACCGTATTAGAAAATCGTCTGAGAAAAAAATATCGGTTTTCAAATTTGTCGCCCCTAAAATCTGCCACCCTAGGCTCAAGCCTACTTAGCCTGCTGGTAAATCCGCCACTGTCACTGGATCTTATTCAAAGGTCAACTATTTTCTATTGACAGATTTTCTGGAAGAAGAGTGGTTCAATACTGAAATTGCTGTTTTCGTAAACGTCTAACCAACGTCAATTTAATCGACAAAAGAATCTCCATTTGTCTAAGTAGATATTGCTATCATCAAATATGCAATCGTCCTGCTTGCACAAAATCTGTTTGATCGATTTCAGTCAATTTTCTGGCAAACATATTTGACGTTTAGGAACATGGTCTCTGACTTATAAATATTTGTCTCGTCAACTCGATTTATTTTACTGTAGAGTACTGCAGGATGTTATCGAATATATGGCTTTAGCAAACTGTGTTATCGAAAATATTGCTTTTGCATTAAAATATCGTTTTGGGGTTACCAACAGTTGATTTTTACAGTTGGTGATTATAAGAACATCTGGCTTTTGCTTTTTTGACGCAAATGACTGGGAATGATAATCCTTCAAGTTCGGATTTGATTCATCAAATTCACTTCACCAGAAACCAGAGAACTGATTTCTCGAAACATTAAAAAGCGCCCCCTTTATCCGGGAAACCAACCAAAGTATACTCTTTATGATGAAGCGAATATTAGATTGTTTGAATAATTATTGTATGAATGTAGTGCTTACCTAATTAACTTACATAATATATCTTCGTGGTGAGCCAGTAGAAAAAGTTTTGTTTTTAAATTGATATCAATCAACTGTTCAAAAGCTTGGCTATAAAAACAACCCTAACATTTCCATAACAGTAGAATGTGGACTAGATTTAAACAAATATTAAAGAGCGTGTCCAGAATTGCCAGAATTATATCTTAAGTCATTTCGCGTTCGACCATTATTATGGCGATTTATCTTACAAACTAGTAGAATTTAGTAAATTCAAAAGCCTTATTGAAAAAAGGTTGACAATTTATGTATATTTGTATTTATTTCCACCTCTGTCAAATTGAGGCCTGTTTCATTTTGTGAAATTTTGTATTCGTTTTCAAAAAATCTCAATCGATATGTGATTAATTTTATAAACATGATTCAAATATGGATTGTAGTATACATACATACATAAAAACAATATGTATTTGTTAATTGTCACATACGAACTGTCAACATATTTCCAAAATGGCTTCCTTACCGGAGAACAATGTATAAATCCCAGTTTTTTAAAGTGAATAAAATCTTTTTTATACTTAAGATTCAAGATTTAATTAAACCCAAGTGTAACAACAGGGCAACCAACGCCAACGCAATGAATAAAAAAAAAAAACAGCACAGACAATGAAGGGCTCGTACTTAATTAACCACCAACATAAATTTACTGGACTGGGGATGATTCAGGGTTACACAAAGGGCAAAATCATATAAATTGTAGTTAAAATGAAACAAATTAAAATGTAAAATACACACTCCAGTGATACCTTACTGAGTCGTAAAAGACTTTCATACCCTGCAGAAATAACTCCTGATTAAAGAAATTAAAATGCTCTCACGTGACTTGTTAAATGAACGCATGTCAAAAGCATAACCAGGAGTCCAGCAATAAAGGTTCTGTATCATAATCGGGTCAGTGGTGTTGACATGGACTTGATATTAGTTTTGATATAGTAAAAGTTCTGTTCGTTTATAATCCAGCCAAGCGAATTATACGACTATCCGAATTTTGTTTCTTTCAAATGTTTACTTTGGGAACTTTAGTTATATGTACATGATTGTGCATTTGTGAAATGCATTATTTCGTCACATGTTGGGTTTGAATTGAGTCTTTGATAAACTTGCTGCAAATATACACAGACTTAGCTTTTGTGGAAGGAATACTCATTTAATATTTACGCCAGAGGTGAGGTTCTCTCTAATTCCTCTGTTTTTGGGCAGCAGTGTTACTGGCATGTTGCGATGTATGTGCGGTTGGTTTTTGGGGCTTTGAACGTATCATAGCGATCAAAATGCGTTTGGCGTTGACGAATAATTATACAGAATTATTGTTAAGAAAGATTTATTGTTCAGACCACCGATAATGATGTAAATCTCCACTTAAAATCTAAATTTTGCCAAAACAGAAGTCATTATACGAGTTAAACGGCTTTAGCACAGTTTTTCTTTATTACTATATATCTATAAATAATTGCTAAGAATAATAATTTGAATGCATTTAAAAGACTTTAAGACTGCAAAGAATGTAAAAGACTTCAAAGACTGCAAGCAGTAAAAAAAGAATGCATTATTTTTATTTAAAGTTTTTGACTGCTTTTGATGATTGCGTTATTTAAGACTTCAAAATAGAATGGGAATGGATTTCTGAAGTTAAAAGAATGAGATGATAAATTCTATTGCATTCCTGAAGAATCAGTTGAATGAGTGGGACTTTTCGGAATGCAATACCATAATATTGCATTCTTTTACAACTCTGATAGGGGGTACATTTTGCTTCAACGACAATAAACAGCATGAAGATTTTGAAGCATTAGACTGCACACAATTTCTTATACCTTATTTAACAATGCTGTAAAGATTAGAATTTAATATGCTTGTTATACGATATCTTTGTACTTCTACTTCTGAAGGACCAAGAAAGGTCAACCAATACTAGGGTTGCCAGATTTTTCTTACACCCCGGCGGGACAAACATATTGCCCGGAACAAAATAAAAAATCATAATATTCGTTTAAATAAAATTAAATAAATTCTTTTATTAATTACTAGTTATTTCATTTTTTTGTCATTTGTCATTTGCAAATATTTTTCTTTTGTCAAATTTAATGACAGATGTCAGTTTGCAAAAATACATTCTTCGATAAGTTAGGTTTGTTTGATTAAAAATTTAAAAGCAATTTCTTAAGATTAAATCACAATGCAGCGATTGTTCCTTATCACTAAAAGATATTTAGGTAAATTACGCATTATTTTGTGAGTTTGATCCCCAATCCGGAAAAAAATCTGCCCCAGTGGGACAGATGAATTTATGTCTGAAATCCGGGACGTCCCGGGTAAACCGGGACGTCTGGCAACGCTAACCAATACCGACATCTTGAATAGACGTTACTATTGACAGCTTCAAGTTCGAGGTAGTTAAAGGCTGGTCGCAAACGAAGAATAATACCTGCCGATCGCTGCTTCTTGGAGAGAAAAATTCTCCAGGTGAATTTTGGTCCCCTTATAGAACAGATGGATAGTAGCGAAGAAGATACAACTATGAATTGTACGGATTATATAGCTACATCGAAATATTGAAAAATGGAAAAGCCAAGGATTTTCATGCCTGGATCATTTATAGCGTATAGACACAAAGGCCCTTAGTAATAGACATTCATAGAATCGGTTTTAAAGTCACTTTTTGTTAGATGTAGAAAAGTTGCTTTTAAAATTTTGTAGTAACAGATCAAATTTACAAAAGTCTCATTTATACCAATAATTGTGACTCATTTTCATAATTTCGTTATTGTGAACTGATACACAAACAGATTTCTATTAACTAGATTCGTAAAGTTCTATTGTGATTCTATCATTTTAAATTTAACTTAGTTACAGGAAAGCAGCTTTTAAGTATTTATAATTGAAATTTGTTTTATTTCTACGAATGTTTGGTTAAAATCGAACTTAGGCTAGATTCGGATCTATTACTCAGGGCCAAACACTTTTGTCTGTAAAAGAAGAATAGACGGCTACTCAGAAGGGGCCCTCAACTTACTTTATTTGCGAAACTGGAAACATACAGTTTTTCGCTTTTTCTTGAGCTTTTTAGGCGAGCCTTATTGGCTTTTTCGGAGGTTTTATAAAACGTTAAAATCAATAAACACAAGTTTTCAAAACAGCAACAAAAATTGCCAGACTTTTATACCTATTCGATATGATGACCAGAGGCGGATCGTGAATTTGTGGGGCCCTGGGCTGAAACTATTTAGTGGCCTACCTAAGTACTCAACTAATAGCCATGTCAAAAAACTGTGTCTATAGTGATATATTATTATTATATATTCTTTATTGCACAAAAAAAAAAAACATAAATGTTACTTAAATCTACGCAAGCATTAGTTGTGCAAACGGCGACCTTATTGCTGTGGTAGCAATCTTTTCCAGGCAACCTTTGCGTGAGAGTGAAAACGAAATAGTGATATACAGTGACGAGCAAAAGTGGTCAAATGTTTTCGCTTACTTGAAAAATTGGTTTAAAGTAAGAGTTTTTAATAGAATTAAAATCTTTTTTATTTTTTTCATTTTGTTTATTAAACTAAATTTTATTATTTATAATAACTTTTTCAAAAAATCATATATTATACAAAACAAAAAATATTCCATTAGTTTTTAGACTTGTCCAATTATGCACGTTTAAATTCAATGTTTTTTCTTTAGTATTTAGTCCATAAACCTTTATTTTTAATTACTTGGGAGCAACGCTTTGGCATATTTTCCACCAAATTATGGAGAAATTGCTCTGGGCTCATTCCAGCTCCATTCGTTGCCAAAGCTCCTGAGTGTTTGATGTGTGATTTTTGTGCTGCCCCAACCGTCGCTTCACTGTGACCATAAATTTTCCATTGGATTGAGGTCAGGGCTTTGTGCCATCGTCGTAAACTATTGATTTCTCAGTCATTCCGAGACATTTTTTGACGTGTGTTTTGGATCTCCTTCCTGCTGAAAAGTTATTTCACAATCATTGAAACCTGTTGATGCAGTAAAAGGTGGTAAATTTGTCTTCAGAATGTCCAAATATTTTTCTTTGTTCATGATGCCATCGATTTTCACCAAAGGACCAACAGAGTTCCACGAGAAACAGCCCCAAGCCATCACCGAACCTCCTCCATGTTTCACAGTCTTTTGAACTAGATGTTGTTGAAGTGGTTCTCAAGGACGTGACCAATAAAAATATCTACCATCCGTTCCTATTCTATTCACCTTCGTCTCACCCGATCAAATGACTTTTTCCATTGGTCAATGGTCCAGTGTTTGTGATTTTTAGCAAAAGCTAACCTGTCTTTAATATTTTCGCTGAAAGCAGAGGCTTCTTCGGTTCTCTTTAGCGTTTAACCCAATTCTTTTGAGTGCCCGGCGTGCAGTCCATTCACTAACTGGCTTGTCTATGTTTTGGGCTGCCTGTTTAGGTGTTTTGGACCCACAACTTCTCAACTCTTTCCATTCTTCTAGCTCCCAAATCAGAAAGTAGTCATTTTCGTCCTTTTTTCATTGGGAGGACATCGATGTTTTTCTCTTTTTTTTAATATTAAGCATAGAAGTTTTTCAAATTTTTAAAATTTTGGACACTTCACGCGATGTTTCACCACTTTTTAATAAACAAAATAGCGCGGTCGATTTGATGTTTACAGTTTTTTTTCATTCTGACAATAATCAGCTTTACACGTTTTAAAATGAACAATTTACCCACAACAAACTATCAACAAATAAAATTATCTCAACTGTTACTTGTTAAATAACAGTAAAACAAATAAAGCACAATAGAGAGGAACATCTCTCAATAAACAAACAATGTTAAATCTCTTGAAACTAAAACGTGCATAGTTGGACAAAACCAGCAAATTATTATTTTTTGAAAATTTTATTATATATAATAAATGTGAGTCAAACAAACAAAATAAAAAAAAAAAAAAAAAGATTTTAATTCTATTAAAAAATCCTTACTTAAATCAATTTTTCAAAAAAGCGAAATCATTTGACCACTTTTGCTCGTCACTGTATATATAAGAATATAAAAAAACAATAAAAACATTTTATTTATTTATTATGAATTAGTAAATGAAATTAACAGATTATGTGTATGACATGTTATATAAACTATAATTTATAAATTAACTTTTCTGCATTTCTGTGCTGCAAATTCCTTAATTTGGTCATCACATTGCAAGTGTTTTGTTAGATCAAAATTTATCGAAAGAAGTGATAAATTATTTAGTCTTGGAGAAAGAGCGCTCTGCTTCACAGCTAGTAATTGGCAAAGTTAAAAAAATCTTTAAAATGGTACAGCAGTCAGGGAACACGTTAATAAGTTTATTTTCATACATGAGCTTAAAAATGTCACTGGAAGAGGTGTACGATTCTGGCTTAGATTGGAGTAAGTACGATTTTAATTGAATGCACTCATTCACTAAATGCTCGTCTACGTCTACGTCTTCTATTGATATATGATACTGTGACATTAGCAAATCTTATTAAAATGACTCTGATTAAAAAAAATACTTTACACAACTGTTTTTTTGCTCATAATTACACCATCCTATCAAATTTCACCTAATTTGGTCCAGTAGTTTCGGAGCAAATTAGCTGTAACAGACAGACGGGCGCACGAGTGAGGGCGCACGAGTGATCATATAAGGGTTTCGTTTTTCATTTTTTTGTACAGAACCCTAAAAATACCATTAAGAAGAAAAACATGATTTATAAATATTTTTACTTACCAAATAAAAGCAAGAAATCTTGTATTAATAAACAAATGTTACTTATTTAGACATAACTTTTAAGTTATCACTTACTCACTAGTAAACTGACTCATTAAACACAGTTCTAACAATTAACACTGTCAATTTGTCACTTTGATGACGATAAGAGAAGTGCGGAAGAAAAAACAAAATCACGTCAGGCGTGACGTTAGCAGCGCGGCGGTAAGTCCCTCGTAAGAGTAGATAAAAAGGTAGTAGCCTATGCTTATGATCTTGCGTTATTAGCGACAGGTAAATTCTTACCCACTATCAGCGAACAGATCGAATACGCCCTTTCTAAGGTCAGTAGATGGACTAGAAAGTGCGGCCTGATGGTTAACCCGTCAAAAACAAAATTAGTCCTTTTTACAAATAAGATTAAAATACCAAGCTTCAAATACCTTCAATTGAAAGCACCCCGCTGAAGATTTTAGATCATGCAAAGTATCTTGGTGTGATTCTAGATAGGAAATTTAACTGGAGTCTTAAGTCTTAACACTAAGGAAAGAGCAAAAAAAGGAATGATTGCATTCTACTCCTGTAACAGAATCTTTGGGAAATCCTGGGGACCTAGTCCAAAAATTATCAGGTGGATGTATTTGGCGATAATCAGACCAATACTAACTTATGGTAATTTGGTATGGTGGAATGCAACGGAAAAAAGCACGAACCTCAAAACTCTGGCAAAAGTACAGAGACTCGCGTGCATTGGGATTACGGGTGCCATGAGATCCACACCAACTGCAGGGTTGGAGGCGATACACCCAGAGAAAAACAACATCATAAAATTAAGTAGAAAAGTATTTAAAATTACGTTGCTATAACTTTTGATTTATATGCTTTAATTTAAATACGATCAACTTTGTTTCAAATAAGAAAAATGTTTAATTAATCACAGTATAGTTAAACACCATTGAATTAATGTTTTTCTATTTTGAAATGTAATTTTCGTTATTCATAAAGACGTTTGATATTTAATTTATTTGAATCAAACTTGAAACTTAATACATCAAAGTGGTAACTTATTTGATTTGTTTTCCTTTTTGAATCGTATACATAATTCACTTTGAACCAAAGTTAAAGTACAACAAATCAAAGTTGTAATCCTTTTGACTTGTGAACGATAACAGTAAACATTTTGTATAAGAAAGAAATCATATGTATGTGTGTTCGCGGCTGTCGTTGTTGCGGGTCGAGGAAAATGTATCTGCCATTCTCTTTAGAGTTTGTGAGCTGTACTTATTGTGAACATTATAACCTAAAAGTAATAAAATAACCTAAAATAATTCAAGTAGTGGACGAAAGCGAAGTTTAATTTATTCTAATCCTGCTAACGAGAACAACCGCGACGATTCCGCAAAGCAGCATGAAGATCTGGAACTAAAATTATTCAGAAATTTGAAGGTAACATTAAACTATCTCTTTTTTTTCTTATTATATAAATTTTATTCAAGTTTCGAATTGATGACGAAACCCTCTCAGAGATCTCCAAAGTGGCAAATTGGCAGTGCCAAAATTGCAACAATTCTGATTCCCGTCAACACCAACCTCAAGTTTAAAATCATTTCTTAAAATTGTAAGTATACATTCATACATTTTTCTCAATATAAAAATTATAATGTAATATACATATATTTTATAGGATATTTTAAAACTTTTTAACTCATCATCGAAAGGAAATCATTGATCCAGTCTTTACAATCCCTCCACTACACTTGTATCAAATTAATAATGGCAAGACTTACATACATTATGTAAGACACAAATATTTGTAAATTTTGTTTGTTGTTTTGTTATTAAGTTATTTTATTTACAATAAAAAGAAAATACTTTTGCAAAAATAATTGTTTTTAATCGATTTGAATATAGTGAGAATGACTTTAAATCAATGAATGCTAGTAAACATTATTAAATTGTTTGTAATTGATTTATTCCCGATATCTATTTACTTTAAACGCAAAGCGTGTTTAAAATCAATTGATATTTTTTTGAATCAAATGCGAATCGTATTTAAAACTATAATGGCGCTTTTCAATTTAATGTTACGTAGTAATTAATGTAAATATGTTTCTAATTGATTTGATTCCGATTTCTATTTACTTTAAACGCAAAGCGTGTTTAAAATTAATTGATATTTTTTTGAATCAAATGCGGATCGTATTTAAAACTATAATGCTACAACTTTAAATCATATTGGTTTCAAATTTGATTTGAAATGAAGTAGGGAATCACTTTTCATTGATAAACAACTTTGATTTAAATATTTTCGGCATTAGAGCCAAATCATATTGGTTTTACTTTGATTCAAAGTTGTTTTTTTTTGATTTTACGTGCTTTTTTCTCTGGGTGATACTCAACCTGAAACCCCTAGACCTTTTCGTACAAGAATCCGCAGCATATAGCGCCTTAGGGCTAAGCCAGACTAATACCTGGAAAAACAGCGCAACAGGACATGCTCAAAATTTTCAGAAATACTTGGGTAATAGCATCATTACAGATTATACAACACCCGAGCTTGACTTTTATAAACCATTCCAAACTGCCTTTCCAAGCAGATAAGAATGGCTGAACAACCAACCCTACACCAGTGAATCAGAAATAGCAATCTATACTGATGGCTCCAAAATGGACACAGGTGTTGGTGCAGGCTTTTTCTTAGAACCTCTTGAGCTAAACAACTCACTTAGGCTCCCAGATCACAGCAGTGTCTTCCAAGCGAAGGTCCTGGCAATGACAATAGCTGCTAGACAGGTATCAATGATGGCGATACCACAGGCTGATATCACCTTTTACATTGACAGCCAAGCGGCAATAAAAGCGATTTCTGCCACTGTGATAAAATCGAAGCTTGTCTCCTGCTGACACGAAGAGCTTAAAGTTCTTGTCACGCAGCACAATATTAGACTCTGCTGGGTACCGGGACACAGCGGCATACCAGGTAATGAAAATGCCGATGAGTTGGCAAGACAGATGGTAAGTATCCCACTCTGCAACATTAAACAGAAAATTTCAGATTTAATCCTAAAGAAATCCAATGAAAGGTGGTGTCTACTTGACACCTGTGATACCACTAGGAAAGTATGGCCTTGCTTTAACAAACAGAGGACTGACAAAATTATGCAACTTAGTTAGAAGTCCCTTCGCTCTCTTACGAGCATAATCACCGGACATAATTTACTAAAATATCATAAATTTAAAATGAAACTAAGTACAGATGACCTACATATGTAGAGGATATGGTGATGAAGAGGTACATGAAGATACATCACATCTTCTCTGTCATTGCCCGGCACTATGCCACCAAAGAAGGAAATGGCTTGGTAGTTACTTCTTTGACAATTTAGAAGATCTTTCTAATATTCAGGAATTCACATATTGAACTTCATCAATGCCTCAAAATGGCTTGACTGATTAACAGAACATAGGTTTTTATCAAAAAAGAGTGATTACACTCACGGGTAACAAATGGATCTACATTGATCTAAGTGTGACGATAGTTACATCAATTGTCAGCCCAACAACCTACCCTAACCTATCCTAAGAGTAGAAAAAATACACCGATCAAAAACAAACCACGGGGAATCCCCGTTCCGTTCCATAGACGCGCACATACACTATTCGGCATCAAACTGAGCACGATTTTAGAGAGAGAGAGAGTAAGTTCGCGCAGCGCTTTTTTCAGGTAAAATCCACGCGCGAATTTACTCTCTCTCTAAAATAGTGCCATCTAGCTTGCCGGGGACTATACATTAGTAGATTGATCTCATGGTTGCCATTGCCAACCATATGGTAGGTTTTTTAATTTTAATTTTTTTTAAATTCAAATTAACGCCTATTGTTTTCAGCGGGCTCTGGGGGCTCCTTGTGACCTCGGGGCCCTGGGCTGCAGCCCATACAGCCCTTAGGTAGATCCGGCCCTGATGATGACGCATGCACTTAAAATCGCTCATACTCATGTTTTGGGTATATCTATATGTTCCTCCACACCAATTATTTGCTGTTGGCTCTTAGACTGTAAACATTTATGGGTGATGACTTAGGTTGTTGTGGAGATTTTCATGTACCACAGGTTACAAGATTAATGTTGGTTAAAACTTTATTAGCTCCGAATATAATCCACGGTTATCCTATTTAATGTGGGATAATGTCAATAAGCAAACAATAATAATTGTAGAATTCAGCTCTTGTGTTCGTTAAGTGCACTCCTAAGGAAGCTTGGACCATTAATCTTGTGCCATTGCGCCTTCGACGTTTCATTGATGTCACTTTTGAAATGGTAAAATTTAAATTCAAATACTTAAATTCTTTATACTGAAAGCAAGATTTTTACTTTCGTAGGTATTACAGGGCAAGGAAAAAATATCGAACTCGAGATTTTGATCAAAGTTGACATTAAGATGATGAGAACGCCAAAAAAGTAGGTCCGGCAATTCCGTCTGTCTGTCTGTACCTCGATCTACAGCCTAAGCTACTGCAGCTATTTTCTTTAAACTCGGTACATAAGGGTCTTCGGTGATTCCCTAGTTGAAAAATTGGATTTTTGTTTAGCTTCAAAACAAACGGTATCGTTATGCAAATTCTTATTTATCTCGACTTAAACTGAAACTAATGTGGTAGAAAATTCTAGTGGAAGCTTATCAAAAGAAGTTAGACCGCACAATGACAGCACAAAATCTAAACGAACACGAATCAACTATAGAAGCTTTGCAGAAACGGCAGCGGTTTCACATCACGCAAAACCTTTGGCTTTCAAAATTAGATCGGCCTGGTATGATATGGAGTGTGAGTCCGCTAGAAAAAGATCTTTTGTTCTTTTACATTTGCATCAACAATACAATGCTCGTTCCTTAAAAGAGGAAAGCCAGCTTCTCTAAATAACAAGCGAAGAGCTTAACTTTTTGCAAAAACTCCTCAGATTTTTGGAAAGGTATATAAAGTATAATAGGAATAACATTTGCAACAAAAACACCTTTACCTGCGTCAACATTGAAAGATCATTTTGAGAGGCAATTGAATGCTGAAATTTTTGCTCAACCAATCCAATACGCCATACCGAATAAAGAAAATCAAATTTTAGATAGCGATATAATACTTTCAGAAGTTAAATCGTTGTAACGAAATTAAAAGAAAACCAAGCACCAGGAGTTGATCGGATCCCGAACGAATTTTTACTTGCGACTTATAGGTACTAACTATAAGGCAAGTTATGTATTCGTAAAAAAATCAAACCGAGATTTTCATCAAAGTTGACATAACAATGATAGAGAAGATTAAAAAAAGTGGGTCTCGCAATTCTGTCTCTCTGTCTGTTCGACTACAGACTAAGCGGCTAGGCCGATTTTCTTTAAACTTGGTAGATATCATTTTTAATTTTTTCCCCCACAGGTTTTATTCTTTTTTTTTTAAGACCAAAAATAACGGTAATTGGTAGATCTTACAATATTGTCAGATCTGTCAGTGAAAAACAGGCTTACAATGTCTTACAACCATGTAGTCTTACAATTAATTGTCAGAAAATTTGTCTGACAGTTAATTGTTAGATAATTGTCCGACAATTAATTGTAAGAATTCTGACAATCATGTGTACGCTAGCTGACAATGGTGTAATCTTCCAATTAATTGTCAGAAAATGTATATCTGACAATTAATTGTAAGACGGAAAATTGTAAGGTTTTTAAAAATCGTGTACACACACAATTTATTGTCAGGCCTGTCAATTTTTATCGTTGTCTGACGTTTCTGACAATGAAGAAATTGTAAGATGTTCGTTTTTTAGCATCATACAATTTTTTCATTGTCAGACAATTTGCAGCAAAGGTTCAATTGAAGCAGTTTGCATAACCAACAAAAACTGACAATTAATTGTGTGTGTACCTACACGGTTGGTAGAAAATCTACCAATCTCTTACAATAAATTGGTTGGTATTAAGCCGGCTATCTGAAAATAAATTGTCAGCCAACTTCTGACAATAAATTGCAAGAGATTGGTAGATTTTCTACCGTGTACACACACAACTTAATTGTCAGCTCATTGGTAGATAATTGTCAGACATTGTCAGGTCCTACAATATTGTAAGATCTACCAATCGTGTACACTTAGCTTAAGGAATGGTTGAAAAAAAATTTTCCGAAAAATGGTTATTGAGGGTACCCCGCATGGAACCATTTTTTATACTTTTTGATGTTCTCAAAAACGGTATAACCGATTTTAATCATTTTTTTTATGCTAAAGCTCAACAAAAATTTCAATAGTAATATATAGATACATATTCAAATTTTCAATTTGATTTTTAAAAAAATTTCAATTTTTTTTTTCAAAACTCAATATTTCGAAAACCCCATCATGCTAGATTTGTTTTTAAACTTGATAAATTAAAGTTTCTCAATATAATCAACATGATGTAAGAAAAAAATTTATTTTACCTAAAACTAAAGGTACCCACTATACAAATGTAAAAAAATAGTTTTCAAAAATCGTATTTTTCTCGAAAACGGCACTTAGAATTTTGATAAAACTTTTAGTAATATTAAACGGAAATCACTGCAAGAACTATCGCAATTTATTAAAATAGCACTTGCATATAGAAGAAAAATAACAAGAGAAAAATGGCGCTAACGATTTTAATAAAAACAAATAAGTGTGGACTATTATGGGCTGTTTTGATAAAAAAAAATTTCGAAAATAGTTTACTATAGATACCTCTCACAAAACCGTTTTTTTTTATTTTCGACTTTCTCACTAACGGCTCTTACGATTTAAAACAAAATTTATGCTGGAGCTCCTTTGAATTTGAAAAAAATATGGTCTATAAAAATTCTCGAAAAAATAGCTTTTGGATTTTTAAATAAATAATGAATTTTTTTTTGAAAATTCAATATCTTGAAAACGGGTACACGATTAAATTTTAAAATTACGTGTAAAAATGTATATCAATTAACCCTATTAATTGGCTTATCAATTTTTTTTTGTATACCAATTTTTAAGAAAATTTAGTACACAGAAAAATGTTTCATTATGTCTGTACCTCTATCTGGATCTATTTTCTTCAAACTCGGTATTTAAGTGTCTTCGGTGATTCCCTAGAGGAGAAATTTAAATTTTTTAGCTCCAAAACTAACGGTTCCCCATTGGTAAATAAAAACCGGAGTAGAATTTAATGCTTCAAAAACTCAGTGAAGTCTTTTGTCAAATCTTTTGCCCCTATTCAGGACTGGCACTTGCATTGAGGAAACCGAACATTTTCAAGTTCTTAGTATGTACATTACAGACCATTTTGTGTATGGAATGATAACAGAGATTCTTTTTTCAGCCGAACTACATGAATGGGGAATGCTGTACCTACTTTGCCTTCCCTTCGTAATATTCAGAACTTTAAAACTAACATGTACCTCCTTTCAAAACCATCCTTGTTTACCGAACGTTCGCATTGTGATAATCTTTTTAAGGATAGTTATAGCCCCTTGAGTGCACGAATATTTAAAAAAAATGGCGCAAAATTTTAATTGAATTAGAACGATGCTAAAGCATCCTTTTATTAAAGTTAAAATCATCGAATGCTTACTTTATTTTTTAGTATCGTTCTAGCTTCATATGACTCTTTTACATTTCCAAACATAAAAAAGGTTCGTGTACTTACTTTTTTACACGAAATGTCATTGTTTTAGGCGTGTTCAGAAGCAATTTATTAAGAAAATACTTTTAGTACGATACTAGTTAGAAAATGTTTAAAATTAGGAATAAGTTAGTAAACTACTATAAAGTTAGCAAATTGTTAATATGATAATACCTTAATAATAGGCTGTTTAAAATTTTGCGCCAATATATCTAAAGGCTTTTTAAATAAATTAAATGAAATGAATTGATCTTTTTTTTCCATACAAAAGATGAATCCTTAAGCCCTGAATCTAAATAAGCAACCTTTCTGATTTTATTATTTAATAAATAATACGATTTCCATTGATATCGCTCAATATTTCCGCCATAATTCTTGCCCATAACTATCAAAGAGAACAACATCAGCTCTTTTAAATTCAGCCAAACAAACTACTAAAACGATTAAAGCAACAACTCAACAAATGACTAATCAATATCCAATCCGTAAAAAAATATTGACCATCCCGACGAACGCAATTAAAATATGCAGCTTAATGTTTGGAACAAAATTTCAGCTATACGGATGAAATCACTTTTTAGGGATTTGGAATTATTTTTTATCGCTCTACACAAACTCCGATGTGACTCCGGCTAACCTTTGGTGGTGATTTCTTTTTACTTCTGATGTGAGTAGGTACACTCATAGGTTGGCAATATCCGCTTTTTTGTGACTAACACCCCTCCCCCTAGAGTATGCAATTGAAAGTCGCAAAACTTGCTAAATAAAAACAAAAGCTGGAATATTTCGCAAACAAATTTCCACTCGAAAAAAAAAAAAAAGAATTCTAGCGTTGAAAACTATGAATCTGCGAATACTGGTTGGGATCTAAAATGGTCGCCGGTGAGGACATGAATAAAGAATTGACGGCGGGCGGCGCGGGTTCCGGCGCCGACGAATGGATTAATATTTTTTTAAAAACTCTTGATTGTATTTTCTATTTGCAGTTCCTCGTGTATGGTAATCGATTTTTATGAATTTTTTTCTGAATTTTCGTTCATTTGAATGTAAGGTGGAGGATGACTGGATGGCTGGATGGAGATAGAGAGGTTTGGTGCTGTACACGGAAGTGCAACCGATCATTGAAGCGGAATTTTTTGAATTTCTGCGTTTCCCCAACGCCCAACATTTGGAGCGGTATTATAAGCATGGTGTCATAGTGCGGCTATAACAATTGCTTAGGATTGAGGCATATTCCGCATGGCATGTTGTACACTGGCATATTGAACTGAATGACAAGTAGCAGCACATATGCATTGATGTGGAGAACTTGAATTCGTAATCTTCTCTATTTGCAGAACTAGATGCTTCGAGTACAGTAAAAGCATCAGATGGAGTGAGTATGTGCATTGCACGAAGCCATGGTACAGTGAGTTGGGTTCGATGCAATTAGATGATTCGCTGTGTGCATAGTGTATTAATTAGACTGGAACTGGCAAGTGAGTTCATTTATGTATCTGGGAGTCTGTAAATAGTTGGAAATTTGTTGGTAAGTGCATTTAAGCTTTTACAAAGGGATTTTAGCAAAGTTTGCCTGACGAAAGCCATTCACTTCACTTTTACGGTTATGTCATTTTCAAACTTTAATTTAAATGGAGTAGGTGGTATAGCTTAACCTGTTGGATTGCTATTTGTTATTATAGTGAGGAAGTACTTAAATTATATGGATAAGACATATAAGTTCTAGCTTACGTGAAGAGCGGCACTGTAGCCTTTAGACACATTCCTTAAATTTTAATTGTTTTTATTTTTATTTATTTAGTTAAATTTGAGCGATGGCATGTGTTATGGTGACCGGTTGTCTATGGTGGCATCAGCTTTTTGCTAGCGTAGCGCCTTCATTTTGGAATCACATGTCATTCACATCCATATCAGCTAATTTGGGCAAAAACAAAGTGAGCAAAATTTTAAATCGTTATAGCGGTTTCATAAAAATATAAGTTTTTATACAAAATTTTTAAGAAAATATTTTATTTAATTTTTTTACTTTTAAAAAATTTTCAAAACAAAAAATGTTTAAACATTCAAAAAAATTTTTTATTTAGTTTTGATACGTAATTTTTTTAAAAAATTTAGAAGATTCTGTATACATGACATAAACTATCACTTTGAAGTTGAGTTAATTTGAAATTTCAGTTGAATTATTGAATTATTATTATTATTGAATTGAATTTATAATTACATATTTACCTAATTTCCAAATTAGATATTGTAATAAAGACCAGCAAATGTTTTTTATTTTCAAAGAAGACACTTTTAATGTGATGAAGTAAAAAGAAACAAATAACAGCCACTCGGGGTGGCACTTTACTGCACACAACGCGCGTATTGCTTTTGGGACAAAATGCCTGAAACTGTGGAAAGATTGCCAGAAAATTCTGGGCTGTTTTCCTATTTCATTCTTATACCGGATTAATTTCCGGGAGCCCTTAAACAGAAATAATTTTCTTATTTCATAAAAAATCGAACTCGAGATTTTGATCAAAGTTGACATTACGATGATAGCGAAGACGAAAAAAAATGGATATTACAATTCCGTCTGTCTGTCTGTTCGCCTACAGCCTAAGCGGCTGGGCCGATTTTCTTCAAACTTGGTAGATATGGTTTTAGTTTTGTACCCCCACACATTTTTTTCTTTTTTTTTTAAGACCAAAAATAACGGTACCTACCTGCCATATGATTTTTTTTTCAAAATTTTATAAATATTTTTTTTTCTCAAAAACTGTCCCACAGATTTAAGAAAAAAACTCAAACAATTCATTAAGAGCTAGGTAATGGTTGAAAAATAAAATGCACGACTGGGTCGCAGGAACTTGCTCCTATGTAATAGACTAGGAATTTTAAAAACGGATGTTATTATAGAAAACTGTTTATAAGGATAAAATGAAATTTTTAAATTCTTTTAGTAGTAAAAGATAAAAACAGAATGCTATGCAAATATGAATTTATGCAGGAACAAAAATTATAAGTCGTTGTAGTGGTTCCTTAAAAAAATAAGCTTTTATGTAGAAAATTTTTAAAACATTTTTAAGAAAAAATTTTGGTACGCACACCTTAAGTTTTTATTATTTTACGAATAAAAGTCTAATTTCCAAAAAAAATACTAAGAGGTTCTTGAAATATCGAATTTTTCAAAAAAAAAAAAATTACTTTTTTTTATAAAAATTGAAAAAATATTTTTTCTTAAGTTCTTAAATGCAATGTTTTTGAAGTAAAACTTCTTTTCTGGCGTTGGGGGTAAAAAAATTTCTATGCAGCTGTCAGTGACATGTCAAACCGCCACGCCATCCGTCAAAGATAGCGACATGTTTTTAGCATGTGCAAAGTAAAACATGAAGTTGGATACGATTTAGAATTTACATATTTCAAATGGCTGCATTCAAAGATAAACATAAAACTATAGGTTCAGACGCGCAATGGCTATGCAACCGAATAATTATTGACAAGCATATTGCAATCCAAATAAATTTTACCAACACCTAACCCTCGCATACAAAGTACTGGCCAAAAAGTTGGGTATATCCACTACCATTTGTATTCTTGCTATCATAGATGGCATGCCATATGACCATCAGATTGCCTGAAAGTTTTGAAATTATACTTTTTAATAATATTTATTCGCTTAATCGCACACGCCACCGACATTTGTTTTGGTATTTATAAATTTGAACGTCACCCGACTAATCAATCAAATACTTTAATAATTAATTTTACAAGAGTGCCGCTGTCAGTGTACTTGCTTTCCAAGTTGCCTGGATACTGAATCAATGCCAGGTGACTACTAAGTTGCTCGGGTTTGTACGGGTTAATAAGAAATGCTTGTGTACATTACAAGATTACAACATGCTTGCCAATACTTGCACGTGCAGCCCTAGGGTAATACAAACAAAGCGAGGCAACTTGCTTGTCAAGTGGCATGGGAGTTTTGTACTTTTCTTCTCGATTTCATTTAAGGCTAGGCGCGCACATTCAATTTTTTTGAAGTAAAACTTCTTTTCCGGCGTTGGTGGTAAAAAATTCTCTATGCAGCTGTCATTGACATTTCAAACCGTCACGATATCAGTCAAACACAGCGACATGTTTTAAAAATACAAAATGTTTGTGAATTATGTGGTCGACCAATTTAACAAGCAGAAACCACTATCCTTAAAAAAAAAAAAACAAACAAACATATCTTTTTGATGTTTTTTTGAAGTAAAACTTCTTTTCCGGCGTTGGGGGTAAAAAAAGCTGTCAGTGACATGTCAAAACGTCACGTTATCCGTCAAAGACAGTGACATGTTTTTAGAATACAAAATGTTTGTTCGTAGGTTATAATCTTACAGAAGCTTTGCTTGAGGAAAAAGAAGTTTTACTTCAACCGCGCGTACGTCAGTACACACAATCTTTTTTAAACTTTTTAGGAGTTTCTTTATAAAAAATTTCGTTAAAATCCGTTATGCCGATAAAAAAAAAATTTAAAAAAAATTCAAATTTTTTTTGAAAACTCAATATTTCGAAAACTTCATGCTCGATTTTTTTAAACTTTATAAATAAAAGTTTTTTAATATAATCTACAAGATATGAGAAAAACCTGAAAATAACGGTACCCTCCATACAAATGTTAGAAAATGGTTTTTGAAATAGTACTTTTCTCAAAAACGGTTCAGAGAATTTTGCAAATTTTTTTTTCTTTTGATTAATTCTTACGATCTATGATTTAATAAAAAAATTTTGAAAACAAGATATTACTCTCTCTTCCTACCTTAAGACCATATTTTTCAAATTTTCAAGATGCTTCTAACATTGCATTTCTTAAAAACTTAAAAAAAAAGTATTTTTTTGAATTTTTGAAAATAAAAATAATTTTTTTTTCTTGGAAAATTTGATATCTCAAAAACCGCTCAATATTTTTCTTGGAAATTTAATTTTCATTCGTACAATAATAAAAACCTAAAGTTGGCGTACCAAATTTTTTTTTAAATTGTTTTAAAAATTTTGTATATTTTATTAAGAAACCACTAAAACGCCATGTTTGACATTCTGCATGTTTTATTCTATTTCAATATCTACCCACCCGTATTAAAACTTTTTTTTTTGTTTTTTATAATTTTTATAATTAACGCGCGAAAATAACGTAAGTAAAAATAAATTTCAAGCTTCTGAACATTTTTGGCTAATAACGTCCACTTTTAAAATTCTAAGTTTATTGAACATTAAAACAAGTATGTGCAACATAGTTGGAGATAACTTTTTAACTTGCCACAGATAGGTACTACAAGGATTTTTTAAAAAATTCGAACTCTAGATTTTTATCAAAATTGATACGAGTATAAAGATGATTGGGAAGTCGAAAAAGTGGGTCTCGCAATGCTTTCTGTTTGCCTGTCAGTTCGACTACAGCCTTAACAACGCGGCCGATTTTCTTTAAACTTGGTAGATAGAATTTTCAAATTCCCCCAGACGGATTTTTTGAAGTACCCCCTGGCATAATGGTTAGTGCGTTGTACTACCATGCAGGAATTCTTGGCTTCGATTCTCAGCCGCTGCAAAAAAGTTCTTCAGATGTGTACTGCCTCTTGCGAGAAATTGACAAAAGTATCTCTTGTAATGAAAAGTTCAGTTCGGAATCGGCTTCATCCAGGGTAACACGCACACAGGAATGGTTGAGAGTTGTAAGTCACTAGGTCCTGATTCCATGTTTTTTTTTTAATTTGTTTGTTTCGAAATTTTACAAAATAAGTTTTTTTTCTTAAAAACTGTTAAACATTCGTTTCGCAAAACCTAGCCATTGGTTGAAAAAAAAAAAAACGAAAACTTGTAAATAATTAATAGATTTTCAATTTTCTCAAAAAGCGGTACAACTGATTTTGATATTTGTTTGTATCATTAAGCTCCGTAAAAAGTTTAAATAATATTTTGTATTAAAACTTTCAAAAAATGTTTTTATTTGATTTAAATAAAAATCAAATATTTTTTTTGACAACTTTTATTTCAAAATCTTCATGCTTAATTTTTTGAATCTTGACAATTAACAATACTATTTGTATGAACAAAATAAGACTACTGCAACAATTTATAACTTTTGTTATTGCATAAATTCATATTTGTTTAAGAATTCGCATGGCATTCTGTTCATATCTGAACTAATAAAAGTGTTGGTTAAGCCTTTTAAAAATCAGTTTTAAGTTTATAAACATTTTTTTCTGATAACATTCATTTTCGAAATTCTAAGTCTATAACATGCAAGTTCGTTCGACTCAGTCGTACATTTTATTTTCCTTCGAAAAGGTAGATGTCATCAGAATATTTTTACCAAATGGCCATAATTCGTCTATATATTTATGAACATATCTCTCGCTCTCGTCAATGACTTAGTGGATTACATTCTTAGAGTACTTTTTTTAAACTTTTGTCCATATTTGCAATTATGTAATTGAATTTATAAACCATTACCTTATACCATAAATTCTGAGTCAGTTTAAGCCTTGAACATAATAGTCTGGGAGCTCGCGACAGATTTTGATGACCAAAAGAATCAAAGCTTATTTTTGGTATATGGTTAAGAAGAAGTTCGTGCGATTCAGTCGTGGTTTTATTTGTATGACAATCTCTTAGAAACTTATCAGAAAGCATTATATCTCCTTCTCACACCTTGGAAAAGATGTGAAGAACTAAGTGAATGTTTCGTTTGGCTTCGTATGACCATGGCCACATTAACTTATAGGCATGCAACAAGAACCCATATTTAATTATGTACATATGTGTTGCGACCAAAAGCGTACGTATAAGATTTTAATCATAGGGGGTCGTAGATCAGATGCAAGTTATTCAAAAAAATATTTACGTAAATTTTTTATTTCATTCTGTAAACAATATATCATTAGGTTAAGGAAGTCCCCTTATCCAAATGACGCCTTCTTTAATTCTTAAATAATAAATTCGTACCGTTTTTACTTAGAACAAATCTTCTATAAGCACTACATGTCAACGTCTTAGGACATTCCGACAACAACATTAATTAAACGAATTAATTTGAATTAACGATGCAGTAAAATAAATCTCCAGTAACATAGACAATTTATTGGGAAATTAATACCTTTATTGGGGTGGAAATAGTTCTTATGATGACATGCATATCTAATTTTCCAGAAAAACTACTCTGATAGTTTGCGCGCTAAAGGGATTATGAATACCTTTAATGTGTTTAAGCACAGTGCAAGCTCTTAGAGAGTTGGAAAGGATTTAAAAGGAGGTACCAACGCGCATTGGTTTTGAATATCTGAACGTCATAATGGAAAGGAAATATTGGGCCAGGTAAAGTATTCCACATTCGTGTAGTACGGGTAAAGAAAGAATCCCTGAATTTAGCAGTACGACCGAAGTTGGACTCAAGAGTGAACTGATGCGCATTTCCTGAAGCGCGAGTATTACGGTTGAATTGATTAAGTGGAGGAATGTAATTGGCTATTTCGCTTGCACATTATTTATAAAAATAACGGTAATATAGTAGTAGTACCCCTTGGCATGCATCATGGTTAGTGCGTTAGACTGCCATGCAGAGAATCTTGGGTTCGCTTATCTGCCTCTGATAAAAAAGTTTTCCAGGGATGTACTACCTCTTGCGAGGAATTGACAAATCCTCCAAAATTATCTTTGGTCATGAAGAGTGCTGCTCATTAGCTGTTCAGATTAGGCAGAAAATTGAAGCTCCTCTCAATGTCTCCAAAACACGCACACATAAATGGTTGAGAATTGGAAGTCACTAGGTTAAGGCTCTTAATGAACCATCATGACCTGTAATTAAGTTTCTTAACGGTAATATAATGAAAGACAAGACAGATTGCAGCGGTTATCATCTATAAAGCTTTTTTTCGAATTCGATTCAAAAGACTCAGTTGTTGGAGCACCTGCCAAATATGGGAATGGTACTCTTTGGGTAAATATACGCCGCTTTATAGACAACAGCCAGGTCAGAAGGTACACTTAGCAGCGTTTTTGGCGACGTCGAATATGTGGTCATTCCACACAAAGTGGTCTGTGACTGTGATGCACTTACCAAGAACTGAGAGCTGTTTGGTCTAATCATTGCAAGTGTCGCTCATGTAAAGCGACTTGGGGGTGTGTTCCGATTCAACGGCAGAGGACAGCACTGAGTGTTAGAAGCATTAAATTGTACGTGGTTCAATGAGAGTTTCCATTCCAAATCCAAATCCATCCAAAAGACAAGGACGTGAATCTGGAAAGGAATATGAGAAGCTGAGCATACTGTCACCAGAAAAACAATTTAATGGATTAGAAGTTTAGAAACAGATCATTGATGAATATGAGAAAGAGAGCCGGAGACAAATCAGAGCCTTGTGGCACACCACCATTTATTTTATGAATTTCAGAATTAAAACAGTCCAACACAAGTTGCATTGAGGAGTTCGAAAGAAAGTTTTTAGTCCAACAAAGAAGAGATTAATCAATCGCAAAGGCACGTACTTTCGATAAAAAAGCTTTATGCCAAACTCTATCAAATGCTTTTAAAAAACAAAAAAACCAAATGAAAAACTACAAATAAAAAACAATTCGATGGTGGTTGCTGATAAAACATTTTATTTGAACAATTATAATGTTATTAAATATGAAAACAGGGATGGAGAACAACAACTTCGCGAAATGTTTGGTGTGATGGACTTCGAATCTGTCAAACAACTGTCGCTGCCAAAAAGACGTCAAAATGAATGGTATAGACCAGTCAAAGTCAACCCAGATGCACCAGGGATGCCACATTATCAAAATAATGCAGGTTGTAGTGCTAGTGGGGGAAGTCTTTATGGAATCAAAACATCATTGTTAAACAGTTATGATTTTCAGGAACATGAAGGAGTAGTAAAACTGATTCATAAACCAAATTTGATTATTATTCCTTTCTATATCAACTGCAACAAGTGGAGTGAGGATTTTGAACTCTTCAACAATATTATGATGTACCTGGCAAATAAAAGTGCCTTGATTAGATATTTCAATGCCAGGATAGCTAATTTGCAAGTTACAGTAGCCCTTAACACAAGTTAATACTGCTTTAAACCCCAGTCAAAGAACATCAAAGGATGAAATGTGCAACTAAAATAGTATGTACCAATTTATTAGATCTTTTTCAGATGTTTGGCTGTACCGGACTAAACGGATATACTAATGGGGACACTGAAGGTCACCTTTACCTTTCTTGGAGGTCAAGGTAAATCGGTCATTGACTAATGCGCGATCAATAATGAATGAAATGGCCATAGCTGGGCATTAACTCGTTAATCCGTTAATCGTTAATTAACGAAGTTAAAATTTTGATTAACGGATTAACTTTTAAGTTAACTTTTAAAAATGTTAACGGACACGTTAAATCCGTTAATCCACGTTAAGTCCGTTAATCGTTAATTCAATGCTTACTATTTACCGCGCGGCGCGAAAAACAGGTTCAGACAAGTATGAGACAAGTGCCGTGCGGCGCGTGCCGCGGGTGAAACAAAAACAGCTAGGTACGTATTATATTTTGACGGCGCGTGCGAGTGAGAAAAATGCGAAGAGATTCGTTTCGTTTGATCATTTCAATCTGCCGATCGTCCACTATGTGCGCGATAAGTTCAACCAACTTCGTTCAACTTTTTATTCAACTCTTTCGATGGATAAACGAAGTTACAACCTCTTACACTAGTGCAGCAACTTACGTAATTCACGTTGAGCAACTAAAGTTGAACAAAATGCGTTTGGAACCCCAGTACACATAATTGACCAACTTTCCCATATGTTGATTAACCCCGCACACCTAGTTGATCAACTCTTAAGACTTATTCCAGTGTTGAATAGCTCCGTACACCTAGTTGACCAACTTACTCAAATGTTGAACAACCTCGTACACTAGTTGATAAACTTGTTCGATTTTGACAGAAAAAAATTTTTTTCCAGTTGATCAACTGCGTTTTCGATATTATTGTTGAGGAACGAGTTGATGCCTTCGTACACTTAACCAAGGATCACTCGTTGGGGACACGATAAACAAACAACTCAAACGTCAAACCTGAAATAATTTTGACTTCAGTTCGGTACATACATTTATTGTCGACGGCCGACGCACGCTTTCGCTTTAAAATATTCTTAAATTTGTTCCGTATGAGCATGATTTCCTCGAAGAAAAAAAAAGTGGCTGTCGCATTAATAATATTAGGAAATGAACGACAAAGGAAGAAAAAACAGCCAAGACGATTCTGGGTAGATGATTGTTTCTTGAGTCGCGAAGAAAATTGTTTTTTCAATGAAATATATGTATGAGAAATTAAAGTCGATTGACCCCACCGCGCCCTTGAATTCGATTTCAAAGTTTAGGCAATTGCATTTTCGAGGAAATTTGAGACCAAGCCAATTCCCTGGCATCTCGATTTTTATAAGAGGGGCTCTTAATGTCCCATATATTGGGCTTTTCCTCAATTGCTGAAATCATTTGCAAAATTAATTCCGTGGTCCACTCTGATTTTTTATCACCTTCCATGACGAAAAACCAAAATAAACTACAGTTTGCAAGTTGCAACAACTGCAAGTTCATGACAACGCAATAGTTCAACCACGTAGACACATTTCACTGCAGCCAACGCAACGCAACACAATATTACGTCAAGAAATCCCAAAGAAAATTAAAAAGTTGATCAACGCGTTGAACAAATAATGTGCAACACATTATCTTGAAAATGTTGCTCAACGTGTTGATCGAACATTTTCAAGGAGCAACACGAGCTCGTACACTACCCGTACACTTGTTGCGCAATTCGTTGAGCAACGGCCAACAAATAGATCCAACCCGTTGGTTGAACAGAATTGAAGGCACCGTACATTAGAGTTGAATGCGTTGAATTCGAAATTTGTGCGTTGATCGCCTAGTGGACGACCGGCATTACTTAGCGCCGGTGCTCAGAGTAAAAAAATATAAAAAATGCAATTTTTATCACATGTTAACGGATTAACGATTAACGTTAACTTGCGTTAATTCTTCCGAAATTTAACGCTTTAACGTTTAACGAAGCTAACTTTTTTAGTAGCGGATTAATGATTAACGAAGTTAACCGTTTGATTAACGGTGCCCAGCTATGGAAATGGCTTAGTGAAGAAGTCCAGTGCAAAAACTTTTCGGATCATATACCGATTACTCTAGACTGATTCGTTGATACACAACAAATCAAAGAAGTCTCGATGGTATTCCGTATAAATTTTTTAAGAATGCGACTGAGGTTTTTCATACGCAACTGCAATCGTTTTTCAACAGAGTATTTTCTAGAGAAGAAAGTTCAAAAGGTCGGTAATATTTCCTATCCACAAAAAAGAAGAAAGGAGACTTGAAAAATGTTAAAAATTACCGAGGCATCTCCTTCATGAATGTACTTCCAAAATTATTCTGCGATATACTTGTAAACAGATAAGAGACTTGGGTGGATGTAAGCAGTATCCTTTCAGACTTTCAGGCTGGTTTCCGGAAAAGCTATTCGACTACAGACCATATTTTCACAATAACATCCATTGTTAGAGCGCTTCAAGCAAGAAACAAGAAAGTGTATGCCGTTTTTGTTGATTTTAAGGCTGCCTTCGATCTAATAAATCGAAATGCTCTGTTTCATAAGTTCTCGAAACTACGACTTTCTACAAAATTCATACATGTTTTTTTTTTTTTTTTTATAATCAACTCACGCTCAAATAATATGATTACCCTTTAAATGTTTTAACACAGCGCGGGCGTGAAGTTACGGAAAAGAAAGAAGGATAGGAAAGATGTGTTATAAAAGAGTTGTAGGTATTCAGAGACAAAAGCAGCTGTATGGGATGGTTCCTAGAATGGTTTGAAACTGATAATGGATTAAAACAAGGTTGCCCTCTGAGTGCACTCTTGTTTTTACTTTTTATAAACGATGTGGTAACCTACCTTCCTGGTGGAATTCGAATCGCTGATTTAAGCATCAATGTTCTTTTGTATGTCTTGAAATAAACTCAAACAAATCAAAAGTAATGGTCTTTAGCAGATCGGCAAGGACCCAAAATATATATAACTGGGTGTTCAATGGTGCTAGTTTGGAGATTGTAGAAGAGTACAAGTGTTTGGGTGTGAAACTAAACCGAGTTCTTGATTTCAGCTTGCACCTTACAGAGAAATCAAATAATTCGCAAAGTCTACTAAATGTGGTATGGCGAAACATCTTCTTAAATAATCGAATCAACCTATCAGCGAAGTACAAAATATTCGAAGCCGTGGTAAGATCGACATTGTGTTACGCGGGTCAAGTTTGGGGAAGTGATGAATACGAGTCCATCGAAAAATTCAAAACAATTTTCTTAAAAAAGTTGTTCAACTTACCTTTGAAAACGCCAACTTATGCACTTCATCTTGTATTGTACTTATACATACACACTGAAGTTGCATGCCGATTTTATCGTGAAAGCACTATCTTATCAGGATAACCGTCTTCCCAAGAAAATGGTGTTATATAATTTGAGGAATGAGGATTGGTGATCTAAGTGGAAACGTTTGTGATGAAATTAACTCGATTCATATAAGTAGTCCAAATTTGGTTAAAGATCAACTATATCGTTGTATCCAGAAGTATGAAAATGTTGTTCGACGGAAGTTTATAGAGAGAGCTCGGGTATCGGAGAGTAGAATTATTTACTCACAGCTAAATACCGATTTACTGAAGAAAAGCTACTTTCATGACATATATAAGTAGTTACAGAGAAATATCTCTAATTTTTAAAGCAAGATGCGAACTTCTCCGTCTAAATGGAAGCCCATACAACGGAAGTTTCAACCAGTTCTGTTGACTATTAGAACTCTGTCGATGGAGGAAACGATTGCGATTTTGATCGATTTCAACGGGAAAGACCTTTAAAAATACTTAAAAGATATTTCAATATAAAGAATGTTACTGATAGCAGAATTCATGTAGCGAATGTAAATAGTAAACTATTTAACTAAAAAGAAAAAAGAAAAGAAAAAAAGGGAAAGAAAAAAGAATAGTACGAGTATATTTAATAAATTTTGCTAACCGAGCTGACGGCAAAGCTATAGCTTTAAGTTCAGATTGTTATAATACATGAATAATTGAGAAAACTGGAAATAAATGAATTCACTTTTTCATTACTTTTGAAATATCAACTGCAGTAATCTTTTTTTCTCGGAAACGATCACAAGTGTACCTTTTGCTACGAAAGTAGTACTGCCGTTCGTTGAGCTTTCGTTCTTCAAGATTTTTCTTGAGCTGGTAATTTATCAGTGTTTCCATAACCTTGGAAACAAGGGACTTAAGAGCAATTGGACGATAGTAATAGGGGGAGAAGGTAAGAAGGTTAGCATTTTTTAGGGACCAATTGTACAAATACAGTTTTCCATCCACTGGGAATAAGATGGAAAAGCTTATGCAATGGTTTTGCCTTGAAGAACACCTTTTTAGAACAGTGGGAGGGATACTATCCAGGCCAGCGGATTTGTGTATATCGAGATCTTTCAGTACTTTTGTAACTGTACAATTACGAAAGAAGATTTGTCCTATAAAATCGCATGACATGAAGCATCGAATCAACAACAAACAGTGCTGCAAGTAGTAGAACTGAAATTTTATAATATGGTGAAATAGGTACTCGTAAACAAAAGTCTTTGTAAGAAAACTGTGTTCCAGAGCTTTTGTTAATACGAGTATAGAAACATAATTTTGAGACTAACTGTATAAGCCGTTCTCTCATAAAAAATATTGAAATATTTTCTTTTTCGGTACAAGTATGTACATATATGTATGTATATTTAGTGAAAGAAGTTATTAAGTTATTAATATTAAGATTTTGTTAAACCTCAACAAAATAATGAATGAAATATAAATGTTGATTAGAGTGGACAGCCAACCCTTGCCCTCCTCTACCGATACCCTTGGTTTCGGTCAATGATTTTCATCGCATCTCTTCGATCGAAGATGAATGACTTCTTACAACACCGATGTTTGCCATGGTCTAACATCTATTATAAGAATGTACAATCGAAATATGAAAACAATCCTCCCAACTGTTAAATTCGACAGTGTAGATACAAATTGTGGGAAAACTTTAAAAAGATGTTATGTTCAACAAATTCATTGGAAATCTCAAAACTAGCATTTTTAAAGAAATCAAAGGTTTATTTAAAAAACATACGAGTATCGTGCTCTACATATCATGGAAACAGTTTAGAAACTATCTTTAATTGGTATTTATTTCACAACTTTGGTCCGACAGCTATCATTAAATATTGGACACGCATCGTATATTGCATGCCATTATGCATATGCATCGAGCACAAGATTGATATACATTTCGTATATGATTTCACTTAACAAACTATTTGTTTTAGCTCTTAAAAAATCTTCTTGTGATTTTATTGCTATGATTACGTTTACCCAAAGTTAAAAAACAAAATCTGCGTCACATCATCATATTCATTATAATTCAAGTAGATAACTGAATACTTACCTACCTTTACCTGTGTTCGTGATTTACTCATTTATATTGAGCCAAAAAAAGTTTCAACCACACCACCGCGCAGCGAGTATCATCAACCACAACAAGCCACAACATACGCTTGGGTGCGCAATTCAAAGTGCCACAAACGAAAGTAGTAGACCGTGATTCCCTGAAGAGTGATCGCTTCTGTGCTTCATGCTTTAGTTGGGCATTGTTCTTTTTTGTGTCCCATAATTCGTCAGTTTTGTTCCATGAATTCAAAAGTGCCCAACTAGTCGCATAAACTTGATCAAATTGTTAAAAATTTATCGTTAATAAGGGTACCCATAGAACAAATTGTGGCAATGCTGTCAGTTAGTGCTGAATGGTTTTTTGAAAAGAAACAAATGATACCATTCCCAGAAATTCTGCTTTTCTCCATACCTCAGATTGAATTTTAATTTAAGAAATCATCGAAATTTAATGATATAAAGAATTTTCCAAAGAATTCCACCCAATTTTACTTTATTATACTTTCAAAACTATTCAACTTCATAGTACAAACAAAATCTCCAACAAGAGCTGTTCAATTTCCGTTTATGGGAGAGCTTGTCTAATAAGAGAGTTGTGATTTTGCCAATTCGAACAACTTTATTCCAGAATCGAAAAAAACTGATTGGTTCCTTAATGTTTGATAAGTCGATAGTGGTGATTAAAAGGGAAAAATGAAAATACGAAGTCGTACTCATCCTGAAAATCCTTTCATATATCTGAGAGTCTTTTGTCATCATCATGTCTTGTAACCTCGTTCGGGCATAGGGAACCAACAAATCGTCTACATCTTTCACGGTCTGCCGCAAGATATTTTAACTGTAGCCACGGCTTTCTCTGGGAATACGCTTCTGCTAAGACTGTTGATTTCCATATTGTTCTTGGTCTTCCAACAAGTCGCCGTGCACCCTGAGAATTCCATTCAAATAACAGTTTTGCAATATCATCGTTTCTTTATTTTTTGACCAATGCATTGCCATTTTCGCTTTTTTATGTCGACGTCCATCACAGCCGATCTTGATTTGTCCTGCGCCACAATTCCGGGTTTGGCAAAGTCTAAATGGCTAAGCCGTTCAAATCGTCTCCATTGAAAGCTCTGCCTCTTTGCTGTACCAACGTTGGCCGCCATAACATCGTCTATCCTGACCAGAAAAAGAATTAGTGATAGAACATACTTTTGTCTCAAATACTATCGCGCTTCGAAAGAGCCGGATAGGTGACCATTGTACAAAACAACACCTTGCGTTGTTGTAAAGGCTATATTATAATGGCAATAATTTTTGGAAGAATTTCTCTACCAAGGATTGATCTCCAAATAAATTCACGGTTAACTCGGTCAAAGTCCTTCTCAAAATCGAGGTAAAGCTGTGATCGAAATTCCGCAGACTGCTCAAGGAAAACACGCAGGGTATTGATATGATCGACACAAGATCGACCGCTACAAAAACCAGCTTCCTGCCTCTTGAGTGTAGACTCGATTCTAGCCTTTATCCACTTGACAATAATGGTCGCCATTAGTTTTGAGAAAACGAACCAATAATACCACTTGTAATTCTTAAGGTCACCTTTCTTTCGCAGCTTAATAATCACTCCATCCATTTAATCCCTGGGATATGTTTCACTTTCGCAAATAGTTTGTATTAATAGATGTAGCATACTAGCCGTTGTGATGGGATAAGCCGTCAGGAATTGAGCTGGCACTCCATCAAGTTCAGCTGTTTTATTGTTTTTGAAGATCTTCATCGAAGATTAGATTTCAGCTACTGAAAGTGATTTGATGTCAATACTCCTACAGAAGAAGAACATTTTTTACGTATAAAACTCATGGTTTTACATTTGTCAACATTTAAAACAAGTCGGTTTTTATTGCACCATTCCCTAAATATTGTTAAGTCTTCTTGAAGTAATAAACAGTCAGAGGAGGATTTTATACTTTTGAAAAGCTTAATGTCATCAGCATAAACAAGGACAGACGAGTTTTTTAAGTTTGAAAACAAGTCATTAATAAATAAAACAAATAAAAAAGGACCTAAGTGGCTGCCCTGAGGGACGCCAGAATTGACAACAAATTGACTTGAACTTTCATTACGAAACAAGACAGAATAAATGGTATAATTTTAAAATTAGTGTATTGTGACATAACTTGTCAAAGGCTTTACTAAAGTCAGTAAATACACAATCAACTTGCCCGCGTTTTTCAAGAACATCTAGACAAAAGGACACGAAGTTAAATAAATTAGTAACAATGGATCTCTTTTTGACAAAGCCATGCTGGCTATCACAAATAATAGAACTACAATGAAAAGAAAGAACATTACTCACAATTGACTCAAACAGTTTTTTTTTATATATAGGAATAATAAATGAACTTTTCCAGATAATAGGAAAAATTGAACTTTTTAAAGGTGCATTGAAGAGAATATAATATAACGGATATGACAAATAAGAAGCACATTTTTTTAATATAAGATGGAACACCATCGGGACCTGGAATAAAGCACTCATCGAGATTTAATATGTTGAGCAACTGTATCTTCACTTATTTTAAAATTAATTGCGTTTAAATGAGTAAAACTGTCAAAAAACATGTTTGCAATAACTCTTGGATCATGACTAGTTGATGAATTATTTGACATCGAATTCGGATAGCCACACTTTTTCCTTTTATTATTAACGAAATTCCAGAAACTATCTGGATTAGATTTAATACCATGTTCTATTTTACAAATGTAATCGTCATATAGAGTGTTAGAATAATCAGTGAAAAGTTGTTTTAGAATTAAGAAAGTTCTATTATAAAGTTATATTATAATTTACCCAAGCTTTGTTCCTTTTATTTTTCAAGTTTTTAATACGCGTATCAAACCATGGTGGTGCATTTGAAGCAAAACGTGTTCTTTTTAAAGGAATAGTTTCGTAAAAGCAGTTAAAAAGAGTTCTATAAAAATTATTACACATATCATCAATATTGCAATTACAAAATAATTGATTCCAATTTACAGTTATTAACATATCAAAAAGATCTACAAAATTACATTTAGAAAAGTCAAATTCAAGTTTGTTGTTATTACTGTTATTGTAAGGAGAAGACATGTTTAAACCTAGTGAAATATCTAATGCAGGATGCTGTCGATCTTAGTGAATTAGTTTTACAGTAGCAGTTAAAACAGCAATATCGTTGTTAATTGTATCGGCGAAAAACACTAAGTCAAGAATTTTCGATAGTTCGTATTTTGTTTCATTTCAACGCACACCAAACGAAACAAAAAAACAAAACGTTTTGTTTTGTTTTATTATGTTTCGCTTGGTGTGTGTTCAAATAAAAAATGTTTTTTTGACTATCGAATAAAAAACGTTTTGCTTTATCCGGTGTGTTTTCAGCCTAAAAACATCATATCTCACTGAAGAGTGGAACAGATCTTTACATTGTTTTGGAGAAAGTAAGATTATTGCGCTTGATATTTCTAAGGCATTTGATAGAGTTTGGCACCAGGCTCTCTTATCGAAAATGCGTGCGTTTGGCATCAAGGAAGCCCTTATTCTTTGGATTAGAAATTACCTTCTAGATCGTTCAATACGTGTTGTATTGGATGGTTTTAAGTCTGATCTTCACAAAATAAATGCTGGTGTTCCCCAAGGCTCCGTTCTGTCTCCGACTCTCTTTCTCATTTTTATAAATGATCTCTTGTCTGAAACTTCTAATCCACTTCATTGTTTTGCCGACGACTCCACTCTCAGCTTTTCATACTCGTTCCCAAACTCACGTCCATCTCCTTCGGAAGTGAATTTGCAACGGTACCGTATGATAAGTTCATTAAACTCCGATCTTTACAGCATTGTTAAATGGGGTACAAAAAACCGTGTGGAGTTTAATGCTTCGAAAACTCAATGCTGTCTATTGTCGTTGAAGCAAAATATACCCCCTATGCCATTGTCCTTAAATGGCACTTGCATCGAAGAAACCGAAAAGCTCTCAGTACTCGGTATGTGTGTTAACGACGATCTTCGTTGGAATGATCACATACTCGAGACCGCCAAGAATGCTGCTAAATGCTTACGATTTCCGTATCGATGTAAGAAATTTTTCACCCCTTCTGATCTGGCTACCATTTATAAGGCGTATATACGTCCAAAACTCGAGTATAACTCACACCTTTGGGCAGGCGCTGCTCAATCTTCTCTCAATTTATTGGAGAGAATTCAAAACAGAGCGTTAAAACTGATTGGAAACAGAGCTATCATGGATTCATTCCCATCTCTTGAACACCGTCGGAATGTTTCATGTATTTCCCTGTTTTATCGCTTCTTTCACAAGCAATGCTCACTCGAAGTAGCCAGTTGCATTCCTCCCCTTTATCAATTCACCCGTGATACCCGCTTCGCTAGGAATGCTCATCAGTTCACCCTTGAGCCTAACTTTGGTCGTACCGTCAAATATAGAGATTCGTTTTTTAGTCGCACAACACGATTATGGAATAACTTACCCGGCGCAGTTTTCCCTTGCCATTTCAATGTGCAAACATTCAAAACCAATGTTCATCGACACCTCCTTTCTCTCCCCTCCTAATTTCCCCCTCCCCCGTGCTATGTTTAAAACATTATAAGGGTCTCGTAACATACCCTTGAGCGCGAGTGTATTATAAAAAAAAAAAAAAGATTTTTTTCAAGGGTACTGCCTCTTGACAGGAAGTGACGAACCCTCCAAGAGTATCTCTTATATTTAGTGAAAACGTGTTTCTCTACTTACTCGTTTGGATTCGGGAAAAATTGTATGTCCCTGCTATTTCTGTTGACTTTAGGTCCTGTGTCTCTATGAGCTGTTACGTCTACAAATGTATGTAGATACAGAAGAAAGTCAGTTTATAAAAACAATTAAAAAATGAAATAATGCATTTGTTTTGAATGAACAAATGGAAATTTTTGAAAATGGAGACTCTTGAATCCCACTTTTTTATTTTCAGTTTTTCTGTATGTCTGTACGTCGATCTACAGCCTAAGCCACTGGAGCTTCAATCTCGGTACTTAAGAGTCTTCGGTGATTCCCTAGATTTTTTTTAGCTCCAAAACTAACGGTACTCATCATACACTCGTAATACATAATCTTATTTATCTCGAAAACGGCTCTAACGAATTTAATACAAAAAATTAGGTGTGCTAATATAGACATGGACTACATTTTGGTCAAAAAAAAATTAACGGTACCTGTCATAGAACGGTTTTTTTTTATTTTCGACTTTCTCATCAACGGCTCTTACGATCTTAACCAAAATTTTTTTAATCAGGAGCCCCCTTAAGTTTTAAATGATATTGTATATAATATTTTTTTGGGTTTCTTGAAAAAAAAAATTCCAATTTTTTTTAGAAAAATCAATATCTTCAAAACGTGTGAACGATTATTTTTTGAAATTATTTCCTAAATTTTGTTCCTGAAAAATTTTAAAGAAATTTCTTTACAAAAAAAAAATTTTGAGCTTTGTTTTCATAAATCCATACTTTTCTGGAAATCATACCACAATTTCATGCATTTGAACATTTTTATCTCATTATATCTATGTTTTATATTTATATATTGTATTTTAAATTCCAAAGTACTTTTACATAAGAGCAAGTTCGTGCGATCCAGTCGTGTATTTAGTTTTTTTTTAACATTTCAACTCTATGTTCGCCGAAATAATTTCAATTACTATCGATTGACTAAAATTTATCCACATTCGACACTACATGATCTTGATAGCATATAGCAATTAATTTTTCAAAACAAATACCTTCCCCTAATCCGTACGATTAATGAATAAATAAACATGGGAAAAAGACGACAACAACTTTCAGGCCACCGCTCCTCATGAATTTTTATTTTAGTGATACGGTTACAAGAGTTCCAAGTACCTAGATACTTTTAGATGTGCCCTCGGCACTGACGCCATTCGCAAACCTCATACCCAACAGGTGAACACATCGTCGGCGATCAGCACATAATTTTAATGATCGTACGTGCGGACTTCCTTTTCGGATATTTTTGTGTGTTATATTTAATCGATTGAACGGAATCACGGTGAATGCAGTGATACGGTGATCTTAATATTGGTGTACACGACAATTCATGGATCACAACATAAAAACGTAAAACTTGAAAGATTCTCCTAAGAGTCTTTAATCTAACGCGGTTTCTGTAGTGATTACAGTTTGCGATTTGGTAATTAAAATTTTAACTGCTCTTGCGTAACTGGCGGTCGCCCGGAGTCCCAGTGAAACAAAAAAAAACTCTCAAAAATTTATGAAATTCCAGTTTCGAAAGAAAGTGTTTTGTGTTGAAGCTTTTCCTGTTCGCTTATTGCATATCAAATTCACTTTCCATGCTAATTTTGTAGATTTATTAAATTTTGTACACCGTGTGCTGTGGCTCGTCAACGGACGGTGCAGTGGTTTTAGATTGAAATAGCGTCACTATTTTTGAGTTGTACCTATGTATGTAGCCTACAAAAGCCTTTACAAAACGAGCCAAACCGACTCATGCGAAACGTGGTGGAGTGGTTTGGGTTTCACCGACATAGCATTGTGGTACTTCAGCTAGTGCGCATTTAAACATTAAAAAGCTGTCACAGTGACGGGAATTATTTTAAAAAAATAAACACAATCATAATTAGTTTCCCGCCGGCTGACTGCTAGCTGCTCTATACAAAGTTGGATAATCAAGTTTATTTAAAATTTCGGATACGTGTGAAAATTTTCTGACACCAAACCCATTTCAAAGTATGTAATTAAATGGTGATTTTTATCTTGAGCTGTGAAATAATGTTGGTGACTCTTTTGTCTTTAATTTTAAAACTTTCATTTTCGAAAACCGAAATATAATTAAAACTGATTGGATTTAAGGATTTGTTATTTTGAATTTAGTTTTCATAAAATTACATAAATCAAACCTTGTTTTAAATTTAAACAAAACAAAAATTCATTTTCCTGAAATCGGTAATTGTTAAATAAGTCGATTGTGTGTTTAATTAATTCCATATAAAATGTTAAATATCTTGGATTTGTCATATCTAGTGGTACAATTTATTAGATGTGATATACAGTATAGAATCCCGAATAGTGAAACAAAACTCATCCACCTTTTCGAATTTTTCATTATATTTTTACTTGCGATATATGTATATAAACATAGGTACTATAGGACAAGTACCTATATCAGGATTTTGATGAAAGTTGACATAACGATGGTAAAGAACACGAAAAGAGTGTCTGCTGGTGTTTTATGTATTTCTGTTTTTTTTTTATTGTGCCACCTACCTAATACTAACCTTAATTCTATTTAAGTCGGCCAAGACATACAAGTCATAATGAACTTTCTCTATCAGTTAACCACCAGAAGTGGTTCTCCTGTCTCACTATGTTCCTCAGGTTCCGGTGGGACACAGTCCTTAGTCCTTGGTCGAGGACATCGCTCTTGCAATGTGACCACGAATTAGCTTTTAAAAAAAGTTATCAATTCGGTTCAGGATGGCTGCGCCCTATACAACCTTCTTGAAATGATATAATGTTTGTACTCCGACTCTGGTGTTCTGTGTAATAAAAGGCAACGTCTCGTCTAAGACACTGCCTATCAAAACACCCGAATATTTTCCATTTAAGACGGAGCAACGTTGAAACACGCCGGGCAGCCATAGGTTATCATCGGTCGAATAAGGACTCGCACTTCTAGGAATGCCCATCTGCTTTCTCTTGAGTCGTACTGTGAAGTACAGAGACGCATTCTTTAGCCGTACTACGCGAATGTGGAATATCTTACCACGGTGTCTTTCCCTGTCATTGCAAAACCAATGAACACCGACACCTCCTTTCGAACACCTCCCTTTTGTCTTAATGCTCATACCGTGTCTCTGGTATATTACGGGTATACAAACAAAACTTTTGAGTTTGCGCCAAAAAAATAAAATGCACGACTGGGTCGCACGAACTTGCTCCTATGTAATAGGAGAGATAGAAAACTGTTCATAAGGATAAAATTAATTTTTTAAATTCATAAGAGATAAAAACAGAATGCTATGCAAATATGAATTTATGCAAGAACAAACATTATAAGTCGTTATAGTGGTTTCTTAAAAAAATATGTACTTAATTTTTAAAAAATTTTCAAGAAAAAAATTTTGTGCGCCAACTTTAAGTTTTTATTATTGTACAAATGAAAATTAAATTTCCAAAAAAAATACTGAGCGGTTTTTTAGATATCGAATTTAAAAAAAAAATACTTTTTTTCAAAAATTCAAAACATATTTTTTTTTTAAGTTTTGAAATGGAATGTTTTTTAAACTTTTCGGAACCATCTCTATAAAAAATTTCATTAAAATTCGTTGTGTCGATAGTGAGAAATTCAAAATTATAAAAAATGGTTCTATGGTAGGTAGGTACAAGCTGTAATATCTTAATTTCAATTTTTTTTCTTATTAAATTAAAGATCATAAAAAATAATTGAAATAAAAACATTTTTATCAAAATTCTAAGCGCCGCCGTTTTCAAGAAAAATACGATTTTGAAAACCTTTTTTAAAAATCTGTATGGTGGGTACTTTTAGTTTTAGGTAAAATACAATTTTTTCTCAAATCTTGTAGATTATATTGAGAAACTATTATTTATCAAATTTAAAAAAAAATCTAGGGTTTTCGAAATATTGAGTTTTCAAAAAATAATTTGGAATTTTTATTTACTATTTACTATTCAAATTTTTGGGGAGCTTTAGCAAAAAAAAATTTAAATCGGTGGAACCGTTTTTGTGAAAATCAAAAACAAAATAAATGGTTTCATGGGGTTACCGCCAATAACTTTAGCTAAATGAAATTTTTTGTATTTTGATTTTTTAAATCTGTCGAACAGTTTTTGAGAAAAAAAAAATATTTACAAAATTTCGAAAAAAAAATTCGTATGGCAGGTACCGTTATTTTTGGTTTTAAAAAATCAAATCAAAAAACATTCGGGGGGAAAAAAATAAAACCCATACCTACCAAGTTTAAAGAAAATCGTCTGAGCCGTTTAGGCTGTAATCGAACAGACAGAAGACAGACAGACAGAATTGCGAGACCCACTTTTTTAGTCTTCGCTATCATCGTAATGTCAACTTTGATCAAAATCTCGAGTTCGATTTTTTTTTACGAATGCATGGTCAGAGTAGCATATACATATGTCTGTCGAAATAGAATCACTGATCCAATAGGATGCCAAGGTACACTTTTAATCGTCAGTGGCTGTCTATGCGGCTCTACGATTACTAGCTTGCGCCAGTTCTTTCTCGTATCTTTTGGGATACGAATCCTAAACAGAATACTCTCAAATTTCTGAAAGTTGATATCCAATTTCCAGTCGTCGCAATATCGCTTCATTTTGTCGAAGTCACACAGGATTCAGTTGGAGCTGTTCTGTACGCTATTAGATTATCGGTACTGAATTAGACTACCTATAAAATCGCTGGTGCAAATGCTGAACACAAACCGTGAATTGTCTCTATCTTTGCCAAACTACGTCCGATTCGTAAGATTTTTTTTATAACCAATCAAGAATTTTTCACAGTTTTAGTTTGTCCTAACATTTTTTTTTCTGCGGACAACTGTTTCTCCGCAATTTTCCATCAAACCCAATTTTTTTCGTTTTTTAGGTTGTTTTTTCACTTTGATATCATTTTATTAAAAAAAAAAACACGTTAATGAGTATTAATTTTTTTCGCTTATTTTTAAAGGAATGCTCATCAGGCCGGGCGTACTGTCAAATACAGATATTCTTTTTTTACCCGCACTACACGAATGTGGAATGCTTTACCCGGCTCAATTTTTTACCATTTCTACCTCAACCATTGACTCATTACTCATCGAAAATAAGCTGATAATAAGTATATTCCCGGCCCAGATGGTATCTCCGCCATATTTCTCAAAAAATTCTCATCAGTACTCTATCTTCCCCTTTCAAAAATCTTCGGCTTATCTCTATCTCAAGGAGTATTCCCTCAGTTATGGAAGACCTCTTTTATAAACCCAATACATAAAAAGGGCCCACAGTGTAAAGTTACAAACTATCGTCCAATTGCCAAACTTTCACATATTCCCAAAATCTTTGAAAGCATTTTGTATGTTTTAGGTTTTCATTGTAAGTCTCTCATTTCCCCTAGACACACGGCTTTGTCAAGGATAGATCCACAATGACTAACTTTGTTGAGTTCGTATCCTTTATAGTCCGGGAGGCGACCGTCAGATTACCTACCTCATTCGGAGATAGAAAAAAACTATAATTAGTCGATAGTGTTCATAAAAACATTTGTAAAACCACTGGTCGGGCAAACTTTTTCAGGGAAGTTTGGGTTGAAAAGGATCACTTCCGGTACCGTTTTTTGAAGAGAAACTACCTCATCGGGAGAACGAAAATCTTTATATAGGGTAGGATGGGTATTATATCTAGATTTGAAAACTTTTGGTCGGGCAAAAAAAAATCGAGGAATAAATGCTTCCCCGACCAACTCAAATAACGGTTTTTTTGATGAAAATCTACCTCATCGGGAAATGGATGATATTAGTACCAAAACAAAGGACAGACAGTCTTCTTTTCAAATCCATTGGTCGGGCAAAGATTTTTAGGGAATAACCCTCCCCCCGACCAATTTTAGAAAAAAAATGACAAAAACAACTTTCTCTTATTTTTTAACTTCAAATGTCTAAAAAATTATTGCAAATGCATAATATTACTGTAACCAAAAGCCAGAATAGTATTTTTATCAAATCCAGAGATTTTGTAACTACCCACAACCCCCCCCCCACCCTTTCCCTTCTTCGATGAAAAGTATTGTATAATATTATTTTTCGTATGTTAAGTTCACTTCAAAAGTAAAATAAAAACAACTTTCTTGATCAAATAGATACTATTTTACAATATAAAGACAACATACATTTGTCCCTTTAACAAAGAAATACTTACTACTTACAAGGGTTTCTCTTTTCAACACTATTTGCCTTATCATTATTGTGATTATTCGCAAAATAAAATTAGTAACTTCGAACAGTTTAGTATTCATAGTATTTATTTTTCATTTTTGTAGTGTTTTGAAATTTTGTATCACACTTAATTAAAGGACTTCTTAATTATTAACAATTAACCAAAGAGACCCACTTTAATATCCAGCATTACAATATTTCAATTATTCAAATCAGATCAAAATAAATTACAAAAAGCTTTTAATTCAAAAAATTTCATTTAGATCCATATAAAGTTTCAGTTCTTTTCTAACAATATACCTAGCAAAAAAAATATTTCTTATTCAAAATAAATATACATAGATGTATAAATAAAACAATAAACAAACAAAATTTAATTTGCACGAAATATGTACATATATATTATGTACATACAAAAATGAATAATAATTCATTATTATCTTTTTAAAATAGTGTCGTCATCGGAATCTTGTTCTAAAAAGGAATTTTTAGTGGTGTTGGTTCCCCTTCATACCAAAGAGGCAAGAACCTTTCATCTTTTAAGATCCAGCACAAATCGTCGGCTTTAGTTTTTACACAATTTAATTCCGTCGCGTTTGTCCAAATCGAACTAACAAAAATTGTTCTTTTAATTTTTTGTTGAAGAGATTTTATGCAAGGCGGAATTAAACTAGAGTCGAAGTGTTTCATATTTTTGAAAATATTTCCAGCAGTGTTATTTTTCGCAGCATATAGACTTTGAAACATTTGAACCCTCGCTAAATTTACGTTGCTACAATTCTTAACGCCATATATTTGCAACGTAAAATTTTGAATCGTTTCAGTGTCAACATCATCTAGATTATTCTGACTTTTACTCAACGCTGCAAACGCTGTTTGAAAACGTTCATTTTTTTCTAAAAGACTTAATGGTTTTGCTTTCGCTTTCCTAAAAAAATGCGTGAAACGCTGGCAAAGAAACGCATAAACTACTGCCTAATGCGGTAGCTAGCTGAGAGCAATTAATGCAATTAATATCTATTTTTAATATATTTAATATATATTTTTGAGTGAGATTTTGACTTGCTTATACGGTAAATGATGCGCGTGTCCGCTTCTTCATGGCTACCATTAAATGCAATTTCTTCAAATTTAAAAATTGATTGATTTTGAACTGTATAGGAGAAGCATGTGTCATCTAAGGTAAAAAAACTTTCTTATTTCCAAGAATCGGAGCTAAAGAGTCGTTTTCCCAATGTTGTGCTAAAAATTTTACCAGAGCTTCTTTGAATTTGGGATTTTTTTCAGACACTTTAGGAAGTCATTATTTCGTTTTTGTAACGGTCCAAGAATCGTGTAATTAACTCTTTCTTGTTTATTACGAAAAATATGCTCAACGTCTTTAATAGATGGATGCAAATACCTATCAAAAACTAAATGCACTTCCGAAGCGTTTGTTCAGCATACTGTCCTCAAAATCATTTCGAAAATTTTTTCAAATGTTTCAGGAACTGGAATTGAAACTCCCAAAAGATGAAAAAAGTAAAAACCATCTATAATTTCAATATTTGAGCTTTTTGGCCAAAACAGCTGCAAGTGGATATGATAAGCATACTTCCATATCAATTTTCTTTTTAAAGCTATAGCTAAAAGTCGCCCAAACACATCTTTCTCCATTTTAATCAGTGCTTGTTTTTCGGCCATTTATATTTTTTTGAAACCTTTTCAAACACTGAGATGAGAAATTTTGAATATTGTTCCGACTCAAGTTTTAACGAAACGTTCACAATTTTCGAAACACTCCTCGATAAAGGCGATTTTTTTACTGTTTCCGGTTTGAAAAGCACTTAAAAGAAAATCTGCGGTTTCTTCGGATGCTGCTATTCCTGTTGTAATATGAAGTAATTATTTCAAATAACGCCTTTCTGTCTTTTTGGATGCGATTATGTGCAAGTTCATGGGTTATGTCATCCTCTTGATCAAACTTGATTTCAGAAAACATTTTGGAAATTATTTGTGTGCGTATGTTATGACTGAGGGCCCAACGCTGCCTTGCTGAAATCGAATTTGTGAAATGAGTAATACCAATTAAAGAGTTTGCGGTATCAGCATTTATTATCTGTTCGAGTGTTAAGTCAACAGGAGATCTTGCTAGACTCTTTGCCGTGCGTTTAATCCCAAAAGCACCGCGTTTAAATTCATTTATCAACACATAATTACGAATTTTTAACTATGCTAAGTTACTGTGGTATTTCATTATCCATCTTGCATAATTGGGTTGATTAAATACAAAAAATAAATTAGACAACTCAATATAGAATCCACATACAAATCAAAATCATTCGTTCTGATACTTCTCGAAAGTCTAAAAAATACGTTCATAAGCTCAACGTATTGTATGAAAAATTGTGGAGTTTTTCCATCACCTCCTTTTAGAGTAACATTACAATATTACCTTTATTTACTTATGACATCTTCTTATAATGAACTCATATCAAGGACTTCATTTGGTTCTATTGGGTTATCGTGTATGCGATGTAAATCTTCTTCAATATGAACCTCATTTTCTAAACAAAATTGTTCAGAATGTAAAGTTTGAATTGCCCCTGATAGCAAAAGATGTATTCTTTTGCATCTATTAAAATGTTTGCCATCAATAAATCCATTTACTAATCCTTCGGCCAAAACTTCATAATGAACTAAAATATCAGCTACACCAGATCCATCGATAAATTTTCCCAAAGCTTTAAAAAAAGTCATTTTGTGTATGAAATACTCCCAAGTTAATAAAAACATTGTTTAAAGTTTGATTTTCATCTGCATAGCCATTTTAGCAATTGCTAAATCATAGGTTAATACGATTTCTTTTTGGCCAATTTCATTGGCAATCTTTTGGGCATATTTTAATGTTGTATGTGCAACAGTAACAGTATTTGAGGCAAATAATCTATAATCTGAGTCTCGCTTTTGTCTATTGTAGTTTTACTGTTGAAATCTATCCACATTGGTGTTTCAGAAATTTGAGAGAGCGATATAGACCAAATTAAATCTTTAATAATTGCATTTTCTTTCGTAAATCGTGTTGAATCGGTTGTAGCATTTATGATATCCTCTAAACGAAGCAAAGTTGTGTTAGAAGTAATTCTTTTTATATAGGGTTGAATATCACGTGGTATTTCCTCAAATGGTCTTCTTTTTCTAGAAGAACACTCACTCTGTTCGTTAGGGTTGTTCGGAACTTCTACAGAAGTACTAGCGACATGCGCTAAATTTGGATTAGCTGTAAACTGATATATTATACCAACTGTATCATGAAGAGTATCTTTTCCATTAAAAGTCTCGACATACCGATCAATATTATCAAATGCTACATGGGTGCTTAAATTTTTATCGGTTTCTATTCCAGGAGGTACTCTGGGCTTATTTTGTTTAATAGTTAAGTATTGAGGTGTATTTTAAGTTTGAGTAGTGTCCTATAACACTAAATAAATTAAGGTTATTCTTATAAAGTTTTTTTTTATGAATAATTGTGTTTTTATGTTACAAATCACAGTAATGGTAAGGCAAATAGTGTTGAAGAGAAGCCCTTGTAAGTAGTAAGTATTTCTTTGTTAAAGGGACAAATGTATGTTGTCTTTATATTGTAAAATAGTATCTATTTGATCAAGAAAGTTGTTTTTATTTTACTTTTGAAGTGAACTTAACATACGAAAAATAATATTATACAATACTTTTAATCGAAGAAGGGAAAGGGTGGGGGGGGGGGTTGTGGGTAGCTACAAAATCTCTGGATTTGATAAAAATACTATTCTGGCTTTTGGTTACAGTAATATTATGCATTTGCAATAATTTTTTAGACATTTGAAGTTAAAAAATAAGAGAAAGTTGTTTTTGTCATTTTTTTTCTAAAATTGGTCGGGGGGAGGGTTATTCCCTAAAAATCTTTGCCCGACCAATGGATTTGAAAAGAAGACTGTCTGTCCTTTGTTTTGGTACTAATATCATCCATTTCCCGATGAGGTAGATTTTCATCAAAAAAACCGTTATTTGAGTTGGTCGGGGAAGCATTTATTCCTCGATTTTTTTTGCCCGACCAAAAGTTTTCAAATCTAGATATAATACCCATCCTACCCTATATAAAGATTTTCGTTCTCCCGATGAGGTAGTTTCTCTTCAAAAAACGGTACCGGAAGTGATCCTTTTCAACCCAAACTTCCCTGAAAAAGTTTGCCCGACCAGTGGTTTTACAAATGTTTTTATGAACACTATCGACTAATTATAGTTTTTTTCTATCTCCGAATGAGGTAGGTAATCTGACGGTCGCCTCCCGTATTATTAGTCTCTCAGCCTTAGAAAACGGAAAAGAAGTCGATGTTGTCTCAACCGATTTCAATAAGACCTTTGACGAAATCTTCACATCTTCTTAAGATGGATTTCTTCTTACCTTAACACCCGTTACTACAATTTTCGATTCAGATTTTGGGGGTGGCCGTGGCGCGATGGATGTGTGCTCGCCTGTCACGGCAGACACGACATTTCTCCGCTTTAGCTCAGCCGCCATCCCTGGAGATAAAAATATCTGAGACAACCACCAACAGTCTCAGAACATCGTGCCACACATCTTTCCTATCCTTATTTCTCTTCATTAACTTCACGCCCGCGCTGTGTTGAACCATTTAAAGGGTAATCATAATCCCTTGAGCGCGGGTAGATTATAAAAAAAAAAAAAAAAAAAAAAGATCTTCCTTCTCTGATGATTTCTTAGCTATCTCTGGGTTTCCACAAGGCAGGATCTCTCTTCTTTATTCTTACTATTAACGATATTAAAATGGTCATTAAACATTGTCATATCTCACTCTACGCCGACGATACAAAGTTTTTCAAGACCCTTTCTTCCACACATGATGCCACTCTTCTACAACTTGATATCAACAATTTCTCTGTCTGGTGCTTGAAAAATTGCTTAGAACTAAATATTTCCAAATGTCAATAAATAACTTTTTCACGAAAACGCATCGGATCTTTTCTCCGTCGATATCTTCTACATTATCAACCCATATCCACCGCTGAGTCAATTCGAGACCTTGGTGTTTTATGTGATAGAGAACCCACCTTTCTCACACATATTGACGAGATTATACTAAAAGCAAACTCTACACTAGGCTTTGTGAAACGTTGGCCCAAAGAATTCTCTGACTTCTACGTGACCTGTTTTTTATACATAACCTTTGTTCGCCCCCCTTTTGAATACGCCTATCATCGATATAGCATTCAACGTCGTTTCCTAATTTTCGAACTTCGTGGTCTGTCTTTGAATAACCTTTTTATTTTACTTTCGTATCGAGACCGACTTCTGTTAATCAACTTGAATAGCTGGAAGAACGAAGAGCAATAAGCGACATTCTCTTGATTCATCGATTATTTTCGAGGTCTGTTGACTGTACGCACAACTCTCTACAATTCCATCTCTTTCGACACTAATTCCCGTAACATAAGAAATCCTCGTCTCTTCTATCTGCCTACCCACCGTACCTCTTATGGCTCCAAGGAACCTATTATTCACATGTTTCGGAGGATTAATTGTAACATTAATTGTTTCGACTTTAACCTCAATTCACCCTGCGTGAAACTCCGTGTTAATCATTCTTCCAATTCCCAACTATAGAAATATATTTAGGTTAGATTAAGAATTAGCTTATATTAAGCCTAATAAATAGGGGTGTTGCCCCACCCAAAAAAAAAAAGATAAAAATATTTCCCACTCATTGCAACGTGCAGACATTCAAAACCAATGTGCATCAGTATCTCCTTTCTCATCCTATCCTATTTTCCTAATAGCTCGCACTGTGTTTAACATTATAAGGGTATTCATTACCCCTTAAGTTATTTTGCCTCGATCTGGCTACTTGGCCTTAACCTCCGAATGTTGCTATAATCGACCTTTAAGCTTAGTATGCAGATCGGGAAAAATTTTGTCTCCCATACATCTTTTGTCCTGGGACAAATTTTGTCTTGGATATTTTTCCGATCAGTACACAGTTCGCGCACAAAATTCATACTTTTGTGCATTGCTGTACAAAATATCTCCACTAAATTTTGCCAGGAAAAAGTATGATACAAGCATTATTTTGCGGGACAAATTTTGACAGCCGAAAATGCCGAAAGTGATTTTTGTCAAAACTGGTTTTATGTAAAAGGTGCTGATGCTTCTCTTGAAAGCATCAATAGGGTCATAGGCATCAAAAAGGTATGAACGACTTTTGTAAGACAACCCGTTCCATAGATACACTACAAAACACATTAAATTATTTTTTAATTCTCAAAATTCAAACTTTTGCGAGAGATTTGGAAAAGTTTTGTGGAGATTAAAATTGTAGAGATAAGATTTGTCTTGTCTCGATCTGCGTACTAGGCTTTAATACACTCACCATTTCGAAAAAAAAAAAACAAAATAATTGTCAAAAACCAAATCAGACAATTATTTATTAAGATATCAGTATCAAGTATTGTACCTTAGTGATAAATGTATTGACCCACCTCTGGATTCCCAAAACAAATAACAACAATTTATCCGATATAGTTTTGGCGCAATTGATCACACACATTACATGGCATGACCCAAACTTTGCACGAAATGATGAAACCAAAGCAACTGTGGGTGATGTAGAGAAATTAATAAAAAAAAGTCCCCAAAAGGATCATAAACATTAAAAAGGGTTTTAATTAGGAAAAATGACAAAACAGTATTTAGTATTTTCCCACCAAAGACGATACCATGACGCATGAAACTATAAACGCTCATATATTTATGTTATACAACATCCACTCCCAAAATAAATTTAATGTCGGTTCTTAGTCGATGACCTTTGAACACTTGTAACGGATCTAGTTGTCATCAGATACGAGTAGTTGATGACGTTTAACAAATAATATGTTACCATACACTGTCCACATCCGTCAAAATAAAGTTGTTTATCTGGTTTCAAAAAGGTGGATGTGAAAGGTGACTTAATATGACAACTATTTTAAAACATTTGAAGAATGCTCCCTTTGGGTTTAAGGCTAATAATAAATCTAAGATGCTCCAACAAAAATCTCTAAACTCTTAATGCAACGCTACTTACCTATTTCTTGTTTTCTTCTTGTCATTCTTTAGATAATTCCCTTACCATGAATTATTATTCCCTTTGAAAACTTTTTTATTTCGTATTCTTTAAGAACCTAAAATTGGATCAACATGCAAAAATTCATTAAGCTGAATAACCATGGACCAAATATTGTTGAAGAACAAACAAGTAGCCTGCATCCAAGTCAAGTGAAATTAGTTGGATACTTGAAGAAAAAGAGAACTGTAGGTTTTAAATTTGCAGATAATCTAAAAAAAAGTATATTTATATTTATTCTTTTTTTTTCTTCTTTCGCAGAAAGTTGGAGGCTGGCGTAAAATGTGGTTTGTTCTACAAAACCAGCTCTTACTTTCATATCCATCAAAAGAAGATTACGACAAGAAGTTGGTTTCATTCAAAGATGTTTTGAATTTAGTTCCAGGAACTGTTGTACGTCCTTTGGGAGGATATCGCTTTGCAATACAAACGACCTCGGAAAGTGTTTTTATATTTGTAAGGATTAAGAGAACGTTAAATATTAAATTTTTCGATTGTCAAAAAAATATTTTATTTATTAGCGATGTGATGATAATAAGACTTACATGGAATGGATCACAGCTCTAGTGGATAGTTTGTCCATTGGTTCAAAATCTGGCAAGCAAAATGATGGTTATGGAGCAGGAATGGTCAAGAGACCACTGCAGGGTAGCCATAGTTGCAGCTCACTTGTTCGGTCTAAAAAGAATAAAGCAGTTCACATGCCTATCGTTCATGGAACAGCCAGGATTCTCAACAGGACTGGACTCTCTGAAAATGACCTTCGAGCTTTCTCTCTTCGTGAAAATAACGAAAGGTAAGTAACGTGGAGAATTAGTCTTGTGCATACGAATTTACTAGAAAGCTAGATTTGGGAAAATGACACTAAAGCTTGTCATTTTTTGAATATAATTAAACAACTCCTGAGCAGCTTTATAGTAGTTAATCTTATATAAGCCCAATAATACTCGCAACAGGGTGGGCCAAGTACAAGTTACTTCTTAAAAATGCGATAAAATGAACAAATTTAAATTTTTTCCATGTATTATGGCTGTATTAGTAAGAGTAAACATTCCCATTATATATGGAATACAACGTCGCGTCGTTCAAGTGGCTGCCGCGGCTGGTTTCGCAGTATCGCATTCCGTCATTCCAATTTTCCAAGACCTTGTTGACGGTTTCGGGCGGTAGCTCACTGATTGCTTGGATGATATTAGTTTTAATTACTTGAATAGTTTCCGGATTCTTGGCATAACATCGGTTCTTAAAGGTTCCCCACAAAAAAAATTCAATGGGTTCAAATCGCAGCTCCGAGACGGCCAATTGAAATCGCAAAGACGGCTGATAACACGATTTGGGAATTTGGTGCGCAAAAGATCGATTGTGGCATGGGCTGTGTGGCATGGTGGGCCATCCTGCATGAACCAGAGGTCCTCCAAATTCATGTCTTTAATTGCAATACAAAAAAAGTTGGTAAACATGGCTCTGTAACGCCCAACGTTGACCAAAATTTTGTTCCCAGCCTCATTTTCGAAGAAAAATTATCCAATGATGCCATCACTCCACAATCCACATCAAATTGTCACTTGGTATTGTATTGCCTTCTGGACAATAACGTGCGGGTTTTCCGAGCCCCAGATGTGGCAATATTGTTTGTTAACGTAGCCACCAAGATGAAAATGCGCCTCGTCAAATGATTTTTCGCATAAAATCGTTGTCCAATTCCAGCTGCTTTAAGGCTAATGCGTGAAATGTTGATCGATGTCCAGTTGAGGTTCGTCAATTGAGTTTACACTCTCTACATTTACACTTACACTCTCTACTGGCTACTGCACCCATATTCTCGTCTGTGCGGACCGTACGACGCACGACGGAGTGTTGACGTGTTGTCAGCTAGCATACCAGTCTCGCGAACTTTTTGCATAAATTTACGTACAGCAGGAGCGGTGGGTGCTTTATTTCGACAAAAACTTCTTTTAAAAAAAACACACTGTTTGGGCTACACAGCACTCACTTTGGAAATACTCGTAAGTTTTCAATATTTCATCACCAACGTTGTTTAAGCGTAAAGCGACTCATTTCGTTTCTTGTCTTTCTGTCAAAATATTGTATACTAGTGAAAGAAAATAAGTTTCTTTAGCTTTGCTTCATAAAACAATTATGTTTCAACATTATCAAGCTTTAGCTTTTTACTTGCGACTTATAGGTACTAACTATAAGGCAAGTTATGCATTCGGAAAAAAATCGAACTCGAGATTTTGATCAAAGTTGACATTACGATGATAGCGAAGACCAAAAAAATGGGTCTCGCAATTCTGTCTGTCTGTCTGTCCGTTCGATTGCAGCTAAACGGCTCGGCCGATTTTCTTCAAACTTGGCAGATATGGGTTTTAATTTTTTCCCCCCGGATGTTTCTTTGATTTGATTTTTTAAGACCAAAAATAACGGTACCTGCCATACGAATTTTTTTTCGAAATTTTATAAATATTTTTTTTTCTCAAAAACTGTCCCACAGATTTAAAAAAAAAATCATAAAATTTTTTTTAGTTAAATGTGATGGTTGAAAAAAATTTTCACAAAAAATGATTTTTTTTGGTACCCCCCTTGGAACCATTTTTTTTGTTTTTTATTTTCTCTAAAACCTTACCACCGATTTTGATCATTTTTTTATGTTAAGGCTCCCCAGTAGTTTCAATATTATTGTGTAGATATCAAATTTTTTTTTTGAAAACTCAATATTTCGAAAACCCCATGCTCGATTTTTTTAAATCTTGATAAATAAAAGTGTTTTAATATAAATTATAAGATTTAAGAAAAAAAAAATTGTTTTACCTAAAAATAACGGTACCCTCCATACAAATGTTAAAAAATGGTTTACGAAAATCGTATTTTTCGAAAACGGTTCCGAGAATTTTACTTAAATTTTTTTTCTTTCAATTATTTTTTAAGATCTATAATTTAATAAAAAAAAAATTTGAAAACAAGATATTACTGACTGTACCTACCATAGAGCGATTTTTTAAAATTTTGAATTTCTCATTATCGGCATAACGGATTTTAATGAAATTTCTTAGAGAGAGGCTTCTAAAAAGTTTAAAAAACAGTGAATTTCAAAACTTTAAGACAAATTTTTTTATGAATTTTGAAAAAAAAAATCTTTTTTTTTTTTTGAAAATTCAATATCTCGAAAACGGCTCAATATTTTTTTTTGTTAATTTAATTTTTATTCAAACAATATTAAAAATTTTAAATTTTTTCTTAAATTTTTTTTAAAAATTTTGTATATAAAAGCTCATTTTTTGAGAAACCACTACAAAGACTTATATTTTTTGTTCTTGCATGAACCTATATTTGCTTGAATCACATGGCATTCTATTTTTACCTCCATACTAAAGAAGTTGTTTTAGTCGTTTAAAAAATTAATTTTTATGCATATGAACAGTTTTTCTCTAATAACATTCATTTTTGAAATTCTTAGTCTATTGCATAGGAGCAAGTTCGTGCGACCCAGTCGTGCATTTTATTTACTTGCGATATAGGTACTATAGGGCAAGTTCTGCATTTGGAAAAAAAATCGAACTCGAGATTTTGATCAAAGTTGACATTACGATGATAGCGAAGACGAAAAAAGTGGGTCCGGCAATTCCGTCTGTCTGTACGTCTGTATGTCTGTACCTCTCCCTACAGCTTAAACCACTAGACCTATGTTCTCCAATCCCGGTAGTTAAGAGTCTTCGGTGATTCCGTAGATGGGAAATTAAATTTTTTTAAGTTCCCAAACCTAACGGTACCCTCCAAACACCCGTATTGCAAAATCTTATTTATCTCTAACGATTTTGTTAAAAAAAAATTATGTGTGATATTATGGACATGAACTACATTTTTGTAAAAAAATAATTTTGGGGCAAAATGATACTAATCCTACCTGTCATGGAACCGTTTTTTTTTTATTTTCGACTTTCTCATCAACGGCTCTAACGATCTTAACCAAAAATTTTCACCAGGAGCCCCCTTAAATTTAAAATAATATCACAAATAATCATATACAGATGTCTTACGCCTATGGAGCAAAGTGACCTATGAAATTGAAAAAGCTTTATTCTATAAAGCTTTTTAAAAAGCATTTTTTCTACGAGAATCAAAGTTCTTCTCGCAGGATTTTGCAGGATAGGATTTCTCTTCTCTCAATTATGTGTTGCTTCTCTTTTGTTTACCCTTTCCTACAATTTTTGTTTATACTTGCAATATTCGTTCACCCCTTTGTAACGATCAAGCCGCAGACAGTTGATTTTTTTATATTTTCAAGATTTTTTTTTGGTTTGTCTGAGGTTTGCGATAAATATAAAATGTGTGTTTCTTGGGTTTGACCGATTATTTAAGTTGGTTGATAATTAGAAAGATTTTTTCAATAAACTGTGTCGTCGGTAGTTATGTATTTGTACATAGTTTAAATGACGCGACGGCAGGAATTTTTTTATTTAATTTTTTTTTTCATTCGTCTGAAGTTGATTTTAATAAAGGGCACATTTTTGTTGCGTAATTATGTAGTTACATTCGCCTTTTCTATTTCGTAAGTGTCCGGGAATACTATATATAGGTACATATTATATTTTTATAGTAATGTAGGTAGGAAGATACCTAGGTCTTTTTTGGGTTTATTATTATAAATTTCAAGATTTTGGACAAGAGCTTGTTTAGTATCTACATATGTAGGTATACCTAGCAGGAAACGAAATTAGTTTGGAAATTTTTTACTTATGTATGTACAGTACATATATATACATAAATATGTTTGTATGTAGGAAGATAAGATAAACATTTAAATAGTTTGAATACAATCATTTATCAATTAAGAACTTTTTGTATTAGATGGTCTTTTAAATAATTGTATACTTAAGTAGGGCTATGAGGACCTGCCTTGATACATTTTTACTTATTGTTATTAAACAAAAATAATTAATAACTTTTTTTTTGTTTGATAATATAAAAAGTTGGACTTAATCAATAGATACAGAGTATACAAATGTTCCTAGGTTCTTATTAACATAATTCCTTCCTGTAACTATTATGTCTATGTGATATGTACCTACAAGAAAATTTGTAGGCACCTACTAGAAAATTTGCGCCTACCGCAGAGACGATATAGATTATAGACCCTCCGCCGATCCGGTTTTAACTTACGATACAGGTACTTGTAATATATGTACATATGACACGTTATGAAAAAAATTAGCTCGAGATTTTTATCAATTTTGTGGAAAGAGTACGATAGCTTAGGCGCCAAGAAATTAAAATAACGGTAATATACTTACAATTAAGTTTTATACCTTTTTTAAAGCCAATGCTCTGTTATATTAGATAGTTTTTAAATCAAGTGAAATCTATGCACAGTTTTTGAAAAAAACAAGTTTTTAACTCAAATTTTGGGGAAAAAAAAACATAAAAAAGTTTAAACTTTAATTTATCAAAACTGCACAGTTATATATTATTATTTTTCCTAAAATTCGTTGCTCTAATTTATTCTTATTCAAAAACTAAAAACTAGATGATTTTATGTCGTCTAGTTTTTGAGAAAATTGAAAATAACTAAAACTAATTTTTTATGGGATATTTGCTTTTTTTGCTTGCTTACGCATTGCGGGGTATAAACAGTGAGATATGTATGGAGGGGCATGCTGCCCCCTGCAACCCCCCTGCTTTGGTACACTATAGGATTTGGGGTAGGTGCGAGATTGGGTGTATGCAACATTTCTTTTGCATTTACAGAATCTGGATATAAAGAAAATTTTAATTTACCCTATGGCCTATATCCAATGTCTACTTAATATATGTATGTACTCGTACGTAGCCCAAAGTTGCACATTTAAAATGTTCAGACATGAAAATTTAATACATTATGAAAAATTCACATTACCTAGGTACTACTGTAAGAATGCAGCAGATTTATATAATTCCTTAATTAATATGTATGTTTATTGTTGGTGTCTAAAATTTTTAATGCTAATGTGGTACAGGTTATTGTTTGCCAAGGTCATTCGTTATTCAACCATTGTAAGAGTGAAGTTTTTTTTCTTTGAATAAAGAATGGCGACTAAGCCTAAATAAATTATATAACTTTTCAATATTTCAAACAAAATATTTCAAAAGCATCGCGTTCTTAGAAGAAATTGGTCTAATTCCAACTAAAACGTCAACTCCCCTACTGTGTTGCAACTTACCGATAAAGGTAGAAAAATAGAAAAATTTCAAGTTCGGTTGGATGTGGCGGTGCTCCGAAAAAAGCTCTAAAAAAAGGAGACAAAAAATGTAAGGATACAATAAACCCATCTATCGGCACATTTTTCCATGGGCTTCAATATTGGCTAGAGATTCGGGAAGTGCTTGCTATAATAATCTATTTTACTCTTTTGTGATCAAAATGCCTGTAAACACGGTTTTAATACATTGAACATTGAAAAATTGACTTGACTATTTTTAATTAACACCTGACTTACTCACAAACTGACTGACTGAGACGCGGAATGCCATGCAATTCTACCTCCTCGTGGTGCATTCTTGGTAACGCTAAATGATTTGTACCTTACTTACAAATGAACCACATTAACATTAATCCTCAAAATAAAATCACCGTATAGGTTAATATCAAAAATCAAAAATTTCATAAAAAGTAGTTTTAGTAATTTTAAATTTTCTCAAAAACTAGAAGGCATAAAACCATTCGGTTTTTTGTGTTCGATGCAGAATTAATAGTAGCATTGACCACAAAAAGCCAATTAAGCACTTCATTTCACAATTTTGAAAAAAAATTGGTCTAAACTTTTTTTTTTCATTTTCTTTAACAAAATTTTGGGTTTGCATGCGAATTTTTCAAAAACTATTGACATAAATAATTTAATTTAAATTTAGGATTTTAGAACAGACTTCTGGCTTTCAAAACCGGTATAGTACTTAATTGTAAGTGTTGCCGTTGTTTTTTTAATATTTTTTTTTTTAAATCGCCCCTACCTCCTGAATGGGGCGAGATAGACCCCCCCCCCCATAGTAAAAAACGCTTGTATTTAACCCTTCTACAAAAATCCGTTATCAATTTTTGGCGCCTAAGTTATCGTACTCTCCCCAATTTTGTTAATAGGATGGTAGAGAAGACGAAGAAAAAGAAAGTGTGTCCCGCAATTTCACCTGTTTGTCCTTGGTATTCAGGCGTACATGCCACACATTTGGCCTAAAAGAAAAATAATATATTTCTCAAAAACGACTTTTACAATTTTGTAAAAATAATTCAAATAATTAAATTATGAAAAGTATGCTTTTTTGTATTTTATCTTAAATAGTTATTTTTGTTACCTCTAGTAGAATTTTATTTTTTATACTTGGTTTTTTCATTTTTTTTTCTTCTTTCTCATAGTGAGAACAACATTTTAAGAAAACCTTATTTTAATTTAAAAAAAAAGTACACATTTTTATTTTTGATAACTCAATATTCAAATTATGTTACTACGTAGCTAACTAACTATGAGTGGGTAAATATAACTATAAAATGAGTTGAAAATTCCCCTCCAACGTAGTGTAAGCACTTCGGATTCAAAGTTAGTTGATAATAGTTGTGTTCAACCAGCTGCACTGGACTACTCTGGGCAGACAAGTGTAGCTTTTTGGTGTTCATTGGAAAAATTTTTTCACTGACTTACACTGATTAGCGTTCATTGACCTAAACTAGTGTTCATTAGTTCAGAAAAATCAGCTGATATCATTATTTGATTATATTTGTCAAAGGAATTAATTTGAATTTTGTCCGCGCGTTGCGTTTTTGAATTTAAATTTAGAAAAATGCATGTTTTTAAGATCTGACGTATGACGGTTTTGCTAAGTTTGCTCTGACAGTTTTCATGAACTTGCACTGCACTACACTACACCGGCCTCTTTCTGGTTGAACACAACTAAAGCTAAGTGTACATAATTGGTGGATCTTACAATATTGTAAGACCTGACAATGTCTGACAATTATCTACCAATAAGCTGACAATTAAGTTGTGTGTGTACAACTGTACACGGTTTGTACAAAATCAACCAATCTCTTACAATTTATTGTCAGAAGTTGGCTGAAAATTTATTTTCAGATAGCCGGCTTAATACCAACCAATTAATTGTAAGAGATTGGTAGAATTTCTACCAACCGTGTACACACACAATTAATTGTCAATTATTGTTGGTTATGGAAACTGCTTCAATTGAACCTTGGCTGCAAATTGTCTGACAATGAAAAAAATGTATGATGCTAAAAAACGAACTTCTTACAATTTCTTCATTGTCAGAAACATCAGCCAACGATAAAAATTTGCAGGCCTGACAATAAATTGTGTGTGTACATGATTATCAAATACCTTACAATTTACCGTCTTATGTCGTTTTTATTTGGCAATCCGGAATCTCTCTCCGATCCGGAAACCCAATTGAACACTTTTGTTTGCTTCTGATGATTCTGAAGTTTTGTTTGATTGTATATGTGAAACATCAAATGCGTACAATAATCAAAATCAAGAAAAATGTTTGTTGAAAGCAGGGTTGGCCGAATTGTCACTTTTTAGAAATAACTACATTTGTTACGTCTGCTACGTATTTTATGTAGTTAATGTAGTTAAATGTAGTTAATTGTAGTTAATGTAAGAAATTGTAGCATTGCTGTCAATTAACTGTCAGTTATGCATTCGAAATTCGAATTTTTAAATTAAACGTTCAGTTATTCCTACAATTCTTCATCCTTATGGTAAATGAAACTTTTTTTTTACAAACCTTCATTAGATCATAAAAGTGCAAAATTGTTTTTTTTTTCCTTTATTATATTGAATTTTTATGAATTTATTACTACTAATATGTAGCAGACGTAACAAATTGTAGTAAATTAGACATGTAGTTTCTTCAATAAACTACGCGTGGTTAAATACTACTTTTATATGCAGTATCGAAAGATCGAGTTGGATTAGGGTCGGATTTTCGACTCACATTTCTACTCGACACCGCTGAGCGATTGGGATCGAGTCGAACGCAGCTCATTTCAACTCAATACAGGTATATAAAGGTTCGAAGCGAGGTTCAAGCTCGTTTCAATACCTCATATAAACGTAGTAAATCATGTAGAAAACGTAGTGTAGTTAATTCGGCCAACCCTGGTTCGCACAATTTGAATACCAAAAATCACAGCTGTTGAGGTTGACGTTTAAGTATATGAATGTGTGAGTGCTTCTGGTTTTGCTTCTGATTTCAAATCCAGAAGCAAATTTCTCTTCTTTTCAGAATCAGAACTGTCATTTTTTCCCAATTGAACACTTTCAGAAGAGTCCGGAAGGCTTCCGGATTGCCAAATAAAAACGACATTACAATTAATTGTCAGATACATTTTCTGACAATTAATTGGAAGATTACACGATTCTGAGCTAGCATACACATGATTATCAGATTTCTTACAATTAATTGTCAGACAATGATCTAACAATTAATTGTCAGACAAATTTTCTGACAATTAATTGTAAGACTACACGGTTGAAAGACATTGTAAGCGTGTTTTTCACTGACAGATCTGACAATATTGTAAGATCTACCAATCGTGTACATTTAGCTTAATGATTTTGACATTTCACAATCACGGTTTCAAGTTTGTGCATTGCATATGACATTCATTTGTATTATCCATTATTCAACCAAACTGGGAAATAAATCTTTGTTATGTTTAAATATTGCGAACGAATGTTTGAAATTACGTTTCAGAGGGCCATAAAAGTAGAGGTTGTTCATGAGAGGTGTCATATATTCTTTAAGTTTTATTAGTAATTATTTCTGTTATGTTAAATGTGTTGAATGAAATTTCTTTTATCCTAACAATAACCATCATTCCAATTAGATTTAAATAGCTCTAGTTGTAAGTTCTCTTCTTGAACTATAGAGCTTTGATCTATGATCAACGTTTTCTTAATTGATACTACTTTGTGTGATGTGTAATCTCAAAGAACGTGGGGATGGGGATGTTTTTCATTTTATTGGAAGGTGTCCCGTTCCCGTTCTAAGGAAAACTAGAAGACATAAAACTGGAGTACTGACTTCTAACAGAAAACGAAACCATGGATCTTCTTAACGAAATAGATGTATCGAATATGTTAAAATTCTGCAAAATAGCACTAAGTTATCGAAATAGAATAAAACATGAATACTTTTAGTTAGTAACTGTAACTTAATTAGTTTATCTATCAAGAGCTGACGATAAGAGCGATTTTATTTTAATTTACGAGTAGCCCGAATGTCCTTTGGAAGAAGTCTGTTTTTATAAGATTTGATATTATGCACTTACTTTTTTAATGCTAATGTGGTTTTATTTTATTTGAAAGTAATGAAGCTTCTCTTAAATCGGAATCTACAAAACTGAAAAACTCCTACATTTTAGATGTTTGGTGTCACGTCGATCGCACTGACACCGAGATCTTTTACACCAGAATACAATAAGGAGATTGGTTAAACGATATATATTTAACATTTTTTTTAAATGTTTTAAATGTACAGAAAAATTGAATCAAGTTTGTTAACGGTTTCTGAATTCCCCCGGAAATATGTTTTACAAAAAAGTTAATATATCTACTAATGCGAAAACTACGGAAAAGTTTTTAGTTTTCCATTATTTTAGACAATTCAAATGAGTTCAACGGTGAATGTTTTCATAAAATAATAATAATATAATATCAGCATCAGGGAATATAACTTATGATAATTTGCCAGGATGGGAAAATTCCGACGATTCTCTAATAGACCCTGATTTTATACTAAATAATACTGTTGCTTCTCATGTTTCGCACCCAAAAAGTGAAAAGAGCAAAATTTGGATATTCCGTTCAAAAACTACGATTCACAATCGTCAGACATTAAGGAACATTGAAAAGTCATATAAGACACTTTCTGAAAAAGTGAAGCTTGCAAGATCTCCAAAACCATTTGATTGTGTTGAAGCAACTGCCAAGACAAAATTTCTTTCGAGCAAATAAAACAACTATTTATCCAATTTTGGTTTTGGGAACCTATGACCAGAAAATTGTATACATAGGAAATCTTCTGATTATAGGAAATAACAAATGAAGTACTCTGTCTAACGCAATGCAAAGAAAGCGACGCGGTGAAACCTGAGTGAAGTACGCTTTGGAATATGATGGCATGCATCTACCAATTTGAAGACCACATTTTACAATATGTTTTTATCTGAAACGGAAAGTTTCATTAAAAACGCAATAGCCGCAAAAGTTTCATGTCCAACCGAACCACTTGAGATTTGTCGGGGTACATCAAAAAAAATATATTCATGGCATTTTAAACCATAAAGAAATGAAGTTTGTAATCCTGTGAGCCTTACCAAATATTCAAAAATATTCGGAACACTGAATTTAAAATTAAAAGTTTCCAAACTAGACAAATGCGCAACTTGCTATGGATTTTAATCTAAGATAAAAGTAGCCCAGCAGGCCTAGATAAGAAAAAGATCTTTTGGGTTTATTAGAAAACATAAATCCAGATTTTAGTTATTTTAATAAAAATCTCAAAACTAGTTCTAACGAAATCAACATTTAATCAGATTAAAGAAGTGACGATGAAGATAAAAAACACTTTTTTAATTTTGGTTTTTAATTTTTGATTTGTTTTTTATTAATTTACAATGCATGATGAAAAGTTTTTTGTTTTTTTTTGTATTTTCATTAATTCTATCTGAACGTTCAAAGTTGGTTCGCATTCTCTGCTAAAAACAATATATTTTTCTTTATTAAGTTAGGAATAAGAACTAAAGTTGACACAAGAACTGGATAATTTAACAGAATAGACAAGGAAAATCAGCTAACGTAGTCTGACCAGAACAAAAAATGTCTTTAAAATGGAAAAACAACTAAACTGCAGATAATTAATTTCAATTTTTAACTAAGAAAGAGTAAAATTATCTTTATTTAAATTTTTGTTTCAACCTGAACGAAGTTTCCAATCGCCCAATATAGTCATTTGTAATTTCACGCGTTTGTTAAAAACTTTAAACTGCTCTCCTGAAAAATTAGTAAAAAAGACTTTAGCGGCTTTTCCTTGTGACCACAGATCTATACATGTACTAAGCTAAAAAAAGAAGTAAAGAAACTTAAAAACTAATACCTAACCTTCCTGCTAATGCCCTTCTTCTTTCTTGAGACGAGGAAATAATTTTCACTTTCGATTCTGTCTACATAATATCTCAAAAAAAAAAAAAAAACAAAACAAACATAAATTGTACCTACGAGTACTTCCTGGAGAATACAAAGTCACACGAATGCATTTTGATATAATCAATATTTCTGAAGTTATAAGGAAATCAACATAACCTACTTACATACCATACAAAATCCATTTCCATTTTTCTATACCTACCCAAAGTAGATACACTTGAAAACGAAAAGATATTGCCAAAATCCAAACAAGAAAATTCCTACCAAAAAAACAAAAACACCAGCCAAGGAGTCGCCGCGCCGCGGCATACACCAGCCACCAAAACCAATAAAGGAACACAGGAAAAGGCAAATATAAAAACAAAAACAACATCCAACATCCATCCACACAGAAATTCTACGAATGACAAAATACGAGTATACTCGTAATAAGAAAAAGTAGAACAGAAACAATATAACCCCGGTGGGAAAGGGATGCGCTGTGTCTGGTACGATTTGTTTGTGCTATAAATTTTGATGAGAACAAGAGAACGCTTGTCGCTTAGTCGCTTACCCAATGCAAAGATACATTTTTCGCTCTCCTACATTGTGGTCATGGTCATTGTAGTTCTCTTGTCGCTCTTGATTTTTGTATCTTTGTCTGCTAAAAAAATATCTTAGGACATTTTTTTGTATGGAGATGAGACATCTGTATATGATTATTTGTGATAATATTGTATATAAAAATATTCGAAAAAATATTTTTTGGGTTTTTTGAAAAAAAAAAAAAAAATCAAATTTTTTTTCTGAAAATATCAATACTTTTAAAACGTGTGAACGATTATTTTTTTAAATTATTTCCTAAAATCGATATTACTAAGGACTTAAAATTGGCATCCCAAACTTTAGTCTAAAAAAAAATTGAAAGAAATCTGTTATATAAAATATTACTTTAATAACACGATTTTTAATATTTGCGTAAATTCATACTTTTCCAGAAATCAGACAATTAAATGCATTTAAACATTTGTATCTCATTATATCCATGTTTTATATTTTATAAAATGTATTTTGAATTCCAAAGTACTTTTACATAAGAACAAGTTCGTGCGATCAATTTTGATAATTGTCTGATGGGTCGCATGTGTCCAACTCAATAAACCTAATAGGATACAAATGTCGCGACTAGCCTAACGCCCCCAACGGATATTTTTGTAACTTTTTTGTAAAACATTTGCTTGATAAATTCTATATTACTAACGAGACAAAAATTTGTTTTTGTTAGTTTGATGGTTGCTTTTCGGGTTGAAAGGGGTAATGGTTAGGATTTTCATTTTCTATATCGGTGTGAGAAAATTTTCACCCCTTCCGATCTGGGTAAAATTTATTAGGCGTCCTAAACTCAAGTATAACTTCCATCGCTTCTCTTCATTTACTCGATAGAATTCATATCTTTTGAACATAGTCAGAATGTTTCACGTCTTTCCATGTTTTATTGATGTTTTCTTAAGCAATCATCCCTCAAAGTACTTGAATTGGTGTTTTACTCGCAAAACACGATTGTGGAATAATTTACCCGGCACGGTTTTCCCTTGTCATTTCAATTGCAAACATTTAAGAGTCTCCCTCCCTAATATGCCCTTCGCTTGAGCTATGTTTACTTTAACCATTATAAGAGTCTCAATAAACCCTTGAGCGCGTGTGAAATATAAAAAAAAAGTTAAAAATTCTGATCCCCGGATTTCGAAACGAAGATGTGAACAATGTCATGTCTTTGCGTGACACAAGTCAACTGCTTCTTCACGATAGCCTTGAATACCAAAAAGATTGCTCATATAGGAATCCCCGATGTTCTTTTTTTAGTATCATTCCATTACGTACGAACTAAACATTAAGAAATAAAAAAGTGGAATTAAAAAAAAAAGAAGAAAATCGTCTGCAGACATCTAATTACCATCTCTCTTCATGTTTCCATTATTTCTATTTTTATAGGTCGAATCACTTCTGTTTACATGAGGCTCAGTACCTTCATCAGAACCAGTCTAATGAAGTCTCTCGGATAAATCGAATGTTTTGTGCTAGTGCATCATCAGATGTGGATACAAGTCTAACAATACACCCCCCTACCATTGCTGCTCCTGCCGCCGCCGCCGGAAGTGGTGATAATGGATTTATTCAACTGACAGTTACACCGCGTCCACCGAGAACAACGGCAACGATGAAGGCAAAGCTGTCAGGCTTAAAAGGAAATCAGTGTGAGAGTGATGAAGTCAAACACAAAAGTGTTATCAACAAAAAAATCCATGATTTGTTAAATTATATTAAAACGGATAGTTTTACAATGATTGAGGATAAAATAAGTGAGAGTGATTTTGAAAGTGATATCAATGCGAATAGAAGATACGATTTAAAGAGGTTTCTGGATAACGAAATGAAGATCCAGAATGACAGCACTGCTATCAATGTTGGACGGTAAGTTTTTGAGAATTTATTTTTTAAGAAAATGTCAACATTAGGGATCAAGATAGAATTAAAAATTTTATATTTAGAAAAATAAAAAAACGAGGAATGTAATTATAGAGCAAGCCTAAGTTTTTTTTACAGAAGAAGCTTTTGTATTTTACTCGCAAAACAAATCAAACATGCCTAGGAACTCAGTATTTGTTTTGATTTGCGAATCAAGTGCAAGAAATGAGTATTTACTGAGTTCGCAAAAAAACGCCGTCTTAAGTATTCAATTGATTGAAGTGACGTTTGTCAATTAGAATTGACATTATGTCATTTTCCATTGGACGCTCGGAAGCGCCTGGAAGCGTCCAGAAAACCATTCCATTGGACAAAAAAAAAATACTCTTCTCACGATACTGAGATTTCAAGTCACAATCCACTTAAGAAGCACCAATACACATACTCAAAGTAAAACCTAGCAGCAGCATTCTCATTTTATTATGTTTCGTTTGTGTTTGCTACAATTTAGTTCGTTCGGAAATAAATTCATTGATCCAAATAAATATAGAGATTTTCACCAACACGACGATTTACTACTAATAAGACAAAATTTTAAAGCTGAGTAGAATTAGTTAGAACCGTTCCATTGGATTTCAGAATTAGTTGATCCTTGAGTGAAGCCAATGGAAAACGACATTAGTAGTTGGCAATATGTTTCGCTGAACAAACGAAAATTTGTAGAAAATAGAAGATGATATGTTTTAAATGTCAAAAATACAATTCAAAACCGAAAACGCCATGTGTTCTTTCAACACTCTTGAAGTTCTCATGAAAATCTTGGTCAACTCGGCGTAAACTTCAACGAACAATACTAATTTTGAAATTTTGAATATGAGTTGCATCGACTTGACCGATATTTGCTTTGTCGAGGCAACAGTTTAAAGCGATGCAACCATCATCCGATAGGGGGCGCTATAGTTTAATTATTAGTAAATTCTATATTTATGGACGAAAATAGATAATGTTCGCTTTAATATGTATTTAAAGTGTGAGCCAAATACAAGTTTCTTTTTAAAAATGCAAGAGAATGGACAAAATCAAACTTTTTCCATGTATTATGGCTTTATTAGTAAGAGCGAGCATTCCCATTAACTATGGAATACAACGTCGTCCTTCAAGTGGCTTCCTCCTCTGGCTTCGAAATAGCATGTAAGCGAATAATCTGCGATTTTTGTGCAGAATTCTCCTTAGGCTTGTGCGTGAAATGCTGAGCTGTTGAGATCGATAGCGAGTTGATGTTCGTGAATTATGTCTAACACTCTCGTCTGTGCGCACCGTACGATCACGGGGGAACATGAGTGTTGTTGAATACCAGTGTCACGAACTTTTTTCACAAACTTGCGTACAGCAGACGCGGTGGGTGCTTCATTAAGATCCAAACTTCTTTTCAATAAAACGCATTACGCGTTGTTTGGGCAGCACTCACTTTGGAAATAAGTTTTCAATATTTTCCAACATTCTTCAAGCCTAAGGCGACCCTTTTCGTTCCACGTAGGTACGATACTAACTTTCTGTCAAGAATTCAAGCTGGAAACAGCTGTCAGTGTCAAAATAACATATAATTTAAAAAGAAACTACTAGATGGCCCACTCTGTATATTGGTTAAGTGCCAAAAAAGAAAATATCTTAGTCTTAAATTAATAGATGGCGTTGTAGTCGAGTTAATAAATTAATTTTTTAACTTTAATAGACAAACGCTAATAGGAAAAACATATTTAACTAACTTTGACTGTAGGCGGCTTAAATGTTTAATGTAGATAAAAGGTATTGTTTTTTTGACAGATAATATTGAGATGCATATGCCACATAATCTGAATGTTAAGAGTTTAAACATGAGTTCGTAAGTAAATGTATAACTTCTAAGGGAATTGACCGATTTATGTCAGATTCAAATAATATCATTGTTTTGTCGAGTAGTAGTAGTAGTAGTAAGTAGGACTTAATTTTTTTTTATAAAAATATAAGAGATTACATATTGGCTATATACCTTTCTAAGTTTAAATGGTTTGGCCTAAGGCTGTCTACCAAATTTGTGTATATTATGAAAGTCGTACAAAGGAAATACTGATTTTTTATTCATTCCGCAGATATAGCAAGTACTTTGATTTAGATTGGTAAAATGTCAAGCACAATAAATAAGACCAAAAAAATTAATGGACCCAAATGGAACTCCACTTATTATTATTATTTAATGATTACTGACTTAAATTTGATGTGTTCACTGGTCAAGTTTTTTAAACCTTTCGAATTGGGCATACAAAAAACTTGCCAAGTAAGCCCATCAAATTTTAGTCAGTAATCATTAAATAATAAAATTTCTCTATTACATTGTAGCTGTTTCAATATTATTCTACTTTAAATATTCAGTATTAAACCTTCATGAATTAAGATCTCAGTATTTTTATTTTTCACGGCTGACTTGTTACACAAAGGTTTTTGTATAAAAGAACTTGGCTCTTTTTTTTTAACATTTATGTTTTTGGTCTGATCTCACTCCGTTTTGAAAATTTTTTAATATTTTGCCATGTCGAAATCTCGAAAGATACGGAAGATAGAAGGGTGGACTCTACCTACTAAAATCAACTTAGTTTATAGCTTCCTATTTCTATTGGTATATTTTCTTTTTGTTATTGGTTGTTTTGATTTGCGCTTCAATTATTTCTTCTTGTCCTGGCAAGATACCTAACACTAACATACCTACCTTAACTACAGCATTTGGAAGTGCTCCATATAAATTAAACATTTTCTCAGAAAGTTGGTGTATACCACGCCCCCTGAATGGAAAACCCCAATTTTCTTTTTGGTCCTTTATATACAATTTGAGCCCTACCAAATTTCATCGTTTTACAGCAGTGGGAAGTGCTCCATTCAACCAACACCAATTCGGAGAAAGTGGGCGGATACCACGCCCCCTGAATGAAAAACCTCAAACTTCCATGACAAGACATACCGTTGTGCAAAATTACAAGATTCTACGATGTCGGGAAGTGCTCCATAATTTTGATAATCTGTCAGTCAGTGAGTCAGTCAGTTACGATTTTTGTGATTTTTGAGGCTTTATATCTCAGAAACCGCTTATGCTAGAAAATCGAAATATTGTGAGGCGCCTGTGCCTGACTAGCATAGCAAATATTCGGAATTTTAAGTTTCTGACTTCATTGGTACTGAAAATAGGGAGGGGTCAAAAATCGCCTGAGTTTGTTACTGTAAAAAGGGTGTAGTGCCAGAACTTGGCTGGGCACTACCGTGTCCTTTGATAAGTTCAAAAAAGCTTTAAAGATCTGTGATGATCATATTCAAAGAACCAAAGTCTTGCATGATCAAAAATTACGACAAAAATACTGCAATGTGCCAAGGGTAGTAAGAATGTTTGGTCATTTGTGAAAAACTTACGAAATACTACTTCAGCTTCGGTTCGTAAGCTCGTTTTCAATGACATTCCTTCTCTCAGCTTAAAAGGCAAAGCGAATTTGTTAACAAAACTGTTTGTTGTCAATTCGACGCTGTCAGATAGTGTCATGATTCCTCCTGTAATAGAGGCGTAAATGATTTTGTGGGCCCGATAGTTTCCCCCTAATTTGTTTTAAAAAGGTGTTCTTGTGCACTGGCAAAACCATCGAGTAAACTTTTCCATCTGTACTACTCTACTGGTCTCTTTTCGAGTGGATGGAAAACAGCATTTGTCCAGTCTGTCTCAAAAAAAGGAGAATCTTCTTCACCCTCTAATTATCGTCTAATTCCGCTGACGTCTCTTCTTCTTCGCCTCCAAGGCAATCAGCTCAAGAAATATCTTGAAGAACGAAACCTTCTCAATGACCGGGAGTATCGCTTTCGTAACAAAAGGTCCATCGGTGATCTGATGGTATATCTCACCGAACATTGGCACAAATCTTTGTATCGTCTTGGAGAAAGTAAGATTAATGCACTTGATATTTCATAACCATTTGATAGTTTGGCATCAAGCTCTCTTATCGAAAGTGCGTGCATTTGGTATTGATGAATCTTCTTCTTCGATGGACTAGCAACAATCTTTGAAACCGTTCAATACGGATGGTGGTTACTCGTAAGTCTAAAATTCATAAAATAAATGCTGGTGTGCCACAGGGCTCTGTTTTGTATCAGACTTTCTTTCTGATATTCATCAATGATCTTTTGTCTGAAACTTCTAATCGATTAAATTGTTTTGCTGACGACAGCACTCTCAGCTTTTCATATTCGTTTCCAGTGTGATAAGCTTATTAAAATCTGATTTCGATAGCGTTGTCAAATGGAATGGAACCATAAACCGAGTAGAATTTAATGCTGTTTTCTGTTGTGAAAGCGCAACTCACCCCTATGACGCTATCCATGAGCGGCACTTACATTGAAGAAACCGAACAGCTCTTAGATCTCGATATGTACATCACAGACCACCTTATGTGGAATGACCACATATTCGACTCGCAAAAAATGCTACTAAGTGTTAAGGTTTCCTTTGACGTTGCAAAAAATTGTTAGCCCTATAAGGTTTATATTCATCCAAAGCTCGAGTACAATTCTTTGGTTTGGACAGGTTCTCCAATATCACACTTAAGTCTCTATAAGTCTCTTAAGAATCTATAATATAATATAACTAGATGACCCGATGAACTTCTTATCACCTATTTGAAGAATATGGTAAAACTTAATACAAAATACGTACATATCTTCATTAAATACAATACAGTTATAAACTTGACCAATTTAAGACTTTCTGATGTATTATATTTTGTGTCTTTTTTCGCGGTGCGTAAATTTATAAAGATGATGGTTCTCCGACAAACAGAGAAATTCCCAGTTGATTCCGCAAACTTTCAACGAATGGCCTTGCGACTTAATTATGATCATCAAAAAGGCTAGATGGACGGGAAATTGTAGACGCTTAAAATATATTTTCAAATTCGTTGGAATCATCGGTATACGCAGGATCAAGGTATTCTCTCCTTTGTATTTTCCCTTAATGATCTTGGCCTCGATGACGTTATTCATTAGCTTTTTTACAGCCAGTCTCGTTCCATTACACAGTCGAGGTTAATTAATGTTACGCAGCATAATCACAAATGATCCTACTTTTAATTGTAAATTGTGAGGTGGTAGTCCAGGCAAATCCAGGGAATTTAAAAACTCTGTGGGACTACGTCATCCTGGTTTGTAACTGTGTCAACTGATTTGTAAGAAAACAACTCTCCGGGAAGAAAATTCTGAATGGTTACATTGAGATCATCGACATCTTTGTTTTTGGCCGCCAATATTGCTCATTCACTCAGCCAATTATGGCTTCTTAATTGTTGTTCTATGTCCGTAAAAACACACTGAATAAGCTCCTCTTGAGAGTCAACGAAGTGGAAAAAATCCGTGAGTAGTGTAATTAATCCCGTCGAGGTGTCAAGTGTGACCTTACCACTTCCAATATCTAATAACTGCTTCGAAAACATAATCGCAGTTCGATCTGGTTCCAAAAACACTCGCATGTTAGTTGTTAATTCGAGCGTCTTTACATGCCCCCCCCCCAGATCATTTTTAGCATGCATTTAGTTCGTCAGCAATAGTTGATCGGGAAATAATTGGAAGAGTCTGACGAATATCACCTGACAACAGAATCATGACTCCATCAAAAATGATTTGGTTATCACGAAGGTCTTTTAACATTCTGTCCAGTGCCTCGTGGACCATCGTACATTCATCACAAACGATCAATTTGCATATCTAGAGAATCTTCACCATTGCGCGGTTTTTGGCAATGTTGCAAACTGGTGCTTCGTTGATTTGTTTGTTTAGTGGTAATTTCAAGGTAGAATGTGCAGTTCGTCCACCTTCTAACAATGCAGCTATTCCAGATGAAGCCATTGCTAGGGCTACTTCATTTTGCAATCTGATCTTTGCCAACAGCAATGAAATTAGGAACGTTTTTCATTCAATTGCAAAACATTTGAACGAACTGTTTCGGTCAATACTTCAGTATCGTATTCATGGTTAAATGCATCGCGCATAGGAAGATTGGGTGGTCAATCAAGAAACACATATCTTCTTTCATGATCAATTTCTCGTTGTAAATTTGTGCAGTAGTTTGTAGTGTAAAGACATCAAATTTTTCACAGCTAGGAAAATTAAATTGTTGTTTTTTGTATTTGCCGTTACTCATTATTTATGTTTATCGACGCTTAAACTTTCCCTGAACTTCCACAAATATTTCAAGATCAAAATTAGCAAAATCGGTCCAGCCATTCTCGAGTTTAAGCGAGACAAACGAATAGCAATTGATTTTTATATACATAAAGATGTATATATATATAGATATATAGATAACATACTTGAGTACTTTGAAGATTATACCTTCTTTGAGCAAATCATTGTATTCAGTGATAAAAAACAACAGACCATCGAATGACAAACGAGTGAAGACAATTTTAAAGTGTTAAACATCTGCTAGATTTGAATATATATAAAGCCCTAAGAAAATACATTTTAGACTCAACAATACTTTCAGTTCTCACCTATGCTGCCAAACATGGCAAATCACAAGAAGTACAGAAACCAAGCTACGATGAAAAGGCAATGGAGAGGATAGCACTAAATGATAGTATCGTCCAGCGCATAAGCCATAGACACATGAGAAGTCTAACAAGTTTTGCAGACGTCAGACAAAGACTTAAAAAACTTGAATGGAAATGGGTGGGCACATTTCGAGAATTGCTGATATAATCTGTGGACAAAAGCAATAACAGATTTGATACCCTTATATGGGCATCGAAGCATAAGAGGACAGCTGAAATGATGGAGAGAGCATGTCCACTCTATTATCATGATGATCTTGACTGAAGAAGATGGAGAAGTATCGTGGTGGCTTATGCTAATGTGGTATAGATATCAAAACATTCTGAAACACTACTAATCTTGAAAAGATTTGAAGAATATTTATATCGTTATTGCAGTTAGTTCAGTTATGTTTTGAGTGTCTATATTATAAATTTCATATGACACTTTGACATTTCCGAATGTCCAAAGAGTCTGTTTGATTAGTCAATTGTATGAACTGTTATTGCCTTACCTCTATTCAGAAGAAATACTGCTGTAAAAAAAATCTGTTAGAACATTTCTGAGTAGTATCATAGGTTTTTCACTAATATATAATTTGAAATTTTACGCCATTGCCAATGATTTCCAAATATACTAAGGTTTAAAGCTGGTACCAGTCTGTAATCCTGCCCAAGAGCTTCCATAACGATTAGATGGTTAAGAGGCTTATTCAAATTTGTCTACTGTTGACTGTGTAAACTTGAATTGAGAAGTCCCACTTTTCCGCAGGTTTCACTTTTCCTAATATAACTTACGAAAGGTAAAGATGTTGGCAAATATTTCTTCAGAAAAACGCAATAACATGTTTTCAATACAGACCATGAAAGAGATTCAAAGGAACCTTCTTACTTTCAATAATAATAATCGATTGCAATCAATTTACGTTCAACCATTGACGAGTACATAAATCCCAAGAAAAATGTATTTGAGTGCATAAAATATACATACTTGGTATCTCTTTGTATGAGTACAAAAAATAAAACCTAAATTACATCAATAATCTCCAATCTCGTACATTTGAAGAAGACTATTAATATTGAGTAAGTTCTCCAGCCACGAGCTCTTTACACGTATTGTCATTGACAGTCAATTGAATTTATTCTAAAAATAGGACTTATTGAGAACACAACAACAATACCTCTTACGACACACGAATGAGATACAAATTCTCAGACGAATACCTTCTTCCTTGAACATTCTTCAAGTTGAAAATGATAGAATCGACGGTGACTACCTTCAGTGCCATACTTCTCCAGAACCCCAAGGTTTATTTTTTTTTGTTGTTTCTAATAAATGTGGTTCGAGGAAAACACTGCCCTCTAGCACATGACTTTTGTTATCCCCGTATATTGTTTAAAAATAGAAAATAAATAGTGAACCGGAGAAACACTAGAAAGCAAAAACCTAACAAATCATTAACAAAACAGACTGCTTCTTCCTCCTGCTCCCATTGAAGCTGGAAGTAATTAAATCTATTTTCGAAACGTTTCCCTTTTGTTCAAAATAACGAAAGATACTTTTTATGACGCAAAGAATGCAGCAACGTGCGGTCGACTCCGTTTCTCTTCTAGATACTTCAGTATTGCATAGTCCACTTGTTGAGATACTTTGTTCTAAGTTTGTATTTTGTTTTCAGTTCTTGTAGATGATTTTGTTGTTGAAATCATGGAATTATATAGAAAGGATTTTTTAATACTACTCTATGTGCACAGGAGTAATCGGGTCTTTAAGTAAATAATTATTAAAAAAAAAAAAATAGACAAGTTAACAAGGCTTTATCAAATTGTAGTTCCTTAATGATTTGTTCTTTCTTTTGGTCTTATAATCAACCAGGAACACACGGATTGAGGATCAAGTTCAACGGTTGAGCTTACAAGGGTCAAGTGCATTTAAGATTGATGACGGAAAAAATGTATCCATGGATGAGGAAGTTAATTGCCTTCGTTTGAGTTCGACAATACGAAAAGAAGAACGGAGTCCGTTTTCAAGGCATCGGAAAAGGCCCGAAGCCGGATGCTCATCGTCATCTGGCTCATGTTCATCGTCGGGAAGGACAATGGAATCATTATCGCACAATGATAATGGAAGTGAAATAAGTGAGGATGTTGCAAAGAAGAATGAACCTATTTATGCAGTAGTTGACCTAAAAAATAAATACGAGCACCGAGCGAGAGTACGACACGAAATGGAAGAGAAACGAAAAAGTCGTTTGGGGCAAATTAATGATTTAGATGAGGCTACAACTGATTATGAAGAGGTAAGATGTTTTAATTTTTGCAAAGGATATAATATTATTATTATTTTCTGTTTTTAGTTGAATTTTTAGTGGCCTGATTTAAATAGTATGTTGAATGTAAATAAAATTAGGTAAAGGGTTTTTCAATTGGCGCGGGTAGATTTTATCAAAATGAATGTTTGTTGGTGCAAACGTTGCGCCCATTTTACGATAGACGTGGTGGCCCTTCATAGTAGATTCTTAAACTTTTGGTGACCAAATTTGAGACAAGCAGCCAACATTTATTTGTCAAAGTAACGCAAGATAGGCTGCGGTCAGTGAAATTGTACAGTTGGCAGTCGATTCCTTTCCGTGCACAAGAACTCAGTCTTTCACAGACTTCAACTTGGAGAATTTTGCATCAGGGCTCGGACTTACATCCGTACAAGATCCAACTGACCCAGGAGCCCAAGGTTCATGACCATAGACAACGCCGTTTGTTCGCTGATTTGGCTTCTGAACATTTAAAAGAGGACACCAATTTTGACCGAAAAATCGTTTTTAGCGACCAGGTGCAATGATGAATGTTTGTGTTAACAAGTAAAATTGAGGCATATAGGACGTCACGAACTCACACAATGTTCACTTTGTGTCAATGCATTCTCAAGAAGTTACCGTTTGGTGTTGATTTTGAGCCGGGATTGTCACTGGGTCACTTTTCGAAAACGTCTTTGGTGAGGCGGTCACTGTCTACGGCTAGCGGTATAAAATGATGATAACCAATATCTTATGGCCCAAATTGAATTGTATGGACCTGGACGACAAGTGGTTCCAGCAGGACTGCGCTACATGACACACAGCGGACGAAACGATTGACATTCTGTATGAACGGCCCCAAAGGTCATGCGAGTTGACAGCTAGACTTTATTTTATGGGGTTTCCTAAAGTCGCAGGTCTGTGGTAATAAACCATAATCGACCAATGCCCTTGGGTTGAATATAACACACAAGTTGGACCACTCGGATCCGTGCCGTAAGAAGCCAAGACAGTTATTTGAACGATGCCATATTGCATACATAATGGCATGGGCTTTTCAAATAAAATAAATTTGTTAATACCTCATACACAGCTTGTTCTATTATATTACAACATCTACCCGCTGTCATTGAAAAACCCTATATTATGCAAATTATGTATACAATGTTGTAATATAAGTTAATACAAGGTGCGTCTTATGTTTCAGGTCGCTTTTTTTCCAATATTTTTTTTTTTCAATATCATGTATGGTATATGATGTCGGTCGAGTGGTCTTGTAAGATTTTTGACGTCAGAAGCGACATCCCTGATGCCCGCCTGTCAATGTTGCCCAATATTTTATGGTTGTTTTTTTTTTTTATAATCTTTTTTTTTTATAATCTACCCGCGCTCAAGGGATTATGATTACCCTTTAAATATAGAAATTCTCAAAAGGTTGTTGGAAAAGTGCCTGTCGATCTCTTACGATTATATCCGTCTAACGTGGATCTTCCTAACAGAACATTCTTTTTTGGCTTGGGATATCCTCAGCTGTAGCTTTGGATCGTGCGGACATCCTCTATACTGGAGAAGTGCTTTGCGTCGATTGCAATGTGGTCAAGATATAGAATTTTCAAGAAAAAATTTTAATTTTTTTTATTGTATTGCAGAGCAAGTTTTGCATTTGGAATTTCGTCTATACTTTGACCTAGAGCCTAAGCCGCTTAAGCAATATTCTTCAAACTTATTATTTTCCTCTCAGCCTTTACATGTCTCTGGGATTTTTTGGAGTGTATTGGCAATAAGGGAAGCATGCAAAATAATTAAACTAGATCCAAATCAAAATCGGAATACGAATTTTGTTGGGTGTCCGGGTAACAGTAAAATAGAGTGAAATAAACGTGCGAACTTGGTAAGCAAGGATCAGCACTTCATAGCCCACTTGCGAAAATAGTCAATTTTTCTCACAGAACCCAACCTTAGGTGGAGTAATCTGCTTTATTTATGAAATTTTTGACCAAGTTCAATGTAAGATGTGTTCAAGAGTTATCTAAGTTGATTCTCATTGGTTTTGTGTGTCTTGTTTTGGGTTCATATTGTTTTTGTTTGGATGGGTGTTTCTCTGTGGCAAGGATTTCAACTCAAAGTCCAGTTTTTGGCCAGTTTCTACGCTGTGGAAAGTCAGTGCCGTCTTCACAGCATTTCTTAAACGAATGTCTGATTTATGATTCGCCATTCTTTGACGAAGGAGTTTTTTGGTCGTTGGGACATAGCAAAGGTTACACGCTTCCTTTGATTTTCCTTTGCAGTTTATTTTGTATGTATGGGGCGGTCCTTTTCAGTCTTATTTTTTATGCACGTAAACAGGGAAATCATGGTCTGGTTTCACTTATACGCTAAGTTGACGTCGATGTTGTTTTAGCGACTATCTCCTTAAAGTTTTCGCAAAGCTTAGGGACATAAACAACACTTTTGTATGCACCTCTCCTTTCTTCTAATATACTTTTCGATGGAGCTTTATGTTCTTGATGGAGTATCAAGCTTCTTATTAATTTTATTGGAAAGCCATTGTCTAAGAGGATTTTGGTGACCTTTTCCTCTTTGGCGGAGTGGAATTCCCAGTCACTCAACGCAAAAAATTTGCTTTTTAATTTGGATGCAGTATTTATACGTATGTGCTTAGCCTGGCTTCCTCGAAAAGTGGAGGGTCTTGCTAATGCCATGTCTTTGATAGCAGTTGAAGAAGAGCCGGTAATTTTTGCGATGGACCTATACATCAAGAAATGATATCGAGCTACTTTTTCCCTCTCAACTGTGGACTGAATTGTCCCATGAAATTGGTTAAGGCATTTTAGCACATTATCAATTTCTTCTCTATCCACAATCGCAAAAATGTCATCAACGTATTTGGTAATAAACTTTAGTTTGTTACTCTTTTTGAAGCATTCATCGAGTAAGAAGTCTAATAAAAAATCTGCGATTGTAGACGTGAGTGGATTTCCCGACCAACATAGCTGATGAAAATCAACTTCGATAACTCTTAAACCCATCTAAACTGCTTTATATCTAGAAACACGTAGCCCACATATAAAAAGTCCCGAATAATTGACCTAATATGTAGACCCTGTGTAGTTGCAATATGTGCTAGTCAAGAGGGGAATATGCAGCATAGCTGGGCATATTTTACAATACACATTGTCGTAGTTGTGGGGATCAGCGGTAGAAGGAAACAGTCATTCATTTCCTTTGAAAATGTGCTCCTCTGAACTATCTGAACTGAAGATCAATGACTTGTTTTCTTATCTTAACTCGACGAAGTGGCCCTTAAGCGAACCTCGTTGACGAGTTCTATAATAGGTACTATTTGATCTTTAGATAGCAAGCTAGCGACTTTCAGGTTTAGGGGAGCACATATATCACTCATCATGTGTGTTATTAGGGTCACTGAGCAAGACTGCTCGTGGGTCGTGGCCACCATTTCATCCTGCCTACCTGGTATGTTTGCTGTGATGTTTCCTATCACAATCAAACGACTGGACGGATTCCAAAGACATTTAACATTGAAGTCAAATACATCGTGAACCGGATCATACGACACTTTTAATACATAAAGGAGTTTGGAAAGGGTCAATATCAAAATTATTGTTATTTGAACTTGATTGAATGTTTCAGAGTGTACTCCATTTTCAAGCATTATTCTTTTAGTTTTATATTTCGAAGCCTGGTTGAAATTTAGTTTGAATTTAGTTTTTAAGAGAAACTTCTAAATATGTACATATATGTATGTGTGTATACAAATAATTATTTTATTCAATTTCGAAAATTAGGTATTCGACTTCCAAAACGAATCATTCGATGACAACCTTAACCACACCAGATATTGTTATGATGAAGAAAATATTTACGAACCGGTTTGTAAACTTAACACACCTACAAACGTGTTTTTTCCTATAGAGAATTATGGTTGTATTATTATTTTTTTTTCCAGATAAACATTCCCGAGCGTCCGTTCAGAGACCAAAAGCATCGTAATGTTTTGTGGAAATATATCTCACGCTTAAACATCGATGCCTTGTTTGAATTGGCCCGCAACAGAAAAAAGACAGTCAAACCCGCTGAACACACTTCTCCATTTGCGAGTATAAAACAGAAAATTGGTCATCACCGAAAATCTCTAAGGATTCGAATGATCAAGTTGTATGCCAGGGAAAATCATCAAACCTCAGAGGAAAATGTAGAGAAAATAAATGATGACGATACATTAGATCATTGTCAAACATAGTTTTAAGTAATTTTTTTTTTTTTTTTATTGTTTAATAAAATTTAATCAATGCATTTTAATCGTAAGATAACAGATAAATAATTTTAATAAATAAAATTTAATTCGTAAACGTTCTTAATATTTAAGTGTCTCAATAGTTATATTTAATAGGATGAATCATGGATCGAATACGATTTGAGTGAAGTGTGGTAAATTTATTCCAAATGCTTTTACCATTGCACCAGAGGGTCTCATTAAATAATAAAAACAAAATTTAAGAAACTATTTTAAGTGGTATTACAGGAAAAAATATATAATTTTTCTACTTTCAAGTCTGAAATAAGTTACAATTTTAGTTTTTTGAGAGGTCTGTTCTTAACTGGTTGATACAACGTCAAATTTGTGTATTTTTACTATCTAAGCCATGTTCACTGATACGAGAAATAAAACTATCATGCGAGATAACTATGAACTGAGAAATTTATAAAGTGAGGAAAATGTCATGCGAGAAACATCTTATGAAAGAAATCCATCATGCTGTTAAACTATCTTTTGAGAAAACTATCATGTGAAAAAACTCATGCGAAAAAACTATCATTCGAGAAAACTAGCATGCAAGAAAACTAGTAAGTGAAAAAACAAGGAAGCGATGAAACTCTCATGCTAGTAAACTATTGTCGAGAAAACTCTCATACGAGGAAAGTATCATTAGAGAAAACTTTTATGAGAGAAAACTCATATGTGAAAAACTCTTGTGCGAGAAAACCTTTCATGCGATATAACTATCATCTGAAAAAGCTATAATGCGAGGAAAATATCATGCAAGAAAGCGCTCATGCGCGAAAACTGTCATAACATAAAACAATCTTACGAGAAAACTATCATGTGAGGAAAATCTTATGCGAAAAAACGGTCACGCGAGAATGCTATCATACTAAAAAATTATCTTACTCGAAAACTATCATGGGAGCAAGCCCTAATGCGAGAAAATTATCATACGAAAAAATTTTCATGTGAGAAAACGTAAATGTGAGAGAATGAAAAAACTATCATATAGGAAAACTATCAAGTGAGAAAACTAACACGCGTGGAAGGTATCATACGAGAAAACTCTCATTACAGAAAACTATTATGCTATTAAAATGTCATGCAAGAAAACTATCATGAAGAAACTATTATGCGCGTTGTAACAGGAATGAAGGTGCCCTACAATGTTCTGTCGAGTAAAATTTTACCGCAACAATAACTGGCCTTCGTTTCATTCCTTTCCTTCTTTTCTTTGGTTGCGGCTGTAAAATTCTGGCGAGGTTGAGGGCTGAGCCGTTAATGAGAAAGTCGAAAAAAAAAACAGTTCTATGGCAGGTACCATTATTATTTGGTGTAAGTAGTCTCCATATTGTGTGTTTATTATTAAATAAATGTAAAACGATTAAAATTGCCAAGTTTGGCAAAAAACACACAAAGTCAAGAAGTTAAACCCGATGACGGATATATAACATCCGAAACGCGTCACTTTAAATTAAAATCAATGTTGTGAAAAATTTTTTAAGACTAAATTAAATTATATACAAATTTTTATCGTTTTACATTTATTAAATAAAGTTACCATTAATAACATTTTGCCCCCAAAGTTTTGTTTACATAAAAGTAGTCTATGTCCATAATATCACACATATTTTTTTTATCAAAATCGTTGGAGCCGTTTTTGAGATAAATAAGATTTTGCAATACGGGTGTATGGGAGGTACCGTTAGTTTTGGAGCTAAAAAAATTCAATTTCCCATATAGGGAATCATCGAAAACTCTTAACTACCGAGATTGATGAACATAAGTCTAGTGGTTTAGGATGTAGGAAGAAGTACAGACATACAGACACACTGACATATGTTTTTTGTTTACTAAATTTTCCTTAAATTTTGTATAAAAAAATTGATATGCAAGTTGGTAGTTGTTACATTTTAAAACGTAATTTAAAAATTTATTCGTGTATCAGTTTTCAAGATATTGAATTTTCAAAAAAAAAATTGTATTATTTTTTTAAAAATCCAAAACCAATTTCTCGAAAAAATTTTTTAGATTATATTTTTTCAATAAAAACTCTGCATAAAAATTTTGGCTAAAATCGTAAGAGCCGTTGATGAGAAATTCGAAAATCAAAAAAACCGTTCTATGACAGGTAACTACTGGTAATATCATTTCCCTCCAAAATTTTTTTTTACCAAAATGTAGTTCATGTCCATAATATCACAATAAATTTTATTTTATTAAAATCGTTAGAGTCGTTTTCGAGATAAATAAGATTATGCATTACGGGTGTATGGGGGGTACCGTTAGTTTTAGAGCTACAACAAAATTTTAATTTCCAATCTAGGGAATCACCGAAGACTCTTAAGTACCAAGTTTGAAGAAAATAGGTTCAGTGGCCTAGGCTCTAGATCGAGGTACAGACAGACGGAATTGTCGGTCTTCGCTATGATCGTAATGTCAACTTTGACCAAAATCTCGATTTCTATTATTTTTCCAAATGCAGAACTTGCCTTATATCGCAAGTAAAAAGGTCCACTAGAGTATTGAATCTAGTCCGTGGCATTAAGATATGCTTTCCTTTCGTCTCAATATTATTTTATTGTAACTAGGGGAATGCCTAGAAAAAAAGACTTTTTCTCGATTTTAAAAAACCATTGGAAAAAACGATTTGGAAAAACCAAACGGAAGGTTTTTCTCGAGAAATTTAGTTGGATAGTCGTCTTAACTCGTCCATTAAGAATTGATTATAATTTGGAATTTTCATTTTAACTTAAATCAGTACTTTTAGAAAAAAAAAAAAAAAATTCGCAGGACACCCCGCAATCGGATTCAAAAAAATAAAAACCTTTTTTTTGACTTCTTAAATTTTAAATAAAAAGTAGAAAAAAAATTAACTTCCCGGAAAATTTTTAAATTGGCGATATGGAAAACCGGAATGTTCTTAAAGCTGATCAAATTTATCGCATTATGACAGATATGAAGAACGGAATTGCCTTAACAGCAAACCCTAAGGACTACACCAATAAAATAATTGATTCGCATGATCCTATAATTAAATTGAGACAAAATAAAAATAAGGAATTGGAAGCTATTTGCCCTCTGCCAATTGCAAAAGTTAACAGCTTAAGTCCATTGGAAATCGATGAGATCTGTAGTATTACAATGTCTGTCAATAAAAACTTGCCTCGCAGCAATATTGCATTTGCAGATGAAAAAGTTGCGAAAATTGTGGAATCAAAACTTTTTTCTGCCATAGGCGATAACGGTGGTGGAGGAGTAGGGATTGACGACGAAGGCAACAACTTTGTTTATAAAATTATGGTTTCCCATTTAGAAGAAGAACAAAACTTTGCTGTGAATCCAATGCAAGTGGGAAAGTGGTTTCCAGGGATGTTGACTGTATATTCTTCTGATTAACTGTGTCTATAAACGAACTAATGGTCTTGAAGTTTTTGTTGATAAATTTGTATTTATTTTTATAATCGGAAATAAATGGTATAAATAATTTCATTTGGGCTGACCTGTGTTAGGTGATTTAAATTACTTTGCAGTAGAAAGCATTTTAAGAAGATTGTAATATCTATGTACATATGTATTCATTGATTTTGTTATCAATCCCCTTTTTTTTATTAACAATTCCTGTTCTTGCGGTGGCACAGATCCGCATAGATCCGGCTGAGTTTCAGGGATAGCTTTTGACTTTCGGAAACACCGATATAGTCCAGCTGTGTGGCACGTAGCGCCGGCGGCACCGCCTCCAGAGCAAAGCATTTTGTTAAAATGTTCGTCATAATTATGTATTAACTTTAGCCCCGTCTTGCTGGAACTACATGTCGACTAGGTTTATATGGTTCAATTAAAGCCACGCAAAAATTGTTATTATCGTTCTTTAGCACTCGCCATTGGAAGGTGACCGCTTCAACATCAACGTTTTCGAAAAAGTACGGCCCAAAATTCACACCAAATGTTATTTTTTTGAGGACGCATTGCACCTGGTGAACCTTGTGTGGGTTGGTGTCGTCCAATATATTTATCCAAAAATGCCATTGATGACTTTTTAGAGTCGACTGTAGAGGTCCACCATGTCTACCCAAAAATGGTATTAAAGTCTTATCATAAGGGATATGAGGAGATATTATTTGTGTGATGTGTAGCAGTGTAGACATATTAACATCAAAAATGGCTTCAAGTTCTTCGATGGACACAGTTGCAAAAAAAAAGGAAATCGTTGACACAAACAACAATTTTACGACATCTTCTCAGATGCCAAACCGCTTTAAATTTCTGGACAAACACCTTAACAGCCCTTACCTGCGGATCAGTTTTCAAGGAGAATGCACAGCAGTTCAACCTTCACCTATTTTGGGCGCCGGGTCTAGAGACATGAACTCGCCAAACGTGGAAATAAACTGTCTGTTTCGTCATATTAAGCAAGGGTGGGCCAAATGTAAGTTTCTTCTTAAAAATGCAAGAAAATGAACAAAATCAAACTTTCTCCATGTAATATGGCTTTATTAGTAAGAGCAAACATTCCCATTAATTATGGAACACAACGTGTCGTTCAAGTGGCTGCCTCGACAGGCTGTAGCTCACTGATTGGTTGGATGATATTGGCTTTAACTGCTTGAAACGTTTCCGGATTGCTGGCATAAAATTGGTTCTCAACGGTTCCCCACAAAAACAGTTCAAAGGGGTCAAATCGCAGATTCGAGGAGGCCAATTGACATTGCCAAGACGGCTGATAACACGATTTGGGAATTTGGTGCGCAAAAGAGCGATTGTGGCATGGGCTGTGTGGCATGGTGCGCCATCATGCATGAACCAAAGTTCGTCTAAACCCATGTCTTCAATTTCAATAAAAAAAAAGGTTAACATGGCTCTGTAACGCGCACTGTTGACCGAAACGTTGTTCCCAGCCTCATTTTCGAAAAAATGGTCCAATGATGCCAACACTCCACAATCCTCACAAAACTGTCACTCTCTGTGGATGCATGGGCTTCTGGACAATAACGTGCGGGTTCTCCGAGCTCCAGTTGCGGCAATTTTGTTTGTTAACCAAGATGAAAATGATGATTTTTCGCACAAAATCGCTGTCCAATTGAAGCTGCTTTAAGGCCCAAACTACGATGGTAATTACTTGGACCTTATAAGCGAATAATCCGAGATATTTGTGCAAAATTTTCCTCAGGCAAGTGCGTGAAATGTTGATCGATATCCAGTTGATGTTCGCTAATTGAGTCTCGGCTACTGCAGAAACATTCTCGTCTGTTGAACGTACGACGACGGAGACCGTACATCAGACGCGGTGGGTGCTTCATTTCGGCCAAAACTTCTTTTCAAAAAACGCACTGTTTGGGCTACACAGCACTCACTTTGGAAATACTCGTAAGTTTTCAATATTTCACCAACGTTGTTTAAGCGTAAAGCTACTCATTTCGTTTCTTGTCTTTCTGTCAAGATTTCGAGCGGGAAAAGCTGTCAGCTGTCAAAATAACCTATGATTTAAAATGGGCCAACTTATGATCGATCGAGTCTGTCAAATGGAGACAAACAAGTTTCCGTACAGTACACTCTTTTTGCAATAGTTGGCAAATGTAAAGTGTGTGATTAGGAATTGCGTTGTGTTTTTGTAAATTTAAGTGTTTTGAATATTAATATTTTAGTTAAAAACATTCTTTTGTCCCAAGGAAATAAAAATGTCAACTAAAAATAAACAAATTCTCTTGGCTAGCAGGAAAACTACTATCGACTGGAGGAATAAAGGAAAGTCTGGGTGAAATCGCGAAAATTGTGTAAATTCAGTATGTGTTACAACAATTTTATAAAACAAAAACAATTGCAAACAAAAAAAGATCTGGGCGGCCAAAAAAATCGATCGGCGTATAGAAAAGAAAATACTTAGGAGTGTTGCAGAGAATCGGAAGCAAAGTGCACCCGTTTCAGGTAAATTAAAAAATATCGACAGAACTGATGTGTGTCCCAGACAATACGAAACCTGTTGATCAGAAATGGATTTTATGATCGAGTGAGCCGGAAGAAGCCATAAATTTGAAAAACGAATAAGAAAGTCAGGCTGCATTACGCTATGGAACACTTGGGTAAAGACGATTCGTTCTGGGATCAGATTATATTAACAGACCAAAGTAAATTTAACATCTTGGGCTCAGATGGTCATCGTATGCTCTTGAGGAAACCAGGCACTGCTCTGGATTCTAAACATTTAATCCCTACTATAAAGCGGAGACAATGTTATAGTGTAGGGGTGTCATCGCATAAATAAACGTTTTACTTAAATAATAAATGTTTCAACCTTAAGTTTCTCCCTGTCGATTGTGGCGCGTGGTCGATGAGTAAACTACTGGCGGAAATTCTAACCAAAAAATAAAAGGAAAGAATAAGCCATTTTGTAACTCTAACCATTTTTAAAAAAAGACGATCGCCAGCACAAGGAGACCAAGTAAGAAAATAATCTATTGTATTTCATATAATTTATTATCAAAATTTATATTTATATTTAAAGATATAAAACACCAACAATAACAACGTCGCCATTGTTAACCTTTCGGTTAAAATAAAACTAACAATAAAACATAGTTTTATATCTCCGATGTTTTAATTTTCTATTGGTCGTTCGTCGCCAACAAGGGGTGTATGGCTTCTTCGGGCATTGGAAACCTGGTTTTTATAGAAAATACCATGGACAAATATGGATACTTGGAAATACTTCAAGAAAATCTCCATGCAAGTCCTGAAGGACTGGGTCTCTCCATCAATTTTGTCTTATAACAAGACAACGACCCTTAAAACACTTCGATGCTGATTAAGGCATGGTTGTCATACAACCTTAAAACACAGGTTAAACATCCTGTTCAATCCCCAGACCTCAATTAAATTGAGCATCTGTGGGACCACTGGTAAAAAAAATTCGGGAGCACACAATTAGCAGCAAACCAGACCCGAAAACAATCCTACTTTAAGAATGTAACAGAATTTCGACTTCAAACCTTATTCATTCTATGAAAAACCGACTACACGAAGTCATTGAAAATAAAGGAGGTCCTACTAGATACTTAGTGTTGTTTTTTTGTTACGTTAAGTTAAATGTTTTCCTTTTTTTAAGGAAATCAACCAAAATAAAATGCACGACTGGGTCGCACGAACTTGCTCCTATGTAAAGAACTAAGAGTTTCAAAAATGAATGTTATTAGAGAAACTGTTCATAAGCATAAAATTAATTTTTTAAATGACTAAAAAAAACTTCTTTAGTAGTTAAAGGTAAGAATAGGAGGCCATGTGATTCAAGCAAATATAGATTTGTGCAAGAACAAAAATTATAAGTCTTTGTAGTGGTTTCTTAAAAATAAGGTTTTATATAAGAAAATTTTAAAACATTTTTAAGAAAAAATGTTGGTACGCCAATTTAAAGTTTTTAATATTGTAAGAATAAAAATTAAATTTAAAAAAAAAAGTATTGAGTCATTTTCGAGATATTGAATTTTCAAAAAACAAAAAATTGATTTTTTTTTCAAAATTCAAAACAAATATTTTTCTTAAAGTTTTGAAATGCAATGTTTCTTAAACTTTTTAGAAGCTTCTCTCTACGAAATTTCATTAAACTCCGTTGTGCTGATAATGAGAAATTCAAAATTTTAAAAAATCGTTCTATGGTAGGTACAGGCAGTAATATCTTGTTTTTAAAATTTTTTTATTAAATTACAGATATTAAAAAATAATAAAAAGAAAAAAAATTTAAGCAAAATTCTCGGAACCGTTTTCGAGAAAAATACGATTTTCGAAAACCATTTTTTGACATTTGTATGGAGGGTGCCGTTATTTTTAGGTAAAATGAATTTATTTTTCTTAAATCTTGTAGATTATTTTTCCAAACTTTTATTTATAGTACCTATAAGTCGCAAGTAAAAATTAAATGTAGGTACGGAGACTTTTTTGTTCATTTTTTTTTACTTTGTGCTGTGAATTATTTTTTATTTTATGTATTTTCAATAAATTGTTGTTTTTTTTACTGAATTTTTTTAAGTTGTTATCATTTATTTGATTCCTAGTCGTTATTAGTTATATTTGTTCAAATTCAATAGCTTATCACAGAAGAAACAGAAAATTTACTACGGTACGGAAACTTTTTGGAGTGTGTTTATATACTCGTAGCTATATCATTATTCATTCAAAATATTCAATGTGGATGTTTTTGCGTTAACTGCAATTTCATCTCTTTAAAGTTCTGCTATTTTTTCTCAAGTACATCATTTAAGTCTTGGTAGCCCAAGTTCAACAGCATGGTCAATATTATTTTCTAATGCAATTTATTATTCCCTTTCATGTAGGCTATGGTTGCTTGTTTTCTTGAGCAATAAAGGAAATGTCGAGATACATTGTTTGTGGTATAAATATGTCGACCATACCTTTTGAGACCATTTTAGCAAAACACGTGTCCTGTTATAGACCTTTATATACCTATACCTATATAGAATATGCATAACGATTTGTTTTCATGTTCTATGCAAATCAAAGGTTGTATCGTCGTCGTTGTCGTCATAGTCCTTGTATATTTGTTATTCTATTAATTAACATGCTGAGTTCTGGGACAATGAAATAGGGCCATTGAGATTTTCAGTTACATGTTAACGGAAACGGATACTGTTTTCTTAAGCACAACCGAAGATGAATGCTTTAAAAGGTTTTCAATGTTAATATGGGGGAAATTTCGGTTCTTCTGTATTTTGTCTACTTCAACTCCGTTTTTTAATTTTTTACTTGCGACTTATAAGTAATATAATGCAAGTTATGCATTGGGAAAAAAATCGATCTCGAGATTTTGATCAAAGTTGACATTAAGATGATAGCAAAGACCAAAAAAGTGGGTCTCGCAATTTTGTCTGTCTGTCTGTCTGTTCAACTACAGCTAAACGGCTCGGCGGATTTTTTTTTCAAACTTGGTAGATATGAGTTTCAATTTTCCCCCCGGATGTTTTTTTCTTTTTGCTTAAGACCAAAAATAACGGTACCTGCCATACGATTTTTTTTCGAAATTTTATAAGTATGTATGCACATATTTTTTTTTCTCAAAAACTGTCCCACAGATTAAAAAAAAAATCAAAAAATTTCATTTAATTAAATTTAGATAATGGTTGAAAAAAAAAATCCAAAAAATTATTATTTTTGGTACCCCCCCTGGAACCATTTTTTTTTTTTTTGATTTTCTCAAAAATGGTACGACCGAATTTGATCATTTTTTTATGTTAAAGGTAACCCGATAGGAATCGGGTTAGATGGACGCTACGCCACTGCGGCCAACTTTACGATTTTATTATTGTACGAATGAGAATTAAATTTCCAAAAAAAAAAAATACTGCGCTATTTTTGAAATATCGAATTTACCAAAAAAAAAATAATGATTTTTTTTTAATTAAAAAAAATATATAATATGTATATAAAAATATATAATACATATATATAATATCTTTATTTCAAAATTTTTTTTTATTAAATTAAAGATCGTAAAAATTAATTGAAAGAAAAAATTTTTTATCAAAATTCTAGATGCCATTTTCGAGAAAAATACGATTTTTGAAAACCATTTTTTAACATTTATAGGGTACCTTAGTTTTAAAATACATTTTTTTTTCTCACATCTGGTAGATTATATTAAGAAACTTTTAGCTGTCCAGTTTAAAAAAAATCTAGCATGGGGTTTTCGAAAAATGGAATTTTGAAAAAAAAAATTCGTTTTTTTTTAAATCCAAAAAAAATTTTTTTGAAAATTTGAATACACAATTCTATTAAAGTTTTTGAGGAGCTTAAGCAAAAAAAAAAAAAATGATCAAAATCGGTTGTACTGTTTTTGAGAAAATCACAGTTAAGATTTTTTTATGTAAGCTCATAATTTTTTCAGGTATGCAAAAAATGCTTTCTTTTTTCATTCATGTTAACATAACATAGACTACCAAATCGAGCACTCTAGTTCTAAGAAAACAGGGTTGCAAAAGCTTAAGTCACTTGTTAGCTTAAGCTTGGCTTTAATTCACAAGCTAGTGAGTGACTTGTGAATTAAAAAAAATATAATTCAGCAGCTACGAACTGACTTATGAATTAAAAAAAATTTAATTCACAATTCAGTTGGTGACTTGTGAATTAAAAAAAATTAAATCATAAGCTTCTTAGTGACTTATGAATTAAAAAAAATTAATTCAGAACCTACTAAGTGACTTATGAATTAAAAAAATTTAAGTCATGGGCAAGTAAGTGACTTATGAATTAAAAAATTTTAATTCCCAAGCTACTAAGTGACTTAGGAATTAAAAAAATTCAAGTCATGAGCAAGTAAGTGACTTATGAATTAAAAAAGTTCAAATCATCAGCAAGTAAGTGACTTATGAATTAAAAAAATTTAATTCAAAACCAACTTAGTGACTTATGAATTAAAAAAAATTTAATTCATAAGTTAATGGATAAATGCTGATTAGAAAAATTATGAAATGGATAATTTATAAGCTAGCGTGATAATATTATGATTTAAAAACTAGATTTGAAAGCTTTCGTTAATAATTAAATAATTATGTAGTCAAAACAAGCTTAAAAATTTCCAATCTACCAACTAACTTATGAATTAAATTTTTTTTAATTCACAAGTCACCAACTGACTTGTGAATTAAATTTTTTTTAATTCATAAGTCACTTACTCCCTGATGACTTGATTTTTTTTAATTCACAAGTCACTTAGTAGGTGGTGAATTAAATTTTTTTTAATTCATAAGTCACTTTGTTGCTCATGACTTAAATTTTTTTAATTCATAAGTCACTTACTCCCTGATGACTTAATTTTTTTTAATTCATAAGTCACTTGGTAGGTGGTGAATAAAATTTTTTTTAATTCATAAGTCACTTAGTAGCTTAGGATTTAAATTTTTTTTAATTCATAAGTCACTTTGGGGGTTGTGAATTATTTTTTTTTTAATTCATAAGTCACCAAATATCTTATGAATTAAATTTTTTTAATTCACAAGTCATCTATAGACTTATGACTTAAGGATTTTTTAATTCAAAAATTCGCAACCCTGTAAGAAAAGTCATGAATTTTCAAGATGCATGTATAGTAGGGTGCGCCTTATTTTAAAATTTTTGAAATTACGTTCTCCCAACCCGTCAACTGGTTCCATCCCAAGAAAAAAAAATTGACAAAAAAAAATTTTCAAATCCGATAAAAATTAGGGGTCGCTACCGGGCTTTGAAAATCAACCTGCTCAGCCCAAATAACAACTAGTTGAATCTTCACCTGACAAAAAATCAGTTTCTCTTTAAATTGATTAGTTCCCTGGAATTTTCTCCCTGAAAGCATTCTTGACCCGTAAAGAACACCTTACACAACCCCACCCCAACCGCCCCCTCCCCAAAAAAAAATTATCCCCTCGCAAAAATTTACTCTGGTTGTTTTCTTACCAAATACCCAAAACATCACCCTATAATATTTTAGTTTTTTTAGCACCACAATTAGAAAAAAAATAGGAAAATTTAAAGAGGAAGAGACAACTGGAAGAGCAAGAAATAAAGTCTCAGACATTGAAGGTAGTATTAGCGTCATCATCATCAGAATCCGAAGTGGAAGTTGATAATGCCGATCACGAAACCAGCGAAGTACAAGTTCCTTCAACATCTGGAGTGCCACCTTCAAAAAGAGGACGCAGAAAAATAGTGGACCAAAACTTGGCAGCTAGTCTTGATGTTGCTAAAGTGAGTGATCGCAATGCAGCATTGGTTTTGACTCCCGTTCTTAAACTTCTCGGACATGATCCATCAGATTACAACGTGAATCCAAATTCTATTCGCCGAGAGCGTGCAAAGCATCGTCAAAAGATTGCTGACAATTTAAAAATAGAATTTACCCCAGAAGTTCCACTAACAATTCATCACATCCACGAGATCATGTTGGAAGCAGTCGTCACGAGATCACTGGGACCATCAACGGGTCCAGAAATACTTATTTTTAAAAGATTCAAAAAATATTGGCCCTACATCGATCAAAAAAATACGAAACAGCCTTGTCCAATAAAATTTCTGCAGACACAATGAATGACATCAAGGACGAAATGATTGCCTTTTCTAAATCTCAGCTGCAAGATGACTACAAGGAACTTTTGGAACTGACTGTTATTTTCTTGGGAGGAGTTTCTCAGAAATAAATGTCATTCAAAGCTCCAGCTGGACTCCACCGTGCTAGGTGGATGTCAAAAGCAATCTACTCTCTAAATATATGGATGTTTCGGAGTCAGTTCAAATTAACAAAGAGAGAAGAACAAGGAATACTCGATATTTGCCTATTTGTTGTGCGAGTGGATGTAAAGGTCTGGATAACTTCTTCCGATTCGACGTCAGCTCCACGAAATGATCTGGAACTACTCAAAACCCTTGAAAATAAATGAAATTGTTTCAAAAGTTGCTCTCCAAAAGTTTCTTGGGCACCTCTGGTACTTGTCGGAAGAACTTGTCGCTTTTGGATTTTTCGATGATGGGGTCTCCAATGAAACAAAAAGAAAGATGGTTTCAGCCCTTCACATAGAAGGAGTAGAGAATCCCTTAAAACGAATAACTATTGTCATTGGCAATATTCAGACCAAAAGGTTGGAATATTTTGTAAGCGCAAATACTCGCCGGTTCTTTAATAAAACTGGATTTTCGTCGGAGTTCCTGACTAAAGATGTGGATGAGTGGAACAAGGTCTACAATGAAGTAAAACATTTAGTGCGTAATATGAGAGTGGTTAACCACATCGCTGAGCGAGGAGTAAAGCTCATGGATGAATACAACAAGCTACATACTAACAATGAAGAACAGAAGCAGTTTCTCTAATTAGCAGTTAATGAACATAGAAAGAAATATCCTGACAGGAAGAAATGTACATAGCTTAAGTAAAGAAAGCATAATTTTTATGTTTATTTATTATATGTTTTTATGTTTATTATATATATAATACAAAATCTTTAAACAAAACTTCAATCATTTGTTTCTGTGATTAGTTCCACAAATTCACTTTACCATGGAGCACCCTGTAATATATAATTGCCGGTAGCAACCCCTAAATATTATTCAATTTTTATAAAATTTTTAGACAATTTGTATTTCATGACAAAGAACTAATTGGCGGGTTGGGACGGTCCAAATTAACAATTTTTTTTTTTACCTAATATAAGGCGCACCCTAATGTATAGTTTCAAAATGACAATAAAAAGACACTTCGAATGAAAAATCTTAGATTTTCTATTTTTCGCTTTGAATGTACATTAAGCTATACAATTCCACCAAACTTCATCATTCTACAGCAGTCGGAAGTGCTCCATATAAATCAAACTTTTTCTTGGAAAGTAGGCGGATACCACGCCCCCTGAATGGAAAACCTCAATTTTTATTTTTGCTCCTTTATATGCAATTCGAGCCCTACCGTTCTACCAAATTTCATTGTTCTGCTGCAATCGGAAGTGTGCCATATATAATTTACATCAGTTCTGAGGAAGTGGGCGGATACCACGCCCCTGAATGGAAAGTATCAAATTTTATATTTTTTTCTTTCTAGGCAATTCAAGCCCTACCGCTTTACCAAATTTCATCGTTTTACAGCAGTCGGAAGTGCTCCATTCAACCAACACCAATTCGGAGAAAGTGGGCGGATACCACGCCTTCTGAATGGGAAACCTCAATTTTTATTTTTGGTGCTTAATATGCAATTTAAGCTCTACCGTTTTAAAAAATTTCATCGTTTTACAGCAGTCGGCAGTGCTCCATTCAACCAACACCAATTCGGAGAAAGTGGGCGTATAACACGCCCCCTGAATGGAAAACCTCAAATTTTCGATTTTTTCCTCCGCTTGCATGACAAGACCTACCGTTGTGCAAAATCACAAGGTTTTACGATGTCGGGAAGTGCTCCATAATTTTGATGATCTGTCAGTCAGTCAGCCAGTCAGTCAGTGAGTCAGTCAGTTATGGTTTTTGTGATTTTTGAGGCCTTATATCTCAGGAACCGCTTAAGCTAGAAAATTGAAATTCACTGAGGCGCCTGTGTCTGAATAGCTTAGCAAATATTTGGAATTTGAAGTTTCTGACTTCATTGGTACTGAAGATAGAGATGGGTCAAAAATCGCCTGAGTTTGTTCCTGTAAAAAGGGTGTAGTGCCAGAACTACCGTGCCCTTTGATATAAGTATTCGGTATTGTGTATATGTATAGGACAAAGTATTTAATGTTTTAAACAAATAAAACCATAAAAAAGATGCATTTGTTTGTGTTTTTTTTACAAAGGGAAGTGTTTTTCGATTGAGAAATTGTTCGGCAACATTATTCATTAAAAAAAAGCTTTTACTGTGTGTTTTATTTAATGAAATTATTTTTTTAATTGTTTTGTTAGTTAGTTGTTGTGGTTTTTTCATTAAAAGAACATTCTCTTTCGGCGGCGATAAGAGGGTGTTTTTAAAGAGTTTTAAATATCCTCGAACAATTGTTAAAACCATGTCGCTGTCCTTGACGGATAACGTGTCGTTTTGTCATGTTACTGACAACTCCATAGAACATTTTTTACCCCCAACACCGGAAAAAAAGTTTTACTTCAAACATTTTTTGAGAGCCAAGCTTAACACATGAATTAACGAACCTTTGATCTCGGTTAAGTATGCGAAAGAATGTACAAAATAAAAAAACTCCGCATCATAAAATTAATAATTTTTTGAATTTTAGTTAATCCGCCAAAATCAGTGAGTTAAAATCTTGAACCGTGGATGATTCACTGTTTAACTGGCTTACTCTGATTTAACTCAGATTAAAAACTCAGGCCTCATAAACTGACCATAAGAAATGCTTAAATAAATCCCTTAAATTGGTGTCCATTTCCATTCTGTTTGAATATAAATTAAGAAGTTTTGTGCATCTGGTGGTATCTGTATAAAATAAATTCGATTGTGCCCTGTCTTTATCCCTAATCTATCAGTTGGAATTTTATTGAAGATTCTTAATAAAGAATGAGAAATGTAGGTTTCACTTTTCAGCAGAAGGAAACACAGAGAAAATGATTAACTTAATGGATGCGGAGTACTTGGCAATTAATGACCATTGGTGTGGTTGTATTAAGTTTCTGTTCCATTTATTTCATAATTAACGAACCCAAAGAGAGAACAGACCCAAAGCTGAGGATTTAAATAATTTCATTTCTGTTTAATCCAAAGTCGAATCCTAATTCCTAATTGCTACAATTAGTCGTCCAGTTTACGTAAGTCGCGTTGGTCGTTGTCGTGCCGTTCAGATGAGGTCCGGCATCCTGCTGTCATCGGTGTACGCTTCTTGTTCCAGCAATTTGTCATTCTATGTTGAGAAGCGATAAAAGAAGAAACAAGTAAGACCAGTAGTTAATCTTCTGCTTTGTCGAAGAGTTGCTACTTCAATTAAGATACCTTCACAAAATAATGACCAAAGCTGCTACAAGCTACAAGAAAGAGGGAAAATGAAAATGTGGCCAGTTGTTGCAAATGGATTTGAAGGAATTTTAATGGGTTTAAGTTATAGCACGGGAAGAAAAAATATTAATCAATTGATTGCTTGTTTCATATAAATGGAGTTCATTTATCGACGAAATTAATTTGAAAATCGAATAAAATCATTAATTAATTAATATGAGCCATAGTATAAATGAACGATTGGATCGCACGAGCCTGGCCTTATGGACCATAAGACACGGTTATAAGAATTGAACATATGAATTGAATATGTTTCTAATTCATGAAATTTTAAGCCGAAAGTGTGAGGCCATTAATTTAAAACTTATAAAAAGGTGGGCCATCTAGTGGGTTCTTTTCAAATCATAGGTTATTTTGTCACTGACACCTGTTTCCCGCTCGAAAAGAAAAAAGAGGCTGGGTGCGACCCACACTGATAACTTCCCATTTGTGGTCTTGAAAACTTTATATTTAGTTTTTTTTTCAAATAACCAAATTTTCAGCGAAACAAACTTTAGCTGTAAAATTCAAACAAACATTATTTTAAGATTGAAAAGCATTTTAATTATTTAAAGAGATTTGAAGAGATTTGCTGCACTCCTTGACATGTTCTCGGTTCCGCAATGTGTTTGTTGTTGCATTTTAACACCTCCATTGAAGAAGATGGTTTGGGTTACCTAATGTGGTTGTTGTTGCACATTTAACCGTTTGGTGAGCTCGTTAACTTGTTTCGGTCAGGTACTGTATCTGTTGTGGTAATTGGTATGATATTTTGTATACATACTTGGATCATAGAGCAGTAGATGAAAGATCGAAGTAGATGGTTTCATAGTGTAATTGTTGTTGCGGTTTTTCCCGATTGAAAGGCTGTGTTCTGCACTGGATATAACGGGTGATTTTTTTGAGGTTAGGATTTTCATGCATTAGTATTTGACAGATCACGCGGGATTTCAGACATGGTGTCAAAGAGAAAGATGCTCAGTATGCTTTGACATTTCATCATGAATAGACTTACTAACGAGCAACGTCGAATTTTCAGTGAATGGGCCCTAGAAAAGTTGGCAGAAAATCCGCTTTTTTATCGACAAATTTTGTTCAGCGATGAGGCTCATTTCTGGTTGAATGGCTACGTAAATAAGCAAAATTGCCGCATTTGGAGTGAAGAGCAACCAGAAGCCGTTCAAGAACTGCCCATGCATCCCGAAAAATGCACTGTTTGGTGTGGTTTGTACGCTGGTGGAATCATTGGACCGTATTTTTTCAAAGATGCTGTTGGACGCAACGTTACGGTGAATGGCGATCGCTATCGTTCAATGCTAACAAACTTTTTGTTGCCAAAAATGGAAGAACTGAACTTGGTTGACATATGGTTTCAACAAGATGGCGCTACATGCCACACAGCTCGCGATTCTATGGCCATTTTGAGGGAAAACTTCGGAGAACAATTCATCTCAAGGAATGGACCGGTAAGTTGGCCACCAAGATCATGCGATTTGACGCCTTTAGACTATTTTTTGTGGGGCTACGTCAAGTCTAAAGTCTACACAAATAAGCCAGCAACTATTCCAGCTTTGGAAGACAACATTTCCGAAGAAATTCGGGCTATTCCGGCCGAAATGCTCGAAAAAGTTACCCAAAATTGGACTTTCCGAATGGACCACCTAAGACGCAGCCGCGGTCAACATTTAAATGAAATTATCTTCAAGAACAAAATGTCATGGACCAATCTAACGTTTCAAATAAAGAATCGATGAGATTTTGCAAACTTTATGCGTTTTTTTTTTAAAAAAAAGTTCTCAAGCTCTTAAAAAATCACCCGTTACAATTACTCCTGTATTAAAAATCGATGATGCTTGTGGCATACTATGATTTTAGGAAATTTGCTTTGTTTTGTTGATGATGAGGATACTTAGTCGCTCATTTTATGTTTTTTTTTTACAGAAAATGTGTTTAACTAATTTTAAACTTTTCTATTTAAAATGTTAAATTTCTTGTAATAATTACGAAGGTTGGTAGGTACATATTATGTACTGAATTATAGATTTCCGTGTTTTTTAATGATAAAAACATATTGTGAAGTTTTCTTCAATTCAAATATATTCAAATATAAAAGATATGGTTTGGTTATTGATGGAAGGGTACTTACAAAATATATCCGCTCTAAAACTATATATATTTCAAATATAAACCATTTGTTAGAAATTGTATTATGTATAAAATTAAATAATGGCAAAGTCAATATCATTGCTCGTTCTCAAGATATTCTAGTCGAAAAACAAATATTACCACTTTTTAGTAGATTTTTTTTATATTTTTGTTAAAACTGTCAATTCGATACTTGTGAAAATTTAACCATATGTTAATAATTGTATTATGTCGATACCTTCCCGTAAGAATGTACTAAGCGACACTTTTTTCGAAAATGACTTTTTGATGAGGAAATATACTATATGTTAAGGGCCACGTTTTGGCCTGGGTTTCGCCAACCTATTTTGCATGAAAAGAAAACTAGAGTACAAATAAAAAATTTATCAACTGCCATGTTTTCTCATCAAAATAATGTTGCCCCCTGAAATTTGTATTATCCGCCAAAAAAATTATGCTAAGCGACATTAATAAAGATCTCATTGTCGTGAGCAACAAAAAATTTTGTTAGATGTCACTTAGTTTAACCAAAATTGTCTTTTAGCACACTATGATTCAACTAGAACTTTCTTCGTTTTTTTCGTTTCCTGAACAATTTTAGAAATATCGCTTAGTATACATTCTTACGGGAAGGTATCGATGTATAAAACAACATACTTTAGAAGGCACTATCAGTGTTCATTCCCAAGAAATTCGACTTGAAATACAATTTTAACTAGTTTTCACTAGAATTTTTAAGAGTTTTTTTATTTAAAAAAAAAAATATTAATTCAATGTTTGTCAACATTTTACCAATTGTACAAAATTATACTATGTATAAAATAAACTAAATTAGAAGTCAATATCACTACTAGTTCTCGAGAAATTTGAGTCGAAAAACAATTTTTACCAATTTTCAATAGAATTTTATATAGTTTTTTTATTTTTTGTAAAAAAACTGTAAACCGATTTTGTTTGATTTTGGGAAATATTGAAAACTTATTTCCAAAAGGATTGCGGCTTTTCAAAAAGAAGTTTTATCCAAAAAGTTCGTGAGACTGGTATGCTTGTGGAAAACAATACTAGTCCCCGTCGTCGTACGGTGCGCATAGACGAGAATGTGGCTGCTTTAGCCGAGATTGTAATACTCAATTTACGAACATCAACTCGCCATCTATCTCAACAGTTCAACATTTCACGGACTAGACTGATGGAAATTCTGCACCAATATCTCGGATTATTCGCTTATAAGGTGTAGGCCTCTGTTTCTCGTTCCTTCTGGCGTTGAATACCTTATGGTCTGGAGCGTCGATATTCATTCGCTCTACATGCCCTAGCCATCTTAAAGACGTAGCTTTTAGACCAGGGGTACGTCGCCGTCACTGTACAGTTCGTATAGTTCGTGGTTGTATCGTCTTCGCCAGGTGTTATTTTGCCTATCCACACACAAATAGGCCCATACATTGTGCGTAGTAACTTTCTCTCGAAGACATCAAGGGAGCTTTCATCCGTCTGGGAGAGGGTCCTTGCTTCTGCACTGTTGATCAAGACCGCGATGATTAGAGTTTTGTACAGCGTCTCCTTGGTACTTCTGGATAGAGACTTATTCCTGAATTGCTTACTTAGCCCAAGGAAACAGTGGTTAGGAAGAATTATTCTACGTTTGATTTCAGGGCTTAATGTCCTTTGCAGAGCTCACAGCAGTGTCAAGGTAGACAAATTTATTGACTACCTCCAAGTTATATCTGACATAAGTCACGTTTTTACCAAGTCTGCGACGGGAATCGACTCTATTGGATGACAAGACCCATTTTGCTCGCTTGTGACTCGATCCTGGGGCCTATTGCACCAACTACAAATTACAAGTACAAATTTGTGATTAAAAAAAATTACATATGAAAAAAACTCGATTGTTACAAATTTGTTAAGAAAATGCTTGTAAACACAATTTTGTAAGATGGTGCAATAGGCCCCTGGAAGAGGCACCCGAAACTGCTCGTTTGGTTCTTCCCATAGTTGTCACCATTTTTTGTTTTAAATTTCCATCTGTCAAATACTTGTGTTAAACATTTAACTCTGCCTGCTCAGTTTTTTTATTCTGAGCTCATAGAGCGCACTCTGAACACGCTTAAAACATGCCCCTAACGAAAAACATATTCGAAGCTCTAAACACTCTGAACAAAAAAAAAAAAAACAGTTTATTTTCTGACAACTCCAGGCTCTGCTCTGAACCAAAAAGGAAAAACGCCTATCGTCACAGATTGCATATATGCTATAATAACAAGAGCTGACTTCAAGGAAATGAAATTTTACAGATGGTGATGGGAAGCGGGATTCAGATATTTGTCAAAGTCATGTGTTGCCTACGCTTCCATCTTGTTTTTTAATGTCTTACATCTAAAAATGCCAAGGAATTATTTTCTTCAACTTCCATTGTTAATTTTTTACTTGCGATTTATAGGTACTATAAGACAAGCTATGCATTCGTAAAAAAAATCGAACTCGAGATTTTGATCAAAGTTGACATCACCGTGATAGCGAAGACTAAAAAAGTGGGTCTCGCAATTCTGTCTGTCTGTTCGACTACAGCCTAAACGGCTAGGCCGATTTTCTTTAAACTTGGTAGATTTCATTCTTAATTTTTTCCCCCCACACGTTTTTTTCTTGTTTTTTTTAAGACCAAACATAACGGTACCTGCCATACGAAATTTTTTTCGAAATTTTATAAATATTTTTTTTCTCGAAAAACTGTTGGACAGATTTAAAAAATAAAAATACAAACAAATTTCATTTAGTTAAGCCTAGGTAATAGTTGAAAAAAATTTTCCGAAAAATGGTTATTGAGGGTACCCCCCATTGGACCATTTTTTTTGTTTTTGATTTTCTCAAAAACGATAGGTACAACCGATTTTGATCATTTTTTTTGCTAAGGCTCCCTAAAAACTTTAATAGAATTGTGTACTCAAATTTTCAAAAAAAATTTGTTTGGATTTTTAAAAAAAACTTCATTTTTTTTCAAAACTCATTATTTCGAAAACTCCATACTAGATTTATTTTAAACTTGATAACTAAAAGTCTCCCAACATAATCTACAAGATGTGAAAAAAAACATTTATTTTACTTAAAACTAAAGGTACCTACCATACAAATGCTAAAAAATTAAAAAAAATGGTTTTCAAAAATCGTATTTTTCTCGAAAACAGCGCCTAGAATTTTGATAAAAATTTTTGTTCTTGAATAAATTCATATTTGCATAGCATTCTGTTTCTGTCTCTTGCTACTAAAAGAATTTAAATAATTAGTTTGATGCTTATGAACAGTTTTCTTCAATAATATTCGTTTTTAAAATTCCTTGTCTATTACATAGGAGCAAGTTCGTGCGATCCAGTCGTGCATTTTATTTTTGTGTGCATTGAATTTTAGTGGTTGAGAAATGTGTAAACATCATCATTTTTGTTGTGTCGTCAACATTTATCTTTTCCAAAAAAGAGGCTGGGTGCGACCCACACTGATAACTTCCCATTTGTGGTCTTGAAAACTTTATATTTAGTTTTTTTTCAAATAACCAAATTTTCAGCGAAACAAACTTTAGCTGTAAAATTCAAACAAACATTATTTTAAGATTGAAAAGCATTTTAATTATTTAAGAGATTTGAAATTGAGATTGTTGATGTTGATCGTGAGCAACAAAATATTTTGTTAGATGTCACTAAGTTTAACCAAAATTGTCTCTTAGCACACTATGATTCAACTAGAACTTTCTTCGTTTTTTTCGTTTCCTGAACAGTTTTAGAAATGTCGCTTAGTATACATTCTTACGGGAAGGTATCGATGTATAAAACAACATACTTTAGAAGGCACTATTTTCACTAGTAGAATTTTTAATAGTTTTTTTATTTAAAAAAAAAACTATTAATTCAATATTTGTCAACATTTTACCAATTGTACAAAATTATACTATGTATAAAATAAACTAAATTAGAAGTCAATATCACTACTAGTTCTCGAGAAATTTGAGTCGAAAAACAATTTTTACCAATTTTCAATAGAATTTTATATAGTTTTTTATTTTTTGTAAAAAAACTGTAAACTAATTTTTTTTGAAATTTTCACCAGTTGTCGAACACATTATTTTTCGTAAAATAAAATTATTTTGAGTTTCAAATTGTTTTCCGTTCTTAGAATATCTGGGTTATGAAATTTTTTTTTCAGTTTTTTTTTTTATTTAAAAAAATAACGGTATGTTCATTTTTTTCCAAATTCATACCAAATCTGTATGACCTTATAATGAGTACATTAAATTTTATTTTAAATCAATAGCATTTTTTTTTCGTGAGATATTTGAAACTAACCAAAATTTTTACTTTTTTTTTTAAACCGTTATAGTGAAAAAACTACTCACTGAATTTTAATAAACGCCCTTTCCATCCTCTTTCGAAGTTATTATCTATTAAACAAAATTTATTTGAAGTCGATATCTTTACTCGTTCTTGAGATATCGACGACGAAAAATGGTACCAGAACGTACGGACGTACGAACGTACGCACGTACGAACGTACGTACACACACACACAGACATCTCTCTAAAAATGATTGATATAGCCTCTAGGGACCTTGAAACGTCGAGAAATGTAAAAAATTCCAATTTGACAAATCGGACCGATTACAATAACTCCCTATGGGAAGTTAATAATTGTAGATGTCTTTTTTGCCTGTTCCCAAATTACGATGATAGCGAAAACTAAAAAAGTGGGTCTCGCAATTCTGTCTGTCTTTTTGACTACAGCCTAAACGTCTCTGCCGATTTTCTTTAAACTTGGTAGACAGTATTTTTAATTTTTACCCCCACACGTTTTTTTTTTTTTTTAAGACCGAAAATAACGGTACCTGCCATACGATTTTCTTTCAAAATTTTATAAATAATTTTTTTCTCAAAAGTTGTCCCACAGATTTTTTTTTTAAATTCAAAAAATTTAATTTAGTTAAAGCTAGGAAATGGTTGAACAAAAAAATTCCAAAAAGTGTTTATTTTCGGTACCCCCCTTGGAACCATTTCTTTTTGTTTTGATTTTCTCAAAAACGGTACCACCGATTTTGATAATATTTCTTGTGCTAAAGCCACTCAGCAGCTTAAACTTTATTTTGTTTTCAAATTTTCAAAAAAAAAATTTTTATTTTCAAAACTCAATATTTCAAAAACCCCATGTTCGATTTTTTTAAAACTTGATAAATAAAGATGTACCATGACTATAATTTGGGTGAATTTTTTTTAATTTTAAGATTTTGACGGTCTTCTAAAACTCCATGACAGTTAATCGGTGTTTCTAGTTTTTGAAATCTCCTTAATTCTTATCTTCGCCCTTGTTTTCATCTTACCTATAAGATTTCGTGGCTTATTCTGTCTTTTCTTGATCCGAATAAGTAGTTCTTCTTACCTTTCCCAGCTGTTTCTTTTCCTAATATCGTTTTTAACTTTGAGTGAACTATTTGTTTCGTACAAAAAGAAATTTTTGTGTGATTGTTGTTTGTTTTAGTATATACATTTTACATTTTCTACACTTTCTCCCAAACCATATCAGTATTTTATCTATAAAACCTTTATTTATATCCTGGAAGACGATAAGAACGAGTTCGTAGGATCCAGAGGTACATTTTGCTTTATACCAATTCAAATAGAATTAATTTGCTTGAGGGAGTTCTTCCGAATCAAAGGACCTAAAGGAGCCCCAATTCCCAAACTAACGAGATTTATTCCCGTTTTTACTTCATTAAGCAATTTTTTTTGGACTCAAACTCCATGCTATCGGTGCTGGAGGAGTAGAACGAAATAGCAAAAAAGCGCGTGGAAAATGGCACATGAGTTGCGCATCAGGACTTTCCCTCCTTATACTTCAACGTATTAGCTATGGGAGTACAGTGGGTTGCCAAATTAATAGGGACAGTCATGGATTTTAAGAAAATTGTATGTTTCCGTATCAAATTATTGAAAATCGTTTGTGTATTTTGATAAATAGATATTTTATATAAAGATAAGATATTATTACATAAAAAAAGTAGTTAAATAGCTTTCTTTAGTTAATAATCTTTAAAAATAGTTCAAAATCAAAAAGAAGTAAGAAAATTACAAAAACTCAATATTTTGTAACTTTGCCTTTTGCCTCAATAACTGCTTGAATACGTTTCGGTATGCTATCAATGCACTTTTTAGCGCATTCTTTAATTGCAGGGCAGTGGTGCCAGACCTCTATTAGTTTTTTTTTTAAGTGTTATTTTTGTTGTAATATTTTCTTTGGCAATTTTAATTTTAGTGATCCTCCACAGGTTTTCTTTGGGGTTCATGTCCTGGTCAGGATAAAACTGGTATGTTTTGGCCATTTAGATATTTTGTTGCACTCTTAACTTAATGGTACGGGGCTGAGTCATGCATGAAAAGATATGGTTCGTTGTTAGAGAACCATTCTCTTTACTGGGTATGAGACGAGTTTGCAGAATGTCCTTATATTGGTCCTGTCTCATGGGTCCCTGGACAATTTGGAGACATCCAACACCTCTTGTGCTGATGACTGACCACTCCATAACTTTAACAGGATGTTTTACCATTTCTACGATTCAATCAGGATGGCAATTCTCACTGGGACGCGCGCCGCCGAACGAAACTGCTCTTATCAGCCAAAATTTCGAGCCCAAGACAAACGTTTTTTTACCATTGTCTCTGTGAGCCGTGGTTTCTTAACAGAACTACGACCCAAAAGTCTTATTCCGTTAACAACAGACTTAGAAACACCCGTAATAGTAGCTACTTCTCTTTGGAAATGACTCGAATGAGGTAATATTGTTCTTATTTCGGTTTTTTTTTTTTCTTCGAGTGATATCCAATCCTCGAACCATTCTGTTTCGGAAAAATGCCCAAAATCATTAAAAAATTATTATTCTTTTTTTAAGAAAAGCTTTGTTTTAAACAAAATAAATTACATTACTAACGTTTCAATTAAAACAAAGTTCAAACAATATTCACAAACAACTATCAGAAAAAAACACCTTTCAGAATAATACTGGTTTTTCCTCGAATAAAACCGGGTATTCCCCGAATAAGACCATATTGAATATCTGCCGTCAACTTAAAATAACCGTTAAACACGTAGCCTGTGAAATAAAAATCACCACGCACACTTAGAACCAAAACAAATGCTCAAAAGAAAGCTAAAGCATGAAAATTAATAAAAATTTAAGATGTCCCTATTAATTTGGCAACCCACTGTAGGTATTTTGGAATTCCAAGTGCAGAAATCTGATTTACGTGTGTTTGTATGTAGCACACATTATTCGAGGCATCGGGGGAGTGCTTAACATTGCTAATGTTTGCCAGCCAAGTACTAGAGGAAATAATCCCTAATTTTTTGTTCCGAGTCTCTTTTTTATTTTGGCACAGATGTGTTACTACTGCGTTTGATGGTGCCTTCATTGTTTTTGCCTAGATTTTTCTTGGCTCACAAAAAAGGTGGTCAAAGAAAGTTTTTGGCGGAAGAACAACTCAATGAATGATTAGGAATTAACGTTGGCGAAAGCCCGCACTGAATTAAATTAAATGATTTTAAATGCTGACTAAGAACAAGTTGTTCGTATAGTTTTACTGGAGGGTATTATTTACTTTCTGAATTCCTGGAAAGGCATAATTAATTCATTCAAAAAAGTTCAACTTTATCAACAGTAAGTGAAAAAAGAAAATAGATCCTTGATGGAATTTTTCATTTTGTGCTCCAGTTCCAAACTATCTACCTATCTACGTAGTTTTAGTTTAGAACGGGAGGTGTGTGGATTCATGCGTTAAGTAGATAATTTTCTATTGAAAAGTTCAATCAAGCTATTTTGGGTTTGTGCGAACGTGATTAACCATCCTGTGTGCTGTGCGACAGCTCCATTATAATATATCGTTTAGACTAACTACCTTGAGTGTGATAGGGTATAGGTATTAGCTAGTTATAACGAATGATTTTTTAAGAGCTATCGGAAATTAAAAAAAAAAAAAAAAAACATAAAATTTAGAAAAATGCATGAAATCTTTATTTGAATCGATAGTACGGTCGATATAATTTAATATTTGAAGATTATTTCATGCAAATGTTGACGGCGGCTGCTCCTCAAATGGTCCATTCGCTTAGTCCAATTTTGGCATACTCTTTCTAACATTTCGGCCGGTATCTCACGAATAAATGCTGCAATGTTGGCTTCCAGTACGTCAATCGAAGCGGGCTTGTCGCTATATAGACATGAGCCTTAAAAAAAAATTTAAAAAAAAAGTAAAAAATAGTCTAGAGGCGTTAAAGCGCACGATCTAGGCGGCTAATTGACCGTCCCCAAACGTGAAATAAACTGTTCACCCAACTCGCTTCTCAATTGGTCCATTGTTACGCGTGCTGTGTGGCATGTGGCACCGTCTTGTTGAAACGACATGTCATGCAAGTCAAGCTCTTCTATTTTGCGCAAAAAAAAAGTTTGTTTTCATCCCACGGTAGCACTCACCATTCACAGTTTTTATAATCCCGTTTCTTATAATCATGTTTCTTATAATCTCGCTTTTTTAAAATCCCACTTTTTATAATCCCGCGTTTTTAAAATCCCGCTTTTTAAAATCCCGTCTCTTATAATCGCGTTTCTTATTACGACGACGTATAAACATTGAGGTATGCAAGGGGGGCATGCTGCCCCCTGCAACCCCCTGCTTGGGCACACTATAAGATTTGGGGTAGGTGCGAGGTTGGGTGTATGCAAAGTTTCTTTAGCATTTAAAGAATCTGGAAAATAACCAACATAAAATCAATGGCGCAAGATTTTAAACAGCTTATTATTCAGGTATTAATTATGATACTACTTAACAATTTCCTTACTTTATAGAAGTTTACTAACTCATACGTATTTTTAAACATTTTCTAACTAGTATCGTACTAAAAGAATTTTCTTAATAAATTGCTTCTGAACACACAAACAATGACATTTCGTGTAAAAAAGTAAGTACACGAACCTTCTTTGATGTTTGCAAATGTCAAAGGGTGGTATGCAGAAAGCTTTATCTCAGTCCCAAATCTCACTTTTTTGAGCAATTGCTAGCTTTCGTTTGAAGAATTCTTGGGTGATATGCATAAAAGATAGTAAATGCTTTTACTTGAGAATTTCTAAGTAATTACTTTTTTTGATATGCATAAAAATGCAGTAAATGCTGAAAATAAAGTATTTACTTGAGGCCACAGTACTTACTTTTTTCGGATGAACTATTTCAGTAAATACTTTATTCCGTATGCATAAAAAGTAGCAAGTACTTTTTTTCTGTAGGAATTACTTCTTTTTTTCAAAGTCAAAGGATAGCAACATGAAAATTTGAAAGTACATACTTTTTTTGATTTAAACACATAACTATGTAGCTTCGAAACCATAAAAACTTACAGTCTTAACTCTATTCTCAAAGGACTCACGTCGCTGATATAAATTAAAATTAAGTTACTGTTGACTGTACTGAAATGGCGGAATTTGTACGCGTTAGTTCACAAAAAGTCTATAAAAGTCGAAGATCGGGTTCAGAATCAAATTTTAAACAACTCTATCGTTTTGAGAGGGAAAACGTATAGATTGGTTGAGTGAATACTTCATTGGTAAGTCTTTGCAAAATCGTAATTTGTAGTTTTAAAACTTGACACACCCTTACTATTTGGAGCCTTTTGTTAGTTCGCGGAAATGGTGTAAAACTTTCTTTTTTCTTATACGCCTGTTAACTTAAAAATATAATTTATAATTTTGCAAGAAGCAGACACTTATGAAAACTGTTATATATGTATATTGCGATACTATACCAATAGGCTTCCGTTAGTTAAAGGAGTTAGTGGTTTTTAGTTACTGGCGAAGTTTTAAAACTTGCCCTTAAAAATTCCATCGAGCTATGAAGAACAGCTGGGAGCAAAAAATGATTGGCTAAGCAAATACAGGTTCCCATTATGAATAGGAGCCTTGGACTGTACTCACGTAGAAATATTACAACCTAGATTTCATTCGGAAGAATACATTAACCGAAAAGGATATGCTTCCATCAATATCCAGGCAACTTGTAATTCAATGGAATATTTTACAAGTGTTGATTACCGATGGCCGGGCTCAGTTCACGATTCCAGAATTTGGAGAAACAGTGCTGTGGAACCCATTATGAGAAACTCCACTAACATTGTTTTACTGGGAGACGAAGGATATGGGAGCACCACCTTGGCTAATGACACCCTTTAAAACCCAACGAGTAACCAAGAAAGAGCTTTTAACAAACTGCATTTAAAAGAAAGGGTCATAATTGAAAGATGTCTAACCCGATAAGAAAAAAAAAGTATTTACTATCAATTTCCGATGAATTCTAGTATTTACTTGGATGAATTTAGTATATACTGAAAGTATTTGCCAGTTAGTAAGTACTAAACTTTATGCATATGGAATGAAGTAAATACTTTAAATTTAACCATTTGCTTTAAGTTATAGTATTTACTATTATCTTTTACTTGTAGTAAATACTTCCGTTTTATGCATATCACCCCTTGTCTCAGAATTATTCTTCATACGAAAGCTAGCAATTGCTCAAATGAGGCTAGCACGATACTAAACAAATAAAGTAGGTATTTGATGATTTTAACTTTAATAAAAGGGTAGAGAAAGTATGTTATATTCGATTAAAATTTGCAAATTCGTTGTTTTAACCTAGTTTCATACTAAAACAGCTTTAGCATCGTACTAATTCAATTAAAATTTTGCGCCAATAAGTTTTAGCTATGTATTATAAAAAACGGGAAAAGCGGTATAAGACGGGATTTTAAAAAGCGGGATTATAATAGAACGCGATTTTGAACAAACGTGATTTTAAAAAGCAGTATGTAAATAAAACGGTATTATAGAGGACGGTATTTTCAAACTTTTTTTGCGGGATTTTTGAAAAAAAAAACGGGATTATAAAAAGCAGGATTCCGTTAGGCTCCCAAGATAACAGAAGGGGGCAAATTATGTGATAACATAATAAGTCTCTAATAAACATAATGGAAAAATATTTACGGCGATCAGTAAGCATAATGCAATAAGCTTGCATCTACTAGTATAGGCGGCCATTCTGATATTCCAGTGTAAACGCTTGACTACCATTCTTGTAAAACGTTTTTGAATGTTTTCAATCCTTAGAGAACTTCTTTTGTAGAAAGAACTTTATATAACAGAACAATATTCTAAAATAGAACGAACAAAGCAATGAAAAGAGATTTTAGAGTGTAAGGATCAGTAAACTGTAAACTCCTTAGAATTTCTAGAAATGAATCCTAGCATAAAATTAGCTTTAGCTACTACGTAATCAATATGCAGATTAAATTAAGTTTAGGATCAAATAAAATACCAAGATCTTTCTTTTCATCTATTCTGCAAATAATGTGAATTATAAGCGACACATAGAAATAAGACACGGCATTCTCCGCTTTAGTTCAGCCGCCATCCCTGGAGATAAAATATCTGAGACAACAACTTTCAGTCTCAGAACATCGTGCCACACATCTTTCCTATCCTTCTTTCTCTTCCTTAACTTCACGCCCGCGCTGTGTTCAAACATTTAAAGGGTAATCATAATCCCTTGAGCGCGTGTAGATTATAAAAAAAAAAAAAAAAAAAAAAATTCTGCAAAGAGCTATATCATCAATTTTATAAGAATAAAAAATGTTACGAAAAAAAGACGTAATTTGTCATTTTGAGATGTTCAAAAATAACTGATTTTTCTTACCACTCTCCAAGTCTATTAAGATCTTCTTGTAAAAGAATACATTCAGAAATAGATTTTATGCGACAGAATATTTTCAAGTCATCAACAAACAATAATTTTTCTGAAAGTCGAATATGAAGTAGAATATCATTTATTAAAATAAAAAATAAAAGGGGTCCAAGGTGGCTTCCTTGAGGAACACCAGAGATAATATGAATTTGGTGAGACTTACAATTATTTATATGAACGTATTAAATACGATCGTATTAATAAGATTGAAGCCAAATCAAAAGATAATAATGATAACATAAATTTACCAATTTTTGCATCAAGATTTTGTGGTTTACACGATCGAAACCTTTGGCGAAAAAGGTGTAAATGACATCACATTGAGATCCACTTTCGAAGCAATAATTAACAACATAATTGCGGAAAATCATAAGATTTGTCGAGGTTGATTTTCCACTGACAAATCCATGTTGGCAAGGTGAGATAGTTTCTTTGAAAAGAAAGGACAATTTATTGTAAATGATTTTTTCAAATAATTTTGGGATAATCTAGAGCTTGCAAATCGGACGGTAGTTTAAGACATCTTGTTTAGGACCTGCTTTATGAAGAGGAATTATGAAAGAAATTTTCGAATCCTTTAAAAATTCACCCACATTCTCACATTCTTTCTTTAGCCGCACTACTAGAATGTGGAATATTTTGACCATCTCGATTTTAAGGGTTTCATTATTGGGAAGTATTGCTTTGTTTGTTATTGGTCTTCCTTAAAGCAAGTTAACATTCAAATGTCTCAGTTTATAAATAAATTAAAAATAAAATCGATTTTTAGAAGGCAATGTTACTCAATTGAACCCTGACACATCCTTGTCATGCCACTTGCCTACCTGTAATGCTCAACACTTACCTCATGTTAGGCCTTGCGGTTTTTTTTTTTTAATTTGTATGATATGTATCTTTGTAATGTAACTTACTTACTTATGTATAATTTAGCCACGTCATGTCATGTTTGTTTCCTTAGGACATACTCGTACCTATCAAATAATCGATATATTTTTCTTATTGTCATTGGATTTCCATCAAGGTTTATGCGCTTAAAATTTAATCCTTGATACTGCCACATTTCCAAGGAACACATTTTAGGTCCGATTACCCGTATTTTTTTTCCGGAAATATCTGAAACTTTCATCAAATAAAATGTTACTTTATTAAAAATACAGGATCTTATGCTTTATGGTACGGTTGTCGTCGTCTGTACGTTGGCATACCAAAGCTTGGTAGCTTCACTCGAAGAAAGGAAATTGTATTGACATATTTGAGGTTTCTCTATGTTCGTTAAATGATCCTTGAATAATTTTTTGCCACCATGCTATTATAGAGCGTACGGCTCTCAGCTGGATGTACATATTATGGTAAGTGGTTTAAATTTGTTTGGGTTTTTAATGATGTATAAGGAGGTTTTTCATTTTTTTGTTGTTAATAATTTGAACAATCTTGAGATTTTATTTTTAATATTTAGGGCTATTATTGGTTTCGTGTAAAAAAAGGTTCATGCTTTCAATAATACTTAAAATTAATGTAGTCTTTAGCGCAGATAAAGTCTTTGGGACAGAGCCACTGAGCTCAGCAAAGGAGAAAAATCCGCAGACGAAGAGCAGCAGTTCTTCCTGGATTCTATCCAATAAAAGCCGAGAAGTTTGGACTGAACCTACCCAAAGATGTGATTTATACTCGAGTTTTGGATGTATATAAACGCCTTATAATTTATAGCCAAAACAGAAAGGGCGCCAAATTCTCACATCGGTAATGGAAATCTTTAGCATTTAGGCTGGTTTTTGGCGGTCTCCAAAAAGTGAACATTCCAACGAAGATCGTTATTGACACACATACCGAGTACTGACAGCTTTTCAGCTTCTTTGACTCAAGTGGCATTTATGGAAAATGGCATAAGGGGTACATTTCGCTTCAACAACCATTGAGATTTGAAAGCATTAAACTCCACACGAATTTGTAGATCTCTTTTAACAATGCTGTAAAGCTCGGAGTTTAATAAGCTTATCATACGGCACCGTGGAAACAAGAATGAAAAGCTGAGGATATAGTCATCGGCAAAACAATGAATTGGCTCAGAAATTTTAGACAAACGATAATTGATGAATACAAGAAAGAGAGTCTGAGACAAAACGGAACCCGGGATTAGACTTGAAAATATCGAATACAACTTGAATTACTGTGTTCGAAAGGTAATTTCTAATCCAACAAAGAAGAAATTTATCAATACCAAATGCACGCCTTTTCGATAAGATAAACCATCAGATCACCAATAGACCTATTGCTATACGAAATCTATAATAAAAGTCTTTGAGAAGCTTTCGTTCTTCAAGATATTTCTTGAGCTAATAAATTTATCAGCTTTTTGATGACCTTAGAAATAAAATAATATAAAATAAAATGGACGACTAGGTCGCAAATAGATTTTTTTTTTAATCCAAAAATTTTTTTTTTAAAGTCTTGAAATGCAATGTTTTTTTAACTTTTTGGAAACTTCTCTATAAAAAATTACATTGAAATCCGTTGTGACGATAATGAGAAATTCAAAAAATGGTTCTATGGTAGGTACAGTCAGTAATATTTTAATTTCAAAAATGTTTTTATTAAATTATACCTAGATCGTAAAAATTAATCGAAAGAAAAAAAAATGTATCAAAATTCTCGAGCCGTCTTTGAAAAAAATACGATTTTCGAAAACCATTTTTTAACTTTTTTATGGTGGGAACCGTTATTTTCAGGTAAAATAAATTTTTTTCTCACATCTTATAGATTGTGTTAAGAAACTTTTATTTGTTAAGTTTAAAAAAAATCGAGTATGGGGTTTTCGAAATATATTGAGTTTTGAAAAAAAAATTGTAATTTTTTTAAGATCCCATCACATTCGAAATTCCAAGAAGCTTTAGCATAAAAATATGATCGAAATCGGTTGTAGCGTTTTTGATAAAATCAAAAACAAAAAAATATGGTTCCAAGGGGGGTACCAAAAGTAACCATCTTTTGGAAAAAAATTTTCAAACATTACTTATACAAATAAAATTTTTTGAAATTGTTTTTTTTTTTTTAATCTCTGGGACGGTTTTTGAGAAAAAAAAATATTTATAAAATTTCGAAAAAAATCGTATGGCATAGTACCGTTATTTTCGGTCTTTTGAAAAAAGAAAAAAACGTGTGGGGGAAAAATTAAAAATACTATCAACCAAGTTTAAAGAAAATCGGCCGAGCCGCTTAGACTGTAGTCGAAAAGACAGGCAGACAGAATTGCGAGACCCACTTTTAGTCTTCGCTATCATCGTAATGTCGACTTTGATCAAAATCTCGAGTTCTATTTTTTGTACGAATGCATAACTTGCCTTATAGTATAGCTATAAGTCGCAAGTAAAACTAGTGGTCGAGAGATGAAATCATGGCCTTGCTGCAGTTTGGAACAGAAAGGTTAGAACAGTTCCAACACAGCAGGCTGCAGAAATATGCCTATGCACACGTTCTGGAAGACTTGATTTTTTCTGTTGCCACGGTAAGTTCTAATACTGTTTACTAATGTTTTCTAAAGAATGAAAAAATCTTACAGTATTCGAACAAAACAGTCGAGCACCTTGACGCTAAAATGCAGCGCTCTTGAGAGCATTTAAGGTTGCGAAGGAAAACTTTAAAAGAACTGGTGCCGCTCCTTGTATTGCTCCAATTAAAAATTTAGTAGTATCGGGTTTTTCAATAAGAGCGCTACAAAAGTTTTTTTTAAATAAAACAAAAATGGTTTTGGATATCAATGAAATTCTTAATTCCTGTGAAATTACGTTTGATGCCATTATGTATGGAACTCGATTTCTTTTGCATGGCCACCACGAGCATGCTTGCAGAAGTCCAGACGCTGAACCCAATTTTCGACGGTTTTCAAAATTTTCGCAAAATTCGCCACAACGACGTCACAAAGATACCCAACCCTTGAGAACGACGTGTGAGAGACACATTTGAGCTTTCTGCAACTGAAGCCTCAGCGGAAGCAATATTCTCGACACTTTGATCTGCTAGGACGATTATGACGACCATAAATTGGACGTAGCGCTCTTAACGTTGAGGCCACTGACTCCGAATTTCGGTAGTAAATTTTAATAATTTTGACTTGTTCTTGGCTCATATATCTTTCCATCATGAAATGGCAAACCTTAATGAAGAGAAATGTCAAAAGAGCGGCAAGAAATATGGCGTCGTTTGCTGTCCCCGTCGCTCTACTTTTGTAGCGTCGCTGTTGAAAAACCCTTTACTTACAGCATTTCTTTAATTTTCCATTGTTACTATTCTATGTGTTTTTACTTGCGACTTAAAGGTACTAGAGGGCAAGTTATGCATTTTGTCTGTCTGTCTGTTCGACTGCAGCCTAAACGATTTTTGTTATACTTGGTAGATATCATTTTTAATGTTCCCCCCCCCCCACATTTTTTTCTTTTTTGTTTTAAGACCAAAAATATCGGTACCTGCCATACGATTTTTTTTAGAAATTTTATAAATATTTTTTTTTCTCAAAAACTGTCCCACAGAATTAAAAAAAAATTCATAAAATTTCATTTAGTTAAAGCTGTTTTACCCAAAAATAACGGTACGCACCATACAAATGTTAAAAAATCGTTTTCGAAAATCGTATTTTTCTCGAAAACGGTGCCGAGAATTTTGATAAAATATTTTTTCTTTCGTGTAATTTTTACGATCTATAATTTAATAAAAAAAATTGAAATTAATAATAAAAGAAATTGAAATTAGGTACTGAAAGATTTTTTCGAATTTTGAATTTCTCATTATCGGCTTAACGGATTCTAATGAAATTTCTTATAGAGCAGCTTCTAAACAGTTTAAAAAATGCAATGCTTTCAAGACTTAAAATCTATTTTTTTGGAAAAAATCAATATCTCAGAAACGGCTTAGTATTTTTTTGGGAATTTATTTTTTGTTCGTATAGTAAGAAAAACTTTGAGTTGGCGTATCAAAATTTTTTTTTAAAAATGTTTTCAAAATTTTGTATGTAAAAGCTCCTTTAGTAGGAGTTATTTTAGTCATTTAAAAAATGAATTTTATGCTTACGAACAGTTTTTTTTTCTGAAATTCTTTGAAATTCTTAGTCTTTTACATAAGAGCAAGTTCGTGCGACCCAGTCGTGGTGCATTTCATTTTTATTCTGCAAGTCAAATACTTTGACACTTGACAGATATAACAAAAAAATTAGTTTTGAAAACATTATCATTAAAAAATCATTTCAGCACCCTCTTAATCGAAAAACTTAACTAATTATCGGAAAAGCTAAAGTAATAGCCGGTAAGTTTGTGTAGTTGTTTTGTTTGTTGAATTTTTACTTTGCTGTACTTTCTTGTCACGAGAACAAGCCTATTATTAATCCATTATAAAGTTTTGGAAATAACAGCAAGTTCATATATGTTTGACGTAGTTGGGTTATATAATTTATTTTACATATTTTTTTTCTTTTCACTTATTTATGAATATATGTTAGCAACAGATTTACTTGTGTACTCCTTTTCTTATTTGGGTATATTTTTGTATTACATATGAAAAGTTGACTTCGAGGCAGTCCTCGGCAAAACGGCGAGTGTCTGACCGTCCTCACTTAAATTTCCCTTTTCTGATTGGCAATCGGATAAAATATTTATGCGTTTTCTATTTTGTTAAAAAGTGGCTTTGTATATTTTTATAAAATTAAGAACGTAGTTTATTTATGATATGAATGCCATCTATGTTCGGAGTTTTGATGTTCATGCTTCTCGGGAAAATTTCGATATTTAAATATGTAATGTCTTCGCTTAGGTCAATAACAAGATTGACAGCTTCTTTTATTTCAGGTTTATAGAAGACAAGTGAAGCCAGTTAAATATTGTTAGAAATGTGCTACACTTGAAAATATACTAAACAACACAATTTTCCCCCATAAACAGATTATAAGTACCAAATTTTGGCATCCCTGAACTGCTCCGTAGGGTAAGGTCTTGGATATATTATAACTTGAAAAACACGGTTAACAACTATTCTTGATTATTCTGTGACAAAGTGCTTCTTTTTGTTATTTTATAATTTCATTGTGCGGTAACTTCGGTTTTTGACAGTTCATGTCGGCCATGTTTATTTCATCGCTTGCTAATTTTATGTTTTTTTTATTTGTCACACACTAAACATTACATTACATTAGATATTACACTAATCCGTAGATAAATCTACGAAGTAGAGACACTGAAAGCACTGGCAACTGAGACCATCGACCATCGGCTTAGACATTACAACAGCACAAGTAGCACAGAATTACTTAACGAAGTCTTTAAGAATTCTAAATCGGTATCTGACATCTTCTATAAGACGGATTTAAGTTCCTATTAAGTAGAGAAAAGGCGCAAGTGGGCGGTCCGATAGAAGGAAATAAGAAGATAAATTGAGTCTTAAAATGGTCTTAAATCGGGATATCATTCTTCTTAAATACTTCATTACTCCTTCTTAAATAGTTCCTTACATCTTCTTAAATACTTCTTAACTCCTTCTTAAAGAACTACGGCTACAATAAAACGGAAACAATAAAAATAAACTTTTTTTTATTATCTGTTTGTTTTTTTATTATTGTTGATTATATTCTAGTCTTTATGTGAATTTTTGCTGGAATGAAAGAATTTTAAAAGTTAGTTTTTTTAATTTACCTTTGTGCTTCCACTGAGATTCGAACCCGAGTCCTCTCGCTTGCCGTGCTTGTGCTCTACCTATTGTGCCACTGTGACACTTAAAATATCTTGTCTCAAAGTGCTACTCAAATAACTCTCTCGTGTTTTTAATATTATACTCTTTAAGAAGACTTAAATACGTATTAAAGAATTTGAAAAATACCGATTTAATACCAAAATAAAAAAGGAATGTTTTTAGAAGGATTAAAGAAGGAATTAAGTAACAAAAACAACCGATTTAAGAAATGCCAATTTAAGAAGTATTTAAGAATGCTTTAAGTAGAAGGAAACACACCATGTTAAGTTCTGTAAAGCAATACCTAAAAAAGACGAAATTAAGACGGAATTAAGTAGCCATAAATTAGCACACCTACCCAATAAAGAAGGAATAAAGTATGAATTAAGTATGGACATTTTGTCAGTTACATAAACGGATGTCATCAAAAAAGTCAAATTTTAAATAAATGTGACGTTAACAATCATACAGAGGTTAAAAAAATAGAAGATGAAACCGCGCAAAAGGGCGGAAAACTATAATTCCTAAAATATTTAAGTTAATTCAATGCAGTAAATTTTGTAAAATTTGTAGAAGTCTTTTTTATTAGATTGACCAATAAAAATACTAAAGGGACCTTTTATTTTCGTCCTTTAGTGAAATGTTTTTTTTTTTAGGCAGTTTTGTTTGTTAAAAATATATTTAGCGCGTTTTGAAAATAAGTTTCTTAAATTTTGATTCTCAAATGCCTGTAAAATTAAAAAATAAGAGAACATTTAAGTAAGGAAAAGTTCTTTTTATTGGAATTCATTAAAACTTATTTAACAATGATAACAAAGAATACGATAGGTTAACTAAAGATCTTTTTATAAGGGTCAACAATTTTAGCGCCCAAAATTATTTAGCTCCTTTTGAAAAACAATCCTATCTATTTGATTTCATTTAGATAAAAATAGAGCTGTTTTGAAAATTACAAGCATTGTATGAAAAATAGCTTGTTAAAAAATAACAAATAGCCTCGTTTTTATCCTTAACTCAACATTAAAATAGTAATAACTTCTAAACTAGACCGTTTTGAAATACAATTTCCACCATTCTATAGCTCTCTTTGATACGCAAATTTTGGTATACCACACTCCATATTTTGAAAAAAGTGCCTTTAGCACCGTTTTGATTGTTAACGTCACAAATGCTATTTTAATTGTTGTTTGTCTTCAATAATGAAACAATCTCTTTTTTTTTAAAGATTTAATAAATTCGGTTTACACATTTTGCTTTCCATCTAAAACTAAAAGTACGAAAACGGCGTTATAAATCATACTGTTTCAGAAGACTTAAATACGTATTAAAGAATCTGAAAAATACCGATTTAATACCAAAATAAAAAAGGAATGTTTTTAGAAGGATTAAAGAAGGAATTAAGTAACAAAAAAAACCGATTTAAGAAATGCCCATTTAAGAAGTATTTAAGAATGCTTTAAGTAGAAGTAAATACACCATGTTAAGTTCTTTAAAACAATACCTAATAAAGATCATATTAAGATGGAATTAAGTAGGCATAAATTTACATACCTAATAAAGAAGGAATAAAGTATGAATTAAGAAATGTGATACCGAAATTATACCATTTTGTGCTACTTGTGAGAGAGAGAGAGACACACACAGCGAAAGCGATGCTTTCATAAAAGCCTAGTATAGGGCCTTGACTACACATACCAAAGGAAAATCACAGTATCACGTAAAAGCAATGAGCAATACGTTCAGATGATGAACTTTATTATTTGAAGCTGTTGGAAGTGCACCCTGATTTTAGCAAAACTATCATCATCCAGCAACGAGGCCTACTTTTGGATGAACGAATACGACAGCAAAACAAAATTGTCGGATTTGTTACGATGCCAAATCGCACATGGTTCTCCAAGTGGCAATGCATCCGAAGTTCCTTCTGAAACACGCTTCAATAAAAAGAGTCTATCTGACTATACGATTTCACCAACCGTTTTATCGGTATTCGATTTTCCTCTCGGGTAGATCTAAAAATTATGGTACTCGTATGATAAATTTTATTTGGAAGCGATCCGAATAAGCTCAGAATGACAAACGCGAAAAGATGATCGAAGTGTCAAATAGAACAGAATGTGTTCAGTGCATCAGAAGGATCGGTTTTTTTTATTCTTTATAATTCACACGTGCTCAAGGGTTTATTAAGACACCCCCAACAAACCCACCAACTGGACAGCCAGGACTGAACAACCCGAGAGACAAACCATGCCATCATCTTAATTAAAATAAGAAGTCATGTATATTATAAATGCTATAATTTTAGAAACAAGTTCATAGCTTAAGTTAAGCCCCCTATGTGTATATATATAAAGTTCAATACAAAACCTTGTCTTGAATGTTTGCAAATTAAAATAGTAAAAGAAAACCGTGCCGGGTAGCTCATCATTTAATCGAGTAAAAAATTTCCTAAACCTAATCATTAACTACTGTTTTGGGTGGTCTCGATAATGTGCTCATTCCAACAAAGATCATCGTTGACAAACATAACATACCGAGTACTGACAGCTTTTTGGCTTCTTCCCAAAGGATAAAGGGGCTACATTCTGCCTTAACGACAATAGACAGCATTGATTTTTCGAAGCATTAAACTTCACACGATTTTTTATACCTCATTTAACAATGCTGCAAAAATTGGAGTTTAATGAGATTATCACAGAGTACCGTTGAAATTTCACTACTAAAACGAACATAAGAACCTGAGGATAGAGTCGTCGGCAAACAATATAATGACTAAGAATAACATAACAAGAGATCTTTTATCTTTTATAAAAATGAAGAAGAGAGTCGGAGACAAATCGGAACCGTGGGGAACACCAGCACTTATTTTGTGAAAATCAAACTTGAAACCGTGCAATACGACATTTATTTCTAATCTAAGGAATAACCTCTTTAGAAATATCAAGCGCAATAATCATAATTTCGACAAAAGGAATGTCAAGATCAGATCACCAGTGGAGCTCTTGCAACTTTACGTGTGCGGAAATGTACCTTCACCATTGAATGATTTAAATTCACAGGTACTGGAAGGTTGAAATTGCTGTCTATTATCTGAAGAGCTAGTTATGGGGTTGTCGTTGTACATGAGAGTTGGAAGATGATGATGAATTTTGTACGTTCTTGACAAATGAAGTACTGGTACGAACGTCCTGAACATTGGACTCTGCTTAGCAGATTTGTGGCTTTGTCTTGAGAGGTTCACCATACAGCCTTACTGTATGTTAGTATATTAGTATAGATCTCATTATAAAAGTATAAATAATAAGAGGTCTGAACCTCAATTTGTTTCGAAACAGCTTTTTTGCACTAGAAGAGTGCCTCTTTCATGTAGATATATGTATTAAGTTTCAAAATTCATTATTCGTCTAAGAAAAAGGCCAAATATTTTGCTATGTTATACCCCTATAACCAAAATAGAAAAAGGGTCTAGATAGGACTATTATATTTTCTAGAGAGCAAACCAATATCTGGATCCCAACTCTGTAATTCGTTTCGAAATTTGTAACGAAGCGTTCCATGCTTCTCCACTTCATGTTATTTTGGTATTACAAGTAAAATTGTAATTTACCAATCTCGATTCACAAGCACCATGGACACATGACGTCACAGGAAAATCAACTACATTAATGTTTTTCGTTCACCACTTATATAGTTCACATTCAGTGTTTACTGAAAAGTCATCATGAGGACCTACTTGGGTGAACGGAAAGAACCTTTTCGAACATACACACAGTCAGGCGGCATATTAAATTGGTTTTAGCAATCATTTGAAATCCAGTCGTAGACAAGTGCAGCCGAATTGGTCATTTTAGCTTTCCTTGCTTTTGTAGAGCTTCCATCCCACCAGTGGTGAGGGGTTTCGTGGAAAGACAAGTTAGGTAGGTTAAATTGTCCAGCTATTTCTTATTAATGCTTCCCCCCACCAATGGTAAGGGGTCTTAGTTCGAAGTCGGCTTCGGTACCTGCTGATCTACCAGAGCGTTTAGCCTGCTGCTTAGTGCCACCAGGGGCGTTCTGTACCTGCTGATCTACCAGAGCGTTTAGTCTGCTCCGAATCACCAGCAACCAGTACAACCGATACGAATCAGTAACACCAGAATCCAGAAGAGTTGATGCCCGTGAGTCATTCAATTACCCGAAATAAGTAAAATATTAGTAGCAGAACATTGTGTGTTATAGATTTAAGAGTTATTTTCAAGACAAATTTTACACCAGCGGAACGAAAAGCACTTTCAAATAGGATTGACTTTCGAAAGGAAATACCCTGTAAGACCCCCGTTATGTCAGGATTGAAACCAAAGCCACCGATATGCCTACAAATGTAAATAAGCTTAAAGTATTTTGAGAGTTCTTTCAAGATTTAAGGATACTTTCCTGATATAGAAGTATCAACGTGATGCACATGATAATCACCCTGTGCGTCTCGGCTTCCAAATTTGACAACACCTCATTGGCTATGAAGTTCCAAAGAAGGAGAGCTAGAATACTGACATTCGGTGTACATCTAGTGACATACCTACTTGAAAAAAGCCGTCCAGTTTTGAATTGATAATCTGGCTAGTCAGCATTTGATTAATCCATTCACCAAGTCACTAGAGATGACATCGCAGATGCGAAGGTTTGTCTAAAGACGTGTCCCCTTATTGATCTTTGCAAGCAAAATGTAAAGTGTCGTCTCTTTCCTTGTTCGTGGATGGTTATGAATCAATCGGTCAAATGTTTTTAGAAGGAATGATGATAGATCAGTGAGATTGAATTCATTCGGGTTTACTTGTTAGAATTTCAAACCTTTGGGTGTCAATAAATCCTTGACTTCTCTCTGTAATAGAGAAATGTGGATCAGATACCAACAAATCTAGCAGAGTTATCTGTTGATAAATTAATTTCCTATTAATCAGGCTTAGCTCAGGACTATAGACAGTTTGGAGATCGAGTATTCAGCAGCGGCTTAAGCGATCATTCTTTGCAAGAGTTGGCCCAAGTTCCATCAATATTTTGTAAAAACTGCAAAATTAGAGAGCATTTGCCTCAACCTCGATTAGATTTAGAGAAAGATAATATTTTCTTATAGCCGTTTTTGAAACGCACCCAAAAGACAGAAGGCATTTACCCTAAATAAACATTTTAAAAAACTTTGAGTCTTTTTTTTTATTGTTGCTCCCTTGACTTGATCTACAATTTTATATCTGCTGATTGAGACAAGATTATCGTCGGTACTAATATCAGATAATGTTTAATATACAATCTTCTTAGTACATTTATAATACACTTTTCATTCCCTTTTTCAGTATTTACATAAAATATTTTCCAGATACGTATCGTCTGCAATCCCATGGCAAAGCTTTGAATATTATGAAAATTAAATTGAAACTGCCAAAACGAAGGCGGGGACGGTCACTCCCCAGTGACTTCAAGCTGAAATAACTGAATTAAGGTTTCAACTTGGCTCTGCACCGAACCACAAATGGACACCCTCGGAGTTAGTTGGATGTATAGAAGCAATAGATGATGAAGACGAACAAAAACCAGAGGGTTACCTTTTCCATTCCATTTGCTTGAAAACATTTGCACTCAGTTTGACTAATCCCACTTTGACTCCCAAAGATGTCACTACACACATAAAATCTACTATGTTGACGTTACCAGAGGATTCCCGGAGTACAGGACGACATCATCAAACAACAACCATCGCTCAACCACAATACCACAAGAAGCAAAGCGCCCCGGCATGGATAAATTTTAATATAACATCGCTTGGATGGAGCTCAATGAAGGAAATGGTGTAAGAAATATTGAATTTCTAAGGCGAAAAGCTTTAGCTTTGGCAACAAGAGCTCAGTCATGGGGGAAATTTATTGTAATGAAGAGTAAAATGCGCGTTTTATCGTCCTTCATTCTTGGCCCGCATCCGCTTACACGTCCATTGTCATCATCACCCTCGTCGAAGTTGTAATAGTCGTCTATACATATGAAGCTATGTATTCGTTCATTTGGTGCAGCGTTGTTCTGGGGCGAAGTTCTATTCAAAGTTCCATTTTCAAGTTTTATATGGAAGACTCCAAGATACCAATATAGTGTGTTGCCGTCTTGGACAAGTCAGCACAAACAATCACTCGCAAGTTAATGGTTAAATGAATTCCCCCTACCCCCGCCACTCTTCTGGTTTCCTTCATGGTAAAAGTTGGTTTGGAATTGTAAATTGAAGGAAAGACATAGCTAGTGTAGTGGAACGAAAAATTGAACTCTTCCGAGCAACACAAAAGTGGTATGCACTTTTTATCTAAATCAAATTATTAACATACAGGGTGGCTCGAGAATTTTACTGAACTAAGAAAGTTGCAGAACTTTTTTGCTAATTCATATTTATTTATATTTGTAAGTTGTAACCTTAACTAGATAAAAGAGAAACGAATTCGATAAGTTTTAATTAATTCTTGTATTTAGCTTCTTTTTGGTTGGAAGTGTGATCTTAGACTAAATCATAATATGATTGTCCACGAGGTTTGTTGTCAGCTGCCAATAGATGACAATATCACAGGGTGTTCAAAAGATTCGAATTTAAATGGCCTTCAACCTGAAGGTAATAATTGGTGCATGGACAATGCTGTAAGAACTGGCTCAATTAACGTGCTCATGCTTTAAACAGACACAAAACAGATTGTTCATATTTTCTTAAATAAATCTAAAGAAATAAAATGCACGACTGGGTCGCACGAACTTGCTCCTATGTAATAGACAAGGCATTTTAAAAACACTGTTCATAAGGATAAAATGAAGTTTTTAAATTCTTTTAGTAATAAGACATAAGAACAGAATGCTATGCAAATATGAATTCATGCAAGAACAAAAATTATAAGTCATTGTAGTGGTTTCTTAAAAAAATAAGGTTTTATGTACAAAATTTTTAAAACATTTTTATGAAAAAATTTTGGTACGCGAACTTTGAGTTTTTATTACTCTACGAATAAGGATTAAATTTTCAAGAAAATATTAAGCTGTTTTTTTGAGATATTGAATTTTCAAAAAAAAAAAGACTTTTTTTTTCCAAAAATTGAAAAAATATTTTTTTTTTTAAGTTTTGAAATGCAATGTTTTTAAAACTTTTTAGGAGCTTCTTTATAAAAAATTTCATTTAAATCGGTTATGCCGATAATGAGAAATTCAAAATTCTAAAAAAACGTTCTATGGGAGGTACACTCAGTAATATCTTGTTTTCAATTTTTTTTTATTTAATTATAGACTGTAAAATTTAATCGAAAGAAAAACAATTTTAACAAAATTCTCGGAACCGTTTTCGAGAAAAATACGATTTTTGAAAACCATGTTTTTAAATTTTTTAACATTTGTATGGTGGGTACACTGAAAATAAATTCCTTGGTAATATTGACAAAAACGTTTTGTTGACCTTTAACAAAACAATTTTATCGTTTTGATAAAATTTTTGTCAATACGAAAGAATGATTTTGTTGATTTCACAAAATTTTTATAATCCAGCATGAATTTTTGTCAGTTTAACAAAATATGCACTACAAATAATATTGTCAGTTTAACAAACCAAGTTTTGTTAGTATAACAAAATAAAACAGAGATTTTTGTCACATCGACAAACTTTTTTGTGATGTTAACAAAATGTTTGTTGTATCTACAAAAAATCTGTTTTGTAAATGTTTGTCAATATCACAAAGTTTTTGTTAATTTTTTTTTGTCAATTTAACAAAAAATGAAAACATTTTTGTTAAAATGACAAATATTTTGTTTTGGGGTTGAATTATTTTGTAATATTGATAAAATAATATTATCAGATAGATAAAACTATTTTGTAAGGAAACCAAACAATTTCTTTTGTGTATGATATAGTTCACACTTGGTTTTTGTTAAAAAATCGATGTAAGATTAACTGAACTTAACAAAAATTGCGTATTGTCCATACGCCCTCACAGATGGTTGCATGTGAGATCGTAGGGACGAAACGCCAATTTTTGTGGACTTAAATCCCAAAAAAAAAAATATTTTGACAAAATTAATTTTGTTTTTTGTGGATTCAACAAAAGAAATTTGTAAAATTGACAAAATTTTTGTTGAATTGACAAAATATTTTGTTAATTTAACAAAATATAACAAGAAATTTTTGTTAATTTAACAAAAACTTTTGTTAATGTAACAACAATTTTGTTGATTTAACAAAACAATTTTGTTAATTTAACAAACAAATTTTGTTAATCCGATAATAATAAAAAAAACAATAACACTAACAAAAAAATTGTTAATACAACAAAAGAATTGTTAATATGACAAATTAATTTTGTAAATTCTACGAAATTTTGTCATATTGACAAAATATTTTTGTTATTTCAACAAATTTTTTTGTTAGCATAACAAAATAATTTTGTGGATACAACAAAATATTTTTTGTTACCCCAACAAAATTCTATAATTTTTGTCAATTTGATAAAACTTTTTGTTGGACGTATATTGACAAAATTTTTGTCAAATCAACCTAGATTTTTGTCATATATACCTAGATTTTATTTTCAGTGTACCTTTATTTTAAGGTAAAATGAATTTGTTTTTCTCACATCTTGTAGTTTATATTAAGAAACTTTTATTTGTCAAGTTTAAAAAAAATCTAGCATGGGGTTTTCGAAATATTGAGTTTTGAAAAAAAAAAAATTTGAAGTTTTTTTTTAAATCCAAAAAAATTTTTTTTGAAAATTTGAATACACAATTCTATTTAAATTTTTGAGGAGCCTTCGCAAAAAAAAATTGATCAAAATCGGTGGTACCGTTTTTGAGAAAATCAAAAACAAAAAAATGGTTCCATGGGGGGTACCCTCAATAACCATTTTTCGGGAAATTTTTTTCAACCATTACCTAGCTTCAACTAAATGAAATTTTTTTGTGTTTTTATTTTTTTAAACTGTCGAACAGTTTTTGAGAAAAAAAAAATATTTATAAAATTTCGAAAAAAAAATCGTATGGCAGGTATCGTTATTTTTGGTCTTAAAAAAAAAGAAAAAAACGTCTAGAAGGAAAAATCAATACCCATATCTACCAAGTTTCAAGAAAATTGGCCGAGCCGTTTGGGCTGTAGTCGAGCCGACAGACAGACAGAATTGCCAGACCCACGTTTTTAGTCTTCGCTATCATCGTAATGTCAACTTTGATCAAAATCTCGAGTTCGGTTTTTTTACGAATGCATTACTTGCCTTATAGTACCTATAAGTCGCAAGTAAAAATAAGAAGTGAAAGTTTTTACTCTTTTTTTATAAATCGTTTTTCGATATTCTTATGATCAAAATTACGTGGTAAATTTGGATAAATTGGTTGGCTTTTGTTTCGGTAATTAAATCTGAAACAGGAGGTCGAGTGACCCGTTCACAACTAATTTTCTTTCTGTTCTTTAGGGACACAGTAATAATGGCTTTTTTTTTGAAAACATATCTTAAGCAAATATATTATAAAATATCTTAATTCAAATTTAGGAATAAAGTTTGTGAGACAGACCGTGGCAGTAGCATCCCAAAGTGGTTAATATGTTGCAATTCGAATTCGCAAAAATGTTTGGAAGCTGTTCTAGAAACCAATCAAAATCATTATGTAAGGTTTGTTGGATTGATTTTGAGCAACTATTTTTTAAATTTTTGTTTTCATGCTAGGCCAGAGGCTAGTGACTTACAACTCTCAATCGTTCATGTCTTTGATTTGTCAACAGGAACGGGTTAAAATGGGAAGAACTTTTTCATAAGAGACATAATGAAAACTACAGGGTGACGCATAAGTAGCGTTATGATTTTTTAATGAATATCATTTTCTTTCAGATTTTATCTTACTTCGGCATTTATAAAAATTAAGATTATGGTTTGGAAATATGTTTCAAAGATAATATCTCTTAAAAGGTGCCCATTGTTTGTTTCGACCTGATGTGCTCTTTCCTGAGCATTTTTCATTCCTTTTCTTAGAATTTCAGGTCCCAATGCCCTCACTTCTTTTCGGGTATTGGCCTTAAGATGTTGCAAGGTTCATTACTTATTGGCATACACCTTACTTTTTAGGTATCTTTAAAGCAAAAAGTCTAGAGCCGTTAAATCGGGCGAACGCTGTGACCAGTTAAAATCAGAAAAACGCCATATTATCCGATAACTCAAAAATTTTCCCTCATAAGAGCCATAATTGGTTGAGCTATTGCTCCATCTTGTTCTCTAACTCTAGTCTTAATCAATTTTCATTCATTGCCCTGTATTGAAAGCTATATACATTAAACGCAACTTGTTTGTGATTTTCGAAAGAAAAAATTTATCCTTTCTGATGTTATTCCACACCATACTGACATCTAAGTTAAACAATTATTTTTAGACTTTGGATGCCTCATATCCTGATATATGGTTTATGATTATTCAAGTTACAGTTGAGGCGAAAATGGGTCTCTTGTGAAGAAACTGGTTTGTCTCTCGCAAAAATTCTTGAAAACGTCGAGCGTACTTGTGGATCAATCACTTTCAAAAGTCTAACTGCTGTATCACTCTTTGTAAAGACTGCATAGAACAGCTGAGAACATCGCTTGGTGGAAGTTTTTGCTTACACCCGAGTGATATTCATATCATTTCGAAACTCACGAGGTCTTCCAGCACGAGGAAGATCACAGACACAACTTTGTTGCTGAAAACCCTGGACCAATCTGTAAATTGTTTAGTTTAGTTTATTTCATCAAACAAAAAAAAATTCCGATATGATCTTTGTGTCTGAATAATTGAATGTCGACTTTCAAAATAAAATTGAACAAATTTGGTTCTTTGTTCTGTGCCGAAGGTTTCCATCATACATTACCCATGTTTTTAAAGCTGATTCTAAAAAAAAATACGTTAAAAAAAATTTATTAAATAATCATAATTTTACTTATGCGCCACCCTGTATAAATTTTTGAATTTAGATATAGCAACAGCTATGAATCGAACCCAGACGTCCGGAATGACAACCCAAAGTACTATTACATGAAGTTGTACTTAGGCCACAGCATAATTACGGCAATTACTGGAATATTCAGAAGTTATCTTTAAACAAAAAAAAAATGCTAACTTTAACTTTACAAGGCTCAATTATTTCGCTTACTTGATATTGAAAAATTGTCAAATTGACAGGATATTTTCCATTGACTTTTCTTTGCAAAATAGTATTTCTAGAGTTAACAAAATGAAGAGCTACAAATAATATATGTACATCTACATATGTATGTATGTACATATATTAAGGATGATAATGAAAATGAAAATGTTATGCGAGGCATATCTATCGGGTTCGATTCTTTTTAAAGACTTTTTGTTTTTCTATAAGTATGTATGTAGGTAGATACCATTAAAAATCCTTTTCAATATTAATTCGTTGAGTCAGCACTTTTTCTCTCATCTTAAACAATGTATAGACAAAAAGAAATCACACCCACATTATCGATCATATATTAAGGTGACAGATAACGAGCGTGTGTTTTGCACGAATCAATCCTAATTACCCGTTAAGATTTTTTGCTGCCATTCCAATACCCCATTTAGCCATCTATACTTCCATTTCAAGTTTGCTTACACAAATCGTCATCCATCATTTGAGAAACAGCTTCCCTTGTTTCAATCTAAAGGCTAGGGCTGCTTAATGTACGGACGTTCGTCCTTCAAGCAACCATAGCAAAGGTTGAACAAAAAAATAAAATACGAAAAACCCGCCATAGACTCACGCACAGTGTGGTTTCTCGTGGAGACATTGGAAAATTCTTTTAAGAAAATTAAACTGAGTTGAGAGGGTTTTGTAATATTTTTTTTTTGTTCATGAGAAACGTTTCAACGTTTTTTTATTCTTTATTGAAGGAATACATTTTTTCTTTAAATTTAAAACTTTTTGATGCATATATGATAGACATACATACGTGGGTCTAACGTATGCGTTCCATGTACCCCGTTACGGTTACAAGTTCCGTGTAGCAAGTTACCTTACGAAGATTGCATTTAAGAAGACCTTGTTTACATTGGAAATTTTGTGTACTTACCGCCCGATGGTGCCAGTATCGCAAGAGAGATTAACTATCGTCTAATACGTTCTCTTAAATAGCTACTGTCAAAATTTCATCCGGATCGGATTCGTAGTTTTGTTTTGACTACATGTGGAAGCCAGCTTGTCCCCGAAAAAGAGCAATATCGGTCGGTGTCTCTTCTCCTTCGATGGCGACCGTCAAAAATTGGTATAGCGAGTTTCAACGTGGTCGCACATCGGTTTTTGATGAGCCCCGAGGATAACGTGTCAAAAATCCACGATCTCGTACAGGCAGACCGGCGACTGAAGGTGCGCAATATAGCTGAAATAGTAGGCATCTCAAAAAACCGCGTGGGTCATATACTCCATGAAATGTTGGGCATTAGAAAGCTATCGGCGCGACGGGTGCCGCGTTTGCTCACTCTGGACAACAAGCGCAACCGTGAGACCACTTCAGAGCCACAGCCAAATTGGTCGAATTGCAATAAGTGCTGCTGGTCCATCCACCGTATTTTCCAGATTTGGCCCCGTGCGACTTTTTTTTGTTTGGATACTTGAAAAAAATCACTCACCGGCCAGAAATTTGAGTCGAATGAGAAGGTCATCGCTGCCACGGAAAACCAGAAAACCAATTTTTCGGATGGGTTAAAGAAGTTGGAGCATCGCTGGATCAAGTGTTTCGAGCTATAAAAGGAGACTATGTTGAGAAATAAATCGCAACTTTTCCAAATTTTTTGTTTTTCTTTTGAAGGCTAAATACCTATCGGACCACCCTCGTACTACATCGTGCTTACATTGGAAACTTTGAGGAGCCTCAAAAAGAGTTCACCTATGGTGTAAATAGATTGAAATCTCGATATTAGTACTTTCCATTGATAGAATTATTAATCTTCATTCCCCCAACATTTCTTCACCTCTCACGCAATATGTTAAAAAGACGAAAGACGAAACAACAGTTGTCAAATGTCATTGCAGGTTCATTCAATGTCTTAAACAAATCCCCGTCACGTTTGTGGTTGTAAGTAAGTATAGAAATGACGACTACGGGCAGTACCGCCGCTGGGTGTTCGTGCGCCCTTGTGCAAGAACCTTAAACTGTCGCCCCATGTCTTGGGTGCACGGGGGTATTTACGTTGAATAAGTGAAAGTTTTATTTATTCTCCATTTCGCAGTTGAAAAATTTTAGCAAACATGCATTGTTCTTGTCGCGTTCCGAGCTACACCAAATTCTTATACAATGAACGTAGTCATTATAGCATATACATATGTACAGTTTTTGCATCCTTTTAAGATTATTTACTCTTTTTACATTCGTAAAAAATCGAACTCGAGGTTTTGATCAAAGTTGACATTACGATGATAGTGAAGACGAAAAAAAGTGGGTCTCGAAATTTTGTCCCCACACGTTTATTTTTCTTCTTTTTTTAAGACTAAAAATAACTACCTGCAATACAATTTTTTCGAAATTTTATAATTTTTTTTTTAAAAACAATGTCCAACAGATTTAAAGAAAAATTAAAAAATTTGATGAATCGGTACAACCGATTTTGATAATTTGTTTTATGCTAAAGCGCCCCAAAATTTAAAATATTCCTGTGCATTAAAATTTTCAAAACTTTTTTTTTTGGATTTCATTTTTTTTTTTCGAAACTCAATATTTCGAAAACCCCATGCTTGATTTTTTTGTAACTTGATAAATAAAAGTTTTCGAAAATCGTGTTTTTCTCGAAAACGTCTCCGAAAATTTTGATAGATTTTTACGTTAATTAAGCAAAAAAAAATTGAAATTAATATATTACTGACTGTACCGAACATAGAACCATTTTGACGATTTTGAATTTCTCATTACCGGCTGAACGGATTTTATATTTTTTTTAGAAAATTCTATATCTCAAAAAAGGGTTAAATATTTTTTTTTGGAAATTAATTTTTTTGTCGTAAAGCAATAAAAAAAATGTTTTAAAAATGTGTATATAAAAGATTATTTGACTTGTAACTTATAACTTTGTTATAAATTTTGTTCTTGCATGAACTAATATTTGCTTGCATCACATGGCATCCTGTTCTTAGCTCCAGCTACCACTAAAAGAGTTGTTTTAGTCATTAAATAAATGAACTTTATGTTTACGAACAGTTTTTCTCTAATAGCATTCATTTTCGTAATTCTTAGTCTTTTACATAAGAGCAAGTTCGTGCGACCCACAGTCGTGCATTTTATTTTAAGAGGAAACAAAAAATATGGTGATTGCGAATAATTTTCTTCAAAAAAACCATTTTCATATAAAATGCAAATATTCGAGTTCCTAGCACTATTTTTAATTTATGTACTCGTATGTCAAATCAATCCTTTGGTAAAAACCAATAGTTTATAGCTTGACAGAAAGAAGACAAAGTAGTTTTTGATATTTTTAAAAGTTTTTGTTTTCACTTTCTTTTTGAAACACTTAATCATTTACTTCCGGATCTGAAAGTATTATATATAATTCCCTGACATCTTAGGTATGCTTTAATGAAATTTAACATTTTGTGGCTTGTGTGGGAACTATATTTTAATATAAATAGAGTCTGAACTCTGAATATCAGTTGAAAGCTTAAATTCGAACAACCAATGAAACGCTAAATTTCTGGGTTATTCTGATTTTGTTCAATCCGTTGACATTTGAATTATTTATCAATTCAGTTCCAAAATTAATTAAAAACTATTCGTAAACCCTTATTTAAAAAGAAACATAAATATTTAGAGACACAACACATTTTTTTACCGTTGGTTGTTTTTTTTGGTTTCCGTTGTAAAGATGCGTTTACATTTTCCATCGGTTTTAAATCATCTTCGATTAATTTCGTTCTTAAGTTGCCAACTTAGATTTAAGATACTCGTATTTAGCTATATCATTGCAATCAGAATATTGATACCCATTCATAGAAAAATACGAGTAATTAGTAAAATTAATGTTTTCGAGACACTGTTTTCGTTTTATTTTATGAGAAATACATGGGCTGTAAATCTAAAAAAATCAAAATTCTTTTCGAGTTTATAGGTCTGAGATGAAGGTTGCGTGGAAAGCTATTTCCCAAGTGTCAATCTAAAGCGACATGGCGTTAAGAAGTTTAGACTATGACTGCAATCGAAGAGGTTATTTGGTGTGAGAGGCGACAGTTACAAACAAAATATGAATACAGATTTGTAGTAGATTGTGCGTGGGAACTACGCCGTAGTGAAAGGTCAAATGTAAACAAGTTCCAATAGCTTAAGGAAAACTTTTGGAGTATGCTGCATTGGTTGAGTTAGATCGATCTCTTAATTTTCCGCCCCTAGACGTTGGCGCCCTTGTGCGCCGCACATTTTGCTCATATGGTAGCGGCGGCCCTGACCACGGGCAGTCAGTCTATCCCTGTGGCCCAATTAGCTCTCAAGTGATATTTCAGAGTTGACATTTAAGAAATTCGAAAAATTTGGTTTTTTATTTTCTGCTCCGGAAAATAGATTTTCAGGGCAGTAGGTTGACATTTGTATCGAAATATTCTCGATGCGTCAAAATGTAATCTGTCCCTTATCTGTCAAACCACATTGTGCCAAATTTCGAATTAAATATTCTACATGCATCGAAATATAGATCTTTCTCCATCTGTCTATGACTACAATGCCAATGGATTAGTAAATATTTTATTTTTTCCGCTTATATTTAGCAACATTACAATTTCCATCACAAGATGGGACATGGGAATGATATCAATCGGACTATAAATCTCTGGGAGAGTGAGTGAGATAAAGAAAAGAAACGTCAAAAAAAAAACGTCGGAGGACTTAGTTCAGAACCTGATTAAACGAATCTTTTTTTTTAGTTTTTTCGTCTTTCGTCTTTGGTGTAATGAGTAGTGAAAAAGTGTAGCGGAATGAAGCGTTACGTTTAAACACCACTCCTTGAAACTGTCAAAAAGACGAAACGAACAAAAAAAAAAAAAAAATCGTGTACCTAATCCGGCTCCAAGAGTCAAACTGTACTGAAGTACGATATTTTCGTACACCATTAGCCGTTCACATTCTCAAATAATGTGATTTCCAAATGCTTCGATATTTCGGCTGCATGACAAGCATATTTGAGAATGTAAACGCATGCGGTCAGCCATCAGACGAATAGGGGAAACAACATGTAGCATACGAAAACATGCACGTGCCGTAACTATTCGAGACTGGTGGAAGTGTGATCATAGCCTCTTCGCGGCGGCCGCTAGAAACAAGCCTTTTAAAAAAGGTTTGGCTAATATGATCAGGCTGGTTCCTCAGGTTGGCGACAGGTTAATTCCCTGTCCCGTAAAACTAAGAGAATTTCGAGAACGACAACAAGCCTCGGAAACGGACTGATCAAACGACGACAACCCACGCAAAGAAAAAGGAAAAACGATTTACGAATTTTCTTATGGAACGTACGATCGCTCTATAGAGCTCGAGCTGCTCAGCAGCTAGCCGGTGCCCTGTCAAAATATAAAGCTGACATAACAGCTCTCCAAGAAATCAGATGGACAGGGAATGGTGTTTTACAGAAGAAAGAATATGACATATACTACAGCTGTCATACAAAACACCATGTGCTCGGGGTAGGCTTCCTAGTCAGCGAAAAAATAAAGTCTACTATCATCGGCTTTAACGCTATAAGCGAAAGGCTATGCACCCTTCGCGTACGAACATCAGCCTCATTAACGTTCACCGACCTACGGAGGAGTCCTCAGACGAAGAAAAAGAGACTTACTACGAACAAGTCGAGAGGGCCCTCAATGCCTGTCCAAGGTATGATGTTAAAATCATCCTTGGGGATTTGAACGCAAAAATAGGTCGGGAGCCGGTATTCAGGCATTACGCAGGCACCCATAGTTTGCATGAGAACACTAATGACAATGGACTTCGAGTCTTCCAGGTTCCCCCGTAAAGATATCTACAAAGCCACCTGGGTATCCCCTGATGGAGTCACTCGTAACCAAATAGACCACGTGTTGATAGACCGTCGCCACTACTCGAACTTGATGACGGTACGAACGTACCGAGGTGCCAATATCGACTCGGATCACTATCTTGTTGGTATGGTTTTCCGAGGGCGGATTGCCTTGCGAAGACGCATGGCATCCGCTGATCAGGTTCGAATCAACACGGCTGCCCTGCGCAATGAAAACGCCAGTAACACCTTTGATAATGCGTTAGGACTCGCCCTAGAAACACCTGATTTAGGGAGAGTAAGTCCTGGAGCCAGTATGCTGGGCGTAAATGAGAAGTGGACACGTCTTAAAAATACTGTCATTAGTACTGCCAACTCCATCTTAGGCAGCAGTCGTAAAAATCGGAACGACTGGTTTGATGATGAATGCAAGCTAGCGACTGAACGTAAGAATGTTGCGTACCGAGCAATGCAACAATCTCATAGAACGCGGGCACGAGAAGAGGAATATAAAGAGCTCAGAAGAATAGAAAAACGGCTACACAGACAAAAAAAATCAGCCTGGGAGAAGAACCTAATCTGTGAAATAGAAAATAGCCGAGAGTGAGGTCCGCACCAGGCGCGGAAGTTCTACCAATCCGTCCGAAACATGACGCAGTACACACCACGCTGCACATACTGCAAGGACGGAGAGGGAAATCTGATCACCGATCCTGAAAGCATACTGGAGCGATGGGAAGTGTACTTTAATGAATTGCTAAATGGTCAGCTCACTGCAGAAGTGGAGGCTCCACTACTTCAAGAAGAATACCCTATGTTGCCGCCACCAAGCATAGAAGAGGTTGAGAAGGCTACAGGCCGGCTTAAACAGAACAAAGCCCCGGGAGCCGATGGCATACCAGCCGAATTATTCCATCACAGCGGGCCAGCCTTACGTCAAGCAATTCATGATATTATAGTACACGTATGGGAGCAGGAAGAAATGCCAGAAGACTGGCGAAAAGGTTTAATATGCCCCATACATAAGAAGGGAGATGTCACAACGTGCAGCAATTATAGAGGTATCACGTTGTTGAGTACCGCCTATAAGATACTCTCCTCCATCCTACAAGACCGGATAACCCCATACGCTAAAACCGTTATCGGACAATATCAGTGTGGTTTCATTCCAGGCAAATCAACAACTGATCAGATATTTACCCTTAGGCAGGCGATGGAAAAATGTCTAGAATTTAACATCCCAACATACCATCTGTTTATAGACTTTAAGGCCGCCTATGATAGCATAGCCAGGATAGAACTTTACAAAGTCATGAGAGAATTCGGCATCCCAAATAAATTGACACGACTATGTAGGTTGACCATGACCAACGTAATAAGCCAAGTAAAAATAGCCGGATTGCTATCCAGACCAATCAACATCTTTAATGGACTCCGACAAGGGGACGGTTTGGCCTGCCTCCTCTTCAACCTTGGGTTGGAGAAAGCAATCCGTGACTCTGGCACGGCAACAAGAGGGACCAACGTCAACAGGTCCAGCCATTTACTGGCTTACGCAGACGACATTGACAACATCGGAAGAACCGAACAAGCTGTACACGATTCCTTCATCCAGATCACACAAAAATCTGGGGCTGCACATTAGTGAAGATAAAACAAAGTACATGGTTGCGTCGAATGCAAGAGGAACAGTTGGTCAAACAATCAAGGTAGCGGAGCACGAATTTGAAGTTGTGCAATCCTTTAAATACCTTGGGTCAATAGTAGCAGCCGATAACAATATAGAAGAAGAAATACGCGGGCGGCTTCTCAAATCCAACAGAGCCTACTATAGTCTGTCAAAGCTCTTCAAATCCAGAAATCTCACCATAACTTCAAAACTGCTGCTGTACAGGACCATTGTCCTGCCAGTACTCACATATGGATCCGAGACTTGGGTGCTTAGCAAAATGCACTCCGACCTCTTAGCTGCGTTCGAGAGAAAAGTCTTAAGGAGAATTGTTGGCCCCGCACAGTGGAAAATAATTGGATGTTTCTGATCAAAAATCTATAACTTTTTTGTTTTTGAAGATAAAGTATTGAAATTTTGCACAAATACAAAGGAGAGTATTGTTTTAATGAATTGCTTTTAATATAATAATAACGATAATAATACTTGCATATTTAGAAAAACAAACTAAAAATTTATAAAAACTCCATGGAACAATTTATAGTAAAGGGTGATGGCAAATAAGGTGTGACAAAAAGCTAGAACTTGTAGGTTGTGTTGAGGCAAGACAAAAATTGATTAAGAGGGGGGTCTTTATCCCCAATTTAGGGGGAGGGGAATACACACAAAATTATTTAAAAATACTTACAATGTCATGCAGTTTTTTTGAAAGACAGAAATCCATTCTTTAATTTGCTTTTTAAATCGATTTATTTGAGCAAATAGTTTTTGAAAAAATAATTTTCAAACTAAAAGTTTTGAAAATTTAATTTTTTCAATACTGTTATCAATTTAAAATCACATGATCTATTATTTCTAAGACATGAGAAAGTTATAATAAAATCCCGATTAAATTAAAAAATATACATATACATTTGTATGTATGTATAAAAAAAACTTCATGGAATAATGTATGGGTACCGACACATATATGAGTAGAAAAAATAACTATAATAACATACAGTGAGCGTCAAAAGTGAGTAAACACCTATATAATTTCTGAAGTAACATGGAATTCGATCAACCAAATAAGCAATGAATTCGGATAATAAAAATCAATAAAAATAAATCAAAACATAAATAAAAATTCAAAATATAGCTTCCTACAATTTTTTCTAATAGAAACTAAACATACTCCATATTAACGCGTCACAAGCACAAGTAAGAAAACATCATTAACAGAATATAAGGAGTACAGTAAAACATGATGGTGTGGTGATGTATGGCAGCATACTCGATCAGGAATCTTGTTTTCATTGAAAGTACAATGAATAATCAAGACTATCTAAACATCCTAAGCAATAACCTTCAACCGACCTTACGAAAATTAGGGATGCTTAGCAATCGGATCTCTTAGCAAGACAATGATCCTAAGCATACCTTGCAGTTTTTAAAGAATGAATATTTTATAGGACTTCAAAGCTCCTCCACCACCCTCCCCAATCGCCGCACCTAAGCTCCATACAACATTTATGGGATCATTTGGACCGGAAAATTTCACAAACGAGCCATCAAGAACAAAGATGACCTCTAAAGGATTTAATTGAAGAACTGTCCCAAATATCCTCCGATGTTAGAAATAACATTGTTGTTTCCATGTCACGCTGACTAAGAGATGTTATAAGGTCTAAAGGTGATCAAATGAAATACCCAGTTTTTTACTTGAGGTACTATATTTATAAATAATTTTAAGATATAACAGATGTTTACTCACTTTTGACGCGTAATATATGAAGTTTATTTAGTTTTTATTGGGTAAAAATGCATTAGTTCGTTTTTTGAATTTTTATTTTGGTTTTGATTTATTGCTATTAAATATAAATTTTATTTTGTATAACTGGAATTAAATTTTTGTTTATTTTTTGGTTTAAATTCCATGTAACTAAAGAAATCATTTACATAGGTGCTTACTCACTTTTGACGCTCAGTGTATAATACGAGTATTAGAGAAAACTCGATGGAATAATATATAATCGTTTATTATATGCACAGTACTCTGCTCAGATATAAAAAGGAAAAACGCATAATTGATATGACATTAGCCGTGTTTTTTTGGAAAAGTTATCCGTAGTACAGTAGGATTTTATATGAATAACAAATACAACATCCGCAGTAGGATCACTGCCGATAAATGGAGAAGTGAAAGGTTTAAGGAACATCTCGATTAAGCTGTATTCTAAAACTCAAATAATGAAGTTGGTTTTGATTCAAATTAGCTTTTTTGGCCTTTAGTCCACAAAAATTGGCGTTTCGTCCGGGTGATCTCACATGGACTCATCAGTTGACTTGTGAGGACCTTGTCAATACGCAATTTTTGTTAAGTTCAGTTCATCTTACATGAATTTTTTGACAAAAATCCAATGTGAAGTATATGAAGTTGGTTTTGATATTTGCTTATATATTGAAAATTATAAGTCCTACGACCATCTGGTTTTCAGTTTTTAATTTCAAATTTATAAAAGCATTGAATTTTTAAAACAAAAATAGTACTAATTAATGTAAGCTTTAAAAAAAAATCACTTCGAAGAAAAAAATATTAGTTTGTTTTTTTAAGATTTTGAGTTTGAAAATTAATTTCTCAGAAACTATGTAATAAAATAATTTGATTTGAAAAGTAAATTAAAGAATTAATTTCTAGCTTTAAAAAACATATAATATGAAATTGTAAGTCTTGCCATTGTTTTTTACTATTTTTTAAAATGGCTCATGTAGCGATTTTTAGTTTTCTGGCTTTAATCATTATTTTACTGATAACTTCCAAAATCGCACGTTATCGCAGCTGATTTTTATAAATGTTTGTTTATAAGAAACTAAGCTACAAATTAATATAAAAAGCAAAGCATCGCGAAGCATCGCTAACTACTAAAAGTCTCTGTGAACTTGAAAAACATTTTTTTTTTATTTTATTTTACATTTTAATTAATTACTTGTGAAATAAATCAAAATTTATAAAAACGTAAAGTTGTTTTAATATTTCCATAAAATAAGCTTTTCAAAAATGTATAATACTTTACACCTATTCCTACAAAGTCTTATAGAAAACTAAATTTCAAAGTGATGAACCAAACGGCCTTGAATTGAAAATTTAAAAAAATAATAAACTTTAATGCTTTAAAAAAATGATTCATACATATATTTCAAAAAATTCTTGCACTTTCGTAAAGATTGACTATTTAGCTTTCAGATAAAATTCAAATGTAAAATTAAAAAAAATGTAGTAAAAATCATTTATGATCAGCTGTTGTTCTACCATTTTCCACTGTGCCCCGTATGTGAGGAAGGACGATTCAGGATACGGTACAATCATGAACTGTACGCAATCTACCTTGAAGCAGATATCGTGACAAAAATTAAGCTCGGTAGACTCCGGTGGGCAGGGCACCTAGCCCGCATGAGCGAAGAGGAACCTGCTCGGAAAGTTCTTTGTGGTACATTCTATGGTAGACGACAGCGTGGTAGACCATGCTTGCGCTGGAGAGATGGCGTAGACCAGGACGCCCGAAGCCTTGGGGTGCGCAACTGGATGGCGTCGGCTAGAGACCGGGATAAGTGGAGAGACTTGTTGAAAGAGGCCAGGACCGGAACCCGGTTGTCGAGCCGATGATGATGATGAACGCATGCTTTGTCAAGCCTGAAGCACATTTAATTTTTCGTGAATTTCTCGAGTTGTGCATATCAAAATGAGTTTTATAAGCAATAGAGCTAATTCAGGTGGATTTTATTATATTAATATTAGTTTTCTGCAGACTGTTGCTGCCGTTGCTGGTATTCACCGAGCGCTCCTAAACGGCTCTTAACTTTACCAGGCTCTTATCTTGAAATTTCTTTGGGGTATTCACCAGGGATGGAAAATGAAACTTTTCAATTGTACTGCAATCTGCAATAAAATTGTACTGAAATTATGTGAATTGTACCGAAAACGAATTTGGTAAATCAATAATTCAACTATTTAAAAGTTTTTCAAAATATTTGATTTAAAAAAAATTTAATCTGAAATGATCAGTTTATCTTCTTATAAAAAATTTAAATAATATAAATAGCTCCACAGAAAAAAATACTATCTTCATTTTAAAAAGTACATTATATACATAATTATTGTATTGTATTGTAATGACGAAACTTAATCTTTTATTTCTCCGTTTTTGCGGCACCAACTTATACAAAAAATTTATATATAAAACTAAAATCCACAAATTAAATATCTTAAAAATACACAGACGAAAAAGCGCAATCACAAATCACATCCACAAGTTTACATTTTAGTGTTTTGTAAACAAAACGAATTGATGTCTGAAAGAAAGCTGATCGATAAAGAGACAGAAAAGCAAGACGCTATCTAGAAGTGAAAACTGTAATCAAGAGTTATAAGGACTTACAGCTGAGAGTTATAAGGTCTTACAGCTGAGAGTTATGTTCTGGTATGAAAATGAATGCATTCAAGCCAGGATGATGTATTCAACTTTCGATTTCCTCTTATGTGTTTTAGTTTTGTTTTTTTTTTTTTTTTTGTGAAATACATAAAATATGGAAATTGTACTGAATTGAGACAAATTGTACTTTTGTACTTGTACAAACTCAATTGTATCGAATTCGGTACAATTGTACCGAATTTCCCATCCCTGGTATTCACTATTCACCATTCACCAACCACTCACAAGTGTTTTTCGAAGTTCGAAAATGAGAGCCACCCTCTCTTGTTCAGGCATAACCAAACTGTGAAATCAATTTTCGAACTTGAATGACAGCTGGCAGTGAGAATCCTTCGGTCAATTTCGTATTTTGCTTGGGGAGCGTTGCTGGTGACGATAACTGGTTTTGGTTTTGCACTCACCGTCGCTCGCGTCGTTTGTTTAGTTTTCGAATTTTCGAACAAATTTTCGAAGAGAGCGCTCGTAAGCCTAGGAGTGGTCGGGACCACTCCTAACTTTTAAGAGCGCTCGTAGATCTTCAATAGGTTTATGAGCTTCTTAAGTTATGAGCGCTCGGTGAATACCAGCCTTAGAATGTAAAAATCAAGCAAATTTCCTCATCTAAAATTTCAATCTATGTTGGTCCACAATGGTCAACATTGTTTGACGAATGTGAACGCTAATTTTATTCATCCATCAAATGCCATGCTTGTTAAGCAAATTTCAGAAGAATGTGAAAGCCTCTAAGAATGTTCCGAGTAAAACCTGTTTGAATTTAAGTGGACAAATTTAATGTTAGATCAAATAACATCCCTGTTTAAATATAAGTCTAGAAACTTTACGTTACCTAGGGCTTTCCGGAGGTTCGTTCTTTTTCTAGTAATACGAGTATTTTACTTTTGAAATAAATATGTTCGTTCCTTTACTTTGAAACTTTACTTTCAGTCGAAGTTCATATACAAAAAATAAAATTCTACTTAAATGCGCAGAACATGCTTTTAATGTTGAAAAAACAATGTTGAGAGTACGATGGCATTATTATGTATGTTTATTGGGTAAGTTTGATAACAAAAATTTGGTACTCGGAGGAACGTTTTGAGGTTTACACATCTTAACCGTGAGTCCAAGCACTCACACTTTTTATCATAGATACTTATGTGCATTATGTTGTATATATGTAGCTTCAAAACCAAAACAGTTTAACTTTTTGAAAAAAAAAAACAAGTTTTGCATGAAAATGTTAGTTCTTTTTCAATATTCAATTATCCATGGATTGCAAAAGTTATGAACTGAAAATCTAATAGACGAGGAATTAACGGCTCTCCAATGACATTCCAGCCAGCAGGGAATAAGGTTTCTACTCATATAGCTATCTTCTATCATTGCTTATGATTACGAAGTTGGTTAAGTTCGCTCACCTATTGCCACCTAAGCTGAGGTCTTATTCCCCTGCATACCTGCATAAGCAATCAAAAATTTGTGGCGGACGCTATTCCTCATGGCGATCCATCACCAATCAAAAATAAATGTTTTACCACTTGAAACTAGCCCTTTAAACTAGCCATCTGGAACGCATTTCATTTTTAGTATTTTTGTCAGCGATCACCACAGTGGCATGCGGCACCACCACCGTAAGAATACCATAAGAGTTTCTTTATTATGTTTTTACGTTTTATTACCCGTAGTGTCAATCATTCTAATTTTATCTGCGCACAGCTTAACACTTGCGACTTGCGAATAAGAAAATTTAAGTGTAACCCTTAATTGATGTGGTGATTTCAGAAGTTTTTGAAGAGGGAAAGGCCCATTTCGCTCGTCTATCCTTCAATGAGTTACTACGTCTAGTCTATAAATACATACATACGTACATTTTTATTTGCTTATACATATGTAGGTACTACATAAGTATATGGCAAATCAAACTCGAAAATTTCGATCAGACTTGAGAGTAAAAGGATAGGGAAGATGAACAAAAAAATGGGTCTGTATATCTGTTTGAATTTGAATACAGCCTTAACTGCTCTGATGATTTTTTTTTTTTAAAGACCAAACATAACGGTACCCGATATATAATATATACAATAATTTTTTATTTAGTAAAAGCTTAATGATAATATGTACAACTGATTTTGCTCAATTTTCCAATTCTTGCACTTAGAAATTTTGAATAGTATTGTGTTATCAAACTTTCCAAAAAATTCTGTTTTGGATTTTAAAAATAAATTTAAATTTTCTTTTTTAAACTGAATATGTACATATCGTCGTCGTTCTATGAAAACTCCCTAAGTCCATTTTAAAAAAAAAATGTGATTCAATTCTTATTTAATTCATTTCGGATAAACCATTTGCAAAAACTTTTATTGCACAATGGCTACGCCAAGCCCATTCTACAATTGAAGCCTGAGATCTTGCTATTCTGATAATTTTTGGATTTTTTTATATTAATTTCCAAGTTTAAATGCAAATATCTCAAAACACAAAAAATGGACTTAGGGAGTTTTCATAGAACGACGACGATATTATGTATTTCGAAAACAACACGCTCGGTTTTTTTAACAACTTGTAAATTAATATTTCTTAATACAATGTACATATCTACAAGATTTAAGAAATAAAATGCACGACTGGGTCGCACTAACTTGCTCTTATGTAACAGACTAGGAATTTTAAAATCGAATGTTATTAGAGAAAACTGTTCATAAGGATCAAATTATTTTTTAAATTCTTTTAGTAGTAAGAGACAAAAACATAATGCTATCCAAATATGAATTTATGCAAGAACAAAAATTATAAGTCGTTGTAGTGGTTTCTTAAAAAACAGCTTTTATGTACGAACTTTTTAAAAGCTTTTTAAGAAAAAATTTAGGTACGCCAATTTAAAGTTTTTATTATTGTTCGAATAAAAATAAAATTAAAAAAAAAATATTTAGCCGTTTCTGAGATATCAAATTTTCAAAAAAAAAGAAAAAATAGATTTTTTTTTTCAAAAATTCAAAAAATATTTATTTTAAAATTTTGAAGACTTTTTAGAAGCTTCTTTATAAAAATTTTCATTAAGATCCGTTATGTGGATAATGAGAAGTTCATAATTCGAAAAAATGGGTTTATGGTAGGTACAAACTGTAATATCTTAATTTCAAAATTTTTTTTATTAAATTAAAGATCGTAAAAATTAATTGAAAGACAAAAAATTTTATCAAAATTCTAGGCGCCGTTTTCGAGAAAAATACGATTTTTGAAAACCATTTTTTTTAATTTTTAAGCATTTGTATGGTAGGTACCTTTATTTTTAGGTAAAATAAAATTTTTTTTCTCACATCTTGTAGATTATATTAAAAAAAACTTTTATTTATCAAGTTTAAAAAAAATCTAGGAAGTGGTTTTCGAAATATTGAGTTTTGAAAAAAATATTTTGAAGTTTTTTTTTAAAATCCAAAACCAAATTTTTTGAAAATTTGAGTACACAATTCTATTTAAGTTTTTGGGGAGCCTTAGCAAAAAAAAAATTATCAAAATCGGCTGTATCGTTTTTGAGAAAATCAAAAACAAAACAAAAATCGTTCCATGGGGGGTACCCTCAATAACCATTTTTCTGAAAATTTTTTTCAACAAATACCTAGCTTTAATTCAAGGAAATTTTTTTGTGTTTTTATTTTTAAAATCTGTCGAACAGTTTTTGAAAAAAAAAATGTTTATAAAATTTCGAAAAAAATTCGTATGGCAGGTACCGTTATTTTTGGTCTTAAAAAATCGAATTATAACAAATTTATATTATTTGTTGTTTTGCTCTGGGCAAGGGTTTTTTCTTCCAAATTCTTCTTTTTCCGTTCAAAAACAAAACAGTGTTTTTTATATAATATACTTTAGTTGAAAATCTTTATTTGTTCGTATTCGTATTTAAATGTCTATGTATGTATAAGTATAATAGCAGTACGAGTGAAAATAGAATATTGTTTTATCCTCCACCGCAGGATATGCGAAACGACGCAGTACCCCGCTGAATGGGCGATAGCACAATGATTTTAAAAAAACTAAAAAATTTTTATCAAACCAATGAGAGAGTTAACTCCGTCAATGGGATTTAATTTAATTTAGCGTTAGATACTCAGTCCTCTTTTTGTACAAGCTTGACAAAATCAAAAGGCGGTAGTGTACCACCGAATTGTTTCCTCAAGAGAGCACAAACAGAAGTGATTCACATTTGTTTTGCGCGGCCTTTTATACTCTCTGCTTGGGAAGTTAATTATATTGTATAGAATTGAATTATTTGTTTAGAATTTAATTATTTGTATAGAATACTTGTTTAGAATGAATGAAAAGGAAAATACAATATTGTTTGCAAGTATTTTACAGTATTTTACAGTATGTCTTAAAAGTAAATTCATATTTAATTGAAAATGAGTAAAAAAATTAATTAAAAAAATATAAATATAAAATGTTGATAGATGATGTTGTTGATGTTACAGAATCAAAAAACATCCGGGGGGAAAAAATTAAAACCCATATCTACCAAGTTTGAAGAAAATCGGCCGAGCCGTTTAGCTGCAATCGAACCGACAGACAGACAGACAGAATTGCCGGACCCACTTTTTTAGTCTTCGCTATCATCGTAATGTCAACTTTGATCAAAATCTCGAGTTCGATTTTTTTCCGAATGCATAACTTGCCTTATAGTACCTATAAGTCGCAAGTAAAAAAGTACTCACCATGTAAGTTTTTAATATGAGTTTTCAAGAATCGTATATTTCTTGAAAATGGCTCCTAGAATTTTGATAAAATTTTCGATACATTTTAACGATACATGCAATATAAAATAAAATGCACGACTGGATCGCGCGAACTTGCTTTTATGGAAAGTTTTAAAACTTTTAAAAGTGAACTTAACTAGAGAAAAATGTTCATAACCTTAAAATTTAAGTACATATTTGTACTTGCAACTGATAGGCATTCGTAAAAAAATCGAACTCGAGATTTTGCTCAAAGCTGACTTTACGATGATAAAAAAAAATCAAATTGTTTTTTGTTTGTTATCAGCATAACGGATTTTAATGAAATTTTTTTATAGAAATTAAAGAATTTTTTTTTTCTGAAATAAAATATAATGCACGACTGGATCGTACGAACTTGCTCTTATGTAAAAATACTTTGGAATTTAAGATACATTTCATAAATATACGAGTAAAACCTGATTTTTATGAGATAATAATGTTCAAATGCATAAAATTGCCGTCTGATTTCTAGAAAAATATGAATTTATAGAAACAAACTTTAAGAAATCGTTTTATTATTAAATACATTTTTTTGCATAAAAAATTTCGTTTATATTTTTCAAAAAAAAAAGTGGGATGTGAATTTTAAGTATTTAATAATATTGATTTTAGGAAATGATTTCAAAAAATAATCGTTCATACGTTTTGAAGATGTTGATTTTTCAAAAACAATTTTTTTTTGTAAGACCCCAACAAATATTTTTTCGAATATTTTTATATACAATATTATTTTAAACTTAAGGAGACTCCTGCATAAGAATTTTGGTTGAAATCGTTAGAGCCGTTGGTGAGAAATTCGAAAATAAAAAAAAAAACGGTTCTATGACAGGTACCCCTAACAAACAGTTCCCCCAAATTTTTGTTTGACCAAAATATAGTCCATGTCCATAATATCACACTTAATTTTTTTTTATCAAAACCGTTAGAGCCTTTGTCGAGATAAATAAGATTATGCATTATGGGTGTATGGGTGTATGGGGTTTTAGAGCTAAAAAAAAAATTTCAATTTCTCCTCTAGGGAATCACCGAAGACCCTTAAGTACCGAGTTTGAAGAAAATAGCTCCAGTAGTTTAGGCTGTAGTTCGAGGTGCAGACCTACAGATATATAGACATATAGTCATACAGACATACAGACATACGGACATACAGACATACAGACAGACAGACAGAATTGCCAGACCCACCCAAAATTTGAAATTTTTTTCAAAATTTGAATACACAATACTATTCAAACTTTTAGGGAGTCTAAGCATAAAAAAATGATCAGAATCGGTTGTACAGTTTTTGAGAAAATAAAAAAAAAAGTAATACGGAGTGGGTACCTACTATTAATAGCCATTTTTCGGAAATATTTTTTCAAACATTACATATAGCTTTAAATGAAATTTTTGAAATGAAAATGTCAATTCTGATAAACTTTGACTTCAATTTTTTTTCGCGGGTGCATAACTTACCACATAGTACCTATAATATGTCGCAAGTTAGAATTAAAGTATTACTGACAGTACCTAAAGTTGATTCATTTTCTCGTTTTTGACTTTCTCATTACCATTGGATTAGAATACAATTTCTTGCTTCTACAAAATATAAAAAACATTGTGATAAACTGTTGTTTAAAATTAAAAAAACAAATGTGTTCTTCGAAAATTCGATATCTCAAAAACGTGTTAATCACCCCTGTTCTGATTTTCGTTTACGAAAGTAATACTTTCGTTTTCATTTCGTTTCGATTTTGTCTGGAGAATTTGAATTCGTAAATCTAAAAATGTATGTATGTAAGTATTTTTAAAAATATATCTTTAAAAACTATTTTGTTGTCTTTTATGAAGAGGAGGACACATGTGTAACAGAAAACCTGTCTGAATGTTGGTACCACTGCAAGGCGAATTCGTACGAAATTAAGAACGTCGTTTTCAAATCCGTATGAAAATCAATTTCGGTAACGAATTCAATTTGGAACGAAAATCAGAACAGGGGTGAATAAGTTTATTTTTTAAATCAACATTTATTTGCACAGTAATAATGTTTTTTGTACTCCAGCATCGCTCGAGACTTACAGCCAAAGATGTCTTCTTTCATTCTGCCAACTCTTTTGTCCAGTCCAGGAACTCGTAGAGCATTTATAATATGTCAGCATCTTTCCTCTTTGTGGGGATAAGAGTGTATATGAAGCCTTTGTTGGCAAATTGAGTTGAAAATCAATTTGCTTTTCCTAAGGGTACTTACTATGTGTACCAGCTTCTCGCATTTCTTAAAAAGAGGTTATACCAGGGGGCTTATTATGTAAAACGATAATCGTAAGTAATACCGCGTATTCGTTAAATTGCGATTATGAAAAGCTGTAAGTAATATTGTCAACAAAACATTTTATCGGATTAGAAGTTTCAAGAAAAGATCAGTGATGAATATATGAAAGAGGTTTTGAGACCAAACTTTATTTTATGAATTTCAGACTCAAACCCATCCAATACAATTTGTATTGAGCGGTTTCAAAGGTATTTTCAAATCCATCGAAGAAAAGATTCCAAATGCACGCATTTTCGATAATAGAGTTTGATGCGAAGCTCTATCAAATGCTTTTGAAATATCAAGTCCAACAATCTTACTTTCTCCAAAACGATGTCAAGATTTGTTCCACAGCTCAGTGAGTTAAGCCATCAGATCACTAATGGACCTATTGCTACGAAAGCCTTAATGCCGGTCATTGAGAAGCTTTCAAGATATTTCTTGAGCCGTTAATTTATCAGCGTTTCCAGTATTATAGAACTATCGCCAGCGCAAAAGATAGTTAGCGGGGGAAGAAGATCCGCCCTTATAGGGATGGGCTGGACAAATGCTGTTTTCCATCCACTCGGGGAGAGACCAGTAGAGAAGGACAGATGGATAGGCTTTTGCAATGGCCTTGCCAGCATAAAATAACACCTCTTCAGAACAATCTGGGAGATACTATACGGCCCAGTGGACTTGTGCATATCGAGATCTTACAGTACTCTAGAAACTATACGAGTGCGAAAGAAAATTTGTCCCATACAATCATTTACACTCTCTAATACAGGAGGAATTATAACGTATCAGAAAGCCTCGAATTAACAGCAAATTGTACTGCAAGCAAATTAGCTTTTACTTGTGAGCTGACATTAGGACTGTGATTGAAAACTAGCGTAGGAACCGAAGACAAAGTAGTACTTTGTACGTTTTTTACGAATGACTAAATATTTTTGCTACCATTGGGATATTATAATTACAGGTCTTTCTAGCTTGTTCATACTTATTCCGGTTTTCCTTAGCAGGGTTATTTTTATAACATCGGAAACTTACTTCTCTGACCATACTAACCGCTTTACAACTTGAATCAAACCATGAGTTCTCTTTTAGTTTAATAGATTTTTCCCTATTGACCATATATGCCCAATGCCCCTATCTTCTTCTGCACTGGAGGCCACGTCAGTATGGAGGAAGCATATAGCGACCAGTTAAACGGTTCATTTAGGAATTATTTCTTTAACTGGGTTTTGTTGACATAAGAGATTTGCAGATATGATACAATGGTTGGACGAGCCCAATGGGCATAATATATTTATAGTGTATTTGTCAAGTTGGGAGGTAAGAAACAGGTCTATAGTATGAACATGGATTGACCTGCAACGTCAGGTATTGGCTCGTCAACAAGCTAAGTCAGGTTGTTTAACTGAACAAAAATCTCGACATACCTACCTTCGTGTGTTGTCCGACCAAAATAGCGCAGCTACGAAGAATTGTGTATGTACATTGAAATCGCCAGTAATAACGATTTCACGAAAATCGCGAAAAATTAGAAATAATTTCTTGGATAGAGTCGAATAGCGTTAGAAGTCGAGTTACTATCCAAACTTGGGCTGCGATAAAAAAAGCTTATATGAAAGATGTCCTTATTTATTTGTATTTAAACAAGTGCCAATTTGAGGTTGAAGCTGATAGGCAATATCATTTCGCATATAAATATGTATGTGGCAAGGCAGTGATGAGGGAAGAAAATAGGCACTAAGCTATAACCCGGTAGGCTGAATTCCGAGTGATCAGAATTTTCATTAAGTGCTAAGACTGTTGGGCTGTTTGTTACAGTATGGATATAAAGAGCACAGAAATTGTTTCTAAGCTCCCAAATGTTGCTTACAGTCAACTATTAATTCACTCAACATTACAAAAAACAAACATTTAAAACCGCTGATATCAGGTTTGGGACCCTAAATAACTTCAAAATACAATTTGCTATTTGTGTTATGCCTTAATAGTAATTGTATTGATCCGCTCCTGGATTCCAAAATGAATAACAGCAAACTATCTGATGTTCCTTTAATTCAATCGGTTACACACAATGCATGGTGTAACCCAGACAATGTATACAATGACTAAACCAAAGGAAACTGTGGGTGATTGGTGAAGCAGAAAGAAGGAAAATTTCCCACTGAGGCAATTATTGGTTTTTCATGGGTGAACTTTCTTGATTCGTGTCAATTGCACTCTCATTGATACAATGTGGCAGACTGATTTTTTTCGCTCTCTTCCACAACTCAACCGATCACTTTGAGGAGGAGATCAGCACTCCCTGTGACTGCCCCCATACTTTGAATTTGTTAAATCGATAAAAAAAATAATGAAATGGCACATCAGCACCTTAAACCAATGCGAAGTTCCTAAATTCTTCATCACTGATATTTTTCTGTTCCTACACACAATCATCAAGTTAAATTAAACTAATCTTGAAAAGTTTGACCCAAAACAGTTCATCACTCCCATCAATCCAAATTTGTTTTTTTTTTTATAATCAACACTCTCCTAATTAGTTAATGGCACAACTGAATTGAAGAAAGAAAAATCCCATGACATTGTCATTAAAAAAAAAAGAATTGAAAAGAAACTCATTAAAAACGAGCCGAAAGGAAGAAACAGAATCTATTATTTGAAAAGAACACAAAGCTGCAAGAAATATATAAAAATACACTAAAGCCAACTGAGCATAAAATGTCCACCCCTCAAAAGAATAAGCAACAAAAAATTAAAAAAAAAAAAAAAACTTCAGCCAATTGTCCGAGAACTTCAGTTCTTGTCATTCCGGTTCACTGGCCGTTTCGCAGAATTTCTTTAGCTCAAACAACACAGCATAGCACAGCACTTTACTGAAAAAATCCCATCCACCCCCACGAACCAATCTAAACTCGAGCTCTAGCCAGCGAAAGGCCCAATTAAGAAAAGAAAAACTCAAATTCCCGAGCGAAATGAGTGGAACTAAATTAGATTTTAAATACCCCAAACCGTCTTGAGGATATATTTAAGACCCGTTAGTGGATATTTCTGTGAGAAAATTAAATTATTGCTTAGCTGAAGAAATGAACGTTAATGGCGATGCTGCAAGTGCTTCACTTTTGTTAATTAACGTTTGTATATTCGCTGTTGAAATTCACACATTTTGGAATGACTGAAAATATATCACCAGTGGGAATTCATAAAAAGTCAATTAAATCAAATCTTGCAAGAGTGTATTGTGGTCGGATTCAATTAGAGATGCATGCATATAGCGACAAGTTTTTAGCTTAACATAATTACTTTTTACTTAACCTAGAAGTGGTCCTTCGAGAGTGGGTATGGGTCGGGTTTCATATCACATCAGTTATGGTTTATAGATATTCTCCAACATCAGGAAAGGAACTGACTATCTAATAGGTTTGACACTGGTGCTCAGAAGTGTACGCAAAAATTTTAAAGCAAGATCATCTTTATGCTTGTGATATAGGTACACTACAGGGCAAGTTTTGCATCTGGGAAAAAGTATAGAACTCGAGATTTTGGACAAAGTTGACATAACGATGATAGAGAACACGAACAAAGTGGGTCCGGGTCCGGAAATTCCCTCCGTCTATCTGTTGTCTGTACCTCGACCTAAAGCCGAAGCCACTCAAGCGATTGTCTTCAAACTCGATATTGAAGGGTCTTTAGTGATTCCCTAGAGGAAAAGTTGATGTTTTTTAGCTCCAAAACTAAAGGTACCTGCCATACAGACGTTCTACAAAATCTTGGCTATCTCGAAAACACCTCTAACGATTATGAATCAAGAAATTAAATGGACTGCATTATGGTAAACAAAAACTTTTAAGAAAAAATGGCACACAATTTTAGTTGAATAAGTACGAAGTTCAAGCTGTTTAAGTATAAAACAAGGTTAAAACGACGATTTTGAACATTTTAGTCCAATATTGCATCATACTTTCTTTACCCTTTTATTAAAGTTAAAATTACATTATTATTTGTGATAGCCAGCATGGCTTTGTCAAAAAGAGATCCACTGTTACTAATTTATTTAACTTCGTTTCCTTTTGTCTAGATGTTTTTGAAAAACGCGGGCAAGTTGATTGTGTATTTACTGACTTTAGTAAAGCCTTTGACAAGTTATGTCACAATACACTAATTTTAAAATTAAACCATCTAGGATTTAACAACAATTTTATAAATTGGATTTCTTCATACTTAAAAAACCGTCGTTATTCTGTCTTGTTTCGTAATGAAAGTTCAAGTCAATTTGTTGTCAATTCTGGCGTCCCTCAGGGCAGCCACTTAGGTCCTATTTTATTTGTTTTATTTATTAATGACTTGGTTTCAAACTTAAAAAACTCGTCTGTCCTTGTTTATGCTGATGACATTAAGCTTTTTAAAAGTATAAAATCCTCCTCTGACTGTTTATTACTACAAGAAGACTTAACAATATTTAGGGAATGGTGCAATAAAAACCGACTTGTTTTAAATGTTGACAAATGTAAAACCATGAGTTTTACACGTAAAAAATTTCCGTTTTTGTACAACTATACGTTTGATTCTTGTCCGTTATGTAAGGTTTCTGTGTTTTCTGATTTAGGTATTATTCTAGATCCCAAATTAGCATTTAATGATCATTTAAATTATATAATTAAAAAAGCCAATAGGGTTCTTGGATTCATTAAAAGATTCGGTCGTGATTTTCAGGACCCTTATGTTCTAAAACTTCTATTTATTTCGTTTGTTAGACCAATTCTAGAATACGGCTGTGTGGTATGGTCACCTTATTACTCAATACATGTTACAAGAATTGAAGCGATCCAAAAAAGGTTTCTGCGTTTCTGTCTTCGGTCTCTTCCCTGGTCAAGGGAAAATCTACTTCCCCCTTATTCTCAAAGACTAGCTTTGATCAGCCTTCCTTCTTTGACTAACCACAGAAAGTTTTTACAATTTTGTTTTATTGTTGGGATTATTAATGGTTCGATATCATTACCATCAGTTCTAAGTAAATTAAATTTCAGTTTCAGCCGTTCATGTTTAAGGCGACAGCAACCTATTATTCAAATATTTAGCAGATCAAACTATGGTGTATGTAGCCCCTTCAATCAATTAATTACAATTTATAACGAATTTCAATTTTGTTTAGAATCTGTAAATGATAACATAAAATGTAAAAAAATTAAACTTATCTTTTTCAACAATATTGAATAATAAATATAAATTATGATATTAGATTATATTAGATTATAAGAACTATTTTAATATTGTTAACGTTAGATTTTAACGAATTAAATAAATAATAATACATTATGCCTCTTTGGCATTTACAAACATCAAAACAGTTCTTTTTACTTAGTTTTTTGCATGAACTGTCATTGTTTTAGGTGAATTCAGAAGCAATTTATTAAAAAATAACCTAAGTTCGATACTAGTTAGCAAATATTTAAAATTAAGAAAGAGTTGGTAATCTACTAAAAAGTTAGCAAATTGATAAATAGTTTCATCCTAATACCTTAATACTAAGCTGCTTAAAATTTTGCGCCAATGTTATTAACAATACCTGTCATAGAACCGTTTCTTTGATTTTCGACTTTTTCCTAATCGAACTCGAGATTTTCATGAAAGTTGACATTACGATGAAGAAGACTAAAAAAGTGGGTCTCGCAATTCTGTCTGTCTGTCGGTCCGACTACAGACTAAACGGTTCGGCCGATTTTCTTCAAACTTGGTAGATATGGGTTTTGATTTTTTCCCCTCACAGGTTTTTTTCTTTTTACTTGTGACTTATTTTGTTTCAGACCAAAAATAACGGTACCTGCCATACGAATTTTTTTCGAAATTTTTTAAATATTTTTTTTCTCAAAACCTGTCTAACAGATTTAAAAAAAAAATGCAAACATTTAATTAAGTTAAGGCTATTTCCAAAAAAATGGTTATTTATGGTACCCCTCTTGGACTCATTTTTTTTGTTTTTGATTTTCTCAAAAACGGTACAACCGATTTTCATCATTTTTTTTATGTTAAGGCTCCCCAGCAGTTTCAATATTATTGTGTATTCAAATTTTAAAAAAAAAAAATTTTTTGGATTTTTAAAAAAATTTTCAAAATTTTTTTTTGAAAACTCAATATTTCAAAAACCATCGATTTTTTTAGAACTCGATAAATAAAAGTTTTTAATAAAAATTATAAGATGTAAGAAAAAAAAATTTATTTTACCTAAAAATAACTGTACCCTCCATACAAATGTTAAAAATTGGTTTTCGAAAATCGTATTTTTCTCCAAAATGGTTCCGAGAAGTTTGCTAAAATTTTTTTTCCTTCAATTAATTTTTACGATCTTTAATTTAATTATAATACCATAAAACCATTTTTTCAAATTTTGAATTTCTCATTATCGGCATAACGGATTTTTATGAAATTTCTTATAGAGAAGGTTCCAAAATGTTTAAAGAACATTGCATTTTAAAACTTAAATAAACTTTTTTTTGAATTAAAAAAAAAATATTTTTTTTTGGAAAATTCGATATTTCAAAAACTGCTTAATATATTTTTTGGAAATTTTATTTTATAATCGTACAAAAAACTTACATAAAGTTGGCGTACCAAATTTTTTTCTTAAAAATATTTTAAAAATTTTGTATATAAAAGTTTATTTTTTTAAGCAACGACTTAGAATTTTTGTTCTTGCGAAAACTAATATTTGATTGAATCACATGGCATCCTGTATTAAGCTCAATCTTCTAAGGGAGTTATTTAAGTCGTCTTAAAAATTAATTTCTTGGTTATGAACATTTTTCTCTAGTAATATTTAATTTTGAAATGTTTAGTCTTTTACATAAGAGCAAATTCGTGCGACCCAGACGTGCATTTTATTTTATAAAAAATTTAAGGAGCATTAAATCATGTTCCAGTGTGTCTGTATGCCTGTACTTCAAGCTATAGCCTAAACTACTACATCTAACTACTACACCTAGATGAAAAATTGATTTTTTTCTTAGCTCCAAAACTTACGGTACCTCCGATACAGCCGTTATGCAAAATCTTAACTATCTTGAAAACGGCTGTAAAAAAATTGATAACAAAAATTAGGTTTTCTATTATGGATATAGACTAAATTTTGATCAAACAATATTTTAGGACAGGAGTTCCTTTGAAATTCAAATAATCTTTAATATATATGTATGTAAATATTCGAAAAAAATTTGTTTGGGTTTTTAAGAAAAAAAATATTCTAAAATCTATTTTTGAAAAATCAATATCTTGAAAATGTCTGAACGATAAAAACTAATTGTTTTTTAAATTATTAGATTCTTAATTATTTTATACTTAAAATTGGCATTCCAAATTTTGTTCTTGAAAAATTTTAAAGCAATTTTTTATATAAAATATTATCTTAATAATAAAACTATTTTTAAACTTTGTTTTCAAAATTCATACTTTTTTAGAAATCAGAGGGCAATTTTAGGCATTTGATTATTTTTATCTCATTAAATCCATGTTTAATATTTATTTATAAAAAAATTTTAAATTCCAAAGTACTTTTACATAAGAGCAAGTTCCTGCGACCCAATCGTGCATTTTATTTTTATTCAAAATGTGGTGTGTACTTTTATGAGAATAAAAGCCTTTTTCTTGTTGGGTATGTTTCCTGGTACCTTATTCTTAGCTAAAGCATATATTCCATTTTCCCCACTGGAACCAAAATTCATAAAATTGCAAGTTTTTTGTTCACTTTAAATCAATCCAAGCTGAACTTTAAAAGTTTGGTCCTTTAAAATGTTCCAGTTTGCTTACTCGACCGCAGTTTTGTTGGCTGGACACCGATGCTCCGGCCTAAAAATAACTTTACCCTGAAGAAGAAGAAAAGCGTGACTCACGATTGCACAAGAAAATGGACGAAGACGTAAAGTTAATGACCTGGCTGACTGAAGAAGTTTTTGGTTGAGGCAGCTTAAGTAACTTAATGTAATTTCTGATATGTTTTTCGGAGTGTTTCAGCCAGCAATTCTTTTTTGTTAAAAAGGAAATTATTACAGAAAGTCAGAAATCAGTAGCCAAACTCAATTAGGTAAATAAAGAAAAATTCAATTACAAAAAAGTGAATACTTAGCTTGCAGTAGACCCCCCAATCAAAAATATAACCTTCCAGCTCACCAGGCGAGGGGCTCAAAAATTCTTTTTCAAATTATTCCTGACAACTCTCTTTTTTGTTAATTTTAATTCTGAATTTTTTTTATTTTTTTCTATGACTTTTTCTTTCTAGCTTTTCACGTCCAAAACCTCTGGTCCGAATGATCTGGTCCTGTTAATCTCGTTTATAATGATGTAATCTTCAGTACAACTACAGAAATCTGTGAGGGATTTGCAAATAATTTTAGCCAATCCTTCATTGATTCCCCTGTTGTTGTTGACGATAACTATTTTCAATTCTTACGAAATTGTCCACAGGTATCATTTAATAATATTACAATAGATCATGACAAAATTTTGGACTTTCTGTCACATTTAAAGACGACTATTCTATTGGACCCGATGGAATACCACCCGCTTTATTGAAGAAATGTAAATCTGTTTTAGCTCTTCCTCTGCGTAATATTTTTGTTCTATCCTTGAAATTAGGTAAATTCCCTGCAGTTTAGAAGTAAGCACTTTTAACACCAGTATTTAAAAAGGGAGATAAAACCAATATTACCAACTATAGACCAATTTCCAAACTTTCTTGCATTCCGAAGTTGTTCGAACAAGTTGTATATGACAGTTTGACATTTATATGTAAAACTATTATCTGCAACTAACAACATGGTTTTATGCAAAAACGTTCTACTGTTACTAATCTTGTTGTCTTTTTGAATAAATGTTTAAACTCTCTAGAAAGTTGTCAAGAAGTTGATTGTGTATACACTGACTTCTCGAAAGCTTCTGATCAACTATCTCATGAGATTATCAAGTTTAAACTTCACTCATACGGATTTCCACCACCTTTCATCAAGTGGATAAGGATATCGTCATATCTTGAAGATAGGTTATATCAAGTCAAATTCAGAAATTCATATTCAAGAGAGTTTATTGCCAATTCAGGTGTTCCACAGGGAAGCCATCTGGGGCCAGTACTCTTTACATTGGCTATTAATAATGCTCCTCTGTGTGTTCGCAATAGCGAAATTCTAATCTTTGCAGATGATATGAAGATTTATAAAAATATAGTATCTTCAAATGACCGGGCTTTACTGCAAGATGATATTAACCATTTTGCCTTGTGGTGTGAAAAGAACAGTCTGAACCTCAACCCGACAAAATGTCAAACTATGACTTTTTCTAAAAAACGTTTTCCTTACTCTCATGAATATGTTATCTCACGGCACATTTTAACTCGTGTTATGACTGTAAGGTACCTTGGAGTTCTTTTTACACCCAATTTAGATTTTTCTGCTCATATTAATAAAATCGTGAATAAGGCCAATTCAATGTTAGGGTTTATTAAGCGCTGGTCTAAAGAATTTGTTGATCCCAATGTCACCCGGGCTTTATACAACTCCTTGGTGCGTCCCCATCTTGAGTATGCATCGCAGGTTTGGACTCCTCTTTATGATATTCATATTGAGAGATTAGAATCTGTGCAAAGAAACTTTACTCGGTTTGCCTTGAAAGGACCTCAATGGAGTGATCCTTCGTATGTCCTCTCTTATGACCAACGATTATCTATTCTTCAGATGCAAACTTTGGAACAAAGAAAAACAAACAATGATTTGGTATTTTTCCACCAATTAATAACAGGCGTCACAGATGCACCAGATCTTTTATGTTCGGTTTATTTTAATTATCGGGGAGGAGGTTATAATCTTCGAGGCCTCGATATGATTAAGGTCCCAACACATAGGACCAACTATGGCATTCATGAGCCCTTGACACGTATGGGTAGACTTGTAAATTGGAATTCAAATATTTTTGATTTTAATATAAATAAATGTAAATTAAAAAAAATTCTCAAAACCAGTGGTCCACGCTCCTAAATGTTCTTTGTTTCATGTTATGTTATTGATTTGTTCTTATGTAGTATTATTTGTTTATTTTTCATGTTTTCTTGTGTCAGTGTTAATTGTAATAGAGTTTGCCTACTAACAACTAACACTGCACTAAATGATGAGCCGGTGGTATAACACAGTTCTCTGTGTTGGCAAACCATTGGTCGAAAGACGGAGCTTGCTATAAGCTTTCTTCGACCAATTCTGATAGTGTAAAAAACAACGCAATTCATTAATAGTGCGAACCTGGTGAAAGGCTATGTACGTTAACAAACATTTTGTAAGGAAGAGGTTGGCGGTTATTTCTTACTTAGAGAAGTTTGCCAAGTGATTTGGCTTTCGCGCAGGTCTTGAGGACCAGGCGATGACTTCCTCATTCGACTAAAATTTCTTCCCGGCGAGTGATTTTTTTCAAGATTGAAAACAAAAAAAAGTCGCACGGCGCCAAATCTGGAGTATACGGTGGATTGGTACAGCAGTTCGTAATGCAATTCGACAAATTTGGCATTTGGTCTAACGGTTGCGCTTGTTGTCCAAAGAGAGCCAACGCAACAACCATCGCGCCGATAGCTTTCTCATGCCCAAAGTTTCGTGGAGGATATGATCCACGCAGTCTTTTGAGATGCCTACTATTTCGGCTATCTCGCGCACCTTCAATCGCCGGTCTGCCTATTATGAGATCGTGGATTTTTGACACGTTATCCTCCGGGGTAGCCATTTTCGGGGCACCTGGGCGAGGTTCATCAAAAACCGATGTTCGACCACGTTGAAACTCGTTATACCAATTTTTGACGGTCGCCATCGAAGGAGAAGAGATACCGCTCTTTTTCCATTTTTTTAAAATTTGCGAACAAGCTGGCTCCCACACGTGGTCAAAACAAAACTACGAATCCGATTCGGCTGAAATTTTGCCAGTAGCCACTTAAGAGGATTACTACATATACATATATGCAGTAGGTATCGAAAGATCGAGTTGGATTAGAGTCGGATTTTCGACCCAAGTTTTTCGTCATTTGAGTTAAGAGCTCGATTTGGAGTTGAGTTGAAATGGTGATGAGCGATTCTGAAACAATTTGTTAAACCAACTCCTCGACCCAGGTTTTTCGACTCGACACCGCTGAGCGATTGGGATCGAGTCGAACGAAGCTCATTTCAACTCAATACAGGTATACAAAGGGTCGATGCGAGCTTCAAGCTCGCTTCAACACCTCATATAAACGTAGTAAATATGCTAGTATGTCGATATAGTAAATCTCTCTTTTGATACTGGCACTATTCGCCCTCGTAAGTCAGATATTAAAATAAGTTAGATACGTTGGGCATTCAGCCATTTTCAAAAAAGCAACTTCTAGCGAACAGAGACCAGAGTGTCACTCGCCCTTCTTTTTAGATTTATCTTTAACGGACCCTCCGCGGCCGGTTTATAAATTATAATTTATAAGTAATGTTAGGGACCATCCGTCATCCACACTCCGTTACGAATCATTTGTATAGGTAATGTTTACAGTTGATAACAAGATAGTGAATCTCTTGTTCATTTTAAGACCATGATCACATCGACTTTTTGTTTCTCTATAATATTGAGAGAAGGTAACAATGGCTGATAGACCATGCCAGCCCTACTCTCCCAGGTACATCTGTATGAAAAAAAAGGAAAAATAAGAATCAAGGTAGTGAACGTTTGAAAAAGTGATTTTTGTTGCAATATAAGTTAACGTGTTTTTTCAGGGCTGTACTGCCTCTTGCGAAGAATTGAAAAATCCTCTGAGAGTATCCCTTGTCATGAAAAGTGCTGGTCATTAGCCGTTCGGAATCGGCAGAAAATTGTAGGTCCTCTCAGATCCTCCATTCCTCTTTGCACTAGTTATCGCCAGCTCAATTAAATTACAATAATAAGCATTTTTAATAGCTCAAACAAAATCGGCATATCCACCATCTGCTAAGTAGAAATATTTGAGATTCACCAAATTACAAGGTTCCCATCTCGTACATTCAGTAAATTTTTCTTTTTTTCTATAACTAAAGTTTAACGAAAAAAAAAAAAATAGCAGAAATGCCGCCCTTCACAACATCGGCACCTAAACTGTCAAAAGGCATTTTCCTAACATTTCATTTCTTTTCCACCTTCAACCCACTGTGTACAGGAAGGCAAGTTTTCAACACAAAAACTACTTTTTGACTTTTTTTTTGTCCTTTTTGCAAAGCTGTAAGTTTTTCCATCTAAACGGGTAAATATTTTACTCTTCAGAATGTATAAAAGACATTCAATTAAGCTCCGGGAATTCGTTAAAGACCTCTTAGTGACTACGACTATGAAGCAAAGCCTTTTTCTATATAAATTCCTGCCAACTGCCACTTTTCCTGGATGAAGGCAGTTGGTCGCATTTCTATTCGAAATGGCATAATAATAGTTCTGGGTTTTTGGAGAGAATGTGCCCTAGTCCTAGAGCTTCCTAAATGAACAATTTTAATTGGGGTTTAAAGCTTCGGTTTTTCGCTGTTTGGAAAAGTCGTAGGAAATAAGATGATAAAAGGACTTCGGCGGCGTGACGACCTCCGTTGTGAATTCTTTTCAAGGGTTAGGGCATATAGACAATACATAGAGATTGTGTGGAAGCGGATGAATGGTATGGCAGTGATGGTTGTGGTGGTGGTGGTTTTGCAGTCTCGCGAATTGTTGGTTACACACTCTATTGAGAATGAAATTCCGATGGTTTAATGTATTTAATGGAGGTATCGCATGTGAATAGATAGTTTCATCGCTTCAGAATGTCTTCATTGTTATGAGTTTGACGTAATAAAGTACTCGAAACGTTCTTTCCTTTTGGTGAGGGACTATGAGAGGTTTCATCCAAGCGAAGGATCCTTTTTTTTTGGTATGTTTCCTGCTGGGAGGCCTTTTGTGAGTAAATTAATGTGCCATATGCGGAGTAGAAAGGATATCATAATTTTCAGTACCTACATGTACTTACATAATACTCACATGAATGAACTCTAAGCCCTATTTGTGCTTTGCTAAATAGAACTGGGAACACTTGAATAGCGGAGGATTTCGCATAATTGAACTTAATAGTTTTTGAGGATAAAATTTGTTAGCAACATGATATGTGTGTTTATGAGTCTAAGTATCTGTTTCTGTTTCTGTTTAGGTTAGATAAGAGTACATATGTATGTATGTTGATTTTTGATCAAAAGCAACGGATGCTTCCAAAAGTACCACTATCAAATTTGGAATTTAGTGCAAGCCGAGGTTTCTTGTGTTAATGATAATCATGAAATATTATTTATACCGCAGACGACGCCTGTTCTTTATTCGTTCTTAAGATTAGGGTTAAAATTGAAGTGTAATAATGGCATATGGAACTGATGAGCGTATTTCTTTGGATCAAAAGCATAAATATATACTCCATTGCTCTTAATTCTTAAATTTTTTTTGAAAACCTCAAATCCTCCCTTCCGCACGGCATAGTTTTGTGCGTGGAAAAATATTCTTTGAACATATTAAGCCCCTTAGTGCATCTCGAAATCGAGTATTGGTATTTCGTTTATTTAACCCAATCTAATGGAGTCTTGTCATGATGAAATGTATCTTATATCTTTTCTATTGAGAAAATTAATAAATTGGAGGCAAAACAGCATGTTGAAGTTAAACAAAGTTGGTTAAAACTCTCAACAAATAAAGTGTGCGTGTTGTGCCCAACATAAGGAACTCTTTTTATGACAAGGATAAGTGCTATTGAGAGATTTGTTTTTTCCAGGTTGACAGGTCTAATGCTATAACATTGACAGTTTTCTTTTTGGTACCAAAATACCTGAAGAATGAGAACTAAAACTAAATGATGGCTATTTAATGCAATACATTCTGCCGAAATATTGACAAGCATACAGGGTTTTCCAATAGGGACGATCTGCTGACAGTCGGTGGTGGCCATGTGGTGAGAAAATTTGAAACGACCAGTTTGACCACACCGAAACGCCTAAGGAATCCCAGTTCAGCAGGGAAAATCTCCGCTGTTCGTGAAAGTGCGACCCTGATGCAGTCGATTAATCGACGTGTACAAGAACTTGCTTTTTCATAGAATTTAACTTTGGGTCACCACAATGAACATTCTGTATGAGCAGTTTGAGGGTAATCAAGGTGAATAAGCCAGCAAAATCGTGAGTTCGTACCCTCAAAGTCAACATAATCCAGGCCATCACTCAGGTTCAGTGGGATTTATGCAGCAGAGTCATTGAACTTTTCGAATTAGTGTTGTCGCTCAAATTTGGGGAAGACATTTGAACTATGTCATATTACATACATAATGGCATATATGGACCTTTCAAATAAAATAAAATTTTTGATAATACCTGACACATAGTTTGATTTATTTTACTTTAACATTGACCCGTTGTTATTGGAAAACACTATTAAAACTCCAAGGGATTATTTAATCTAAGGTTATTTCGTCAAAGTTGCTTCGCATTTTGTCGCTATGAAAATCAATTGCTTCGCAAATATATGTAGGTTTTTCAACAGGGACGCTACAAAAGTAGAGCAACAGTGACAGCAAACGACGCCATATTTCTTGCCGCTCTTTTGACATTTCTCTTCAGAAAAATTTGCCATTTCATGAAGGTACACGAAGATATACGAGCCAACAACGAGTCGAAATTCGGAGTCAGTGGCCTCAACGTTAAGAGCGCTACGTCCAATTTATGGTCGTCATAATCGTCCTAGCAGATCAACTATTGAGCGTCTAGTGGAAAAATTTGAATTCACAGGCACAGTACAAAATGTTCCCGTACTAGTGAGACAAAGAAGTGCATGTAGTGTCGAGAATATTGCTGCCGCTGAGGCTTCAGTTGCAGAAAGCCCAAATGTGTCTCTCACACGTCGTTTTCAAGCGTTGGACATCTCTGTGACGTCGTTGTGGCGAATTTTGCGAAAAGATCTTGGCCTACATCCTAACAAGATTAAATGGACGCAAGAACCAATATGCGGTATTGGTCAGGCAGCAATCCACACGTACTCCATGAGTCATCATTGCATCCCGAAAAAATTACGGTTTGGTGTGGTTTATGGGCCGGCGCTGCGGCGTCACTGGGCCGTACTTCTTCCGTGATGACCAAGACCGGCACGTTACTGTGGATGGGGATCGCTACCGTGCAATGATAACCGAATATTTTTGGCCCCAATTGGATGATATGGACATGGAGGACATGTGGTTCCAACAGGACGGCGCCACACGCCACACAGCGAATGTCACAATCAATTTATTGGAAACCAAGTTTGGAGAACGTGTTATCTCACGAAATGGTCCAGTCGCTTGGCCGCCTCGGTCGTGCGATTTGACGCCGTTAGACTATTTCCTGTGGGGCTACGTCAAGTCTATGGTCTATGCCAACAAGCCAGCGAGATTGATGAACTTCGTACGAATATCGAACGTGAAATTGCATTCTTTTGCGGTCTTGATGAAACTTTGGTGAAATATATACTTTTCCTGTGGCATGAGTACCCAGAATACAATTTGGCTCACTTCAAGTGCTGAACCGTTTTTGGGCAGTTCATCAACCATTTGACTTATGTATATAAATGTCATGGTATTTCGGGACCCATGGAATGGTGACTGAATTTGTTTCGCCGAGCAATCTTAGTTCACTACGGCAACGAGCAATCAGTTTCGACTACGTGACAATTGATGAAATTGCTCTGATTGCCGCCATAGATAGCCAATCTATGAAGATATCGATGTTCTAATGTGTAAAGATATTTTGCGGCCTCGCAAATAGCAAAGCACTTCCGCTTGGAAAACACTGCAAAAGTTTTGAAGCTTTAATGATTTATCTATGGGTGGGTTGTTTGAGAATATTTCGGACCCTACCCCAGCTTTCATCCCAGGAACTATCTGTAAAGACCGATACATGATTTAATATCTCCCTTATTGGTAATTTAATTCCGTTGTAATACTCGTCTAGATAGGAATGAGGAGTGTCTAAGTTCGGTTGTACTGTCTTACTCGTATAGAGTTTCTTTATTTAGCTGCACTGCTCGATTGTGGAATACTTTGACCTTCTAGATGTCTGTCTTGGATTCCATCCAACAGGTTCAAAAGAGCATTGGTGTACGAGCCCAGATATGGGAGTTATCATCAGACATTCAAAACCAATAAGTGCGTGCAAAATTTAACAAAAAATATTGCATGGGAGGACAAAAGAAAGCTTCGAAGCATTAAATTCCAACTGGTTTGTTAATACTCTATCGTATGAAACTTAAAACCATCGAGAAAAACTCAAATTGAAAGGTGAGAGAGGTAGTTTCCAATCCAACGAAGGAGAAACTCTTTAATGTCCAATGCACGGATTTTCCATAAAAGAGCTTCGTGCCAAACGCTATTAAATGCTTTTGAAATATCAAGCGAAATATTCTTACCTTCTCCAAAATAAGGATTTAATTTAATTAATAAGGTAAGTAAGGATTTATTCAACTGTTCGGTGAGTTATATTATCGAATTATCAGAGGACATATTGCTACTAAAGCCGTACTGCCGGTTTTTAAAGATCTTTGTTTCTTCCTGATATTTCTTATGCTAATTGTTGATCAGTGTTTTCATGACCTTGGAAAGAAGGGACGTCAAATCATTTACTCGATAGTTGTAGTGGGAGGAAGATTCACCTTTTTTAGGGACCGAAAGGCCAAATGCCGTTTTCCATCTACACGGCAAGAGCTCCGAAGACTATGAAATATTGAAAAGCTTACGCAATGGTTTTCCCAGCGAAGAAGAACTAAGGAGCATATAGATACAATCTGGACAAATAGATTTATATATTTCAAGATCTTTAAGGACTCTTACAACTGTTTGAGTGCAAAAGAAGATCTGTCCCATAGAACTATTTACGCTCTTCTCAAGTACAGGAGGAGCCAAAACGCAACCTGCGCTGTAAGCAAGTAACCTTTTTCTTGCAAGCTGAACAAAGAGTGTTTTTGTGAATGAGTGTTGGAACCGATGGCTTAGAAGAATTTTCAATTTGGTTACAAGAGAGAGACTAAAAGTATTTCCTACCTTTTGGGCATTACAGTAGTTTTCGCTGCAGATTATGGTCATATAAGAACTTTGTTCTTGTAATATAAGTACTGCAGTAGTTCTTGTACCTTTTCCGGTTTCTCTCTCTGAGGTTTCATTTGTAGCCTTGGAAGTTTAACTCTGTTTGTACCAAGAATTCTCTTCGTATTGAGATTAATGCCTGTTATCATATCAGCACTAGAATCTATAATCCTCTCCACTTTACACAAACACTCACACTGCGCTACAACATAACATTATAAGGGCTATCAAAACCCCTAGAGTGTGTGCAATTTATAAAAAGAATCAGCAGTTTCGCTATCATCCCAACTTCGGGTGCAGTATCATGTATAGAAATTCTTTCTTTAGCAGCGCCTCACGAAAGTAGAAAAATTTAACCAGCTCTTTTTTCCCTCCCATTTCTATGTTCACAATTTTCAGAAATTTAAAATGTCTGCTAAGACTTTTGGTCTATATGTTGTTCTTGACCTTCCAAACTGCCGTGTACTCTGAATATTTCAGTCGAAAGACTACTTTATAAGCGTTTCGTTTCCGCAGTGTGTGACCAATTGATCACAAGTTTCTCATCATTAACTGAAAATCCAACACCTCCTGAGTAATACACGGTTCCTGGTTAGATATAGTTTTTGGCCAACAGATCCTTTTAAATGTTCACAAAGGTCTGCAGTTTTCTCGAGATGTGAGAACGAATTTAGGGATGGATTCAAAAAAATTTCATACAAGTTCGCAAGGAGATTTGACTGGCAACAGAGCAAATCTAAAAGTTGAGGTCAGCAAACTTCTTTTGCAACATATTCACGAATATTTCGATGACCGGAAGCTTAGAAACTGACTTTATAAGATTCGATATAGAAATAAAGCAACAAAATAGCTACTTATTAATTAAAAAGAAATTATCATGGAGCGAACAACCATTTAGTATAAATTTTTAAATCAAGCTTCGTTAAAGAATTCAATCTTTAATCTCCAAGAAGACGATTTTTTGTAGGCTTGTTTGCTTCGCAACAAAACTTAATACACACTTACTTATTTTAACGAAAAGGGATACAAAATAGGAAAAACGAACGTCACACAAAAACTTCACCAACTGTCGACTCTTTTCAGAAAGTCCCACTTTTTGTTGCGCTCAAAAGAAAAGTATTTCGAATGAATTTCCCTTTGAATTTCCACAGCTCTGCGTGCGAATTTTTTATGGGACTTTCCATTTCCTGGTTAAGGTAGATGGAAAAATAGTAAAATGGGGGAAGTATAGAGCTCCCAGAGTAGTGCAAAAAATTATTATTATTTTTTTTTTAATTTGTTTTCCCTTCCAGTCACTTTGAAGGATTTGGTTGTTGGTGGAAGTGTTTGTCGTCGTCGTCATAGTCGTTCGTCGAGCGACGACGTTGTCGTCGTCCTTTAGTTAATTAGAAGCATTAATCAAAATATGTTCTCGATTTGCATAAAACACAGATACACGCTACACACGGATATGAGGTCTGGTGCTGTATAGGGGAATAGGGTTGCTGGCTGGTGGTTTCGATTACATAAACTGGCATTCGTAACAGAGAAGAGTTGAATATAATTTTGCGAAAAAAATGGGAATTTTATTCATAGATGAAGTTGGCTCCGGTTGAACAACTTTTCGATTGTCGAAGTTTGGATAAGTTTCATTCATTCATGCAAGAGGTTGCGCAAAAATAAACAAACCTTTATAAATAGATGCTGGGTGATGTATGCATTCGGATGAATACATGCATAGGAGATTTAATCGGGATATTCCATTTGACTGGAAGAAAGTGTAAAACTTTGTGAATAAGCGAACAAAGGGTGAAAACGGTTCGCGAGACAAGATGTCACCGACCCGTGTTCTGATATTTGTGTCAACAAGCTCTATGCACGAAGGATTTTGCTATGGATTTACACAAAACGAAATTGTACCGTTGCACTGGAATTCACACAACCTGTAGGTATAACTAGGATGATACATCTTTAATATTGAAGGATGCAGCGGATAGCTCATCAACTCGAATAATTTGATCTTTTACTTGGGGAATTAAAGGTAATTTATTCGGCACAAAAAAGCAATAGGAAATCTTCGGATTATGGCCTTAAACTGAATTGCCATCATTTGAACATCTGGGGATTCAATTTTTGTGTTTTTTGGGATTTTGGATTTAAAAAATGGAGAATCTAGTAAAATGAAAAATGGACGTTCGGTCTTCCTTGTCACCTAGAATCTGGGGACTATAGGATGCATAGACTCGTTTGCCTGGGGAATTGTCGGTTATCCGCTAGATGATGCCGAGCCAATGTAGTTGATATTTCTTAGACTTCATTCACATATTGGTCCCCTTAACAGAGTTTGAAGGTGTATCTTTTCCTGCATTCCTCCTAATAACGGTCGAAAAATTATTTCTTTATTGGATCTCCACTTGGGTGTTGTTCGTGAATTATCTAGCTGAACACAATGAAGAAGGAACTGCTGCAACTGAAATATCTGTCAAAATATTAAATACAACAAATTCAATACTATGAACACAGCTCAATGTAAATGCCGACGGAGCTGCAGTCGTAGCTGTAAGAGTTGGTTCACTTTTAATTATTGCGTGCAGCAAAATGATTCTTCAAAACGCAACTAGTCAAACTAATCGATGCAGGCTTACATAAGGTTAAACTGAGCTTCAAGGTCTCTTCAATTCAAGATGTGCGTTTTACTCGAACGTATCAGATAGGTGAAATTTTTAAAAGTGTTAGAAAAATCCTAAGCATTTAGCTGCGTTTTTGTCGGTTTCGGGAATGTGGTTATTCCAACAAAGATCGTCGTTGACACACAAACTGAGAACAGAGAGCTTTTCGACTTCGTCGAAGCGATTTTTTATATTCCTTTTGGCAATGCTGAACAGATCGGAGTTTAATGAGCTTATCGTACGATACCGCTGCAATTCCATTTCTGAAGGAAGTGGACGTGAATTTGAGAGCGAGTATGAAAAGCTGATGGCAGAGTTGTTGGCAAAACAATGCTCTCGATTAGAAGTCTCAGACCTTAGATCATTTATAAAAACGAGGAAAATAGTCGGAAACAAAACGGAACACTGGGGAACACCACCAATTGTTTTGTTAAGACCAGACTTGAAACCGTCCAATACAACAATCTTGAACGATCCAGAACGTATTTTTCTATCTAAAGAATAAGTGTTTCATTGATACCAATCGCACGCATTTTGGATAAGAGATCTTGATGCGAAACTCTATCAAATGCCTTAGAATTATCAAGCCCAATAATTTTAGTTTCTCAAAAAATAATGTAAAAATCTGTTCCACTCTTCGGTAAGATATGACATCGGATTACCAGTGGAAAGATTGCAGCGAAAGAAGTATTGCCGGTCATTAAGGAGCTTCGAGATATTTCTTGAACTGATGATTGGTCAATGATTCCATGATCTTGAAAAGAAAGGACGTTAGTGCGATTGATCGATAAGAGCAGAAGGAGGAAGGGTCACCTTTTAAGGAACAGGCAGTTGTTTTTCCAGCGTTAAAGAACACCAATTAAAAAGAATGTGAAAGTTAGCTTCAGTACCAGGGCTTATGTTTATATCGAGATTTTGAACATCTCTTACAACTGTAGGAGTGCAAAAATATACCTTCCCCATTTAATGCTCTCAAGTACGGAATCCTCTTTTGGTTTAACGTGGATACCTGCCGATTACCGGCTCTACCCCACGTGAGGCCTACCTCTATCGGAGTCAGATTGGGTCCTGACCATTAACCCCGACATAGCCATCTCGGTCGCAAAGTTGTGCCATGTTGCAGTCATGAACACACCTCTTGCTTAGGAGGCGAGGTCTATCTACCACCCCTTGAATCCAGGCACGCCTGGAAACCATGTGTCTCCGCATTCGGAATAAACCAAGCCACCACGATACTCCCACTAGGGGCCTACCTCATAGATAGTCTGAGAAAGAGAGCACGCACGCGACAGCTGCACATCACTATCCGAAGATAGAATAGAAGAGCCAGAAGACGTACGCTATAGCCCTCAGACTCCTGGGCACTATCTCCCGTGGAACCAGAATATAGCTTCCGGTCGAGCTTCGCCACCATTATGGTCACTTACAGAGAGTTCCTGCAAAACTCGGGGCCTGTCAACCCCAGATATACACAACCAAGAATGTGCACCCCCCTGGTGAGTTGTTACACACTCCTTAGCGGATTCCTACCTTAAGGACACTGTCAAGACTGTTCATATCAAGTTAGTTCAGTTACTAATACAGTAACCTATCCACAGGCACCGCGAGGAGGTCGATAGGAACCGGAAGTGATAGCTTTTTGCTAGGTAGCAATACTGGCTCACCGTTAAATCGATGGACGAGCCCATCAGAACATCAAACCAGTATTACCGCTTCAGCACCCATACACGTAAGTGCATGGATTGCCCGTCCGCGGCAACACCAGCAGAGTTCAACAGGGCCCCGGACATGCCTTAAACTACTCAAGCACGCCATCACCCCCACATGCGCTCTCAAGCACAGGATGAGAAGTAAGAGCCAAGTTGATAATGTGGGTCTAGCTGAGTATGGTGGTGCATCTCCACAAAGATTTCAACTTATCGTCCGCTGGTTGTTGTTTGTGGAATTTTGTACATTAAAGTAGCCTGCAGTTACGACTTCAGTGTGAGGGTACAAGAATAATATTTGGGATATTGAATCAGAAAATGCATCAAACTCATTAAGAGGTAAACTGCTTTTAGGACTTGGACTTCTATAAATAAAACAATATTGGATGATGTATGATATTTAATTTGAAGTTGAAGTTTGTAGAGAAACAATGTCCGCATTGAAGGAGGCCCTGGTAACCTCCATCATATTTAACATAGACTAAAAAACCATAATAGCGAAAGAGTAAAAATGGCATCCAATTATAAAAAGGTAAGCAAAATTTTGAAAGATCAATATTATCACCAACCTATGTTTCACTTAGTGCCAAAACAGCTGGTCTCTATTTAATAGAATGGGCGAACATATCAAAGAAATTGTTTCTAAGCCGACGAACATTGGAAATAACCCCAACACACAAAACAAAACTCTGACGATCTAAGCTGAATTGTGAAGTGAATGTCCAATAAAAAGGGAATACAAACTGTTCTAGGTATTATGCCCATAGAACAAGTTTGTAAAGAGTCCAAAAGGCGCTAAGAAGGGAAAGTAGGTTAGGTACATTTCATTAAAAGAGGTTTGTCAAGTTACTTTTAACAACCCAAGGTATTGACAATTGAGTCAGAAGCACCATATAACATTTAAAATATGCACGACTGGATTGTTCAAAATCGTTATTGTGGTTCAAGGCTATAATTTCGACAGCATTAAAGCACGAACTTGCTCCTATGTAACAGACTAGGAATTTAAAAACGAATGTTCTTAGAGAAAACCGTTCATAAGGATTAAGGATTAATTAATTTTTTAAATACTTTAAGTAGTAAGGGACTAAAACAGAATGCTATGCAAACATGAATGTATGCAAGAACAAAAATAAGTCGCTGTAGTGGTTTCTTAAAAAAATAAGCTTTTATATACAAAATTTTTAAAAGATTCTTAAGAAAAAAAATCGGTACGCCAACTTTAAGTTTTTATTATTGTACGAATGGAAATTAAATTAACAAGAAAAATACTAAGCCGTTTTTGAAATATCGAATTTTCAAAAAAAGAAAAAAAATGAAATGCAATGTTTTTTAAACTTCTTAGCAGCATCTCTATATAAAAAAATTTCATTAAAATCCGTTATGTCGATAATGAGTGATTCAAAATTTTAAAAAATCGTTTTATGGTAGGAACAGTCAGTAATATCTTGTTTTAATTTTTTTTTATTAAGTTAAAGATTGTAAGAATTAATCGAAAGAAAAAAAAATTAAGCAAAATTCTCGAATTTTCGAAAACCATTTTTTAACATTTGTATGGAGGGTACGGTTATTACTTAAAATATATTTTTTTTCTCATATCTTGTAGATTATATTAAGACACTCTTACTTACCAAGTTTTAAGAAAATCGAGCATGGGGTTTTCGAAATATTGAGTTTTCAAAAAAAAATTAAAAATATTTTTAGAAATCTAAAAAAAAAAAATTTGAAAATATGAATACACAATATCTAATATTGAAACTGCTTGGGAGACTTAACATACAAAAAAAAATTAACAAAATCGGTCGTATTCTTTTTGATAAAATAAAAAACAATAAAAATGGTTCTAAGGGGGGTACCAAAAATAACCGTTTTTCGGGAAATTTTTTTCAACCAGTATCTAGCTTCAACTAAATGAAATTTTCCGATTTTTGTTTTAAATCTGTGGGACAGTTTTTGTAAAATTTTGAAAAAAAATTCGTATGGCAGGTACCGTAAAACAAAGGAAAAAACATGGGGGGGGGGGGGGGAAATTAAAAACGATATCTACCAAGTTTAACGAAAATCGGCAGAGCCGTTTGGCTGTAGTCGAACAGTCAGACAGACAGTCAGAATTGCGAGACTCACTTTTTTAGTCTTCGCTATCATTGTTATGTCAACATTTTGTACAAAATCTCGAGTTCGATTTTTTTAAGAATGCATAGCTTGCCTTATAGTACCTATAAGTCGCAAGTAAAAATGGACTTTTCATGGGAACTGGCTCTTGCGATGAAATGAAAAATCTTTAAATCGATTTAGAGTATTTCTTACCCTCTTTTTCCGTCAAAAGCACGCACAATGATTGAAGTTACAACGCTCTGATTCTCTTCGAGCGGTTAAGCTTCAGATGTAATTATGTAATTTATTTGAAGTTTTTATGGAAAAGAGTGAAAATATTAAGAGTATGTACTTAAAAATAATAAGGTTATTTTGAACAAAATTAATTCAACTTAAAACTAAAAACTAATAAAATTCACTGGAAAAACTTCAATATCATAATTTCTACTTCATTCTATTTAATAACGAAGGCACTACAGCTACCACCGTCCATAAAATTTTTCACCCTGTCCTTCAATCACGAATCACCTTTAGTTCCCGAAAAACGAGCAGTCTGATATTTTCTTGCAAAATTCATGCAACCAAATAATGCGCAAGGCTTGTGCATATAGCCGTACGTCTTCACTTAGATGGGTATATTGTATTAATACAATTATGTTAATTTTGAAATGCAATTGTTTCAGCATTTAGCGATATGCATATTTCATAAATATGCGACACCTTTTGCATCACTTTCTTGAGCCCAATCATACCCTTTCTGTGAAAGGCATAATGTGGGAGTTATGTTGGATAACGCGCCGCTGATAGGATAATGCTTCATGACAAGGTTGCTTTCGTGTCAGGACAACGTCAGTATTCCTTATTGTTATAGAGCGTATACATCTTTTCGTCAGTTTTATGTATGTATTGGTTTCACAGCGACAGAAGGGTTCTGGTATGATTCTTGCTTTTGACTCCTCTTAGGGGAAATGTAGTTTGATAAACTGATGCCAACTGATTACAAAAATGGATTTAAAAAATTCAGGCGGTAAGTTTTATTTTTAGTATCGTGATAGCTTCATTTGGCTCTTTGACATTTACAAACATCAAAAAAATCAGTTTAATTTGTTTCTTGCATGAACTGTCATTGTTTTAGTATCGTGCTAACTTTGTATGATTCTTTGACATTTACAAACGTCAAAAAGATCTGTTAAGTAAGTTGCTTGTATGAACTGTCATTGTCTTTGTATCGTGCTAACTTCGTATGACTCTTTGACATTTACAAACGTCAAAAAGATCTGTTTCTTGTACCAACTGTAATTGTTTTAGTATCGTACTAACTCTGTATCACTCTTTGACATTTACAAACGTCAAAAAGTTCTCTTGATTATTTTTTGGTAGAACTGTCACTGTTTTAGATTTGTTCAAAAGCAATTTGCTAAATAAAAAAGCCATAGCACGATATTTGTTAAAAAATTAAGGAAGAGTTAGTAAATTATTATAAAGTTAATAAATTGTTAAGTAGTGCAATTGTAACTATTTAGACATGTTCAGAAAAATCTGATGTCTTGAGATCTCAGAAATTTGAAGGCAATTCTTCAGCAACATCTAGAAATTTAGCTGTCAAAAAGTTTATAGTGAAGTTTGTTTCGGAATCGATTGTTTAACATAAGCTTAGGCTTAGTATTTGTATGCACATATGCTATTTCACGAAGACTAACTAGATCATGAGCTTCATTATAAAGAAAGTAAATTTTGTTTTATTAAGAAAACGTGTAAGTAAATGTCGTGGGAGAGAAGTTTGTGAAAATCAAATTTTATAGTGCGATATCATTATTTCCGCTTAGCTGGCAATAGTGTTTGTTTTAAAGGCTTAAATGACTACAGTTTAGATGTACAGTTTGCTGTGATGTTTTTCTTTTTCTTCTATAAGCTCATCATAAATCCATTAAATAAAAACTGTACACATCAAGCAGAGGGGCTAAGCATAATCAAGTTTTTCTTTCTGCAAGTCCTGCCTTAGTTTGCTGGCCTTAGAATTTAGCGCTGGGGTTGCATTAAAGGATTCGATTAGAATATTTCAAATGACATTATGGAAGATGGATGTAAGAATTATGCAAAGAAGGGTAGTCGCTAAATAAAAAAAATATATATAAGTATATGATGCAGGCAGGAGGTGATATTAATATCAACTATAAATCACTTGGGGATGGGGCACATTAAAGTTTTGAAAGTCGTCAGCAAATGGGAGCAGGTTCTTGCTGCTGTATGTTTTTAATAGTATTTGGTCGATTTTAAATCATTTAAATATACCTAAATATATTTGCAGATAAATTGTTTCATAATAGTTTGGAAGAATCAAAAATTATTTGTGACGAAACACCAGTTTCCAAGACTGGATGTCGAAAGAAGGAATAGGTAACTGTTAGGCGAAAACCTAATAATGGTCTCGTCAATCCGGATTAGACCAGCCAAACTAATAAGTATTGACAAGAACATTAGAAAAGCAATACTTTTATTTTCCGTCTGAACTGGCAAGATATATAAGTAAGCTTTGAGTCTTGGTCGAGCCGATCAGAAAGATGGTAGTCGAGGGTTGCACAATCCTATAGAGTCAATCAGTTGTGTCGTCAACAGTCTGAAACATACATGTCGCCATGTGTAAGTAAGTATTACATGCTTGAGGTATGTTAAGATTGTCGGAACTAATAATAGTGCTAAAACAGATAAACTAGTTATGAGCCAACCATAATTCTCATTACGCCATAGGGGGTTACTGACATCGTATTTTCCAACTTGATGTCCTAAAGTAGAACAAACGCCTTGTTTGACGGATTAGGAGATTGAGTTGTGTGTCGGTACGACTTTCCTATTAAGTACAAAAGGTTCGATTATGAGAAGTCTTGGACACTAATAAATAAATCGCATCTTGAGATAGTTACTGACTTTATGAAAATAAAGTCTGTGTTCCGCAACAAAGTCACTTTCCTCTTTTGGAAAGGGGTTTTTCAATTTGCACAGCTAGATTTTGTCCTTTTGTGGCCATGTTGATCTGGTGTCAGCTGTCAAATCTGTTGTTTTTTATTCAGTTATTTATTTATTCATTTATTAACACCCGAACAAGATCCAACTGAGACAGAAGCTCAAAGATTATAACCATAGAACATGCTGTTTGTTCCCTGACTGGGCTTTGGAGAATTTGGAAAATGATCCGCTAGACTTTCTTGTATGTGATCGCAGATCCATGCGAATAAACTACAATCGACCGATGCCATTATGTTCATCATAACACATGCGATCATCAGAAATTTAACCGGATCTATGCGGAAAAGTCATTGAAAATTGGAGCACGGGGATCCTTGCTATTGTAAAAAGCAGACGCGGGAGTTGATACCTCACACACAGCTTGTTTTAATCCATTTAAACAACATTACCCGCCCTAATTGAAAAACCCTTTAGTACGATGATATATGTATTAATGGACCAAAGCCACGAATCGACCTTTTAAGACGTGCGAAGTTTTCAATGAAAAGCGTTAATTCTGACTGACCCTTTACCAGATGCGGAAAAATTTTGAACTCGAAACTTGAAGTTGGCACCGTTCGTCGTAATGTTCCTTGTCTTTCACTATCTAACCGTTATTTTTATAAACATTGTTTTAGTGAAATAGCTAGCCAGTTGCATTCCTCTTTTTAAGCAATTTAACCGTAATACTAGAGATTCAGGAAATGCCCATTAGTTTACCCTTGAGCTCAACTTTGGACGTACAGTTAAATTCAGGGATTCTTTCCTTAGCGGCACTACACGAATGTAGAATGCCTTATCCGACTCTATATTTCCTTTCCATTACGATATTCAGACATTCAAAACCAATGTGCATCGGTATCTCCTTTTAAATCTCCTCCAACTTTCTTAAAACGCTCGCAAGAACATTAAATATTTTGAACGGAAAAGAATGCTGGGAATCTCTACCGCATTTTGCCAGGAAGCCCCCTGCTGCAGAGCCAAAATAATAGCTAGAGAACTTTGGATTCTTTTCTATTAAATAAAAAAAAATCATAGCCTTTGTATTCAATTGAGAATTGATATGATTAAAAATATTGACTTGGTTTTGAGATATCGAATTTTCAAAATAAACTTTTTTTTTTCCAAAAATTCAAAAAACATTTTGTTTTTAAAGCTTCTCTATAAAAAATTCACTAAAATCCATTATGCTTACGAGGGAGGTCTGATAAAATAGCCTATAAAAGAAAAACAAACATTTTGGAAAAGTGGCCTTTTAGCTCGACACACTTGATCCAGCGATGTTCCAACTTCTTTAACCCACGCGAAAAATAGGTTTTCTAGAGGTCTGCAAAGTAGATTAGATTAGAATATATTTCACAACTCGTGTTTACAAATGATAAGGGAGCTCCGTGGCAAACGTGCACCTTTAATCCGCGGTCCGCCTCTACGGTACGAGATCGTGAATTTTTGACACGGTATCCTCCGTGGTAGCCATTTTTGGGGCACCTGGGCAGAGCTTATCAAAAAACAGATGTGCGACCACGTTGAAACTCGTTATACCATTTTTAACGGTCGGCATCGCAGGAGAAGAGTCCCCGTACACATGATTCAAATGCTCTTTGATTTTGCTGTGCGATTTTCCTTCCAAAAACAAGAATCGAATCGAATTTTCTAAAATATGCGGGGAAGCTGGCTTCCACAAAACAACAAGTCCGATTCGGCTAAAATTTTAAGAGAATCGGGAAGTGAGGCTAAGTACTTATCGGACCGCCCCCCAGTTGATCGATTGTGTGTTGGTATTGGACAAAAATCTATGTTTCAAAAGTATGGTAAATATAAAAATTAAGGGATTTTAATCAATTTGAGGAATTTTCATGCCCCCCGCCACGCCCACTGCTGGTAAAAATACTCCTTTTTGAGGCTTACAAATTGTATAAAGTTAAGCTTTTAAAAAATTTTTAGCAAACTGTAGCAAAATATTTTATGTCGTTATGTTCTGTTGTTGTTGTGCTTTGAGAAAAGGTTAACTTTTCGTGCTACTTCTTGTTAACTTTCAAAATATTTGAATTTTTGTATTGCAAGGACAAACCATAAAAATAGAAAAAATATCGAAAAAAGGATTTCTTTTGATAAAACACGAAAGTTGAAGATGTTATTGAATTTATATTGAATGACTTAAAAACCAATGTTTGTCCGGTTACGGAACGGCGATCATTTTGCGAGACGCCACGGAGTCTTTTTGAGAACTTCTTTTATTCTTCCAAATAGCATTCTTAATTTTCTGGAAAGTACTTATGAAGCACGGCAAGATGTTTTTTTTTTCAGAATTCGAAAATAACTGCAGAAATAATAAGACTTAATGAACAACTTATATAAATAAATTTTTAATCGAATTAAGAATCTTAGCTTCAGGATTTTCTATTGATGTACGAACTTTTCTGAACTGCTGGCTGAAGTTCTTGAGCTCTACAGCTGGTACTATAAGTATCCATAAGCTTCTGATACCTAAAATAAAAAGAGGATGGGTGCGACCCACACTGATAACTTCCCATTTGTGGTCTTGAAAAACTTTATATTTAGTTTTTTTCAAATAACCAAATTTTCAGCGAAACAAACTTTAGCTGTAAAATTCAAACAAACATTATTTTAAGATTGAAAAGCATTTTAATTATTTAAAGAGATTTGAAATTGAGATTGTTGATGTATAAGTTGTTGTTTGTTAAAACTGTCAATTCGGTACTTGTCAAAATTTAACCATATGTTAATAATTGTATTATGTCGATACCTTCCCGTAAGAATGTACTAAGCGACACTTTTTTCGAAAATGACTTTTTGATTAGGAAATATACTATGTGTAAAGGGCCACGTTTTGGCCTGCGTTTCGCCAACCTATTATGCATGAAAAGGAAACTAGAGTAAAAATAAAAAAAAATTATCAACTGCCATGTTTTCTCATTAAGAAAATGTTGCCCCTGAAATTTTTATTATCCGCCAAAAAAATTATGCTAAGCGACATTAAAAAAGATCTCATTGTCGGGAGCAACAAAAAATTTTGCTAGATGTCACTTAGTTTAACCAAAATTGTCTCTTAGCACACTATGATTCAACTAGAACTTTCTTTGTTTTTTCGTTTCCTGAACAATTTTAGAAATGTCGCTTAGTATACATTCTTACGGGAAGGTATCGATGTATAAAACAACATACTTTGGAAGGCACTATCGGTGTTCATTCCCCAGAAATTCGACATGAAATACAATTTTAACTAGTTTTCACTAGAATTTTTAATAGTTTTTTTATTTAAAAAAAAAACTATTAATTCAATATTTGTTAACATTTTACCAACTGTACAAAATTATACTATGTATAAAATAAACTAAATTAGAAGTCAATATCACTACTAGTTCTGGAGAAATTTGAGTCGAAAAACAATTTTTACCAATTTTCAATAGAATTTTATATAGTTTTTTATTTTTTGTAAAAAAACTGTAAACTGATTTTTTTTGAAATTTTCACCTATTGTCAAACACATTATTTTTCGTAAAATAAAATTATTTTGAGTTTCAAATTGTTTTCCGTTCTTAGAATATCTGGGTTATGAAATTATTTTTTTCAGTTTTTTTTATTTAAAAAAATAACGGTATGTTCATTTTTTTCCAAATTCATATCAAATCTGTATGACCTTATAGTCAGTACATTAAATTTTATTTGAAATTAATAGCATTATTTTTTCGTGAGATATTTGAAACTAACCAAAATTTTGACTTTTTTTTTAAACCGTTATAGTGAAAAAACTACTCATTGAATTTTAATAAACGCCCTTTCAGCCTCTTTCGAAGTTATTATCTATTAAACAAAATTTATTTGAAGTCGATATCTTTACTCGTTCTTGAGATATCGATGTCGAAAAATGGTACGAGAACGTACGGACGTACGAACGTACGAACGTACGAACGTACGAACGTACGAACGTACGAACGTACGAACGTACGTACACACACACACACAGACATCTCTCTAAAAATGATTGATATAGCCTCTAGGGACCTTGAAACGTCGAGAAATGTCAAAAATTCCAATTTGACAAATCGGACCGATTACAATAACTCCCTATGGGAAGTTAAAAATATGAAATTAGTACTTTATGTGTCCCCCTTTAGCATCTATGAGTTCTTTAACTCTCTTCGGCATTGATGAAATTAATTTCTCGCATATATTTTTCATTTGTTGGTCGTGGAACCATACCTCAATAATTGCTGAAATTAGTTTGCTTTTAGTCGTACAGTCTTTTTTCCTGAGCCTCGCTTTTATAATAGCCCATAGATTCTCAATCAGATTGAGATCAGGTGAGTTGCCAGGCAACTCCAGCAGCTTAATATTTTTCTCCGCGAAGAATTGCTTAATTTTTTGGACGTGTGACACGGAGCAAGATCTTGCTGAAAAATGGTTTCCTGCATCGAAGTTCATCTTTGGATAGCAGGAAGGAGCATATGCATTAGGACATCCGCATACTTGGCGCTGTTCATCATGCCTTCGATGGGCTTCAAGCTTCCAGGACCCTCAGATGTGAAACAACCCCAAAACATAACTTTTGCGGGTGTTTAGGGGCTTGGACGATATGTTCAGGTCGGAGTTTTTCTTTGTAACTTTTCCTCACGACACTTACCCTGAATCCTTGGACCTCGAATGGCTCTCTTCCGAGAAAATTACTTTTTCCAAGTCTTCTGCAGTCCAATCCTTATGCATTTTGGCCCATCTTAATCTTTTTTTGCGCGTAGCGTCTGTCAAAAGCTGTTTCCTTAATGGTCTTCGAGCCTTTCGGCCCACTTCTAGAAGACCCCTTCGAACTGTTGATGAATCCACATGTACTCCAGCTGTCTCAAAGACCCTTTGAAGCTCACCACTTGTCTTTCCAGGATTTATGACGCTGTTTCCGACCAACATTTTGTCGTCATTGGTCGTTGTTTTCCGTTTTCGACCACATTTGCCCTTTATCCGTGTTTCAAATGATCCTGTTGCCTTGTGCAATGCAGTTATCCTACCAACGCTTGATTTTGCTACACCTACAGCAATCGATATCTCTCTAATGGTTTTTCCTGTATGTTCATGTAAAGCGATGACTTTTGCTCTGTTTTCCACCGAGATATCCATATTTTTCTTGAAGCCGAAATTTTGATATACAGAGTACCTAGTAACATGATTTCAAAAATAATGCCATTCTTTTCAAAACCTTTAGAAAAAATACGACCTACCTTCAAAAATTCATCAGAAATATTTAAATAAAACTAATTCATGGAGCACTTACCAAAATATTCAAAAAGTTAACGCAAAAATCAAAGCCTACTATCAAATTCATTTGAAAATTTGTTTGTCCCAATTAATTTGCACAAGACTGTATGTGTGCGAGACCGCTGGTGGGGGCGCTGCAAACGGGCAGACTTTTGACCACGAACATACATACATATATATATGTAGGTATAAAGTATGTACAGTAGGTAAAGCGCCGCCAGCGCAGCGGTCTCGCATATCATATGTTTCGGAACACTCCCTTACAGTTTCGCGAGAGCTTTGGAACGTTCCGTTTTAGTTTCGCGAGTCGCGCGACAGAGCTTCTTGAAATGGAAGGAGTTGGAAGTTTGCCTGAACCGTAAAGCAACCATCGATCAGAAACAACAAGAAGTTTTCGAAAGTGTGGAGAAGAAGTGGAGGCATGTATTGTACCGGTTATTGAATATTATCCAGTTCTTAGCCAAACAGAATCTGGCCTTCAGAGGACATCGAGGAGATGATAGTTGAAACCGTGGGAATTTTCTGGAGTTAGTGCACCTCCTAGCTAAATATGACCCTCTTCTAATGGAACATCTGACAAAGATAAAGCTGAGAGCAAGAGTCCCAGTTTCGTTTCTATCTCCAGAAACCCAGAATGAATTGATAAACTTACTGGGATAGTAAGTTCGATCCACCATCATCCGTCGCATTCAAGAAGCTAAATATTATTGTGGAAAACTTCGACAGTACATCAGGCATCTCCCACAAAGACCAAATGAGCCAGGTTCTGCGATACGTACGTATCGAAGGAGAAAACGTCGCCGTGGTAGAATCTTTCATCGACTTTTTCGTACCAAAAGGAAAAAATGCAGGAGATCTCAGCAACGATATAATCGCGAAGATAGCATCAGACGGACTGGACATACAGAACTTGAGAGGACAGGCTTATGATAACGCTGCCACAATGTCAGGTATCCACAATGGAGTTCAATCCCGGATTAAAGTACTGAATCCTAAAGCTACATTTGTTGCATGCACAAACCACTCACTTAACTTGGCACGCTGCTTCTGAATCAGTGAACTCCGTGATGTTTTTTGGAACTGCTCCGTGGAACGCTTTGGTTGCCGTCACAGGTCAAGCAGTGAAACGAGTCATTGAAACGCGCTGGAGCGCTAGAAATGAAACTGTCAAGACGCTTACAAATAAGTTTGAGGAAGTTCTAGAGGTACTGAAAGAATTGACGGATTCATCTCAAACTTCCGACACAAAATCGTGAGCCAGTCTTCTTCTGACAGCCATGCAGTCATTCAACTTCCTCACTTTTCTTGGCTTTTGGGCTGCAGTGCTACCTGAAGTTGATGACGCACAGATTTACCTGCAGCAACGTGGACTGAGTGTGGATAAGTGTGAGCAGAGACCGTTTCGTGCAAGCCGCAATCGACTTTGCTAAGACTCTTTGTGAAAAACTCGGAATCGGACTCAAAATGAGAAGAATTCGCAAGAAAAAACGCACGCATGGCGATGAATCCGCAGATGCAGCTTTGTCTCACGAGCAAGAACTCCGTCGAGAGGTGTTCGCATCATTTGACAAGATCATTCAATAAACGACTGCTCGATTCCAGTAAGTTCACGAAATAGCGGACAAACTTTTGGACAGCAAGTACGAGTCTAATCTTAGAAGACATCGACAAGGACGAGTTTCAGATGGAGCGGAAGCGTCTCCAGCAGTTTGTCGCCAGTTCTGAATCAGAGGAAGATATAAGAGGCAAGGACCACTGGAGGCCTCCAGTTCATTCAAAAACTGAATCTGGGAAATTCGGTCCAAATATAATCATCTTGATTCGTATATATTTGAATTTGGCAATTAGTGTCGCTAGTTGTGAGAGAAGTTTTTCGAAGTTTAAGCTAATCAAAAATTATCTCAGATCCACTATGAGCTCCCCTAGACTATCAAATATTGATTTCGACAAAGTTTTTTCTGACTTCGCTGCTCGTAAGGCCCGCAGAATCCGTTTGTGAAACCGCTGATCCTATTTTCCTATTTTACCTTCAATAAAAGATACCTCATTGCCTGTGAAATGATGTTTCGAAATTTAATTTTAATTAAGTATTGAATGGGACGGCAAAATGGGTCTCCCTCCCCGGGCGCCAAGATGGCATGCTACGCCACTGTACTAACCTTTAAAATATTACAAATGTTTTGCTTCTAACTAATAATAATACAATTGTGGGCATGGAAGTGGGTTGATTTCGGTTCAAATAAATTTTTTTTATCACAATCATCAATGTTGGATGTATTTTTCAATTAAAATGGGCGTGGTAGTGGGCGGACTTCAAGCTTTGTTTAATTTATCATTTTTTAGCTGACTACAATATTAATTATTGAAGTCACTATCGTACTAGAGGCTTTTGTGAAACCAAATTTTTATCAGCAGTAGGAGTGGCGGGGGCGTGAACAAAAATCGTATGGCAGGTTATTGTAGGAAAAATTTAAAAACGATATCTGCCTATCTTTAATGAAAATCGGCCTAGCCATTTAAGATGCAATCAAACAGACAGAATTGCAAGATCCAATTTTTTCGTCATCGCTATCATCGTAATGTAAACTTTGATCAAAATCTCGAGTTCGATTTTTGTCTACGAATGCATTACTTGCCTTATAGTACTCGTACCTATAAGTCGCAAGTAAAAAATCGATAGGATTAAAAAATTTGCGAAAAATAGAAAATAAAATTTCAAAGAACTTTTTTTGTATGGATTTTTGCTGTCAAGTTAAGAATTGAGCTGAGCAAGTAATTTGATAAAAATTAATTTCTTCAAGATTCAAGATGGCGCCGAATGCAAATAGCATAAAATCCTTTAAATTTGTAAAATTGACTAACCCGAAATCTCAAGATTTGAAATGAAGAATACAGTATTGTTTTCCTAAAATACACATAAGACAAAAAGAAGAAACGACACAAACCATTCCTTGCAAGAAAGTTCAAGTCGAAAGCTTTGTAACATTCAAGTCTGTCGAAATCAAAGAAATTTTTAGGGACCCTTTGATGGAAATCGTATAAAGCGAAGTTAAGTCGCACTCTCCATGAGTGCCAAATCTCAAATTTAATAATGAATACCTAATCTGTGCCCACTATGTCTTCCCTTACCAAACTAGAGTTATTTTAATCGAATATACATCTTTACATTCCTCGTTTTGCCTAAAAAATGACTCTCAGGGGACTATTTTACCATCTTTGAAAAAAGTCTTCTACGAAATATATCCAAAAAAAATTTGAATAATTTATTAGAAATTCAATTACACAAACACCTTGGTGTACATAAATCGGCATAAATCGGCTTTTATAAAGTGGTTCACACACAAATTGTACAAGAAAGTAGGCAAAACACACTTGAGTACATGTATAAGATTATGTACATATACGATATATATGAAAAATGGAAAATTGTGGATAAAAATAATATAAAAGTCACTGCTGCTGCATAAAACGTAAGCATAATATTTCAATATATTAGAACTGAAAAAAAATAAGTTTATCTTTCAGCTTCCAGCTGAGAGATTTTCTTACATTATTCCTCCACCAAGCCAGCGTAATGGGAATGAACAAAAATATGGCCTCAATTATGTAGGTTTATATACATATGTATACGAAGATACATTGGTTGGTAAATGTGTTATCGAGCATATTCATTATTTTATAAGCGAGTGTAAAATTTTGCAGCACAACATTCTGGCGGTTTAATAATAAAATCTCATTTTTTTTTAAATTTTATTCCTTATTTGTCAGTTAAGAAGTGAAAAAACCGAAGCAAAGCCTTCGAAAGAAAAGAGGCTTTAGGAAAAGTCGAATGATTTTATTTTTTTTTTTTTTTTATTTTTTGCAAAGCAGTTTCATCTTTTTCTAGCGAGAAATATTACAAACCCTAAACTACTTAGTGGTCTAAATCTTAGGACACCTTGACATAACGATTAAGGACGAAGTGGTCCTGCTCCTAAAACTAAAAACAAAACACAAAATGAATGTACTGCAAATGGGTACTGCTTCTTGCTTGCCAGGAAGTGACAGATCCACCAACAGTATCCCTTGTCATGAAACGTGCTTCTTATCTTAGCCATTCGAAATTGGCAGAAGCTTGTTCGTCCTTTTCAACCTTTTCCAGAATATGCACATGAATGAATGGAATATTGCGAGGGGGTTGTAATAATGTAGTAAAACAATACATTGTTTTATTTTAAATAACACCAATACAACCACCAATCACCATTATAATGTAGGTATTATATACTTTCTTTTTATGACATAATAGTTTCTTATGTATAGAAATCACCAGTTCTTTTGTAACCGTTGAACTGAACAGAAGTTCTTAAAATAAATACTTAAGTTCATTAAAATTGGTTTTGGTTTCATCTTAATTCTAAAGATTATTTCATGGTGTCAGAAGTAAAACAATTATTTAATTAAAACGACTGATAAGTCTTTGTTTATATGACTAAAGATGGTGCAGCAGGTATAGCAACGGTGGTTTACGAGAGCGAGCAATTAACATTGGAACGCGTGTTGAAAAAGTTTGATGAGTACTGCTTACCCCGAAAGAACACCACAATGGAAACGTTTAAATTCAACACAATTATGCAAAAAGACAAACAGAGTTTCTCGGAATTCGAAACCGAGCTCCGTAAGCAAATTAGTTACTGCGATTTCAATTGTAATTGTGGTGTCTCGTATGAAGACCGCATGCTCAGAGATCGCATTATCATAGGTGTTTGTGATAAAAATTTGCAACTTAAGCTGTTAGATGGAAAAAATGATCCATTAAAAGACGTTGTAGAAAAGTGTAAGACATTTGAAGCTGCAACTGCAAACAAGAATATTCTCGACAAATGTGTGAAGACAATCAATGAAGTGAAGACAGAAAAATCTGAACGTGATGCTGAAGCATGTGCTGTTTATCGTGCCTGTTCCAACTGTGGTGGACCATATAAATACGGTCACATGGATGAATGCCGTGCAAGGCGAGTAACCTGTAACAAATGCTCCAAAGTTGGACATTTCTCTAAGTTCTGCAGAGGAAATCGGAAAACTCAGTCAGGAAAAAAGGATGATTCCAGCCAAACCGGACATCAAGAAAAAAGCGGACTCAATTTGAAGAAATTTGGAAACAATAAAGAAATTAATACTTTAAGATGGGATAGCTCAGGTAATTTAGGACAATATAATGGTGAAATGGTTGGTTTATTTAGTTCTCCCACTATTTGTAGAATAAATACAGTCGAAAAGTCGAATCAGTGGACAAAGACATACTTGATTGGGTCAGAATTTGTTAAATTTAAGATAGACACTGGATCTGATGTAAACTGTATTCCTATCAATATTATCAAGAAAATCAAGAAACAAGTTAACAATATGAATATTTATTTTTCTATTTTCGATTATAGTAACAACAAAATTAAAATTTATGGAACTATTGTACTAATATGTGTTGATTCAATCTCTGGAACTAAAAATAAAGCTGAATTTCTAGTAGTTGACGATTGTTTTACGCCACTACTTGGTTTGAAAACTTGTGTTGATTTTGGGCTCATAAGGCGACTGGATGTTCAAAATATTAAAAAGCTTCCCAAACACTCAACAAGAGTTTGTAAGTCTTTTTAGTGACATTTTTGAGGGGTTAGGGCATTTAACTACGGTTTCTATTCATTTGAAAGAAAATTCCAAGCCTATGTTGCATTATAAGAAACGAATTCCGCATAGCTTAGTTGATCGGCTAAAATTAGAACTTGACAAAATGGAATCTGATGCTATAATTTCATCAGTGGAGTATCCCACTGAATGGGTTAACAATATACAAATAGTGGAAAAACCCAATAAAAAAATACGAATTTGTTTGGATCCTAAGCCTCTTAATGAGTGCTTAAAAAGGGAGCATTTTTTAATCCCTACCGCAGAAGATTTATTCTCAAACATTTCAAATAAAAAAATGTTTACGGTACTTGATCTGAAAAGTGGATTTTGGCAAATGGAGCTTGATAAGTCTAGTTCTGATTTAACAACTTTTATGACCCCATTCGGTCGATATAAATTCAATCGCGTCCCATTCGGACTTAATTGCGCTCCTGAGATATTTCAAAGGGAGATGGTGAAACACTTTGGTGATATTCCGGGATTAATAATTTACTTTGATGATATTTGTATAGTAGCTAAAGATGAAAAGGAACATGATGAAATATTGTTAGCTGTTATTAATCGCGCACGAGCACATAATGTAAGGTTTAACGTGGAAAAATTACAATATCGAAAAAATGAAGTTAGTTTTATGAGTCACATTATATCTGCCAATCAAATCAAGCCTTGTCACAAACATTGTGATGCAATTCTTAAAATGCCTAAGCCACAAAATAAAGGTGACGTTATGAGACTTCTGGGTCTTTTCAAGTACCTCGCTCGTTTTATACCGAATTTATCGAAAATGACTGCTAATCTTAGGGACTTAACAAAAAACGAAACAGTATTCAGATGGAATGAAAATCATGAAAGTGAATTGTCCTCATTACTCAAAACTATCTCATCTGCGCCAGTATTAAAGCCCTATGACCCAAAAGGGGAAATATTAATTCAAACTGATGCCTCAAAAGATGGCTTAGGTTATGTTTTGTTGCAAGATGGACACCCCGTGTCTTATGCATCACGTACGTTGGCTTCCAACGAACAAAAATGGGCACAGATAGAGAAGGAACTATTAGCTGTTGTCTTTGCGTGTTCCCGTTTTCATTTATTCCTATACGGTCGTGAGTTCACCGTGCAAAGCAATCATAAGCCTTTAGAAAGTCTTTTTAAAAGGGATATTGACGATGTGACCCCTAGGCTTCAGAGAATGTTTATGTTTCTTCTGAAATATCCTTATATGAAAATTGTATATAAACCCGGAAAAGAAATGTTAGTTGCTGATTGCCTTTCCCGTGCACAGCTTCCGGAACAAGAGGAAATAGTTAATCTCACTGCAATGATTCACACTGTCTCTAGAAAAGTTTGTTTATCTAAAGAAAATTTTGATTTGTATAGGCAGATCATAGAAAAAGATGACGCATTGAAGAAAATCTGTAATTATGTAGAAGAAGACTGGCCAGATTATCAAAAATTAAGTGAATTGGAAAAAACATTTCATAAATACAAATCGGAACTTCACTTTGAAAATGGGCTTCTCTTTAAAAATCACAAGCTTATTATCCCTATCGATTTACAGAAAATTATTATCTCACCTAGGTATAGAAAAAACTCTAGCTAGAGCACGATTGCTGTATTTTTGGCCAAAAATGAGCGAACAAATCAAAGATGTCATTGAAAAGTGCATAATATGTGAAAAATTTAGAAGAAATAATACTAAAGAAACCCTGAAGCAGGACGAGTCACCAGCTTATCCGTTTCAAAAAATTGCTATGGACATATTTGAATATACCGGAAAATACTTTCTGTCTGTCATTGATTCTTATTCAGGTTACTTGTTGGTTGAAAGTTTAAGATCTAAGACGACAGAAAATATTGTAGAGCATTTAAGACATTTGTTCGATCGTTTAGGATATCCAACAGTTATCAGATGTGATAACAGTCCATTCGGTTCAATGACATTTGAAAAATTCGCGTAGGACTGTAACATAAGAATTGTTTTCTCTAGTCCAAGATACCCTCAAAGCAATGGTCTTGCAGAAAAAGGTGTGGCGATTGCCAAAAACTTGTTAAAGAGATGCTTGGAAGAGGGAAAAATAAACGAATATCAATACAGAATACTAGAATACAACACAACTCCAGTCGCATCAATGGGTCTCACACCAGCACATTTGTTTTTTGGTCGCTTAATTAAATCAAAACTACCTGTAACAGAACAACTTTTACATAGGATTAATATAAAAGAAGATATAATTGTTGAAAAAATCGAGAAGAAAAAAGAAAAACAAAAGATGTATTTTGATAGGAATGCAAGAAACTTACCTGTATTACAGATAGGAGATAAGGTTAATTTAAAAAAAAATAAAGACGAGTGTAATTATGGAATAATAGTAGAAAATATTAATGGAAGATCATTTATGTAATCAAAGATAACTATGAAAATTATTTTAGAAGGAATCGGCGGTTTATTGTAAAAACAAAAAACAACGAGTATAATCCAAGTGAAATACTTTATGAAGATCACATAAAAATGTTTGTAAAAGATAATTCAAATCACTTAGAACCTGTCATCATCACTCCATCCACAAATATCAAGATGGATTCGGGACTAGAAAATTATAAAGAATCCTTATCAAATCAATCTTTAAATAAAAACAATTTGCAAACAACATCGGATACTAGTGTTTTGTGTGATGATGATAGTGCTAACCATGAAGAGCCCTTGAAAATATCTGAAAATGTAATAGAAAGTCCTTATCGGACGAAAAGTGGTCGCGTAAGTGTTCCACCTAAGCGATTAGGTTTTGATTAAAAATTTATATTTAAGATTTTGTAAAATTTTGATAAATAATCTTTAGAATAGTCTTAATAATTGTATTAACTTTATATTCAAAACTCAAAAAAAAAAAAAAAAAAAAGAAGCGTGTAATAATGTAGTAAAACAATACATTGTTTTATTTTAAATAACACCAATACAACCACCAATCACCATTATAATGTAGGTATTATATACTTTCTTTTTATGACATAATAGTTTCTTATGTATAGAAATCACCAGTTCTTTTGTAACCGTTGAACTGAACAGAAGTTCTTAAAATAAATACTTAAGTTCATTAAAATTGGTTTTGGTTTCATCTTAATTCTAAAGATTATTTCAGGGGTTTGCACTGCAACCTAATAATCTATTGTGACCCCATGCAGAGCTAGATGAAGTGCTAACCCTACAGGTCTACCTCCAAGTTTATCTCCTTGATGGTTCTGATTATTTGGAGTACCTTTAGAGAAGATTAATCACTCTCTTCTTCTTGATAGCGTCACAGATACTTGTTTCTTTGATGCATTGGCGCTTCGCATCCGCCTAGTATGTGTTCCCGCGACGTTTCGTCATGAGTGTTGCAGAATCTGCACATAATTAGTTCTTAGTTTACGGTGACCTCTATGAGGAGTCTCGTTATTACAGTTAGATGCTGCCGTACCCTTCTAAACGCAATTATTATTTGTCGATGTTTAGCGACGCTTATAAATTTCACAGCAGTAATGTACTGTGAATTTTATTTTTCTAGGGGAATTTGAATAAATTCTGACACCTAGAATGTTAATGTCCGTGGTCAGACTGTTTATCAACGAAGATTATGATGAAATAAAAAACTGTCGTACCTGGGCGAAACGCACTATGGAGTTGAGGTCGCAAAAAACTTTCAATTGAATTTAATTCAATCACTCCGCTTAAAATTGAAATAATTTTTTTTATTTCATCATAATCTTCGTTGAGTCTCGTTATTATTCATATAGATTGTTCCTATTTGAGCTAATATAGTTCTTGAGACGATCTTGGTTATATTTCCCAAGAAGTAGTTCGGCCTGCCTCAGTTTTGGGAGTTCTTTTCAGTTTTTGGATCTTTTGGTCTCTTCCTATTTTTACTTGCGACTTATAGGTACTATAAGGCAAGTTATGCATTCGTAAAAAAAATCGAACTCGAGATTTTGATCAAAGTTGAGATTACATACGATGATAGCGAAGACCAAAAAAAGTGGGTCTCGTAATTCTGTCTGTCTGTCTGTTAGACTACAGCCAAACGGCTCAGCCGATTTTCTTCAAACTTGGTAGATATGGGTTTTAATTTTTTACCCCCGGATAGTTTTTTCTTTTTTTTTCTTCAGACCAAAAATAACGGCACCATACAATTTTTTTCGAAATTTTATAAATATTTTTTTTCTCAAAAACTGTCCCACAGATTTAAATACAAAATTCAAAAAATTGCATTTAAATAAACCTAGGTAATATGGTTGAACAAAAATTTCCAAAAAATTATTATTTTTGATACCCCCCTCGGAACCATTTTTTTTTTTTTGACTTTCTCAAAAACAGTACTTCCGATTTTAATAATTTTTTTTTTATGTTAAGGCTCCCCAGCAGTTTAAATATTATTGTGTATTCAAATTTTCAACATTTTTTTTTTTCAAGCTCAATATTTCGAAAACCTCATGCTCGATTTTTTTTTTCAAACTTGATAGACAAAAGTTTTTTAAGATAATCAAAAGATATGAGAACAAAAATGTCTTTTACCTCAAAATAACGGTACCCTCCATACAAATGTTAAAAAATGGTTTTCGAAAATGGTATTTTTCTCGAAAACGGTTCCGAGAATTTTGCTTAAATTTATTTTCTTTCGATTAATTTTTAAGGTCTATAATTCAATAAAAAAAATTTTGAAAACAAGATATTACTGACTTTACCTACCATAGAACGATTTTTTAAAATTTTGAATTTCTCATAATCGGCATTACGGATTTTAATGAAATTATAGAGAAGCTTCGCAAAAGTTTAAAAACATTGGCGCAAAATTTTAAACATTTAAAACCTACTCTAAATCAATTTTAGAATAGGAGTCGACTCTAAATATTGAGTATAAAACGAGAACCGACTTTTTGTTAATTTTAAAGGACATAAACTATACTCGTACTTTAACGTTAAAGAGCTCGTCTTACTTTAACAGCAGCAAATAGCTAGTTTATCTTTTAAAAGTATACTTTATCCATATTGACAATGGTCATTTTATACCAAAGCAAATCGAAGAAAAAATGTTTACTGATGTTTTATTCAATTTTTTAAAGATGTTTTTTGTAAACAGACTGAATAACTGAATATTATAAATTTGAAACAATCGTACGAAAGTGCTCTACGATGAACAAATCTGAGCCGACCGAGACGAGTATAGCTAAATGAATCTCTTTTTTTTGTGTTTTTGTAGTTGTGTGAGTTATGTATCTGTCAAATTAAGGGTTGTTCAACGCAAATTCGCTTAGGTTTTGTTGTAAAACCCACATCAGTTAGAAGAGTTGTGTTTAAAATTATGCAAAAGTTAGAGCAAGTCTCCAAGCTAAACGACTGCGTTAAGTAGAGCCGGTCTAATTCCTTAAACGAGAACTGTTTAAAATTTTGCGCCATTTTATTTCAAAACTTTAAGAAAAATATTTTTTTTTTCAATATCTCGAAAACGACTCAATATTTTTTTTTGTAAATTTAATTTTTATTCGAATAATTATAAGAACTTTAAATTATTGGCGTACCAAAAATTTTTCTTAAAAATGTTTTAAAAATTTTGTATATAAAAGCTTATTTTTTTAGGAAATCACTACAAAGATTTATAATTTTTGTTTTTGCATAAATCTGGCATATTTTTACCTCCAACTACTAAAGAAGTTGTTTTAGTCATTTAAAAAATTAATTTTATGCTTATGAACAGTTATTAGAGAATAACATTCATTTTTGAAATTCTTAGTCTTTTACATAAGAGCAAGTTCGTGCGATCCAGACGTGCATTTTATTTGATTTCGTTTTTATTCCTGTTTTCTCCTATTCCGCAGTATGGCTATGGCCCCATCAGAAGAGTGCCTATGCCTAGTTTTGCTAGGGAGGCTGCATCATAATTCCTCTGGACACCTACTTGTCCAGGTACCCAATGAAGTGAGACATTATTCTTCGTTTAGCGTGTGAGCTTAGTGCGTTGAGTACGGCTTGGCTATCTGACATAGTGGCAATTCCTTTCCTTTCGTAATTCCTTTCGGAATTTCGACCTACACATTCCGCTATTGCACTGACTTCCACATGGAAAATGCTAGTGGATTGTCCCATTGGTATATGGAAGGTTTGGTTCCAGGATCAGTCCATGTACCACTTAATGGCATTAGCTTTGAGTGTGTAGTTTTATTATTCGGCTATCCACATCGGCCGTAGAGCTGTGAATAGGTGGCTCCTTTATGGTCGAGAAGTCCTCGCACAAGACGGAGCAGAGGGCCCTCGGTTCAGTAGGACTGTTTCCGATCGGGACCGAAGAAACAGGGTAAGGCAGGAAAACCAGTTCTGGTGATTTATCTGTCATATTGAAAGTTGATATGCATTTTTATTGTCTTGACCGGCTTACATAGATTTAAGTGTAGTTTTAGGTAGGGCAGGATAGGTAGAATAACCTCCATCACTGCTATAGGTCAAGTACTCGTTGCTCCAGTGATTCATAAACAAGAGAGCCTTTGGACTTTTCCTAGTACTTTCTTAGTTGTTTGTAACTCGATTCTTTTATGCAATGCAAACGCACCATATACTTAGGTAGTGATAAGGATATAAAGTTTGCACCCCCTTGATTTACCTGCAAGTCTCTTACATATCATAAGGGCTTTGGTGGCTTTCCCAACGGTATAATAACGATATCATAAGCGAAAACGATGCAGCGTATACTTGTAGAAGTTAGTTTTTCTAGCACACTATTAACTACAAGAATCCACAGCAAGGGTGAAAGTACCCATCCCTGCGGACAACCTCTTGTTGTGATGATTCTCTGTGTATTTAAACTTGCTATTTCCCCCACTGTTCTAGAGCCCAGCATTTCACCAATCCAACTAGTTATGGTATTGGGTACACACTTCCTTACTAGGGCTTTATTTATATATGTATATTATTTATAAAAGCCCCTATTAAAGGCACATAAGCCGGAGCTGCAAAGAAGGAACAGAGCTGCTTGCTAGCTCAACGATCAGAAGAGGAGAGAAAAAAACCGGCTTCTTAGAAGGAAAAAGAAGGAGCATGGGAAGCGCTTAATCAAGGAAATAGAGGGATGTCATAGGATTAATGAGGTTCGGAAGTTTTACCAAAATATTAAAAAAAAAAACATCACAAGGATACAATCCCCGAGCCGAAGCCTGCATTGATAATCAAGGGAACATCGCAGTAGAACCGCAGTGGCGCAGTCCATTTTTTCATTTCATTTTTTCTACAGAGATATATAGAGATATAAACATTCGACTTAGGCTACGCAGACCAACAATACCGCCCACCCGAACTGGACAAAATAAAGATAGCTACATCGTCCAAGTCAAGTCCAGCAAAGCCCCTGGAGCTGACAGCCTCGCTGCCGAACTGTTCAAAGCGGCAGACGATGACTTGGTTGGAAGAATGAACCAGCTCATTTGCAAAATATGGTCGGAAGAAAGCATGCCCGATGAATGGAACCTCAGCATTGTTTGACCGATCCTCAAGAAAGGATACTCTCTGAAATGCGCCAACTACAGAGGCATAAGCCTCCTGAACATCACGCACAAGATCCTTTCTGCCGTATTATGTGAACGTCTGAAACCTTTCGTCAACAACCTGATAGGTCCATATCAGTGCGGCTTTAGACCAGGAAAGCCCACCATCGATCAAATATTCACATTAGGGCAGATCTTTGAAAAAAACCCAGGAGCTACAAATCGACACCTACCACCTTTTCATCGATTTCAAAGCGGCATATGATAAGAACCAACTATATAGAGCAATGTCTATAGAGGCACAAAAGTCTGTCAAATTACTCGGGTATGCCGACGGCATGGACATTATTGGGAGAAGAAAGCGTGATGTCAGTGACGCATTTATGAGCATTGTGATGGAAGGTTAGAAAATGGGTATATCGGTAAATGAGCACAGGGCCAGGTTTATGCTGTCATCAAGAAAGGAAACACAACACCGACAAGTCTTGGACATAACGTCACTATAGACAGCTATAACTTTGAGGTAGTTAAGCACTTTACGTACCTAGGCGCCGCGCCGCAATAAATTCAGACAATAATACCTGCGCTGAAATCAAACGGAGAATAACTTTTGCCAATCGCTGTTTCTTTGGACTAAGAAGGCAATTGAGTAGCAAAGTCTTCTGTCGAGCAACTAAAGTGTCCCTCTATAAAACCCTCATCATCCCGATCCTTGTCTATAGTGTAGAGACATGGACTTTGTCGAAAGTGGACTAGAGCGCTTTAGGATGTTTCGAGAGGAAAATTGATCGAGGGAAATCGCAAAACAGATAAAAAAGTCGGAAACTATTGTAACGCAAAATCTTGCATGACCAGAAGTTAAAGCGCAAAATCCTGAAATGTCCCAAAGGTAGAAGAAATCTTTGGTCATTTGCTAAGAAAACCCGATGTATGTCAAATGTACTTTCTGCTCATTTTGCTGATAGTTCTACGTTACCTGCTAGCAAATTTGGCCCTCCTGCATTTGAGAGCACACCAACGAACCGTTGCGATACCTACATACCCTTATAATCATATTACCGAGTGAAACGCTACGACACCAACATATCACCTTATTAATTAATCATATTGCACATTCAGTGTGCACCTGAAGTCATGTAATCATTACTAAATTGGAATTCCATACAATTTTGTCTCTTATCTTCTCAGTTCACACTGACTTTTAGCCGCATATTTGGTAAGAGGAAGTTAAGAAAATGACAAAATTTTCTTTTATTCTCGTTCAAGTGTGGATACCAATCTAGTGTATTGAGAATTTACGATCGGACCGTAAACAAAAACCTTTCATAAGGCGTTTCGGTGACAGAGAGCCATTAGTCTGCTGGTGAAGCTGATGTTTGTTATAAAATGTTAGGGCATTAGTTAGAGTAGCCTTATTATTATTAGAATAACTATTTATTATTAAGTTATTTAGTAATCTGACCATTTTGTTCTTCCGAGCTTCTCTTCAAGTAGTTCACTGAACAGGTTCTCCTTAAAGAGTTCCAACCTTTTTATTCCCTAGATTGCGTGCTAGGGACATAGGGCTTCCGATAAGCATTTCGATCGTTTAGTTCGTATTCCTCATCAAAGGATAATGCTGGACAAGGTTTTATTCAGATATTTTCTTACCGATTTGTTTCCCAGGTTGGGTACAGGGGACACATTATTATGAAGTACCATGTTAGTTATTTTAAGCTATTGAATATTATATTATACGAAATACTTTGTTATTGAAATACACTTTTAGAAATAAAAACTAAGAAACAAATTGATTGAGAGCTAAGCAGTAATAATTTAAGCTATTTCATTCGGAGTTTAGACCCTTTCAAGCCCAAGTTGTGTTGCTTCCTTGGGGATAATCCTGGCCACCAACGAGCTTACCTTAGCAACGAAGAAAAACCAGCACAATATAAATAAATCCGCTGGTCGTGATGGTATCCCCCCCATTCTTCTGAAGAGGTGTTGTTGATTGTTGGCAAAGCCATTGCTTAAGCTTTTCCATCGCTCCTAGTATTCTGGAATCTTCCCTAGAAGATGGAAAACAAAATTTTTCAGTCTATTATTATTACTTCCATCTTTTCGCTAACAAATCATCAGCTCAGGAAATATCTTGAATACGGCTCTTGCAGCAATTGCTCCACTGGTGATCTTATGGCATATCTGAGCGAAGAGAGGAATAGATCTTTACCTTATTTTGGAGAAAGTAAGATTTGTATTGATATTTCTAAGCTGTGTAATAGAGTCTGACTCCCGAAAATGCGTGCATTTAGTATTGATGAATCTCCTCTTCGACGGATTAGAAACTATCTTTCGAAACGCTCAATACAAGTTGTATTAGATGGTTTAAGGTTTGAAATTCATAAAGTGCCACAGGGGTCCGTTTTATTTCCGAATCTCTTCCTGATATTCATCAGTGTTATTTCGTCTAAAGCTTCTAATCCATTAAATTGTTTTGGTAATGTAAGTACTGTCAGCTTCTCATATTCATTTCCAGATGCATGTTCTTGTTCTTCAGAGGTGGATCTAAACAACAAGGACAACGGTAAGGACTATACGGCAGCGTATAATAAGCCTATTGAATTCCAATCTCCATAACATTGTCAACTAGTGTACCCTAAAGCACGTAGAATGTATTGCTTTTTAAAACTCAATGATGTCTTCTGTCGTTAAAGCGCAACCCACACCCCATACAGCTGATAATGGGCGGCACTTGCATTGAGGAAACCGAACAGCCTTTCGGTTCTCCTTTGTCCATCACATCCTACCTTGTGTGGAATGACCACACATTCGCCGTTATCAAGAAAGCAGCTTAGTGCTTAGGTTTCCTTCAACTTTGCAAGAAATTTTTTCTGAACTGGCTGTAATCTATAAGTCTTATATTCCTCCAAAGCTCGAGTAAAATTTCCATACTTGGGCAGGTGATCAAATAACACACTATAGTTGCTTTTAATAAAATAGTTCTTAGTCGTCTGAAATAATAATACACGTCTTCACTGTTTCGCTTCCAAATTACAACTGATTTATTTCTTCTATATTTCTTAAGACTAAACAGAGATGTATATTTTAACAAAGAGGAAAAGAGGATAGTATGTACAATGGAAATAAGGGGAAATTATGTAAACAAAAATAACGATCGGTTTATGACAATGTAGTTGTGTGGACAATCATATTTAAATAACTGACAATGTAGTTGTGTAAACAATCATATTTATATAACTGAATTTTTTTTTTTTTTTTTTTTTTTTTTTTTTTTTATAATCTACACGCGCTCAAGAGATTATGATTACCCTTTACATGTTTGAACACAGCGCGGGCGTGAAGTTAAGGAAGAGAAAGAAGGATACAATACAATGACAATTGGATAGCATGCAGTATCTCACATAGTACTAACTACTACAACACCTTAGTCTCTTAGATAGAATCCAAAAAAGAGCTTTAAAAGCAATGTGCTCAAACATTTTAAGGATAGTCATCTTCACATTAGTGCGTGAAAATTACAAAAAAAAGTATATAGTATATATAGAAGATGTAGGTAATGTTATTTTTATTTTATCTAAAAATCTTGAATATATGACCAATCATCGAGTTGTTTTTTGATTGTGATAATTTTTCTCTAATAACATCCATTTTTAAAATTCTATATCTCATTAATATAAGGCAAGTTTGTGGGATGCAGTGCATTTTATTATTTAATATTTCCTCAAACGAAAAAAACTAGAAATAATTTTTCGTTTTTTTTTTCGATTACTTCCTCATACTATCGTGAGTTACGAAAAAAGAATAATGTAAAAGGAGGACCAAGCTCGTCCATGTTGTCAATTTAATCTGCCAGATCTGCAATTCGTTTAGTTTTTGATCACAGGCTCATTGCTCGTTTCAAATTCTCAAGTTTAATGATAAATGAAAAATTATTCAACCCTGCAAACAAAGCCCGCAGTCCAAGCCGAGCCAAGCTACGTGCAATCACTGTCATTCTCCACACAAACAGCGAAATAGAACCTACTGAATCACGCGAAAGTTAAATTATTCTAAGACCAAGTCTTAGACGATTTTGTACGTACCCGATTACTCGATATATTTTTCTATTTGAAAGTGAAATTTTTTGAGTTTTTTTGTTTTACGAAAAGGACATTTATTTAAGTATTTACAGGGCGTAATAGTCTGTGTTGGTATTAAGCATGACTTCCAATATCGCATGGCTAATTTGGCATGTCCTTACAGTTGCGTGCATCACTGGAGTTGCGGTCTTTCTCTCGTCTTTTCATTGGGAACCTAGCCGCTTCTGACCAAAACATTTTCCTTGAATTCGTCCATGTTATGGGAACCATCATGTATCCTGATCAGAACATTCCCTTGTATCTCTTGTTCTTGCATATTAAAATACCTGCATATTAAAATTGCGCTCTCCACATCGTCATTACATTGATGGTTGACGAAAAAAATTTATATCCGCTTACATCTACCCTATACAAATATAATTACGAAATCCTTTTTGCAAGCCATATTGGTTGAACCTCTTTGATGTTCGGGACATCCTTAACCTCTTTGCACAACATATGCCCTTGTTAAAGAAACAAACGTAAACAATTCAATTTACATACCTCCCTTATGCTCTTGCTATCCGTTGTTTAAACAAGCTGTGGCAAAAAAAATGTGGTCCACTCCCTCGAAAACTTTTTACACGAGCATTAAACACACGAAAAACAAACAAAATAACAAAAAAAAAAAGAAAAAAAAAAAACAGCACGAAAAACACTTCAATTCTCCTTCATAAAAGCTAGGCACTTCGTCTTCATAAATAATTCAGTTCCTCGTTCCTTTCAGCGTTCAAACTTCGACTCCAACTCCAGCAGTCTCCAAAGTCCAACGTAGTTTTCGTGTATCTATCCGATCATGTCACTGGGCGAGGATGGAATTCTTAAATCCATTGATTGATTGGGGTGACTGGGCTATTCGGCTATTCCCAAGAAAGACACAAACTGATGTCGAGATTACTGTTTTGAGTTCGGGCATTGATTTTCCAGTCTGTATAGTTCATGTTTGTTCACTTGGGTCAATCTTTCTCAGTCCTAGAGTAAAATACAGATTTAGTAATGATAAAGGACACAAATAAACCAATATGGTTGATGTTTCGGAAGACACCTTCAATTTGATTAATTTGTTTTAAAAATTCATTCGATTGGCTTTATACATAAATGCTTTATTGACTTCGATTCAGTATCTAATCAGCGAATAATGGCATTTAATGGAAAACAGTAGAACCCGCTTAGGAAGTATATATTCCATATATTTTTGAAATTGATGTAAATAGTACGCATACGCCCGAGTGACCATTGCTACCAAAATGAATTTATTTCAATTACGGGAGAAGCGGATATATTTCTTTGGAGTAGTGTTAACATATCTCGAGGCTTATGTCCTCAATATTTTAATCATTATGGTGAAAGGGAATATAAATAAAATGCACGACTGGGTCGCACGAACTTGCTCCTATGTAATAGACTAGGAATTTTAAAAACGAATGTCATTAGAGAAAACTGTTCATAAAGATAAAATTAATTTTCTTAATTCTTTGAGAAGTAAGAGATAAAAACAGAATGCTATGCGAATATGAATTTATGCAAGAACAAATATTATAAGTCGTTGTAGTGGTTCCTTAAAAAAATAAGATTTATGTACAAAAATTTTAAAACATTTTTAAGAAAAAATTTTGGTACGCCAACTTTAAGTTTTTATTATTGTACGAATAAGAGTTAAATTTCCAAGACAAATACTAAGCCGTTCTTCAGATATCGAATTTTCCAAAAAAAAAACGACTTTTTTTTCTAAAAATTGAAAAAATATTTTTTTTTTGAAGTTTTGAAATGCAATGGCGCAAAATTTTAAACAGTTCTCGTTTAAGGAATTAAACCGGCTCTACTTAACGCAGTCGTTTAGCTTGGAGACTTGCTCTAACTTTTGCATAATTTTAAACACGTTAGACAACTCTTCTAACTGATGTGGGTTTTACAACAGAACCTAAGCGAATTTGCGTTGAACAACCCTTAATTTGACAGATACATAACTCACACAACTACAAAAACACAAAAAAAAGTAAAAAGAATAGACAACTTTAAACCAAATAATTTTTCGCCGAAAAAAGTACATTTTATATACTAGCTCGGTACAGATTTTGATTGTTTATAAGTTATTTACATTATTTTAGATGGAAATAAAGTATAAATCGCAAGTTCACAGCATAAAAACTCAATTTGTTGTTGCAAGGTGCAGATTCATTTAGCTATACTCGTCTCGGCCGGCGGCGCGGCGGCGGCGCGCGTGCATACATAAGATATGTATGTACCTACATACATTTGTATTTACAGATTTGTTCATCGTAGAGCACTTTCGTACGATTATTTCGAATTTATAATATTCAGTTATTCAGTCTGTTTACAAAAAACATCTTTAAAAAATCGAATAAAACATCAGTAAACATTTTTTCTTCGATTTGCTTTGGTATGAAATGACCATTGTCAATATGGATAAAGTATACTTTTAAAAGATAAACTAGCTATTTGCTGCTGTTAAAGTAAGACGAGCTCTTTAACTTTAAAGTATAAATTATGTCCTTTAAAATTAACAAAAATTCGGTTCTCGTTTTATACTCAATATAAAGAGTCGACTCCAATTCTAAATTGATTTAGAGTAGGTTTTAAATGTTTAAAATTTTGCGCCAATTTTTTTTAAAGTTTATAGGAGCTTCGTTATAAAAAATTTCATTAAAATCCGTTATGCCGATAATGAGAAACTCAAAATTCGAAAAAAATCGTTCTATGGTAGGTACAGTCAGTAATATCTGTATTTCAAATTTTTTCTATTAAATTATAGATCGTAAAAATAAATCAAAAGAAAAAAATGTTTAGCAAAATTCTCGGAAACGTTTTCGAGAAAAATACGATTTTCGAACACCATTTTTTAACATTCGTATGGAAGACACCGTTAGTTTTAGATATAACTTTTTTTTTTTTCTCAAATCTTGTAGATTATGTTAAGGAACTATTATTTGTCAAGTTTGAAAAAATCGATCATGGGGTTTTCAAAATATTGAGATTCCAAAAAAAAAAATTTGAATTTTTTTTAAATCCAAAAAATAAAAAATTGAAAATTTAAATATGTAATAATATTTAAACTTTAGGGGAGCTTTAGTATAAGAAAATGGACCTAGGGAGGCTACCAAAAATAACAATTTTTTGGAAAATTTTTTTCAACCATTACCTAGTTTCAACTAAATGAACATTTTTTAATTTTTTTTTTTAATTTTGTGGGACATTTTTGAGAAAAAAAATATTTATAAATTTTCGAAAAAAACGATGGTAGGTACCGTTATTTTTGGTCTTAAAAAAAAGAAAAAAACGTGTGGGGGGGAGAAATCAAAACCTATATCTACCAAGTTTGAAGAAAATCGGTCAAGCCGTTTGGGCTGTAGTCGAACCGACAGACAGACAGACAGAATTGCGAGACCCACTTTTTTAGTCTTCGCTTTCATCGTAATGTCAACTTTGATCAAAATCTCGAGTTCGATTTTTTCTTTCCGAATGCATAACTTGCCTTATAGTACCTATGCTATAAGTCGCAAGTAAAGAGTGGTTCTCACAATTCTTATGTCTGTTTGACTACAGCACAAGTTGGAAAAAATACTTTAATTTCAGTATTAGACTTCTTGAGTCCAACTTCGGTCGTACTGTAAAATACAAAAATTCTTTTTTTAACCGGACTACACGAATGTGGAATGCTCTACCTAGCTCTATTTTTCTAACTAAGTTGCATCGGTATCTCCTTTAAAGCTCTTCCTTGTTTTCCTAACACTCGTACTATGATAATTGATAATCATTTTAAAAGCAGTAATAACCCCTTAAGTACGCACTAACTATAAAAAAAAATAGTGAATTCACTTCTACTTAAAGCATTCTTAAATACTTCTTTAATACTTGTTTAAGCCTTCTTTAAATATTCAATTCTTTTTAAAAAACGAAAAATATGATTCAACTAGCACTTTTAGGCAAGCATTGACATATATCGGATTGGCTGAGTAAGTTGCGAACAAAAACTAGCTGATTCGGGTTCATATTGAAAGAGCGATGGCCTTGATCAAAAGTCTTATTTTTGGGTCTTACTACCCTTACGACGATTATTATGAGAGAGTGAAGCCATATCCCGCCATATGCCTCCTCTACTTAGACAGTCGAGGGCTGGTCCGGGATAGAATGGCTATCACGCTAATAAGTTGTTTTAAAGCCAATCCTACTGAGGAAAACCGGGAAAAGTACAGACAAGTTAGAAAGACCTGTAACATTCATATCTGACAAACTTAATTTGAACATGATCAAAAAATATTATGTCCTAATGGTAGTAAAACTTTTTGGTCATTTGTCAAAAACGTACGAAACACTACGACATCCTCAGTTCTAACGCTCGTCTTCAATGACTATCCTGTTGTAAGCTCGATAGATAAAGCCAATTTTATCGCAGCACAGTTTGCTACTAATTCGACGCTACCAGAGAGTGACATGACTCCTCCTATAGTTGAGAGTGAAAATGATTTTATGGTACGAATCTTCGTTCGCACAAGTGCAGTTAGTGCTAGAGTACTAAAAGATCTTGACATTCAAAAATCTGCTGGATAGTATCCCTTCTATTGTTCTGAAGAGGTGTTCTTCAACGCAGGCAAAACCACTGCGTAAGCTTTTCCATCTATCCTACTCTACAGGTCTCTTTCTGAGTTAATGAAAAACAGCATTTATACAGCTTGTCCCCGAAAAAGGCGAATCCTCCTCACCCTCTAATTTTGGTCCAATTGCACTTACTTCTCTTCTCTCCAAGGTGATTGAAACGCTTATCGCTGGATAATGATTTATTAAATACTTATTGCCAATAATTTTTTATTTGCGAAATAATTCCATAAACTTAGTATCTATACCTATGTGTCGAACAATCGCTTTTTATAACTTTTATGATGTTCCCTCTAATCGATTTTTATATAAACTTCCATGTCAAATAAGAAAATTAATAAATCGGCATGCATTTCCTTGAGAAATGAAAAGTTGGCCCTTTTCTTATGAAAGCATTGACAAGCTCTTTAATTTTCTTTTTTAATATTTTGGTGATTTGGTAACTTTGAAATGTGAAAGTGATAAAAGACTGAAAGTATAACAATACTTCTATTTTTTTTAATATTGTTGTCACTATTATTTATTCGTAAAAAATTATTATAATACCAAGTACCTAACTAAATAACGTAATTTTTTTTTCAAATAATTTAATAAATATAACTTACTATTACTATTCGAACCCCTGAAAACAATTTGTGTTCGATGGTTTTAAGTCCGAAACAGGTCTGTCATTTCATTCTTTGCTCCTATGTAATAGACTAGGAATTTTAAAAACGAATGTTATTAGAGAAAACTGTTTATATGGATAAAATTAATTTTTTAAATAGTAGTAAATAGTAGTAAGAGATAAAAACAGAATGCTATGCAAATATGAATTTATGAAAGAACAAAAATTATAAGTCGTTGTAGTGGTTTCTTAAAAAAAAATAGTTTTTATATACAAAATTCTTAAAAGATTTTTAAGAAAAAAATTTGGTACGCCAACCATAAGTTTTTATTATCCTACGAATGAAAATTAAATTTCCAAAAAAAAATATTAACCTGTTTTTGAAATATTGATTTTTTTTATTTTTTTTTTAAATATTTAAAAAAATATTTTTTTTTTTAAGTTTTGAAATGCAATGGTTTTTAAGCTTTTCAAAAGCATCTCTATAAAAAAAATTCGTCAAAATCAGTTATATCGATAATGCGTAATTCAAAGTTTGAAAAAATGGTTCTATGTTAGGTACAAGCTGTAATATATTAATTTCAATTAAATTAAAGATCGTAAGAATTAATTGCAAGAAAAATTTTTTTAATCAAAATTCTAGGTGCCGTTTTCGAGAGAAATACGATTTTTGAAAACCATTAGTAGTTTTAGGTAAAATAATTTTTTTTTCTCACATCTTGTAGATTATATTGAGAAACTTTCGTTTATCAAGTTTAAAAAAAATCTGGAATGGGGTTTTCGAAATATTGAGTTTTGAAAAAAAAAATTTGAATTTATTTTTTAAATCCAATTTTTTTTTTGAAAATTTGAATACACAATGCTATTCAAGTTTTTGGGGAGCTTTAGCAAAAAAAATATGATCAAAATCGGTTTCACCGTTTTTGAGAAAATCAAAAACAAAAAAAAAATGGTTCCATGGGGGGTACCCCCAATAACCATTTTTCGGAAAATTTTTTCAACCATTATCTAGATTTATGCCTAGTACGCAGACCGGGAAAAATTTTGTCTCCCATACATTTTTTTTCTGGGACAAATTTTGTCTTGGATATTTTTCCGAGTAGTACGTAATTGCGCGCAAAATTCATACTTTTGTGCATTGCTGTACAAAATGTCTCCACTAAATTTTGCCAGGAAAAAGAATGATACAAAAGCATTATTTTGCGGGACAAATTTTGATAGCCATCGTATTTCCGAAAGTGATTTTTGTCAAAACTGATTTTTTGTAAAAGGTGCTGATGCTTCTCTTGAAAGCATCAAGAGGAGATTCTAAAAAAGTATGAACGACTTTTGTAAGACAACCCTTTCCAGAGATACACTACAAAACACATTAAATTAGATTTTATCTCTCCAATTTCAAACTTTTGCGCGAGATTTGGAAATGTTTTGTAAAGATTAAAATTGTAGAGATAAAATTTGTCTTGTCTCGATCTGCGTACCAGGCCTTAACTAAAAGATTTTTTTTTGTATTTTTATTGTTTTTAATCTTTCGAACAGTTTTTGAAAAAAAAAAGGCTGGGTGCGAAACACACTGATAACTTCCCATTTCGGTTCCAAACATTTTAATTGAAAAAAAAAAATTAAACCCGAAATGTTCAAATATAAAAGATATGGTTTGGATATGGAAGGGTACTTACAAAATATATCCGCTCTAAAACTAGATATATGTCAAATATAAACCATTTGTTAGAGATTGTATTATGTATTAAATTAAATAATGGCAAAGTCAATATCATTGCTCGTTCGCAAGATATTCTAGTCGAAAAACAAATATTACCACTTTTTAGTAGATTTTTGTTATATTTTTGTTAAAACTGTCAATTCGATACTTGTCAAAATTTAACCATATGTTAATAATTGTATTATGTCGATACCTTCCCGTAAGAATGTACTAAGCGACACTTTTTTCGAAAATGACTTTTTGATGAGGAAATATACTATATGTTAAGGGCCACGTTTTGGCTTGGGTTTCGCCAATCTATTATGCATGAAAAGGAAACTAGAGTAGATACAAATAAAACAATTGATTAACTGCCATGTTTTCTCATTAAAATAATGTTGCCCCCTAAAATTTGTATTATCCGCCAAAAAAATTATGCTAAGCGACATTAATAAAGATCTCATTCTCGTGAGCAACAAAAAATTTTGTTAGGTGTCACTTAGTTTAACCAAAATTGTCTCTTAGCACACTATGATTCAACTAGAACTTTCTTCGTTTTTTTCGTTTCCTGAACAATTTTAGAAATCTCGCTTAGTATACATTCTTACGGGAAAACAACATACTTTGGAAGGCACTATCGGTGTTCATTCCCAAGAAATTCAACTTGAAATACAATTTTAACTAGTTTTCACTAGAATTTTTAATAGTTTTCTTATTTTAAAAAAAAAAAAACTATTAATTCAATATTTGTCAACATTTTACCAATTGTACAAAATTATACTATGTATAAAATAAACTAAATTAGAAGTCAATATCACCACTAGTTCTCGAGAAATTTGAGTCGAAAAACAATTTTTACCAATTTTCAATAGAATTTTATATAGTTTTTTATTTTTTGTAAAAAAACTGTAAACTGATTTTTTTTTAAATTTTCACCAGTTGTCAAACACATTATTTTTCGTAAAATAAAATTATTTTGAGTTTCAAATTGTTTTCCGTTCTTGGAATATCTGGGTTATGAAATTTTTTTTTCAGTTTTTTTTTATTTAAAAAAATAACGATATGTTCATTTTTTTCCAAATTCATACCAAATCTGTATGATCTTATAATGAGTACATTAAATTTTATTTGAAATCAATAGCATTATTTTTTCGTGAGATATTTGAAACTAACCAAAATTTTTACTTTTTTTTAAACCGTTATAGTGAAAAAACTACTCACTGAATTTTAATAAACGCCCTTTCAGCCTCTTTCGAAGTTATTATCTATTAAACAAAATTTATTTGAAGTCTTTACTCGTTCTTGAGATATCGACGACTAAAAATGGTACCAGAACGTACGGACGTACGAACGTACGAACGTACGAACGTACGTACACACACACACACAGACATCTCTCTAGAAATGATTGATATAGCCTCTAGGGACCTTGAAACGTCGAGAAATGTCAAAAATTCCAATTTGACAAATCGGACCGATCACAATAACTCTCTATGGGAAGTTAAAAATGGTTTTCAAAAATCGTATTTTTCTTGAAAATAGCACCTAGAATTTTGATAAAATTTTTTTTCTTTCAATTAATTCTTACGATCTTTAGTTTAATAAAAAAAATGAAATTAAGTTATTACAGCTTATACCTACCATAGAACCATTTTTTCAAATTTTGAATTTTTCATTATCCACATAACGGATCTTAATGAAATTTTTCATAGAGAAGCTTCTAAAAATTGAATTTTTGAAAAAAAAAAATATTTTTCTTTTTTTGAAAATTCGATATCTCAGAAACGGCTCAATATTTTTTTTTGTAAATTTTATTTTTAATCGAACAATAATAAAAAAAATTAACAATGTCCCATTCGGAATTATAAATTTAATTCTTTTATTTCAAATATCGTTCACCATCAGTTTTGCTCCAAAGATTTGTGATTTCCTCATACAAGAAAATTGCTGGCGCCCCTTTTCATTTTAAGTTACGCCCCTGTGCTAAGTGAAAATTTATCATTTTAATCATTTGATTATTTGTAATTAATAATCATCATAAAAAAAAAAATGATAATAATGCGTGAACCCACCTCCTTACTGAGTCCAGTCGTGGTGGTAGTATTCATTGTCGCTACCAGTTACAATTTTCAATGAACTCGGCTGACTGTAGTTTGACAGTCCATCATCACTTTATTTTCATTTTCGTTTAAGTACTTGTGGTTCGGTCGTTTTGTATCTCCTTCGTGTGGTTTTCTTTTGTCATTCAGTTTTTAATAATCCAAAAGTTAAATCCCTTCGCGAATTATCATTATCAACAACATTAAGGTTCAAAAATTTGGACCAGTTTTCATCTGGACATTTCCTATCTTTTTACATTTTATGTACCTAGCTAGTTGCAAAAATTTATATGATCAAAATCAGTTCAAAATATATTCCTACCAATATCTTAAGTGTCAACCTACTCATTTTGAGTTCCAATAAAGCTTCTACGAGACATCTATCCACTCTGAGAGTGGAGTCCTATCACATAGATTTGTTCATCGTTGCAACATATGTTCATGGCATTCTTGTGTACCTTTTAAAGTAAAAAAATACAGGTGTCCCATTTCGCAATAGGTTCAATGTTTTGATAACATCAATTCATCAACGTCCAACGACAATATCGGGCGGACGGCAGGAAACGGATAACGTTTTATTAAATTTCAAATAATGTAGCAACCATCGAAATTCCCATCTCCCCTCGCAGTGCGTAATAACGGACTCTAGCATAAAAAAAATCGTAGTTGCATGTGGTGGGTAGTGCTGTCAATATCTATGTATAATATCCAAGCTGCCATTAGGGCTGAACCTCACCTTGGATCCCGTACCTATTCATATACATGGTATAAACCTTTTTATTTTTAGTTCATGCAACAACATTTCTTTGCTTTCATGGCGACATTTCGCAAAATGGTCACGTTTATGTGCATCACGTTTCAATTTACTCCACACCAAAATACAATGCATAAAATGAAATGTTCTTTCCATAATTTTTTTTTTAATTTTCCATAACAGAGTCATGTTACAAGTTGCATCTGTAGGTGGGTGAAATTTCATTCATTATAAAAGACATTCTTAAACGTTAAATTTATTTACTTTTCATTTTACATTTTGTTTTCATTTTTAATGAAATATTTTGATATTGCGAAAATTCAGTGGTCCCAGTTTCGGGATATTCTCAAAGTGGTAGTCAAAAACAAGCGTAGGTTACCAAGGACATTACCAAGCGAAAGCCCCCAATTAGTATGATGATTATAATGCGTACACCTGGAAATGGTGTCGGAAGAAAACATGCGAAAACAACGGAAAGGAAGTTCACCGAGTGAAGAGCATCGACCAATAAGAGGGAATGAAGATCCTTCGTAGAAAGAAGAGGGCTATGCAGCCTATTAGCTGAAGAAAATCGGTCTCGCATATAAAGGAACACCCCGAAGTTTTATAAAAAAAAAACACCAACCAACTCATTGATGATTTTTACGCCGGAACGCAAGCTTTTCGAAACAGAAAAGGTAACCTTCTCACAACGAAGCACAACGACTATTGAATTCATCAAGCATGTTCATACGCCTGGTCTACAAATAAGCCGATTCTTTGCCTGCAAGAATTATCGAGACATTTCCCTGCTAAACGTGGCACATAAGATCCTACCAAACGTATTGTGTGAGGATCGCTCCTTTTTTCAAGAGGATTATTGGTGAACTTGCCCAAATATGGGAATTGTACTCAATATTTGGATGAACATAACCTTTAAGATTGTGACAAAATCAGAATTGGTGGCAAATTTCTTGCAACTTCCGTCGAAAGACATCTAAGCACTTAGGCCATACCACAATGTAAGTACTGCTCATGGATAGCGGCACGGGGGTGGATTTCACTTTAACGACAGAAGACAGCATTGAGTTTTTGAAGTCTTAAATTCTGTGCGGCTTATAGTTCCCCATTTGACAATGCTATAGCGATCAGAAATAAATGAGCTTATCCAGAGGCGGATCGTAAATTTGTGGGGCCCTGGGCTGAAACTATTTAGGGGCCTGCCTAAGTACTCAATTAATAGCCATGTCAAAAACTGTGTCTATAATGGTATATTATTATTATATATTCTTTATTGCACAAAAAAACATAAATGTTACTTAAATCTATGTGTATGACATTGTTATATAAATTATAATTTATAAATCAATCTTTCTGTATTTCTGTGCTGCAAATTCCTTGATTTGGTCATCACATTGCAAGTTTTTTGTTAAATCACAATTTATCGAAAGAAGCGATAAATTATTTAGTCGATGGTTGGACATTGTTGTCCTGTATTTATTTTCTACATAGGACATCTTGGAGAAGGAGCGCTCTGCTTCACAGCTAGTGATTGGCATAGTCAAAAAAATCTTTAAAATGGTATAGCAGTTAGGGAACACGTTAATAAGTCTATTTTCATACATGAGCATAAAAATGTCACTGCAAGAGGTATACGATTCTTTCTTAGATTGGAGTAAGTATGATTTTAATTGAATGCACTCATTCACTTAATGCTCGTCTACGTCATCTGGATAATAATCAATAATATGACGCGCACTTTCAAAATCTATGTTTTCGATATTTTTGTTTTGCAAATCCATTAAAAATTTGAATTTTTTGCTATATGGCTCATAGACTTGGCTCCTTTTATTTAAATCCATAATTAGCTTATCCAACGCAACGTTTAACGTGTCTCTCTTAAATCTTTCTGCGCCGTATACTGATAATTCACCTGTAGACTTATCTGAAAATTTTTGAGTAATGCGTCTCTTGTTTATGTCACTGTAGTCTATTCCCACACTAGTACTTAATTTTTTAGCTTTCTCTTCGTATTCCTTAAGCTTCTGATCTGATTGGCGTCGTATGTTGTTCACAAAGTCTTTTAAAGACACAATTAACTTGTTGCCTTCACAAATGTCTAAACCTGGGCTCTGTATTTTTTTATTAACTAAATGAAATCTCTCCAAAACTTCTTCCCAAACGATAATCAAAATTGCAGTCTCGAGTTTCGCCATTTTGTTGAATAAATTTTGTGCCTCTCTTCGGAAATCAACTTTCTCAACCTCATTTTCGCTGAAACTTTCGAAAATTTTCATAATGTCATCATAATTATTTTTTAAGGCTTTGACAGCATCATAGTGGCAAGACCATCTGGTCTAGCTTAAACTTTTTAACGTGAATTTAAATTTTATTTCATGTTTCAACAGTTCCCACCTATGGGTCGAAGCAGAAAAGAAAACGTATATTTGTTGCACTACTCCAAAAAAGTGCATAATTTCGGTTGCAACCTTAACAGATTCTACACCAACTATGTTAAGGGAATGCGCAGCACATGGCACATAATCAGCGGTGTTATTTTTTTGTTTTAGTAGTGCTTGTACACCATTGTAGTGACCCGCCATATTGGCAGCGTTGTCATAAGATTGTCCCCTACAATTACTCAGTAGTAATCCATTTGTTTCTATAAAGTCTTGTAGAATATTAAATATATGTAAGGCAGTGTGACTACTTATTTTAATGAAGGCTACACATCTTTCATATACTTTTCCTCGAAAACAGTATCGTAATACAATAGCAAGTTGATCATTGTGAGATAGATCTGGTGTAGAATCCATCACAGTTGAATAATACTTTGTGTCGTCGTTTTTTATTTGAGTCATAATTTCTTTAATTAGCTGTCGGCCCATAATCTCAATTATTTCTTCATATACTGTTTTTGATAAGTACGATATTATCGGTTTTGGTTGCAGCTCCCGTTGTTCAATGTGTTCACGAATGAATGGATCGAACTCTGCCAATAGCTCCAGAGCCCCCATAAAACTACCATTATGTGGAGAACCAAATACTTCGTCGGAACCTCTAAATGCTAAGCCCCTTATACTCAAAAATTTTACCACTGCAATTACCCGTTTTAGGACATTGTGATAATATTCTGTTTCTTTTTTTGATTGCTCCTGAAGCTGCTTGTCTAAACCAGACTTATTTTCTTTTCGTGTCAACCACACTAACATTGATTTCTTATGTTCATTAGAATTTTCGTGATTTTCTAAACAAGTTCCTACGTGTTTCCAATCAGAAAATCCGGTCGTGTATTGAGAAGAGGTTTTAGAAAAAAGTTTGCAAGGCAAACAAAAAACAGCACCAACACTCGTTGAATATGTTAGCCAAGATCTTTCCAGTGATTGACCATTTTTCATTTTTTTTTTGTGAAATGGCTATTTGAAAATGCTCTGTTTTGTTCCTTGTATTTCTTTATTGAAGCTGAATATATATTTTTCGGATCTTTATTTTGAAAATTAGTCATTTCATGTGAGAGGATGTCATTAATAAAATCATTATTTAGCAATTCTGGCCACAAGCCCACGTCAGCATATTTCTCAAACTCAAAATGAATATTCTCTAAATTTCTTTCCGTATCGGTGTTATCGTCCTCTTGCTGAACACCAATGTCGTTTTCCGTTTGATCAGAGGGTTGCTGGTAGTCAAGACTTTGCACATTTTCATCATTTGTCTTTTTTTCTTGGTGTTGCGATATGCTACTCCCTTCAAATAGATTCTCTTCTGATAAGATGCCTTCCTTGTCGCTTGTTGATGAATTTTCAGCGATTTAATCCTCTTTTTTATGTATTGATTTGAAAAAAGTCCCAATTTTTGCACATTTATCTCTTTCTTTTTCTCGATCTAGCTGTAATTTGCGTTTTTCAGCTCCACTTTTATACTTTCGACCAGACATTATAGTAAATTAAGACTTTGATTTTTTCTGACTTGACTGGTGACTTGATGATGAAGGAATGAGAACGATGCAACTTGAGAATAATTAAGTTCGAAAAGAAGAAATAGGTGTAGCAACATACGAATAAAATAAACTTCGAATTGTAAGGGTTAGTGTTAAGTTAGTTTATGTTGACTTAAGTGTTTACACTGGCAATATTTGTGATCTTAACAGTGAGCATCGTACCATTGCGCCAACGTAACGTTAACAGAAGTCACGAAATTATCGTTCGCTTCTTGTCGCTGAACGTATATGTTGCATTGAGCACATTAAATTGAGTTTATGACTTTATCATAACTATTTAGTTCAAGTACGTAATAAAAAAAAATATATTTGAGATCCTCACAACACAACGAGCCCTTTCTATTGATATATGACACAGTGACATTAACAAACCTTATTAAAATTACTCTGATTAAAAAAAATACTTTGCACAACTGTTTTTTTGGTCATAATTACACAATCCTACCAAATTTCACCTAATTTGGTCCAGTAGTTTCAGAGCAGACAGAAAGTTCGCGCAGCGCTTTTTCCAGGTAGAAGCGACGCGCGAATTCACTCTCTCCCTCTAAAATAGTGCCATCTAGCTTGCCGGGGACTATACATTAGTTGATTGATCTCAGGGTTGCCATTGCCAGCCTTATGGTAGGTTTTTTAATTTTATACTTTTTTTAATTCAAATTATCGCCTTTTGTTTTCAGCGGAGCCTGGGGGCCCCTTGTGACCTAGGGGCCCTGGGCTGCAGCCCATACAGCCCTTAGGTAGATCCGGCTCTGAGCTTATCATAAGCTGGCTTTCTAAATCCATATCCGAAGAACAAGGACTTGCATCTGCAAATGAATATGCGAAGCTGAGAGTACTATCGTTAACAAATAAATTTAAAGGATTAGAGGTTTAAGATGAATATTGCAAAGAGAGTTGGAGACAAACTGGAGCATCGTGGCAAACCATCATTTATTTTATGAATTTCGGACTTAAAACTATCCAATACAACTTGTATTGAGCGGTTCGAAATGTAGTTTCTAATACAACGAAAAAGAGATTCATCAGTATTATAAATGAAGACTTTTTGGCTTTTGAAATATCAAGTGCAATTATTTTTAAGCTCTCCAAAAATATTTTAAGACTACGAAAGCCGTACTACCGGGCACTGAGAAGCTTTAATTCAAGATATTTCTGCATCTGAATTATTTATCAGTGTTTCCTTGACCTTGAGTAAGACTGAACGATAGTTAGGAAGAGAAGAAGAACGCATGGGAGAATCGATGGCACCAGTGATAAGCTTGTAGATGAAGAGTATATCAGCTACCTGGTTGGTGGGTAAGCCAATTAATAGTAGGGGATTTTCAAAGGGTGGCCAAATAAGAGGGTTAGACCAGGGTAGTCTGCGTAAGGCGAAGCGGAGGAACCTTCGCTGCACTGCTTCAATTCTAAGGGAATAGGTAATTTGGTAGGGAGACCAAACCTGACTGCCATTCTCGAGAATAGGACGTAGTAAAGTGACTTACAAAGTCTTGGTGACATAAGGATTGGAAAATTCTTTAGACCAGCGCATGATAAAACTCAGGGAGGAATTTGCTTAAAGTGATAAGTTCCCTGAGTTAAGATCAGACGTTTGCGAGAAATAGTCGTTGATTCACATTAATTTACATTTAGCTCTAGTATTACCGAAATTTTCTAACCGCGAATTTAGATGGGAATTAAAGTTTAGATTTAGAAAGGCGGAACTACAATCCGCGAAACACAAAACAGATACAATAATTAATCAATTAAACGAATTAATTAAATCGAATACACGAAACGAGCCGGCGCGACGTGAAAAAGAAAAAAAACTAATGACAACTGTCAATTCGATGGTGGGTGCGTTTATTAACTTCGGCGCAGGGAGCATAAAAAAAATGCTGCCACCTAGATAGCTCAGCGATGGGGTGGGTTCAGCAAAACGGTGGGCTATATTAATGATAATGATAAAAAAAAAAATGAATTAAATAATAAAGTAGGGTGTACAAAATAGAAATGGGCGCTAGTAATTTTTTTTGTTTTAGTGATGAACTAAATAGGAAATTACAAACCTTTGAACCAATTAGCTGAAAAAGAAGTTCCTTTCCAAGAAAAATAAAAAAATATTAAAATTTTACCTGAATAGCATTTTAATGAAGTTTTATTTTAAAAATATCTGGGAAACCTTTATGGGTATGGGTATAGGTATAAAACCCAGAATTTTTTCTATGACAAGTAAGAATTTACAAAGGTATTTGGCAATTGGCAGATGGCCAATTTACCAAAAAATATATGTGGAAAAAATGAAAATTGAAAAATAAATGCAACAAGAACAATGGTTTTGTGCCACAACGGGACACAAAGGAAAATTACGTTGAGAAAAATTCCCGAACAACAACGGAATCTTAACAACGGTCGCGAGTCCCGCAATCTCGGGAAGACAAAGAACGAAACGAAAGCCTAAACGGGGTAAATTTTAAGGCACTTAAAAGCCTCCCAAACAAAGCAAAAACCAATCAAAATTCTCCTTAGCCCAACTTATACAATTAACACTGTATACTTAGCTTTTCTTTTTCCAGCGAATCCTGTCCCTTCCAGTCTCACCCTGGTTCTATCTCCTCAGCAGAATGCCTTCTCGTCACCACAAAACAAAACAGCACTAAGCCTTTTTTTCTAATATTCTCCAACTGGGATTCCTCAGACAACAAGAAAATTAATTCTCAACTTTCAACCGGATATAATGTATTTTCTTTTCGACTCAATAATTTTTCGTTCTCAACTTTTCTCGACTTACTTTTTTTCGTAGCTTTCTAAAAAGAGCCTCTCAAAAGGCAAACTTCTCTCATCCATTCGGCCACGACATATATGCCATCCTCTTCTGACCTTTGATCCGTGTTGATATTCTGTCACGGTTGCAACACCTGGCTTTTTCGCTGGGGTGCATGCTTCTGTCGAATCCAGCCACGCATATATGGTTCCTTTCACATTGGTGATTTGAACACCAACCTTAGCTTAATGGACGAGTTCAGTTCTAGTACGTTAATTTAAAATGGTCTAAAAAGTTAAACGAAAAATTATTAAAGATCACGAATAAAGTCCCCAGCCCAAACGGCCCAATTCAAAAACTTGAAGAAAGCATTCTGTTAGATGGGATCCCATGCCATTTTCCAAACAACCATTATGAGACAGGATCCGATGTTTCACGCTAAATTTGTCATATTCTAAACCCGTAGACTTTCGCGCAGACAATTAAGGCTAAAGGGAAAAACATCGCAACGTGATTTTACTTGGTGAGCCAGACACTTAAATTTGGCAGAAGGGCATACTAAATCTAGGTTGGTGTGAACTTGAAATCACACATGCCGTTGAACATGGGTCAAGATCTTCATGTTTTGCCATCCTGTGTGAACCATCTGTCGCACACCCAGATCTCTTGTGGACCATCTGTCGCACATTGTGTGCACCCGTGTGTTTTTGCCGTTGTGACTCATCCGTCACATCTCTGTTTATGGATTTTGGTGACCGCCTGTCACTCAACTTTGTATTTCAAATTCGAAGACCTAGTTTGATTGCTTTTCCAGAATACTTAAGAGTAGGAGTCTGGTCGATGGAAACCAGGTTTCAGCTGAGCTCTGCAGCATTTTGGAGCCGCAATAAAAGGAAGGTTGAAAAAAGGATTGGGGAAAATTGAATAGGTAGGTGAAACTTGTTGTGGTAAATTTTACCGCAACACTAGGAAATTTTTACCACACCAAGTGAGAAAAGGATTTAAGTCTTCCTGAAAAAGAATTGAATCAAATGGGGAAGCGATTACCTTCATAATTTTTATATCACATGCATAAATAGTTTACTGAGAGTATTTTACAATACTACTTACGTCATTAATGGCTATTTTTTTTTTTTTTTTTTATAATCTACTCACGCTCAAGGGAATATGATTACCCTTCAAATGTTTCAACACAGCGTGGGCGTAAAGTTACGGAAGAGTAAGAAGGATAGGAAAGATGTGTGGCACGATGTTCTGAGACTGAAAGTGGTTGTCTCAGATTTTTTTTTTATCTCCTACAAATAAAAGAGGTCCAATGTGACTACCCTGAGGAACACTTGAGGTGGCAAAGATGGGATTGGGCAAAGCACATCTCTAAGCATGATTTAAAGCATTTGATGAATAATGGTGGGAAACCTAACGCTTTTAATTTGATGTAGATTATTTGGTGGCTGATCTTATGAAATGCTTTACTGAAGTCGGTTGTACTAAATATCAACTTCGTATCTCTTTTCCAAGGCACAGAGTGTCATCGAGACAAACTAAGTAAGGTTCGTCGTGGTAGACCTTCCTTAGGAAACCATGTTGTAGTGGAGGGAAGATTGACTTGCAATGAAAATAAAGGGCCACATACACGATACTTTCAAAGGGCTTATGGATAGAGGAGAGCTTAGCTATCGGACAATAGTTAGAAATTTCGTTTTTATTGCTTTTCTTATGGACCATATATAAGAATGATGCGCTTATGGAAGACGAATTTAAACCACATGAAATTAAAGTTTGTATATAAGCAATAATGTCATATTCTAGTTGAAGCTAATAAAAATAAATCATTTCGTATTTATGGCTAAGCTATGGTTTCGGAAGAATAGGGCCATTCAGATAAAACGAGATAGAACTTGTGATCAGAGTTTTCACCCAAATAGGTTTCGCTCAGTGGCAAAACTACCAATATTGACTTATATAGCATAGAGATTCTTCCTAAGCCCCCGAATATTTGTTAAAATCGACCCCTAATTCACTCTCCATTAGGAAAAATAAAAACACGGAAAAACAAGCCAGACAATATACTTTGGTGATATCGCAGTTAGACCCAAAAATAACTTGACAAAATAATTAACTACTAGCGTTATGCCTTAATAGTAAATATATCGTTCCGCTCCTGGATTCCTGAAACAAATAATAACAAGTTATTTGATATTCCTTCAGTTCAATCAGTTACAAACAATGCATGGCACGACTAAAACATTGCATTCAACAATAAAACCAAAAAAGCTGTGTGCTATGGTAGAAATAAATTTACTGCTCATTGTTGGGTCAATTTATCTATTTTTCATGGGTGCAGTTTTTGGATTGTTAACTGCACTCCCTACACTTTGCCTTTGAAGTTTTATTTTCTGCTCCTTAACTCCACCAATCACTATTTAAATGAAGAAATGCTTTATTGCTCAGAGGGATCCGGGTTGAGCCCCCATTTTTAGCCACTTTTCTCCCAAAAATACAATAAATTAGAGTGAAACAGTGTAAAGCTTATTTAATATTATATTTAATTATATCGTTATAAAAATATGCTTTATCGATTGCCTTATGCGAACTGAATGTCATCTTGTCTACATATTTATATACATAGCGAGGTAAAAGTCTAAAAGAACAATTATATACCTACTGTCAAAATTAAATAAATGCAAATGAGCTCTGTTAATGGATTAAATTGGAATGTATTACGAGTTGTACTGAAATGATTTCTTAAAATTTTATTTTTTAAGCTTAACCAAGCAACATTTGCGCTTCTATTTTATTGCATTTAAAACATTATAAGGGGATATAAAATGCTTGTATGCATATGGATAGGTATATTAAAAAAGGCCTTAATAAAATAATATGATATTTGAGTAACTATTGTTGAATTTATTAATTTACATCCTTTTTTATAGTCTCTTAGCAATATAATTCATGCTTTCAAGGTTTTAACTAAAACAGTCCTTTTTAATGTGATACAAGCACGTTTCAAATTCATGAAAGCTTGAATGATTGCATTAACCTCAACGACAGAAGAGACCTAATAATACTAAAGGAAATGTCTTTGTGTCATAAAATGTGGACTCTCACCAAACCATCACAATTCATCCGAATATTATTTTTCTTTTTGCTAATGCAAATATCCAAGTTACCGCACGATCCTAAGAGGAGGAAAATCATATTTTTGAGGAATGTGAGACATGGGACGTGACACTATTTCGAAGAGATAAGCCTCAGTGGTTTTGGTTGCTATATACACCGACGCGACGTTTGTTACGAGCTCATCTTCTGAAAATGGGGTTTTGTAGCACATACATAATAATTAAGAGAAGAGAGACAGGTATTAGATAGTGGGTTCCATAGCTGGCCTTTTACTTCCGATTTAGCTAAATTAAGCATTTTATGGTTATTAGTTTTTGCTGGAGCTTTGAGTATTTACTCAACTAGAGTTTCTTCTCGAGAATATGTCTGCAATGTCAATAAGTATAGGATTTGATTAATACTTTCTATTCTAAGGTGAGATATACGAGTAAGTCTGAGGAAGACAGAAGAGATTTGAGAGAATTAACAAGGTATCGATTATGGGAGCAATAATAATTATTTATTAAGTTTATAGAAAAAGTTTGAAATTGGGAAGGGTTGACTAGAAAGGTCGAAATTGTATTTTCTCAACAGAAGTTAATAAATTCTTCAACTCTTTTTGAATAGATACATTTTCCAAATAAGAGGTGGTTATGAATTTAAAAATCTCAAAGTAGACGTTTCAGAAATAACTGACAATAAAAATTTAATGGAAATAATTTGTACTTTTTGGATTTCATATGAGAACAATAATAATGGTGCTGTGTTAAGTTTTTTTTTTATTAATTTTTTGGCATCTGCATTCTTGATAAACACATTTTGTGTGCCATTTTTAGGTGGCTTATATAACGATAATTGTTCAGGCGTGTAAAATCGCTGGTGAATTCGTTTTGAAAAACTAAATTAGTGACCAACAACGGCACCAAGCATTCCTGTGTGTATGTGGTCGGCAAGAAACGGGGACCTTCAATTTTCTACCGAGTCCGAATGTTAAGATGGAAGGCACTTTTGATTACAGGAGATATTCTTTTAAGGTTTATTACTTCATTGGAGTAAACACTTTGTATGTGGTAGTGTCTAGTAAAGGCTTTCAGACCCCCTTAAATACTATGTCAAGTTTTAATATTTAAAATCATGTGAGTACCGATGATTTCTAAAAAAATAATGGGCGAATCGCTCTCCATTAGAATTCATTAATGAAAGCAAGGGAGCTCGATTATCTCTATGTGACAGAAACTACACACCAATGAAGTCTTATTGGAACTCTATTACTGTCCAGGAAATTCATCCATTGCAAAGTATGTTTTATCTTATCACAAATAAATGGGTCACCAACGAGTCATTCGGTTGTTATGGAGATTCTCAAGAGGTGAGTCCTTAAAAAGAAAATACAAAAAACTATATGTGATGAATTTAAACCCCCTTTTGTCGTGATAATTATTATAAAAGCAAATTTAATCAAGCCAAATTCAATATAAGAGATTATGGGCAAATTGTTAACAACATTTGTAAAAAACACATAGGGTGGAAATCAGTTGTTTGCAATCCGGGTTAATGATCATGTGGTGTCACAAGAAATTCAGATTGAAATGAATATTTTTCAAATCATTTTTGAACTTATGCCTGGCATTGAACTTCTTAAGATTATTGGCTAACTAAAAAACGAAAAATTCCTCTGGAGCCGATAACGTTGCCAACATTTGTGTCATTGATAACTGATGTCTTGGTTCATATTTTTAAAAATATTTTAAGCGTAGACTATGGTTTTAAATGTGCCAACATTTTACCGCTTTTCTAAAAAGTTAAAACTAGTGAGTGGCAATCTCTTTCTATTATAAGACAAAAGTTTTTGAAAAAGCCGTAAAAAATACGATGGTGAGTTTCCTAAATTCAACACGGTTTTTTAACGATATTCAGTTTGGTTTTTGAAGTGGCAAATCAACTGAGGACGCTCTAGTCTGGAAAATGATAGGTTCTCAGGTTTCATGTATAATTGGTTCAGTCTTATATAAAATGCAGAGGCCAATAGAACTTGAAGTTTTTCAGGGTTCTGTAGTGGAGCCATTATTTTGTTTGTATCTAAGTATATAAATTTATTGTATAGGTTGCCTTTGGACAGCTTTTGCTGATGATGCTGATCTTGTTTGTGATATGAATTGGGATCTTAGTCTGTTAAAGATCTGATTTGCTGACTACACTAATAATAAGTTCTAAAACAAAGAAAGTACTATTTGAATTTACCAGGGCAAAACCGTTCAGATGCAGATCTCTTTTTCAATGCTACCGAATGTTAAAAGTCTTTTAAAACGATCATGTGATTAATCTTGCTACTTTCTCTAACTCTATTATTTGGGGTTAAAATGTTTTCAGACAAAAAGTGTAAATGAATTTAAATTTCTAGGACTTATTGTTTCCAAGTTTCACTTGCAACTTATAGGTACTATAAGACAAGTTATGTATATTCGTTAAAAAATCGAACTCAAGATTTTGATCAAAGTTAACAAAACGAGTTACATAACTCGAAAAAACATTTTATTTAAAAATAACGATAATAATTAAAATCAATATCTTTACTTATTTTGATAGTTAGAGGTTTATAAAATTAGTTTGTTTTGTTTTTAAATCAAGATGTTTCTATGAATAAGTTACGAAAAAAATACCTTCAAACTCAATATTTAAAAAAAAAAAAAAATTCAAAAAAGAGTCGTAATGGATTTCTTTTCAATATTGTAAAGTAAAGTATTAAATTCAAATTTTATGTTTACTGCCCTGACACTGAAGACTAAATGGTTTTATGTCTTATAGTTTTTGAGAAAACTAAAAATTACTAAATTACAATTATTTTAATTGTTTTTTTTTTTTATGAACACAACTGTTGATAATGGTACCTGTGTAGTGACTGAACATACCCTAAGCTAATCAATGGAGTTTCTTGACCGGGACTGAGCCCCCAAAAAGGGAGTTAACATCGTTGCAACCCTTGAAGATAGTATTATCTTCTTCGAGAATCTATTTTTATAAGGATTAATTCAAATACTGAAAATAGTGGACCTTTTATTAGCATTTCGTGATCCTTCGGATAGTATATCATCTTTGCGAAAACCCCAAAAATGAGGTCCCAAGAAACGTGCGTGACCTTACAAAATTTTAAGCCTTGATTACAAATTTTCTGTGGCTGATCAATTTCCAAAACTAGTTTCCTTTTTTGACCAATGGCACACTTTTTTTTACGAATATCCCATATTATGAGGTTTTAATATCCCATAGCCAAGTACGACGACATATGCCAAAATAAACAAAAAAATTATATAAACAACAAGGTTTGGTAATATTCAATTTTCTTAAAAACTAAAAGACGTAAAACCACCTCGCTTACAGTGTTCCATCAAAAAAAAAATTTGCTTTCAAAAAAATATTAATAGATGTAACTTAAGTTAAAAATTAAATGATAGTATAGATTTCTGGCTTTAAAAAAAATTTCATTTAAAGTATTTTTTTTAAATTGCCTCCTACCTAAGCCTGGGGAGATAGACCCCTTACTTACTCACTTTACTTTAGATGGCGGTCAGAGTCCAGGGTGGACTACGGCCTCAACCAACACGCCCCTCCAGCTAGCTCGGTCCCTAGCTAGCGGCCTCCAGTTACGCACTCCAAGTTGGTTGAGGTCGCTCTCCACTTGTGCGCGCCACCTGAGGTGGGGTCTTTCTCTGCTGCGCAGACCATCAGGGGTGGATTCGAAGATTCTACGGGCTGGTGCGTCGGTGTCCATACTCTCCACGTGTCCCAGCCATCTCAGCCGTTGTATTTTCAGCTTCTTGACTAGGTCAACGTCGCTGTAAAGTCCTTACAGCTCGTTGTTGAACATTCTCCATCGATACAGACTGGACCGAAGATCAAACGAAGAACTTTTCTTTCAAAGCAGCCAAGCAGATTTTCATCCGTTTTAGACAGAGTCTATGCTTCTGCCCCATACAGCAGGACCAGGATGATGAAGGTATTATACAAGGTCTCCTTGGTTCTTTGAGATATGGCTTAAACCACACTGATAGGGGCCGATCAGCTCGTTGACAAACGGTCTTAGACGCTCACGCAGTACAGACGATAGGATTTTGTATACGACGACGTTAAGGAGACTTATACCTCTGTAATTGGCACATGTCAGAGCATTTCCTTTCTTGTGGATGGGGCACACTATGCCGAGGTTCCATTCATTGGGCATACTTTCATTCGACCAAATTTTTGAGATGAGTTGGTGCATGCTCCCTAACAAGTCATCCCCACCTGCTTTGAATAGGTCAGCTGGCAAGCCATCCGCGCCAGCAGCTTTTTTATGCTTTCGGAAATTTTGATCATCATCGTCCAGGTTGAATAGAATGTTCCGCCTAGCTACGGAATTTTAGCCTTCCTCACTGTTTAGCAGTCTGGAAAAGTGTTGTTTCCAGATCCTCAGCACGGACTCCATGTCCACTACCATATTCCCACTCTCATCCCGACAGGATTCAGTCCGTTCTAGCTTTGTAGCCCTGGGTGGATTGCCTCACCCTTTGGTAAAACTTTCTAACATCCCCCCTGCCGGTACAGTCCTCAATAGACTCGACCGCCCGCTTCGCATGCTCTCTCTCTTTCCTCCTTAGAAATCGGCGTTCCTCCCTTCGTCTCTGCCCGTAGAGCTCCCGGGCAGCTCTGGTTCTTGCCTGCAGCATTAATTGGTAGGCCTCGCTCTTTGCTACATGCGCCAACCTGCATTCTTTGTCAAACCAGAGGTTTCGTTGTGGTGGCCTTGTGAAACCCAGCACATCAGAGGCGGGACTACTGATGGCATTCTGGCAATGCTTCCACAGGTCCTCCGTAGATCAAGCTGGAGGCGGGCTTGCCGAGAGGTTAAGAGAGACGTCGTCTGCAAAAGTTCTGGCGACCTCCTGCGATTTTAACCTCGCGACATTGAGTCTATGTTGGCCCTTCGGAATGTTCGGACATCCAAGATACTGGAAGCATGTCTCACGTCTATGGCAACATGATCAATCTGGTTGACGGTTATTTGATCCGGAGATCGCCAGGTCCCTTTGTGTATATTGAGTTCTGGGGATAGAGTGGTAGCTATGATGACGTTTCGCCCCGCGCAAAGTCAATCAGCCTGAGTCCGTTACCGGAAGTGTTGTCGTGCAGGTTGTGTTCTCTGACTATCGAACCAAAGATGCCCCCCCTTCCGATCTTCGCGTTGAAGCCGCCAAGAATAATCTTGATGTCGTACTTGGGGCACCTATCATACGTTTCCTCGAGAAGGTCGTAGAATTCTTCTTTGGTTGAGTCATATTTTTCTTCCGTTGGGGCATGGACACAGATCAGCGTCACATTTTTGAATTTCGCTTTGATACGGATTGTGACCAGGCGCTCGCTTACATTTTTGAAGCCCAAGACTTCTTGCCTAAGTCTTCCCCTTACCACAAATACACATCCAAAAAACCGCTGACCCTGCTCCTTGTAGCACTCGCCGAAGTAGATGTCACACCTCTCCATCTCCACCTCTCCATCCCATCCCTGGACCCCTGTCCCTTAGTAAAAAATGCTTGTTATTTTAGCCCTTCAACAAAATTCCATGCCCGAGACCCAATTTTTAGCTATCTCTACTATCGTAAGGTCAACTTAGTTCAAAATCTTGAGTTCCTTTTTTTTCCAAATGCAGAACTTGCCCTATAGTACGTACGTTTTTGAAATAGGTCAGTTTGGCTTGTATGCCGACCCGACGCAGAACTCACTGTCCACTTTATATGCTTTTTTGATGGTTGTTTCAAAAAGGTTCTGTAACTTATTCATATTACTGTCGAAGTAAATAATATGTACTTATGTATTTATATGGAGGGAAATGTGGCACTTTTCAATAAGAAATTAAATCACCTGTCCTTATTAAGCAACAACCCTATCCACGCTGCCATAAAATATAAAAATATAAATTTCCATCCTTTGACGTACTAATAAAAATTTGTGCCTGCGACTTTTTAACACCTGTCAAACAACTAAAAAGACAAAAACTAAAACTACTAGGTATTCCACCAATAAGGGATCCATGCCGAGGAATCTACCCAGCCTGATGCCTCTGATACCCATAATCCGTCAATGTCTGTTATCCACATCAATATCGTTATTAAAGATTAAAAATTAATTGAGTAGGTATAAAGTTTCAATTAATTTTGATGCAAATTAACATAATTTGAATTGACATGATGGCGGAGCTGGGTAGGGTGAGCGGCGCGTGTAAACTTTTACACGTGCATACACCATACATACTGCTAAAACACGATACGTGGATTCATTTTGAAAGGAATTGTCTGGCAGATTAATTGAAAATATCAATCAAGAGAATCTCATTGAAAGGCAAAAAAAAAAGGATATCTACGAGTATATCTGCATGTTGTGTACCTACCTATTGATGTCGATGAAATGATTTGTAATCCTAATACCCGATAATACAGCGATGTCTGTGGCAACAACAGCGTTGATTGTGCGTTTATTTGTTTTTCATTTGACAGTATACTGACAGCCTTAAATGCATAAGGCAATATCTATCAATCGGGTTGAAAACACCAACTAGGATAATGCATGTTGTTAATTAAGAATTACTGGCTTTTCAAATCATTGTAATCCTTTTATTGCAACAAAGAAAAATGTTCATGTAACATTGCGAGTGCATTATTATTACGTAATAAATTAAAACTCTTTCAGAGGCTGGTAAAAGAGTGCAATCATCAATAAATTCAATTAAAAGACTGAATTCGTTGAACTCGCTTTGAGATTTCGACTTAAAGTTCGCCAATGAATCTAAGAAACAATGAGATATGAGCATGGAATCTTCTAATGACATAGGGCAAACTATTCCCCTGCCCGAAAACATCGACAAAAAATTGTTGTTCTGAGTTCCTGCAGGTGAATCTCGGTTACACTAACATACATGCCCAAGTTGAGCTAGTGAATTGCGTTTTTTCATAAGGATATGATTGCTTGTTTAAATTTTATTTAATTTTTTAAGGACAAGATATTTTAAAAATGATGGGTACAGATCACAACCAAATATATAAATATAAGGATTAACATTATTAAACGCTACTATCAAGTTTCTTTTTGTTTCTGAGTTGTGGTTTCTTACAACTTGGCATCCATACGTTATAACCGGAAGGATTATTTATTTCGCTAGGCTAAGCTAACACGATGAGGAGTAAAATGCTTTGATAGATATGGAGAGACTTCGTGGGGATCCGTTTACTTTTCCTATAACCATTTGAAGATGATCAGCCAAAGTAATAGTGCTATTGAACAGCATAGCTAGATTTTCTGCTTTCATATTCTAGTCGTTGATCTCCGAGATACACAACGACGATTACCAAAATAATAAAACAAAAAGTAAAACAAGATCTTAACCAATTACATGGTGGTGTCGAATGCGAGAGGAACAGTTGGTGAAACAATCAATGTTGCGGAGCACGAATTTGAAGTGGTGCAATCCTTTAAATATCTTGGGTCAATAGTAGCAGCCGATAACAATATAGAAGAAGACATGCGCGGGCGGCTTCTCAAATCCAACAGAGCCTACTATAGTCTGTCAAAGCTTTTCAAATCCAGAAATCTCACCATAACTTCAAAACTGCTGCTGTACAGGACCATGGTCCTGCCAGTACTCACATATGGATCCGAGACTTGGGTGCTTAGCAAAAGGCACTCCGACCTCTTAGCTGCGTTCGAGAGAAAAGTCTTAAGGAGAATTGTTGGCCCCATATGTGAGGAAGGACGATTCCGGAGACGGTACAATCATGAATTGTACGCAATCTACCTATAGAAGCAGATATCGTGACAAAAATTAAGCTCGGTAGACTCCAGTGGGCAGGGCACCTAGCTCGCATGAGCGAAGAGGAACCTGCTCGGAAAGTTCTTTGTGGTACATTCTATGGTAGACGACAGCGTGGTAGACCATGCTTGCGCTGGAGAGATGGCGTAGACCAGGACGCCCGAAGCCTTGGGGTGCGCAACTGGATGGCGTCGGCTAGAGACCGGGATAGGTGGAGAGACTTGTTGAAAGAGGCCAGGACCGGAACCCGGTTGTCGAGCCGATGATGATGATGTTAACCAAGAGTTTAAAGAATGTCTTAATAAAATAAAACCATGACCTTATGCTTTTAAGGAAATTGATAGAATAACAGGACAAAAATTATTTGGAGCAAATATTGTCAAGAGGATATTCTCAATATTGATGGACAAGATCTGATTGATATTGAGGAAAAGCTCAGTGCATTTCGAAATTTATATTCAAATCGTTTTACAGATCGAACATCGTCTTATGATTTAAATGTTAACAACGATTTCACTTCAACAGTTGAAGAATATGTTAACGTGAATCTCAATATTCCCCTCACTTCCTTTAATTAAGTTAACACCACATCTAATCAAGTTTCTTTACCGTTTACGACATACTAATAACTTAATATGCTCAGAAGTAGTTTAAATAACAAAAAATCTTTCGGTTTTGATCGCATTTCAAAATTTATTTTAAGAAAATGTCCGAATTCTCTTGACACTATACTTACTTGGCTTTTTAATCAGTGCATTAATAGTGGTTATTTTCCAGATGTATAGAAAACTGCCAAAATATTGCCCATAGCAAAGAAGCATCATGCTTTAAATGTTAAAGATTTTCGACCAATATCTTTACTTTCCAACTTGGGTAAGCTTTTTGAAAAGGTCATAGCAGATTCTTTAGATAATTTTATTAATGAATCAAACATTATTCCAAAAGTACAATTTGGGTTCAAAAAACAACACTCAACTGAACATTGTCTTTTGGTTTTAAATGATAAAATCATACACAATCTAAGGCGAATGCACGTTTGTCTTAGATATCGATCTAGAGGCAGCATTTGATTCTATTTATCATAAATGACTTATTTTTGAACTTATTAGGTTAAAATGTCCTAATCCTCTGATCAGGTTGATTATGAACTTTCTTCAATATAGATATGCGTCTGTTGTTATTGGTTCTCAGTCTTCAGAAGTTTTTCCAATAAAATTAATAGTTGCCCAGGGAATACTACCGAAGTTATCTATACCTACATGACATGCCGTTTTGCACATCAGAATCTGAGCCAGAAGCTCTTCTTTATGTAGATGACACGAAATTATTAGCTTCAGATAACAGGTCGGCATATGCATTAGAGAAAATTCAGAACGCATTACCCACTTCAGTATCCTATTTTAAATCCTGGGGTTTAGCCATAAACGCCAACAAATGTGGACTTACTTGTTTCAGGAACGCATCCGGCAAGGGTCACCGAAAAGCCGTAAGAGAAAGCAAGAACATTTCTATATGTATCGAAGATAAAATTGTCCTGTTAAAAACAGAAACCGAATACCTTTCTGTTTCAAAATGTTTTAGTTAAAGCAAAAACTGCCACTGCTACTTTAAAAAAACTAATGGCGTCAAAACATCTATCACAAGAAACAAAGATTTTTATGTATAAAACTCTTATCAGGCCAATTATTTCCTATAGCCTTAGCTCCTGGTTTAGAAAAGTTCGAACGAACAATCTTGCGTTTTTGCTGTGGAAAATTTCGTCGACCGAATAAAAAATGGTTTTCTAATTATGCTTTGTACAACTTAAATAAAGTGAAACCTTTATTGATCTACATGACATCCTTATTAAAGCCGAAACTAGAGTCTATTCAAAACCATTCAAATCCCATTATTAAAAATCTATGGGATACGAATGTAACTGAAAGCCCAGATTTACAATATTACATATCGCCGTTGAATGCCTTACAAAATGGATCCCAAAAGTAGCTCAAATAAATGATAACCTTAAACTTTCTTTCTATGAGAAAGCGTCATTGAATGATCTCCGGGGATAATTTGAAGAAAATATATAGTAGATACATCATTGCTAAACCATAAACCTTGATAAATCTAAAATTAAATAAATGTATGTTTTTTTACGTAATCTTACATCCCTAAATTTTCCTATTGTTGGATTTTGTATAGATCATAAGTTTCTTGATCCAATATATTAATTTATATCTTGAATTAAGTAACTTTCTTAAATCTATATTAAACTCTACAAATGTTATTTTACTTTTTTATTTTGTTAATTCGTTTTAAGTTTGGCCTAACATGTGCCGGGAGCAAGCTTATATTTTAAAAAGCAATGTAATTATAATGTCATTTGAAGAAATTTTGTAATCATTCTTTATACCCTTAAACATTTTTCAATCAGGCACATTTTGAAGTCGGTTGCTTTTCCATGTATTCAAAATTAATCTTATGAGTTAAAGTCTCAATAAAGAAAACTAAACTGAAAAAAAAATCTCCGAGGTACAACTTTGGGAAATATCTATAGTCAAGCTTATTTTTGTAGACGACTGATTATTTGGACTTTCGTAGGTTAAGATGCATATAATTGTATTCAGGAATATTTAACTTGTAGATCATTCATAAAAATTGTGATTAGCAGAAGACCAAGAATTAATCCCTGGGGAACTCCAGAGAGAAGATTTAAGTGAAGAGACATTTTGTCATCAATAACGACAACTTTGCTTCTACTAGTTAGGTATGCAAACAAAAACATATTAGCTGACGTTATTGAAAATCGCAACTGTACCTTTAACCTTGATATGAGTATGCTGTGATTAACTGTATCAATGAAATGATAACAGATCAATATCCATTGCGGTTTTCATATCACCAGAAACGAAAAGATTGCTTTGCGCTCGAAAGTTCATTTGCATTTAAAAATGTTTTTATTTCGTTATGAACGACTTTTTCTAGTACTTTTGTGGGTCGCACGAACTTGCTCTTATGTAAAAGAAAAACTGTTCATAAGCATAAAATTCACTTTTTAAATGACTAAAACAACTTCTTTAGTAGTTGCAGCTAAAAAAAGGATGCCATGTGATTCAAGCAAATATTAGCTTATATGCAAGACCAAAATTATATATAATTCGTTGTAGTGGTTTCTTAAAAAAAAATAAGTTTTTATATACAAAATTTTTAAAAGATTTTTAAGAACAAAATTTGGTACGCCGACTTTAAGTTTTTATTATTGTACGAATGAAAATTAAATTTCCAAAAATAATATTGAGCCGTTTTTGAAATATTGAATTTTCCAAAAAAAAAATTATTTCTTTTTTTTTTTCAAAAGTCTAAAAATATTTTTTTTTTTAAGTTTTGAAATGCAATGTTTTCTAAAATTCTTGGAAGCATCTCTATAAAAAAATTCATTAAAATCAGTTATGTCGATAATGATGATTCAAAATTTTAAGAAATGGTTCCGTGGTAGGTAAAAGCAGTAATATCTTAAATCCAAATTATTTTATTAAATTAAAGATCATAAAAATTAATTGAAAGATAACAATTTTTATCGAAACTGTAGGCACCGCTTTTGAGCAAAATACGATTTTTGAAAACCATGTTTTTAACATTTGTATGGTGGGAAGGTATCTTTACTTTTAGGTAAAATAAAACTTTTTTTCTCACATCTTGTAGATCATGTTGAGAAACTTTTATTTATCAAGTTTAAACAAAATGTAGCGTGGGGTTTTTGAAATATTGAGTTTCGAAAAAAAAATTTGTAATTTTTTTTTAAAAATACAAATTTTTTTTTTTGAAAATTTGAATACACAATTCTATTCAAATTTTTAGGGAGCTTTAGCAAAAAAACTGATCAAAATCGGTCGTATCGTTTTTGAATAAATAAAAAAAAAGGTTCCTTGGGGGGTACCCTCAATAACCATTTTTCAGGAATTTTTTTTGTATTTTTTTTTTAATCTATCGAGCAGTTCTTGCGAAAAAAAATATTTACAAAATGTCGAAAAAAATTCGTGCGGCAGGTAGCGTTATTTTTGGTCTTATAAAAATAAAAAAAAAAAACGTGTGGGGGGGGGGGGGGAATTAAAAATGACATCTACCAAGTCTGAAAAAAATCGGCCGAGTCGCTTAGGCTGTAGTCGATTAGACAGACAGAATTGCGAGACCCACTTTTTAAGTCTTCGCTATTATCGTAATGTCAACTTTGATCGAAATCACGAGTTCAAGTTTTTTTACGAATGCATAACTTGCCTTATAGTACCTATAAGTCGCAAGTAAGAAAATAATATTTGTGCATGAGCTTACGCATTATTCATAGAATGTACCAGGCATTAGATTAGCTTAAAAACTTTGCAACCAAAGTACCTTTTATTTCATTCATTAAATGAATTCAACTCGAAAAGAGATATAAGCGTATTTTTGTGTAGTGTGCGCTCAGTATTTTAGTGGATTTCAAATAAAAGTAAATATTATTTAAAAATATTAAATCCAATATTTGTTATTTATATACTATTCGTGGCTGAAAACCACGAATAAAATTCGTAGAATGCAGGCAGTTTTTAGTAATATTTAATGAAATTGTATATAGAAAATCTTCTGAAAAGTTTGAAAACCATTAATTGAAATTGTTTTTATATAAGAGCAAGTTTGTGCGATACAGTCGTGCGTTTTATTTATAATGCGTTTTGCAATTTTGCCTTAGCTTTGTTAAACTTATTTTAAAAATTTGTTGTTACAAAACTCAGAAACTTTTGGCTTTAGACTTTTGAAACCTCGTAAAGAGAAAATAATTAAGCACACCTTTAAAATTAAGTTTATATCACCATTGTTACATCAGAAAATATAATTGATGGTGTTCCTCTTTTATTAACGAATGCTTAAAAAATGACTCGTAATGTTTACGATAAAAATTTAACTTATGATTTATATTTAAGTAAAAGTTTGTTCACTTTTCTAAATATGAACAATTTATAGTGAAGCTTTTAATTAAAAATAACACGTAATTTTACTCAAAATTTTTATCAATAAAATTTTTCTCTGCTTAAAAAGTAATGTATAAAAAATATCAATGATTTTTCTTTGTAATTAACTACTGAATTTTAAAGATCCGTAAAATATGTAGCGTCAGCGACGAAACGTACACTTCTTGGTATGATTTAGAAGAAGGAACAATAGTTAAGAACGAGAAATATTGCTTTTTATTAGAGTGCTAACTGAAAATGTCTTGAAAAAAAAAAGTTTCGCACTCTTTTAATTCAGTATAAGCTAATTTTAACCAGGTTGCGATTTTAGCACACCCCTCTACCAAAGCTTAATTTATTCATTTTTGTCTATAGAAAATGAATATGTAATTTAAAAATCGGTGCAAAGCATGCTGCGTACATGATAAGAGACGTACCAGATTTTAATGATTTTTTCGGAATTGTAGTACCGAAACTTATCTAAGCAAAGCACATAATTTTTTCATAAAAAATTTTTATTTACAAAGTCTCTTATGTACCCCATTCAGGCGCGGATCCAGGATTTCGTTCAGGGGGGGGGCAATTTTCGTGATATTTTGCTTAACTTAAAAAAAATGGTCCATTTCTCTGCATTTCTGTCTTAAAATATTAAAAAGGTATAAACATAATCGAATATAAAAATAACAAATTATTAAACTGAATTAAGGAAAGCATGTGCAGGTACATAATATATGTATGTAGGTCGTATGTAAATAACTATTAAATAGTAAATCAAACATCTTCGTTTACATTACTTAAGCCTCTTTCAATAATGCTCTGTATGCATGTCTTAAAGTATTAAATAGGAACTCGTACGTATTAAAAAAAATGAATTAATTAATTTAAATGTAGGAATTATAGTGTTGTACATGATATACATAGTTCTTAAATACTTAATTCTAATATTTTTGTGTGGCCGGTTTTTGAAAACGGTTTTTTAACAGTTTTGAAAAAAAAAATTGAAATTTTTTTAAAAATTCAAAATTTTTTTTTTTGAAAATTTGAATACACAATTCTATTTAAGTTTTTTGGGAGCTTACGCAAACAAAAAATGATCAAAATCGGTCATACCGTTTTTGAGAAAATCAAAAACAAAAAATGGTTCTTTGGCAAGAACAAAAATTATACATAAGTCGTTGTAATGGTTTCTTAATAAAATAAGGTTTTATACATAAAATTTTTAAAATATTAAAAAAAAAAATTAGTACGTAAACATTAGGTTTTTATTACTGTACGAATGAAAATTAAATTTCCAAAAAAAAATATCTAGCCATTTTTGAGATATCGAATTTTCCAAAAAAAAAAAAATTTTTTTTTCAAAATTCAAAAAATATTTTTTTTTTAAAGTTTTGAAATGCAATGTTTCTTAAAGCTTTTAGAAGCATCTCTATAAAAAATTTCATTAAAATCCATTATGTCGATAATGAGAAACTCAAAATTTTCAAAAATCGTTCTATGGTAGGAACAGTGACTGTAATGTCTTGTTTTCAAAATCTTTTGTATTAAATTATAGACCTTAAAAATTAATCGAAAGACTTAAAATTTAAGCAAAATTCTCGGAACCGTTTTCGAGAAAAATACGATTTTCGAAAACCATTTTTTAACATTTGTATGGAGGGTACCGTTATTTTTAAGTAAAATAAATTTTTTTTTCTCATATCTTGTAGATTATTTTAAGAAACTTTTATTTATTAAGTTTTTCGAAATATTGAGTTTTCAAAAAATAATTTTGAAAATTTTTTTTTGAAAATTTGAATACACAATAATATTGAAACTGTTGGGAAGCCTTAACATTAAAAAATTATCAAAATCGGTTGTACCGTTTTTGAGAAAATCAAAAACAAAAAAATGGTTCCAAGGGGGTACCAAAAATAATAATTTTTTGGATTTTTTTTTTTTTTTGTTCATTCATTACCTAGGTTTAACTAAATGAAATCTTATATTTTTTTTTAAAAATCTGTAGGACAGTTTTTGATAAAAAAAATATTTATAAAATTTCGAAAAAAAATCGTATGGCAGGTACCGTTATTTTTGGTCTTAAAAAATCAAATCAAAAAACATCCGGGGGAAAAAAATAAAACCCATATCTACCAAGTTTAAAGAAAATCGGCCAAGCCGTTTGGGCTGTAGTCGAACCGACAGACAGACAGAATTGCTATACCCACTTTTTTAGACTTCGCTATGATCAAAATCTCGAGTTAAATTTTTTTTACGAATGCATAACCTGCCTTATAGTACCTATAAGTCGCAAGTAAAAAGAAAAAAGTGTTATGGTTTTTATAATTGTGAAACGAAGAACTGCCCAGGGGGGGGGCAATTGCACCCATTGCCCTCCCCCTGTATCCGCGCTTGACCCCATTTGAGTTTAACAAACTAAAATCAGATGCTTCAATCGTAAGAACATTAAACTTTTTAAATATTTTAATAGTACCTAACATATATAAAATTTTGTATTTTTCTTATACTTTTTGCCTTTTACTCGTTCTATAGGTAAACAAAAAATTCTTAATGTGGAAAATAACTTTTTTTATACTGTAACACTATATTTTCGAAAAAATTATCAGAGATAGAGTAAAAGAATATGACTATGAAGTAACTTAATTTCAAAGTTACACAAAGTCAAAAGTTTCTGAGATTTGCCCATATATGTTGATTTAACTCCACAGTGCATTTTAAATACTCGCTAAAAAAATGGTATCTATTATAGAGTCCGAAATGTATTTGATGATTAATAAAGAATGTAAAAACTATATTCGTTCATTTGTTGTTTTTTATATTATTTGTCGATTGTTTGCATTCAAAAAAGAGCTTTAATAAATTCCAACAGTTACAAAATCTTTCTATTCCGCCAAGAAAATGTGCACATAAAGCCCTTTATTACTTTTAGATTTGTCTTAAACGATTTTTCATGAAACTAATACTGACCAGGGAAGTAAAGAAGACAACATTTAAATTAAGAAACGACTTTAATATTTGAGCGAAATGGACCATTATTTAATAAGCTCTATAAAATTAACCATACATGTTATGTACTTAATATTTATGTGAACTCTAAATTATGAACCATTTATTGTACGGAACCTAAAAAATAAAATGCAGCATATACGGTCAGATATATAGAGTCCATTAAATAATGCTTCATTTCGCTCAAATATTAAAGTCGTCTCTTAATTTGATTGTTGGTAAGGCGCAATGTCAATACAAAATACAAGTGTTGTTTTCTGAATAAAGTCATATTTTTGAGTCAAATAGATGAAAACTTGAACAATCTCCTCTCCACGATTCGTTCTTGTTCTGATAAATTATGACTAAAACAAATGAAGGGAATCTTCATAAATGTCCAACAATTAAGGAAATTGAATGACTTCCCCTTTTCGTCTAAGTATGAAAAAGAAAAAAGAAAATATTCTTTGGTGGACGACACCAAATAATAAATTTTCCAGTAATGCCGTCAACAAATGGAAGAGGTGGGAAAATTGGATAAGAAAAGTAAGGTTAAAATGCTACAGAAAATGAAGTGGATAGTGCCCTTGTGGTTAATTAGTGGCAGGGAAAAAAAAACCTTGAATTAGTAAATGAGGATGTGGTCTTAGGTGTCTTCAGCAAAAATGTCAACATTATTTTATCATTTTTATTTGCAGAAATGTAGCCGTAAAGTTTTTATTTTATTGCACACAAAGTTTGCTGTGTGATATTTAGTGCCAGTCTGTAATGTAGACTTGAACAAGAAGGTGAAATAAATGGCTTAAATCAAGGACAACGATTTATTTTTTAAATTTTATGGTGTTAAATGAAAAAAATGTGGACAGGCAAAGTTTTGAACGATAACCCGGGATGAAAGAAAATTAAATACGAGTATCTTAAAATTAAAGCAAATATTCTTAATCTTCCAATTGAAGTTATAAATAGTCAACTTCAACAATAATAGTTGATAACTTCAAACTTTATTTAAACGGAGAGGAGTTTTTGCCAAGAAAAAAGTCCTTTGTATATTTGTAGTCCATTCAGTAGTCATAAATATTGAAAAAAAAAACAACTGAATGGCTACAATTCATAGAAGACATGGTCCGAAATAATTCTGAAATGCCTTAAGTATCGACCCTTATCAATAAGTAGTCAATCCCTATTTTTCAAACGCTCGCCTTTTTTTTTTAATTTTAAAATTTACGAAATCATTTTACTGAGGTCTGAACTGCTGGTACAATAATCTCATGTAATATTTCGCATATATGCGAAGAAGTCTTGACTCCTTAGAGATGCAAAATAATCAGGATAAAGCCATCACATTACATTTTGCGGGATGTTTTTTTTTAATAATTAGGGCGCACTCAAAGGGTTCTTACTACCCTCAAAATGAATATCACTGTACGAGCGTTAGGAAAACGAGGAAGGGTTTAAAAGGAGATACCGATGCACATTAGTTAGAAAGGAAAAATAGAGTTAGGTAGAGCATTCCACATTCGTGTAGTCCGACTGAAAAACGAGTCTCTCTATATTTCACAGTACGTCTGAAGTTGGGCTCAAGGGTAAACTGATGGGCATTCCCTGAATCTTTAGTATTACGGTTAAACTGTTTCAAGGGAGTTCAAGTTCCACTTCCGAAGAACAAGCAAATTAATCTTGAAACGAAAATGAATAGCTGAGGGTACTTTCATCAGCAATATAATTTAATATATTAGAAGTTTCATATAGGAGCCCTGAGGTACACCAGCATTTATTTCATGAATTTTAGACTTGAGACCATCCAATACGACTTGTATGGAACGGCCTGAAAAATAATTTCTAATCTAACGAAGAAGAGGTTCATCAATACCAAATGCATGTATTTTCGATAAGGGAGCTTGATGCCAAACTCTATCGAATGTATTCGAAATGTCAAGTGCAATAATTATACTGCCTCAAAACCGATTTTAAGACTGGTTCCATTGTTCGGTGAGATATACCATTAGATCATCGGCGGACCTGGTACTATGAAACCGTACTGACGGTCATTGAGAATATTTCGTTCTTCGCGATATTTCTTGAGCTATAATTTTTCAGCATTTCCATGACGCTAATGAAAGCACGTAAGAGCAATTGGACGATAGTTAAAAGGGGAAGAAGATTTGCCTTGTTTAGGGACAGGCTAAACAAATGCTGTTCCCCATCCACTCGGAAAGAGACCAGTGGAGTACGACAGATGGGAAAGCTTACGCAATGGTTTTTCCAGCGCTCAAAAACACCTCTTCAGAACAATGGGAGGGCTACTATCCGGGCACGCGGATTTCTGTACATGAAGATCTTTCAAGACTCTTGCAACTGACACGAGTACGAAAAAAGATTGGTCAAATGAAAAAGTTTATGTTTTCTAGTACAGAAGGAATCGTAGCGCTCTCTGGCAGGGTCGAATTGACAGAAAACGGGCTTTATTAAGTGAGCTGACGAAGGGAGTGTCATTGATAAGAAACGTTGGTACCGAGGACTAATTAGTATTACGAATTTTTTTCACAAATGACCAGAAATTTTTACTCTGACTCTATCTAATAATCTCTTTATAGCTCGAATCAAACCATGAATTCTCTTTCGGTTTGATAGATTTTTTCCCTATATCCCCTCCTGAGGCATTTTTACTCCAAAGAGACCTAAACCGACTTTCAATCTAGTGTTTCAAATATTTTCGTTAACTAAACGTTAACAAGTGCCAAGGTATCAGCTACTCACATAAGCATTTTAAACTCTCTCCTTATACGATGTACCAGTTCCATCGGTTGATTCACTTTAAGATCTCGTAGTTATCTGTGATAGAAAATTGGTACGCCTCTATCAAGAGAGCTAAATCTGCACCTGGTTTTGTGAAACGATGGGGTCCAGAATCCTCCAACCACTGCTGTCTAAATCTCTTTTATAATGGATTTGTTCGGCAAGCAAGCAAGGCTGATCACATTATTCGCGAATCGATGCTGTTTCCTGGCTTGATGTGTATCCATAGCCTGCCTCCATTCGAAGATGTCTTTAATATGCGATTGCGATCCCTTGAAAAACTTCGCTACCACTGTTTGGTTGATATTGTCTTTACCCAATCTATCTAATCTAAATCTATCTCCCAAGCAATCTCAATAATTTTCAATCGATACCTATTTCGAATCAACTTTCATCGCACAAATTATAGTAGCAACAAATCTTTACCACGTACTTCCACAACCTATTCGACTTGAACTTAAGCAAAGATGGGCTCATAGCCTCCATTTGCTGCTACTTTAAACTTATCCTTATCGTCCCCTTTAAAATACGTTTCAAATGTTAAACTTTGTTAAAGTCGGGATGGAACCATTCTCCCTCTCTCTATGGGTGTTTGTTTGTTGCCATGTCAATATCGTCGGCGTATAGGACCGTGAGCTAGAACAAGACAAAAAGTTCATAAATTTCATTTTGGTTTATGGTACAATAAAAAATTATTGTTTTCGTCCTCTGTCAAGATCATTTTCCTTTAATTTGCTTAAAACTATTTCTTTTTACAAAAAAAAAATAATTGGCCAAACAAGTGCATTCCCTCAACTTTGAGCACTCATCTAACTATACTCTTTTCTAGAAAAAAAAAAGCAGGAAACAACCACAGCAGAACCTATGGAGAGAATCCAGTTTTTCGCTTACGGTACCGACACAAATTAGTTTAAAAATTATGACATCAACGAAGGATAAAAGGGAGGCAAAACGGTCACATACAAAGGTTCCCGCACATCAAAATGACAAAGAAAGATTTCACCAATTTTCAAGTGGAAGATAATTGAAAAGAGATTCGTGCTCACTAAGGTGTGTGATGTGCTTTCTGCTATCCAGCCGAGGTTATGGTCTCCGGCCTCGCAAGGGTTGTCCTGAAGAAAACACGAAACTTCAGAGGAAAAGGTCTTCGAACCTTATTACAAAATCTTTATCGCAAATAACTATTATACGAGTATCTATAACACACAATATTCTGCTACTAGTATTTCCATTAATTCTGGCAATCGAATGATTCACGGATATCAACTGTTCTGGTTTCTAGTTTTGCTGTCTCGTATCGGTTATATTAGTTGCTGATGATTCGCATTTTGGTTTTATATTCTGGTACTTGGTTTCGGGTAATCTGGCTTCTGATAATTCGGCTTTTAAGAACTGGTCCTATTATTCTAACTTCGCGCTTATGACGGGATCAGACGGATACAACGCCCCTGGTGGCACTAAAACAGCGTGCAAAAACCTTCTGGTACATCAGCAAGTACGACGCCCCTGGTGGTACTAAAACAACAGTGGCAGTTAGGACCTTTAACTTCGAAATAATGCCCCTTACCACTGATGGGGGAATCCTTAGCAAGAAATAGCTGGAAAATCTCTCCTACCTAACCATGTCTTTCGACGAAACTTCCCCGGGGAAGCTCCGAGAAGGCAAGCAAAGCTAAAATGACAAATTGCCTACGCTTGTCTGCGATTGAAGTTCAAATGATCAATAAAATCAATTTACTATATCGCCTGACTTTGCGTGTGGTCGAAGGGGCGCTTTCGTTCATCCAAATAGGTCGTCATGATGCTTTTTTAGTAAAGACTGAATGTGAACTGTGTAAGTGGTGAATAAAAAATAATAATGTTGTTGATTTTCCTGTGACTTTAAGTGTCATAGTGCGTGTGAATTGAATGTGGTGAAGCACAATTATCGCTGGTAATACCAAAGTTACATAAAGTGTAGTAGCATGGAACGCTTTGTTTCAGGGTTTCATTTTGCAAGAGACATTTTTTTAATTTTTGTATTTTGGTCAGTCCAGAATTTATGAGGGGGAATATAGAGTCGGGTAGAGGATTCCGCATTCGTGCAGTGCGTCTAAGGAAACAATCCATGAATTTTACTGTAGGTCAGAAGTTTGGCCCAAAGGTAAATTGAAGGGCATTCACTGTAGCTTAAGTATTACGGCCAAATTATTATAAGGGAGGAATGTAATTGGCTACATATTTAGAACACTCTTCAAATAATGAGAGTCCTTTAACATTGGGGCCCGCTTGCTGGAGAGATGCAATTGTTTCCACTATATTCCCATCAATTATAATTTTAAAAGATTTGTTTGTATTCTATCGAAGAGACTCAAGTGAATTTTTGGAAGACCTTCTCAAATATTGGAATTTTACTCTAGCTTTGGACAATATACGCCTTATAGATTATGTTTTTGGCGACGATGAATATCTGGTCGTCTTGTGATGCACATACCGAGAACTGATAGATCTTCGGTTTCCCCAGTGCAAGTGCCGCTCATAGATAGCGGCATGGGGGAGGGTTTCGCTTTAATGACGGAAGACAGTTTTGAGTTTTTGAAGCATTATATTCTTAGCGGCTTATGGTTCCCTATTTGACAAGGCTATTGAGATAAAAATTTAATGGGCTTATCATAATATGCTGCCGTTCTAAATCCACATCCGAAGAACAATGACATTCATCTGTAGCGAATATGAGAAGCTGAGAATATTGTCTTCATGAGAACAATTTAATATAAGAAAGAGAGTGGGACATAAAACGGAGCCCTGTGGCACACCAGTATTTATTTCAATACAACTTGTGTTGAGTGGTTTCCAATCCTTCGCAGAAGAGATTCATGAATACCTATTGCTATTGCTACGAAAGCCGTACTGCCCGTCATTCAGGAGCTTTCGTTCTTGAAAATTGTAACGTACGCTCAAGATGTTGTTGAGAAGACCATCCACTCTTCATATTACCACAATGCTCCAAAACTTACAGGTGTCCTGAAACATCATAGTAATAGAATGGATAGCTGTCCAAGTTCTAGCCGCACGGCATGCTAGCATAGCCAATGGTTAGCTCGTCGGAGGGGAGGTTCTTGCTGCTAGAAACATGGACGACCGTCACGTACTTTCATGCCGTTTATAATACGTTGAATTTCGCGAAGCCCGATTGTCCCAACAGGAAGGATTCTATGCCTAGTGAGTGAGGAGAGCTAAGATATTAAAGCCCTCTGAGGAATGTCCCACCCCAGTGCCACGTAATACACCCACAGATGTACCATGCAACAGGACCTGGTTACCACACCCTCGGTTTTTCTGGTAACCCCAAAACTGAAATATAAGCTAAATTAAACGTTCATTTTTATGCCTTCGTCGAGTCTATATCAGGCTTTTCTTTGTGCAAAGCCACATCCACCTATTAAAATAAATTAAACCATAGTCATGGTTGAAACTTATTCTCAGAAATAAGAAATCGAACTCCGATAGTTAAATTGTTTTCTCTTTAAAGATTCAAATTAATTTACCAATAGCTGAGCGGATATCGAAAGAACGAAAAAAAAATGAAAATAAAACCAAGCGAAACCGATAGAAAAAAAAACACAACACCAGCATTTAAATTTTTTCAAAAAAAAAATTTATAAACAAGTTTTATTTTATGGAAGAAAAAAAAATAAAATTATAAAGTAAAAATCAAGAGAACAGGAAAAAATTCTAAACGAAATTAACTTTTTAAAATTTATAATTTGTAATGAGAAGAGAGGAAAAGAAAAATAAACCTATATCTGCTAAATATAAGAGCGGATTACGTAACAAAACCCGAGAAAAGAATTCTAAATAACAGCTTTATTAGATAATAATTATTATGCAATATTATTATGGCTTCACTTTCCGGCTAGTGATTATATTATATAATGTCATGTATTATTTATCTCTTCTCTTACACTTTTTACTCTTTATTTCCCACGTCACTCTTAATAAAACCAAAAATGTACCATTCAAAAATTTTAAAAAAACTGAAGCTCAAAATTTTAAATTATTTCACAAAACAAAAGAAGATATTCGCTTTATTCTTCTAAGAGAATTATTATAAATTCGGTTTTATATAAAAAGAAAATCGTTCGTTCAAATTTTTAAATAAAACATTAACAAAATCACTTACCACAGTTAAGTATCTATCTATTTTTGTAGATTATTTGTTATTTTTTTTCTTCCTTATGTTCTTTTACTTAATTATTGTTAATTGTTGTTTCTGTATGTTCGTCCTGATGTTGTGCACAGCATCGAGGGAATACGAAGTTTTCGTAAAATTTTTGAACTGTAGCTATATTTGAAAAAAAAGGAGAGATTGTTTTTTTTTTTAAGAAATATGAACGAACAAATTTGTACAGTGTGTGTGTATATATTGTATATGTGGGAAATCAAAAAAAAATTTGGATATCACAAAAAAAATACTTAGCTTTTATTAGTTGGAAAAAAAATCGTTTTTTCTTTTATTATTTTGTGTTGATTGATGTTTCTCTTTTTTTATGATGTCTGGCGATATAATTGTTGATGCTGATATTGATCAAGGTTAGCTCTTCGCAGAGATGACACGAATGCTGGAGAGGCTATGGAGATGATGATGGATGTTGTTGGATGTGGAAACGTTGTTGGTGCTTAGGCAGCTTGGCGATCATTTAAGCTACGTTTTAGCTGCTCTTTGGCCTGGAAAGATTTTTGGAAGTTGTTTGTTCCGAGCATCGGACGCACAATTATAGCTCGAGGTCTTTGACTCACCAGATACAGTCCAGCGTCTTAGACATCTGAGCGTGGTGGTGTTTTCTTGAATGCTTCTGATTTTTTTTGATTTTTTCCGGCAGATTACTGGTGAATGAATGTTCCATATTAAAGCGCACTGTACTTTGTTTCCAATGATGTAGTTTTGTGAGTTTTTGTTTTGGTTTTTGTGAGTGAGCCCTTTAGCGTTACTTTGATTGGGGCTGCTTTAGGCTTTCAAGGCACGGGAACTTTTTTTTCAGTTTATTTATTTTATTATTTTAATTTTTTTTACATAAAAATAAAACTTTGTCAAAATTTTAGTTTGTTTAAATGTCCCGAAGAACGCTTTAAAAATTTGTATTATATTTGTACTTTTTTCACTTCGGGGCTCACGTACGCGTTTTAAAACGTCTGCGGACAAAAATTTCACCAAAAAAGAGACTGGTTATCGAGTTTCAGGGGTATTTATAGTCCTGGAAACCAAGCGCTAAGACTCACACATACACTCTCACATCTTCATCGATTATGTTTTTGAGCTTCCGTTTTATTCATATCTGGTTAAATTTTAACCAAGAAACTTCGAATTTTAGCTTAAAAATCTAATTTTATTTTTTTAAAAATAGGTGTGTGAAATTGAAAATTTCTTGGTCAAAACTCCAGAATATTTATGATCTCGGAAGTCATCCATATTTCTTTTCTTCATTGTATAGGTACACAAAAAAAATTGTCTCTCTTTTTTTTCAAGTTTATAACTCAAAAACAAGCCTTCGAACGACTCTCGAAAACCAGAGAATCAGCTGTGTCCTTGAACCATATTATGCACACAAGTTCATACAATAATTACTTTTTTCTTTTTTTTTATATATATATATATTTTTTTTATTTTCTTAAAACCAACCTGTGTCTATTTCTTGTTTTGTAGCGTACAGTTAAAAATACATAGTCCTGTGAGATATTTGTAGCCTAACGATCAATCATCCATAGCGTCTCCATCTTCCGCTTAGCCCGAAAGTATGCATGGCTTAAATATACTTATCTTGACTAACTCTATTCTTATCTCTTTGCATTATCAAGTCAATAAAACTCAAGAACAATATCCCACAGTCACTTAAACTTTTTATATTTTGAGTTTAATTAAGCTGATAATCTTAGAATATGAGAGATAACTTAAAATCCAGCGATGTTATAGAAACTAGCTAATCATTTTTGTAAAGATCATTAGATAACCGAGAACAAAAAAATAAAAGAGGAAACCGCAAAGAGAAAAGAGATATGAAATTAAAGCTGTATCAGTATCCTATAACTGATAAGCTTGAAAAAAGGAAGAACAAAATTTAAGCTTCCGCATAAGCAGACAAAAAAAAAAATCATAGTCAGAGAAGATTATTACTAACAAAGAGAATTATGTTTTTTTTTTTTAACTAATATAATATACGAATGATTGTTTTAAAGAGAGAATTTCGAATTTGATATTATTGGAGGCGCTAAAGTAAAGTTAAAAGACTTACAATTTGTATTTCTTAAAAGACTACGAGGTGAAAGCTTAGGTTTCCCACAAAATATTTCTTGATCTGATAAATTATACATGACCTAAGAAAGAAGGGGTATAAGTGCAATTGGACGATAGTAAGAGGTGGAAGAAGGTTTACCTGGCTGGAAAAATGCAGTTTTCCATCCACTCGGAAAGAGACCAGTAGAGTATTCCAGATGAAAAATCTTATGCAATGGTTTTGCCAGATATGAAGAACACCTCTTAAGAACAAAAGCGGAGGGGGGCTAGTATCCGGGCCAGTCAGCGGATTTGAGTATATCGAATTCTTTCAGCGCTCTTGCCAGTAACGAGTGCGAAAAAAGATTTGTTCCATAAAATCATTAACGCTCTCACCTATCTCACAGTATCATACAGCGTAAAATTGACAGCAAACTGTGCTACAAGCAAATTCGGTCTTTCTTGTGAGTTGAAATTAATAACGAGCGTTGGAACCGAAGACGATATAGTATTTCATGCGATTTTTACACATGACCAAAAATTTTTACTTCTTTTGGGACATTCCAGTACTTTTAAAAACAGGCTATGGATGAATATATTGTTTTTCATCTTCCAGGGCAGATTCAAGAATAGTATAGGAACAGCGAGGAAGAACCCGTCTTCAGAAGAATGGGAAGCATGCCATCAGGACCAGTAGTTTTGCTTATATCCAAATCTCAAAGGGATATTATAACAGTACAAGTGCGGGATTATAACTATCTCCTTGACGTTTTTAAGTACACGTTGCTGACAACGTAAAACCAATTTTTTGCCAAAATAACTCCAAGTTACCCAAGATTATTGTTGACATACAGGTGCTTTGGCAAGTAATTTAGTATAGCAATGTTTAAAATAGTTTCTAAGGACCCTTGTATATGTGTGAGGCATCATCATGCCGTATTTTTTGGTTGATCTGCAGTATTGATTTTGAAGAGAATAGGTCCTAACTTGGACTCTTATGGTATCGGGTTTTTCAATAAAAGCGCTACAAAATTTTTTTTAAATAAAACAAAAACGGTTTCTTTTGTATGGCCACCACGGGCACGCTTGCAGAAGTCCAGACGTTGAACCCAATTTTCGACGGTTTTCAAGCATAAATCGGCCGATACTGCTGCAATTTCACGTTCGATATTCGTACGAAGTTCATAAATCGTCGCTGGCTTATTGGCATAGACCATAGACTTGACGTAGCCTCACAGGAAATAGTCTAACGGCGTCAAATCGCACTACCGAGGCGGCCAAGCGACTGGACCATTTCGTGAGATAACACGTTCTCCAAACTTGGTTTCCAATAAATTGATTGTGACATTCGCTGTGTGGCTTGTGGCGCCGTCCTGTTGGAACCACATGTCCTCCAAGTCCATATCATCCAATTGGGGCCAAAAATATTCGGTTATCATTGCACGGTAGCGATCCTCATTCACAGTAACGTGCCGGTCTTGGTCATCACGGAAGAAGTACGGCCCAATGACGCCGCCGGCCCATAAACCACACCAAACCGTAGTTTTTTCGGGATGCAATGATGACTCCTGGAGTACGTGTGGATTGCTGCCTGACCAATACCGCATATTTTGTTTATTGACGAAGCCATTCAGCCAGAAATGAGCCTCATCGCTGAAGATGATTTTTCGATGAAAATCCGAATCATTTTCAAGTTGTTGCTCAGCCCAATTCACGAACATACGACGCTTCTGGTGGTCAAGCGGCTTCAGCTTTTCCGTCAATTTAATCTTGTAAGGATGTAGGCCAAGATCTTTTCGCAAAATTCGCCACAACGACGTCACAGAGATGCCCAACGCTTGAAAACGACGTGTGAGAGACACATTTGGGCTTTCTGCAACTGAAGCCTCAGCGGCAGCAATATTCTCGACACTATGGACACTTCTTTGTCTCACTGTCACGGGAACATCTTGAACTATGCCTGTGGACTCAAATTTTTCCACTAAACGCTCAATTGTTGATCTGATAGGACAATTATGACGACCATAAATTGGACATAGCGCTCTTAACGTTGAGGCCACTGACTCCGAATTTCGGTAGTAAATTTTAATAATTTCGACTCGTTGTTGGCTCGTATATCTTTCCATCATGAAATGACAAACCTTACTGAAGAGAAATGTCAAAAGAGCGGCAAGAAATATGGCGTCGTTTGCTGTCCCTGTCGCGCTACTTTTGTAGCGTCCCTGTTGAAAAACCCTTTACTATTGCGGTTATGTGAAAAGTCAAGATTTTTCCAAAATAACTCATTTTTACATACCAATTATTGTTTAACTTATTTAGTTTTGCTTCGTCCGTGCTAAATAAACTAAATTTATAAGTATAAAAACTGCATACTGTCAAAAATTTAAAATAATAGGAAATTTTTGTCATCTGTGATTCTCATTGACTAATGTTATGCGGATGAAAGTCGATAAAGCGCTGTCGGCTTGTAACAAATAAAATGCACGTCTGGATCGCAAGAACTTGCTCTTATTTAAAAGTACTTAAGAATTTAAAATATATTATATAATTATATAAAACATAAATTTAATGAGATAAAAATGTTCAAATGCATGGAATATCCGTCTGATTTCGGGAAAAGTATGAATTTATGCAAACAAAGTTTAAAAATCGTTTTATTATTAAAGTAATTTTTATATAACAAAAAGATTTGAAAAATAATTAAAAAAATAATCGTTCATACGTTTTGGTTAAAATCGTTAGAGCTGTTGATGAGAAAGTCGAAAATCAGAAAAACAGTTCTATGACAAGTACCCATTTTTCCCCAAATATTGTTTTTGACCAAAATGTAGTCCATGACCATATTATCACACTTAATTTTTTTTTTATAAAAATCGTTAGAGCCGTTTTCGAGGTAAATAAGATTCTGCATTACGGGTGTATGGGGGGTACCATTAGTTTAAGAGCTAAAAAAAAATTCAATTTCCTCTCTAGGGAATCACTGAAGACCCTTCAGTACCGAGTTTGAAGAAAATACGTCTAGTAGTTTAAGCTGTAATTCGAGGTACAAACATATACCGACATACAGACATACAAATGCAGAACTTGCCCTATAGCTTAAGTAACTATATCGCAAGTAAAAAGGTAGTAGTCGGCGGAAGTTCATTACAGGGGATTGATTTCGTTCCGAGGGAATATTTTGCCAACCCATTTGCAGAAATAAATTATTATTAGCTCATACATTTATTTTTACTTGCGACTTATAGGTACTATAAGGCAAGTTATGCATTCGTAAAAAAAATCGAACTCGAGATTTTGATCAAAGTTGACATTAGGATGATAGCGAAGACCAAAAAAGTGGGTCTCGCAATTCTGTCTGTCTGTCTGTGTGTCTGTCGGTGCGACTACAGCCTAAGTGGCTCGGCCGATTTTCTTCAAACTTGGTAAATATGGGTTTTAATTTTTTCCCCCACACGTTTTTTTCTTTTTTTTTAAGACCAAAAATACGATTTTTTTTTCGAAATTTTATAAATATTTTTTTTTCTCAAAAACTGTGCCACAGAATTTAAAAAAAAAACTGAAAAATTTCATTCAGTTAAAACTAGCTAATAGTTGAAACAAAATTTCCAAAAAAATGTTATTTTTGGTAGTGCCCCTGGGTCCATTTTTTTTGTTTTTGATTTTCTCGAAAACGGTACAGCCGATTTAAATCATTTTTTTTTATGCCAAAGCTCCTCCAAAGTTTAAATATTATTCCATATTCAAATTTTCAAATTTTTATTTTTTGGATTTTAAAAAAAAATTCAAAAATTTTTTTTTTGACACTGAATATTTCGAAAACCCCAAGATCTATTTTTTTTCAAACTTTACAAATAAAAGTTTCTTAACATAATCTACAAGATTTAAGAAAAAAAATTTGTTTTATCTAAAACTAACGGTACCTTCCATACAAATTTTAAAAAATGGTTTTCGAAAATCGTGTTTTGCTCGAAAACGGTTCCGAGAATTTTGCTAAAATTTTTTTTCTTTTGATTAATTTTTACGATCTATAATTTAATAGAAAAAAATTTGAAATCTAGATATTACTGACTGTACCTACAATTGAACGATTTTTTCGAATTTTGAATTTTTCATTATCGGCACAACGGATTTTAATGAAATTTTTTATAAAGAAGCTTCCAAAAGTTTTAAAAAACATTGCATTTCAAAACTTAAAAAAAATATTTTTTTTTTCAATTTAAAAAAAATGTCATTTTTTTTGAAAAATTCGATATCTCAAGAACGTCTTAGTATTTTTTTTTGGAAATTTAACTCTTATTCGTACAATAATAAAAACTTAAGGTTGGTGTACCAAAATTTTTTCTTAAAAATGTTTTAAAAATTTTGTACATAAAAGCTTATTTTTTTAAGGAACCACTACAACGACTTATAATTTTTGTTCTTGTATAAATTCATATTTGCATAGCATTCTGTTTTTATCTCTTATTACTAAAAACATTTAAAAAAATCATTTTATCCTTATGAACAGTTTTCTTTAATAACATCAGGTTTTAAAATTCCTAGTCTATTACATAAGAGCAAGTTCGTGCGAGCCAGTCGTGCATTTTATTTAAGGATCTAAGAAGAAGACACTCACAGTCTGTACTGAACCATTTATGGCTCAGCGAATGTAGAAGCATATCATAGAGAAAATTTTATGCTACGAAAGAGGGGGCCCATGCCAAAAGCTTCTTGTACAATAGTACCATGGGATGGGTGGCCCGCTTTGGGGGTGTTTCCATCAAAACGATTTAGTATTCAATAAAGGACAATATTTAAATAAGCCGTTTTTGCCACCACCATTTTCTCACTATCGGCAGAAAAAATAAACTTAATGTTGCAATAGCTCGAAGAGAACCAGAACCTAGTGACTTTCAACTCTCAACTATTCCTATGTGGGAGTTCCCAGGAATGGAGGGAGCCTTCAATTTTCTTCCGATTCCGAATGGCAATTGAGCAGGTCAATTCCTCGTAAGAGACAGTACACCCATGAAAAAACTTTTTTTTGCAGCGGCTGAGAATCAAACCCAATACCGCACTTACCATTATGCCAAGCGGTACCGAACCTTTTACTTTAAATCATCCCGGGAACCGATGAGTTTCTTTTGACTCTCTTTGAAAATGGAACCGGAGTTTGAAATTTTAAGGAAACTTTTCCCGGTTGTTGAACCGAACGGCGACACGTTTGGTCAAGAAATTAAGAAAAACATGAAACTGAGCCATTCTAGCCATTGGCTCACGACTTTTAAATCTCTATCTTTCTTTAAGTGTTTTTTGAATATAGATTTCAGCTGGTGAATTTCTTCTGAAGATGCAAAACGAAAAGAAAGTAACGACGACATTGGTTAGGGAGTTTAACATTAAACATTTTTCGAAGCGAACCGCCAAACATATCGAGGATTCAAATTATGGCTCAACAGGGAAGCTTCCATGCCACAACGTTCTCTTCCAATAATAGTGGCTATGTGGCTGGAGGGTCCTTTGCTCTAATGCGAAACTTTTTAGCACTGGTGGATTATTATCGCGCTCCAGAAAAAGAAATAAATCATCTGTCCGGGTCCGCATTGTTGCTGTCCCACGACAAAAGCAACGCGGGTGGATAAAAAGAGTGAGCGAAAGAGAGAACGAATAAAATAGTGTTCACCCTCGTTCGATAAGCCCGAAGGGTTGTGTTATTTTTGAGGCTCCAGGAGCCTCTGCTTTGTCACCGCTTTACTTTGTGTGTTTGTGGCCTGGACTGATGCCAGTTCAGCTAACGTATATACGGATTGAAACAAATTTTTCGGTTGTAACTTTTTGCCAATGCTAAGCCAAGAGCGACACTTTTTATTGGCTTTAACATCGCTTAAGTTTTATTTATGACCTGGAATAGCTGGAATCACATTTTGCTCCACCAGACCGATGGGTTTTCTACATACTTTTTTTTTTCTTTTATACCTAATTTTTGTGTGGCTGATGTTCAGTCAGTCGGGGATTTAGCCTTAGCTGTGTAACATAAATCTACTAAAGGATTTTGAATCTTGCATTCGATTTGGGACAAATAGAGAATAAAAACGAAACGCTTCTTTAGCTAAGCGAGCGGATCTATTTTTAGTGATTTTAGTGAGAAAAAAAGAAAGCTGATGGAATTTACTCCTTAGTTATCCTTTCGGCTTCGCATGTGTCATGTCATGTGAAGGCATCCAAATCGAAACACTTTGTTGAAATCGGAGTTCATTATAAATGCAGGAGATCTGTATTTGCTCGGTATTTGCAAACCAAGGTTTATACCTTGTTTTGAAGTGTTGGACAAGCTTTTCTGTGTTTTTCTACGAAAAACGTCACGATGTCACAAAGGCACATACACATGTTTTGAAATTTAATTTGAAGGCATTTAATGAATTTGAATCCACTCAAACTCGCCTTTTTTTTAGTCTTAAATAGTATTAAATTAAAGATAACTGGAATCAGTCTATTAATGGTAATGGGGCTAACATTCCTGTAATGTAATGTAAAAATAGAAAAAAACATTACGAATGAATTTATTAATTTATTTCTTTAAGTTACCTGTCTGAAAAACAATTTTAAAGTGATTTTTAACGTTTTTATTTGCATATGTAGAATTTTTAAAAATTTTCAACATTGTTCGTTTAAAAAATAGAATTGATTCTAATTAATATGGTCGTTTATCTGCGAGATGTCTAAGTTTATTATAATTTTAAATACGATAAGACTCTTCTGATAAAAATTTGTAGAAGATTGAATTCGTTTATAAATGCAAGATTGCGTTCATCGTAATCACTTTGAGATAGCGACTTCAATAACTGTTGTAGTATTGCAGTAGGCATTATATGAATATATCATGCATATGTACAAGTATTAGTAAGTCTTATCTGAGTTTGTGAAGTATATGAAATGAAATAAATCAGTCTCTTATTATAACTTAACGTGTCGACTACTTATTAAAACATGGTGTCAGGTTTTTAAAAAAACAAAAAAAAAAAAAAAAAAAAGAATCCACACATTCTAGAGACATGAGTGTAACAATTCCATTACCAAATGCTGTGAAAGTAAAGGGTAATTTGGCAGAGAATTGGAAAATACTTAGAAGCCAGTGGGAGAATTATGAGATTGCGGCAGAATTAAGCGGTAAAACTGAGGCAGTTCGAATCGCTATATTGAAAGCATGCATAGGAGAAGACTGTTACCGTGTACTCATGCAGCTCAAAATAAGTGAGGCTGCAAGCAAAACTGTGAAAGGTATTTTGGATTCACTAGAAAATTATTATAAGCCCAAAGCTAATAAAAGGTATGAACGATATGCCTTTAACACGGCAAAGCAGGAAGAGGGTGAAAATATAGAGGCGTATGTAGGTAGACTACGAGATCTAATTAAGAGCTGTGAATATCCTTCTCAGTATGAAGATGATTATATTTGTGATCGCATTATTCCAGGTATAATTGACAATAATATGAGAAGAAAGCTTCTTATGGAAAATGATTTGAGTTTGGATAAAGCAATCGACACTTGTAGGGCTATAGAACAAACAACAATTAGAATGCGCGCGTTGACTGCAGGTGTCGACGAAAGAGACGATATCATCACCGAAACAAACAAAGTTACGCACCAAAAGAAGAAGAATTACAGTACAAACAATAGAAATAAAAGCGGGCACTTGAACGAAACAGAAAAACATAATCCATGTAGGTATTGTGGCAACAAACATGAAAGAAAGAGTTGTCCAGCATATGGTAAGCAATGTCTGAAATGCAGAAAGATAGGTCATTTCTCAAAAGTGTGTAAGAGCAAGCAGAAAGTTAACCAAGTATGCGAAGAGGAAGACAGTAGTTCTACAGAGAGCGAAATGGAAGATGTTTTGACAGCCGAAAATATATTAACATTCACAGCAAGCGCCGGTATTTTAAAGAAAAAAATAGAATTTAACTCGATAACTGGTATTCATGTGATTGAATGCATAGCTGATACTGGAGCGTCTTGTAATATAATGAGTGTAAGCGATTTTCAAGTGTTAGGAGGCAAGCTTAAACACCTTAAGGATTCGCAAGTTAAATTACGATCTTTCGGTGGTGAGATTACTAAGCCACTTGGAATTGCCAGGTTACATTGCACTTATCACAACACCGAGAAGTTACTTGAATTCCAAATTGTAAGGAATACTAAACACCCGATAATAGGAGCAAGATCGTCACAAGACCTTCGTATTGTACAGGTAAATCAGATAGATTTTGATGAAAATGATACAGAGTATATTGTGAGGAAATATCGTGACGTGTTTGAAGGCAATGGTACTCTTCAAAACCATCTGAAGCTAGAAGTGGACCCATCAGCAATTCCCATACAGCAACAACCTCGCCGAATCCCAGTCGCCTTAAGGGAGGAACTTAAAGAAAAATTAACCGAGTTGGAACAGAAAGGTGTTATCAGTAAAGTTAACCACCACACTCCATGGATCAGTAATTTGATAATAGTGAAGAGAAATAACAAGCTACGACTTTGCTTAGATCCCCTGCATGTCAATAAAGCTTTAAAAAGGGAAAACTATCAAATACCAACCGTAGATGAAATACTTCCCAACCTTTAACAAGCTAAGGTATTTTCCACACTCGATGCCAAAAATGGATTTTGGCAAATAGTTCTCGATAAAGACAGTCGAGATTTAACAACTTTTTGGACGCCGTTTGGGCGATATGTATGGAACCGTATGCCATTCGGGATTGCACCTGCACCAGAAATATGGCAAAGAAAGTTACACGATATAGTGAACGGTTTAAAAGGTGTAGAAGTCATAGCGGATGATATTCTGGTATATGGTTGTGGTTCTACCAAAGATATAGCTAAAAAAGATCATGATATAAATTTAGAAAATCTTTTTAAAAGATTGAGACATCAAAATTTAAAGTTAAATTCAAATAAAAATAAAATTGGAATGAATAAAGTTACGTTTTTTGGACATCTTCTCACTGATAGTGGTTTGCAGGTCGATGATGAAAAACTAAAAGCTGTAAAAGAACTACCACGACCGTTGAATGTACAAGACACACAACGATTTGTTGGACTGTGTACATATCTTTCTCGTTTTCTTCCTAACCTTTCCACAGTGGCAGAACCACTACGGAGAATATGTAAATCAGGCGCGGAATGGTGTTGGGGAGAAGAACAAGAAAATACTTTTTATTATTTAAAACAGATGATAACACAAGCTCCCGTGTTGCGATATTTTGATATAAAGAAAGCTGTGACGATTCAATGTGACGCGAGCAGTTTCGGACTAGGAGCTGTACTAATGCAGGATGAACATCCAGTGGCATTTGCGTCGCGGACTCTAACGAAAACGGAAAGGCAGTATGCTCAGATTGAGAAAGAGTGTCTAGCTATTGTGTTTGCGTGCAAAAGGTTTGACCAATATTTGGCAGGGAAGCATAACATTGTTGTAGAATCAGATCATTTACCACTTCAGACGGTATTTAAACGTCCAATACTTTCGTCACCAAAACGTCTGCAGCGCATGAGACTTGCCCTCCAAAGATATGATATCAAAGTTTCCTATAAGAAAGGCAAGGAAATGTATTTGGCAGATACGTTATCGCGAGCTACCTGCCAGAAAGATTCGAACCAACCAACTATGGATTGTGATTGGATTGTGTACATGAACGAAGCAGTTGAAGCGTTGCTTCTGGATATAGCAGAAACAGATGTGATGCCAGACATAGCCATGCACGAAGATCGTATTGAAAATAAAAAATATGTGTGAGAACTGTCAGGTATGTTTGTCATTGCATGCAACTCAAAGAAAATTACCTTTGCAGACTCCAAAAATACCCGAGTTTCCGTTTCAAAGGATCGGTATGGACATATGTGAATTTAATCAAAATGGGACGAAACGAATTTTTCTAGTCACCGTAGATTATTATTCGGATTTCTTTGAAGTGAACGAGATAAGAAGCGCAACGGCTGATGTCGTTATTAAACTTTAGTCGTCATGGCTGCCCTCAAATAGTAACAACTGATGGAGGAACGTGTTTTGTTAATCACAAATTTATTGAATTTTCCAAAGAATGGGAGTTTAGACACACAAAAAGTGCACCACATCATCAGCAGGCAAATGGCAAAGCGGAAGCAGCAGTAAAAATAACTAAAAATCTTTTAAAGCGAGCCAAGAAATCTGGAGAGTGTTTTTGGAAAATGCTGCTGGAATGGAGAAACACAACCAATAGCGTAGGATCAAGCCCAGTACAACGATTGTTTTCAAGAAGAACTAGAAGCTCCGTACCAACAGTAATCTCGAAACTCAAACCAGAAGTACAACATAACGTCGAAAATAAAATTGAAAGACAACGACAATACGCCAAATATTACCATGACAAAGGAAGTCGTAAGCTACCAAAGTTAGAATATGGTCAAGACGTAATGGTAGACATGAATCCTTCATCAAGTGATAGACAATGGTCAAAAGGGAAAGTAGTTGAAACTCCTTCTCATAGGACTGCAATTGTCGAGGTAAACAAAAAACGATACTGGAGGGACCGAAAAGCCATCGTATCTATGTCTAAAAGTGAAAGCATCCAAGCTCAATCTAACCATACCAACTTGAATAAAACTGAAAGATCGGAGTATCAGCCACTTTCATCGTCATCTGTGCCAGCCACAGTGTCACCCGATGCTATTTTGGATTCAAATCAACCATTGAACAACCTGAATCCGCAAGAAAACGCAATAAATGAACAACCCACTGATATTCTTGCACCACCAACACTAAGCCTTCGGAGATCAACACGACAAAAGAACCCACCTGAACGACTTTCATACACACATTAAGATTAAAGAAACAATAAACTTCAAATGATTTTTTAATTTATATTATGGAAATAGTGAAGTAAAATATAGAACAGTATGAATATAATGTTAAGTACCTACTTATAATAATAATCTCTTTTATTTAAATTTTGTATAGATAAACTGAAGATGCAAACTTGTTAATACTAAAACTTTTTCTTCATTTTTTGTTTTTTTTTTTCAAATATATCTTGAATTTCTAAAAAAAAAACAAAAAAAAAAAAAAAAAAAAAAAAACAAAACAAAAAAAAAAAAAACGAAAGATAAAGAAAGGGAGATGTTGTAGTATTGCAGTAGGCATTATATGAATATATCATGCATATGTACAAGTATTAGTAAGTCTTATCTGAGTTTGTGAAGTATATGAAATGAAATAAATCAGTCTCTTATTATAACTTAACGTGTCGACTACTTATTAAAACAATAACCATTCATTTGGCATCAAAATGATTGCAATCTCTTTTTCGCCATTCATTACACAGCAATTGATTGCCATCTTTTGAGAATTCTTTTGCATTCTGTGCATTCATTTGAATTCTTAGCATTCTTTGCATTCACTTGTAGTCTTTGTGTTCTTGCTCATTCATTTGAATGCAAATTATTTTTAAACTATACGCGCACTCAAGGGGAAAGTAGGATAGGATTAGAAAGGAGATACCGACGCACATTGATTTTGAAAGTCTGCACATTACAATGAGTTGGTAATATTGAGCCGGGTAAAGCATTCCACATTCGTGTAGTGCGGCTAAAAAAATAATCTCTGTACTTGACAGTGCGTCCAAAATTGGGATCAAGCGTAAACTGATGAGCATTCTTAGAAGCACGAGTATTACGGTTGAATTGTTTGGGGGGAGAAATGCTACTAGCTATTTCACTAGAGTACTGCTCATGAAAATAACGGTAAAATAATGATGGACATGAAACATTTCGACGGTGCTCGAGAGATACAAATGTTTCAGTGAGACAATAGTCGCCTATCATTTGTATAGCTCTCTTTTGAATTCTGTCCAAAAGGTTCAAGTTGAGTATTGGAGTACCTACCCAGATATGGGAATTGTACTCAAGCTTTGGAGAAAACCTAAACACTTAGCCGCGTTTTTTGGCGACGTCAATTATGTGATCACTCCACATAAGATGGTCTTTGATGCTCATACCTAGAACTGAAAGCAGTTCAGTCGTCTCGATGCAAGTGCCTCCCATGAAAAAGTGGCATTGAGGGAGGGTTGCGCTTTAGCGACAGTAAACAGCATTGAGTTCTTGAAGCATTAAATTCTACACGGTTCTTGAATCCCCATTGCACAATGGTGTCAAGACGAGAATCCCGGTTGTCCAGTTGGTGGGTTTGTTTTTTTTATATTTTCAGCCACGGTGGTATGCTGACTCCGCGTCAGCGTAAAATCGAACTGCTTCTTCGTTGTCTGCTGGGATCCTTTCTAACATATCCAAAGCACTAAGGTATCTAGGCTCTGGATGTCGTTCCTGGGTGGTCATCCTTATCATCAGCGGTGCTATGTATAAGCTTCCTTACTAATTGCACGAGAAACTGGTCCAGTGGCTTGATTTTGGCTTCTTCGTAGACTCTTTCGTTGCTGAAGTGCTTCTTTTTCTGTCGATCGAAGATAAGTCCGTTGCTTATCCTCAGAATTTTCCTTACGAAGAGTTGGAGCTTCAGCATTGCTGTCTTTGAGATGGTGTACCATGCAGGAAAATTATAGCTGATGAGGGGGCTGATAAGCTGCTTGTATATCAGTAGTTTCACTGGTTGGCTTAATCCGGTTCTTCTGGCTAGCAATGTGTGCAACCAGTGAAACGCGAAGTTGGCCTTCCTTAGTACCTGCCTTGACTGCGGGTTGAATTTGGACAGCTCGTTGAAGTGAACTCCGAGGTATTTAGCATTTCTTTTGGCTGCTATCATCGACCCATCGGGGAGCTTCACGGTCAGGTTTCTGCAAGTGGTTGCTGAACGACATCGTTTGTCATTGGTGGTGGGTCTCCTGAAACACACAAGCTTAGATTTGGAAATGTTTATTCGGATACCCCACTTTTTGTAGCACTCGTAGAATCTGGAGACGTGGGCTTCCACTATCCGAGCTGCAATTTTTGGCGTTTTCGATGAGGCGTAGGTGAGCGAGTCGTCAGCAAAAAGCAGGTTCTCGCAGTCACTTGGCACGGGTTGATCAGACGTCATCAGGCTATATAGTAAGGGACCCAGCTTCGATCCTTGGGCGACTACGGCTTTGACAGATTTGATTGAAGACTTGCAGCTGTCTCGTTGAACGAAGAATTTCCTGAGAGGGAGAAAAGAAAATTATAATTTTATTAGTGGCGAAGGTAATCCAAGTACTCGAAGCTTATGGATAAAAGCTTCTATCCATATACGCTGTCGAATGCTTTCTCGATATCTAGAAAGCATCCTACGGTGGCATGATGGCTGTTGAGTGCTAAGGAGACGTCAGGCTGGAATTTAAGTTATGGATGCAGTGTTGAATACCCTTCCCTAAAGCCAAACTGCATGTCTGGGATGATGTTGTTTTCGTTTCAGTACTTCTTAAGCATGCTTAGTATGACTTCTTCCAGAATTTTACTGATATTGTTGAGGGATATAGGCCTATAGTTGGAAACCAGGTCTTTAGTGCCTTATTTCGGGATTGCCACGATTTTTGCCGTTTTTCACTTGTGAGGGAAGTAGCAGTTGTTGACGCAGTTGCTTATGATGATTGTGAGTAGTATCATCACTGCATGTGGAAGCCTTTTGATGACGTAGTTAGAGACTCTATCCGGTCCTGTTGATTTCTTTGGCTTGAAATTGACGATGTTTTCCGCAATTTCCTCTGGTTGGCATAGTTGAGGGTTGTCCGTTGGGCAACTAGCTGAAAGATGATCGTCAAACTCCACTTCTTCCAAATTTGGCTGTAAAGTCAGCTGGGCGGACGTCCTGATTTCATCCAGGAACTCAGAGTCCGTTGATGGACTAGGTGTGAAGTTTTCCTCGAAGTGATTCGCGAAAGCTTCCACTTTGTCAGCTATTGTTGTCACCTCAATGTTGTTGTTGATGATGACGTCAGGCATTAATTGGGTTTTCCCTAGGCAGTTGCTTATTTCGCTGAGTGCGTTTAGTCCTGGTTTTATGGCCTGCAGTCTCTTCTGGAATCGCATGTTGTTGTGGTGTTTGATCGAGTTTAGGAACATTATGTTTACACATTCATTCGAGTTCGCTTTTCACTGTCTGGTGGTCGTTGTTGGCTGTGTTGAGCTCTCTTTGGTGTATTCTTTATTGAAGCTGTTTCCTTAACCTTAACCACTTTTTGAGTTGCAAAAGGGCATTGATGACAGCTGACTCCAAGTGGTCGATGGCACTGGCAATTTCTTCATTTCTTAGGTTCCTATTGGAGGGTGGTATTGAGACGTTGTCTTCTATGTCCCTCTAGGGGTACTTTTCGTTCACCCAAGGGGGTCCTTGTGATGATTTTTCAGTAAAGACTGAATGTGAACTATGTAAGTGGTGAACAAAAAATAATAATGTAGTTGATTTTCCTATGACGTCATGTGTCCGTGGTGCTTGTGAATTGAATTTGGTGAAGTACAATTTTACATGTAATGCCAAATTAACATGAAGTGGAGTAGCATGGAACGCTTCGTTACAAGAGCGTAAGAATTAATGAAAACAAAAAAAAAAATAGCAAAAGAACTGTTTTCGAGAAAAATACAATTTTCGAAAACCATTTTTAACATTTGTATGGAGCGTTATGTTATTTTTAGGTAAAATACATTTTTTTCACATCTTGTCATTTATATTAAGAAACTTTTATCAATTAAATTTAAAAAAAATGGTGTTTTCGAAATATTGAGTTTTGAAAAAAAAAACTACACAATAATATTTAAACTGCTCGTGAGCTTTAGCATACAAAAAAATTATCAAAATCGGTTGTACCGTTTTTGAGAAAATCAAAAACCAAAGAAATGGTTGCAAAGGGGGTACCAAAAATGACCATTTTTTTCAACCATTTCCTAGTTTTAATTAAATGAAATTTTTTGAATTTTTCTTAAAAAAATCTGTGGGACAGTTTTTGAGAAAAAAAATATTAATGAAATTTCGAAAAAAAATCGTATGGGAGGTACCGTTATTTTCGGGCTAAAGAAAAAAAATGTGTGGGGGAAAAAAATTAAAAATACTATCTACCAGGTTTGAAGAAAATCGGCCGAGCCATTTAGGCTGTAGTCGAACAGACAGGCAGACAGACAGAATTGCGAGACCCATTTTTTCGTCTTCGCTATCATCGTTATGTCAACTTTGATCAAAATCTCGAGCTCGATTTTTTTTTATGAATGTACAGCTTGCCTTATATAGTACCTATAAGTCGCAAATAAAAATACACATAGGTATTAAAAAATGTTAAGAAAAAATGGCATTTTTCTCGAAAACGAAATTCAAAATTTTTTGTTTAACTTTTAGCTTGAGTCAAATAAGTAATATTAAATTCAATTTTTATGATCAGCTGTATCAAATAAATACACGCACATACGTTTAGATTTTCCATCTTGCTGTTTTTGTTGTTTGAGCAAGCTATATCGACCTACAGCATATCTTTTTCGGTCTTATAAATAAACAACTCTATCGTGAGATGAGTTATTGCCATTATTATTCAGAACATTTACGCGCACAAATCCTTTGAATCTAAAGCTACGAACGGATGGATACAAAAAAGCCCCATAAATCACTTCATATTGTATGTGAGCTTGAGCCAAACGATGCCGATGGACGGAACATAACAGGTACATTTACCTGAAATAACCGTCATAATCTGGCAACGTGCGTTGCTGTTCTGCTTCCCGATCGGAGACAAAAGCCATCATTTATTATTCCCATCTATTGTTTTTTCTATAGCCGTGGCGGTCCTTTTTTATTAACTCCTTTCGATACAGGATTTAAAACATTTTTGATAATATAAAACATATCGAATGGGAGTTAAGTTTGTTCCACTTCATCTAACGCTCTGCCAGGCGTATCATGTTTTTCTCTATACCTACACAGACGGTACAAAAATGTGTCCTGTAACTAACGCTCATAAGTTACACTTGTGCAAATGTGTATTTCCGCCGCCGCCGCCGTATAACAGTTAACGACAATACCGCCTCCATATTGTTGCCAAGGGCCTTTTTCAATTGACACAAATGGGGTGAATACGGATAAAGAGTTTACCGCCAGGAACAACAGGAAAAATTATGTAACAAGCATCATCCATAGGTAGGAACATACATACTACATACATTATAAAAGGATTATTTGTTCGTAAATAAACATAATTTGGTTGCCGGAGATGGGACACCCCAACTAAGTGCTGTTGTTTACATGCGTATATATTGCTCGCAATATGTGAACACTTGTTATACGTTTGGGTGGGTGCTGTAAGCCACTTTTATTTCTCTTGTTTAGCCTCACGCCTCCTGTGCTTGCTTTAATTCCGGAGGCAACACCTGTGGGAAAATCAAAATTAAATTGGGGGCTTTAAGGTGTCGTGTGAACCTGACCAAATTTCAAAAATTTTAACGTTAAGTACTACATTTATCTGTGCCATATGTTCAATTTCAATTATGTTTTTTTGAACATAGGGGGATGGCGTTTAGACACGGTGGTAGGCTGACCACCAGCGTAGAACGTGACTACTGCCTCGTTGTCCATGATTACGTTGTCATCCAGAGTTTCCATCACACTGAGGTACCTCGGTTCGGGATGTCGTTATTCTGTGGTCATCCCTCTCATAAGCTGATTCAGGCGGTCAATGATTTTCCGCATTAGTTTCTTCGTTGAATGAGCTAGATATTCGCTCCTGTGTATAGATGCTCGTTCCAGTTGTGTTTCTGTCGTTGATGGTCGAAGTAGATTCCAGTGCAGATCCTCAGTATCTTCCTTTCGAATAGTTGAAGTTCATTCATAGCTGTCTTCGAGATTGAAAACCAGACTGGTAGAAAATAGCTGATCACTGGTCGCAGGAGCTGCTTGTAGATTAATATCTTTGTGGGTTGGCCAAGACCTGTTGATCTTTTCAGCAATGGGTGCAAGCGGTTGAAGGTCCAGCTGGCCTTTGTCAGAACGTTTCTTGAGTGCAGGTTAAACTTTAGCAACTCGCTCAAATGCACACCCAGGTACTTGACGTTTGGCTTTGCCGCTATGGTGGATTCGTCAGGGAGTCTCAGGACCAGATTTCTGCAAATTGTTGCAGTGCGAAAGCCTCTATCAGTTGAAGGTCTCCTGAAGCGGACAAGTTCCGATTTGGAAGTATTGATTCGGATGCCCCATTTCAAGCAGAATTGAAAGAGTCTGTTGATGTGGGTTTCTACTTTTCGGACAGCGATTGGTGGTGACATTGATGTGGCGTAGGTGAGCGAGTTATCAGCATACAAAAGGTTCTCCCATCCAATTGGCGAAGTTTGGCCGAAAGTCATCAAGTTGTAGAGGAAGGGGTCTAGTTTGAAGAAGCCTTGGGCGAGTCCAGCTCTGATGGTTTCATGTTTGACTTGCAGTTATCTAGTTGGACGAAAAATTTCCTGAAAGATAGGAAAGAAAAGAGAATTTTTATTAATGGCGGAAGTACTTGCATAAGATGAAGTTTGTGGATTTAGGCCGTCTATCCAGAAGCTATCGAATGCTTTCTCGACATCCAGAAAGTATCCGATGGTGACACGATTACTGTTGAGGGCTGTGGTGATATCGTGTTGGAATTTTACGAGTGGATGCAAGGTTGAGGTTGAGGATGATGGAATTTTCACTGCAGAATTTCTTCAGTCTTCGCAGGATTACTGCTTCCAGTAATTTGCTGATGTTGTTGAGAAGTGATATCGGTTCGAAAGTACCTTTTTTTCGGAATTGGCACAATCTTCCCTGTTTCCCACTTCTAGGGGAAGTAAAAGTTGTTTAAAATGATTGTTAGAAAAATCATTACTGCATGTGGCAGACTTTTAAGGATGTAGTAGGAGACACCATCCGGTCCAGCAGGCTTTTTTGCTTTAGAATTGGCGATGATTTCTTCAACGTCCTCTAAAATCTAAATAGCATTAATATGGACTATCGGTGGGATCATTTGCTGGATTTATGTTATTAAAATTGATTTTATCCGGATTTGTTGAACTGTTGTCTCAACTTCCTGTAAGAAGGTTGGGTCAGTAGATGGGTTCGGTATGAAGTTTCCTTCGAAGTAGTTGGCGAATGCCTCCACCTTGTCTTGAGCCGAGGTAGCTTAAGTATTGTTGCTGATGATGGTTTCTACGATTTGTGATCTTTTGATCTTTTTATCTTTTTGAAAGCATCAGGTCCTTGATTGATTGCTTGCAAATTTTTCTGGCTGTGGATATTATTGTGGTGTTGAATGGAGTTCCGGAACATGATGTTGACTTGCTGTAGCTCATTCTAAACTATCTGGTAGTTTCTGTTCATTGTATTCAGTTCAGTTTGATGAATCCGCTGGAGACGTTTTCTTACACGTTGTCTGTGAGCAACGTACACACTCTGAACGAACTCGGGAAGTTTCTGTGCCATATAATATGTTGACATATTCAAGTCTTGATTATCCACGGACTGTCAATTGGAAATCCAAGGGACTTCGATTTGAGGTTCTGTTATAAAATTCAAAAGCATATTTTCTTTTTCCCAGAAGAACAAACTATCAAGTGGTAATTAATCGACATGGCAATACTTTCGTTTGATCAGTTCGTATTCTAGAGATCCGGCAATCGCTGTTCTTTATTTATAAATAAAGCTCAAGCTTACGATTGCCAAAATCCAGAATGACTCCGTTCTTTTTTTGGTATTCAAAATCGCCCGATTTTTTTTCGGGGATCTCGAAAACATTAAAATTTCGACGGCTCTTACGCTTAAACGATTCTTAAACTTGTTTTTTATGTAATACAGAGTTAAGAATTTTTTACAATTAGAAGTAGATCGATCCTAAAAAAGAGAAGTAGATTGAGATCTATTTCGATCGAAGTAAAGTGCGAACCCTGCTTAAGCCCTGGGGACGCAGAAAAGTTTTAATGTTATTTCAAAGCTGATCTCAGATTGTTTGTGAACAAACCAAGTTTCAAGTTCTTGGGACATAATCATGACATGACTTTCAAAAGCTCTATTCTGAGCTGTCAGGAATGAAGATAAAGCAAGACGAGATTACAGCAAAAGTTGTGCAGTTGGAAAATCGTAACAAGCTGCTTGAAGAGCAAATGGACAGACTTATGATGAAAAACAACGAATCTAATGTTGTGGTACACCTCCCGTCAGAAAGCAATAGCGATGCAACAGAAAAGGCAGAGTCGGTGTGCGTTGGTTTGTTGGAAGAAAGCGAAAAAACTGCTGCTGTTGAATCTGCTTATAGAATTAACACCAAAGACAAGCGAACAGCAACAATTATTGTCAAGATGAAATCCCGAGACACAGCTATTAACATTCTTCGTAAAGCACATAAACTGAGAAACACAAACATCAGTATCCGCAAAGATATTCCGCCCAACGTCCGTCAAAGAAGGGCAAAACTAATCCCTTTAATGATAGAACTGCGCGAGAAATGTACGAAAACACAGATGAAAATTACTTTGAGAGATGACAGGTTGCATGTGGGAGATAAGTTATTTACTTGGGATTTATCAGAGGGACTAAAATGTGGCAGAGAAAACGGAGTGAATATAATTTGTGAAATTTTCGGAGAAATACCAAAATCTTTGAAAAAAAAATAATGTATTGCAAAACCAAAACAATGTGAGCAAAACGTCAATGTCATCTGAAACTGAATATGACAGCCGGAAAAGTCACCAAGTACCCAAGGGCGTAAGCACACTGTACTCAATTTTGGTGCACACTCAAGTGGGAGTTTACACGAGTCAACCAATTGAGGAGAACCCGTCTACCAGAAAAACAATCAAATATTAAATTTAAAAATTTTAAGTTATAATATATCAGGTTTAAAAAATAAGCAAATAATTGTAGAGTTTTTTAATTATATAAAAGAATTTGATATTTTCCTATTATATGAAACACATTTACTAGATAATAAAGAAGTTAGATTTAAGAATATTTTCATGAATTATGAATTAAAATGTATACCTGCGGTAAAAACAAGCGCATTTGGAAGAGGAAGTGGTGGCGAACTGTTTGGATTTCGGAAGCAGATAGCAGGATTAAAGGTTAACTTTATAATTATAGATGGATCATACGTTCTTGAGATGAAAACGGACATTAACACCTGTTACATTGTACCGATTTATTTAAACTGTAATCATTGGCTGCAAGACTACAACAAATTAAGCGATCTTCTGAACAGTATCGAGTCTGAGAATCTTGTACTTATTGGTGACTTTAATGGAAGAATAGGCATTTCGCAGAATAACTTTGTAAGTGGACTAGGTTCATCAGGGATTTATACAAGCCGCAACTCTAAGGATGAAATCTGTGACGCCAAAGGAACTACAATTCTGGAACTAATGGATGCATTTGATTGCCGAGTACTTAATGGAAGCGGGCTAGAGATGCATCTTTTGCGTTTCTTAGGCTAGTAAGAGCAAACAACACCGATACGTTCAAAATTCTATACGCAGAAGCAAACAAACTTAAAACGTTTGAACGTTTGTCGTATGAAAAAGGAATCCTTTAACGAGCAAAACATTGCTCTTCTGAACAGCTCAAAATTCTCAGCAGAATTTTGGAAAGCTGTGAAACTTATTAATGGCAGAAGAAACACTATTGCATTGGGCTTGCAAGCGGATCAACTAAAAACCCATTTTTCAAACCTGCTCAACGCACCCCAAATCGCCCAGCCGTTTCAATATGCAGCGCCCTGGATTGTCGATGAATACCTAGATGCACAGATAACTATAGAAGAGGTACATAATGTAATAAAGGATGCTAAAAATAACAAAGCCCCAGGAGACGACCGTATTTCATTTGAGTTTTACAAAAATTGTATGCCTGCATTTTTATCAGCACTTACATCAGAATTCAACCGAATTTTCAATAATGCAGATATACCCGCAAGCTTTCTGAAATCAATTATATTCCCACTACAAAAAAAAGGTGACTATAATGACCCGACAAATTATAGAGGGATATCTTTCCTAAACACTTCAACCAAGCTTTTTGGCGCTGTGCTCTTTAAAAGACTTATTCAGTGGGTCAATAAGAACAAAATCATCCACGAATTCCAAGCGGGCTTCAGACAGAATTACTCGACGATTGACCAGATATTTATGCTTACGAATATTGCTGAAATCTACAAGAGGAATCACAAAAAGCTATATGCATTTTTTGTAGATTTTCGGGCTGCATTTGATTCTGTTTCTAGGGAAGCACTTTTCTACAAGCTCTTTAGATGTGGAATATCGTCCAAAACAATAAACGTTTTGCGAGCAATGTACGCAGATAACAAAGCTTTCGTTTGGGATGGAAACTGCTTGTCCGAAGATTTTGAGACTACGATGGGAGTGAAGCAGGGATGTATATTAAGTACATTATTGTTTATATTATACATAAACGACATAACAGACACTGTTAAAGGTGGAATTGAGCTAGATCGAACAAATATCCCCGCACTCATGTTTGCAGATGACATTGTCTTTCTCGCAGATACTGTCGAATGTATGCAGCTTATGATAAACAGGCTCGATAAATATTGTAAGACTTGGAATCTGTCTGTAAATCTTGTGAAATCGAAGATGATGATATTTAGAAATGGTGGTGGGAGATACGGTCGAAATGAAAAGTGGACGTTTCAGGGTGAAACTATTGAAATTGTACGAGAATACATGTATCTAGGGGTTCTGATCACCCCTAACGTTAACATGAATAAACACCTTCAAAATAAATTGTCTGAAGCTAAACGCGGTATCTGTTCAGTTTGGAGCAAATGCATCATTAATAAACATGTAAGTCATAGTGCAAAGCAGAAGCTATTTCAGTCAACTGCAGCTACAATTCTTTTATATGCAGCCCAAGTTTGGGGATACTGCTCTTTTGGAGTCGTTGAGAAGTTCCTGCGATATTTTTTGAAGAGAATATTTAGATTGCCAAGTAGCACACCAAACTATATGATACATTTAGAAACGGGAACACCTCCTCTGTTTCTCAACACATTAAAAATGCATTTTAGATAAATAGTCAATGTGATTGCGCTGCAGGAAGAGAGGCTACCAAAAATAGTACTTACACATATCATAAGAACAAAAGGAAATTTGGTGCAAGAATGGGAACGTCTTGCGTCTGAATGTGAGGTAAACCTTAACATTACACCAGACCTGCAGCCCGACTCCCTAAGGAGGCAGTTTGAAGTCATACTAACAAAAACTAGCAATACTATATACCAAAATTATGTTAGTGAAGCACAATCTTCTCAATATAGGTTGTACTACAGCAAAGAAAATTATCAGCTTGAAGAAAATACATATTTCTTGAACTGCTTCACGATCGATAAAATAAGCACTATATTCAGAATGAGAGGAGAGTTAGTTCATTTAAATTACATACCACACCGTCCAGAACTACCAATTTTATGCAGCATCTGTAATATGAAAATAAGGGAAGATCTTCTACACTTTCTAGCAATATCTCCGGTTTTAAAGGAATTTCGGAATGGATTTTTTGATACAAATGTTTTGGATAAGGAATCTGCAATCAGTATCTTAAACGGAGAACAAGGCTGGGATCCATTATATTACTACACCGTGAACGCATTTCGCTTCAGAAAATGCATCATTGAGGGAGACTTCTGAGTCATACGTAGAATAAAAAAATCATATTATTGTGCATCATAGACAACATTGTATTTTAATTAACACAAAACCAATCTGGTAGACGGCCATCGGCCAAACCAATATAGACTTAGGAACATTTTATGTAACATTTATAATGAAATAAAGTCAATTATTACTACTATTACTACTACTACTAATCTCAGGTTAGATTTATGAGCAATATTTCTTCTTAAACGATACTGGTGCAAGCTTTACGGTCAATGAGAATCATTACAGAAAAATGCTTCAGAATTTTATCTTTCCATTCATGCTAGCGGAAAGTAAGGTTATAGCACATAGAATTATTACATTAAGTTTTGACGAATCTCTGCTTAGATGGATTTCGACCTCTTGAGCTGTTCCATACAAAGTGTATTGGATGGTTTCAAGTCTGTTATTCATGAAATAAATGCTGGTGTGTCCCAGGGCTCTATTTTGTCTCCGACTCTCTTTCTCATATAAATCAATGATCTTATTTCAGAAACTTCTTCTTTGCTGATCTTAATGATTTAAATCTTTGTGTATTTAGCGCATTTCATTCTGATCTGGACGGCATTGTGAGGAATCAAAATCCGTGTGGAATTTAATGTTTCAAGAAATCAATACTGTCTCCTGTCATTGAAGTCGGCCTCAACCCATATGATGCTGTCCACGAGTGGCACTTGCATTGATGCTATTCAGGAGTTGCACTTGCATTGAAGGAACCAACCAGCTTTCAGCTCTTGGTATGTACATTGAAGACCACCTTAAGTGGAATGATTACGTATTCGACGTCGCCAAACCACTACTTTTTGCTTAGGTTTCACTCGACGACGCAAGACATTTTTCACCCTTTCTGATCTGGCTGTAGTGTATATTCTTTCGAGGCATATTTGGGCAAATGCTCTAATAACTCACTTACCTCACTGGAAAACAATTCAAAAAGGGCTTTTAGACAACAAAGGTAATAGACGTACTCGTATATCGGAAACATTTGCATCTCTCGAACACCACCAGAATGCCTCTTCTAAGTCATTATTTTACTGATATTTATATAAAGAGTGTTCTAGTCTTCTAGTTATCCAAGTACATTCCTCTCCTAAAATAATTCAACTGAAATACTCACGCTTCATGAAAAGCCCATCAGCTTACTCTTGAACGCAACTGCAGAGGTACTGTTAAATTCGGAGCATCTTTCTTTAGCCGTACTACCCGAATGTGGAATGCTTTACCCAGCCCAATAATTCCCTCCCACTAGGATGCTCAGATATTCAGAATTCAACTGACATACTCGTGCTCCAGAAAATGTCTATCAGTTTAACCTTGAGCGCTATTTCGGACGTACTGTTGCATTTAGAGAATCTTTGCTTAGCCGCACTACACGAATGTGAAATGCTTTACCTGGACCAATATTTCTCTCTTCTTAGGATATTCAGACATTCAATACCAATATGCATCGTTATCGCCTTTTAAATCCTCTCCAATATTCCTCAAGGCTTGCACTGTGGTCCAAAATTTTAAGGGTATAGTCATAGCCCCTTTTGTGCACGCAAATTAAAAAAAAAACAATGTTGAGCACATTTTTGTTGCGAGCACAAACTTCAAATCGCTTCATTCCAAACCACACAATTATTATCAAACCACATTCTTTAGAAGGCTGTAACCCTGCACAGAATGGCGAAAATTATTTCGTAAGCTTATATCTCTTCTTTTTGAAGTTATTATCAAATTTACACACAACAGACACCCTGTATATAACAGTTGAACTCAGTTTTGGAGTTTAAAATCAAAAGAATGATTCAAAAGAATCGTGAAAAACGAATTCACTCCTCATTGCTGTCATCAGACATTAATTGTGATTACACTGAGATACCCTTAACACAAACTTGTAAGATGTAGAACAAGCGGATATGGTAATTTAAAATTCTGCAACTAGAACGACAAAGGAAGACATTGTTCCCCCCATAAAGTTTCAATTTATTGTGCATTAGCGTTGGATCCTTTTAAATAAGTTTCGATTTTTTTTATTTAAATGTGATGACGAGCAAGAGCAACAGTTGACTTTTTTTTCCAGTTTATTCCATGCTTTCATAAAATTAAAATTTAAATATTATATCAATTACACAATATTACAAAATATATATATGTAGGTATATCAGGTCCGTTGTCAACGTTGATGTTCGTCAGCATAATCGCGCTCCAGTCTTTTAAGGTAGAAAATAATGCTAAGTGAAAATAAAAAAAAAAAGTTAAATAGAACGAAAGAAAGGAAATTGAAAAGCCATTGAAGTAAATTGCGTGTAAAAGTATATGTAGTATCATAGTTTTCTACTTACCACCGGATCTGCCTTTTTCCAACATTGATGGAACCACCATGCCTTGTGACAAAGAGTATCACCCTCCGGGTGGATACAGTTCTTTGACATATTTAGCAGGACGTCGCGTATACTGTCCGGAACGCTCCGAAAAAGGGTTTCCAAGTGAACATCGCCATTCTCGTCGACAACCTCAAATTCATGGAATATGCAATTCATGTAGCATTTAAGGGCTTCGTCCTCGTGAATTTCACCATCGCTAAATTCCCTAATTGCTTCTGCAAGATTGAATTTGATGGGAAATGATGATTTATAGCTTAGGACATTAAAACGGTTCTCTGTAAGGCTTGGTGTTGGGTGAATTTGTGAAGGGGAAAAGGGTTATAATGATGACACGTTACAACAGGGCACCAGACAAAAAAAAATATTAAATGCATATTTGAAGTTCGATGAAGTGATTAGTTTCGACTTCTTGTTCGTAGAGAAAAAGAAGAATTAATTGATTAGGAAAGGTAACGTAATTTAGGTAGGTATTTTGTGGAATCCCTCAGAATCCAACTAACTTGATTTCTGAAGAAAAGGCCATTAACTGATGCATAAAGTTGTTTTAGATCTTTTTTTGTTGTTATAGGTCAAAAGTCTAATGAACGTTTCCAAATTTTTGAAATACAGGGTGCGTCTTGCTATTATGTGGTTGCCAATTTTGTTTGAATAAAGTTTTTCAGTTGGCATTTGACAGCTGTAGATAGTGGTCGATAACAATTTATTATGGGGTGTCTAACGCAGCAACAATATGTGTTGAAATAATTAATTACAGCTTGCTATAGACGAGTGCCATTTTGAGCAAATATCATTGTGTCAACTTGGCTGGCTGGCCTTGTAACAGAATAGCCCCTATTGGGGCACTGTAAACCTTCAATTGATACACAAAAGATCAGTACACCCTCGTATAATATCTTTATGGTTCGCTACTATGCGATGGAGTCATTGGGTAATATTTCTTTGAGAATGCCATAGACAATGCTGTAAGACCGCTATCGGAAAAAACTGCAGTAATAAGGTCATCAGAACAAGACGGTGCAACATCACGACATCCTGTTAAGATGTGAATTTTAGGCGGTTTTTGTCCCGGCCAGATAATTTCCAAAGTACAAATGCACTATCCACAAAAAATCAAGTTCGTCCGAATGCCGAATTTCCCGATGAATGTAGTTCTATATGGATGTACATAACGCTTTCCCCCAAAACACATATTGTATATGTATTTTTTGCACATGTCCTGTAACTATCTCTTCGATAGAAATATGGGCGACTAAGGTGACATTCACTTACTTTATTTCAAGACAGTGTTCACATTGGAATTGGACTTACTCCTCAGACTTATTTTAACATCTCTGTAGTAGAGCTTCAAAGTAAAGGAACAAACCTATCTATTTCATAATTTAAATATTGTAAGAAAAAGAACGCACCATTGGACTCCGCTACGTAACGTAAAGTTTGTTACACTTATATGTTTAAACAGGGATGTTGTTCAATACAACATTAACAGCCGTAATTATTAGAAAACGCGTGAATAGTTATGCAATGCATAAGGACTTATTCATCCACTATGCAAATTCATATTTATAAAACATTTGCCTACCCTGCATAGTTATAATGAGCTTGTGTCAAATAAAGTACCAAAAAGTAAGAATCTATTACCTTCATAACATTCAGCTGTTTGTCTATCGAATTTAATAAACAAAAACAAAACTACCAAAAGCTAAAAGAATTCGAACATTTAACTTTGATTCATCAGATAAAGTATGTATGTAATTATCTCTAGCACAATACTGGAAATCAAATTGTTATTCGTTTCATCCTAGCTGGAATACTCCTCAGACAAGTTCTTGAGGATAAAATTCAATAATGCAAAATAAAAATTACAACACTAACACCCCGGATGAAGAAGGATGCGTGGAGAGAGATCACCAACAAGTTTATTTATCTATTTAATTCTAAACAATTTTCAATTCAATTTGTTTTTAATATATTAGTACTAGCTGCCCCGACGGACGTTGTTCTGCCCTTTTTTCTCTAAAACAACAATTATAAAACATATTTCAGAGTGATCACTTTTCATATTTATAGATTTATGTTTCCATAATAAACATCGATTACTTACAAATATAAGTGTCCTATTTTGTAAATTGCATGACTTTAGTATTACGTAGTAGTAATAATCTGGTATTTTCATTGTAATGCCTTATAGTACACGATATTTTTTATTTGATTACCTGGCGCAGTAGCGCGTATATAAATAAAGCTGTCGGTTTTCCGACGCGAGAGCAGGCAACATACAACTGTTCACTCAACGACTGACCCTGTGATTTATTTATGGTCATAGCGAAAGCAAGCTGCACTGGAAATTGCAGTCTTTTAATTGAAGATTAAGGGGAGGAAATGTTGGCAAATCCAGTGAGTTCAAAAATTCTGGTGGATAATTGACGACATGATCTTGGTTAGTTGGCAATCAACTGATTTGTATGTCCTTAATTCACCGGCAATTTCATTTTGGATTTTGAAATTTAGTTCATTTACATCCGTGTTTTTGGGAGCTAATATAGCTCGTTCACTCAACCAACAATAATTTCTGTAACTTTGAGCTACGTTTGGGAACACCTTTTCTATAAGCTCAGTTTTTGATTCTGTAAACTGACAAAAATTGACAGGAAATGTAATGCAGCCTATCATAAAATCTACAGGGATTTTACCATTACCAGTGTCAATGAGTTGTTTTGAAAATATTTCTCCAGATCGATCATTTTGCATTTTCTGGCTCAAATTTAGTATCTTAATTTTTGTCCACAAAATGGAGGACTTCAAACATGCATTCAGTTCATCCGCTGGTGTAGACCAGAATAACTGGTAATGTTTGACGAAAATTTTCTGCTAACAAAATCATCGCCCCATCGAATTGATTTTTATTGCTTCCTAGATCTTTCACAGTTCTGTCTAATGCCTACGAAGACTTTTTATGTGCCATCGTGCATTCATTCCATACTATCAACTTGCATTGCTGAAAAACCTTTGCCATTGCAGAGTGCAAGTCGGAGTTTCGTTGCTTTGAATATTCAATGGCAATTTTAGCGCTGAATGGGCTGTTCGACCGCCTTCCAACAATGTAGCTGCAATACCAGAGGAAGCAAGTGCGAGTGCAATTGCATTCTGTAAGCGAATTGTTGCTAAAATCAATGAAATTAAAAATCTTTCCTGTACCACCAGGAGCATCCAAAAAGTAAAATCCTCCAGTTCCACCATTTACAACTTCCATAAGTGTATCAAAGACATACTTTTGTTGTTGGTTCAACAACGGAACGTATATTCGAACCGATTCTCTTAAAGCATCGAGATCAAACAGTTTTTCACGATGCAACTCTTGATTAAAAGCGTCGTGCATTGGGCGATTAGGCGCGGCCATTCCTAATTGAGATAATAATTTCTTCGACATCATCAAGCACATATGTATATGTTATGTATATGTATGTCTTCAATTATTGATATCAACGTTGTAAATTTCTTCAGTGAATTGTAAATATCGATTTCTTGTTCTATATTGCGCATTTTATGCAAGATACACATATCATCTAGCTTCCCCGGCAGACGTTGTTCTGCCTTTTTTTTTCTAAAATAACAGTAATAAAACATATTTAGGAGTGATCACTTTTCATATTTATAGATTTATGTCTCCATGATAAACAACGATGACTTACAATATTATAAGTGTCCTATTTTGTCCATTGCAAGACTTTAGTAGTAGTAGTAGTAGTCATAATCTGGTATTTTCAATGTAATGCCTTATGGTACACGATATTTTTTGTTTGATTACCTGTCGCGTAAATAAATAAAGCTGTCGGTTTACCGACGCGAGAGCAGGCAACATACAACTGGGGTCGCCCTGAAGTAGATCGAGGTATTTTGCTGGGGCGAGTTCAGGTAACGGTCAAACTGTCAAAAGTCATATGAGATTTCATTATGTATTTCTTTTGTTGTCGTTTGGCGATTCGCATGTTGCATGTTATTGCTTGTGTTTGCAATTAAATGTTTGTTGTACTCATCAGATGAAACATTCAGCAACAACGCAAAATTGTTTTCGTTCATTTTTAAAACTTATTTATAACTAATTTAAAATTTTATCAGAGCACAAAATTATTTTGTCTGTCTTTTAGTTGTCAACAAAACAGTTGACAGCCCTGGGGTGTTTTTTGAGAACCGAAAACCTCAGTTTTTGTTGACAACTCTGAGGGTTGTTAAGAAAACCTGGGTCAAACCTGGGTAAAGTTGAACGAACGAACCTAATACATAACTGATAAAAATGTTCTAATTACCTGTATTGGGATTTATCATCTTAATTAAGAAATGGTAACCATCTTCAACTTTCCAAAATATGATTGGATATTGTAAGGCATCATAGTTGCGGTGCGTTTCATACACACGCTGTAACCGATCATTCCTGCGATGCAAAACTATATCACGGGCTTCAAATTTTCTCCAACCATTACGATAGCAACTTCATCCATTGGTAGGAACTGTAGTCAATTGAAACATTGTAACTGAAAGCCGCTCGTAAAACTGTGAAAGCAGTTTGAACACGACGCGTTGCTCGTGTTTGTAATATCCTAATCCTTTCAATTTCATTTCGCTCTTCACGTTGCAGTGAAGTCCGATTTGATTGAAAATAAGCTTGGTTTCTAGCGTTTCGATTTCTTCGACTCAAATTGCTGCGCCCGCGTCTAATAGGCGGCATGGTTCTAAAAGTAAACTCACTCGACAAATAAAACCACGATTGGTTTTCGTTTTTATTTATATAGATTACCTTTATTTATATTCTCTTATTCTCTTATTCTTATTTTGTTGTTTGTTGTAGAATTATTAATTATTATTATAAATGAAGAAATTATTTCCTTAGCTATATGCGTGTCGAATTGCAAAATGATCGATCTGGAGAAATATTTTCAAAACAACTCATTGACATTGGTAATGGTAAAATCCCTGTAGATGTTATGAAAGGCTGCATTACATTTCCTGTAAATTTTTGTCAGTCTACAGAATCAAAAACAACGTTCGTATTTGTTGAGCTTTTAAAGAAATTACAGCATCATTTAAAGTTTGATCCCAATGAGCATCATTTTCTAACAGTTGCAAACGCTGACAGGGTTCTCTGTAAGAGCCGCATAATTCACCATTAGCTGTTCGTAAATGTTGGAATGATGTTGGGCCTCGAACATTGTATAAATAAAAATGAATCGCAAAATGTGTTGCTAAACGTAAAACTCGAGAACGCCGCAATAAAAGTTTTTTCTCTCCATAAGAACCTTCCTTGAACCTTAACAGAAACTCAAAAAAAAAAAAATCAGGCGAATTGGTCAAGCCGTTCTCGAGTTTAACGCTTAGCAACACATTTTGCGATTCATTTTTATTTATATATATATATGTAGATAACATTTTTGTTTCAATAAATAAAAATAACACAAAGTTTTAGTTTCTATATCAAGTCAAAGGCATTTTATTTTGTTGATAATCTTTATAATTCAATGTAATGTCAAAGTGAATGTGACAGTTCAATACTAAAATGTCCTTATGTAGGCACTATTCAACCTCCAAATGCGTTTAGCTTATAATGCCTCTATTCAACGTCACATAAGTTTTATAAATAACGATTTTGCGTTTAGAGGCATTATAAGGGTTGCATAGCCTTATGTACTCATTATAATGAGTTTATAAATATGGCTGTAAATGTGTACACTTTTATTCAAACAGAGATGTTATCTGATACGAAATAGAATTCTTTTGCACGAAAAGAATTTTTAATCTCTATTTCTCTTTTGGCTTCCTTTCGATTACATGGGTGCTTTTGAACACAGCGATTTCTACTATAAGTTAACTTTGTTCAAGCGAAATGGGGTTGTCTTTTCGCATTCCTTACTCTACTCAGTTAGACGAATTAATAGGGGCGTTCAAATTCTCAAATTTGTTTGACAAACACGACATGATGGATTGTCAAATATCACTTCTAATGAGAGAATTTTGACTAATTCTGACCAACTCAAGAAGTTGCAGGAAAATGAAATTGGGCTTAAGCTTGACATATATAAACGCTCACATTCTCAAATATGCATGCCATGTGTCATGTACATCATATACATACATGTACCTATATTCTATTATATAATAACCTTACTATTGTATTCTTATGATTCAATAAAGTCAGTCTATTATTCTCTCTTTTACTAACCGGTCGTACCATTTAATCAGGTCATTACATGGTGTCAGAATAGCGGACTAAATAAATATATATAAAAAAAAAAAAAAAAATAAGAAAAATAAAAACCTAGTTTTGATCTGATTTTTTTTTTCTGTTTAATAATTCGAAAAATAGAAACAATAAATATACGATGCCGGTGGATCCACCAAATAATAACTCATCATCATTTGTCAAACCACCAAAAGCATTAGTTATAACAAATAACAATATGGCTTTAATGTGGAAGCATTGGATCCAGCAATACACATGGTTTTCAGTAGCTGCGGATATGGGTAGTAAATCTCCAGAGATTCAAGTGGCGACTTTTATGTCATCAATTGGATCTGATGCTGCCAACATCTATAATTCGTTTTCATTATCCGAAGCAGATAGCAAAAAATTAGCGGTAGTTCAAAAGAAATTTGAAGAATTTTTTGCTCCAAAGGTAAATGTAACGTTTGAGCGGTATACCTTCAACATGATGATGCAAGTCAAAGGTGAGTCTTTTGACGAATTTCTTACTAAAATCATAAATCAAAGTAAAAAATGTGACTTTGGATCTTTAGAAGATAGCCTCATAAGAGACAAAATTGTTGTTGGAGTGTTAAGTGATGCAATTCGCGAAAAATTGTTGTCAGAGGAAGATCTCTTGTTAAACAAAACCATCAAAATATGTAGAGCGAGTGAGGCAGCAACATTACAATTAAAAGAACTACATAAGGCAGATGAAGTCAATGCTATAACAAAGTATAGACAGCTCGCTCAATCAACATCCTCAAGTAAAATATATAATAAAGATCCGACACATTTTAGAACAGATAGACAAACCTACAAAAATACGATGAAACCCCAAATCAAAACATTCGATTGCAACCGATGTGGAAAACGACACGCAAAAAATAGTTGTCCAGCATATCGTCATAAATGCTCAAAATGTTCCAAAAAAGGACATTACTCAGAAATGTGTTTTAAAAAGAAACAAGTACATGCTTTAAATGATAATGAGCATTATACATATGATGATGATCATGATTATACAGAAAGTGATCAACCGGTTGCTTACGCATCCAAAGCACTATCACAATCACAAATTTCATTTCCACAAATACAAAAAGAAGCAATAGCCATACAATTTGGCTGTGAAAAGTTTCGTGAGTACATAATTGGAAAGCGTATAACTATAGAAACCGATCACAAACCACTCGAGATTATTTTCAAAAAGCCTATACAATCGGCTCCAAATAGACTTCAAAAAATTTTGTTTCAACTAACCCAATATAATCCACAGGTTATATACAGAAAAGGCAAAGAAATAGCATTGGCTGACATACTTAGCAGGGACTGTTTGAATCCGCCTTGTAAAAACGAAACTGACCGAATTGAAATATATTCGCTACATGAAGTGTCAAATGATTCAATGAAGCGTTTTGCAGAGAAAACAGCATCTGATCACGAGCTTCAACAACTTGTGAAAGTTTCTCAACATGGTTGGCCGGATTCTCTTCACAAAGTTCCAGCTGAGCTTCGTAAATATTGGACATTTCGTGAAGAAATTGTTTACGAAAATATGGTGTTATTCAAAGGCACGAAGTTGATTGTACCTGCAGCTTTACAATGTGAAATGCTAGCCAAAATTCACGACGGTCATTTTGGAATCCAGAGATGCTTGAATCGAGCACGAGAGCTGATGTTCTGGGTTGGAATGACAAATGACATAACAGACTTTATCAAGTCTTGCGGTATTTGCCAAAGCTATCAAGTATCTAAATCTAAAGAACCTTTAATTTTAAAAAATATTCCCTCACTTCCGTGGGAAATTGTAGCTGTAGATTTGTTTAATTTTAATAATAAAGAATATCTTCTCATAATCGACAGCTATTCAGGATTTTTCGATTTCGTTTCGTTATCCAACTTGTCCTCAAACAAAGTTATTGATAATTTAAAAAGATTTTTTGCAACACATGGAATACCAGTCATTCTGGAGAGCGACAACGGTCCTCAGTTTTCTTCCATCGAATTTCGGAAATTTGTCAATAATTGGAACATAAATCACCAAACCTCAAGTCCTAAGTACGCCCAATCTAACGGCCTTGCCGAACGTTATGTTCAAATAGCAAAAGGGATGCTAAAAAAATGTGCCAAAGACGAGTCAGACATCTACATCGCGCTTCTTAACTATCGGAATACAGCCAGAAACAACGAGCTTATGTCTCCAAACCAGCGTTTAATGAGTCGTTCAACTAGGACACTTTTGCCTACGCACCGAGATCTACTTAAACCGAAAATCGTTAATAACGTTCACAAAAATCTACAACTAGCCAGAAGAGACTGTAAAAAGTTTGCTGATAGGGGAGCAAAACCATCGCCCGAAATGTCACCAGGAGATAAAGTTCGTCTGCAGATAAAAAACAGAGAATGGATTTCAGGCGAGATTGAGAAGGTTGCAAAATCACCACGCTCATTCTTCGTTCGCACAGATGATGGAAGAACCTTTCGACGAAATTCAATCCACGTTCATCCAACAACAGCAAACATATCAACATCAAAAGAAGTCGTTACTACTCCATCACCAACTTCGCCAATCAACATAGAAAAAAGTACTGAACCGAAGAGCTCAACATCGACGTCTATAAATCCATCGACTAATACAGTCACCACCCGTTATGGAAGAACTGTCAAGCCAGTTAATCGTTATATGCCAACATAATCTTCTTTTAAATTATTTACTTAAAAATAAAACTTTTTTTTTTCTTTATTTCAAAACAAAAATGAATTTCTAAATCTAACAGTTTAAAGTTTTGTATAAAGTATAAATGTATTAATTTTATATAAAATCAAACTTAATATGAATTTGTAAATTTTGTAAATTTGTTAAAAAAGGGAAGATGTCATGTACATCATATACATACATGTACCTATATTCTATTATATAATAACCTTACTATTGTATTCTTATGATTCAATAAAGTCAGTCTATTATTCTCTCTCTTACTAACCGGTCGTACCATTTAATCAGGTCATTACACCATGCAGCAAAAATACCAAAACATTTTGAAATCCATCCAGCATGTTAGACAAGCCGCTGGATGGAGCGTTCATATTATCAGAATCAAGCCAACCATGCCGTTTTTGTCAAACATATTTGAGAATTTGAACACCCCTAATGGAAAACGAAAATTTATTAATTCAAATTGCTAAAGACGTTGTTCATACTGAGCTAAATCCTCCGACTTTTTTTTGAGTTTCTGTACTTTATCTAACTCCCTCTGTCAGAAATTTATTTATATTGATATCATTCCCATATTGTAATGGAAGTTGTCAAAGTAGATATAAGCGGGAAAGACTAAAATTTGTAATCCATTGGCATACAGTTGATGGCTTGACAGATGGAGAACGATCTATATTTTGATATAATATAAGGCTTATTTTATTGGTTATCTATATGCTATAACTAATGCAGCAATGTAAGTCTGAATAAAATGCTTTTTTGACTTCATACACACTCTTAGGGCGGTATTCACCGAACGCTCATAACTTAAGAGGCTCACAAACCCATTCACCAGCAATAATATTGAATATTTATGAGCGCTCGTAAAAGTTATGAGTGCTCCTGATCACTCATAAGTTACAAGGGCCAAAACTATTAATAAAATCAAATCTTAATAGCATGTATGTACACAAAGTCAAATAAAGGCTCGGTGTCAGAGGAAATCAGCAAGATCATGCTTCCTTACATGATTTACAATATGGTGGTCAAACAATATTACGTGTGTTTGGTATCCTAAAATTTCTCACAAATTTTCACAATTTGCAACTAACCTTGGTGAAAGTTTAAGTTACTTTATATTAAGACGAAGCCACTTTCTTATGTCGAAAATAAAAGCAGTTCCAAAAGTATTTACACGATAAAGTCTTATAAAAAATGGAAAAAAAAACTTGTAAGTCGTCCAAATCCAGCATTAGTGTTTCGCCAGGAATAGGAATGACGTTTTGGTTATTTCTATGAAAATCTTTTTATCTTCTCAGTTATTGGAAATAAGACATCGAAATCGTGGATTTTATGGATTTCTTTGCAAATGTCACCGCAAAGTCCTCCAATTGTTTTTTCAAGGATGAAAAATATAATGTCATTCCTTAACTTTTCATATGCTTTTTAATCTATTGGAATCGCAGACATCCTTCGATGAATTTCATACTCTCACGTGAAAAATAGGGAACATGCAAATGCATATAGAGACAACATTTTGACAATTGACTATTAAGGTTTACCATCTAATCGTAGATTAATATTTCAAACCATATAATTTTGGCTCTAGTGAAAACAAACCATAAAATTTACAAATATCAACGAACACATTGTTGAATAATCAAAACCTGCCAAACTCACGGAAAAAACATTTTCTGCAACCAATTCGAGTGTCATTGTAATCCAGACGCTCCAAAATTCTGCGTCAACAATCAATAACCGCTTAAGTCGACTTAAGACAAAAATAATTTTTTTGCTGCATCATAATCTGCATATTCTGTTCTGTTATAGAAACAAATCCAGGATTTGTAACCCTTTTTTTTCGTCAAAATAATCCAAAAAGAAAAAACGGCTTAAGTCATTCTCATAGGTAGAAGCATTTGCAATACCCGCTTAACTCACATAAGAACTTGTGAATTTCAAAATTTCGTATTCCAATAATAGCTTATATGGATTTAAAATACTTGTACAAAATAAATAACTATTCACAAATCAATCAACCATATTGTACTGAAAACAACTTAAATCGACTTAAGCGTTTATTGCAAACTTAACAAGGTATTTTCGCTATAGCCAAACTGAGATAAGTCGTTATTGCAAATTCCTGTTTGTTACTTCGATGGAGACTATGTAGAGTAAGCGGTTTTTAAAAAATTTATTTTCTACGAACTGCATAATTAAGTTGCTTTAAGTCGTTATTATTAATGCAAGGATGAAATATCTATTGACTTAAGAGATTTGGACGGCAAGTTCGTGAATTAATTTAGTTGAGATAAAAGTGTTTTAAGGATAAAAAGTAAAAATAATTAGGAAAGTGCAACAATATGAGCTCCTGACCCTTACAAATTTTGAATACAGCTCGAAAATGTGTTTTAGGCAATGTGAAGTTAATATATTTCAAGAACGGCAACGGCAGAAGACAAGCGATACATTTGAAAAAGAAAGTGATCTGAGTGAATTTTGTATATCAAGTTTTATGAATGTGTGTTTTCAGATTTTCGTTTTTGAATATGGAAAAAATTGGTTGGCTATAGCCCACTTATGTATCTGTTTCATACTAATTAATACAAACGTCAAACAATAATTATAAATTGTGCTTTTTGGCCAATAAGGATCTAATTCCAAGTAGTTTTCAACGAAATAAAGTGACCTGCAAATGAAGTTTATTATGAAAATCTGAATATAATTTTTGAATAGTTTTGTGTCAACATTAGCAAAAAATTTGAACATGATTTCAGTACAGATGACTGTACGCGATCCATATTTCAAGCTTGCAGACATGGACATTTCTTCAGATTTTACTGACGAAGAACTTTTGGAGTTTGGTAGGCAATTTGAGGAAAGTAAAATTGTTTCTCTCCCACATAAAACAGTTAAAAACGAATCGGAATATAATTCAAGTATAGATATTCAAAAAAAAAAAAAAAAAGAAACAGAGGGGAATCATAAACTCGAAAAACGGGAGTGATTGAGGCAAGAAAATGTGAGCATCTTAATATCGAAAAAATTAGTTTTAAAAAACGGAAGGAAATCTTTAAATCATATTGGGAATTAGGGACGTTCTACCAAAAAATTCTTTTTATCGGAGCTTAAATAGAAATAGAAGATAAGAAACAGACATTAAAAAAAGTCATATTCCACCTCGAAACCGACAACTTCATATAAAAAAGGTACCGATTCATCATCCTCACGATTGGTTTAATTTTGTCCGATTTTGACTATGGTTGTGTTTCAAAAACAAAACTTTTGTGGAGCAGCCGAGACATTTTTGTATGGAATAACGTGAACAAACTTGGTAAAATTGAATACAAAACAACTCTGGGTAAAAGCTGCATTTTTCAACACCCACTGTTGTAAAACGTGGTATTGATTCACTCAAATGGTTTGAAATTCCCAACTCACCAGCTATCAATGTAATAAGCGTAAAAAAGCTGCGCTTCAAAGACTTCTTCCGTTTATTGATTATTCGTTTCATGAATTCTATAATAACCTAGACACAGAAATGCAACCCGAAGCTAAAATACATCCTGAGTTAATGAATCCAGACAAAAATGGAGTTAGAATACTTTTTCTTATTAACAAGTTTTTTCAACTAATTATTTACTAACTTAAATTGGCTATTGATGTGTAAACATCTTTCTCGGCGGTAGAGTGAATTGAAAACGTGTGTAAAACTTATACGTCCCGGTTACACGTTCCGGTTACACGTTACGGTTACACGTTACGGCTACACCTTCCGTGTAGCAATCTACCTTACCGACGATTGCATTTAACACCATATTTACATTGTAAATATTGCGTACTTACGACATCGTGTTTACATTGGAGACTTTGAGTACTGAAATCTCGATTTTATTACTTTCCATTGCTGGCAAGAACTTAATTCAATCCCTCAACATTTCTTCACCTCTCGACCAATTAGGCCTATTCTGCCACATTTGTGTCGCTCAATTTAATAGTGAATTATCTCCATACAAATGAATTTCGAGATAATAAGGTTTTTGCGAAATGATGCATAGACAAAAAAACAAAATTAATGCGCTTTAGGTTAATATTTTTTATTATTCGTAAAAAGTCCAAGATTATAATAACCTTAACATATTTTATTAATTATTTTACTAAACGGATTTGTGACTTACTTAATTTTTATAGTTAAAAAATAAAATCACTTCAAGAACAAAAAACATTAACTATCGGAAATATAATTCGTATTTGGAGTAGATTCTCTTTTATATTGAAAGATATTAACAAATATAATACCATTAAGCAAAAAAATCCATTTTTCAAAAAAATGGACTTACACCACTTTTATAATGAGCGACACATTTGTTATTCTGCTATAGATTTTCTGTTATGAATCATAAAAGATTTCCACCTTAAAAGATCTTTTATGATTGGTATTCAGAGGTTCGAACTTTTATTAAAGTCTGTTAGGCTAGCCGCGCACTGGCAACTGTGATCGAAATCAAATAGTTTATTCACCAGTTGAAAGAGAACCGCGCACTGGTAACTCTTTACTCACGCTCACACTCTTTTCTCTCTTGCGCTTATGGAAAACAGCTCAACTATTACGAATTAATTTTAGGCAATCGTTTAGTTTGTGTCAGAACACAAACTTTTCAGTTGCTCGAATCGAGTTGCTTTAAGTGCGCGGTGTCCCATATAAGCTCATATGTTTCATTTTAGCAACTAAACAGTTGCGAAACTAAAAATTGAATGTGCGCGCCTGGCCTTATGCTACTTCGAAAACGAGATCTGTTATAAAACTGAACTAAATCTGTTATCATAATCAGCTGTGATTATGTAAAATATTTCATCTGAAATAATTGAAATGGATGACGAACAAAAAAGTAAACTCTTAGCCTAGGCGCGCACATTCAATTTTTAGTTTCGAAACTGCTTGGTTCGAGCAACTAAAAAGTTTGTGTTTTGACACAAACTAAATGATTGCGCGCACGTTCAATTTTTAGTTGTACAACTGTTTGGATGCTTATAGAAAACAGGTTAACTATTTAGTTGAATGTCCGCGCAGGTGCATATAATTATATGTTACACAGAATAGCGAACTCATTTTAGGCAATTGCTTAGTTTGTATCAAAACACAAACTTTTAGTTGCTCGAACCAAGCAGTTGCGAAACTAAAAATTAAATGTGCGCGCCTAGCCTAAGGCCATTTGGTGTAACATATAATTATATGCACCTGCGCGGACATTCAACTAAGTAGTTCATCTGTTTTCTATAAGCTACCAAACAGTTGTGCAACTAAAAATTGAATGTGCGCGCCTAGCCTTACACACACTATGGATATCCATACAATGGAACACGATTTTATCTCATATGTTTTTGGGAATACCATGACCATTCTCTACTTATATGTTTATATGATATGTGTTTTGATATATTTTCTTTCATTTTTCTCCTTTAAAGAACATTTCATTGACGAAATAAAAGATAAATTTTCATTATTACTTGATGCACCTGTGTACTTATTGAAATCCTTTATGATAAAAGTCACAGAAGTTTGTCTTTTATTCTTTTATGATTTTTAACAGATTTCATAACAGATTTTGGCATGCTGAATACCAAAAATGCTATTCGTAAAAGATTTTTTCTATGTTCGAACGTTTGACAGTTCATAAAAGTTTTCTTAGCAGATTTTATAACAGATTTTAGCGTGCTGAATACCAAAATTAAAATTTATAAAAGATTTGTTGACAGTTCAAACATTTGTATGGAAATTCTTGGCAGAATAACAGAATAGAAAAATAAAAGTTCTCGGCGAATAGACCTTAATATGTGAAAAAGACGAAAGACAAATCAAGTGGTGTAAAATTTCATAAGGGGTTCATTTGATGTCCACTTCACGTTATTGAAGGACGATAACATTTTCTTTTATGCTCGCAAAAAATCAAAAATTGTTCTTCAGGGCAATCAGTTGACATCTGCTATGAAATATTCTCGATACGTCAAAATTTAATTTGTCCCTTATCTGTCATACCATATAATTATTTTAATTATCGAATTAGATATTCTTTATTATATCAAAATATACTTTTAGCATTCACTATATCAAAATATAGATCGTTCTCCATCTGTCAAGCCATGAACTGGATGATGACTACGACTTCAATGTATTCAGAAAATTAGTTTTTGCCACTTATAATTCCATTACAAGGTGGGAATGATGTCAATCGGTTTGTAAATCTCTGACAGAGGGAGTAAGATAAAGTACAGAAACCTAAAAAAAAAGTTAAAGGATTGGTTTGATTTTGATAGGGTGAACGCTCCATCTAGCGGTTTTTTCAAAAAAAAGTTTTGACTTTTTCGCTGCATGACAAGTATGTTTATTGGCGGCGTTAAGCCAGATATACATTGTTCAAATGCATGAAAAGCACGTGCAAGTCTATTATTTCAGTGGCGAGAGAACGTTGCACTTTGTGTTTTTTTTTTCAGCAAAATTGTGTTTTTACGAATTTCTTTGGGATTTTTGTAATTTTATCCGAGTAATTTGTTTTATTTTGTCTGTCCATTTCATCATATAATTTTCGTTTGTTGTTTTAATATTTTAATCAGTGCTTATTATACTGTGCGGTGTTCTCATCTCTTCAACGTACTATACGCAAATGAACCAATAAATACATGATCAATCATCAACCTTGCATATACAATATTTCTATGCAGTACGCTAGATTGTAAATATATTTTGATTTTTCTTCAAGCCTACATCCAATCTGTACGTGTGACTTTTTCATTAATACATTTACAATTGCTAAGAAAAATGCGGAGTTATCGTTCATTCTTCTTTGTGGTTTTCTTTTTTATATTTGGCGTTCGCTCAGTGCAATTCGCTTAACTGAGTAGAGTAAGGAGTGCGAAGAGATGACTCCTTTTCGCATGAACATAGTTAACTTATATTAAAAATCGCTGTGTTTAAAAGCACAGATGCACTCGAAAGGAAGCCAAAAGAGAAACAGAGATTAAAATCAGATTCGTGTAAAAACAGTCTATTTTTTATCAGATAACATCTCTGTTTGAATATAAGTGTAAAAATATAATGCTGTCACAAGCAACATCCCTGGTTAAACATAAGTCAAACAAACTTTACGTTACGTAGCGGAGTCCACTTACTCCTAACACATGCCACGAACTACTTCATCGAAGCATATTGTCGATAAGGTTTTTAGGTCGTTTGAAATGAATAAGTGTCGACACGGCAGTGCGAACTTTGGGAATCCATGTAGTATGCCGACATGGCGTGTAAGGCTAGCCGCGCACTAGCAACTGTGAACGAAATCAAATAGTTTAATCACCAGTTGATAGAGTACCGTGCACTGGTAACTCTTTACTCACGCTCACACTCTTTTCTCTCTTGCGCTTATAGAAAACAGCTCAACTGCAGCGAATTAATTTTAAACAATCGTTTAGTTTGTGTCAAAATACAAACTTTTTAGTTGCTCGAATCGAGTTGCTCTATGTGCGCGGTGTCCCATATAAGCCCATATGTTTCATTTTAGCAACTAAACAGTTGTGAAACTAAAAATTGAATGTGCGCGCCTGGCCTTAAGAGGATCGAAATAGTTCGTCGACACAATTTTGTATGTTGTTATTCGGTTTTAGTTGTTAACTAGTGGTTTTGATCCCATTAATCTTAAGTTCACTTTATAATTTTTTGATTATTACATTAAAAGTATCCTAAACACAAGTAATAATGGAAAATGAACAAGAAAAATGTGTTTGGACTCGTTCCGAAATAATAATTTTACTAGAAATAAGTAAATACAACAAAATAGTTGATTATTTCAAAACGTTTTTACAGTACATGGTCCGAAAATACATGTGTTTAGGTGGAAAGCGTTATGTACAGCTATGTAGAGATATTTTTGGATTTAAGTATAAGTGGAAGGGATAAATTGTGGAAAAATAGTGGCTTTCATTTGAATATTACCCCTAAAACACACCACCAACTACGAGTACTTCATCGAAGCATATTGTCGATAAGGTTTTTGGGTCGTGTGAAATGAATATGTGTCGACATAGCAGTGCCAACTCTGGGAATCGAAGTAGTATGCCGAAATAGCGTGTAAAAAGGACTGAAATAGTTCGTCGAAACAATTTTTTATGATGTTATTCGGTTTTAGTTGTTAAAATTTACAAATCGCCTGAAAAAGCAAGAGTAAAATTCAATCTCCTTAAGCAACAATTCAATAAAGCTCTGATCAACACAAAAAAGTGGTTCTGGAGCATTAAAATTCAAATATTTTTCGGTCATTTTCACTTTTCATTTATAATTTTACAGCTCTACCATTTCACAACTGATTTTGGCACTTCTACGTCGGCGTATTGGTGTGTAAATGCCCATACAAAAGCGAAGTACTTTATCGATTATAACGGTATATATCTAAAGTCACAAACTAGTACGATTGCATTGTACGTTGATGTTTACACATCTTAACCGTGAGTCCTGGCACTCACACTTTTTTTTTTTTTACTTGATACCAGTTTTTGCATTTTTGTTGCTGTGAATTACGTTTTTAATACATTTTAAGTTACATGCTTTTCGAAATGAAATATCGCTTAAGTTGATACAAATATAAACAAAAAAATGATGACCAAAAACAGCTTATCTTTTTTTTAGAAGACATGGGCGAAAATTTTCAAATTTGCGATAACAGCTTAAGTGACATAGGCAATTAATCTTGGAAAAACAACTTAACAACGTTTTTTTGCAATTGTAGCACTTCATATATTATTTAACTATTCTTTTATTTTATTCTTATACCTATTATTTTTGTAAAATTAAGGTGGCAAGAATAAAAATTAAAGCTTTCATATTTTAAAAATTAAACAAATCGGACCGATTACAATAACTCCCTATGGGAAGTTAAAAATAACAAAAAAACTCACTTCTAAGTAATAAAAAAATAAAATAACAAAAGTTGACAATTGAGTAAACAAAAAGTATAAAAGGAGAGTTTCAGTCGATTTATTTTCATTCTCGTCTGATATTTCACTTAGGACAGTCGGGTAATCCATTGTCCAGATAGAAAAATATCATACTTGAAGTTTGAGAATATTTTTTGTGTTAATGTTTATTATTCAACGGACGGGTTTCCTCCTCCGCTTTTAGTAACATAAACCCTGATTTATAATACTTTCTTAAGTAATTTAGTGCTTTTGTTTTGCACATCGGTGATAAGTTTAATTTGAGAGTTAATTTAACGGACGGGTTCTCCTCCGTCTTTAAAACTCGCACATTAAACCGTGCCACCTTATTTGATTATTTAATTACTTAACTTTGAAATTTTAATTATTTTCTTTTGTTCCTTAATATTATTTTTTTTCTTTACATTAATTTTTTTTAAATAAAACTGTCAAAACTAATTTATATTAAAATACAAACGTAATTTTATTTGAAATTGACAATTACAAACTTTCTAAAGTTTAAACTAAGGATCTTTAATCCACGAAAACTGAAATCAAAAGAGGTTCACGCTACACAATAAAATTAAAAATAAAGAAATTTAAAAAAGAAAAAATAGTTTAAACAAATAAGATTGAAGTTTTCTATTATAATCTGCACCGTTTTTGTTTTTTAAATGCATTTTTTTCCAGACTTAAAAAGAAGTTTCAAAATGCTCTCCTCGAAAATTGAATTTTTGGACTTAAGCGTTTTTTACTTGTGGCCACAGATATTTTAATCAACACTATAACGTGCACTCTTATTTGTGGCTAATTTATACACACTATTTCTTTGTTGTTGTTTACTGTGTAAAATTTTACTGCGCTGCCTATACATTTACCAATAAAAAACGACTATAGTATATATAGTTCGAAATTTGGCATTATATGGTATGCCAGATAAGGGACAAATAAAAATTGGACGTATCGAGAATATCCCGTTGCAAATATCAACCGATTGCCTTGGAAATTCATTTTCTGAAGCAGAAAATAAAAAACAAATTTCGGCGGATTCTTAAATGTCATGTGTGGAAATGCAGGGTATTTGTTTTGAAACATTAAATGACACTGTTATTAAAATTGACACCAGTTGTCTCGTCTTTTTGACATAATGGTGAGGTGTATTTGGTTCTAAATATCAACGGAAAGTACTAAAATCGGGATTTCAGTACCCAAATCTTCAAATGTAAACACGATGTAGTAAGCACGCAATATTCCCAATGTAAACAGGGCCTTAAATGCAATCTTCCTCAAGGTAAGTTGCTACACGAAACGTGTAACCGTAACGAGCTACATGGAACGTATTATATAAGTTTTACCCATGTTTTTGGTTTACCCTGCCGCCACCGGCAAAGACGTTTACACATCTAAAATAGTTCGATGGCAGGTTCAGTCTATAATATCTTAGATTCCAATGGTGCTTTCTATTTCTTACAATATTTGACTTTTGAAATTAACAGGTTCGTTCCTTTACTTCGATGAGTCCATGTAAGACCGTTTAGACGAAACACCAATTTTTGTGGACTTTAAGGCTAAAAAAAGCTATTTTGATTCAATTTTTTTTTATTGAATTATAGATTGTAAAAATTAATCGAAAGAAAACAATTTTGTCAAAATTCTACGTGCGGTTTTCGATGAAAAAAATACGATTTTCGTAAACCATTTTTTAACATTTTTATGGTGGGAACCGTTGTTCTAGATTTTATTAAAAAACTTTTATGTGTCAAGTTTTAGAAAAATTGAATTGGGTTTTTCGAAATATTGATGAAAATCGGTTGTACAGTTTTGAGGAAATCAAAAACTAAAAAAAATAGTTCTAAGGGGGATGCCATTAATAACCATCTTCGGACTTTTTTTTTAAGCATTACCAAGGTTGAACTAAATGACGTTTTTTTTAATCTTTGGATAAATTTTTGAAAATAAAATAATTTTCTTAAATTTCGAAAAAAAACTCGTATGGTTCCGTTATTTTTGGTCTTAAAATAGAATGTCCAAAAAGTGTGGTGGGCAAAATTTAAAAATGCCATTTACTAAGCTTAAAAAAAATCGATCCAGCCGTTAAGGCTGTAGTACAAATGTAGATGAACAAAGTACTCGAAAGTCGGGGGTGAACTTCATGCAAGCAATTTGCCCTTCAACCGGAATGTATCCAGCAGGGTATGGTTGATATGGTTTCGAATTTTAAAAACCTGGGATAAGGCGACCTAGTCCCAAATTTTTATTTATTGCTCGTATATATAAAAAAACAAACATGGAACACAGGATACACTTATTCAGATGCAATAAATCGAATGCAAAAAATAAAAGCAAACACACACTGCTTACCTTGCGTTACTCCAGTTTTTTTGACACAAACTTCTGTAATTGGTTTTATCATGGTCAAAATGCCCTTTGGCGGCCACTAATGCAATGTAAAGAAAATAAATAAAAATTAAATTGAAGTAACCAAGGTCACAGAATACAATAAAAACTTAAAATAAAAAACGAATAGATATAAATTTATTTTATTTCGCATCCATCGGGGCAAGGTTGCAGATGGAATATTTAAAGCTGTCGTTTTCTAGGAACATCGCTATGCTACTCACCTCATCGTCACGTCGTGGTGGCTGTCCCTCGACAAAACCACAAAATCCACAAATTATAATTACAAAAAAAGAAATAAATATTTTCATAGCTGTTCTCGTTTTTTCCTTTTTTTTTTGGTTTCCTTTACCCCGCGACGGAAGTAAATCTTAGCAAATATGTATTTTCCGGCTTTTCGACTTTTTCCGCGCGCTTAATTGTTTTTTATATTTTTTTCAAGTTTTTTTTAATAGCGAATTCTAAATTCATGGAAAATGCAGAAAATTGCATTCAATTGTCAGTTTATATAGCAGAACGTTTGAAATCGTTTTGAAGTAAGAAAAAAAAAAAAACAATATTAATTGCAGAGGTGGGCTTATAGCTTACACACGCGCAGCTTTGGTTACATTCGTAAAAAGGCGGGTCAAGCTTTCAATTAATATTTGATGGCTGGTTATAATTTCAAAATGAGGTACAATTAATTCTAAAACAATGTAAAAGAGTAATTAGAGCTTGAAATGTGACTAAAATACTGACGAAATTTAATAGATACTCGTGTGTTGGTATTTCGTTTGTGTAATAATGGGATTGAAATTCATATTCATGGTCTATATATTTTAGATTGATTGTGCAATTTGTATTTTGTAACATTTAAAAATATTATTAGAATTTCCAACTTTGAAAGGACACCCATAACGATGTGGGCGACTAGGAAATATGACTAAACATGCCGTTTTATAATCATACTTAACTGTATTTCGAAGCCTAGAATATACTTGACAAAAGAGAGAACGGCTGTAAGCAAACTATTTAAAAAATGAAACTAAAATTTAATCCCAATTTTTAATTTAAATATATTTCTGTTTGTAACATATTTTCATTGATGTGTTAAGGGTAGACAAGGTGCATTCAAGAGGACACAAGCTTCCACAAGTTTTTTTTTTGTTTAAAGCGAACCTCTGTCTATCAACTCCTACTCTCACCTCCCCATGGTGAACATCGAGTGCCTAGTACCTTTAACTGAAGATAGGGTTCCAATCCCTGTGGACGATATTAGGCATCAGCAAACGAGGGAGGGGGAGGTGTGTTCCCACAAAAGCACTTCTCCTTTATTCACGTGGTAGCGGAGGAATTACCCATGTGTAATAAATGGTGGCATCTTCAGTTCCAGTCAGGTTGAAGTTCTTAGTGAACATCTAATATGGGCCACTACGACATTTTCGTTCTGGTTCTGGCCTTGCAGGTTAGGGGGATGTGCATCGGTAACAGTTCCGGAATGCCAACAAGGCTCGGATATGGATGAGTTTAATGTTAACAACCCCAGCAAAAATCGGAAAGGTGGGCATCTTTGCTTCGATAGACGCACGACGAAGGCCGAGCAGATGCTGTAAAAACATTTTGATTTCGAGAAGTTAAAATCGCAATAAATTTCCAGAATTTTCCTACTAACAACTAACACTGCACTAAATGATGAGCCGGTGGTATAACACAGTTCTCTGTGTTGGCAAACCATTGGTCGAAAGACGGAGCTTGCTATAAGCTTTCTTCGACCAATTCTGATAGTGAACAAAGAATTTTTGCTGACCAGGTCTCTCTTAATCTTTTAGCAAGTCCACCACCAGCACCAACTGCAGATGACCAGTGGAATCAGCACCAATAAGCCATCAGAAGTGCCGACACTAATATGTTGGTTTTCACTGGGTGTCCGAAACGAAATCACTGGTAAGATGGAGAATACCAGCTGGCGCATGCAGTCAAGATAGAGACTTTATCAAACAATGCTGAAAACAAGAACCACAACTGTTGAGAAATCAGCCCGGGAGCTCTACGGGCTAAATCGAAGGGAGGAACGGCGATTTATCAGTATGAAAAAGAGTTCTACTGAGAGTTGTAGCAGGCGGGGTTATGTTCGAAAGTTTTACCGAAAGAAGAAGCAATATACCCAAGGCTGCAAGCCCAGAACGGAAGCTTGCCGAGACGAGAGTGTGAATATGGTAGAAGACGCACAGTCGGTACTGAAGATCTGGAAACAATATACTTTTCTAGATAAACAGCCAATATAACCGAAATTCCGTAATTAGACGGAATGATCCATACAACTTGGGTGATGATGGTTAAAATTTCCGTCCTAAATTAATTGAAGCGATAGCCTAGCTTAAAGCGTACAAGGCTGCTACGAGTAGTACGGTTGGTTTGCCAGCCGAACTATTCAAAGCAGGGGCAGACGATTTGGTATAAAGTATACACCAACCTCCAGAATTTGGGCGGATGAAAGTAAATCCGATGAATAGAACTCCGGTATAGTGTGCCTCATCCACAAGAAGCTATAAACAAAACTCACCCTCCTAAGTGCTTCAGTATGATCGCAGCAGCGTCATTGACAACAACGCCGGCATGTACATCTTTTTTTTCTTTTTTTCAGTGATTTTTCTGTCTCTTTAAGAATTAAATAGTAGAGCAAAGAAATTTAAAGAGACCTGTGCAGTAGAATTGCCAACTGAATTGGTTCAAGGTTCAAGCTATAGTTTAGTTCCTCTCCTGCCCAGTCTTTCTTGTTGCTTAGCTATGTAAGGAAGTTTTTCTCGAAATTATGAAAATTACAGGATCTACAGCGAATTTGAACTGTTAAAAAAATCTAAAAATATAGCGGCTGAGATGGCTGGAAATTTGGGGCGTATGGATACCGAAGCACCAGCCTGTCGAGCCTTCGAATATACCCTTGATGATCAGCGCATAAAGTCCCAACCCTAGGTGGCGTACACAAATTGAAAACGCCCTCAACCAACTTGGAGATTGTATCTGGAGGCAGCTAGCTAGGGATTGAGTTGGCTTGAGGGTCTAAGCGCCATCTAAAGTAAAGTAAAGTGTGTAACATTTTTAATAATATTTTCTGAATTTCGGGAAAAGATTAAGGGAGCTCAAAATATCATTTTAAAATACCAAACAAAATTTTGGAATCTGCAAAATAGAAAAATTGTTAATATGAGCGGTGCAATTCAGTTATTGATTTATTTAAAAAAAAAATAACTGGAATTGTTTCATTGTAAATAAACGATGGTTGCGTCATTTTATAGTTTGAGCTATTTTATCTTGCGATACATTTACTGTACCTCGACCTATAGCCTAAGCTGCTAGATTTATTTTCTTCAAACATGGTACTTGTGGGTCTTCAGTGATTCCCAAGAGAAGAAGGTTTTTTTATTACTTCAAAGGAACTACAGTTTTCTGCCAATTCCGAACAGCAAACAAGAGGTACGCGTGGAGGATTTTTCAGTTCCTCACAAAAATCATTGAACCCCTGAAAAACATTCTTGCAGCGGCTTAGAAAAGCCTCTCCCTGACGGTCAAACGTACTAATCAATATGCCGAAGAATATAACTTCACTTTGGGTAAGATATAAAATTCCGGTGACTGACTTTACTTCATCAGAGCCGAGCAAAATCCTTGGTGACGAATATTACGACCTTAAGTTGGTACCACAGAGTTAGAATTTCATCAGCGATTATATCGAATTGTTGAACTCAGCCCGCTCTTGATCCATAAAGGGTCTCTGTATGCAATACGGCCGGAGTGTTTCCGTCCTCTCAATCCTCTACGATCCCGAGTTCGCTGGTTGCAAGGTCCCAGACGAAGTAGTGCTCTCTTCGCACACATGGCCAAATATCCGTTTTTCTTAAAGAACCCCAGTACCAGTTTTTTTCTTTCTCTGGACCCGTGGCAGCGACTTGCAATATTAAAATATTAAAGAACGTGAACATCATTTTACGCGTTGGTTTTCTAGGACAAATCTTCACGCACGTTGTCGCCCGACTCAGCTGGATCAGCTTTCCTCTTGTCCCGAAATCGGTCACCGCTAAAACGAATCTTTTGGGATGAATGCTAACATATGAAGTTTGTAGTCAATGAAAAGTTGGTGTATTTCGACTTGAAACTCTTTGGTCTGATTTAAAACTTACCTCTATAGTCTATCTGGTCAACAAGAATCCACATTTGAACTTGCCGACTACTAAAGCTCCCACACAGCCTATTTACAGGATCTCATAATATGAGACATTTAGTATGCCTCGTTAGTTCTTACAGGACATAAGGTCGACTTTTTTTTCTTTGATACTGGTGTACATGGAGTTGGATGTTCCGATCATCGGGCAGGTTTTCTTCCAGCCATACTTGTCTGATGGATTGATGCATACATCCTAACAAAATTTCACATTCTTTTCTGAAGGCCTTGTCCATTGATTGGAAGTGGGTTGTTTTCTTGACCTCACTTACTTGCTCTATTTACATGATGTCGATTAAGAAGCTGCTGCCTAAAAACATTTACTCTTCCTTGCGTTTCTGTTATTTGGTTATCGTCGGTCGCTATTTCGAACGCTTGTGTTCCTGAATTACACTATGATAAAAATGTAAACCCAACTTGACGACAAATTATAACAAAAGTCTAAAAATACGTTTGCACTAAGAAACAAAAACCATACCTTTGAAGTTGATATTAAACCCCGAGTTCCATAAAGGGAAGAAACAAAAATCAAAAATTTATTGATGGTCTTCAAGTAATTCCTTATTTCTTAAAATTTTATGTTTGCATACATTTCAAAATTGAATACATATTTCCTTATTAACTCTTAATCAGTATTTTTGTTCCTTTTGTACATACGAGTGCATACATATATATGTGAGTAAATTAATTGAAGAATTTGAGAATCTTAACAGTTATGTTCTTCAGAATTCGTAGAATTTTCGCAATAAAGTGTTTACCCTAAATTCGAATTTCATGCTGGTGTAACAGCCATTGATTGATTTCTGAGACCACATTATTTTTTCTAGAAATTCTTACATCAGCATGTATTTACTCGTATATTGAAGAGTGCTTTTACCAGGTGTTGCCATATACGAGGATTTAAGTAACCAAATTTGTATCAGTAAAGTGTAAGTGTTTTTCAGTAAAATTTTACACGCTGAACAACGATAAATAAGCTAGCAGAAATTTAGTAAAGTTAAAGATAGAGTTTTTGTTATGGTGAAAACAGAGGGCGCTGAGTGAGTGGTGGAAATGATTTTTCATGGATAAATATTTTCACATTCTCTGGATGTATTCGTTAATAATGAATTATACCTGCCATTTTTTTCGATTTTTTTTTCGAAATTTTACAAAATATTGTTTTTGTTCAAAGCCTGTTTAACAGCAAAAATTTTCATTTAATTATAGATATTTATTGGTTGTTTTTTTCGAAAAATGGTTATTGGGTACCATACCACTTTTTTTGTTTTTGATTTTATCAAAAACGGTTCAAGCAATTTTGGTCATTTTTTTTATGCTGAAGTTCCTTTAGAGTGTATTAAAATTTTCCAAACATTTGTTTTTGATTTAAAAAAAATTTCTATATTTTTGGAAAACTCAATATTTTGAAAACTTGATAGTTAAAAGTTTTTAAAACCCACAAGATGTGAGAAGCAAAATTTTATTTTATCTACAAACAACGATACTACTCACCATACAAATGTATAAAAATAGTTTTCGAAAATTGTATTTTTCTCGAAAATTTTGACATTTTGATAAATTGTTTTTTCCTTTCAATTGATTCTTATGATCTATAATTCAATAAAAAAAATTAAATTAAGATATTACTGACTGTATCTACCCTATCTTGCATAGATTCATATTTGCTTAAAAAATCACATGGCAAAAATAGAATTTTGTGTCTTACTACTAAAAGAGTTTCGAAAATAAATTTTATGAATAGTTTTTAAAATTTTTAGTCTTTTACATAAGAGCAAGTTTATTTTATAGTTGAAATCATGTGAAAAGAAATAAGGAAGATTTCTCAGAGGAATGAAATCTCATACATTCAAAGCAATCTCATACAGTACAAATCGGCACTGAAAAAATCGTTCAATAAGTATGCCAACTTAAGCAAACCTATGCCATTTGTTTAGTTAAGGTCAAAGTTTCAATAAAGTATTTCAAAAACAATTTTTGTACTTTTTTCCGCAAACAGACTTCATGTTTTGTTTTTTAAAATTGAAAAGTCATAAAATTACTTTTAAATGATTTTTGCTCAAATATTTGTTTGGAAAGAGAATTTGAGTAAATGGAATTATTCCAGTGCACAGCTTTTAAGCGATCAATGAGCTTTTGAGTTGCTTTATGATGTTCTAAGCAGTTCAGTTTCTTTAAGTGTTGTTCCAAAATAAAAGATTAACATTCACAAAAACCACAACATTTTTGGCGACGTAAATAAGTATATGCCTACTCCACAGAAGGTGATCAGTGATCCATTCACCAAGAACTGAAAGTTTTTCGAAATTTTGAAAACATTTTTAAGAAAAAAATTTGGTAGGCTTAGGTTCTGACTATTATACGAACGAAAATTAAATTTCCAAAAAAATATTGACCCATTTTTGAGATATCGAATTTTCAAAAAAAAAAATGATTTTTTTTAAATTCAAAAAATACTTTTTTTTAAAGTTTTGAAATGCAATGTTTTTTAAACTTTTTTGAAGCATTACGATACAAAATTTCATTAAAATCTGTTATGTCGATAATGAGTAATTCAAAATTTAAAAAAATGGTTCAATGGTAGGTACAAGCTGTAATATCTTAATTTCAAAATTTTAAAAATTGATCGGGAAAAAATTTTTTATCAAAATTCTATGTGCTGTTTTCGAGAAAAATACGATTTTTGAAAACACTTTTTTAACATTTTTAAACTTTTGTACTGTGGGTACCTTTATTTTTGGGTAAAATAATTATTTTTTTCTCACATCTTGTAGATTATATTGACAAACTTTTATTTATCAAGTTTAAAAAAAAATCTAGCATGTGGTTTTCGAAAGTTTTGAAAAAAAAAAATTGATTTTTTTTAAATCAAAAAAAAAAAAATTGTTTGAAAATTTGAATACACAATTCTATTCAAGTTTTTGGGGAGCTCTAGCAAAAAAAAATTACCAAAATCGGTGGTACCGTTTTCGAGAAAATCAAAAAGAAAAAAATCGTTCCATGGGGGGTACGCTGGATAACCATTTTCCGGATTTTTTTTGTATTTTTATTTTTTGAATCTGTGGAACAGTTTTTGATAAAAAAAATATTTATAAGATTTCGAAAAAAATTCGTATGACAGGTACCGTTATTTTTGATCTTAAAAAAAAAGAAAAAAACGTGTGGGGAAAAAACTAAAAATGACATCTACTAAGTTTAAAGAAAATCGGCCGAGCCGCTGAGGTTGTAGTCGAACCGACAGATAGACAGACAGACAGAATTGCGAGACCCACTTTTTTAGTCTTCGCTATTATCGTATTATCAACTTTGATCAAAATCTCGAGTTCAATTTTTTTACGAATGCATAACTTGCCTTATAGTATCTTCATATAAGTCGCAAGTAAAAATTGAAGCGATACTACCGAGGACAGGGGCTTTGTTTGTATTAAGTCTTTTACGAACTCTAAGAACTCAGACCATGAGTTTCGGTTTGATACATTTTTCCGAGTCACCTGATGGCTTGACTTCCAAACAAGAGGTAGGTGAACCTCAGCAGAGACAAGTGCGGGAAGCCGGATTAAAAGCGCTTTATAGGCCCGATTTCCGATTGTCATAGTACGCCATATGTATAAGGTGTTCATTAATTAGTTTAGCTTGACTGGAATTTAGATGCCACTGTTCCTTCCACCTGAAAATAAAGTGGCTTTTCCATTATTTTGTGTGGTGTTAAAAATAACCTTACACGTATTGGAAACCCAAGCTAAAGCTTTGTTGCTACATGAACCTTAAGTTAACCACCGGGACTTAAAGAAAGGAGTTGATGTTAAACAGGAGTACGTTTACATAAACTTGTGGAATTCGCATATCTACCCTTTGAACATAAAATCATGTTCTTGAATCAATTTATCAACATATTTTTGGAATTTTGGATCTGCTTAGGCTGTTATATCTATTGACAAGACTGGTGAACATTGTTGAATATGATGAGGTTTTGATCCACCCCCCATTGTGAATACCTATGTTGTTCTCATAAATAATAGAATTTTTTTGACTTGCCACTTTACCACATCTCGATCGATTTCTCTTTGTTAATTAAGCACAGAATATGCATTGAGTCTGATGGTTTTATTTTTAAGGATCCATGAACCTCAATCGATAGTCCATTGTTCTATGGTCACAACCCCACCTCCTTACCGAAATAGTCGGATTCGGAAATTGTAAATGACCGAACATGCTTTTCTTCGAACTTTTATTCAAAAAGTTATCTAGCTCCCGATCCATGAATGGTCTCTGCCTGAGACACTTGAGCTTTCCACCCTCCGCTGTCCCGAGGGTACTGCTTCAAGTCATCTAGGCCAATGGCTATGGCGTCCGCTATGACTTGGTTCTTAAACCCTAGGTTTGGCCTTCTTTGTCACCTCGAACCTTGAGACTGCAATTCGAAGACTCTCTTGAATGCAGCAGTGGTCCGCTGGTTTAATATAGCCGATCTAATGTAGACAACATGTTTTGGCCTTCTGGACGACATCCAGAGTTCGCGGTTATATCTTCCCTTCATTCGCCTTCCTCGCACATATGACCAAATATCCTTCGAAGAATTTTTCTTTAGAAATAGACTGGTAATGTAAGGTTCGTTTAGGTGGACAAGATCGTCTTTTTGTTTAACGTGGATGCTTACCGTTTCCGGTTTTACCCCACGGGAGGCCTACCTCCATCGGAGTCAGACTTAGTCCTGACCATTAACCCCGATATAGCAAGCTATAACGTTCGCAAAGTTGTGATATGTTGCAGCATATGCACACCTCTTGCTTTGGAGGCGAGGTCTATCTAACACCTCTTGAATTCAAGAAAAGAATCTTGAAAACCGTGTGTTTCCGCATTTGGAATAAATCAAGCCACCATGATGCTCCCACTAGGGGGCCTACCTCATAGATAGGGTTTGAGCAGAGGATAAACCTCAATCCTCAAACTCAAATGGGCACTATCTCCCATGGTTCCAGAATTAAGCTTCCGGTCGAGCTTCAAAACTTTGTCATCTCGTGGAGTCTCCTAGGGGATTTAAACCCGGATAAATCCGAGTCTTTTGTCTCAAGCTTCGGAAACTCTTAGATTTGAACCCGTAACTTCCACATGGGTTCCTGCAAAACCCTGGGCCAGTCAACCCTTAGGAAACACACCAAGAAAATCGGCCGGGGTAGTAACCAACAACTCAATGTGCTTTCTATCTTCATTTGCTTTGCGACGAACTAGGAAAGACGCTCCTAGTCTTTAGTTTACCTTACGGCAAACAAGGAAAGACGCTCCCATCTTTTGCTCACCTTGCGGCAAGCTAGGAAAGACGCTCCTAGTCTTCGTTCTGAAAAGAACAGGACGACGGTCCTAACTCTTATTTGCTACTCAAAAACCTTGAAGATCTCCAGCCAAATAAGTAGCCGGAGACTTCACCTTTAACTCGACTTAAAACACCTTTTAAACCTTAAATCTCTAGCCGGGCGGTAGCCGGAGATTTAACCATTTAACTCCTTAAAACCGTGAAAACCTCCAGTCGGGGGTGTAGCCGGAGATTTCACCCTTTTACTCCCTTTTCAACTCCCTTCTACTACCTGTTGGGTTTTCTTGGTTGTCTAAATCTCCAGCTGGGCATGCAGCATAAGCCCCCCCCACCACGACAAGGTGAAATCCGTCGGGGGGTCCAATCGGTGGACAGATGTTTGTTTGCTGAAACCATGTAGGTACATGGTTCACTTCAAGGCCAACATTTCTTCTCTGATCTTTAATCGCCGTTAAAGACTTTATTACAGAAAAATGGACCAGCAAGCTCCCATGTTTGATTTTATATGGAAGATTGAAGCTTCGTCTGAATTAAACAACAAGTCAACCTGGATGTCAGAGGGCTTGGGCTGGAAAAACAAAGAAAGTTTGTTTGGGAGCTGTTTCTCAAGTACATAGCTTTTACGGATCTAATGCTGGTTAAGTAAGTTTTTTTCGAAATTAGGCTTCAGGACTCTCGGTGGAGAAATAAAACGAAGAAATACAATGGCAGTTTCTCTAGGATAAAACAGTATTAATGTTCTTATAGCCTTTGTCAATAAGACCCTTTAAAGACTTGAATCATGTCGGTTCTACTGTATGGAGCAGAAACCCATATAGTCGCCTTTCTAGATATTAATGGAGTCTGGAGGAAAAGATGCAATGGAAAAAGCCATACATCGACGAAGATTATGACTTAGTGAGGAACTTTAAAAAACAGAGCTTATGTGTTGCATCAACCCAACGAGTCTTCGAATCTACCCTTGATGTACATCAACAACAACTCAGCTTAGACAGCGCGCACTGATTTCAATCAGTCTCTAACAAATTGGTGTGAAAATTTGGAAGCAGCTAGCTAATGACCTGACTGGCTGGAGGCTGTCAACCCCGTACTGTATAAAAAATAAATCAACTTTTCTTGTACATATTCTATTTTGATTCTCTTCACACTTTAACCCATTATGTTTTAAATAATCCAAGAGCCACTGCAACTTATTTTAAAATCAGCTAATTGCAGAAATCTTCGCCTATGGCAACGATGCACACTGCATACCCATAAAGTCGAAGCCTCATATGCATCTGGCTGCCTATTACCACAACCATATACACCAAAATGTACTCTTGTAATTATTATAGAGCTATAGTGCATTCAGGGAGAAAATTAAATAATTGAATTACATGCATTCCAGCAGCAGATGCAGCTGATTGCCTGATTTCCGATGTTTGGAATTTTCCATTCTGCATTCATCTGAATGCACCCAAAAATCTACCAATTTACATGCCGGCTGCAATTCGCCCTCCCGGTAAACCCTCTCAATATGGATTGTGTGCCATACATATATTTGCGCATTCTACAGATACTTACTGTAGCCTTCCCCACATACCTCATTTTATTTTATATTGCAACGTGTTCAATCTACTAAAAACAAAAACAATATTAAATCCACTAATTATTATGGATGTTTTCATTGCATGACAGATTTGATGGGGCGTGACAGTGCATATCAAGTCCGGGTCTGTAATTACTTATCAGGCAGTTGATTGCGAAGGTGGAACTGGGCGGCCTACCGGGCGTCTGCATATTGTAATTTTCCAGCCACCTCAATTTGGGGATATCATGAGAATAGGTGGTGACTGGAAGCCTATACATGATGTGAACGAATTATTTTGTTGGCATTGGCATGATTTGCGGATTGGTAATGTTTCGTTTTTTACTTTTGCTTGAGTCTTTTTAATTGTCTCGCGGTCCGGTGTTGATTTAGATTTAATTTGTATCTCATTAGCTAATAGAAGCTTCATGATAATGGAGGTTAGTTGCGTTGAAATTCTCACGGAGGGCTGTGTTAGTCTGGTGTCAGATACCCTTAAGGGTTCGGCCACGCACATGTCGCTCAGGGTTTATGTGGCCACCTCCATACAAATTAATGTGAGTTATTACTTGCGATATAGGTACTATAGGGCAAGTTCTGCATTTGGAAAAAAAAATCGAACTCGAGATTTTGATCAAAGTTGACATTACGATGATAGCGAAGACGAAAAAAGTGGGTCCGACAATTCCGTCTGTCTGTCTGTATGTCTGTATGTCTGTACCTCGAACTACAGCCTAAACTACGGGAGGTATTTTCTACAAACTCGGTAGTTAAGGGTCTTCGTTGATTCCCTAGAGGAGAAATTGAAATTTTTTTTTAGCTCCAAAACTGACGGTACCCCCCATACACCCATAATGCATAATCTTATTTATCTCGAAAACGGCTCTAACGATTTTGATAAAAAAAATTAAGTGTGATATTATGGACATGGACTATATTTTGGTCAAAAAAAAATTTGGGGGAAATGTTATTAGGGGTACCTGTCATAGAACGGTTTTTTTGATTTTCGAATTTCTCACCAACGGCTCCAACGATTTTAACCAAAATTTTTACGCAGGAGCTGATTTGCATTTGAAAAAATATAAACTAAAAATTTTTTTGAAAAAATAGTTTTTGGATTTTTAAAAAAATAATACAGTTTTTTTTTGAAAATTCAATATCTTGAAAACGGATACACGATTAAATTTTTAAATTACGTTTTAAAATGTATTTTATTAAATACTAACAATTTGCATATCAATTTTTTTTATGAAAATTTTAAGGAAAATTTAGTACACAAAAAACATGTTTCAGTGTGTCTGTATGTCTGTATCTCGATCTACAACCTAAACCACTGGACGTATTTCTTTCAGTCTCGGTAGTTAAGGGTCTTCCGTGATTCCCTAGAGGAGAAACTGAAATTTTTTTTTAGCTCCAAAACTAAGGGTACCCCCCATACACCTTTAAAGCAAAATCATGGACATGGACTACATTTTGGTCGAAAAAAAATTGGGGAAAAATGTTATTAGGGGTACCTGTCATAGACCCGTTTTTTTTGATTTTCGACTTTCTCATTAACGGCTCTAAGGATTTTAACCCAAAATTTTCAGCAGGAGTCCCCTTAAGTTTAAAATAATATTGTATATAAAAATATTAGAAAAAATATTTGTTGGGTTTTTTTGAAAAATCAAGATTTTCAAAACCTATGAACGATTATTTTTTGAAATTATTTCCTAAAACCAATATTATTAAATACTTAAAATTCGCATCCCACATTTTTTTCTTGAAAAATTTTAGCGAAATTTCTTATATACAAAATTTATTTAATAATAAAACGATTTTTTACGGTTTATTTGCATAAATTCATACTTTTCCGGAAACCAGACGGCAATTTTATGCATTTGAACATTATTATCTCATTAAATCCATGTTTTATATTTATAAAATGTATCTTAAATTCCAAAGTACTTTTACATAAGAGCAAGTTCGTGCGATCCAGTCGTGCATTTTATTTTTTTTTGCGTCGCGCAGCGAGCAGCGACTCGTTGTTCAATCGCTCACTCGCTCGTCGTTCAGTGCGTGGCCAAGGCCTATAATGGATGCCCATTAAAGTAATTTACTCATTTTACAGCAAGTCTGACTGTCAATTTTAACGAATTTAAAAAGTAATAAACTCCAAATGAGTATAAAGCCATAAAACAAAAAATTAATTTTGTCTTATATTTTTTTTTTTTTAAGTAAAACTTCTTTTACTGCGTTGGGGGTAAAAAATGATCTATGCAGTTTTCAGTGACATGTCAAAACGATAGAGACAGTGACAAGTTTTTAGAATTATTTCTCGAGCGGTATTCGATGTTATTCAAAACTCTTTTTTTTGCCAGCAAAGGGTGTTCTTTTAATAAAAAGAATCACAAGAATTAACAGACAAAATAATTAAAAACATAATTTCATAAAAAAACACACAATAGAAGCTTTTTTTTTAATGACCTATGTGGCTGAACAATTGCACAATAATAAACCACTTCATACTACACCTCATTGAATACTTGGATACTGCTTTTGTTAAAAACTTGTAAATAAACTTTCTGTTGTCAAAGATAAACCAGCATTGTCATATGCGAAGAATTTCAAGTTCGGTGTTAAACTTAAATCAGCATTGCCATACCATTAGAAGAATCATTTGGCTCGAAAACAATGAATGCCATAAGAAAAACGAGATGTGAGCATGATGAAACCTCGTCGTTGTTGTAATAATACACAATAAAGCATTTCTCGTCGTCACGTTAAATGAAATTAATTAATGAAGTAAGGACAGTCGCGCACATTAAATTTTTAGTTTCAAATCTGGTTGCTAAAATGAACCATATGGGTAGATGCGTTTCATTTTACCAACCAAACAGTTGCGACACAGGCCTTAGGGATTTGGGAATTGCGGTACGATTTTATAACAACAAAACGTTGACAGTTAATCATGTCTCGCTCCGGTCTCGTGTTCTCGTAGCATTATGAATCGGGCATAATAATTGAAACTTTTGCCTCCCGTCTTCAATTGCATTTTAATGTCACTATCTGACAAATTTAAGCGGAGATAAAAATTGCACTAACAAACGGCAAGTATTGCATCAATGATTTCCGATTTCTTTCAACATTTATTGCTTCAACTCTACCATAAGCATATTCCACTAAAAACTGTCATACTTGGTTTACTTCTGAAGTCCTCGATTCAATAAAAATCCGTCGTAAGCTGTATTTCAAGTGGGAGCGCCATCCAACACCCATAAATTGGAAGATTTTCTGTCCAGCTCGTAATACTCGTCCTTTTTAACTCGCAGAGCTTAAAAAATGTATTTATTTTCAAAATTAAGCCCTGATCAAACCTCACGTAAGTTTTGGAGTAGCCTGCGTTCATTTGGTATTGGTAGAAAGGAAGTGGTTGAAAAATTTCCGGATCCAAATGATCTTAATAAATGCTTTGTGGATAACAACTTACAGGCATCTAACTTAACAATTAACAGCCCAGCCATTTATGAACCTCCTTCTGAATTTCAATTTGAAGTCGTTTCTGAGAATGAATTGGTCATGAATATCATTTCTTTTTGATCCAACTCAGTGAGTGAAGATGGAGTTCCGATACGTTTCATTAAAATGATATTACCACAAATTATACCCACCTTTATTCACATAGTAAATTTTTGTATCATGACCTCTACTTTTGCAAAATGTTGGAAGCGTGCAAAGGTAATTCCAGTGCCTAAGAAAAACAATCCTGTCTTGCCTGTCTTAGATCTTAGAAAAAGTTTTGTTAAACCAGATTTCAAACCACATGCGGACTCGTAACTTATTTTGTCCGGTGCATTCAGAATTTCGAGCAGTTGACAGCTGCTCTACAGATATGGTTAAGGTTCTTGAAGATATTCGAATTCAGTATGACCAAGGCATGTTAACGCTTCTTTGTTTGCTGGATTTTACAAAAGCATTTGACCGAGTTAATCACAGTATTCTGTGCAAGAAACTTAATCTTTACTTTTGGTACTTTTGGCTTTAGTGACAGTTCGGTTCGTCTTATACAAAACTATTTAAGTCATCGAACTCAAAAGGTTAAAGTTGGCAATAATTCTTCGGATTCAATCATCTTACTTGCTGGCGTCCCACAGGGTTCCATCTTGGGTCCTATTTTGTTCTGCATGCTTATAAATGACTTACCACATGTTTGAAAAAATGTCAGGTTACATCTCTACGCAGATGATGTTCAAATTTATCTTTCGGGACCTTTTAACTTACTGGAAGATCTAACTTGCAGAATAAATGAAGATCTGGATGAGATTCACAATTGGTCGATCTGTAATGGCATTATGCTAAATCCAACAAAATCCCAAATAATTGCTATCTCTAGACGGAAATTTGATACGAGCAATCTACCACCTGTTTTTCTAGCAAACTGTTTTAAGTCTAAGCTTTAAAATCAATCGTTCACTTTCAGCCGTCGACCATATTAACCTCTCTGTTGGAAGTATCTAACACCGGTTGAGACTAAACTGAGAATTAGTAAATCGCTTGTACCAATTTCTCTTGTTGCTTGTTGCTTTTAATGATATCAGACCAAAAACATAAATGTTAAAAAAAGAGCCATGTTCTTCTATACAAAACCCTTTGTCTAACAAGCCAGCCGTGAAAAGTACTGAGATCTAAAAGTTCGCCAAGTTCTTACTTCATGAAGGTTTAATACCGAATATTTAAAGTAGAATAATATTGAAACAGCTACAATGTAATAGAAAAATTTTATTGTTTAATGATTACTGACTAAAACTTGATGGGTTCACTTGTCAAGTTCTTAAAACCTTTCGAATTGGGCTACTTGCATGACAAGATCTACCGTTATGCAAAATTACAAGATTCTACGACGTAGGGAAGTGCTCCATAATTTTGATTATCTGTCAGTCAGTCAGTCAGTGGGTCAGTTACGGTTTTTGTGATTTTTGATTCCTTATATCTCAGGAACTGCTCATGCAAGAAAATTTAAATTTGGTGAGGCGCCTGTGTCTGACTAGCTTAGCAAATATTCTGAATCGCCCGAGTTTGTTCCTGTAAAAAAGGTGTAGTGCCAGAACTTGGCTGGGCACTACCGTGCCCTTTGATATTTATATTTGGTGTTCGCTCAGTGAAATTCGTTTAACTGAGTCAGTAGAGTAAGGAGTGCGAAGAGAGTTCATAATTGCAACATTTTTGCACATGCCATGCAGAAAATATTCAATCAATACATTTATGAATAGAAAAACTGCTGCAAGTATCCGGCAATTCTGCATTGCAAAAAAAGGTTTCATGAATAGAAAAGCTGTTTGGCGGTAAGAAAACGGCAGATATTAAAATTATTTTTCTCAGTGACACTTGTTGTTTAGAAAAACTAAATTGGTGAAAATGTCTAACATAAATATAATATTAGGATTGATTTTTAATCTCTTGAATGGAACTTTGAAAGTGTTCAGGAAGAACTCAAAACAAAAACCAGAAATTTCGTGAAAACAATAGAACAATTTCCAGACGACGGTTTTAGAAATCAGTTTCGTATGAAAAGGTGTACAATTCATGTTTGTATTTACTTTTTTATTCTTGCATTTGTACGTGACTTTTAAATTTTTTGGAATTTTCTTTTGATGACTTCCTTACTGTAGTTTATAGTTAATCAAGGATAAAAGGGATTTAATTTCCATGAAAACTTTTCCCCAAAGTATAGACTTCTTTTTGCGGCCAGTTATGAAGTCGGACTCCATTACTCGCTTCGACCCTTTGTAAATGTGTATTGAGTTGAAATGAGCTTCGTTCGACTCGATCTCACTCGCTCAGCGGTGTCGAGTCGAATTATGAGACGAAAAACCTGGGTCGAGGAGTTGGCTTAACAAAATGTTTCAGAATCGCTCAACACCATTTCAACTCAATTCCAAATTGAGCTCTCAGCTCCATTGGCCGTGGCGCGATGGAAGTGTGCTCGCCTGTGAACCTCATGATCACAGGTTCGATCCCTGCCGTCGTCTGTCGTTTTAGTTCCATTAAAACCTTCTAAAATTGTCATCAATGGGTTGCTGGTTTACTCATTGCATGTTGTTCAGGCATAACACTAACAACATGTAATTGAGTTAAACTAGTATGCCCAACAAGGATGAACACGAATAAAATAATGTAAATTATAAGCGACATAGAAATAAGACACGGCATTCTCCGCTTTAGTTCAGCCGCCATCCCTGGAGATAAAATATCTGAGACAACAACCTTCAATCTCAGAACATCGTGCCACACATCTTTCCTATCCTTCTTTCTCTTCCGTAACTTCATGCCCGCGCTGTGTTGAAACATTTAAAGGGTAATCATAATCCCTTGAGCACGAGTAGATTATAAAAAAAAAAAAAAAAAAAATGACGAAAAACCTGGGTCGAAAATCTGACCCTAATCCAACTCGATCTTTCGATACTGCATATAAACGTAGTAAAAGTTAGCTTATAGTAAAAATAGCTGTGTTTATAAGCACCCATGCAATCGAAAGGAAGCCAAAAGAGAAACAGAGATTAAAAATCGGTTTCGTGTAAAAACAGTCTATATCAGATAACATCTCTTTTTGAATACAAGCGTAGAAATGTAATGATGTCTTAAAAAAACATCCCTGTTTAAACATAAATCAAACAAACTTTACGTTACGCAGTGAAGTGTCCAATCACCCCTAACACACGCCACGAACTGCTTCATCGAAGCATATTGTCGATAAGGTTTTTGGTTCATGAAATGAATATGTGTCGACACAACCGCTTTGTAGGTATATAAGAATTTATATACAAGGACAACAGTGCGAACTCTGGGAATCGAAGTAGTATGCTCACATGGCGTGCAAATTTTAAGTTAACACATATTAAAAATTTATTAAATTAATTATGTTTAAATAATTAATTTTAGTAAAGTTAATAGAAAATTGTGAATCCCGGCACTCACATTTTTTTCCATTCCTATTTGGTATTGTGAAATGACTGAGAACAAATTGAATGAATGAAACGTAACTTTTTTCGATCGTTTCGTTCACTTTATTTTCGTTGGTTTCAATGGGAAGAGATTGAAATTAGTATTGATTGATTCGGCCTATTGTTATTGCAATCAATCAATCTTTTTGGTGAACGAGTCACATAGACCGAATCAATCGTGATTAACACAGCTCTAGTATGCCTATACAATCTAGTGCCTAAGCGAAAATCTCCCTATTTTGATTATAAGCGTGATTTTTTGCAAGTCCATAAGAAATTGTAGAAAAAAACGACATCGGGACCAAGCGCTTTACATGTAAATACAAAAACTACTATAGGTATAATATAATTTTCGAGACTTAAGCCAAGACGCGATAAAACTGTGATGCCAAAATAATATTATCTATATGTTATCGATAATTTGTTCAGATAAGTCAAAAGGGACGTTTTTAGATGCTGGTTGATGCTAGTCGTCAATACAGCTGACAAATGCCATAGCGTATACAGTGCTTCCAGTTATTTGGAAAGAAGTTCCTAAGTCCCTATGTATTTTTTTTTCTACAATTCTATATGAGCATTGAGCATGCAAAAAAAAAAAATCTCGCAGGGAATTTGCTTTAGGGAAAAGAAGTTTTACTTGTACCGCGCTAATGTCAGTACACACACTCTTTTTCATGTGTAAAAATCTTTACCGGCGATAGGGTTATTCAAAAACGTGGGTAAAACTTATACGTTCCTTGTATCAACTTACCCTACAGAATATTGCATTTAAGACCATGTTATCATTATTGGGAATATTGCTTACTTACTACATCGTGTTTTTATTTATAACTTTGAGGAGCCTTAAAAAGACTTCGCCTATGGTGTCAATGGATTGAAATCTCGATATACATAAGTACTTTCCATTGATAGAACTAAAAATCTTCATTCCCAGAACATTTCTTCACCTCTCCGCAGTAAGGCTACGCGTACAGTAGTGCGACAAAGCGATGCGATGCGAGAAGCGATGCGACAAACGATTCGAGATGCGAGAATTAGATGCGAGACAGTGCGCACAGTAGAAGCGAGTTTGTGCAGTTGTGTTGTTAATTCATTTATAATTATTGCCACCAAAATTATTAAAAAGTTGCACCCCACAACACAAGCACTGAAATAACAAAATTTTAATCGTTTGATTTTTTTCTTTGAACGTGAAAACCAACAAAAAATCAACCTTCTCGCACAAACTCGCTTGAAAAAGTGGTCAGAACAGTTTGTGTGCGAGATGCTTGCGATAGGCATGCGAGAAGCTCGCAACACTCGCATCTAATATCGCTTCACTGTGCGCACGTATATAAGAATCAATGTAAATATTTTTCTCGCACGCAAACGCTTCTCGCATCGCATCGCTTTGTCGCACTACTGTACGCGCAACCTAAGTTATAAAGAAAAAAGACGAAACAACCGTTGTCAAATTTTATTGCAGGTTCATTCAATGTTTTGAACAAATTCCTATCACGTTTGTAATGGTAAGTAAGTAGAAATGGCGACCACTGTCAGTCTAGCCCTGTGGCTGAACTAGCGATAAAGTGAATTTTCAGAGTTGACATTTAAAAAAATCGAAAAATATTGGTTTTTATTTTCTGCTCTGGAAAATGAATGTTTGGGGCAATTTGCATCGAAATATTCTCGATACGTCAAAATTCAATATGTCCCTTATCTGTCATACTCATACCATAGGTATAATGCCAAATTTAAATATTCTATATTATATCAAAATAGAGATTGTTCTCCATCTGCCAAGCCATGAACTGGATGATGACTACGATGTCAATGGTTTACAAGTTTCGACTTTCTCGCTTATATTTACTTTGACAATTTCGTAAACAAAAAGTCGAAGGATTTAGCTTAGTGTGAGCAACGTCTATAGCAAAAAAAAGAAAACAAAAAATTGAGCCTGATTACACGAGACTTTTTTTCGTCTTTTTGACATATTTGATGTGAGGTGAAGAAATGTTGCGGAATGAAGCTACGCTTCTATACCTCTCACCTAAACTGTCAAAATAACGCAAGACAAAACAAACGAGAAAAGAATCGTAGTCACGAACACGATCCAAAAGTCAAACTGAAGTAACATATTTTCGTGCACCATTAGGGGCGGCCACATTTTCAAATATGTTTGACAAGAACGGCATGATTAGCTTGATTCTTATAATGTGAGCGCTCCATACAGCGACTTGTCAAACATGCTGGATGGATTTCAAAAAGTTTTGATATTTTATCTGCATGTCGAGCATATTTGAGAATGTGAACACATGCTCGTCAAGCCTTAAGCAAATTAGTAAGAAAATATATCAAAATGAGTTTTATAATCAATAGCGGTAGACTGCAGACTTTGAATATAAGATAAAATTTCCTTATCAAAAATTTTATCTATGCTTTTAGTTAGTCTACCATCATCAAAATTCTAATGAGAGTATCAGTATCACAGGTTCGATCCCTGCCGTCGTCTATGTCGTCTTTAATTCCATTAAAACCTTCAAAAAATTGTCATCAATGGGTTGCTGGTTTACTCATTACATGTTGTTTAGGCATAACATGTGATTGACTTAAACTAGTATGCCCAACAAGGATGAAAAACGAATAAAATAATGCAAATTATAAGGGACATAGAAATAAGACATGGCAATTCTCCGCTTTAGTTCAGCCGCCATCACTGGAGATAAGAAAAAAAAATCCGAGACAACCACCTTCAGTCTCAGAACATTGTGCCACACATCTTTCCTATCCTTCTTTCTCTTCCGTAACTTCACGCCAGCGCTGTGTTAAAACATTTAAAGGGTAATCCTAATCCCTTAAGCGTGAGTTGATTATAAAAAATAAAAGAGGTGATGTTTGACAGCACGTTTGACGTATGTAGTGGCGGGGTTAAACGCAATTGCTGATGTTGAGAAAAATGCGGAGTTATCGTTCTTTCTTCTTTCTCGTTTCCTTCATTTCTCGAGTATGTTTCACTTTCTATTTGGCGTTAGCTCAATGAACTTTACCTAGTAAAGTAAGCAGTGCGAAGAGATTGTAACGAAGCGTTACAATTTTTAAACAATTTAATCACATTACCGAGCAAAACTCTACGACACCAACGACCCCTAATCATATTACCGAGCAAAACGCTACGACACCTGCATACCGCATTATTAAATAATTATTTTTTTTTTTTTTTTTTAATTCATTTTTATTTCATTCAATCTTATAACTATCTTAATTCTAGACAAAAATTCATAAAACTAGCCTACTTATCAATAACTTACAACTAACTTACTGGCCCCATGCGGGCACTCTAAGTTAAACTATATCCTTATGACTAAACTGCCTTTCGGCCTAAAAGTTTTATTTTTATTCATTTTTATTTTTTATTTTTCATTACTTTATTTTATTAGAAAATTAAGAAAAAACTAATAATCTGGACTTTTTTATTTTTGCTTATATACTACTTAAAACTAGGTCCTTAAAATAAAACTTAAAACTAATTAAAACTACCTAATCTACCTAAAATCTACTTACGACTAGAACAACCACAGCAGCAAATCTATGTTTATATTTTTTTTTTTCCTTATCATTTTTTTGTTTTTTTTTTCCTTTTTTTTTATATATATATATATATATATATATATGTATATATATATATATATTTTTTTTTTTTTTTTTTTGCTTTTTTTTTTTTCTTTTCTTATTATTCCATATCTTTATATTAGTGCCACTGTGCCTATTCTACCTAAAACTAGACCTGAGAATAAAAAACAGGTATGCAGCCGGCCACGGCTCTAACACCCCACCCCGACTAACCATTATCGAATGCCGATTGAAGCCACCAAAACTGGTTCTCCTGCTTCACCCTATCAGTTTTGTCCCGTTCGGACACAGCCCTACTGAACCGAAGGAGCTCTTCTCCGTCTTGTGCCACGACGTCCCGAGTGTATAGGAGCCGCCGGTCCACGGTTCTTCGTCTGACGTGGTAGATTAGTGGTACTGCCAATCTATCCTGTATCAGACCGCATCTATCTAAATAGAGGAATGCCTCTGGTGGAATAAAGCCGCTCAAGCGTGAATTTTCAAAATATTCGTCGTTTGGGTAGAACGCCCCGAAAATCAAATTATTGGTTGAAGTCATAGCCCTCGCAATGTGACCCCGAATAAGTTTTATCACGAAATTGTCAACTCTGTTGATCCGAGCCCCGTTGTATAGAGCCACGTTCGGATAATAGTGAACATGAGAAGATTCGGGTGTCCGATGCAAACCAGTACAGCGTCGAAGACACTGCCGCTCGAACACCCGAATCCTCTCCATCTGAGATGGAGCAACGTTGAACCACACTGGACAACCATAAACGATCATCGGCCGTATGAGGGCCATGTAGCAAATGACCTTCACTCTGGGGTCAAGCCGACTGCTGTAAAACAGTCGTTTCGTCAGACCGAAGGCTCCTCTGGCCCTGGCCAGCGCAGCACCTATATGTCTGTCGAAATACAGATACTGATCCAACCAGATACCGAGGTACTTCACTACACTTTTGCTCGCTAATCGCTGCCCGTGAGGATCAACGATGACCATCTTGCGCCAATTCTTGCGCGTATCCCGCGGGGCTCTAGCCAACGGTGTCCGGAACAAAATTGTTTCCGATTTCTGGACATTTATTTTCAGTTTCCAGTCATCGCAATATCGCTGAATCTTCTCAAAGTCACGCTGCAAGAGAATTCTAATAACCTCAACCTTTCGGGCCGTTCTGTACGCAATTAGATCGTCGGCATACGCTATTGAATTCGGAAGGCTACCTATCAGATCGCTGGTGTAAATGCTGAAGAGAATTGGCGAATTAACCGCTCCCTGTTGTAGACCATTTTTGATTTCAAAAGTTGTGGTAGAAGTTACATTGCCACTTTTGACAACAAACTTTCTACCGTTAAGCATATCATAAAGCATATACATCAATGGTTTGCTAATGCCAAGTCTGTTCAGTTTCAGATAAAGACCCTCTAACCATACGGTGTCGAAGGCCTTTTCTAAATCCACCAAAACAGCACCCGTGCATTGTTGTTTTGACTTATTCCATTGGATATCAGAAACGAGCTTAGCCGCGGCATGAATTGTGTCATGTCCCGCCTTGAACCCGAACTGATTATCCGGAATTATTGTGTTGTCCGCAGCCCACTTAATCAGAGCCCTATTAATGATCTTTTCGAAAACTTTACTGATGCTCGGAAGAAGACTTATCGACCGAAGATTGGACGGATTGGAGTTGTCCTTTCCCTTTTTCGGGAGAGGATGTACCACAGCTGTCTTCCAATGTACTGGATAATATGCATTATTCAGCGCATTGTTAAAGAGTGTGGCATAAATGTCAATTGCCTCATTCGGTAAATGTCTTAGTACAACGTTAGATATACCATCGACACCCGCTGACTTCTTATTCTTAATAGAACTGAAGATGAGCTGGAGATCCATCTTCGTCATTAACAAGGGACTTGTCCCTATTCGCTCGGCGATTGTGGCATTTGCCAAAAGATCGTCATTGAACCTCAAGAAACCGCGGTTCTCAGATCGCCATTGCGTTATTTCATTTCGAAGCTGGAAGTGATGCAGTAGTGCTCTGTTTTCCAGGTCGTGGTTCGGGCGACTGCAAGCATTCACCTTGTACACTTGCTGAAACGCAGCCCCCACCGCCTCCACCTTCTCCCTCGGATCTTCAACTATATAGAAGTCATCGTCCAAGACGGCTTCCTCTGGATGTATTTGCGCTGTCAGGAGTACGTCTGTGTTCTCTACTGTTCTCTGGAGCTTAAGACACGGAAGGTCGTTTTGATTATTTTTCCTAAATATCTTATTGATTTTAGGAAACATACTTGGGTCGTTAGACTTTACAGAACGAATCCTGTTGTCCCAAAACTTGTTGATAGATAACCTGTAGTTATCCTTAATCAATTGATTGACATTCTTTATTGACGACTTCAGTGTCCTAACCTCCAGGTCGTGTGGGTCTGTAAATCGTCTGTATAAGTTTTTAAGTCTTGTCAGTAAACCACTCTTATGTCTATGTAGTGCGTCTATGGTCGCGTTTCTGTAGACGTCCATTTGGTCGCGTTCTTTGTACTTTGGTATTGTTCGTTCCATTGTTCGTTTAATCGTTTCGTCCATCTGTTGTAGATGTTGGTCGATTTCTGTATTTGTAAGGTTTCTGTTATTTGGTGGGGCTATGTCACTCGAACGAATTTCTCTCGCTAAGGCGTTGGTGAAACGAGGCCAGCGCATCTTACTGTAATTGTAAGAATGCGCTGCAACGTATTCCTCCAACTCCACGCGTTCGTTCGGAATCTGAATTACAGCAGCCAGTCCGCAGTGATCACTGTCGTACTCGATTGTCTGTAAGCAGTTTCGAGGGTGATTACCCACTTTGTCTGTAACTGTCAGTCTGGTATCGTACAGCAAAAGGTCCAGAAAGGAACCGCTCCTTGGATACGACGGCCTTTCAGTAGTCAGCAGGTCAATACCATATTCAACGCTGTAAAGATTCATCAAATTAAAAAGATGATTACCTCTGAGATTATTTGTTTGGTTTCCCCAATCTTCATGTTTTGCGTTCAAATCACCGGCCATAATATAGTAGTTTTCTTCCAAGCTCAGTTTAAGTGTTCTAAAAAGAATCTCGAGCTCTGAGTCAAAAATAATAGCCTGCGGAGCTTCAGCCGCATAGGCCGCAATCACATACATCCGCTTCCCTTGAGTGAGAGAGATGCATATGACGCAAACCTCTAGCGTCTGGAGCTTTCGAAGATCATTGTTGTATATGACTTTATAATTAATGCCTTTTCGTATGAAGATGGCGACACCGCCTCCTCGAGTAGAGTCGGGTCGATCTCTTCTTACGATATTGTAATTTTTATGAGTCAATTTATGTTTCAGGTTTAGCTTGGTTTCGCTAGCCAAAAACACATCTGGACTGAGGTCTTTCAACAATTGGAACAAATTAGCTCTACGTTCAATCCTAATCAGTGAATTTACATTCACAGCCAGGATTTTTAAGCGCGTCTCCGGTAGCGCGCCCATTATGGTCTATGTTGCACTAGGCCAGGCAACAAAGAATAGAGATGGTCTACCCTTTTGCCTTGCTCCTTTAACTGACTTTGCAGTCCTGCTAGCTGGCCTTGAATGCTCAGTAACAAAGCTACAATGTCGGCCTGCACCTCTGGCGCCTTAGGCACGGGGGCCTGTGGGGCAACCGTTGGTGGGGCCTGTCTCGTAATCCTATTTCTTGACGCCATTTGGGCGTAAGAAAAGTTAGGGTCCACGAATCTTGTTGTTGGAGCCTGTCGAACTTCGGCTTTTTGACTGGCCTGTTGTTGTTTGATTTGTTGAACCTTAGAACAGCCCCTATAGTTAGCGGGGTGCCCCTCGTTTCCACATATAACACACTTTAGCTGGGTTAAATCTTCAACCCGCTCAATCCCTAACTGACATTCCCCTCTTATGTGGGTTTCTGCGCACTTGACACAGCGCATCCGCATATCGCAGTTGGCTGCGACATGGCCGAACCTCTGGCACCGCATGCACTGAAGCATGTCGTTGTGTCTTTTTAATGTTTCCCAACGTACAGCCTGGAAGTCGAGGCGGGAAATATTCCTCAGACTTTCAAACTTACTGTGGGGCGATAATGTTACGAGGAACATTGGCAACCCGTAACCCCCCCGTCTTGACTTCACCGTGGTGAAAGGCTTGACCCCGATAAACTCGAGATCGTCGCTGGCTTTTTGACGGAGCTCATCTAAGAGCGCCTCCGGTTCCGTGCAGGAACTTATGCCCTTCAGGAGGACCGTTTTCATTTTTTCGCTTTTAGGCGTGAAGCTGAAGAATTCAGCTGTAACTTCCCTCAATAGCTCTTTAGTTGTTTTATATTCGGCCAGTGAGAAGCACTGAACCGAGTATCGCTTTTCTTTGTCATTTATTATTTTAATAAGAAAGTGGCCGTTTGTGGCCCGCTTACATACCTGTTTTATGTCCTTCAGGTCGATTTTAAATGTCCTTATTGGTGGCACCTTCTCATTTTTCGGCTGTGGCTGTTTCTGGTGTGTCTGTTGTTGCTGCATTTGTTGTTGTTCTGGCTGCTGCTGCTGCTGTTGCTGCTGCTGTTGCTGCTGCTGTTGTTGCTGCTGCTGCTGTCTTGCTGCTGCTGAAGTAGATGGGCCCTCAGTATATGGGCCTGCATCTAATGACACTTTTTGAGCGCCTTGCTCCGCTCCTGCCGTTTTTCTTGCAGGCTTTGGCTGCTGTTGTTTTTGTGCTTGTTGCTGCTGTGGTTGTTGCGGTGGTTTTTTTGTAACCTGCACCGCCTGATGGTCCGTTGCTTGTTGGACTTTTCGCTGCTGTTGCTGCTGTTGTTGTTGCTGCCTCTCTGCTGCTTTCTTAGCTTGCAGCTGTTTCTGAGCCTGCTTCTCTTCTGCCTCTTTTTGGCGGAGCGCTTCCATCTTCTTTCGGATCTGGCTGAGAAGGGGCTCCATTTCCTCCTTCAGCTTATCTAGGTGCTGCTGGTACCTGTCGACCTCAGCTTTCTTTGCCTGGAGGGCCTCCTCCAGCTCGCTTACCAGAATTTCTTCTTGGGGGTTTTGTGCCCCCTCCAACTCCCTGTCGGTAGACGGCTCTGGCTCTGACAGTAGGGCAAATTTATTACTACCAGGAGACCTGTAGAGCCCCTCTCCTTCCTCAGACATGTATTCGGTGCCAGCCGAGTCGCTATATCCGTCTGTGTCTCCAATTTGCTGCCGTACCTTGGCAGCTGCCGACGTTTTTGCTGCCCTCTCCTTGTTTCCCACCCCAGCTCGCAGCTTACCTGGGGTGGCTCTCGGTGCATCCAAATTGGGTTGCGGTCGCAAAGTCCTCCTTCGCTTTATCGTGGGCTTGTTGACTGTTGCCACGGTGCTTTGATATACCGCTGCTGATGACACAACAGCAATCTCATCCGACTTTGCGGAGGAATCTTTCGATCCCCCCGCCCTTTTCTCCTTCTCCATCTGCTTCTTTTCCCAATAAATTATATCGCTCACTTCACTATTGTGAAAAAAAGCCTCAATAAATTTATTCTGTTCCGAGCGGGATTTGAACCCACGACCCTCGGATTCACCAGCCGACGCCACTACCTCTGCGCTATCGCACACTTGGTGAAATGGATGTCAAACTAATAACTTGACTAATAACTTTTAATTTCTAACACTTTTAAATGAAACTTGGCACACTGAAGTCTTTCCTGAGCGAAAGTCAAAGATCGACTGTATTAAATAATTATATTGCACATTCAGTGTGCACCCGGAGTCATGTGATTACCACTCAATCGGAATCACATGCAATTTTGTCATTTATTTCGTGTAATTCACACTGAGTCTTAGCCGTAGATTTAATAAGTGGACGTTGGGAAAATGACAAAATCGTCTTTTATTCTCGTCCAGTGTGGATACCAATCTAGAGTATAGAGAGTTTAAGATCGGGCCGCAAACAAAAACCTTGTATAAGGCGTTTCGGTGACAGATAGGCATTGCCGCATTGGTGAAGCTAATCTAATTTTTTTTTTATTTGCTAGAGTAGGACAAGTTTAAGCTTTAAGGATTATTAGGAGCATTAGCTAGAGGGGGGAATATTTATTATTATTATTAATAGTATTATTAGTTACTAAACCAACCCGTTTCTTTCCTTTGATCTCCTCTTCAAGGCAGCTCTTTGGACAGGTTCTCTGTATAGAGTTCCACCCGTTTATTTCCCTAGGTTGCGTACTAGGGACACATTATATGAAATACCGTGTTAGTTATTTAAGCTTATGAATACTGTATTATATGAAGTACCGTGTTATTTATCTTAAGAAAAGAAATGTTGTTAATAAAAGTATATGAAATACCATGTTAGAAATACGAAGCCACGAAATAAATTAATTGAAAGTTTTGGAGTATAAAAAACAGTATTTCATTCGGAGCTTTAGACCCTCCAAATCCAAGTTTGTTGCTTCTTTGGGAAGAACCCTGGACACCGACGAGTCTTACCTCAGCCACGAAGAAAAAGCATAACTCCTTTTCGCTTGAACAGAGTTAACTTATAGTTAACTTATCGCTGTGATTAAAAGCACCTATGCAATCGAAGCCAAAAGTAAATCAGAGATTAAAAATCGTTTTCGTGTAAAAACAGTCTATTTCGTACCAGATAACATCTCTGTTTGAATAAATTTAGGTGTACAAATTTAATGTTGTATCAAACAACGTCCCTGTTTTAACATAGTTCCTACAAATTTCTAATCCAGTAAATTGTTTTGCTGACGACAGTTCTCAGAGCTTCTCATATTCGTTTCAAGATGCATGTCTTTATTCTTCGGATGTGGAACTGGAACGGCTCAATAAATTCTGATCTTTCTAGCATTGTCAAATAGAGAATCAAAACCTGCGTAGAATTTAATGCTTCAAAAATGCAATGTTGTCTTCTTTCGTTTAAGCGCAACCAATCCCCCATGCTGCTATCCTTGAGTGACGATTGCATTTAGGAAACCGAACAGCTCTCAGTTCTCGGTATGTGCATCACAGACTACCTTGTGTGGAATGACTACATATTCGATGTCGCCGAAAACTCTGCTAAATGTTTAAGTTTCCTTCTTCGTTGCAAGACATTTTTCAGCCCTTCTGATCTGAGTGCGATCTATAAGGCCTACATTCGTCCAAAGCTCGAGTGAAATTCCCATAATTGGACGGCTTCTCCAATAACCGACTTGAGTCTTGTGGATAAAATCCAAAAAAGAGTTTTCAAAATGCTAGTTGATGATGGAAGTATAACGGAAACATTAACATCCCTCGAGCACCGCCCGCCGCAATGATACTTGTCTTTCAATATTTTACCCTTATTTTAATAAAGAGTGTTCTAGTGAAATAGCCAGTTGCATTCCTCCCCGTATACTGTTAAGTTCAGAGATTCTTTCGTTAGCTGCACTACACGAATGTGGAATGCTATGCCCGACTCAATATTGGCCTCACGCTATTATATTCAGTCAATTTCGGCGCAACGGTTTTCGGACGTAGTGCTGAAAATCCCTTCATCGCAGCACTGGTCGATTAATTTTGCACATTTTTCAGAGGAGCAATTCGATTTCGTGTGTAAAAAAGTGCGATCGTTTGTCGAGAAACGAAACTCACGATAGATACACGCCCAAAGCGTGGATTTTGCTGCTTAAATATATATCGTGGACGTGATTTAATTTAAAGAGCGAACTTACAAAAATGCAAAAATAATTCAAACACAAAATCTCTATGCGATAAATTCTAATTAAGAACAAGAATAACATAACATGAAAATGAAAATGAACTCAAAAAAACTACAAAAATAAAAAAAAAAATAAAAGTTCACGGGTTTGTGTTGCATTGTCCATTGAAAAATTCCTGTCCTCATGTCTTGCCTTGTTCATCCTGTGAATTCCCTTTTCATGCTTAGATGATGAAATAATGCTAAAACAATACAAAAAAAAAAAAAAATTACTCAACATGAATGAAGTTAGTCTTCTAATTAATTGCATTCAACTAAACGTAATATGCCCGGAGTGTCTACATTTCGCTCGATTTGCTTCTCTACACACGGATACATACAACTTGCACAGAGATGGACATATAACATAGACGTACCTTGGGATCGGCTTGCTTCCAGCATTTGTGCAACCAAAAAGCTCTCTCACACGTCGTATCCCCCTTGGGATAGAGACATCTCTTGCCCATATGCAAAGCTATGTCATGCATAGAATCGGGCAGCATATCGTGCAATTTTTCCAAATGAACTTCACCGTCAGCATGCAGAACATTCGTCTGGTCAAATACACAGTACATGTAGCATTTGAGGGCCTCATCCTCGTGGACATCTCCGTCACTAAATTCTTTGATTGCCTCTAAAACGTGTATAATTGTGTGTTATATTTTGCGGTTTGAGATTTGTAAGAACGGTTTTTCGTTTAATTTTTGGGAATTGAAAAGTTTTAACATTTGCTTTTAATTATATGTATTCAAACAATCTCATGTACGTACCTTCAGTAACTCCGGTTTTTTGAACGCAGACATCATGCACAGGTCGTAGAAGTTCTAGTAATTCCGGAGGAGGATACTGCAATTAAAAAGGTATTTACTGGAACTATTTATATTTCTATGGCTTTGTATGAAGACGAGTTTATACAGATCTCTTAGACTTTTGAAAATAGCCTTTTAGATTATTCGAAAACTTTTGACAATATCAAACACCTTCCCAACTTAATTGTTTTTCTGCTGAATAACTCAAACAATGGTTTATGCTCAAAAAAACAACAATTGACACACCTACATAGAAGTTGACTGAAACTGTACATTGCTTTTAGATAAATTCAAGGTAGACAAAAAATATGTTTACTTCTCAACCTCGAAGGGAGGTATTAATTTGTACATTCGTTTCATGATAAATATAAATTTTTATTACAAAAACAAATATGTGCTGCCCTTGTTTTAAACGACCCCTTATTGTAAGAAGTTCAATTTCGTGTACCTTGCCCTTCAAAAAGACATATGATACTCGTAAAAAGGATCTCTATATTAGGGTTCTTTTCAGTGTTCGGAAAAAAAGATGAAGAAATAAAATTTACAAAAATACAATAAAATAAAGTAAATTATATTACACCATGGATAACCATTTTTATAGACGACTCCAGTTTTCGGTGTTCTATTTCAATATTGTACATCACGAATCATTAGGTTGAAGACACAATATTTTTTTTTTAATTATTCAAAACTTGTTACCACATTTAATCTGGAAGCAATATTATTAATATACGAGTAAATATGTAATTCTTCTTTTTAAATTACATTTTTACGAGTATGTTATATGAGATGTGCCATAAAGAGCTTTGTGAAAGCGAAATATTGTATCATTTTCGAAGCCGTTTTCGAGAAAAACATCAAGAACAGATAGTTAAACTGATATTTTAATAGCTTATTTTATTATCAGAAAAATCGAAGAGTGCAAAAATTGCTATCAACGAAACCTGGATACACAGTATGAAAAACACAGCACTGCGGTCGCGTTTTGTTGAGTTGTATGCAACCTAGGCTCGGTAAAATGAGACTATGTAACAAGTGGTGAGATTTTTTCCAAAGCTTGTATTAAACATACTCCAACATACACATATATTTTGCATTGGAACAAGACTTCCTCCCCTGTGCTTCACAATACTAAAACTACATTTTGAAAAATGATATCTAAACAACAACGTAAAACTCGTGTAAAATTTAACAAGTGAGACTGCTAATATACACACGGCAAACTTATCCGGTTAAAATTACACAAGTCTAATCGGTTAATTAATCAAATAAATCTGATTAATTGTTTAAGCACAAGTTAGTGTGTAATTTTGGAGTTACCACAGCTTACAAAGAGCATCTCAGCAACAAGGTGCCCGCTTTGAATTCACCTATCGCAGACACCAACAATCCGTGGTCCCCAGTATCGCGATATCATCAATGTCGGCTACCAACCACTCTAGAGAAAGAATCCGTGCTATGATTATGAATGCGTTCAACTGAAACGAGTGACAGAAGATTCACATGGGATTATGCTGCAGCGCAAACAAGAACAGCGAGAGAAGAGTATCGAGCAAAAATGAGGAAAAGAAGATCTTGAGTAGAAGAAAGATTGCTCATGCAGCCTAGCAGCTCAAGGAGATTGAAGAGTCTTGAGATAGAAACAACACTCGGAAGTTTTATAGAAAATCTAACAAACAGGTTGCTGGTTTCAAGACCAGAACACAGGAACCACATGAGAATGTGGATGCTTTTGAGCAGCATTTCTATCATGGCATTATGTAAAGCGTTAAATACGACAAGAAGACAATCCAATCAATGAAGAACCAGTTCCACCACCCAGTGTAGAAGAGGTAGGGTAAGCTATAAAAAAGTTTAAGAACGACAATGTTGCAGAATCTGATGGCTTACCTGCAGAGCTCTTCAAATACAGATGTGTTATTTTGGTAGGGTGTATGCATCAAACCATCAACCACAAGGAAGCATGTCCGGCGACTGGACCATCAGCTCCGACAAAGGGTCACCTTTTTTGTATATGGGTTATATCCAGGTTGCTCGGGATCCTTGGAAAACTGATCCAACTGTATCGTGTGACATTGGAAAATATGCCGTGCAGTATGCAACCGCTGAGCAACTCCTCCGAACTATTTCAGACATGGCAAGGAGTTGTACTGTCATGTAATTTCTTTAATCTTGTTCTGGAGAAGATTGTCCGATGGACAGGCGTTAACACGAAGCGCACTATATATTCAACAAATCTTTCCAACTATTTGGGGTATGCGGACGTCTTCTATATTGATATCAAGGTACGAGTAGTAGTTAAGGAGTTCATCTACCTCGGAGTTAAAAGTTAATACTATCTTCTCGACCGACACCCTAGTGCTTAGCGCTGCTACTTCGGCTTAGCAAAATAAATAGGTGCGTCTTAAGACGCAGTACCTGCTCTATATAACCCTTAAGGCTCCGATTGTTGTACTAGAAGCAGAAAAGGAGAGATGATACTAGGCTCTTTCGAAAGAAAAATTCCTTGACGGATATTTCGTTCTTGTGTGCGAGGAGGGCAATTGCAGGAGAAGATATAACAGCGAAGTCTATCAGCTGTATCAAGATATGGATGTAGTTCAGAAAGCCAAAACACGACAACGCCTACATTTGCTTGGCCAAATTGAGTGAATGGAAAATAATGCTCCAGCTAAGAGAGTCTTCGAATCCCAGCCCCTGGTTTCGCGAAGACAAGGAAGACTAATCCCCCGTTTCAAAGAATCGCGGATGCCAGAACATTTGGCCTGGATGACTGGAAGCAGGGTGATCGGGATTGCACAGGATGTAAGTTAAGCTAAGTAAGGTTAAGTAAGTAAGCAACTGTAGTTTTAATAGTCCCTAGCCAGTGCATAGGGGGCTGGATGGAGAGTTGAATTTACAACACATGATATTGAGTCTATGATATTCTTAAGGTTCCTGACGAATAGTCGAATAAATGTTTCTTCCGATTGTGATTCATTGTGGCTCATATGTATGTAAAAAAAAATACAACCAAAAAATATATAGACATGCCACACAACTGATGCCAGAACGAACTTTCTGCAATATCGATCTTAGAGCATGGTTATCTCAAGAAGTGGCGACGTGAAGACATTTTCTTGTGATGGTTTGCTTAAGTCGCAGGTTTATACCAATAACTCAACACAATCCTTGACGGCGTCATCGAAATTGGAAAATTGGATCTATTGTATTTCCTCCACCTAGATTTGAAGATCTTAATGTATTCACTTTTAACATCTACCCGTCCCTATGGAGCTCGAGTTTTGATTCAAACTTGACATTGCTATAATAAGGGATATGAAAAAGTAACCTCGGCGAATTCTATTTGTATGTCTGCATGCCTGCATGTCTGTACCTCAATATACTGCCTTAACTGTTTAACAGATTTTCTTTTAAACCTGGTTCCTAAGGGTTTTAGCTAATACATTGAAAATTGATTTTTTAGAACCGAATATAACGGTTCCCGCTACACAACCTATACGAAAAATTTTATCTGTCTCAAAAACGACTTTAGTATCAACAAGTCTGTGTCTATACTTTTTTCGGTATATATTTTGATCAAATGATATTAAAAAAAATGTATTATCTTAGCTTAATTTTTACTTACGATTTATAGGTACTATAAAGAAAGTTATGAAAGTTATAAAGAAAGTGTGTCTTGCAATTCTGTCTGTCTGTCTGTTCGACAACAGCCTATACAGCTCGGCCGATTTTCTTTAAGCTTCGTAGATACCGTTTTTAAATTTCCCCCCCACACGTTTTTTCTTTTTTTTTTAAGACCAAAAATATCGGTACCTACCATATGTTTTTTTTCGAAATTTTATAAATTTTTTTTTTCTCAAAAACTGTCCACAGAATTAAAAAAAAATCAAAAAATTCAATTTAGTGGTTGAAAAAAAAATTCGAAAAAATTGTTATTTTTGGTAGCCCCCCTGGGTCTATTTTTTTGTTTTGATTTTCTCGAAAACGGTACAGCCGATTAAAATCATTTTTTGTATGCTAAAGCTCCTCCAAAGTTTAAATACTATTACGTATTCCAATTTTCAATTTTTTACTTGCGATATAGGTACTATAGGTAGGGCAAGTTCTGCATTTGGAAAAAAAATCGAACTCGAGATTTTGATCAAAGTTGTCATTACGATGATAGCGAAGACGAAAAAAGTGGGTCCGACAATTTCGTCTGTCTGTCTGTATGTCTGTATGTCTGTATGTCTGTACCTCGAACTACAGCCTAAACTACCGGAGGTATTTTCTTCAAACTCGGTAGTTAAGGGTCTTCGGTGATTCCCTAGAGGAGAAATTGAAATTTTTTTTTTAGCTCCAAAACTATGGGTACCCCCCGTACACCCGTTATACAAAATCTTATTTATCTCGAAAACGGCTCTAACGATTTTTATAAAAAAAATTAAGTGTGATATTATGGACATGGACTATATTTTGGTGAAAAAAAAATTTGGGGGAAAATGTTACTAGGGGTACCCGTCATAGAACGATTTTTTTGATTTTCGAATTTCTCACCAACGGCTCTAACGATTTTAACCAAAATTTTTATGCAGGAGCTGCTTTGCATTTGAAAAATTATAAACTAAAAATTTTTTCGAAAAAATAGTTTTTGGATTTTTATAAAAATAATACAATTTTTTTTTTGAAAATTCAATATCTTGAAAACCGATACACGATTAAATTTTTAAATTACGTTTTAAATTGTATTTTATTAAATACTAACAATTTGCATATCAATTTTTTTTATAAAAATTTTAAGGAAAATTTAGTACACAAAAAACATGTGTCAGTGTGTCTGTATGTCTGTACCTCGAACTACAGCCTAAACCACTGGACCTATTTCTTTCAATCTCGGTAGTTAAGAGTCTTCGGTGATTCCCTAGAGGAGAAATTGAAATTTTTTTTTTAGCTCTAAAACTAAGGGTACCCCCCATACACCCGTAATGCAAAATCTTATTTATCTCGAAAACGGCTCTAACGATTTTGATAAAGAAAATTAGGTGTGATATTATGGACATGGACTACATTTTGGTCAACAAAAATTTTGGGGCAAAATGTTATTAGGGGTACCTGCCATAGACCCGTTTATTTGATTTTCGACTTTCTCATTAACGGCTCTAAGGATTTTAACCCAAAATTTTTAGCAGGAGTCCCCTTAAGTTTAAAATAATATTGTATATAAAAATATTCTAAAAAATGTTTATTGGGTTTTTAAAAAAAAAATTAAATGAATATCTTGGAAACCTATGAACGATTATTTTTTGAAATTATTTCCTAAAATCAATATTATTAAATACTTAAAATTCGCATCCCACATTTTTTTCTTGAAAAATTTTAGAGAAATTTCTTATATAAGAAATTTTTATTAATAATAAAACGATTTTTTAAGGTTTATTTGCATAAATTCATACTTTTCCGGAAACCAGACGGCAATTTTATGCATTTGAACATTATTATCTCATTAAATCCATGTTTTATATTTATAAAATGTATCTTAAATTCCAAAGTACTTTTACATAAGAGCAAGTTCGTGCGATCCAGTCGTGCATTTTATTTAAGGTTTATTTGCATAAATGCATACTTTTCCGGAAATCAGACGGCAATTTTATGCATTTGAACATTATTATCTCATTAAATCCATGTTTTATATTTATAAAATGTATCTTAAATTCCAAAGTACTTTTACATAAGAGCAAGTTCGTGCGATCCAGTCGTGCATTTTATTATTTTCTGGATTTAAAAAAAAAAATTTTTTTTTTGGAAACTCAATATTTCGAAAACCCAGAGATCGATTTTTTTTTTTCAAAATTGACAAATAAAAGTTTGTTAACATACGAGTAATGGTAATCTACAAGATTCGAGAAAAAAAAATTGGTTTTATCTAAAACTAACGGTACCTTCCAAACAAATGTTAAAAAATGGTTTTCGAAAATCGTATTTTTCTCGAAAACAGTACCGAGAATTTTGATACAATTTTTTCCTTTCAATTACTTCTATTTATAGTCTATAATTTCATAAAAAAAAATTTAAATAAAGATATTACAGACTATACCTACCTACCTACCCGCTATAGAACCATTTTTTCAAATTTTGAATTTCTCACTATCTGCTGATAGTGATTTTAATAAGAAATTTTATAGAGAAGCTTCCAAAAATTTTGGAAAACATTGCATTTCAAAACCTTAAAAATTTATTGAGTTTTTGAAAAACAAAAAAAAAAAATAAAATCAATTTCGATATCTCAAAAACGATTCAATATTTTTTTTTGGAAAATTTAATTTGATGAATTTCATGCTTATGAACAGTTTTTATCTAATAATATTCGTTTGTGAAAACATTAGTCTTTTACAAGAGCAGTCGTGCATTTTATTTCTTATTGAATAATAAATCGTTAGAATTAAGAAAAACTGAAAAAAAATTGTCAAAATCCTAGGTTCAATTTTCAAAAAAAAATAAACACGATTCTGGAAAATCATTTTAGATAAAACTAAAATTTGTTTCCTTCAACTTGAAGATAATGTTAAAAAACCTGATTTTTATCATGTTTCAAGTAAATCGAGCATATGGTTTTCGAAACATTGAGTTTTCGAAAAAAAAAAATAATTTTTTTATGTGAACTCACAATCGGTACTACGAGTATTCAAACTTTTTGGGAGCTTAAGCTTACAAAAATTGTTCAAAATCAGTTGAAATGTTTCTCGGAAAATGGAAAACCAAAGAAATATTCAATAATAACTATTTCTTTAAAAAAAAAACTAACTACTCGTAATAACTGGCATTTACTAAACGAAATTTTTTCTTAAATCTAGTATATTCTTTTTTAATATTTCGAAAAAAAATTGTGTGGCAGGTACTTACTGTAACTCTTGGTCTTAAAAAAAGGAAACCTTGTTGGTTGGGAAATATAAATAGATTATCTACTAAGCTAAGCTCAAAGAAAATCTGCCGTTTAGGCTGTAATCGAATAGACAGAGTGAATGTCAAGTCCTATCAAAATTTCGAGTTCTTTTTTTTACGAAAGCAATACTTGATATTTACTTCATATATACACTGAAAATAAAATCTAGGTATATATGACAAAAATGTAGGTTGATCTGATAAAAATCTTGTCAATATACGTCCAGCAAAAAGTTTTATCAAATTGATAAAAATTGCAGAATTTTGTTGAAGTAACAAAAAATATTTTGTTGTATACACAAAATTATTTTGTTATGTTAACAGATTAATTTGTTGAAATAACAAAAATATTTTGTCAGTATGACAAAATTTCGTAGAATTTACAAAATTAATTTGTCATATTAACAATTTTTTTTGTTGTATTAACAAATTTTTTTGTTAATGTTAAAAATTTGTTTTTTTTTTTATTATTATCGGATAAACACAATTTGTTTGTTAAATTAACAAAATCGTTTTGTTAAATTAACAAAATTGTTTTGTTAAATTAACAAAACTTTTTTTGTTAAATTTTGTTAAATTCACAAAATATTTTGTCAATTCAACAAAATATTTTGTCAATTTTACAAATTTCTTTTGTTGATTCTACAAAATTAATTTTGTCAAAATAGTTTTTTTTGGAATTTAAGTCCACAAAAATAGGCGTTTCGTCCCTACGATCTCACATGCAACCATCTGTGAGGGCGTATGGACAATACGCAATTTTTGTTAAGTTCAGTTAATCTTACATCGATTTTTTGACAAAAACTAAATGTGAACTATATCATACACAAAAGAAATGTCATGATCAAAAAAATATACGCGCAGAATTTTTTGGTTTCCTTACAAAATAGTTTTATCTATCTGATAATATAATTTTGTCAATATTACAAAATAATTTAACCCCAAAACAAAATATTTGTTATTTTACCAAAAACGTTTTCATTTTTTGTTAAATTGACAAAAAAAAATTAACAAAAATTTTGTGATATTGACAAACATTTACAAAACAGATTTTTAGTAGATGCAACAAACATTTTGTTAACATCACAAAAAAGTTTGTCGATATGACAAAAGTCTCTGTTTTATTTTGTTATATTAACAAAACTTGGTTTGTTAAACTGACAATATTATTTGTAGTGCATATTTTGCTAAACTGACAAAAAATCATGCTGAATTATAAAAAATTTTGTGAAATCAACAAAATCATTCTTTCGTATTGACAAAAATTTAATCAAAACGATAAAATTGTTTTGTTGAAGGTCAACAAAACGTTTTTGTCTATATTACCTAGGAATTTATTTTCAGTGTAAAAAGGCAAATTATAAGGAATATCATGGTTTGGGAATTTTTTTGTAATAAAATCAATATTTTTTGCACTGACAATTTTTGAAATTCCAACAAGAGTAAGAATGTGCTATTTAGTGCAAATGTGGTTCATCATCGGATCCAGATTCTTACCCACAGATAGCGGGGGTTCAACCCGGATTCAGTTATTTGATTACCAACTAATTAATTTCTCTAATTAACTAAGTTAAAATCTTAATCTTATTCCGAGGACCCACTATTCTATCTGCTCCTTTTGTTACTAAGCTGTCCTTTATTTAAGGCATGAGTTGTTGTTTTTGTAAATCCGCCACGCCCATTTTTTCTGTACTTGATAAATTTTATCGCTCATATCAAAATAACTTTATATATTTTGAAATTTGGCATATATTTGATATGTTTTTTCAATTTGTATTATAGGACTTTGTTTTTGGGGATTTTGTCGATACCAGATACATTTTTTATTTTTCATTTCGCACTTTTATAAGTTTTTAGAAAATGCTTTTTAAATTTAAGTACCCAATCAATCGATGCGGATAGTGTAGAAACCTTGTGTGCATATCATATCGTAAAAAATAAAATTAATAAAAAAAACTCAAAATTTTCAAGTAGACTGACAGTTAAAATATTAAAATAACAAAACAATAAAATAAAAAAGAAAAACAAGAAAAATAATAATAATAAAAATCAATAACTGAAAATCATACCGTTTCATCTCGACGAGGTTCAACTTTCTGGCAAAGGACACTCGCCTCACAAAGGACACCAACGATAAAAAACACTAAAAAATATTTCATCCCGGATGCCGTGTATGATCCTATGTATATTGAGAGCTTGTGCAATATTTAAAGGTAGATATAGGCTACAGCTTGGATTAACTTTTCACGGAGCTGCAATCGACTGACCCAAAGAACCAACCACACAGTAAAACAACAGGGGATGACGATAAACAAAAAGGACAACCAGACTCTAGTTACGGGAACAGAGTTTAAAACTTGTAAAATTTTCGACTTCGTTAAAGGTGCGCGATAACTTTACTAATTGAAGTATCAAATAAAACTTGCTTATCGATTTTCGCCGAGTCATTTTTTATACTTTTAATTTATTTCCAAAAGGCGATGGGAGGCGAGAACGCCCAATTTGAATCGTAACGTAATGAAATTCTCACACCGTCCATCATCCCTTCGGTTGGACTGCCATAATGAAAAGTGTGTTCGGCAGCGATGTGGCGTTAAAAAACAATACTTAATTGAAAACAGCCATGAAATGTCGTGCCCCTAACACTCTGGGTCTGGTATGAATGCGGTGGGGGCAGGAGGCTTCGACCACCTCCACCACATTAAAGCAAGCATTCGATAACTCCGTGTAATTAAAAGCAGGTAGTCTGACGAATGCTTCTCATTTACACTCTCGAACTTCAGCTGCCGACCGAGCTGAGGCTAATTACCGGGGACGGTCAAGTGCCAATTTGTCAATCACTATAAAGAAATAATGATAAGTGAAGCCTTGAGCAGTGGGAGTTGGGTGGGTCCACTCAATGGGACTGGGATTGTACCTCAAGTTGACATTAATTATAGAACTCGCTGTGATTTCTTTAGTGGGACGAAATTTAGGTGTTCTATATTTGGGGCGGATTTTTATTGTTTAATGTTGATGCTACTCGTATTTTTCTTTTTTTATTTTTTGTTTTGGTTTTGGTTTGACAGTATCATAGGCTTTTTATAGCTGACGGATACAGACAAGTTGAATAGTATAGCGAATTTGCTTGTCCTATAAATGATAATTAAGAGATTAACTGGCAAGCTCCCTTCGGGGTATGCTGGTTTTATTTGATGTTGTAATATTGAGGTTTATTGAATAATAATCAAGTAATTACTCAGGGTTGAATGTAAACAAGCAGCGTACGAATGAACGATGAAACCATACCTATCTGTATCTATTTGTGGTTGAATGATATTTTTAGATTGTTATTACACTTTCTAAATTAAAATAAACTTGATATTCAAATTGGGAAGCAACACGAAATTGTCTATAGAGCTTCAAGCTGATTTTTATTCTCAGCTGTTTTAGATATTTGTTTTTATGAAAATTTTAAGTAAAAGACAATAATTTAACTAATTATAACTCCTTAATGAAATACGATAAGCCCTATCAACATCATCATTATCGGAGACTTTTAGGAATCCCCAAAAAGCAATCGACAAATCCGTTCGTAAGGGCAATTTGTATGTGATTTTCCACTACGATGGATTCTGTGATGTAAAGATTCCGATTACGATGGAACTGGTGATGAGGCTGAATGTTATATTGGGTCACGCGAATTTGGTCTAAAGAAAGACACTTAGAATTTTTAAAATTTTAAACAAGCCAGGGGCGAACGCAGGTGGGGGTTTTGGGGGTTCAAACCCCCTCCGAAACATTTGGAATAAAAAAATAAGGATTCATTTTCTTAACGAAAAAAAAGCCAAAGTGTTATTTTCGTGCCATACATTCTTCTGTATCTTTTCATAAAAAGGTTCCATAATTCAAATATTATTAACGTACGGCCCAAGAATACTCAAGTAGCACAAACGTCCAAAATACACCAAAATATTTGGGGTATTTTTTGCGCTTTCGTGATATACATTTTAAATATAAAAAATATGCCACTTTTGAGTGCAGTTTTTGTACAATTAATTTAAATTCGGTGTATATAATAACTCGTTGTCGTTTATAATTTACACCGGCTGTACACAAACTATACCGATTTTCGGTACATAAATTGTGCTAGTGGTATACAAATTATTCTGGTTACTAGAACATAATATACCCCGGAAGTGTAAATAATAAACTGATAATTGGTTTAAAACCAAAATCTGAAACATAGAATTTATTTTGAAATAAAATTTACACCGAAGTTTATTTTTTAAATTGGAAATAATTTAATTTTACACCGCAGTTTATTTTCTGATTGAAAATGTATCTGAAGAATTTGTAATTGTTTCTATGATTCTAATTATTATTCACCTGCATTATATGGCCGCAAGAAAATCATGAATTAGTATGAATGCGAGTGCCTAATTTAAAAACAAAGCACATTCTGCCGAATGATTTTTGATCCTACCCCGTCTAAAAATTGAGCGCCTCGAAAATATCAATTAATCAAAGATTTCTAAAACAATTCGTGAAAATTAATTATTCGAAATCTAAAATTTGTTGGTTGTTTTTTAATTTTTTAGGGACGTTATGTTAAAAACGAGTCGAAAATACCAAATGCGGTTTATAATTAAGTCGCTATAATATTAAAATAACTAATCATTGTTTTCATTTAATATTTAAATTTTTTTAATATTTCTTGGAAAAAATGGCCGTCGTCCAAATTACAGGGTGTCTCAAAGTAATCGCCGCAGACGAAAACCATCATACACATAGGTTCCTAAGACCTATTTTCAAGTCGAAAAACTTATGAAGTAATTTTCTCGTTTTCACTTCCGTTTTGACTTAAAATAAATTGTATGATTTTTGGAGTAATTTCTTTTAAACCCATTTTTATAAATACAAACAAGGAATTCATTTTAATTTAGCAATATACATATAAAACTTTTGATAGTAAATTGTGGGAAGATCTTTAATCACATAGAAATGTTTACATTGAAAAGGCAACAGAGTACATTGAGTACCTATGTCAAATGGGGACTGAGGATAAACAGCGAAAAGACTGAACTCATCTGCTTCAGAACACCAGTGATTGTCATTCGAAGACGAGCGTTTGCAACACGCTGTGATGCAATCAAAATAAAGCTTCCAGACAACTCTGAAGTGACTGTCAAATCATCAACGAAATACTTGGGAATCAACTTTTCCAACAAATTCAAATTCAAAAGGCATGCAGACTTGATGTTGAAGAGAGCCAACTATTCTCTGCACTTGGTCCATCCGCTTCTCAGAAGGCGAAATGGACTAAGTAAGAAAACCAAGCTGCTTGTGTACAAACAACTTATTCGACCCGTTCTGACCTATGCCTTTCCCATCTGGTTTACTTTTTCACCTACAGCAATGAAAAAGATGAAGTTGTTTAAAAGAAAAATGCTCCGCACTTGCACTGGACTGTACCGTAACGAAGAAATATATACCAACAAGGAATCTGTATAAAGAAGCAAAGTTAATACCACTGGACGAGTATTTACTGCAGCTCTCCGGAAAAATCATCAGGAACCTGGAAGATCATCCCAACACAGAAGTGCAACAACTTCTCCAGCATGAACTAGAGCCTCGTGACAAGTATCTATACACCCGAGCCATCACTGACGATCAATTTGAAGACATCATCCATAACGACAACGCACCCTTTTACGAGAAGAACAACAATCAATACTATAGGGGATAAAACACCCACTCATCAAAAATTATTATTTAGTTAATATTAAAAAATCATGAATTAGATTAAGAAAACATTAATATGATATTGTAAGCAAATAGCATTATGTAAAGCCAAATGAAGAACGTTGGGCCCCTATTGTTGAGCCAACATGATTTAAATTAGTAATAAGTTAGTTTTAAGTCAAATTGTATATAAAACAAATTGAAAAATAAAATTCTTAATCTAAAAAAATCTACATTGAGTACCTATAAACTAAAGATGGTAAATGATACGACAAAGCAGTTCGCCAAAAAAAAAAAGAACGCATCTTAAGTCGATGCTTTTTTCCGATATCCCGTTAAGGACGTGCTCTTGGAAATACTGGTGAGAAAAAACCATACAAATACTTCCAGGTTAATGCTTTATTTATAAATGTCGTCCATTTTTGAGACCGATATTTAACTGGCTCTAAACTTGGCAAAAGTAAAACCGATTATTCTTGATTTTTTCTTTTTTATTAAAACAAGAACAGGTAAGATTTTCTTTCCACCATACAGGTTTTTTCTATGCGATTAACGGTTTTTCCACATTTAACTATCGAACGTATTATTTTGCTAAATTAAAATTAATGGTTTTCGTCTGCCGCGGTCACAGTGGGACACCCTGTATGTATATGCATACTCTAACTACTGAATTTGGAAAAAAATGCACCAATTATAAAGAACAAGAAGAAAAAAAACACCATTGTACACAATATATCCAAAATTCTGCTTTCGGTATATTTTGTATGCCGGAAAATGTGCAAAATATTCCACCGATTTCAAAGAACAATACAAAAAATACACCATTGTACAAAATATATCCAATATTCTGCTTTCGGTACATTTATTATGCTATAAACTGTGCAAAATATACCCCAAGCAGTAAAAAAAATGCACCATTGCGGAAAATATATCCAGTAATTTTTTTTAGTATGTTTAATTTGCTGTAAATAGTGTAAGAAATGTTCAAAACAAAAACAAAATTATAGTTAACATTGGAATTCAAGAAAATAAATACATAATATTTATTAATATTTAATAAAGTTGTACATAATGTATACATTCACACATTTTTTCAAAAGAATTTTTGCTTTAATTTGGTTTCACCTTCGACGGCCGTTTTGTGGTTCAGTATCTAAAGCAGCTTCTTCATCCTCTTCTTCGGTATTTTCACCCAATTTTACATTTTTTTAATCCTTTGTAGAATAGCCTCGTTCTGGGATTGAATAAATGATGGCCCTCATCGGATGTGCTTATAAAATCCGAATGAGTTCTTCGCCGACAATCTAATCTAGGAAAGCTCATATGGTTTCCTGATCGATCAAATTCTCCAATTACATTACATTTTGTACAACTATTGTATGCAGTGTTTGTCTTGATGCCTGCAAAGTTCAACAATATTAAATTAATTGAAATCAAACTGGATTTTCTACTTACATTTGATAAATGCCCGAGCTGGTGTGTCTGCGCATTACCATGATCAATATTTTTGAGCCGATTGCTAAATCGATTCCATTCGAAATTAGAGCATTAATTTCATTAACATGTTGCCTCAAAAACTCCACGCTAGATGGTGGCTCGCTTTACCGAAATATGTATATTGCAATAGCCACTAGTCGAATTTCAGAAATATTGGATATGTTCATTAAAATTGGCCAAAATTGGAATTTGCTACTTAGGAACAGAGGTAATCCGTCAACATTGAAATTAAGAAGAACTTCCATTGATTGATTTAATTGACGCAATGTTTTCAATGCCATAGTACCAAAATGAACCGGATCCCATTGTTTGTATATGAATACTCCGTGGTGTATGAAGCAACGTACGTGCATCTTTCGGCAGTTCAGCTTTTCCTTCACTTCGCAATAAAAGAAGTAGCTCAGACATAGCACAATGTGTTATTTTATATTTAACAGCCAATTTAGACATAAAATCAATGTGTTCGTCCAAATCATCAATGACGCAATCTTCCGAGGAGGGTTCTACTTCCCGATTTATATTTTCCACAACTTCATGATTATCATCCAAATCTGTTCGAAATTGAGTCTAATAATATTTCATTTGGCCCTACTTTAATATTAGGTTCATTTGAAATAATATTTTCTCGCGATATTGAACAATTTGTAGAATATAAAAGTTGATTTTCGTCGTTTCAAATAAATTTTGATGATTTTGCTGAATACTACTGGGTTTCACACAGTTTTTTAATTTTTTTAAAAAGTTTTTTTCCTACGAATTTTTCTATTTTTTAAAGAAATAAACGCGCGGTGACTGTAAACAAATGACAGCTGAACTGAGGTAAACATTTTGTTGACATTATGGTTAGACATTGGTGTAGTTTAGTGTATTTAATCTCCACAAGATTTAAATCTTACGCCGAAAAATGATTGCTCATTTCAAATGGTGTATTTTATCTACAAAATTTGGTGTAAAAAATACGTCATTTTTGTTGATTTCAAATTGGATTTTTTATGCGCCATTAATGGCATATTAAAAAAACAGCTGCGAATCGGTTTTTTTTTGCACCGCATTGGAACAAAAATGTTGAAATTTTGCACAGAAAAGACAATGGTGTAATTTTTATACCGGTATATTTTGTCAAATACACCAAAATCTTAAAATTTTCTTCAGTTTTCTCAATTTTACACCAAAATTCAAGAAATTGTACCAAATTATACACCAGCTACTTGAGTAGGAGTTCATGGAAATAAAAATTGAAGCAATTTTCTTTGAAATTCACAAAAATTTGAAGTTTTGGTCAATACTTGTACTTACTATATTAAATAAATTATAAAGTAGGAAGAAAAGTAAACAACTTTATTTATTTTATATTCATACTACAATTTCTTAAAGGTCTAGTAAAGTATGGAATAATTAACCATAAGTAATTAAATACAAAACAGCCATAGTGAATGTTGTTATGCCCACGTGTCATAAGGAAATCGTTTTGAATTTTCCCCCCACAGGTTATTTCTTTTTTCTTTTAGACCAATATTAACGGTACCTACCTATACGATTTTTTCGAAATTTTATAAATATTTTTTCTCTCAAAAACTGTCCTACAGAATTAAAAAGAAATTCATAAAATTTCATTGAGTTTAATCCAGGCAATGGTTAAAAAAGTAGTTATTTTTTGGAAACAGCAAAATTTTTGTACCTAAAAATAAAAGTACCACCATACAAATGTAAAAAAAAATGTGTTCGAAAATCGTATTTTTTTTTTCAAAAACAGCTCCGAAAATTTTGATAAAAGTTTTTTTATTTCGACCTATAATTTACTAAAAATAATATTAAAATTACGATATAAATGACTGTACCTACCATGAATCGTTTCGTTTTTTAGAATTTTGAATTTCTTATTATAGGCAGAACGGATTTGAATGAATTTTTTTTGGAAAAGCTTCTAAAAATTTTAAAAAACATTACATTTCAAAATTCGTTATCTCAAAAACGGCTTAATATTTTATTTGGAAATTTATTTTTTATTCGTATAATACTGAATACTACAAGTTGGCGTGCAAACATTTTTTCTTAAAAATGTCTTAGAATTTTGTAGATATTTTTTAAGAAAGCACTACGACTTATAATTTTTGTTCTTGCATAAACTAATGTTTGAATCACATGGCATCCTGCTTGTAGCTCTATCTACTAAAGGAGTTGTTTTATTCATTTAAAATAAAATGCACGACTGGATCGCACGAACTTGCTCTTATGTAAAAGTACTTTGGAATTTAAGATACATTTTATAAATATGAAACATGAATTTAACCCTTAGCTGCCACACTTCTGTAGAATAACATAGCTGCCACACTGGGGTACGAAATGCCCCAACAACAAAATATCGTATTGTGAGCCAGATATTGAATTTTTTTGTTTGAAAAAATTCTGTGTTGATCATTAATATGTATTTTATAAGATGAAGTAGGTTTAAAGAAAAATATTCATATTTATTATTAATAAAAAAATTGTTAATTGAAAAAAAAAGTGGTGAAAATGATCATTTTCACTAAAAAAAATCTATTTTATTCATTTTTTAATATTTTGAGCTAAAAATTTAATGAGATACTTTCAAGATGTATACCTTCAAGAAAAAAAAATACTTCATATTTGTCTTAGAAAAAAAGTATATTTATTTTGTACTATGAAGAGCTTCGACGTAGGTCGACCGCGTGCTCCAGACTGTAAAAGACGTGGATCGAAAGTTGCGTCTTCCATCTCCACATCTAACTCCGATGAAGATGAACTATCAGATACGTTGAATTCAGACTCAGAACCATCATCGACTTCAGCATCCGAAATATTTTCAGCAACGCCATTGTTACAATCATCCTCGATCATTTCTTGTCGCAATGTCCTATTGCGCAAATTGTATGCCATCTAATGGTAACGAATAAATATACTAATATAAATATTATAAACGTTGTAAAAAATTCTGAGCAGTCAAAATATTATACTAACGATTATTTAAGAGAAATAGAGCCAAAACAGAGTAAAAAAAAAAAAATACTTAAATAATCATAATCACGACTGCCAGAACAATACTAGCGCGCATATCATCGTACTATGGGTTTCAGGGGAAAGAGGTATGCTTCAACTAATAACAGATGGAGCCACAATTCCAATTTTTTGAAAATTGTATGTTTTATTGTAAATTAAATAGCGCTGGGGTCACCTGGACCCCACAAGTGCAGCTAAAGGTTAAAATGAAATTGTCGTCTGATTTCTAGAAAAGTGTGAATTTATGCAAACAAACTTCGAAAAATCGTTTTATTATTAAATAAATAAATTGTTTATATAAGAAATTTCTTTAAAATTTTTCAAGAAAAAAATGTGGAATGGAAATTTTAAGTATTTAATAATATTGATTTTAGGAAATAATTTCAAAAAATAATCGTTCATAGGTTTTGAAGAATATTTTTATATACAATATTATTTTAAACTTAGGGGGACTCCTGCTGAAAATTTTTGGTTAAAATCGTTAGAGCCGTTAATGAGAAAGTCGAAAATCAAAAAAACGGTTCTATGACAGGTACCGTTAATAACATTTTGCCCCAAATTTTTTTTTTACCAGAACGTATTCCATGTCCATAATATCACACCTAATTTTTTTTATCGAAATCGTTAGAGCCGTTTTGCATTACGGGTGTATGGGGGGTACCGTTAGTTTTAGAGCTAAAAAACAAAATTCAATTTCACCTCTAGGGAATCACCGAAGACCCTTAACTACCGAGTTTGAAGAAAATAGGTCCAGTGGCTTAGGCTCTAGATCGAGGTACAGACATACAGACATACAGACAGACAGACATACAGACAGTCAGACAGACAGACGGAATTGCGGGACTCACTTTATTCGTCTTCGCTATCATCGTAATGTCAACTTTGATCAAAATCTCGAGATCGATTTTTTTTCCAAATGCAGAACTTGCCCTATAGTACCTATATCGCAAGTAAAAAGAATTTGAATGCTTATGAACAGTTTTTCTCTAATAACATTAAGGTTTGAAATTCTTAAAAGCAACTTGGTGAGACCCGGTTACTCATTTCGTTTCTGTGAAAGTTACAGTGACAGATGAGTAGCACATAGCACATGCTTGGGAGCGTTGTGGTTATAATTATGTAGTCTATTAATGTACCTATGTACCTGTTGAGTGTTGCTGTTTCCTTATATGTTCGTAAAACTCTTTTTCGTATGATTGCAAAAGTACAAGTTATGACTTCACGTATTAATACATTCCGGATTTAGTTTTGTGGAACTTATTATAATTCTATTTCTAGGTATACACTTATGGAATCACTTACACTCTTTTTCTTCTTGTTGCATTAATGATATTATATGAACCAAATAATGGCCTCCATCCGTAGTAAAAGTCTATGTCTAAAAATTAATTCCGGAATAAAAATGCACAAAAGGGAAGTGCTTGGGCCCTCGTATAGAATATTTTCCAACTTTTGGTAACATTATTCAAATTTGCCAAATAGGTATCCGTTTTGTTTTTGCGATTAGCTGTATAAAATTGTTCCAAAAGTCCCTATCCCTAAGAGCCAATATTGTTTAGTAATAACATATTAATGTTTATAACAATAAACATTATGTAATTAACAAGTACCTACAATATAGTAATAAAATAACATATTTATAAAAATCTCATATTTTTTTCTAAAACCCCCTCCGAAAATTTTTTCTGCGTCCGCCCATAAACAAACGAATTATAATGTCCTGTGATTTCTCAAGCAAATATGAGTTCATACTAGAACTAAAATTTTAAATAAAAAATATATTTATAACTTTTTTAGAAATTTTTAAGAAAATTCTTGGTACGTCAATCTTAAGTTTTGATTAGGTACTGTGCAATTGAAAAATAATTTTTGAAAAAATAATTGATAAAATTATTGTAAAATTGAATTTATTTTCGGAGATAAAATATATCTCCGCCATTTGGTACAAACATGATAAGTTAGGTATTTGCTTACTAAAGGTGGCACCTCAGTCCAGGATGGACCCAGGCCTCAACCAAGAAGAATTTATACCTTGCTCGGTTCCTAGCTAACTGCCTCCAGTTTCGTACGTTAAGTTGCTTGAGGTCCTCTCCCATTTGTGTGTGTCATCTAAGTCACGGTCATCCTCGACTGCGCGGTCATTCGGGACTGGACTCGAAGACTCTCAGGACCGGAGCATCATCCTACGCGAATTTTCAGTGAAGTGAAGATTTTGCCAAAGCTGCCAAGACTGCCCCGAAAAACCAGTTCGATAGCGGCCACGCTCTGCGTGGTCTCCTTATGCCAAGTTATGCGTTCGTCTGTCTGTTCATTGTTCAACTACAGGCTAAACCACTTGGTCGATTTTCTTTAAACTTGGTAGATAGTGACTATACCTTCGCAAGTGGCCGTACTGAATTATGCCTGATGAAGCATGCAGCACTTTAATAAAATTGGAGATAAAAAGGGATCAATTATGATCAATATCCGACATTCAAGTTGCTTCGTTGAAGATGTTGAAGCATCTTAAAGTGCCAATCAGGACTATTGAAGATAGAATAGCAGTGTCAGTTGGTTTTATAATTTCCAGGTCTATCAGGTCATTTGCGCTCTCTTTTGCCCAGATTCCTCTCTGGTTTAGTGTGGCTGTCGTAAAGACTACCTCATCAACATGAAGACGCGTTATCTGATATCCTGAACATTGTATTTGGCTTTTTTGACAGTACGTGCCCTGTCGGTAATAACTTGTGCGTCTATAACAATAGCACGGTTATCATCCTTTACAACTAAATCTGGCTTCTTAAGTCCTTCCCTAGTTATAATGTGTGGTTCATCTATACTTTGTAATCCTCGTAATGAAGTTTCTCGTTTGATATATTGCAATATCGAATTGTAAATATTGGAATGGTTAAACGACCTTTTTAGTTTAATATAGACTGAAATTTTGTACAGGCTCTAGGTCGAATTGTGTCTATCTATTCGACCGCCATGATTCCTAGGACATTGTTGAACAACGTGGTTAAGTGTTTCCGGACGGGGACATACCGCCCTACACATTCTCTCTTGAGCATCGCGTCCTCTTGAGTTCCTAGATTTGGTGGGGTGAGCATTTATCCTAGTCCTTATACAGTGGATAAAGTCTCTACCTGTAAGCATTTTGGTGGGTTCTCGAACCCATCTATGAGCTTTTCCAAATCCGTTAGCCTCACTAAGTCCTTTACCGTCTATCGAATCATGTATTTTTGTTTGTCCAAAATTTCTCAGCATCTGTTTTGGATCCGAGTATCGTATCATCTATCTGAAATCTTCGGGATGTTTTGTAGATTTCCTCGGCCAAATGGGTGTTTGCGCTTAAGGTGTTTGCACTTAAGGTGTTTGCAAGGTTTGGGATGTTGAGTTTTTGGAGCCGATTTTTCCACATAAGGGGAGCTGCCCATCTCAGTGCGGGGATAGCAAGTCCGCCCTGGTCAATTGGATCATGGAAGTCGGCTGTTGTTGTATCGTTTGGTAGTTTAAGTCATTTCTTAACCTCGGTCCTTATGATTCTGTCGGTTTTATTCAGACTACCGATTGTGGTGTTGCCTAGAATAAGACGATGGTGGAGTTGTGGAATTAGTACAGTACGCAATGCATGCAAGCGTTGTTGTGGTTTAAGTGGAGCCCCAGTTATGCGCTGCAGCTTTGGTATAAAATCATCCTTAGGAATTACTTTGCACTTTGCCTCTGGAGTAAACTCCAGTCCTAGATATTTCCAAGTGTCTGTTCTACTTAATGATGGTACTCGTATACTCGTATTTACGTAAGTTCCGTCTCTCAATGATTGAATTTTTCTGCTTGCCTTCACCTTTTATACTAATCGTAAGGCATTTAGAGGAGTGGACAGACATTCCACAATCTTTCAGAAATTTGCTAGTGTGGTCTAACAGACTTTGGAGTCCAGCAGGGGTTTGTGCGCAGAGAATGAGGTCATCAGCGAAAGCTATTGCATTGACTGCTGTAGATCCAATGCATGGATTTCCCTAGGGAGTGATTTCAGGAGTCTGTCTATTACCATGTCTAATAGTATGCGGAATAATGGGTCTCCTTGATTCACTCCACTTTTAGGCTTTATATTTTCGCTCAACCAGCCGTCTCCAAGTATTTTTGTTGTGGAACTCGTGTACAGATGTTCAATATATTCAATGAGACCTTTTGGACCGTTATATGATCTTAATGTACCTAAGAGTATGATGGTAGGGTGTGATACAGAGTCAAACGCTTTCGCTACATCTAAGGAGGCTAAGTAACAGTATTTGAAATTAGCGTGTTGATAACGCACAAGCAGATCTATTGCGTTACGAAGGCGTTAAGCCAGAATGTTATGAAGTTGTCGGATTATAACTGAAGAGACCGCAATGTGTCTGAAGGCGCCAGGTTCGGTCGAATTGGTTGTTTTAGGAATTATCGTTGTTCTTGACTCATAAAGGTGTTGTGGAAGTTTGCCACACCATAGTAATAGGTTGAAGATTCTTTTGTGTATAGCATTAAGCTGTCGTGGAGTTATTCCATCCGGCCCGGGTGAGGTGTTATTTGCGGGCTTAGAGTTTAAAATGCTACATTTAGGTCTTGTGAATTATTCACGTGTTAATGGATTGCTCTCATTATGTTTCTCCAAAAAGATATCATGACATTCTTTGAGAACATTAAGCTTCATATGGACCTTCTAAAATTGATTTAATGCATCTACCTTGGTGCTTTTTCCAGTTGATCTGAGTGGATCTATACTCCACATGTCGACGTTGTCGCCTTGAGGTTGGTGGTGTAGGCATTACATGATGTTGGCGAACAGGGGTGGTTGGAAACAAGCCTTCAAGGTAGGATCCTAGGCGTGAAGCCGTTCCGTCTTTCCCGATGGCGGGTGCTAGTTCAATTATTCTCAATAGATAATCTCTATTAAAGTTTGGGGTCCTTAAGTTTGGTAAGGAGTTAACAAAGTCTAGGAAGATATTCGATTCATCAATGAGAGGGTGAGTGGCCGTCTCCGGTAATCTATTAGGGACGTGTTGTTCTTCTCTTCTATATAGGCTTCTAATTGTTGGCGGTAAGAAGGTTTTTGACGAGCCTTCTTAATGGCCTTAACTGTGCGTTCGGGGAAAAACTTGTGAATATCAATATTAGTATTCATAAAACGTACGTTCATATGCTCTAGGACCACCTTCTTTCTTGCCATCTTTTTCATTTCTTCATCAGACCATCTGGTCTTGATGACTGTTCTTAATTTTTCATGTCGTATTCATTTGGATGGGCCCTTCGCTTATGAACTCCTAATCCAGATGCTTTCGCGAAGTTTCTTTGACAGAAGGGGCAAGTCACAGAAGATTAAGGAGGCGGAAGGGGGGGGGGGTAATTATGTTGGTTCCTAGAACCAGTGAGCTCTGGGTTGAGATTTATCCGAGACTGTCTGCAGTTAATTGGACCAACAAATCAGAAATCAAAGGAGCTGGTAGCACCTAAGATCCGCTTTTGTCTTAATTATTAGTCGTCCCCTTGAGAGGAGGAATGTCTGGATTTCGCTGTAACACTACGCCCATCTCTCTTCTCAAAATCTCTCTTCAAAATCTTTTTTTTTTTTTTTTGGATTTAAAAAAAAAATTAAATTTATTTTTAAAAACTTAACATTAACTTAACATTAACATTAACATTAACATTAACCTTAACATTAACATTAACCCCAGTTTTTCTTTAATAAAATTCAATTTTTAAAATTCTTAGTCTTTTACATATACGAGCGAGTTCCTGCGACCCAGTCGTGCATTTTATTTCTGATGACTGATTGGGACATTAAAAAGATTACTTTCGATATGAAGTTCCTGTGTATACTCTTTGGTGCAAGACGCGCAACCATAGGACGACTGAAGTTTCTGCGGTTTATATTAAAATATTGAATATAACGGTTCTCCCAACAAGAGGTTCCAATTCAAATTAAATTCTCCTTTTGTAGTTGGAGATAAAATCAGGAAGCCATGTGATTCAAGCAAATAAGTTTATGCAAGAACAAAAGTTATAAGTCGTTGTGGTGGTTTCTTACAAAAATTAACTTTTAGATATATAAAAAAATTTTAAGAAATTTTTAAGAAAAAATTTTGGTACGCCAATTTAAAGTTTTATTATTGTACGAACAAAAAATAAATTTCCAAGAAAAATATTGAACCGATTTTTGAGATAACGAATTCTCCAAAACAAAATAGATTTTTTTTTCCAAAAATTCAAAAAATATTTTTCTAAAAGTCTTGAAATGCAATGTTCTTCAAACGTTTTAGAAGCTTCTCTATAAAAAATTTCATTAAAATCCGTTATGCCGACAGTGAGAAATTCAAAATTGGTAGGTACAGTCAGTAATACCTACATATATTCATTTTATTTTATTAAATTATGGATCGTAAGAATTAAGCGAAAGAAAACAAATTTAATCAAAATTCTCGGATCCGTTTTCGGGAAAAATACGATTTTCAAAAACCATTTTTTAACATTTGTGTGGTGGGTACTGTTATTTTTAAGTAAAACAAATTTTTTTCTCTAATATTGTAGATTATATTAAGAAACTTTTATTTATCAAATTTAAAAAAAAATCGGGCATTGGGTTTTCGAAATATTGAGTTTCCAAAAAAAAATTTGAAATTTTCTTAAAAATAATAAACAAAAAAATGTTGAAAATTTGAAAACGCAATAATATTCAAACTATGGAGGAGCTTTAACATAAAAAAAGCATTGAAATCGGTGCTACCGTTTTCGAGAAAATCAAAAACAAAAAAATGGTTCCAAGGGGGCTACCAAAAATAACGTTTATTCGCAAATTTTTTTCAACCATTAATTAGCTCTAACTTAATGAAAATTTTTGATTTTTTTAAGAGAATATGTGGCAATTAGCTAACGTTATTTTTGTTCTTAAAAAAAAAGAAAATAAAAACGTGGGCTGGCAAAATTTAAAAACGATATCTTCCAAGTTTAATGAAAATCAGCCGAGTCGTTTAGGCTGTAGTCGAACAGACATACAAATAGGCAGACAGAATTGCGAGACCTACTTTTTTCGTCTTCGCTATCACCGTCAACTTTGGTCAGAATCTCGAGGTCGATTATTTTTACGAATGCATAACTTGCCTTATAGTACCTATAGTCGCAAGTAAAAATATCACTTTAGGGTCAAAAATGGTCATGGAAAAGTATCGCAACAATGAAAGGGGTGACGAGGGATATGTATAAATATTTATAAATGCAAAAATTGAAATAATAAGAGATTTGAAATAGAATTAAAGACATAACTCAAGATTTAATTTCATTAATTTTTCTTCTTGTACACCTAACGCCCGATTCGTTTAGCGTAATCATAATCAGTGTACATGAATCAGTGTGTGGTTATGCGAGCGGCATGCTAGTTTAAATCTTATCACCTTAAGTGTGAATCAATCTTCCAATAGCAGAGGTAATTAATTATACCAAACCAACCACCCTCGTTCTGCGCCAACAAAATGTAACACATCCATATGGATGATGTCATTGATTTATGGACGCGTTCTTCCTGCGTTGTCGTTCCTGTCGCTCACAGTGTGGTTATGGGAATAATGAATAATAACACTTCAGACGGACCTACCCGAAATGATGGTACATGATGCGGCCACAATTTAAAGGTCGGCGATAGGACTCAAGTTAGATGGTGCGGAGGAGGGGTTTGGGAAAGGAAACGGATGACTAGAAAAAGAATGATGGATACTCTTGTTTTACTCTGCTCGAAAATAGATCTTCCTGCCTATCCTATGCTTACATAGAATATTTTCGAAGGAATCCTGCTGCTTTCTGTAGGGTGGGCGCTGCGAATGAAACCTCTACCGGATATACCATCACCCCCCCCCCCACATCCAGCCATACAGGGATAATAATTTATAATTTATTTACCAGACAGGCTAAATGATATGCCATAATCTTATTCTGAAAAAATATATTTTTTTTATTTTTGTATACCAATTGCTTATGAATGTTCGCAGCTAAAGAGGCATAACGTGAAAACAAGAGTGGAAGACGAAGAGGACGTGCGTCATTAGAATACAATTTAAGTGAATCCAGACGCACGAACACGAACGTGACGTGGTCGACTGTGCAAAGCTCTTGTAATGCGATAAATTCATGACCTCGGAAGTGATTGCTTATCACAGTGAGTTTTTGTCGCGTTGTTGATTGTGTGTCTTATGATATTTGTCTTGTGTGATAATCTTTAATAAGACAAATGAAGAAGGGAAAGAGGGCTCCTTACGGCTACATAGTCATTTATTAATCCTTAACTTGTGTTTTTTTGAAGAGATGAAAAATGTGTTTCGATTTTGATAGAATTTAATCTTCTTAATGAACAAATTTGGGTTTGTTCGGAAACTTATAACTCGAGAACGGCTGGACCGATTTTCATGGTTTTTGATTTGTTGTATTTATTTGTCTCCGTCCTGAATAGCAGATTAACTATTCAAAATATTAGTAAATTGGCGAAAAATAAAATAAAAGAAAAACACATTTTCCCATTCAAAATTTTCATGGGTTTCGTAACTGTCAAACATTTAATGACCATATTTAAATAAAGGTTTCGAATCAACAAGATGTATATCCACAATATTCGAATAATGGCGTCACATGTATGGATATGCGCAAGAGGCAATGACATTATGTTCATCATTATGGTCGGCCAGACCTATTCATTACATTTACATGTAATCCGGAATGAATAGAAATTATTCAAACACTGCTTCCCGGACAAACATTAAGTGATCGGCACGACATCACCGCACGTGTTTTCAAGCAAAAAATAGGTTCGCTGATGAATTACATTATTAAGCAACATGTCTATGGGATTACTCGATGCTGGATGCATTCAATCGAATGGCAAAAACCAGGCTTGCCGCATGCACACGTTCTTGTTTGGTTTGTCGAAAGAATTCGACCAGATCAAATAGATGATATCATATGTGCAGAGATTCCTAATCCCGAAACAGATCCAGACGTATGTACATGATATTGTTTCTACGAACAATACACAAAAATGTGCAACATCCACAAACAACACTTCTCAACAACACACTCGCTATAATAATATATAACAGCAAAAACGCACAAAAACAACTATAGCTTTAAACGATCATCCGCATGTACCTCAGTTTCAACTTACATTTTCCTGACGTTAAGAACATGCATCAACAACAGGAGATTTATACAATTCCTTGGATATCAGAATATCAGTCTACACAACATTTATTATTAATAAATGCCCTTACAGGCATCTAGCTAAACAATTAACAGCCCAGCCATTTGTGAACCTCCTTCTGAATTTCAATTTGAAGTCGTTTCTGTGAATGAATTGGTCATGAATATCCTTTCTCTTCGATCCAACTCAGTGGGTGAAGATGGAGTTCCAATAAGTTTTATTAAAATGATATTACCACAAACTATACCCACCTTTACTCACATATTAAATTTCTGTATCATGAACTTTTCTTTTCCAAAATGTTGGAAGCGTGCAAAGGTAATTCCTGTGCCTAAGAAAAACAATCATTCTACTGCATCAGATTTTCGGCCTATAAGTATACTGCCTTGCCTGTCTAAAATCTTAGAAAAAGTTTTGTCAAACCAGGGACCAAATTATCGCATCAGTTATCGAGTAATACGTGACTGAATTATGTGTGTTTGGCATTACCGCATACGTCATCGAGCAATCGATTACCCTAATTTGACATTTTCATTCGATTACTGATGGGACTCACTCACTCGGTCACTGAAGCGGTAATTTGGCCCCAGATTTCTAACCACATGCGTACTCGTAACTTATTTTCTCCGGTGCAGTCAGGATTTCGAGCAGTTCGCAGCTGCTCTACGGCTATTGTTAAGGTTCCTGAAGATATTTGAATTCAGTATGACCAAGGCATGTTAACGCTTCTTGTTTGCTGGATTTTACAAAAGCATTTGACCGAGTTAATCACAGTATTCTCTGCAAGAAACTTAAACTTTACTTTGGCTTTGGTGACAGATCGATTCATCTTATACAAAACTATTTAAGTCATCGAACTCAAAAGGTTAAATTTATCTTCGGGACCTTTTAACTTACTGGAAGATCTAACTTACAGAATAAATGAAGATCTGGATGAGATTCACAATTGGTCGATCTGTAATGGCCTTACGCTAAATCGAACAAAATCCCAAATAATTGCTATCTCTAGACGGAAATTTGATACGAGCAATCTACCACCTATTTTTCTAGCACAGTTTCAAATTGAGTTTTCAAGTACTGTTTTAAGTCTAGGCCTTAAAATAAATCGTTCACTTTCAGCCGTCGACTATATTAACCTCTCTCTGTTGGACGTATCTATGGATGTCTTCGGAAATTGAATATGTTCTCTAATCTAATCTAACACCGGTTGAGACTAAACTGAGATTTATTAGTAAATCGTTGCTTTTACCACTTATTGACTATGCTTCAGTAGTTTACCCCAAACTAGATTCTCAATCACTGCGTAAATTGCTTATTGCTTTTAATGATATAATTAGGTACATTTTTGGTTTGCGAAGATTTGACCATGTTTCTCAATACCATCAACTTGTCCTAAGATGCACTTTTGAACAATTCTTTGAATCCAGGTATTAAATTTTCATGCACAAAATATTAGAAAGAAGACACTATCATACTTATATGAAAAATATGCTTTGCGCAGTCTGATCGAATAACGAATCTTATTTCACCTATATACACATATCTAAATTCATCAAGGCTATTTTTACTTGCGACTTATAGGTACTATAAGGCAAGTTATGCATTCGTAAAAAAAATCGAACTCGAGATTTTGATCAAAGTTGACATTACGATGATAGCGAAGACTAAAAAAGTGGGTCTCGCAATTCTGTCTGTCTGTCTGTCTGTCTGTCTGTCTGTCTGTCTGTCTGTCTGTCTGTCTGTCTGTCTGTTCGACTACAGGCTAAACGACTCGGCCGATTTTCTTTAAACTTGGTAGATATCATTTTTAATTTTTTCCCCCCACACGTTTTTTTCTTTTTTTTTTTAAGACCAAAAATAACGGTACCCCCATACGAATTTTTTTCGAAATTTTATAAACATTTTTTTTTTCTCAAAAACTGTTCAACAGATTTTAAAAATAAAGATACAGAAAAATTTCATTTAATTAAATCTAGGTACTGGTTGAAAAAAATTTTCAGAAAAATGGTTATTGAGGGTACCCCCCATGGAACCATTTTTTTTGTTTTTGATTTTCTCAAAAACGGTTCAACCGATTTTGATCATTTTTTTTTTGCTAAGGCTCCCCAAAAACATGAATAGAATTGTGTACTCAAATTTTCAAAAAAAGTTTTTTTGGATTTTTAAAAAAAACTTCAAAATTTTTTTTTTCAAAACTCAATATTTCGAAAACCCCATGCTAGATTTTTTTTAAACTTAATAAATAAAAGTTTCTCAATATAATCTACAAAATGTGAAAAAAATTTTTGTAGTTTACCTAAAAATAAAGGTACCTACCATACAAATGCTAAAAAATTAAAAAAAATGGTTTTCAAAAATCGTATTTTTCTCGAAAACGGCACCTAGAATTTTGATAAAATTTTTTTTCTTTCAATTAATTTTTACGATCTTTAATTTAATAAAAAAAATTTTGAAATTAAGATATTACAGCTTGTACCTACCATAGAACCATTTTTTCGAATTTTGAATTTCTCATTATCCACATAACGGATCTTAATGAAAATTTTTATAGAGAAGCTTCTAAAAAGTCTAAAACACATTGCATTTCAAAACTTTAAAATAAATATTTTTTGAATTTTTGAAAAAAAAATCTATTTTTTTCTTTTTTTTTTTGAAAATTCGATATCTCCGAAACGGGTCAATATTTCTTTTCGTAAATTTAATTTTTATTCGAACAAGAATAAAAACTTTAATTTGGCGTACCAAAATTTTTTCTTAAAAAGCTTTTAAAAAGTTTGTTTATAAAAGCTTCTTTTAAAGAAACCACTACAAGCACTTATAATTTTTGTTCTTGCATAAATTCATAATTGCATAGCATTCTGTTACTACTAAAAGAATTTAAAAATTAAATTTTATCCTTATGAACAGTTTTCTCTAATAACATTCGTTTTTAAAATTCCCAGTCGATTACATAGGAGCAAGTTCGTGCGACCCAGTCGTGCATTTTATTTGTATATGCCATTAAACTCTGGAATAACACAATTTAAAAAGGCAATTCTAAGTCACTTTAATCAAAAATTTATAAAACAGTAGCTAGAAAGTAATTATGTATCAAATTTTAATTTTATTAACTTATATTAAATATATTTTTTTTATTTTATTTATTTAATATTAGTAATGGTAAAAGAAAGCTCTAATTTTAATTAACATAAGAGTCCAATTTTAAGATACTATAAAAGACAAGTCTTATTTGTACGCCCGCTATAAAATAAATAAATTGAAAATTGAAATTGTTGTTGTTAAATTCAAAAGCAAAGTACTTACTTAATATTAGTAATATTATCTATATTAAAATGTCATTTAAAATTTATAGTCAACTATTCATATAAAAAGAAACTAAAGGTACATTCAGAAAAGTTGACCAAGGTCACTGCAAAAGTTGTAATGAATTTTTTTTTCCGATTTTTAAATCCATTCAATTCTACTTTTATTTTATTAGGTAGATACATAATCATGATACATCATTCAATCACACAAAAAACAAAAAACGCCAAACCATCGAAGCGGTGCACCTCCTCGACGGCCAACCCATTTTTAAAATATAAGAACAGGAAAGTAATCAACAATTCAAATAAAATGCACGACTGGGTCGCACGAACTTGCTCTTATGTAAACAACTAAGAATATCAATGAATGTTATAAGAGAAAAACTGTTCATAAGCATAAAATCCATTTTTTAAAATACTAAAACAACTCCTTTAGTAGTTGAAGCTAAAATCAGGATGCCATATGATTCAAGCAAATATAGATTTGTGCAAGAACAAAAATTATAAGTCTGTACTGGTTTCTTAAAAAAATAAGCTTTTATATACAAAATTTTTTAAACCTTTATAAGAACAAATTTTGGTACGCCAATTTAAAGTTTTTATTATTTTTCAAATCAAAATTAAATTCACAAATAAAAATATTGAGCCGTTTCTGAGATATCGAATTTTCCAAAAAAATAGGCAAACATTATTTTTTTTAAGTTTTGAAATTCAATGTTTAAACTTTTTAGAAGCTTTTCTATACAAAATTTCATTAAAATCCGTTTGGTCGATAATGAAAAATTCTAAATTTTAAAAAATCGTTTTATGGTAGGTACAGTCAGTAATATCTAGATTTAAAATTTTTTTTCATTAAATTATAGATCGTAAAAATTATTTTAAAGAAAAAAAATTTTAGCAAAATTCTCGGAACCGTTTTCGAGAAAAATACGATTTTCGAAAACCATTTTTTAAAATTTGTATGGAAGGTACCGTTAGTTTTAGATGAAACAAATTTTTTTTTCTCAAATCTTGTAGATTATGTTAAAAAAATTTTATTTGTCACGTTTGAAAAAAATCGAGCATGAGGTTTTTGAAATATTGAGTTTCCAAAAAACAAATTTTTAATTTTTTTTTTTTAATCCAAAAAATAAAAAATTTAAAATTTGAATATGTTATAATATTCAAACTTTGAAGGAGCTTTAGCATAAAAAAATGATTTAAATAGGCTGTACCGTTTTTGACAAAATCAAAAACAAAAAAAATGGACCCAGGGGGTCTACCAAAAATAAACAATTTTTTGGAATTTTTTTTTCAACCATTACCTAGTTTTAACTAAATGAAATTTTTCAAATTTTTTTTAAAAAATTCTGTGGGACAGTTTTTGAGAAAAAAAAAAGATTTATAAAATTTCGAAAAAAATCGTATGGCAGGTACCGTTATTTTTGGTCTTAAAAAAAAGAAAAAAACGTGTGGGGGGAAAAAATCAAAACCCATATCTACCAAGTGTGAACAAAATCGGACGAGCCGCTTAGGCTGTAGTCGAACCGACAGACAGACAGACAGACAGAATTGCGAGACCTATCCGATCGCTATTATCGTAATACATATCAACTTTGATCAAAATCTCAAGTTAGATTTTTTTTCCGAATGCATAACTTGCCTTATAGTATACCTATAAGTCGCAGGCAAGATATAATCAAGTAAAACCAGAAAAAAAACATTGAAAACCATAATTTGAATTGAGTACGGTGGTTATTGTCTATTATTATTAGAAATTTTGATATACATACATACATATATGTAGGATGACTAAATTTTACATCATACCATATTCCTAAATTCAAGCCGAACATTTACGCATTTACGCTATTTCGTATTCAATGTCATTTTAATTTAAATATGAAAAACCTTATGTAAAAATCTAAGTGGTATTTGAATGCAACCTAAGAATAAAAAAAGTTATTCGGTAAATGCATTGTGCAAAGTAAAGTTAAAGAATAGTCAAGTAAAAATCAAGCTAAAGTTGCTATATTTTTTATTAACCATTATTTACTTAAATTTTAACCAAACCTTTTTTTAAACTCTTTAAATTCAGTGAATTAAAACTTATATTGTATATACTTGTTCATATTTAATCCTTTTCATCCCCCTACATATATACATATACACAATACAACTAAACATATTTTTAACTACAAATAAAATGACACCATTTTATAACTAACGGGTGATTTTTTTGAGGTTAGGATTTTCATGCATTAGTATTTGACAGATCACGCGGGATTTCAGACATGGTGTCAAAGAGAAAGATGCTCAGTATGCTTTGACATTTCATCATGAATAGACTTACTAGCGAGCAACGCTTGCAAATCATTGAATTTTATTACCAAAATCAGTGTTCGGTTCGAAATGTGTTTCGCGCTTTACGTCCGATTTATGGTCTACATAATCGACCAAGTGTAAGCGTTCTTAATAAAAAATGACTTTAATAAAGCAAGCATGCACTAAACAAGCAAATAAAAAACAAGCAAAAACTAAAATTAACATGCGGAGTTTATATTAAAAATCATGTTATCTCTTCGAAGGCTTTATTCAGACTAAAGAATATTTTTTACATTGTTTTAACGTGAGCGATAAGAAGCGACAAAAGTACATGGATAACTTAACAGGAATATTGTACATAAGAACATCATTCGATAATTCTGTTATGGGAGATCATTATAAAATAGATATATACGAGTACATAATACAATGTTCTTGGAAGAAATATTTAATGAAAAGCTTTTCATGATATCGTAAATGGAAATGGGTTGCCATATGTTTGAGATCTCTTACAACTCGATCATCCTGACAATAAATCGTCCTCGATTTACGATTCCATGAAAATGCGCTCTTTCAAAAATACATTTTTACATTGAAATTACATAGTTAATAGATTATTTCTTTCGATTTGAATTGTAAAAGTTCGTTTGAAATACATTTTCATTTAATTAAATAACATAAGCAAATATTATATTTTGATTTCATTTTAGATTTTTAAAATACATTTTTACACCAAAATAGCATAATTCATCATAAGCTAATGTTGAAAATTAAAATTTTGTTTTTTTTTTTAATTTTACGAATTCGTAAATTTTTGCCTTATATCTTTTGCTAAGATACAATAGTGGTTTATTTTCAATAAAATAATTTAAATAACTACTTAGAACAGTAATAATAAATATAAAATTACAAAACAAAAAATTGAAATTGAAACGATATTAAATATTGATACATGGAAGTTTGACTTATGTTTGAATATAAGGCTTCATATTTTCAGGGCAACATACTCCTTCGTACGGTACGCGAGATATTTGTAAATTCTCCAAATCTTTAATTACGTATCGATCATTTTCTAAAATTTTGACAACCTCAAAAGGTCCTTTATACTTAGCCAAAAAATTTTTGTTTGTGCCGGGAGTATTAACAACATTTTTTATCAATACATGGTCACCGATTTTGTATTGAAGCGGTTTCTTGTGGCGTTTGTCGAAATAAAGTTTGTTTTGGTTTTGACTTTCCATAGTTTTCTCATTTGCTTTTTTCCTAAATTCTTCCAAATTTCGTGGTTCTTGTTCTATTATATTTTGCTCTAAATACTCTTTCATATTATCTGTAATTATACCTTTTTGGACAACTCCAAAAAGTAGCATGCTGGGACTTATCCCTGTGCTCTTGTTCTCGGTGTTATTGAGAGCAAACTCTACTTTCGGCAAAAATTTCACCCAACTACCTGAATCCATTTCACTTTCTTTTGACAGCATAGGGGTAAGACATCTGTTTATCCGTTCAACCTGACCGTTGGATTGAGGAGAACTTGTTGCAACTTTAATGTGTTTGATGCTATATTTTCCACAAAAGTTGGAAAAATCATCGGAGGTGAAACAACTACCCCTATCTGAAATAATACGTGATGGTTTGCTATAAAAAGAAAAACAAGATTCAAGGCATTGAATTACTTCTTTCGTCGTCGTACTTTTTACTGGATAAAGCTTGGTAAATCTTGAAAATCCGTCAACTATAACAAAAATATGCTTTTTGCTGTTGCTAGGAGATGTTGGCAAAGGACCGTAATGGTCAATGTGGAGAGTTTCAAAGGGTTTTTCCCCTTTAGGGATATTGTGCAATACCGCTTCTTTTTTTCCACTTGGCGATGAAAAATGTAAACACTTTAAACAATTACTTATGTATTGTTTGATTTTGGTTTTCATACTAGGAAACCAGTATGTTTTCCTTAAAAAATTTAAACATTTTTCAACGCCAAGATGACATAAACCTTCGTGGTGCGTTTGAATGACATTTCTCTCCATCATAGATGGTACATAAAAGAATATCTTTTTGTTAAGCTTACGATACACAAGTCCATTTATAAGTTCGTAAGTGGAACTTTCCCTTTTCTCCAACATCTCGACTAACTTATTTATAGTTGGATCTTTTTGTTGGGCAGCGGCAAGCACGCGTTCAAATGACTCGGATTCTTCTTCTTCCTTTATTTCGGCGCTGTTATGATCTCGATGTCGAGGGGATCATAACTCTCCCACGTATCTGCTTCACACTAGTGATCCGCCTGTGGGGTTCGCCGGGTTGACCTCAGAAATCGGCGGCAAGCCTCCCGGTTTTGTATTGTTCCATTTCTGAGGCCAACTGAATGCTGGTGTTTTTGCATTTGTTTGTACCAGGAGTGTTTAGGCCTACCTTTCTTTTTATTCCGAATTGGAACGTTGTATGATATTGCCTTTTTGACGGGGTTCTCAGGATCTCTCCTTTGAACATGGCAATACCAACTGAGTCGGTCGTGTTCAATTTTTTGGGAAATGGTATTCTTAACATGAAGGCTTCCTCGGATCTTCGTACTTCTAATTCGATCAAGCTTTGTAACTCCTGCTGTCATACGAAGCATCTTCATCTCAGCTGCCGTTAGCTTACTCTCATACTTTTTGTACATTGTCCAACATTGTGAACCGTATGTGAGTGCTGGACGCACAACTGAAGTGTAGAGCTTTCCTTTCAGCTTAGGGGGCATTTTTCGGTCACAGAAGATAGCAGAATTTTCCCGCCACTTCATCCACCCTACGCTTACGCGATGATTGATATCGTCATCACAAGTAGCTTCGTTATTTATCATAGACCCCAGATATTTAAACTTTTCACACTTGGGAAGCACTACTCCATTCAAATAAATGTCTGGAATAGGCCTGTGTGGATCAGAAAATGGGCAGCATAGGTATTCTGTCTTTTTCGCGCTTATGCGGTACCCACTTCCTTCTAGAACATCCACCCATACGTCAAGTGCTCGTTGTAGGGATATCGGGTCTTCACTTATGATGGCTCCATCGTCAGCAAAGAATAACTGATGCACTTTTGGATCCGTCACTTTGCCTTCAAGCAGGTAATCAAGAACTGTAATAAAGAGCAGGGGACTCAAGACACTTCCCTGGTGTACACCTACTGTGATTTCGAATTCTTCGGTGACTCCAGCTGCGCATCTTACTTTAGTAACTGCTCCATCATACATGTCCATAATTATCCGCACATAGGTTTCTGGAACTCCTCGTTGCCTGAGGGCCACCCATATTAGATCTCGTGGTTGCCGATCGAATGCTTTTTCAAAATCAACCAATACGACATGCAAATCCTCCAAAGAATCCCGATGTTTTTCCATAATTATTCTTATACTCTGGATTGCATCCGTGGTTGACTTACCCCCGACAAACCCGCACTGGTCATCAGATAGCCTAATTATTTTTCGCAGTCGGCTACCCAAGACTCGCTCAACGATCTTCATGGTGTGTGACATCAGCTTAATCGAACGGTAATTATCACAGCTTCGAGTATCACCCTTTCCTTTATAAATTGGAAGAAGGTAACTTTCCCTCCATTGATTAGGCATGCGATCACCTCGTATAAGTTTGGAGACAAGAATCATGAGCCATCTAAACCCGATGTCTCCCATCTTTTTCCAAAACTCTGAGGGTATTTCGTCTGGGCCAACAGATTCAACGATCAAAATGTTGTGACACCGACTGAGAGCGTCAACATGACCCATTCTCTTGCCATCTCTATGTTCGATAACATAGTCAAAATCCTGCAGCTCCAAAGCCCAACGTGAGATCCTAGGATTTAAAATCTTTTTGCTTAGAGTTTGAGTCAGTGACCTACAGTCAGTGACTATTTTGAAACGGATACCAGTCAGATAAACTCGAAATCTTCTTAGGGCATAAATAATGGCAAGAGTTTCTAATTCATATGAATGGTATCTAGATTCTTGATCAGTGGAGCGCTTGGAAAAGAAGAAGATTGGATGAAGCTTTTTATCCTCTTGACGCTGTAGCAATACAGCACTGAAGCCCATACTACTGGCGTCACAGTGAAGCTCTGTGTCAGCGGTCGAATTAAAAATGCTTAAAAGTGGAGAATCAAGAAGTTTTTGTTTCAGATTGTTAAATGTCTCCAACTGCTTCTCGCCAAATACAAACTCTGCATCTTTTCTTAACAGATCGTAAAGTGGTTTCGCCAACAAAGAAAAATCTTTAATAAATTTGCGGAAGTAGGAACATAATCCCAAAAATGAGTGCAATCTCTTATGATTAGTGGGTATGGGAAAGTCTGCCACAGCTTTCAAACCTTCATAATTTGGACCTATTCCATTCACAGATACTTCATACCCCAGATACTTAATTTTCTCATACATAAAAACACATTTATCAAGACGTAACTGCAAACTATTTTCAGAAACTATCTCCAAAACCTCCTTCAAAATCATAAAATGCTCATCTTTAGTTTCGGTAGCAACCAATAAGTCGTCAATGTAAATTAATAATTTTCCAGAGCTAATAAGATTTTTAAAAACTTTGTTAATATAACGTTGAAAAACTGCGGGGGCGTTTTTCAACCCAAATGGCATGCGCAGATATTCAAACTGCCCCATGGGAGTTACAAATGATGTAAATTTTATCGAATCCTCAGCCATTTTCACATGATGAAAACCGCTTTTAAGGTCGAGCAATGAAAAGTATTTTTTATTTCGTAGTCTATCAAGGTGATCTTCGATTAGCGGTAAAGGAAAATTGTCCTTAACCGTTATTTTATTTAAATGGCGGTAATCTACACAGAGACGAACTTCACCTGTCTTTTTCCGAGTTAACACTATTGGCGACGCATAAGGTGAACTACTTTCGCGTATGATATTATTCTGAAGCAAATCATCTAAAACCTTTTGCAATTCGATCTTATGAGCGTACGGTAGACGCCTTGGTGCGCAACTGAAAAAACTATTTGCGTTAGTCAAAACTATTTGCATTTCAAAACCGTTATCCAAGTATTCTGAATTAATTGTAATACTCCCGAAAACTAATCTTTTCAATTTAAATTAATCTTCGTAGTTCAAATTTTCATTTATTTTCAACGAAATGTTTTCATCGCGGATATCACATGTATCAATTTTTAAAATTTCTTCTTCAAAATTTAAATCGTTAAAATTTTTAACATAAGTTTCGTTCTCAACATTTTTAACATAAGATTCGTTCTCAACATTTTTTAAATTTGTTTTTTCTATCGTCAACTTAATATTCGTTTTATGTAAAAAATCTCTACCTAATATCATTGGATCTTTCATGGTTTTATCGCTCACAACATAAAGACATAAATTAACATAATTACCATTAAATTTAACATTACATAAAAATTTACCTAATATAACCAATTTTGAGTTGTTGATACCAACGAAATCATAAGTAGGTGGCTCTAAAGATGTCATCATAAAAGGTGGCACATATTTCAGTTGGATGAAGCTTATTGGGCTTCCGGTATCAATAATTGTCATCACGTGCATGCAAATTCGAACACTTCTATCTTCACAACTCGAAAACTCGAACTCCAGAACTCCATGGAAATCACTCATCAATGTTGAAATTTGTGGCTCATTTTGAACCATGAGGACCGATGATGCCTGGGGACAATCACTTATAACATGTCCTTTCTTACCACAGCGAAAACATGAACCTCTTTCACGACGTGGTTTTGGACACTTTGTGGATATGTGACCAACTTCGTTGCAATTATAGCATTTGATTTTGGATTCATTTCGTTGCAACGGCTTCGTATTCTGCGTAGGTCTGTTGTAGCTCGACGTTGATGGTTGTAGTTCAGTCTTCATTTTTTCGTATTTACGAAGAACAGTTTTTAGCTCAGATATGGTATTGGCTGTGAGCATAAGTTGTTTGTTGAACACAGAATCTGGGATCCCCTTTATAATGTAGGCAATCACATCTTGTTCGTCGATATCTGCTGATGACGCAATCTCCTGCATAGCAAGGACATATTGCTGATAATTTTCATCTTTACGCTTCTTTCGACTTCGCAACGTATTATGGACGTCTGTTGCTGTCGTGTGATGGTAAAATTCTGTCAAAAGAGCAGCCCTAAGCTCACTCCATGACCGAAATGATCTGGACCTTAGAAATAACCTCGCAGTACCTTTGAGAAGCCTCTTGGAATATATAAAAGACTCTGACTCACTAAGATGGTAAGTGACCATTGCATCTTCCACAGCATCTATCCACTTTCTGATAGGGTATTCGTCGTCACCACAAAAAGTCGGCAAGGAGTCCTCAATGTCACGTGAAGAGCACGCACCAGAAGATCGAGAGCCTCCAAAAGGGCTATTAAGGCCGTTAAGTTCAGCCAAACGTCTCTCTAGCTCAACAATCTCCTCCTTCTTTCTTACCATTTCACGAAGTCTATTAAGACGTTGTGAAACAACATTTTCCTCGTCTTCCAGTTCGCCATCATCACATTCCTCACCATCATCATCAACATCGTCAGGAAAGAATCCCTCAATCTGATTCACCTCAAACGATGTTATAGCTTCATTTAAGCGATTCTTAAGCGCAGACTTCATACCATATGTAGGCAAGCCCATTTCGGCTAGCTTATCTTTAAGTTTCTGCACAGTGGCAGTTTGCAAAAAACTCAAAGCACGTGCATTAGCATCCATGTTCATAAATTTGTTTAAGTTTTACGTAAAAAAAATCAGTAAATGTAGGCAAAAATTAACGTAACACATGCAATTAATTTACGATTCAATTCTGAGTACTTTATCTCACTTCTGATAAATTGTAAGCGTTCTTAATAAAAAATGACTTTAATAAAGCAAGCATGCACTAAACAAGCAAATAAAAAACAAGCAAAAACTAAAATTAACATGCGGAGTTTATATTAAAAATCATGTTATCTCTTCGAAGGCTTTATTCAGACTAAAGAATATTTTTTACATTGTTTTAACGTGAGCGATAAGAAGCGACAAAAGTACATGGATAACTTAACAGGAATATTGTACATAAGAACATCATTCGATAATTCTGTTATGGGAGATCATTATAAAATAGATATATACGAGTACATAATACAATGTTCTTGGAAGAAATATTTAATGAAAAGCTTTTCATGATATCGTAAATGGAAATGGGTTGCCATATGTTTGAGATCTCTTACACAAGTGAGCAAACAATTAATGCGATTGTGACCAAGTTTCGCACTCAGTTTACTTTATTGGACATTAAACCAACCACACGAATGCGTACAGTGCGTACAGAAGAGAATATTGCGTCTGTTTCTGAGAGTGTTGCTGAAGACCGTGAAATGTCGATTCGTCGCCGTTCGCAGCAATTGGGTTTATGTTATTCGACCACATGGAAGATTTTACGCAAAGATCTTGGTGTAAAACCGTATAAAATACAGCTCGTGCAAGAACTGAAGCCGAACGATCTGCCACAACGTCGAATTTTCAGTGAATGGGACCTAGAAAAGTTGGCAGAAAATCCGCTTTTTTATCGACAAATTTTGTTCAGCGATGAGGCTCATTTCTGGTTGAATGGCTACGTAAATAAGCAAAATTGCCGCATTTGGAGTGAAGAGCAACCAGAAGCCGTTCAAGAACTGCCCATGCATCCCGAAAAATGCACTGTTTGGTGTGGTTTGTACGCTGGTGGAATCATTGGACCGTATTTTTTCAAAGATGCTGTTGGACGCAACGTTACGGTGAATGGCGATCGCTATCGTTCAATGCTAACAAACTTTTTGTTGCCAAAAATGGAAGAACTGAACTTGGTTGACATGTGGTTTCAACAAGATGGCGCTACATGCCACACAGCTCGCGATTCTATGGCCATTTTGAGGGAAAACTTCGGAGAACAATTCATCTCAAGGAATGGACCGGTAAGTTGGCCACCAAGATCATGCGATTTGACGCCTTTAGACTATTTTTTGTGGGGCTACGTCAAGTCTAAAGTCTACACAAATAAGCCAGCAACTATTCCAGCTTTGGAAGACAACATTTCCGAAGAAATTCGGGCTATTCCGGCCGAAATGCTCGAAAAAGTTACCCAAAATTGGACTTTCCGAATGGACCACCTAAGACGCAGCCGCGGTCAACATTTAAATGAAATTATCTTCAAAAAGTAAATGTCATGGACCAATCTAACGTTTCAAATAAAGAATCGATGAGATTTTGCAAATTTTATGCGTTTTTTTTTTAAAAAAAGTTCTCAAGCTCTTAAAAAATCAGCCGTTATTATGAATTAATTTAAAGCCTTCTAATTTCGTTTCTCTATGGGAAGCCGATCTCAAAAATTTTCAGGTTTCCTATTTATAGCCTAATGGAGTTTTAGGGCGGATGTGAGCCGCTATAAGGTACCGAGACATAAAATGTAGACATCGTAAACAATGGCAAGATCCTCGATTACTTTGAGTTGTATGGACCACCTCAGAAAAAAAAATATACAAATCTTTACTCCGAAAACGTAGCATGAAAATGATTACACGCCCTTATCAAGATTTTCTTATTTGCGATGTTCGAAATTTCGAACATCAAAACACCGACTGCACTTGCCTTCGTTCGATCGATCGCAATCCCTACTTTTCCTTTTCCGGGTAATCGTTCTTTTCTATCCAACCATCGTCAAGATCGGATCACCCACGCAAGGCAAAAAAAATATATAGTGAAGAAAAAATTATTTAACACTGTCTTAAAATTAAAGTATTGAAAAATCAAAAGAAAATTATATCTTATAAAAACCATACTATTAATAATCAATTACATATTCAGTCGACAAGACAAATTACCAGGTAAAAACTAAATAATAGAAACAAAAAGTGATATTTCCTAGATTGATACGAGTATAAATTTTATTACTAAAACAAAATTTTTTTTTAACTACCAGGCTTTGTCTAATGGACATTCATACGAGTACACTAAATATATTTAATATATTTCTACAATATATAAAAAAAGTGCTTCTTGGCGAAGGCATTGGCAAAGCTGGGTCAATCAGAACCACCAACAGTGATTAGCGATCTCTGCGTGACTGAACTTGGTGCTCTATCTAGCTTTTGATACCGTCGAGCTTGAACCAAGGTGTGCAGAGATCGCGGCAACTCCATCGTGGGCTCGCACGTGCTCAAGCGATACCTTCCACGAGCCTCGTCCACATCACCCTTCTCTACATTCAATTTTACAACCCGATTAAGCCGAAAAAGAATCAAAACGGAAAACCAGAAAAAAATATATATATATATATATATATATATATATATATGTAAAAGGTACATATATATGTACATACATATATGTATATTCATCCTCTATATACAAATAGCATCTATACAATATATCACCAACATCATCGTCATCATTTTTAATAAAATATTCATCATAAGAATATAACATTATATCATAAAATATCGCTTTACAAAAAAAAAAAAAAAATCATTAATGTCAATCGTTCAAGCTGACAAATTTCTATAAGTGCATACACTACACATCTTACATATATACAGATTCGCATCACATCGGACATCCAAGCTGCTGTGCACATCAACTTCGGAGAGCCGGTAAGTCGTACTTTATTTTTAACTTCTTTTGGTGTTGACTCTATTGAAATTTGACCAGTGAACGAAAAAAAAATTTAAAGTAAAAGATAATAAGATATACGATCTTAAACTAAGATGAGAAATTCATTTTAAGAATTCTCTTAAAGAAAAACCTTGTTTAAAATTTTATAAGCGATTTATTTGTTGTAATCTCTTTTTTTTTTAATTTGATTTCAAGTAATTTGTTTTTGAGTGAGAGTGAGAGACAACAAACAAGTGTAAATTTTTTTATAAAGAGAGTTATAATCTTATAATTCATTCCCTTCGCTCAATATAAAGAATGAATGACTTAATATGAGAAAGTTTAGTTGTTCTCACTCCATCTCGACAATTATTTGTTAACCTTGGTTTTTTTTTTATATATAGAAATTATATAATTATATATTATATAACAGAAATTACTTTCTTTCTTCATTGATAAAAATAAAATTCACAGTCTATTAAAGCTGTAAATTTTATAAGAGTCGGTAAACATCGACCAATATTTGCGTCTTAGAAGGGTACGGCAGCATCTAACTGATGAGCCCACTGTCGTACCTGGGCGAAACGCACCTTGGAGTTGAGGTCACTTGAGCTTTTAATTGAATTTAATTCAATCACTCCACTTAAACAGAAATTACTTTCTTTCTTCATTTATATAGACTACCTACATTTGAATAACAATTAGCCCAACTGAATTTTTATTGAGTTTTTGAATTTAATATTTTTTTTATGATTTTTGGTTCTAATCTTTAGTATTTAATAAAGACTATTTGAAATGAATTATTTTATGATTGTTCGTTGATTTGATTTATGATGGATTAATTTGCTATTGCGTGTAAGTGAAGTGATTTAGGGATGTTTCAATTTGACGATGTAAAGGTGAATAGGAGTAGTTCTTAGGGAACTTCTTAAGCTTAAATTAGGGGTTATCGAGTGAGTATAAGTGAGTGGCTCAATAACCATGGCGTTTCTTGTAGTAGAAATTGAGGGCGGGTTACACTCCGGAACCCGAAATACATCTACACTGAAAATAAATTCCTAGGTAATATTGACAAAAACGTTTTGTTGACTTTTAACAAAACAATTTTATCGTTATGATAAATTTTTTGTCAATACGAAAGAATGATTTTGTTGATTTCACAAAATTATTATAATCCAGCATGATTTTTTGTCAGTTTAACAAAATATGCACTACAAATAATACTGTCGCAGTTTAACAAACCAAGTTTTGTTAATATAACAAAATAAATCAGAGAGTTTTGTCACATCGACAAACTTTTTTGTGATGTTAACAAAATGTTTGTTGTATCTACAAAAAATCTGTTTTGCAAATGTTTGTCAATATTACAAAGTTTTTGTTAATTTTTTTTTGTCAATTTAACAAAAAATGAAAACATTTTTGTTAAAATGACAAATATTTTGTTTTGGGGTTGAATTATTTTGTAATATTGATAAAATAATATTATCAGATAGATAAAACTATTTTGTAAGAAAACCAAAAAATTTTTTTCGTGTATGATATAGTTCACACTTAGTTTTTGTTAAAAAGTCGATGTAAGATTAAGTGAACTTAACAAAAATTGCGTATTGTCCATACGCCCTCACAGATGGTTGTATGTGAGATCGATACGTGGACGATACGCCAATTTTTGTGGACTTAAATCCCAAAAAAAACTATTTTGACAACATTAAATTTGTTTTTTTGTGGATTCAACAAAAGAAATTTGTAAAATTGACAAAATATTTTGTTGAATTGACAAAATATTTTGTTAATTTAACAAAATATAACAAGAAATTTTTGTTAATTTAACAAAATATTTTGTTAATGTAACAAAACAATTTTGTTAATTTAACAAAACAATTTTGGTAATTTAACAAAAAAATTTTGTTAATTTAACAAAAAAATTTTGTTAATCCGATAATAATAAAAAAACAATAACACTAACAAAAAAATTGTTAATATGACAAATTAATTTTGTAAATTCTACGAAATTTTGTCATATTGACAAAATATTTTTGTTATTTCAACAAATTTATCTGTTAGCATAACAAAATAATTTTGTGGATACAACAAAATATTTTTTGTTACCTCAACAAAATTCTATAATTTTTGTCAATTTGATAAAACTTTTTGTTGGACGTATATTGACAAAATTTTTGTCAAATCAACCTAGATTTTTATCATATATACCTAGATTTTATTTTCAGTGTAGGGTTCCACAGCAATGAGAAAAATAGAAGTTAAATTAGTTAGACTGGTTGAAAATATATCTGGTATAATCGGCATGATAGATACTGTGCGGTAGTCCAGCGGCGAGTACAAGTACCCACCCCACCGACGAGCTGGTCAATGGTAAAAGCAAGCATGCCGAGCCGTACTTTGTTGCCTGGACAAATTATTTATCATCTCTTGGTTTCGCTTGGGGAATCCTGTGGTCCTGAGGAAGCCATGAGAAACGCAGGACATCGCGAGTTTTTAAATAATGACACCAAATCCGTTACACAGGTGGCGCCCATAGTGAGGCTTCGAATAATCTTTTTAAAATATGGTTTTATTTTAATTTAATACAACTTAATTTTTCTTTGTGATTCAACCTTAACAATTATATTACATTTTTATCACAAATATTAACGCTTTAGTCAATGACCCAAGATACGGTCCTTAGATCAAACTTTGAGAAGCAATGACTTGTGTTAAAAATTGTTTATACCTACGTTTGTTTAGTAAGGTCAATGACCGGGAGATCTTATGTACCAGCTACAACCACTCCGTCTGTTGCATTGGTCTTAGTTGAACAAAGTTTTGTTTTGGTTACTTTAGTAAATGGATGTCATGGATGACCGGGAGATATTAGTTCTGAGAAACCATACTCCGTCGGCAGCGTTCATGTTTAATTCTTACGAACATCCTAAATTATTGTTACACAAAAAAAAAAAAAAAAAAAAAAAAGATAATAAATAAAATTCGAATCTCACCTACAATAATTTTTGACAAGTAGATATACCATTTATATGTTCCTTTTTATAAGGGAGTACAAAAAGGATAAACGACCTAAATAAGTATTTAAGATACATGTTTATTATATATTTAGCTGTGTTACAAACAGTTTAGCAAATCAAATTTTTATTTTTTTAATCACATCGTCGATATGAACATCACCTGTATCCTTCACATGCACATATGATTTATTTATTACCCATTTTTTTTATACATTTGTTTTTTTTTTTTTGTTTTATTTTTGCTTACGGCAAAACATTTCGAAACATATATTCTATTTTTTTTTTCCGGTGACTGCAATTTTTCTTTATTAATAATTTGATTCTTGCGATTGCATAGCGATCACTTCAAGTATAAGTTATAAGTACTTTGAATACTTTTCATAGGAATACAATTTTTTTTTTTTCAATTTATTGCTATAAAAGCAACTCGTGAGCTGATTTTCGGTAAACTAACCAAATGGTTCCAACGAGAGATAAATCAAAAGACAAATCCAAAGATAAATCTAAAGAGAAATCTTCAAAAGTTTTAACTCGTAGTTCACGTCCATGACCTACAGACGCTAGTGGTTCGAATATGGCTTCTTCAAATAACAATGAAGCCGAAGATGGAATTCCGTCTGTTCAGGAACAAGTACCTTCTTTGGATGGTCAAGATATTGATCCTCAAGATGAAGTTCCTCCAAATGTTTCCTTTAACGAGAGTCTTCAAAGATATATAACGAATATCGTAAATGCAACAATCGGTTTGAGTAGGGCAGAGGACTTACGTTCTAGAAAAGCTGAGTATGAGGAAGAGAGAGTCAAAATTAGAGAAGAAATAATTACTACTATTCGGTATACTTTAAGAGTACCTACCCCAGCTAATGAGGTAGGATCCCTTCATGGTATAGCACCTCCTGAAGAGAATAGTACTGTCAACCCCAACACAAGACCAGTTCACACTCCTACTCCATACCACCCCAGTGAAAGCGCTCAAAACTTTTTGAGTCAAATGAATGCACTTGACTTAAATGGTCCAAGTCCCAACTTAAGTCGAAATGTGTCACAAGCTAGCTCTAGTCGAGCACTTGAATTTCACAAGTGGAGTTTAAAGTTTGACAACATCAGAATGACCGTTGATGATTTTCTCACTCGTTTAAAACGACTTAAGGCAAGCTACAACGCTTCTTGGGACGACTTGTTTCTTCACTTCCATCTATTTGTCACAGGAGCTGTCGAAAGTTGGTTCTGGACATTCCTCAAGACAAACCCAAACGCAAATTGGCAAAATTTAGAGTTTGCCTTAATAGAACAGTATAGAAGCATCGAAACCGACTCAGAACTTTCTCGTAAGATGTTTGATCGTCGCCAGGGTGTAAATGAAAGCTTCGATGATTTTTACAATGCCATTTTGGTAATGAATGCTCGCCTGCGAAACCCAAAATCGCGACGAGAACTCATTGATTTGATCAAACAAAACGTCAAGAGAAGAACTGGCGAACTTCTCATTACATTTAATACGCAAAGCTTAGCTGAAATGGTTTATGTTTGTCGGTCCATTGAAAAACATGCCCAACAGAATGAAACTTTAAGAACAAAACCATTCCAACAAAATAATTTCAAAAAGCAAGTAAGTGAACTCGATAATTCATGTCAAGATGAAGATCTCTTTGATGTAAATTCATTAAACGTTTCACAAAACCAGTCAAAGTATATTTGCTGGAATTGTAAGACAAAAGGACACTCGTTTGTTCAATGTCCAAATCCTCAACGGAATTTATTCTGTTACAAATGTGGGTTGGATAATACAACCACCCCAAATTGTTCAAAATGCTCGGGAAACCAAAAGCGTGGCAATCCTACGACCGGGGAGGTTTGTCATCCGAGAGAGAACCCGGAACAAAAATAAATACAAACAAATTAAATTTTACTCAATCAAACTTTACTTCTGCGCATGAGTCAGCAAAAACACCTGAATTTGACAAACAACCTGACTTATCTAAAACACCTGACACTTCCCAAATTTTAAATTTTCCAAACACTGCTAAGACCCTTGACGAAACTTCTCAAATAAAAATCCTGCAACGAGATAACTCCGACAGGAACAAACTTCCTTTATCTTCAAGTAAGCCAGTATCACTTCACGATCGCTTACAAAATTATTATAAAGTTCGCAACAAAATATTTGGTCAGATACCACAACACATCCAAAAACTTAGAAATCGTTTTAAAGATAAGAAAAAGATTCATCGTGAAATTAGTTCAACAACGCTCTGCAACACAGACGACCCTAGACCCTACGCAAGCGTTTCCATTTTTGGAAAGACAATACTTGGCTTGTTAGACACTGGTGCAAGCATCAGTTGTCTAGGATTTGGTTGCATGCAGTTGTTACAAGACTTAGGATTATCTTATAAAAATTTCGATTCTAAAGTGCGTACAGCTAGTGGCCAGGCCCAGCAAATCGTGGGTGAAATAACTGTCAAGTTGACATACAAAAATATAACCAAAGAAATTAAATTGTATTTAGTTCCATCTCTGGAACAATCACTATATCTTGGTGTAAACTTTTGGAGACTTTTCCAGATAGCACCACAAATCATCTCCGAAATTTGCCCAGTTTCTCTCAGAAAATGTGATTCAAACGCTCATGAATTGTCAGCTGAGCAAGATTTTGAAATTGAAAAGGTTATACGTTTATTTCCATCCTATGCCAAAGAAGGGCTTGGGCGAACAACTTTAGAAGAGCATACGATTAACACTGGCGATACTGAGCCCATAAAACAGCGAAGTTATCCAGTGTCACCAGCAATTCAAAAGATAATGTATGAAGAGTTAGACCGAATGTTAGCTTTGGATGTCATTGAGGAAAGTGAAAGTTCCTGGAGTTCTCCTGTAGTTTTGGTGCGCAAGCCAGGGAAAAATCGCCTGTGTTTGGACTCCAGAAAACTAAATAAAGTAACCAAGAACGATGCATATCCGTTTCCGCATATAGAGAATCTATTGAGTCGCCAATCAGAAACGCACTTCATTAGCAGTGTCGATCTGAAAGACGCGTTCTGGCAGATTCCACTAGCAGAATCGGCAAGGGAAAAGACAGCATTCAGCGTTCCCGGTAGACCATTGTATCACTTTAAGGTCATGCCGTTCGGACTCTGCAATGCTGCCCAACGTTTATGTAGACTTATGGATAAAGTCGTACCAAATGAGCTGAAACAAAACATTTTTGTCTACCTAGACGATCTGCTGATTGTTTCTGGAACATTGGAGGAACATACACAGATACTCCGCACTTTAGCTTCTCTTTTGCGCAAAGCAGGCTTGACAATTAACCTCGAAAAGTCAAGATTTTGTTTTAAAGAATTGAAGTATTTAGGTTATATTGTTGGAGGAGGTTGTGTTAAGACAGATCCCGACAAAGTTGCAGCCATACAAGACTTTCCGACGCCAAAAACTCCTCGACAAGTTCGAAGATTTTTGGGTTTATCCGGTTGGTACAGGCGTTTTGTGCCAAACTATTCCTCTCTAGCTACCCCGATTACAAATACTTTAAAGAAGAGCAAGACTTTCGTCTTTACTCCGGAAGCTTTGCAAGCTTTCGAACAGCTAAAATTGGCTCTTACAACTGCTCCGGTTTTAATAAATCCTAATTTCGAAAAACCTTTTATTATCCTATGCGATGCTTCTTCAACAGGAGTAGGATGCGTTCTTAGTCAGCTGGATGAAGAAGGTAGAGAAAAACCAATCTACTATTATTCATATAAATTGAACCAAGCACAACGTAACTACAGTGTTACAGAACTAGAATGTTTAGCTGCAGTGTTAGGGGTAGAAAAGTTCCGTCCTTACGTTGAAGGTCATGACTTCACCATAGTGACCGATCATTCGAGTCTTAAGTGGCTCATGAGCCAAAAAGACCTGAATGGGAGATTAGCACGGTGGAGTTTAAGACTACAAAAGTATTCGTTTGTTATAGAACACCGAAAGGGTTCTCAAAATGTGGCACCCGATGCACTATCTCGAATGTATGCTGCTGATGAAATTGCACCCCTTAGTGCCTTAACCTCCTCCGAAGTTCTACAGGTTGATCTTGATGCCCCGGCTTTTAAGTCGGATGAATATATCCAACTAATCAAAACTATAGAGAACAATAAAGCCCAGCTACCAGATCTCCAAATTTCAGACAATTTTGTCTACAAGAAAGTCCGTCATTGTACAGGAGACCCTATAGACGATGATTGCGTATGGAAGCTGTGGATACCTTCGGCCTTGACTCAAAACTTAATACGATTGGCGCATGATCCCCCTCGAGCTTCTCATGGTGGAATCACCAAAACCTTATATCGGCTTAGAGAAAGATTTTATTGGCCCAGCATGGCGGCTGAAGTAAAATCATTCATAGGAGAATGCATAATATGTAAGTCTTCAAAAGCCCCAAATACCATTTTAAGACCCACAATGGGACAATCATTTGTCGTTGAAAGGCCATTTCAACATATTTTTGTTGATTTCCTAGGTCCGTATCCGAGATCGAAAAAGGGAAATTCGTATATTATCGTTTGTCTTGACCAGTTAACAAAATTTATTCTTGCAAAAGCAATAAGGAAAGCGACAGCTGAAGCTGCAATTCAATTCTTAGAAGAAGATGTGTTCTCACTTTTTGGAGTACCAGAATCTCTTTTATCAGATAATGGGAAACAGTTTATAGGAAAAGAGTTTTCAAAATTTCTTGTTTCCTATGGAACAAAGCACATAAGGACAGCTTCATATGCACCACAATCTAACGCAAGTGAACGTGCAAATCGCTCAATCTTGGCAGCTATAAGATCATACATTGGTTTAGATCAGTCAAACTGGGATAAACATTTAGTATCTATCCTTAGTGCGCTAAGATCAAGCGTTCACTCAGCCATACAAATGTCACCACACGAAGCTCTTTTTGGGCAATGTAAGTTAGAACACGGTTCAGATTATAAGCTTCTCAAAAAGCTCAATGGATTGAATAACGCGGATTTTAAAATTTTACCAAAAGTGTGTAAGATGAACATAATTCATAACCGTGTCAAAGAATCGCTGGCTCAAGCACATAAGACTTATGAAAATATATATAATACTCGCAGCAAAACCTGCAAATTCAAAGTTGGACAAGTTGTCTTAAAACGCAACTTCATATTAAGTGACAAGTCCAAAAACGAAATGCTAAGTTATGCCCAAAATTCATCCAAGCAAAAATAAAGAAAATAGTAAGCAACAATCTTTACGAATTGGAAGACCTTAATGCGAAACCTTTAGGCATTATTCACGCTAAAGACTTGAGAACATGATTTACATAAATAATTTTTAGATCAGGTGTGTCCTTTTCCATTTCTATTTCATGTCCTCATCGACAAGAAATGGAAATGTTGTGTATGGACCACCTCAGAAAAAAAAATATACAAATCTTTACTCCGAAAACGTAGCATGAAAATGATTACACGCCCTTATCAAGATTTTCTTATTTGCGATGTTCGAAATTTCGAACATCAAAACACCGACTGCACTTGCCTTCGTTCGATCGATCGCAATCCCTACTTTTCCTTTTCCGGGTAATCGTTCTTTTCTATCCAACCATCGTCAAGATCGGATCACCCACGCAAGGCAAAAAAAATATATAGTGAAGAAAAAATTATTTAACACTGTCTTAAAATTAAAGTATTGAAAAATCAAAAGAAAATTATATCTTATAAAAACCATACTATTAATAATCAATTACATATTCAGTCGACAAGACAAATTACCAGGTAAAAACTAAATAATAGAAACAAAAAGTGATATTTCCTAGATTGATACGAGTATAAATTTTATTACTAAAACAAAATTTTTTTTTAACTACCAGGCTTTGTCTAATGGACATTCATACGAGTACACTAAATATATTTAATATATTTCTACAATATATAAAAAAAGTGCTTCTTGGCGAAGGCATTGGCAAAGCTGGGTCAATCAGAACCACCAACAGTGATTAGCGATCTCTGCGTGACTGAACTTGGTGCTCTATCTAGCTTTTGATACCGTCGAGCTTGAACCAAGGTGTGCAGAGATCGCGGCAACTCCATCGTGGGCTCGCACGTGCTCAAGCGATACCTTCCACGAGCCTCGTCCACATCACCCTTCTCTACATTCAATTTTACAACCCGATTAAGCCGAAAAAGAATCAAAACGGAAAACCAGAAAAAAATATATATATATATATATATATATATATATATATGTAAAAGGTACATATATATGTACATACATATATGTATATTCATCCTCTATATACAAATAGCATCTATACAATATATCACCAACATCATCGTCATCATTTTTAATAAAATATTCATCATAAGAATATAACATTATATCATAAAATATCGCTTTACAAAAAAAAAAAAAAAATCATTAATGTCAATCGTTCAAGCTGACAAATTTCTATAAGTGCATACACTACACATCTTACATATATACAGATTCGCATCACATCGGACATCCAAGCTGCTGTGCACATCAACTTCGGAGAGCCGGTAAGTCGTACTTTATTTTTAACTTCTTTTGGTGTTGACTCTATTGAAATTTGACCAGTGAACGAAAAAAAAATTTAAAGTAAAAGATAATAAGATATACGATCTTAAACTAAGATGAGAAATTCATTTTAAGAATTCTCTTAAAGAAAAACCTTGTTTAAAATTTTATAAGCGATTTATTTGTTGTAATCTCTTTTTTTTTTAATTTGATTTCAAGTAATTTGTTTTTGAGTGAGAGTGAGAGACAACAAACAAGTGTAAATTTTTTTATAAAGAGAGTTATAATCTTATAATTCATTCCCTTCGCTCAATATAAAGAATGAATGACTTAATATGAGAAAGTTTAGTTGTTCTCACTCCATCTCGACAATTATTTGTTAACCTTGGTTTTTTTTTATATATAGACTACCTACATTTGAATAACAATTAGCCCAACTGAATTTTTATTGAGTTTTTGAATTTAATATTTTTTTTATGATTTTTGGTTCTAATCTTTAGTATTTAATAAAGACTATTTGAAATGAATTATTTTATGATTGTTCGTTGATTTGATTTATGATGGATTAATTTGCTATTGCGTGTAAGTGAAGTGATTTAGGGATGTTTCAATTTGACGATGTAAAGGTGAATAGGAGTAGTTCTTAGGGAACTTCTTAAGCTTAAATTAGGGGTTATCGAGTGAGTATAAGTGAGTGGCTCAATAACCATGGCGTTTCTTGTAGTAGAAATTGAGGGCGGGTTACACTCCGGAACCCGAAATACATCTAGGGTTCCACAGCAATGAGAAAAATAGAAGTTAAATTAGTTAGACTGGTTGAAAATATATCTGGTATAATCGGCATGATAGATACTGTGCGGTAGTCCAGCGGCGAGTACAAGTACCCACCCCACCGACGAGCTGGTCAATGGTAAAAGCAAGCATGCCGAGCCGTACTTTGTTGCCTGGACAAATTATTTATCATCTCTTGGTTTCGCTTGGGGAATCCTGTGGTCCTGAGGAAGCCATGAGAAACGCAGGACATCGCGAGTTTTTAAATAATGACACCAAATCCGTTACAGAGTTAATAGTTTATCGGTGAATATCAGATTAGAGGGCTATTTCATAAAATAATATAAAGTGGGCGCATTAGCGAAGGTCGTTACACCATAGTGTTGCGTGTTGCACATTAAACATTAACATCTTGTCCATGCATCTCTCCGTGGTTGCCAACTGCCATTTTCTTTCGTTCGAGCAATGGTTTGAGGAATTTTAGTAAATTTTAGGTTTTTCTTTTTTTTTTAAAGGGCGAATTCAGGTCTCAAATTTATTTTGAACCTATAATTTAAATTCTTCTTCATCTAACATCATTTGTATAATAGCATGGATTACTTAACTTAACAATTGTTCACGGATTCTGCGGCAAGAACCTAACCATAGCCGACGAGAAGAGCCTTGGCATCCAGCAAGCATGCCCAGCCGTAGAATACCTGAACACCCCTCAGTTCCGCTGCCAGGATCTGTCAATGGCAGTCTGTTGTTGTATTCCCATACCTATCTGAGGAAGTCGTAGTGCGTTGAACTTAATGCATTCTCAATTGTTCTTAGTTGCACTTATATTGAATATATTGTATCCGAAACGTATCAACTTACGGATATCAATTTAGGTCAACCAAAATGCAATATCGAAAGAATTGAGTAGTGCTGAATGGTCAGCGCGTGTCGATTTCCCATGGCTCTGCTTGGGTTCTCGATCGGTTGTTTGACACGAAGACGAGGAGTCTAAAGAAACAAGTCAACGGTGTCGGTCTTTGAAATTTACAATATAACATTGGCGCAGCCGGTTCGTGAAACCAAATTTAAAATAAATAAGTTATTAGAAAAAGAAAAATAAATTGTGAAAAAGATATATGTGTAAAATTTAGCTAATCTTCACCTAAATGAATCGTGTCGCTTTGTATGTTCTATAATTCGATATCTATACCGGAGCAAACGAAGAAATAAAAAGAAAAATTGTGTGTGATAGAAAAAAAAAATCGTATGCATTGAATGCATAAATGAATAAGAAACAAAACAGTGCAAATTTGTGTTTGAGAATAAAATAAAAAAACCAAAAACAACAACGCAAAAACAAACAAAAAAAAAAAAAAAGACGAAGCCAGGTGAGTATATGAAGGTATCTACATTACTACTAAATATTTATTTATATATATTTAAAAAATTGAAGCTGAAGCTACCTTTAGACATAGTGTACCCATTTGAGTTTTTTTTATTATATCGGTTTTCAAAGTTATTTTTTTTTGTGTGTAGTCTGTTTAATTTTTATTGAGGTAGGTTGAATCCGTTTGGAAAATTTGATTTTTATTTATTGGTGTTAAGTAAATGACCAAAAGGCAAATAGAGGCCCAACTTAATGATCTAATTGAGGAGTCAGAGTTTTTGAAAAAAGAAAAGAGAGAACAGCAACGGCAGTTAGAATTGTTGAACGATTTTCTTCTTTCAGAACTTAAGAAAATTTTGAACACTGAGGTTTATAGACTGGTCAGTTTTGAGTTCAGCTCTCGGTGGGGTAAATTTACTCGTGTGGAAGCTACAGACGCTATTCTTACGGAATACGTTAATTCAGTCCACAATTTAATAAAAAAACATACTAGAGAGACAGAAGAGCTTACTAAACAGCTGGAAAAAAGCGAGTTTGGTCGTAAAGAAGCTGAGAAACGTTGTCAAAAAGCGGCAGAAGAAGCTGATCAAGAAATAGACCAGCTAACTGTTGAGTTGAACAAAAGTTTATTAACTCAAAGGGAGCTTAGGGAAAAAACAGGTTCAATATCACCTTTAACGGGTAATTCAAAAAATTTTCTTCCATTGCTCTGTACCCCTCAACATACCTCTACACCAAAAACATCTGCGATTAGAAATTCTGTAGACACAGGAGTTCAAACCACAGCGGTAGAGGCATTTAGATCGACCAAGAAATCAAAATCCACTCAAACAGATCCAATACTCGTAAAACAAAAAGGTTCGGTCATGATGTCGCTTGAAAATATAAGTAAGATAGTTTCAAGGTTGGTTCCCATCTTTTCCGGGGAAAGGAATCATGAACTCTCGCGTAGAGTTCATGAGTTCTTAAATGCCTGCGATCTGGCATTAAGAATGGTTAAGGCTGAGGAGGAAGAGATTTTAGTCTCACTTATTTCAACGCGGTTAGTGGGTGATGCATTTGAGTTAATTCGTTCAAACACGGTAAAAACAATAGCGGATTTGGCAAAACTATTTAAAGACAGTTATTTAGTGCCAAAAACACTGGACAACGTGCTGAACGAGTTGAAGCAATGCCGTCAACAGCTAGGAGAAGATCTTAAAGCTTTCGCGAGGCGTCTAGCGAAATTGCAGACAACGTCGCATGAAATAATTGACTCCAGGTATACGGCAGATGAGTCGGTTGGTCTGAAAAAGGAAGTTGCCAACATGGTTTTAACTACGTTTAAAATAGGATTGGTCGATCCAGCTCTTCGCCAGTTTATGCTGGGCAGCAAGAGCAGCAACCTCAACGAAATAGCAGAGGAAGCTCTAAAGACTTATCTGCTTATTCAGCCAAACGCGATGGGATTTGGAACGACAGCAAACGTACCATTTCCATTGGACCATACCAATTTTTTGTACCAAAGTCCTGCCACTCATCAAGCCATACTTAGCAATAGCCTGACAAACACTTACACACCTGTACCTACCTTACCTCAACTTCAATACCCCAGTATATACACTACCACATACCCACAATCACTAACCCAACAACAACAACCTCAAGCGACTATAAATAATCAACAAATTCAGACATATTGTCAAAGACCTTCACCACAGTTCACCGGTCAACTTCAAGACTCCCCCCACTCCGACAATAGACAGCCAACTAGGCCCGCAATAATATGTGGATTCTGTGGAAAACAAAACCACACCTATGTAGACTGCACTATTCGGAAAAAGACACCATACTGCGACACTTGCGAGGACTATGGGCATAGTCAAAACAGTTGTCCCCGCTCACAAATACGAGTTACCCAGACAACAAGACAAAAGCCCAGAGTCAAATGCAAGTGGTGTTCTAGGGTGGGGCATGTGGAGGACGATTGTTTCTCAAAGAAGAACTATCTTAAGGACCAATCGGGAAACGGCCCGGGGGCCAATTTGAATCATTAAATTGTGCCCCAAAAAATTTGCCCTCCATAGATAAAATACCACCAAAAAGTCCCTCTTCAAATACAAAAATTGTGTCATCAAGGCTGCATAATCAAACACTGCCTATGACATCAAAAATGCAATATGAAGAAACTTCTAAAACAAAAGATAAGACAAAGCCATCAGCGCAATTATTAAACGAGTCGCAACGACAGAAGAAAAAAAGAAGACAAAATGTTGACTCGAAAGGGTCCAATTTCTTTACTTTTGAGTCGGTTCGTAAAACGAAGCGGAAATCAAGGCCAGGAGTATCTGGGGCAAAAGTTGTCCCAGGTCAGTTTTATATCTGGTTACTTCTTACGAATGTATGTTTGGTTTTTAGTCGTTTAAAGCTATGGAAATTTATTGTCTTTTTATTAGATACGTTTAAGAAATATGTTTCTAAAGTTTTTGTTGAGTATTTGTCTCCGTTTACTATGCCGAAGATTAAAAAGAAAATATTGTATACATTTAAGAACATTCGTAAGAACGATGTATTCGTCGAGCTGCCTACTTCAATAGCTAAGTACGGAAATGTACTTCTACTTGTAGATACTGGAGCAGACTCAAGCTTACTTAAACGAAGTTCACTAAAGAATGTAAACAATATAAACACTCGAGAAATAAAGCAATTGGGTGGTGTCTTTGGCGGTGTTAGCACAACATTGGGAACAATTAAGACCAATTTACTTTTTCCTAAAAAATTTTGGACTAAATGGAATGTTGTCGATGGACTAGATGATGTCCCGGCTGATGGTATACTAGGTCGTGATATCCTCTGGAATCACACAATTATCGACGCAGTTACCAAAAGAATACAATTTTTGGATGGGAAAAAGGAAGTTTTAATTGATTTACCCCTCAAGTGTTTGTCATCGAGTTCTAATAACATCTCTTCATTAAACCTTGTGAAGTGTAAGATTGGAGCTCGGACACGAACAGTTGTGCAAATACAAATTCCTAATTCAAAATCAAATGAACTGCTGATTCATTCACAGGAAATTGATAGTGGAATTTATTTGGGAAACACAATTGTTAAGGCAAACAACGGTTACGTCCAAGTTCCTGTTTTAAACTGCACAACAGAGGACTATTTCATGGATACAAATTTTATACCTACCCATTCAAATTTCAAAAATTACAAAATAGTTGAAAACACTTCGGAAGGGAAAATATTAACAAACTTTAAAAACGACCCCAATAAAGAACGGATAGCTAACCTTTTAAGTTCAATTAAATTAGATGAAAATCTAACCGAGGAGGAAAAAAAATCTTTACATAAATTATGCATTCAGTTTCATGATGTCTTCCTACTAAAGGGTGATCAATTAAGCTATACACCCGTTTTAGCCCACAACATAACCACCAAGTCTGACCAAGCACCGATTAACACTAAGCAATACAGAACTCCACAGGTTCATAAAAAGGAAATTGAAAGGCAAGTACAAGAAATGCTTGACCAAGATATAATTTCAGAAAGTAAATCTCCTTGGAATTCACCATTGCTTATTGTACCCAAAAAATCGGTCGAAGGTCAAAAACGGTGGAGGGTAGTTGTAGACTTTAGGAAACTTAATGAAGTTACAATAAAAGATGCATTTCCTCTACCGAGAATAGAAGAAATACTTGACCAGTTGGGACACTGCCAATTTTTTACTACCTTGGATTTGGCAAGCGGCTACCATCAGGTGTTGATCGATCCAGCCGATAGAGCAAAAACTGCGTTTAGCACCAGCACAGGGCATTACGAATTCAATAGAATGCCCTTCGGTCTAACCGGTGCCCCGGCAACATTTCAAAGGGTAATGAATCACATCTTGACTGGGTTGCATGGTATTGATTGCTTCGTGTATTTGGACGATATTGTTATCTATGGGAAAAACCTGGAACAACACAATCAAAAACTTTCTAAAGTTTTGGGTAAGCTAAGAAAGCATAATCTCAAATTAAACACCGAGAAATGTAACTTTCTCCGTCGTGAAGTAACATATTTGGGACACATATGCTCTGAAGCTGGAGCTTCGCCAGACCCAGCTAAAACCCAATGTGTCTCAGATTTTCCCAGACCCACAACAATAAAACAGGTGCAATCATTTCTGGGACTTACGAATTATTATAGAAAATTTATACCACAATTTTCTAAAATAGCTGGCCCAATAACAAAGCTATTGAGGAAAGAAAATAGTTTCGAATGGTCCCCAGATTGTGAGAAATCGTTTAAGTTCCTTAAGGAAGCGATTTCCACACCACCTGTTCTTACCTATCCAGACTTCACGCAACCATTTATCGTGACAACCGATGCAAGCAATGAAGCTCTGGGAGCCGTTTTGTCCCAAGGTAATATGGGTGAAGATAAGCCTATTGCTTATGCTAGCCGCTCGCTTAACAAATCGGAGAAAAACTATTCGACTATAGAAAAGGAATTGCTTGCCATAGTTTGGGCGTGCAAGCACTTTCGAACATACCTTCTAGGTCGACCATTTACAGTTTTCACAGACCACCGTCCTCTCATAGGAGTATTCAATGTTAAGGACCCAACCACTAGACTTATTAGATTCCATCACAAGTTGTCTGAATACGATTACAAAATTATATATAAGCCTGGTAAGACCAACTGCAATGCAGATGCGTTAAGCAGGATTCAGAAAGAAAATAATGATATAAAAATTGTACAGACAAGAAGTAGGACTAAACTAGCTAAAGAAAGTTTGAATACTAAAAAGGTCATCAAACAACAAAATAGTAAGCAAGGCAACAACAAGCAGGCAAGTAGAAACGATTTTCAGCTTTTAGAAAATCTAGAGGACATAAAAACAGTTCTTCGCGATTTCCACAACTCTGCACTTGGAGGACATCAGGGAATGGCGAAGACGTATGCGCGGATTCGTCGTCAGTTTAGGTGGAAAAATATGCAAAAGGATATTGCAAATTACATCAGGAACTGTGACAAATGCCAAAAGAACAAGGCAGGCAAGTTGACCAGAATGCCAATGGTTTTGACAGACACCCCATGCCTTCCATTCGAAAAGGTATACATGGACATGGTCGGTGTCCTTCCCCAGACTTATTCCGGTAACAGGTATATTTTAACATTCCAGGACGACCTGACAAAGTATATGACCTGTGTGGCAATTCCGGATGCTGAAGCATGTACGGTAGCAAGAGCCTTTTACGAGGAGATTGTTGCAAGGTTCTGCATTCCAAAATTACTCGTCACAGATAATGGAACTAATTTTACTTCGAAACTTTTTTCCGAAACATGTAAGCTTCTAGGAGTAAAAAAAATTCACATTACAGCCTATCATCCACAAGCCAACGGTTCACTCGAACGCAGTCACAGACCCTTAGCGGAATACCTAAGGAGTTTCGTTGACAATGATGACCGGTGCTGGGATCAATGGTTGAGACAGGCGATGCATGTCCACAATAACACCGTCCATACTGCTACTAAACTGACACCGACGAAGAGTTTGTATGGTTTTGAGTTTCAAATGCCAACAAACTTAAAAAGAACACCTACACCTCTGTATAATGTTGAAGATTATCCAAAATTACTGAAACTTCAACTACAGAAAACGCATGAACTTGCAAGAAAGAATTTGGAATTAGCCAAACTTAAATCAAAACAGCAATACGATCGTCAGACAAGCCCTGTCTCGTTTGTGGTTGGAGAAAAAGTCATGCTTAAAAACCCCACTAGGAAAAACAAGTTCTCACCTATTTGGTTGGGCCCCTACGAGGTGGTATCAGTGAATGAATCTGTAAACACTAATATTCGAGTAGGTAGGAAAATCAAAAGGGTACACAATAACCAGCTAAAGGCTTACCACAATGATTAAATTCCAACTACATAATTCATATTTTTTTTTCTTTTTAGATTGTTGGCCGCCCGGAACAAATAATCCTTTTCCTATTTTTCAGAGTTTAGATTAAAATATTAAACATTAAATTTAGAAAAAAAAAATTACCTATATTCCATTGAAAAAAAAAACTTCTCCCTCTATCTATAAGATATCTATATCATAGAATTAAGCCAATTCAAAAAAAAAAAAAATATGTTAAGAATATTATTCATGAAATTAAGTTGTATTTTCCTCGCGTCAAACATATTCTCCAAAGCCACGACATCAACTCCTTACCGAATCGAAGAGCTACCTATAACTCCGGCACTATTTGAAGGCATTGGGAATGCAGTGTTCTACAACAATAAATGGACCATTTATACAAAAATAACACAGCAGCATTGTACCAAGCAGTCCAGCTTTTGACTTTTCCCCAAGGAGGGTCAATCGTTCTAAAAATCACGGTTCCGCTACCAGAAGCCACAATGTTCTCTGTTTACAAAATATATCCAGTACGTACGAAACTCGATCAACATTGGGACCTGGTTTTAGATATTAAGACAGAGTTTATCGCAGAAGCAGATGATCATGCTTTATTTGTGAGCATGTCCCAAACAGAGTTGCTGCAATGTTCCGATGTCATGTTCAATTCATCAGTTACGATAAAGGTATGCAAGCACCAAAAACCCATACATACCAGTGGAAGCTCCGAGTGCCTCGTAGAACTTTTACAGCACTCTGCTACGTCACAGATGAACTGTAAATACGTCGCCGCTCCATTATCCAAGGGGGTAATCACGAAGATGTCAACAAAAAATAAATGGCTTTTCAATATGAAACAACCACTTGCCCTTAACTTTAATTGTAATGGAGAACTATATGCTCCGGAGCTTAATGGATTTGGGATTCTCCACATTTTAAATCCCTGCGAAATAAGTACGAAAGAATTTCGAATACCGTACGAGCAGGTTTGGAGTTCCAACTTTAAGATTCATCAACCGAGAGTAAACCATTCCGATTTAATTGAAGTGCTACGAACAAAATATGGCAATCTTACAGTGAGGACCTTTTCAAAGCGGCCGCTCTTGTCATTAGGCAGTCACGGTGATATGATCGCGAGTTTGGTAGAGGGGAAGAAGTCATTGGCCGATCTTAAATTGGAAGCGAACCAGATTGAAAACAGAAAGAGTTTGATCAGTCAGCAATTGGAAGTTGATATCCATCGGTACTCATTTGTATCAATCATTTTTCTGGTAATAGCACTAGTGTTGTTAAAATGGTACTGTTCCAGATATTCGAATGAACATGCCACCACCAACCCAAGCCAAATCACAACGAATATCACTAACGTTGTCCCGCAAAAAACCAATGCTGTCAAAATAGATGCCGTCGACATGGATGACTTTCCAGTACGAAGAGCTTCAACGAGGAGATCGGCAAGAGGAGTAACGTTTGCGCGAGTGTAGCACTTAAAGAACAAAAAGTTATTTAATTTATTCACTAATGTTTTTTTTTGTATCCAAACATAAACACTTTAAGCAAAAATAGAAAAAACAACAAAAATATTATTAAAATCAAAAATAGAAAAACATTATATTATATAAACTAAAAAAAAAAAAAAATTATAAAAACAAATAAAATATTATTTAAATCAAAAACAGAAAAACATATAACAATATTATTAAAACTAAAATTTAAAAAAAAAAAAAAAAACTATTCGTCATTAAATACAATAAAAAGAAAACAAAATTAATATTAAAAAAAAAAAAAAAAAGAATGACAAGAATAGCATTCTTTTAATCTTAATTTTATTACTTTATAATAATGTATGTTAGGAAAAAGAGAAAAACAGACAAACATACCCAGTCCATTTAACTACAGTTCTCTCGCTCAAACAAATTTGAAAAACCAGCTTACTTGTACTGATCCAGAAGCGAAAAAGGACACTTAAATCTTAGAGTATGCAACATAAATGTAAACAGATACACACCATAATTCATAATAATGAGAAAAAAAAAGTGAATGTAAAAGTTCTGAAATTTAATTAGGTAAAGTAATCTCAATTTATCAATTTTATCATTATCATTTTGGGTTCATTATTTTGTCAACTTTTTGAGGTTCTGAATCGGGCTTGCAAGGAATTTTTGAACTAAATATGAATGAAAGTATATAACAAAAATTAATGTATCTGTATTTGGAATTTTTTTTTCATGTTAAGGAAATAAAAAAAAAAAAATTAAAATTAAATAATATATGTATATATAAAAAAAAAATATATAAAAAAAATCAATAATATATGTATATATAAAAAAATTATTAGTTATACATGTAACATATTAAAATTGTTAAATATTTTTAAGAGAAAGTTACAATAAAATATAGTTCGATCTTGTCAAGTGTCACCCAGCTGATCGTTCACGAGTTCTGCCCGGGTAGGGAGGGATGTTGTATTCCCATACCTATCTGAGGAAGTCGTAGTGCGTTGAACTTAATGCATTCTCAATTGTTCTTAGTTGCACTTATATTGAATATATTGTATCCGAAACGTATCAACTTACGGATATCAATTTAGGTCAACCAAAATGCAATATCGAAAGAATTGAGTAGTGCTGAATGGTCAGCGCGTGTCGATTTCCCATGGCTCTGCTTGGGTTCTCGATCGGTTGTTTGACACGAAGACGAGGAGTCTAAAGAAACAAGACAACGGTGTCGGTCTTTGAAATTTACAATATAACACTGTACACCAAAGGTAGTAATGGTGGCGTAGGGGTTGAAGGCTAGTAAGGGTTCAAGGATTTGTTGTTTCATATGTGATTTCTTTTGACAATTTTTGAGCGTTTTAGCACCTCCCTTTTGGAGACTCAAGCTCAATGTTTCTTTGCGACCTATTTCTATGTAAACCTAACCGCAGGTTTCGTTACAAATGGTCAAAGAGTCCATTTTACAGTGTCGAATTCTGCTCAACGTGCGGAAATACCTCCAGCCACAACATTAACTAGGTTCTTTACTACTTGCCAAAGCGAAACGATGCTCATTGGGACAGGAAAATCGATGGAAGCAATTATTTCTGCATCTCCAAGTCAGATCCGCACATTATTTGCTATCATCATTTCTACATGCACCGCATTTAATCCTCGTGACCTGTGGAACAAATACAGAGAGATAATATGTCAAAAGACATTTTACATCCAATTCGTGTCAGTTCAATACGAGTATAGATATCCTTCTGATTTTCTTTTGCTATTAACGAATTTCCAAAAACGTTTTTCATTAATAAGAATTGAAAAATGAATTTTAACTATATAACTTAGAGGCTTATACTCATACAACAATAACTAAGGGCAGTTTACAACACACCAAGCTTGATTATGGTACACATTCCACCATTACCAATGATTCAATACTCGTATGGAAACAGAAAGCTTTAATTATTATTCAAAAAAAAAAAAAAATTATCCAGAAACATAAAAATAAAATGATTGCTTAAAACATTATACAAATACATACGTATAAGCAACTGAGATTAAAATACAATTGGAACAAATCTCTTCCCCCAAAAATTTAAATGAGCAAAATTGAAGTAAAACTCCTAATTAAATTACATCTCCATTTAAAGTTTGTTATATTGTCTCGCAGGCATTCGCCCACCCCTAAGGACTTTATTCACTCAGAGATTCCTCTGAAAATATATATCTGTATATACTAGTATATATATTTTTAAACTCTTTTTGTCAACATGAAGAGGAAACGTCGACGTCGCACAGCAAGCAAAAAGTGGCGCAACAAAAGTCTGATGGCTCATACACTTAATTAAATAAAAGAAGCCATTAAATTGTTCAAATAAAAGCCCTTCAGAAGAGTCAAAGCATGATGGAGAGAGATGGTGGTGGGAAGGACGCAGCAGCAAAAAAAAAAACTTTTCAAACAACAACAAAACAATTCGAGACATTTGACATACAAAAGGGCAATCTGAATACAGAGCAAAGCATGCAATAACATCCCAAGGAGTGCCGAGATATTCGTAAGTTGTTTCAGTTCGAGGGCTATCAAGAGGCGGTTTAAGGTAAAAGAGCACTAAGGCTTCTGAGCTGGAAAAAAAAGTACATCTGAGACCGAGGGAATACAATGTTTTCAAAGAGAAGTTCTCCCAAAGGATATTTTATTTTAACCTTTAAAAATGTGATCTTGCATACGCTTATTTATAATTCCGGAATTTTTTGTATGACGGAATGTTTCGCCTTGGAATTTATGAAATTATTCATCTACCAAGTTTAACACTAAAAGATATCATAAATTCTGAAATAATATTTACAAATATACATCATGTAAATTACTATTTCTGGGGCATAATTTTCATAAAGTTTTGCAACTTGTCGAAAAATTTGATAAGTGCAAAGTGAAAAGTTGATAAGTTGTTTTGTGGAATAGGGCCCTGGTAACCATCCATGCTTTAAACAAAATTTTTAAAACTTGGAAAAAACTAGGTTTCAGATACAAAAGCGATGTCCGAACCAGAGTTAATGAACAGCAAACGAAATTCATCGGGAAAAAGTGAAGGCCTTTTTACTGAGAATGCAATACCCGGATTTGCGGATTCGGAAGAGATTAGCATATACATATGTATATATATTAGTAGCAATATCAATATCATTAGCAAGAACAAAATTATAATTCGTTGTAGCTTTTATGTACAAAATTTTTAAAACATTTTTAAGAAAAAATTTTGGTACGCCAATTTTAAGTTTTTATTATTGTTCGGATAATAATTAAATTTACAAAAAAAAAAAAATACTAAGCCGTTTTTGAGATATTAAATTTTCCCAAAATATATTTTTTTTTTCAAAATTAAAAAACAATATTTTTTTAAAGTTTTGAAATGCAATGTTTTTTAAACTTTTTGGAAGCTTCTCTATAAAAAATTTCATTTAAATCAGTTATGCCAATGATGAGAAATTCAAAATTCCAGGTAGGTACAGTCAGTAATATCTTGTTTTCAATTTTTGTTGTATTAAATTTTAGATCGTAAGAATTAATTGAAAGAAAAAACTTTTTATCAAAATTCTCGGAACCATTTTCGAGAAAAATACGATTTTCGCTATTTTTAGGTAAAATAAATTTTTTTTTCTCATATCTTGTAAATTATATTAAGAAACTTTTATTTATTAAGTACGAGCTCGCACAACCCCCGATTCGAAAAATTACTACAATAAGTGCTTAACTTTTTTCAACACCGATTGAGTTTTACTACAATTATTGGAGTAACGAAATAGAAGTGTAGTCAAAAATAACCATATGCTTAAAAGTCAGCAGTTTTTTGTTGAAAGTTACACATGCATATATGTTGAATTTTTAACATAACTGAACACTTTTTAAAGAAAATAACGCATCGCTGTTGAAAACTCATAGCCGTTTGTTTAATACTTAATAGATTGCTTAAAATTAAAAATCGAGATGAATTTACAACACGATTCATTTTTGAGGGATAACATTTTTTTCTTTAATTCAACAGATTTTGGTGAAAATTAAAAATATTCCTGTTAAAAATGTAGTATGAATTTGTTCAATACTCAACTGATCGGTGGAAAAGGGGAAGCAGAGACAAAATTTCAACAAACATAGTTTTCCTCTACGTGGCTAGGGAGTAAGGATATCGTTTTTCTCTAATTCAACATTTTTTGTTGAATATAAGTAAATTATCCAAAAAAGAAAAATGTTCAATGCATCTCGTTCGGTTGTGTTTTCTTTCTTCTTTTCTCGTGAAGGAACAGAATCAGATCAGAATCAGTCTCGCAGTAGCAGTCACAAAGTGCGTGTTTTAAAATAAAATCGTTTGTGAAGAAAGAAAAGAAAAACAAAAAAATTATCAAAGTTCGAGATAAGTATAAAATATTTACTGTTAACAATTGTTTGGCTTATGTTGTAAATTAAGTAAATTTCAATTTTAATGTTGTGTTAGTTTGAATTCTGCAGTCTGCTGAATATTTGATAGTTTTTGCTCAATCCCCTTTGTTGAATGAGTGCTCACCAGATAATCATTTTTTGTTGATTCCCTAACAACATTTCAAGAACTGGAAAAGTGTTTGAATTCCAAAAATTTTTTAAAATTATTCATTATCTTACAATCGGTTAAGATAATTTTGATAATGTCGAATCTTTTAAGACCAACTATAAACAATATTACATATCATAATTCTTAAACAATGTTTAATTTTTTGATTTTTTAGAATAATCAAAAAATTTTGTATTGAAAATTTGATTTTTCATATATGTACACATTTGAATTGGTGTTTTGAATGTTGTCCCATTTTTTTTTAATTTCATACATAGAAAATATTTTTTCTTAAATAAGCCATTTGATATCCATTATAGATTTTGTTTAAACCACTACCTATAAAAAACTAGCGGGCAAACAAAACGCTACAAATTAAAGTAAAATTAATAACTTGATTTGTAAGACCCAAAAAGCAGAGGTAAGTCATAAAGTATATTTGAGCTGAATAGCATTTACTAAGCATCAACATTAATTGGTAGGCTGCAGGCGAGAACCAGAGCTGCTGAGAGAGATGCGCGGGAGCTCTACGGGCAAAGACGAAGGGAGGAACGCCGACTTCTAAGGAGAAAGAAGAGAGAGAGCATGCGACGCGGGCGGTCGAGTCTATTGAGGACTGTACTGGCAGAGGGGATGTTCGAAAGTTTTACCAAAGGGTGAGGCAATCCAACCAGGGCTACAGACCTAGAAAGGAAGCCTGTCGGGATGAGAGTGGGAATATGGTAGTGGACACACAGTCCGTACTGAGGATCTGGAAACAACACTTTTCCAAACGGCGGGGAAGGCCAAAATTCCGCAGCTAGGCGGAACATTCCATTCAACCTGGACGATGATGGTCAAAATTTCCTTCCACCCGACCTAAATGAAGTGCGGTCAGCGATAGCCAAGCTGAAAGCGTACAAAGCTGCTAGCGCGGATGGCTTGCAGATTGCTTGCTATTCAAAGCAGGTGGGGATGACTTCGTAGGGAGCATGCACCAACTCATCTCAAAAATTTGGTCGGATGAAAGTATGCCCAATGAATGGAACCTCGGCCTAGTGTGCCCCATCCACAAGAAAGGAGATGCTCTGACGTGTGCTAATTACAGAGGTATTTGTCTCCTCAACGTCGCATACAAAATCCTGTCGTCTGTTCTGTGTGAACGCCTAAAACCGTTTGTCAACGAGCTGATCGGCCCCTATCAGTGTGGTTTTAGGCCCGGCAAATCTACTCTGGATCAGATGTTCACACTTCGACAGATTTTGGAAAAAACCTAGGAGTTCCAAATCGATACACACCACCTATTTATCGATTTCAAAGTCGCGTATGAAGCGTGGACAGAGAACAACCATATAGAGCCATGTCTCATCTCAGAATCCCTGCCAAGCTCGTCCGCTTGTGCAGGATGACGATGGAGAAATCTCGCTGCTCCGTCAAGGTCGGTAAGAACACCACCGAACCCTTTGATGTCGAGAAAGGTCTGAGGCAAGGCGACGCGCTATCATGCAACCTATTTAACATCGCTCTTGAAGCAATTGTACGAAACTCAAACATCAACAATACAGGTACAATTTTTCAAAAGTCAGTTCAACTGCTTGCTTATGCGGATGATATTGATATCATTGGGAGGACGAAGCGAGCTGTTACCGGAACGTTTACAAGTATTGAACTGAAGGCAGCGAAAATGGGTTTGGCTGTTAATGAGGACAAGACGAAGTATATGCTATCATCGAGAAAGGAATCTCAACATCGTCGAATCGGGCAAAACGTCACGATGGATAGGTATAACTTCGAAGTCGTCAAAGACTTTGTTTACCTCGGCTCCACTATAACATCGCAAAACGATATCAGTGCAGAGATCAGGCGAGGAATTACTCTTGCCAACCGCTGTTTCTTCGGGCTAAGAAGGTATTTGAGTAACAAAGCCCTATCTCAAAGAACCAAGGAGACCTTGTATAAGACCCTCATCAGAAGCATGGATTTCACTGTCTAAAATGGATGAAAATCTGCTTGGGTGCTTTAAAAGAAAAGTTCTTCGTTTGATCTTCGGTCCAGTCTGTATCGATGGAGTATGGAGGAGAAGGTTCAACAACGAGCTGTACGGGCTTTACAGCGACGTTGACCTAGTCAAGAAGCTGAAAATACAACGGCTGAGATGGCTGGGACACGTGGAGCGTATGGACACCCACGCACCAGCCCGTCGAATCTTCGAATCCACCCCTGATGGTCTGCGCAGCGGAGGAAGACCCCACCACAGGTGGCGCGCAGAAGTGGAGAGTGACCTCAACCAACTTGGAGTGCGTAACTGGAGGCTAGCTAGGGAGGGGCTTGTTGGTTGAGGCCGTAGTCCACCCTGTGAGCGCCATCTAAAGTAAGTAAGTAAGCATTTACTAAGCAATATTTATTTAAGTATTAAACATATATCATGTAGCAAAGTAAAATTTATTTCGTATATTTCCTAATGCTTTTCTATATTATTTACAGAAAACGAGAATTGGGACAGGGTACCTTGCTGTGTTATTAATGAATTATTTATTATTCTTATTAAAGTATTGTTTTTGTACTTTTTTGATTAATTAATGTTCATAAGAAAACTTAAAAATGTAAAATGTAAAATAAAAATTCAGTTCATCATCATCATCATCATCGGCTCGACAACCGGGTTCCGGTCCTGGCCTCTTTCAACAAGTCTCTCCACCTATCCCGGTCTCTAGCCGACGCCATCCAGTTGCGCACCCCAAGGCTTCGGGCGTCCTGGTCTACGCCATCTCTCCAGCGCAAGCATGGTCTACCACGCTGTCGTCTACCATAGAATGTACCACAAAGAACTGTACAGCAGCAGTTTTGAAGTTATGGTGAGATTTCTGGATTTGAAGAGCTTTGACAGACTATAGTAGGCTCTGTTGGATTTGAGAAGCCGCCCGCGTATTTCTTCTTCTATATTGTTATCGGCTGCTACTATTGACCCAAGGTATTTAAAGGATTGCACCACTTCAAATTCGTGCTCCGCAACCTTGATTGTTTGACCAACTGTTCCTCTCGCATTCGACGCCACCATGTACTTTGTTTTACCTTCACTAATGTGCAGCCCCAGATTTTGTCCCGCCTGCTCGATCTGGATGAAGGAATCGTGTACAGCTTGTTCGGTTCTTCCGATGATGTCGATGTCGTCTGTTGACGTTGCTGTACGTTGTGACATCTCCCTTCTTATGTATGGGGCATATTAAACCTTTTCGCCAGTCTTCTGGCATTTCTTCCTGCTCCCATACGTGTACTATAATATCATGAATTGCTTGACGTAAGGCTGGCCCGCCGTGATGAAATAATTCGGCTGGTATGCCATCGGCTCCCGGGGATTTGTTCTGTTTAAGCCGGCCTATAGCCTTCTCAACCTCTTCTATGCTTGGTGGCGGCAACATAGGGTATTCTTCTTGAAGTAGTGGAGCCTCCACTTCTGCAGTGAGCTGACCATTTAGCAATTCATTAAAGTACACTTCCCATCGCTCCAGTATGCTTTCAGGATCGGTGATCAGATTTCCCTCTCCGTCCTTGCAGTATGTGCAGCGTGGTGTGTACTGCGTCATGTTTTGGACGGATTGGTAGAACTTCCGCGCCTGGTGCGGACCTCGCTCTCGGCTATTTTCTATTTCACAGATTAGGTTCTTCTCCCAGGCTGATTTCTTTTGTCTGTGAAGCCGTTTTTCTGTTCTTCTGAGCTCTTTATATTCCTCTTCGCGTGCCCGCGTTCTATGAGATTGTTGCATTGCTCGGTACGCAACATTCTTACGTTCAGTCGCTAGCTTGCATTCATCATCAAACCAGTCGTTCCGATTTTTACGACTGCTGCCTAAGATGGAGTTGGCAGTACTAATGACAATATTCTTAAGGCGTGTCCACTTCTCATTTACGCCCAGCATACTGGCTCCAGGACTTACTCTCCCTAAGTCAAGTGATTCTAGGGCGAGTCCTAACGCATTACCAAAGGTGTTACTGGTATTTTCATTGCGCAGGGCAGCCGTGTTGATTCGAACCTGATCGGCGGATGCAATGCGTCTTCGCAAGGCAATCCGCCCTCGGAAAACCATACCAACAAGATAGTGATCCGAGTCGATATTGGCACCTCGGTACGTTCGTACCGTCATCAAGTTCGAGTAGTGGCGACGGTCTATCAACACGTGGTCTATTTGGTTACGAGTGACTCCATCAGGTGATACCCAGGTGGCTTTGTAGATATCTTTACGCGGGAACCTGGTACTCGCAACGACCATGTTTTTCGATGCTGCCAATTCTAAGACTCGAAGTCCATTGTCATTAGTGTTCTCATGCAAACTATGGGTGCCTGCGTAATGCCTGAATACCGGCTCCCGACCTATTTTTGCGTTCAAATCCCCAAGGATGATTTTAACATCATACATTGGACAGGCATTGAGGGCCCTCTCGACTTGTTCGTAGTGAGTCTCTTTTTCTTCGTCTGAGGACTCCTCCGTAGGTCCGTGAACGTTAATGAGGCTGATGTTCGTAAATTTGCCTCGCACGCGAAGGGTGCATAGCCTTTCGCTTATAGCGTTAAAGCCGATGATGGTAGACTTCATTTTTTCGCTGACTAGGAAGCCTACCCCGAGCACATGGTGTTTTGTATGACAGCTGTAGTATATGTCATATTTTTTCTTCTGTAAAACACCATTCCCTGTCCATCTGATTTCTTGAAGAGCTGTTATGTCAGCTTTATACTATGACAGGGCATCGGCTAGCTGCTGAGCAGCTCGAGCTCTATAGAGCGATCGTACGTTCCATAAGAAAATTCGTAAATCGTTTTTCCTTTTTCTTTGCGTGGGTTGTCGTCGTGAGATCAGTCCGTTTCCGAGGCTTGTTGTCGGTCTCGTAATTCTTTTAGTTTTACGGGACAGGGAATTAACCTGTCGCCAACCTGAGGAACCAGCCTGATCATATTAGCCAAACCTTTTTAAAGGCTTGTTTCTAGCGGCCGCCACGGAGAGGCTATGATCAGACTTCCACCAGTCCCGAATAGTTACGGCACGTGCATGTTTTCGTATGCTACATGTTATTCCCCCTATTCGTCTGATGGCTGACCGCCAATGAGAAAATTCAAAATTCGAAAAAATCGTTCTATGGTAGGTACAGTCAGTAATATCTAGATTTAAATTTTTTTTTATTAAATTATAGATCGTAAAGATTAATCGAAAGAAAAAAAATTTTAGAAAAATTTTCGGAACCGTTTTCGTGAAAAATGCGATTTTCATTTTTTAAAATTTGTATGGAAGGTACCGTTAGTTTTAGATAAAACAAAATTTTTTTCTCAAATCTTGTAGACTATGTTAAAAAACTTTTATTTGCCAAGTTTGAAAAAAATCGAGCATGGGGTTTTCGAAATATTGAGATTCCAAAAAAAAATTTTGAATTTTTTTTTAAAAGTCCAAAAAATTAAAAATTGAAAATTTGAATAAGCAATAATATTCAGACTTTGGAGGAGCTTTGGCATAAAAAAAATTATTTAAATCGGCTGTACCGTTTTCGAGAAAATCAAAAACAAGAAAAAATGGACCCAGGGGGGCTACCAAAAATAACAATATTTTGTAAAATTTTTTTCAACCATTAGCTAGTTTTAACCAAATTAAATTTTTCAAATTTTTTTTAAAAAATTCTGTGGGACAGTTTTTGAGAAAAAAAAATATTTATAAAATTTCGAAAAAAAAAACCGTATGGCAGGTATACCGTTATTTTTGGTCTTAAAAAAAAATAGAAAAAAAAACATCCGGGGAGAAAAAATTAAAACCCATATCTACCAAGTTTGAAGAAAATCGGCCAAGCCGTTTAGGCTGTAGTCGAACCGACAGATAGACAGACAGACATACAGAATTGAGAGACCCACTTTTTTGGTCTTCGCTATCGTCATAATGTCAACTTTGATCAAAATCTCGAGTTCGATTTTTTTTACGAATGCATAACTTGCCTTATAGTACCTATAATTCGCAAGTAGAAAACAAAATAGTGTAAGTACATTTGTCAAAAGAGGAATTCATAAACATTGGACATTGATAGAAATAATAAAAATCGATTTTAAAATAGAATATTTTTAGATGATAATATTGAGAAGAGATAAGAGAAGTTGTGAGATAACATTAATTATTGTTATGTAAATACATGTTGGTGCTTGTGTTGTTGATTTTAAGTTGCAAATTTTTGTTGTCGAACACCATCACTCATCTGACATTATTTCTCGTCAACGGCGTTTAAGCCATCAAGGTCAACTACAGCAACACTTTGCACGTACAGTAGATTTCATATATACACAGTGCTAAGGTGTGTATGTGCGGAGCTGGACTTTTGTTTTCAAACGTACTGCGTGTTGTAGTAAAGTGCGATACTTTAGAGGCAAACTTTCTATCACAAACACATGAATCTTTGAATCAAGTCCAATCTCACTTAGAAAGATCGAGCGCTTAGTCTTTTTTCGGTAGCCGGCAAGCAAGTGCTTTTAGCATGTTAATCCTTTCTCCTACGATATTGATATTGAACTGAAAAATTACCGGTGGATCGTGTTTGTCATTGTGGTGTTTAGTACGAAAGCGTTGATGGTGATATTTCAATAGTATAACAGAGTATTTTATACAAATTATTTAAATCTTCATCGGAAGTTTCGGGGATTCCAAAAACAACAGCATCAGATAAAAATTTTATTTTTAGCATATCACAAGGATTAAGAAGTTCAAAAACCTCTTACGTGGTCATTTTGTTCACATTTTTTTCCATTTCTGTGGTCCGTTGGAACAAATTAGTGATTGCTTTGTTTGTGCTGTCGATGTTTTCTGTGATCTTTGTTGTTAGATATATCATGTACCCAGAACAATAATTTATTGCGAATCTTATTAATTTCTCTGCTTGGATTCTGCTTGCTACCTTAGCTCTTCATGAAGAACATCCAGGGAAAGGCATCTGTACACAGGAGCTACTGCTGCGGTAAGTGCTTGTGTATTTGTGTAATTGCCACACATCTTTCCCATCCTTCTCTCTCTTCATTAACATCACGCCCGCGCTGTGTTGAAACATTTAAAGGGTAATCATAATCCCTTGAGCGCGGGTAGATTATAAAAAAAAAAAAAAAAAAAAATTGAAAATTTTAAATTAATTTTTATGCAAACAAGGTAATTAATCTCTACTTTTTATGATGTCGCAAAGTAAAATTAGTATATATTTAATAATTAACATACAAGTTTTGATAGTTTTTGCCGGAGCCAATACAAATTCGTCTATTCGCTTTCGAACATTATTATCATTAAAAATATTTCTGCAGTTAATCATGGGGATTGCTTGATATACGCAGATGATCTAAAACTCTTCTTAAAAGTTAAAACTTTTGAAGATTGCCAGCTGATTCAATCTTCAATCGCTTGTCGAATTGGTGCCATTAATTTAATATCAAAAAGTGCAATTATTCAATTTCCTTTTCGCGAAAAACATGAAGTCTATTGTGTGATTATCCCATTTAATCCAAGTCTCACGAATTAATAATTTAGGTAATATACTCGATTATGCCCTTTTTTTAAAATACAATTTTATTACCTAATTCTTATGACCAACTCGTTTGTGAGGTTCATTAAGCGAAATACAAAGGATTTCAGATATCGTTATGAACGTCTTCCTTTATTATATAGGTACATCTTTTGTTAGATCTTGAATACGTAGATGTTATTTGGAGCTCCGCGTTTACCGCGTTGACCGTGTAGAAAAAGTTCAAAGAAAATTCACCAAAATTTACTAGTAAGAGGAAACATTCGCATTAATTATAAAACACAACGTCGTTCAAGTGCCTGCCTCAACTGGCTTCGCAGTAGCGCATTCTATCACTCCAATTTTTCAAGACCTTGTTGATGATTTCGGGCAGTAGCTCACCGATTGCTTGGATGATATTGACCTTAAACGTTTGAATCGTTTTCAAATTTTTTTTACGATTTGTGAAATTCGTGCGCTAAAGATCGATTGTGGCATGGACTGTGTGGAATGGACCAGAGGTCGTCCAAATCCATGTCTTCAATTTCAGTAAGAAAAAGTCGGTTAACATGGCTCTATAACGCCCACCGTTGGCTAAAATGTTGTTCCTAACATCAAAGAAAAATGGTGCAAGGATGTCACCACTCCACAACCCGCATTATATCTGTCGATGCATTAGTTCTGGACAATAACGTGTGGATTTTTGGAGCTCCAGATGCGGCAATTTTGTTTTTTAACATAGAAAAAACGATTTTTCGCCCAAAATCGTTGTCCAATTGAAGCTGCTCTAAGGCCCAAACTGCGAAGCAATATGTATCAATATGGTCATGCGTCTTTATTTGCTGAGTCAGTTGGACCTTGTAAGCGAATAATTCGAGATACAGAATTCTAGAGAAATCTACAGAATTCTCCTCAGCCTAGTGCGTGAAATGTTGAGCTGTTGAGATCGATGTATTGTGATTGGCAAAAGTCCTCGTATCAAACACCCCTATATTGGTTGCCGGGCGGTTATACTCACCATAGTTATCTTGTGCGTTGTCAAGATAGGGACAAGCTAAGGTGAAATCGAATTGCTTTTCAATAGTTCAACTTGCAGCAATGCGATTTGACCACAGTTTCGGTTTTTCTTTTTCATAATCCGTGTCGAAGAAATGGGAATGGCTGGGGGGTAAACCAGTCACAAGCGAGCTCATTTGGGCGGCTTTTCTTATAATCTACATAACTCCGATACATCGGCTCTATGGGTGCTGATCTTTCCTTTCCGACTGACATATTTTTGTTTAACTTGTTACGATTTTGAGGATAAACTCTTGGCCTCCAGTCAGTGCAACCAACACCACTACCCGGGTAGAATTTTCTACTCGATAATGTCAAGGCCCCAGCTAGTTTTTCTTAGTTTCAATCATGGCCCTACCGAGCAGTATCTAGCTTGTCCCTCGCTAATTTGTTAATGCTCTGTATATAATGGGCCTTGCTAGATGTTCCTATATGGGCCCTAGATGGATCTTCACAAGTAGCACAAGAGCTACGGCAATTCTTAAAAAATTTTTTTTTTTTTTATTATTGTTGATTATTTTCATTTTTTCTTTGCCTCCCCTATATTCGACTCTTTAAGTGATTTTTTGCTGGAATGAAAGAATTTTTTTTTTTTTTTTTTAATTTACCTCCACTGAGATTCGAACCCGAGACTCTCGCTTGCCGTGCTTGTGCGCTACCTATTGCGCCACTGCGATATATAAAATATCGTGTCTCAAAGTGCTACTCAAATAACTCTCTTTTAATTATACTGTTTTAAAGACTTAAATACGTATTAAAGAATCTGAAAAATACCGATTTAGGACCAAAACAAAAAAGTTATGTTTTTAGAAGGATAATGGATAGCCTTTTATAGAGACATATGTATAGGCACATCTAGGATACATCAAGTAAAAACTATATAGCCCCAGTATAAGTAACATCTGAGAATGCCTATAAAGAGGCGAGACTAGCTAAGGCCAATATAACGCCCAGATACAATTCCTTATCCAGGCTACACCAAGTAAAAACTATCCAGGTCCCTAGCAGTTTATATGTTACAATGCCAATAAAGAGGCGATACTATCTACGGCCAATATATCGCCAAGGAAAAGTTTCATATCTAGGATACATCAAGTAAAAACTATCTACCCCCAGTATAAGTAAAATCTGAGAACGCCTATAAAGAGGCGACACTAGCTAAGGCCAATATAACGCCCAGATACAATTCCTTATCCAGGCTACACCAAGTAAAAACTATCCAGGTCCCTTGTAGTTTATTTGTTACAATGCCAATAAAGAGGCGATACTATCTATAGCCAAGATATCGCCAAGAAAAAGTTTCATATCTAGGCTACATCAAGTTAAAAATATCTAGGCCCAGTCTAAGATACTCCTGGAAAAGCCAATAAATAGGCAGTTCTAGCCAGGTTCAATATAAAGCCAGGATAAGCATAAATTAGTCAAGATCCGCCAGGCTTGCATCTGTCTAGGCCCAGCATAGGATTTACTATATAAAGGCCAATCTAGCTAGGGCCACGCTATTCGATAGTGTTTCCTAGATAATTTTCTACCCGGGTAGAAAGCATATATGGTACCTCTGTGCTCCAACGAACCAATGCCGACTCCAAACCCTCGACCAGAAATGCCAATCATAGCAATCCTGCGATAGAGTTTGTAACGGATTTAGCTGGACTTTTATATCTTTTACTTTACCGGACTGCTCTGAAGTCCGCAGGATACCTTCAAAACAATCACGGATAGATAATAAGCGTTCAGATCGATATAGTACGGCTTGGCATGCTTGTATGGTCTAGCTCTTCGTTGGGGTGGGTTCTTGTACTAATCGCTGAACAACCGCACATTTATATACATGCCGACTCGAATATAGAAAAAAGAAACTTCCTAAATGTAATTTAAATTTGGTTTAGAAATAATAACTTGCTCTTTACTGGAACCCAAAGGTGTCTTGAAGGGTTCTGAGTGTTTCCCTCCCATAGTCTTATTTCTTGTAAAAAAAAACAACTCAAAATTATCGAACCACTCAATTAACTTTTCGATAACCTTAATATTTGTGAATTTATTCTAATACAATTCACTAAAAGTAAAATCACCTTCGTTCCGCAACATCATAAACCTTAGCCCTCAGCACTCAAAAAAAATCTACTTCATGTTCATAATAATGATCTCAATCAAAGACAATCAAAAGCTTCTTATTCATTTAAAATTCATAATATAGTTCTTGGATTTATTCAATATAAGATTTTATAAAACAATTAATTTGTTATATAATTAAAATATAAATAATTTATTTTTCAAAATAGTTCAAGAAAAATCAATCATATTGGTTCATTCACTAGGCGAGTGCAATGAACTTTCATAAATAAAATTACTCGAAAACTTGAGGCAGGACAAGATCTAGGCAAATTTGAGCTAGAGTGAGGAAACTATCATGCGATATGATCACTTTCTATTAACTTATTGCACTCGCAATTTTAACTCTCTTACGCTTTCTCACTCACACTCACTTTGAATTTAAAAGAGTAAATTTTCTTTTTTTTTTTTAATTTTTTTTTTTGGATTTCATTCGATCTTATCTTGAAATCGGAATTTGAATTTGGTAGGTACATGCACATATCTGATTGGTTCAAGTTTAAAATAAATAAATACGATTTTAAAATAAATAAAATGCACGACTGGATCGCGAAAACTTGCTCTTATGTAAAAGTACTTTGGAATTTAAGATACATTATATAAATATAAAACATGGATTTAATGAGATAATAATGTTCAAATGCATAAAATTGCCGTCTGGTTTCCGGAAAAGCATGAATTTATGCAAATAAACTTTAAAAAATCGTTTTATTGTTAAATAAAATTTTTATATAAGAAATTTCTCTAAAATTTTTCAAGAAAAAAATGTGGGATGCGAATTTTAAGTATTTAATAATATTGGTTTTATGAAATAATTTCAAAAAATAATCGTTCATAGGTTTTGAAGATATTGATTTAAATTTTTTTTTTTTTAAACCCAATAAATATTTTTTCGAATATTTTTATATACAATATTATTTTAAACTTAAGGGGACTCCTGCTAAAAATTTTGGGTTAAAATCCTTAGAGCCGTTAATGAGAAAGTCGAAAATCAAAAAAACGGGCCTATGGCAGGTACCCCTAATAACATTTCCCCCCAAATTTTTTTTAACCAAAATATAGTCCATGTCCATAATATCACACCTAATTTTTTTTATCAAAATCGTTAGAGCCGTTTTCGAGATAAATAAGATTTTGGATTACGGGTGTATGGGGGGTAGCCTTAGTTTTGGAGCTAAAAAAAAAATTCTATTTCTCCTTTAGGGAATCACCGAAGACCCTTAACTACCGAGTTTGAAGAAAATACCTCCGGTAGTTTAGGCTGTAGTTCGAGGTACAGACATACAGACATACAGACATACAGACATACATACAGACAGACAGACAGACAGACGGAATTGTCGGACCCACTTTTTTCGTCTTCGCTATCATCGTAATGTCAACTTTGATCAAAATCTCGAGTTCGATTTTTTTTCCAAATGCAGAACTTGCCCTATAGTACCTATATCGCAAGTAAAAATGAAGACTTACAGACATCCTGAAGTTGATGTGCCCAACAGCTTTTTGATGTCGCTCGGGTATTCTCTTCCCTTTGTGTTTTTTTTATATTGCTTCTTGAGGCTGTTGAGAATTTATTTATTCACAACTTGAACGAATTTTTCGCCCGCTTTTATCATTTTGGTTAAATCGGGTTGCAGGGTACACTCTGGCGTATACGTATTATTTTGATTTTTTATTATTTTGATTCCGGGTTCTTCGGTTGTCAAAACTCCCCGGTCGTATAGAATTGCCCCGTTTGTAGTTTCCCTAACACTTCATGCAGTTCGGAGTTGTAGTATTTTCCAAGCCACATTTATAGCAAAATAGATTGCGTTGATCACTAAGACATTGGACAAAAGAATTTCCTTTGACTTTACAATTCCAATACACATAATGTGATTGGTTTTCTTTGATTTGTGAATTGTTTAAGGCACTAATATCAAGAGCATTTTCTTCAGAAAAATCCTCTTCTAATGCACTTATTTGTCTTTTTTTTTGTAGCTTAGCTGTTGGCAGTTTGGACTTGAAAATATTTGTACATGCTTCTCGATCGATCTGCACACATAAACCATTTCAGCCAAGCTTTGTGTACTGAAAGTAATAAGAAGTTCTCCGGTTCTTCTCTTAACATTTTGCTTAATGAGATCGATAAGTTCGCGACGTGATTTGGGGGTATGAAGGCGAGCATTCATGACCAGGATATTATTGTAAAAACTGTCAAGGCTTTCGTTTTGACCTTGACGTCGGTCAAATATTTTCCTCGAAAGTTCCGTGTCAGTTTCGATGCTTCTGTATTGGTCAAGTTCGCTTCAAGTCATAGTTTAAGAAGGCCTTCTTGGCAAGATTTATAAGAATCAGGAGGAATTGTACTAGAGAAGGACCTGGTTGATAAGAGTACAACAGTCTGCTGGCTGCGCAAGGAAAGGCCGTCAATTGTAATAGGTCTCATGAAGAGACCATATAGTACTACTAAACAAAATTCAGCTCGACAATCTCAAAAGACTGAGAAGAAGATAAGAGCTTACACAACCTGTTATAATAAAAAATGCAGATACGTGAGCTGTCATAATACTCGTCAGGGAAAGTTCTGGGAGGTGTATAGGAACTTGAGAAGAAAACGATCAAAAAGTATAACTTCGAAAAAAATTTCCAAACAGAGTGAAGTTACAAGAAATAAAGAGTAGACGAAACAGTGAACATCAAATTGATATGATGGATGGAGAACGTGTCAAGGCGCAGGAATTTTTGGACCCAGAACCCAATTTTATCTGTAGATTGGAAGTCACACAGGCATTTTTCAGGTTGAAGGAAAATGTGCAGAACGAAATCACGAAAGGTATTACCGCAATCAAGGCATTGTCATCATGTCGGACAGCCAAACAGGGGTGTCTGGACAGCCTAAGCGATCTCGGCAAGAATAATAATGTCAGACTTTATTCAGTACCGCAACACGTAGGAACGTAGGTGTCCTTGTAAATGAAGAGGCAGATTATTTGGCTTAAAAAAAGAGCAACGACACCCCTATTGGGGCCTGAGCCCTATAGTGGAATAGGCGAGGATGTGATTAAACATAAAATCAGCCATGAGATCTAAAAAACTGAGCCAGCCCATATTGATTCGTTTGATATACAAACAAGAAAGCTTTACTTCCTGTACCGGATTGATTGTAGCAATCTTTGAATAATTACGCATTTTCTGAGTGCTTACTGTAAGCTGAGAAGACACTTCAATATTCTTAGCCTGGTAACCAGTGCCACATATTGACTTTATAATGCTCATGAGGAAGCACCGGACCACAATTAAATAGTGACAAAGTTAACTTTAATCTCTGAAAAAACTGCACTTACTTAAGTTTGCCAAGGAAGCAAGTTTGGAGCCAGAGCTGTAATATGAGTGATCTTACTCAGGTTTAGACGGGGCACCAAATTGTTCGTTTATTTTCCTATTGGCAAGTGTCCTGGCTATGTCTGGAATGGCTCTGAGTATCAAATGTATTATTTCGGGTTTATTTTAGGTGGAGCAAGCCTTCCTGGAAAGAATAAAATAGAAAGAATAGTCCCCGATAACTCCGAATGGAATGTTGACTCTTTGCTGCCCTGTCCAGCTTATCAGCCCGTCTGTTACTATCAATGGCACTATGAACCAGAATCCAGAGATTAATTTCCAAGCTCTAAAGCAAATGAAGCCGAGGCTATGTTAGTCTAGGTGGGGTTATGATGCGGCAAGCTTAGCTCGGATCTCAATGGACCCATTGTGCTCCCAAAGTTGTGAGTAATGTAGAAATAGAAAGGATTAAGTGGAAGTCTTACATGTGGTCCCTCGATAAACCATCCTGAGTTCTGAATGAAGTTGAGGATGCTTTCAAGAGGAAAAACTTAAACTTCGCTCAGTTCGTCAAACAAGTAAATGAACTAAGAACAAGAATAGCCCTCTTCCACCTTTTCGTCCTGACACCCTCTGCATAAGTCATAAGTGCATTCTGCTGATGCGGGCTCCTCTTGAGTTCTGACCCGTAAGGATTCCAACCAAGAGAGACAATTGAGGTCTGTTAAGCTTCAGTACATACTCTCTTTTTTTCCTTGAAATATCTGGTCAAATATTCATTGAAGCCTGACACTTGTCAATTCGTAACCATCTGTCATTAGCACTCTTGAGGAAACTTTGGTGAATTACAAATTTTTCCTGCTCCAGTAGCATAATTATCCAGGATACAATTTTGCTCGGTTCAATTAATGAACGGGTCTTGGCCAGTTCAGCAGCCATTTCATTTTCATAAATGTCACTGTGTCCCGGGACTTATAAAAGGATGACTGAACTTTTTTCCTCTAACAGTCTTAATTCACTACCGCAACGAACGACAAGTTTTTTCTTCGTGATAATTGACGAAATGGCTCCGATTGCCACCTGGCTATCGATGAAGATATTAATATTCTCGTTCGTGAGTGCACACGTTGTGATGCTTTTTTGTTTCCAGCTGAGGTAGTTCAGCGGGGTGTCCAGGGTCAACCGAAGAAAGCAAAAAAAACTCGGCCAATAGAGAGTTCAAAACTCCAGTTCCAATTTGTATTTATTCAATGTGTAGGTTAACAAAATATTTCATTATATTTATGATTCATATACATTAACGGTGGTATCGGAGAGGAGGGTCAGAGAGCGAAGATTGGGATAGAGTCCCTAGTCTGAGCTTTTCGGAGGATATTAAGACAGCGAAGATTGCGATAGAGTCCCTAGTCTTAACTACGGCGACGGAGATTAAGACAGCGTAGGATGGGATAGAGTCCCTAGTCTGAGTGGAGGAGGTTAAGACAGCGAAGATTGGGATAAAGTCCCTATCCCTAGTCTTAACTGCTGCGGCGGAGGAGAGGAGATTCAGACAGCGAAGATTGGAATAGAGTCCCTAGTCTGAGTGGAGGAGGAGAGCGGAGGGGGTATTTAACGGCGGAAGCCAAAAGTTTCACAGCTGCTACCTGGTATATGCAACCAACAGTGTGCTTCTTATTGCGATGATCTTTACCATGTGCACAGGATTGGTACAAAAGACACGGTGGCAAGAAAAATTTCAATTTCGATGAATTTTCAACTCTTACTTGTCGAGTTGGCGGCCAAAACCAAATGTGGATTGTAAAACTGACGAACGAAATTTATTTGCTGACGTCGTCGTCGCTAACCATCAGTATGTATCCTCTTTTGCATTTTTGCGTGGACGCCTTGAGGTATGTAATCCTCGCTGGCCATTTCATCCGGAACAGTAATTAAAGTAGATTTTCGGCGTTCTGTCTTCTCTGGGTGGTAAAAGGTGTAATAAGGTTAAAAGGTCTAACTTTTCGCTTGGAAAAAACTCTGCAAGCGTTTGGGAGATTTAATTATGTATTTATGGGTGGATTGTCTGAGAAGGTCTCTTCCGTTTTGAAACCGTCTGTAAAGACCGATACATGATTTTCGTTTAGAACCCGGTTTGACATCCATATCTGCCTTGTTGTAATATTTGTTAGAGTGACGGGGTTAAAAAATATCTAGCCCAAGTAACCAGTATTAGTTTTCGTCTTATTTTCTCCTTTCGAAGTTATATCATACACTTCCCGCCAGGAGGGTAGGTGTTTCTGCAAATTCGAAGTTCTGAGAGAATTTCTTTTACTTCTGCTAACGGTCGCCTTTTCATCTCGTAATCTTTTCCACTTTTACACTTGACATTCTCATTTACAATTGAAAAATCCTTTGTTCACCCTAGCCAGGCCAAATTTAATTGATATGCCTTTATTGTTGGATTCTACCGAAGCAAAAATATTGCCAAGAATTGTGATACTTTATCTACATCTACGTCCGCTGTACATAAAAGTATGTGCGTGTATCTTGTGCATGAATTATGAGCCTCTGCCAAAGAAAGAGGTCGTTTGAATATTTAACAATAGCATAAAACAATATTCCTTTCAGCCTGAATGTGTATCTTCAGATATTTTCCTTTCAACAAAAATTTCATTCATGAATATTTGCACCGCAACAGTAGATATACCTCTATTCAAGATCCTCCTTTGTATACAAAGTAATTTTTTGTGCTTTCCCACAAAATCAAAATCATATAGCCCAGCAAGACTGAAAAGAAAAAGGTACTGAAACATGTAATTTGCATTCCAACTGCAGGGCACACAGTACACTCCTTCCATTCGGACCACTACTGCTCAATTTGTTTGTAGACCGTAAGAGGAGTTGGGAAGCTTTTAAGCGCTTGCTAACACATCCCCTTGCAAGACAATCCTTTTGTTAAGTTTGTCTTAGCTCAGCGCGCTAGCTCCAGCACCGCCACTATTTCGGCTACAAACTACCACAATCACTGGACTTGAGCACACATTTTTCCCACAACCAAAGATTCGGATTTCAAAGCAGCTTCCGGAAAAAATGTCCTTTTTGGTAAAGTCCGTATTCCTGTTCGCTTTTTTTGTTGCACTACAACATTCCTCTATTTCGGTTGGCTTTTTTCTGTCAAAGAAAATTTAAAGGGTCCTTAATAGCACTGCTCGTGTGTCCTTGTGGCGAACGAAAATTAAACAAACAAAAATAAACCAACACTCATAACCGAACTAAAATTTTTATTGGTATTTGGAACTTGAAATCCTCGTATTTATTAGCAATGTGCTTTTGTTTGTTTATTTTTGAAGGAAAGATGTAAAAATGATGCGTGGATATATGGAGTCCTTTTGGTGCTGAACTTGTTCGCAAAGGTTGTGCCTTCTTCCTGTTACAGCACATCCCCACACATCTCCAGGCGATAAAAGGAAGATTGAGGATTTTTTTGTATTTCTTAAATTTTTGATTTATATTTATTTGCCTTGCGAATTTGTTTTTACTGATGCTCTTGCACTGTTCATGTTCATATTGTGTACAAAAATACATAGGTTTGGAGGCTTTGAAATTTATTTGGGCTTTGAGTTTTATTTTATTTTATTTTTTAAGGTGTTTGCTTACATTTCTTTTTATACCTCGAGGCAAAATAAGGGATGTGTGTGGATACATATTTGCAGACTTGGGTTTCGACAAAATTTGTTGCTGTTCTCGAAAGAATTTTAGTATTTTGTCACATTATAAAGTATTAAAGTTATTTTGGCAATGGCGCCCGAGCAAATTTATTTCACTTTATGAGTTCATGGTTGGCAAGGCTTTATTATTAATTTTGCTACTTCCTCTGGATCGGCAAAAGCTAAGGTTGTAGGTAGGTTGAAAGTGATGACAAATATTTTGTGGAAGTGTTCACCCTCCATTTCTGTTTGCTTAGCAGAAAGAATTCACACAATTCGATGGAAAATATAGTCGTGGGTGATTTTTTGTTTAACCAATAAAAATACATTAAATTGAAAAGCCTGCTTGTAACTTTTCAGTTATGTACTTGGACAACCTCTTGGGTTTCCTGTTGATTTAAGCATTCTTGTTATTGAGGGTGTTGCGTTTTGTTAGCCTCTGATATGAAAATCCAAAAATTAATTTATGTGAAACTGATAATGGTTCAAATATTTTGGCAACTCTGCACCCCAGTCAAGACTTGATATGGCTGCCTAAAATAAACCAATCAGCGGATGCCAAAATAGTAGGGGATCTCACAACCGAGACACAATAGAAGCTGACAAGAAATCACCAAATTAGCAAATGCCCCGATTACTAACAGTTCTTTCATTATTCGCTTTCAAACCACCGACACCGATCGATATGGATCGGTTTCTGATTAGAAAAACAAAGGTTTTAAAATTGATCGTGTAGATCAACCAAAATGTTGTCCCCGAAGTGATGTCCAACGAGGGAAAATAACCCGAAACCGCAGTTGCTCAACAAGTAGACGTGGCCCCGCCTACAGATGTCACCTTTTATTTGTCATTGAGTCAGACGTCGAAAACTGTTTCTTCTTGTTAGATTTTTATTTTCGGGTGCAGGATCCACGAAAAATTGAAATTTTTATTTGAGTCGATAGAACGATCGATATAATTTAATGTTTGAAAATTATTTCATGCCAATGTTGGCCGCGGTTGTGCCTTAAATAGTCCATTCGCTTAGTACAATTTTGGCATACCCTTTCTAACATTTCTGCAGGTATCTTACGAATAAATGCTTCAATGTTGGCCTTCTAGTGCGTCAATCGAAGAGGGCTTGTCGCTATAGACATAAGCTTTAACACAACAAATAGTCTATACTCTGTCCAACAAAAATTGTCAGTACAGGGAAGATAGGACGTTTGTCTCTCATTCTGGTTGCATTGCCATGCATAAGTGTGTCGCCTTTTAAAGCTCTCACAGGGATTCCGTAGTTTAAATTATAAATCGCCGCAAATGAGAGTAAAAAACGCGTAGGGCTACCGTCTGCTGATTCAAAACGACTGAAAAAAATATTCAATTTACCTTTTCCCACAACACCAAGCGGTAAGATAATAGGCGCGTTTTTTTTTAAGTTGAAAAGCAATACGACAACACTCAACATACTCATCTTCTTAAAATGTGTTCTCAAAATCTTCAAATCCTAAAAGCTCCTTAATAAAAACTACTGAAAAAGCTCCTTGCTTGCAATTGAGAATGATAATGGTAACTCTGTTTTGATGTAGATAAAGAGCGCACGATCGTATTGAATGACACTTGACACTCTTGACAGTATCTCATCAGCAGTGGGATACGACGCACTGTGGTCCAAAATGACTTTTTTCGTTGCAAAAATCATAACTTTTGAACACGTGAAGCTATCGCAATAATTTTTTTTTTGCCTTAAAGGTAATTTCCAAGGCTATACAAATTGTGAATTTTAAGAAAATTACTTTACAGGGTGTTTCAGAATAATTGGTTGATGTAAGATTTTCTTAGAAAAAGGAGTTAACAGAATAAAGTCTGAAAGTAAACCTTTTAAAAACAGTCCTAAATTTTTAAAACTTTGTAAAAAAAAAGTTTTTGACTATTCAAGTGAATTCATAACAACAGTGGATGCTTAGAGTTAACACACCAATTTCAGAAATATTTTTTAAGGAGTATTATAAAACAGTATTTTTTCATGTTGTGGGGCATCAGTTTAGTCTATAAACTGTTTGACTGATATATTTTATATGAAACAGTGTAGGAAAAAAGTAAACGGACGAAAAAAAAAATAAAAACAAAATCAAATAGAATATAAAATTTATATTAACAAAATAAAATAGAATACATTATAAATATTTGTTTACAATTAACTACTATAGATCTAATTTTCAGAAAAAAATTCATCGGCATCGTTATCATTTTCAACAATTAATAGACCTATTAGTTCTGGGCAGCAACTCTTTTTCAGCTCTTTTTTTGATCTAACGTGTCTTAAAGATGAAACAAGTGGATCTGATGATATAGCTAGCATATTAAATAAATCTTCATTTTGTCGTTGCCGTGAGACTTTGCATGTACGAGTATTTGAGTATCCATATCGCTTGTAGTCTTTATTCCTTGATTCCTGTGCTTCTTCTGAAAGCTCCCCGATTGTCAAAATTTGATGTCTTATAAGTTCCCCTCCATGGTCCAAAATTTTGTGCAGAGTTGGTGTCAGGAGTTTGTAGCTGTATTTGGCTTCTAAAAGATCCGAAGTGGTTTTGGTATACTCGTTGAATTTATCTACATTAAAAGATTCTTTAGATGACAGCGCATTTAAAATAACTTGCAGTTTCTTTTTAAGATCCTTGTCTACTCGGGTTATAGCTGACGTAACTTCTGGATTTTCAAAAAATCTATATATATCCATTGTCATAGTTTATATATATCTCCATAATGTATATGCACAAGGATTATTTTACCTGTGAAATTTAAGCTTAACAATATGGGGTATCGGAAGAAAATTATTATTCCTACCTGTTTTATAAGATCATAAAATAATAATCCAAAATTAAATAATTCTTTCAACTTTGTATATGGAGTAGGCAATAAAGCTATTAATCCTTTTCTTTTGGCAAGTTAATCTATGTTTAGGTACTATTAGAATAAGATCAATAAATATTTACAATAATTTAAGTTAAGGGGAATTTATTCAAAGAGGGTCGTCAAAGTGGGCGGATTAAAGAAATTTAATGTTCAATAAAGTAATCAATAGTTTGTGTACAATATTTTATATTTTTTTTTAATAATAATTGGCATTTGTATAAAAAGGGGCGTAGAAGTGGGCGGTTTTTTTTGTCAGAATCAAGATAGTAATAAAACGATTTTTAATTAAAAAGAAAATTTCACGTCCTCGACTATTTTAATAATTAAAATAATTGAAATTTTCCATAAGGGAATTTGCTTTTAAGACCAAAAGGTCAGCACTGGGAACACGACTTTTTTTAAACAAATTACAATTTCTCTGAAGGTTGCAAATAGTTGCAGCTACAGTTTTGCATATGGTTAAAGAAATAGTTAGGGTAAACTATCATGGTCAATTTTCCGCGCGAACTCGCGAGTATTTTTTTGTAGCTCTATTCAAACCGAAAAAATCTGCTAAAAAAGGGTGTTTTTTGTTTAATTTATTAAAAATATTAAATATTTTTTTATTTTTTTTTTAATTCAAATTTTGATTTACGCATAAATAATACAACTAGAATAAACTATAGAAAATTAATATTTTACATTTAATATGCCAAAATTTCAAATACGAAAACAAAGAAGTTAGTTTTTTCTGCTTTTTTTTAACTCTAGAACGAAATTGACCAACTTTGAAAAGCTCTATAAGTCAAACTAGTTAGCGGAAAATTTTTTTGTTTGCTGTTTTTGAAGCTCTGTTTATATTTCTATTAGAAATAAAAAACAAAACTTTAAAAATAAAACATCGAAAATAGTATTTTTGCCACGAAATTTTCCTTTTCGGACCACAGTGCGACGGTCGTGTTGGGGTGTACAACTTTTTACAAAGAATTACAACAACAATTTCTTAAGAAAAGTCAGTGGGTTGCTATTTTTTTAGTGGCATTTTTCCAAACGCATTGAAGTGAGGGTTAATCAGGCGCCACTGCTTTAGAAAAAGCTCTCCCATAAGGCCTGCACTGACAATTTTTGTTGGACAGAGTATAGAGGCGTTAAATCGCACGGTCTAGGCGGCAAATTGACCTGCCACAAACGTGAAATAAACTGTTCACCGAACTCGCTTCCCAATTGTTTCATTGTTAGGTGTGCTATGTGGCATTTGGCACCGCCTTTTTGAAACCACATATCATGCATTTTGCGCAAAAAAAAGTTTGTTATTGCGATTCGCATCAACTTTGAAGAAATCAAGAAATACGGCCCAATAATTCCGCCAGCCCATAATCCACACCAAACAGTGACTTTTTCTGGATGCATTGGTAGCTCTTGCAATTCTTCTGGCTGCTCTTCACTCCAAATACGCTTGTTCACGTATCCATTCAACCAGAAATGAGCTTCGTCGCTGAACACAATTTTTTGATAAAAAAAGTGAATCTTCGGCCAAATTTTCTAGAGAACATTCCCCAAAAATTCGGCGTTGTGGTAGGTCTTTCGGCTTCAATTCATGCACCAGCTGTATTCTGAAAGGCTTCACACCTAAATCCTTTGGCAAAATTTTCTACGTAGTGGAATAACAGAGGCCCAATTGCTGCGAACGGCGCTGAATCGATAATTCACGATCATCAGTCATCACTAACAGTGGCCGATACAGTTGGGATATTTTCCTCAGTTCGCACTCTACGTGAGCGTGTTGGTGGTTTAATGTCCAACAATGTTAATTTGGTGCGAAATTTAGTCTGACCATAAAATAGAATAAGCGGGAGTTAAACTTTCTTTACAGAGCACGCACTTTGATAATAATATTCAAATTTGCAAGCGTTGTTCGTTTGTAAGACGATTCATAGTTAAATTATAGACCAAACTGAAGATGTTTGACAGTGACACAAAACACAAAACGTGCGTGAGCTGTCAAGACCAGTGTTGCCAAAAAGAAAATAGCAAACAAATCACCCATTATATTTGACTCGCCAACTATTTTTCTTACAGTCAGCAAAAACGCCTTTTTAGGGTTCGTATACAAAAACTCGGCGGTCAGCCATCAGACGAATAGGGGGAACAACATGTAGCATACGAAAACATGCACGTGCCGTAACTATTCGGGACTGGTGGAAGTGTGATCATAGCCTCTCCGCGGCGGCCGCTAGAAACAAGCCTTTTAAAAAAGGTTTGGCTAATATGATCAGGCTGGTTCCTCAGGTTGGCGACAGGTTAATTCCCTGTCCCGTAAAACTAAAAGAATTACGAGACCGACAACAAGCCTCGGAAACGGACTGATCTCACGACGACAACCCACGCAAAGAAAAAGGAAAAACGATTTACGAATTTTCTTATGGAACGTACGATCGCTCTATAGAGCTCGAGCTGCTCAGCAGCTAGCCGATGCCCTGTCATAGTATAAAGCTGACATAACAGCTCTTCAAGAAATCAGATGGACAGGGAATGGTGTTTTACAGAAGAAAAAATATGACATATACTACAGCTGTCATACAAAACACCATGTGCTCGGGGTAGGCTTCCTAGTCAGCGAAAAAATGAAGTCTACCATCATCGGCTTTAACGCTATAAGCGAAAGGCTATGCACCCTTCGCGTGCGAGGCAAATTTACGAACATCAGCCTCATTAACGTTCACGGACCTACGGAGGAGTCCTCAGACGAAGAAAAAGAGACTCACTACGAACAAGTCGAGAGGGCCCTCAATGCCTGTCCAATGTATGATGTTAAAATCATCCTTGGGGATTTGAACGCAAAAATAGGTCGGGAGCCGGTATTCAGGCATTACGCAGGCACCCATAGTTTGCATGAGAACACTAATGACAATGGACTTCGAGTCTTAGAATTGGCAGCATCGAAAAACATGGTCGTTGCGAGTACCAGGTTCCCGCGTAAAGATATCTACAAAGCCACCTGGGTATCACCTGATGGAGTCACTCGTAACCAAATAGACCACGTGTTGATAGACCGTCGCCACTACTCGAACTTGATGACGGTACGAACGTACCGAGGTGCCAATATCGACTCGGATCACTATCTTGTTGGTATGGTTTTCCGAGGGCGGATTGCCTTGCGAAGACGCATTGCATCCGCCGATCAGGTTCGAATCAACACGGCTGCCCTGCGCAATGAAAAGTGGACACGTCTTAAAAATACTGTAATTAGTACTGCCAACTCCATCTTAGGCAGCAGTCGTAAAAATCGGAACGACTGGTTTGATGATGAATGCAAGCTAGCGACTGAACGTAAGAATGTTGCGTACCGAGCAATGCAACCAGAGCTCAGAAGAACAGAAAAACGGCTTCACAGACAAAAGAAATCAGCCTGGGAGAAGAACCTAATCTGTGAAATAGAAAACAGCCGAGAGCGAGGTCCGCACCAGGCGCGGAAGTTCTACCAATCCATCCGAAACATGACGCAGTACACACCACGCTGCAGTGGAGGCTCCACTACTTCAAGAAGAATACCCTATATTGCCGCCACCAAGCATAGAAGAGGTTGAGAAGGCTATAGGCCGGCTTAAACAGAACAAAGCCCCGGGAGCCGATGGCATACCAGCCGAATTATTTCATCACTTCGGGCCAGCCTTACGTCAAGCAATTCATGATATTATAGTGCACGTATGGGAGCAGGAAGAAATGCCAGAAGACTGGCGAAAAGGTTTATTATGCCCCATACATAAGAAGGGAGATGTCACAACGTGCAGCAATTATAGAGGTATCACGTTGTTGAGTACCGCCTATAAGATACTCTCCTCTATCCTACAAGACCGGATAACCCCATACGCTAAAACCGTCATCGGACAATATCAGTGTGGTTTCATTCCAGGCAAATCAACAACTGATCAGATCTTTACCCTTAGGCAGGCGATGGAAAAATGTCTAGAATTTAACATCCCAACATACCATCTGTTTATAGACTTTAAGGCCGCCTATGATAGCATAGCCAGGGTAGAACTTTACAAAGCCATGAGAGAATTCGGCATCCCAAATAAATTGGCACGACTATGTAGGTTGACCATGACCAACGTAACAAGCCAAGTAAAAATAGCCGGATTGCTATCCAGACCAATCAACATCTTTAATGGACTCCGACAAGGGGACGGTTTGGCCTGCCTCCTCTTCAACCTGGCGTTGGAGAAAGCAATCCGTGACTCTGGCACGGCAACAAGAGAGACCATCGTCAACAGGTCCAGCCAGTTACTGGCTTACGCAGACGACATTGACATCATCGGAAGAACCGAACAAGCTGCACACGATTCCTTCATCCAGATCGAGCAGGCGGCACAAAATCTGGGGCTGCACATTAGTGAAGGTAAAACAAAGTACATGGTGGCGTCGAATGCGAGAGGAACAGTTGGTCAAACAATCAGGGTAGCGGAGCACGAATTTGAAGTGGTGCAATCCTTTAAATACCTTGGGTCAATAGTAGCAGCCGATAACAATATAGAAGAAGAAATACGCGGGCGGCTTCTCAAATCCAACAGAGCCTACTACAGTCTGTCAAAGCTCTTCAAATCCAGAAATCTCACCATAACTTCAAAACTGCTGCTGTACAGGACCATGGTCCTGCCAGTACTCACATATGGATCCGAGACTTGGGTGCTTAGCAAAAGGCACTCCGACCTCTTAGCTGCGTTCGAGAGAAAAGTCTTAAGGAGAATTGTTGGCCCCGTATGTGAGGAAGGACGATTCCGGAGACGGTACAATCATGAATTGTACGCAATCTACCTAGAAGCAGATATCGTGACAAAAATTAAGCTCGGTAGACTCCGGTGGGCAGGGCACCTAGCTCGCATGAGCGAAGAGGAACCTGCTCGGAAAGTTCTTTGTGGTACATTCTATGGTAGACGACAGCGTGGTAGACCATGCTTGCGCTGGAGAGATGGCGTAGACCAGGACGCCCGAAGCCTTGGGGTGCGCAACTGGATGGCGTCGGCTAGAGACCGGGATAGGTGGAGAGACTTGTTGAAGGAGGCCAGGACCGGAACCCGGTTGTCGAGCCGATGATGATGATGATACAAAAACTCGTGTCAACTCTACTGCAAGATGATGCAAGCTTCTAAGGGTTCATTGAGTAAAGCTATGTGACTTGATTTATTGGGGTCAGGTTTCGACAATGCGTTCATGCAGGGACTGTAATAGTTAAAGGCACCGCCGCCCCCAAAAAAACGCAAATTGCTAACACTGTCCTGAAAAATGTCGAATAACAAAACCTACGCAACGATTATCAACCCTAATTTGACACTATCCTATCATCGTTTGAAATCGCTCATTTGTTGCAGGAATTTTCGAAACTGTTACAAGAGCTTTGCTATTAACGACCGGCACTACAAAGCGCCGCAAACACTTACAGGCCCTGAATTTTCAGATAGCGCAGAAGCGAGTCTATTACCCAGTTAGATGACTGTTGGTTCCACCAAAATTTCGGCAAAAAAGCCACTAATTTCCGTTTTCATCGACAATAATTGAACCTTTGACCTACTCAACAGTAATTATGACGTCGCTTGAAACCATCGGATAATGTGGCAAAACCACCGCCTGCCTTACTCTTTGTCAATAAACTCTGCCGACATGAAACGAATCTTTTGACACACGTGTCGAAGTTTCTTGCATTCATCCATCTTCATCAAATATAAAGCTAAGACCGTCAACAATCCATATACAGTTTGCCTTTAAAAGTCTACGGTGATGTTACCCATGAACTTAACCTTGGCGCCCATCGTCAATTCGATTGGACTTTCATCGTTGGTGAATTTACCTCTTGAATCATTTAAGCTGACTTTCTCCAGTATTACGACACAATAAATGACGTGAAAAGGGCTCGCCTCATTGATTCACAAAGCAATAAAAGAATACGACTTCTTGACTTCCTCATAGTGGCTGGGATATGCTGACCATTAAAGCAGAATTGGGCAAAGTAGACGGATCCTGGAGACTCTGTGGTGATTACAGGTGCATCGACGCAATTACATAATCTGATCGCTACCCTCTTCCGTACCTAAATTACTTTGCCAATATACTTCGAAGTACATAAGTTGGTTTTTTTTTCCAAAAAATATATCAACAAAAGGCGTTTCTTTAAGCTCAAGTTCAATCTATTAGATGTCCTAAGAGCATATTCATCACGGTCCATATTAATTCACTCACATGACTTTCCAGCTATTGATTCATGGGGCCCTTTGAGGAAAGACATCTGTATCGCCTCGTCGAACATCGAGGAGCACCGTTGACATCTAAGTAAAGTGTTAAGTAGGTTTCCTTATTACAACTTAGCAATCAATTTAGCTAAGTGTGTCTTCAGGCAGTCGAAGCTTAAATTCCTTGGAAAACATACAGACAGATTCTTCCCACATCAATCACGAGCTGTAGGCACCCAACGCATTAAACGACCAGCAACTGCAAGGATTTATCGCAAAAATAATTTTCTATCCCAAATTAATTCCGTACGTGGCCGAAGTTCAATTCCCTCTGCTAGAAATGGTAACAGGTAATCACAAAAACAACGACAAATAATTATTGAGCTGGACACAGTCTACAATTAAAATTTTTGACAACTGCCACCAAGTTCTCGCCCCAGCAGTGCGTCTCTCTTAACCCTTACCGGAATCAGAGTTAAACATAGCTTGTGACTTCTTAAATCTCAATAGGGTTATTGGAGAACCTGTCGAAACATAGGAATTGTACTAGAGCTTTGGCCGAATATAGGCCTTTTCGATTAGAGCCAGATCAGAAGGTGTGAAAAATAGAGACTAGAATTTATTGAGCTTATCATATTCTTACGCTCCTCTTCTAACTCCATATCAGAAGGTCATGGACGTGAATCTGGAAAGAAATATGAGAAGCTGAGAGTACTGTAGTTAGCAAAACAATTTAATGGATTGAAAGTTTCAGACTAAAGAACATTGATGAATACGAGAAAGAGGATTCGGAGACAAAACGGAGCCCTGTGGCACACCAGCATTTATTTTATGAATTAAGGACATTTTTTTCTGATTCTCAATTTGTCCGATTACTGTGAGGTGTTAATGGTCACTTCAAAATCAAATAAATCCATGTCGAACATAAAGAAACGGTTCTCTGACAGATACTACGAAATAAATAAATAGCTGCATAGATAGATAGATAGATAAATAGATGCTTCTGCCAAAGTTTGACCTCGTAATCTCCTTTAAGATTGGAGAAGTTCCAAGATCAGTTCTGTGTGATATAAAGTTAAGTCGCAATCAATTCTTCTCCCATCTTAAGTATGAAACCAATTGATCTCCACAAAAAGTAAGAGTTGAAATACTAGTTTGATTGGTTGAGATTATAATCTAACCTGGGGTAAAATATATGATCTATTGAGGCTTTAGCCCTGTTGTAGAGCACTTTTTTGTATCTGAATTGCAACAATTCCTACCATTTTGAAAAATAATCTCTTTTGACTTACTTCCAAGCTACCGCTACCCATTAATCATCATTTGCAAGGATGAGGTCGACTCATCTAATAGCACAATATCATCCGCATACATTATGACTTTAATCTACGTTTCAACAAGCTTTACTCCAAATAGCAAAAATTCAGTCAGGTTATCAAGAAACAGAGCAAAGATCAAAGGACTAAAATTGCAACCTTGCCTGACTCCATGATTCACTTCCAGCTTAACTGCTGTAGTTTTTCCGTCAAAAACATACGCCTCAGTCTGTTGATAGAGTTTTTCCAACGCTTTTCCAAATTTTATGGACATTCCCAATTTGTACAGCTTGTAGAAAAGAGCATTCTTGTCAATGGTGACAAAAACTAAGAAAAGACGTACAGTTTTTTATTGTGACTCATTTTAATCCATGCTAAACTACATTAAACAAATCGTCTGCCGTTGAATATCCTCTTACAAATCCAGATGGGAAGTCATTCAATTTAGTATTAATTTGTAACCATACGAGTATTTTAAATCTGCAACAAAGTAACGAATTAAAAATGTTCAAGGCGGAGCGTTAAAAAAAGTTGTTTGGATCTTGTCGGTCCCCTTTCTTAAAGATAGACCAAAAAAGAGCTTCGTAGAAATATTCAGGAAGAATGCTAAAACTAAAAATTATGTTAAGCGCTTCAGATAACTTGTCTTTGAAGAAATTCAAACGGGATACCTACGGCTTTTCCATCTTTAAGCCAATTCAGAACTACTTCAACTTCATGTTTTAATATTTTGCAGTCTAATATGTCATTCGGCAAAAATGGCCTAGCGTAATTTAAGTTCATTGGGACCACTGAACAGTCCAATAACTTTGCCAAATGTTCATAAGGAACATCTAAGTTGATGTTAGCATCATCAATGCCCAAAACTCTTTAGAATCCTTGCATTGACTTACTCGTAAAGACATGGCCAAGTTTTGCTCATGCTCTCTTCTCTTTTCCATACAACACAGTTTGAATCTGTTCTTTAACGTTTTAAGGCTTAGTATATTAAATTTTCTCAGCGATATTAGCAGAACCATTGATTTTTTACTTGCGACGTATAGGTACTATAAGGCAAGTTATGCATTCTTAAAAAAATTGAAATCAAGCTTTTAATCATAGTTGACAATGACATTACGATTATAGCGAAAACGAATAAAGTTGGTCCGACAATTTCATCTGTCTGTATGAGTCTTTACCTCGATCTACAAACTCGGTACTTAAGGGTCTTCAGTGATTCCCTTTTTTTTAACTCCAAAACTAACGGTACCCCTCATACACCCGTAATGCAAAATCTTATTTATCTCGAAAACGGCTCTAACGATTTTGATAAAAAAAATTTGGTGTAATATTTTGGACATGGTGGTTGACATTTTGGTGAAAAAAAACTTTGGGGAAAAATGTTATTAACGGTACTTGTCATAGAATCGTTTTTTTTTTATTTTCGGCTCTAACGATTTTAACCAAAAATTTTCAGTAGGAGCCCCTTAACTTTATAATTATATTGTATATAAAAATATTCGAAAAAATATTTTTTGGGTTTTGTAAGCAATTATGTTAAAATAACGATTTTGCAAATTTTAATCGAATAATAGCATCAAATTTTTTACATTTTAATTTTTTAGTATCGTGCTATTTACAAACGCCACAAAAGGTCTGTTTACTTAGTTTTTTGCACGAACTGTCATTGTTGTAGGTTTGTTCAGAACCAATTTATTAAGAAAATTGCTTGCGATACTAGTTAGAAAATGTTTAAAATTAAGAATGAGTTAGATAGTAAAGTACTTTAAAGTTAGCAAAATGCTAAGTAATATCATACTTATCCTACTAATATTATAAATGTGAATGTTACGATGTATGGATGTTTGTTACTCAATAACGCTTAAACAACTGAATGGATCTTGATAAAATTTAACACACAAAAAAGTTATAGTCTGGATTACCGTATAGGCTACTTTTTTTTATTATCAGGGGAGGGGCTTTGGGTGGTCGAAATACCCCAAAATATTTATATCTACTTCGTATTGCACTGAAATGTAGTACATATACATAAGTAGTTGCATTGAAATGCCATACTTTGGAGGTGCGGGCCCAGAGGAGGGGCATTGTTTGATTAATTTACCAAAGCAGTAACGATAAAAAAACTCAAAAAAGTTTAAAAAAAAAATAAAACAAAATTAAAATTCTCCGAATTAAAAACAAAAAAAATTTGACAAATATTTGTGTGTCTTTGAATTTAAACTATTTTAAGGTAAGTTAAACTTTATGTGCCTACAGGTTTACCTACATACATTGTTATAGGATAGTTACATACGAGTACGTATGTGATTTGCTCATTGTTTGTTAGTTTTTTTCAAAATATCCTTCGCTTGGCTCCATTACCTTTAAGAAAAGGACTTGATTGGATTTGTTGGTTTGCTGTTTTGTTTTAATCCAGGTGCATGCATACACGTTAAATAAATTGTGTTTATGTATGTAATATATAATATAAATGTTATTAAATTTTAGTTATAATTGGTTTTCTCAAAATGTCCCGAAAACGCAAATCGAATCTTTCGGAGAGGAGTAATAGGGCTCGGGCTATGAAATTAGCTAGAATTCGGGAGACGACTCCTCAATTGGAGCGACAGGCTAATTCAAGATCGGCTGAAACACCGGAACAATCAGAAATAAGGCAAATACGGCATGCTGAGTATTTGAAAAGTGAACGTGCTGGTGAAACTTCGCAGCAAAGTCAACAACAGCGACAACATAACGCCGAATATTTGGCATCACAACGTGCTGCTAAAACTCTCGAGCAATCAGCACAGAGACGGCTACAGCACGCACAATATTTGGCATCACAACGTGCTAATGAATCCATTGAACAGGAAGAAAATCGTCGACGAGCCATTGCTTACCGAATGGCACAGCGTAGGCAAATGTATGCGAGAAACACGTGGTCCGTATTCGATAAGGCAGCGTTTGAGTACGATTCAACTCTTGACTATGCAAGCCATAGGCTTATTAAAATGGAGTCGTTGAATAAAGAGTGTAGATTCTGCAGGGCACTTAGGTGGAAGGAAGAAACAGCAGGAATGTATTGTTCTGGAGGAAAAGTTTCTTTTTCATTAATAGAAGAGCCGGTGGAACCTTTAAAACAGTTGTTTTCTTACCACACTGAAGAATCGCGACGCTTCTTGAATAATATTAGAAAATATAATTCATGCTTTCATATGACATCTTTTGGTGCTGATAGAGTGATTGCAATGCCGAGATTTTCAACGACATTTCAAACTCAGTGATGGCATAGATATATCTATGATCTTTTGATTATGACTTACTTCGAGGAAGATAATCTCTTATCAAAATACTAAATTTGTCCCTCAGTTTCAAGCGACGTAAAACTATAAGGCTGCGCATACAGTAGTGCGACAAGGCGATGCAACGAGAAAAGCATTTCCATTTTATTCTTTTGTAGGTACGCAACTGTAACACTGAAATATCTCGCATCGCATCGCTTTGTGGCGTCACTGTACGTGCAGCCTAAGACATCTTTGAAAACTTCTTCTTTGTAATATAAAGGCGGTTGAAACAGCGGGTAACAGCTAGTACCTTAGTAAAAGGCTGTTTAAAATTTTGAACGATTTTTTTTTGAAATTATTTCCTAAATCTGTACTTCTAAATACTTAAAGTTGACATACTAAATTTTGTTCTCGAAAAATCTTAAAGAAATTTGTTATATAAAAAATTACTTTAATAATAAAACGATTTTTAAAATTTTTGCATAAATTCATAATTTTCCGGAAATCAAACGGCAATTCCATGCATTTGCACATTCTTATCTCATTAAATCCAAATTTTATTTTAGTAAAATGTATTTTAAATTTCAAAGTACTTTTACATAAGAGCAAATCCATGCGATTCAGTCGTGCATTTTATTTAGTTATGAAATTCTTCTTCATCTTTTCCTGTAAAGTTTCAGATATTGTGCGCTCAAAAACGTTGTTGTTCACTTACAGTAAAAGTCCTTTGCCCATACGAAAATTTTTATTATGTAAATGTTTACTATAATTAAGTATAATTAAGTGGACTTGACTTGTCCGTGTGTACTGACTTGCCTTTCTATTTTTTTCTACAGTGATGTTCTTTTTTCACTTATAAAAGTACTTCGACCACTTTTTAAGTTTAAGTTTACTTTTTATGTTTATATATTCGAAATAAATTTTAGACGTTATCCATAGCTAAACATTATAAATTCAAACCAGTGTTGCCACCTTAAATATAATATTTCATAACGGCTATGGCAGGTACCAATATGCTGTGCACTTTTATACAGGTGCTGTAATTATTGTAATTATGTAGTCCAAATGTGTTTCGCAAAGACACGGCAGTTGAAGTAAGAGGCTGTCATACCCTTCTAAAACTTAATATTTTAGTCGATGGTATTCAAAACAAATAAAATTTACACTATTAACGCGATGTTAATCAGAGTGCCCAGCCAAGTTCTGGCACTACACTCTTTTTACAGGAACAAACTCAGGCGATTTTTGACCCCTTACTATCTTCAGTACCAATGAAGCCAGAAACTTAAAATTCCGAATATTTGCTAAGCTAGTCAGGATATAAGGCTAGTGAGATATAAGGCCTCAAAAATCACAAAAACCGTAACTTTCTGACTCACTGACTGAGTGACAGATCATCAAAATTATGGAGCACTTCCCGAAATCCTAGAATCTTGTAATTTGAGGTTTTCCATTCAGGAGGCGTGATATCCGCCCACTTTCTCCGAATTGGTGTTGTTTGACACTAACATGCTCCATTGTGCCTGTCCATCCTAATTTTTGGACTTTGGACTCAATTTTCTCCAAAAAAGCGTAGTAAACATAATGTTTTACAATTTTTTCTGAATGAACGTGAAGAATAAAACTCGATAACAAGTTTGAAGAAAAGCCCATAGATTTTATGATACTTGGTAAAATCTGGAATATGTAAAATTAAAAAAAGGGTCTACTTTTTTGATTTTTTTTTGGGGAAAACCTGCAGCAGGTAAAAAATGGGTTTTCTGATCTTGGACACTCTCTAACAACAGTTGACAATGAGACTGGTTTTCCAAGAACTGCAATGTTTTTTTTAAATATCATAGCGGTATTAAAACGTGCTCGTTTATATGAGTATCTATTAAAACCCTCAATTCCTTTCCCGTTTTCTTAAAATTTCTCTAAGGACTACTTGGAAAATTTATCTAATAAAAATGGTATAAAAGATTAGAAAACGAAATTACTTAAGCAGTTTAATTTTTAACGCCAAGGCAACAGTTGATTAGAAACGGTGTTTCAAAAAAGACTTCATAGACATTGTTTTCGTTTATTAACTTCCCATAGGGAGTTATTGTAATCGGTCCGATTTGTCAAATTGGAATTTTTGACATTTCTCGACGTTTCAAGGTCCCTGGAGGCTATATCAATCATTTTTAGAGAGATGTCTGTGTGTGTGTGTGTACGTACGTTCGTACGTTCGTACGTTCGTACGTTCGTACGTTCGTACGTTCGTACGTTCGTACGTCCGTACGTTCTTGTACCATTTTTCGTCGTCGATATCTCAAGAACGAGTAAAGATATCGACTTCAAATAAATTTTGTTTAATAGATAATAACTTCGAAAGAGGCTGAAAGGGCGTTTATTAAAATTCAGTGAGTAGTTTTTTCACTATAACGGTTTAAAAAAAAAGTAAAAATTTTGGTTAGTTTCAAATATCTCACGAAAAAATAATGCTATTGATTTCAAATAAAATTTAATGTACTCATTATAAGGTCATACAGATTTGGTATGAATTTGGAAGAAAATTAACATACCGTTATTTTTTTAAATAAAAAAAAAACTGAAAAAAAAATTTCATAACCCAGATATTCTAAGAACGGAAAACAATTTGAAACTCAAAATAATTTTATTTTACGAAAAATAATGTGTTTGACAACTGGTGAAAATTTCAAAAAAAATCAGTTTACAGTTTTTTTACAAAAAATAAAAACTATATAAAATTCTATTGAAAATTGGTAAAAATTGTTTTTCGACTCGAATTTCTCGAGAACTAGTAGTGATATTGACTTCTAATTTAGTTTATTTTATACATAGTATAATTTTGTACGGGTCTACCACGATATCGCGAAAACTATAATCCAGAAAGCAAAAATCTCGAAAGTAAAAATCTCGAAAACAAAAATCTAGAATTGAAAAAATCTCGAAAATAAAATCTAGAATGCATAATCTCGAAACACAAAAATCTCGAAACACAAAAATCTCGAAAAAAAAAAATCTCGAATGCAAAAATCTAGAATATAATATATTAATTTTTGAGACAATGGTTATAATTCGCGCGAAAAAATTAATATATAATATATTAATTCTAGATTATTAATAACTGTTTAACAAAACCACGACTGAGACTGACTAGTAAACTACCCATGACAGAGTTACCCAGAACTCAAAACAGAGTAGAGTCCTGGCATAGGAGGCTTAAGGTTTTAGTTGGAAGGCCGCACATTGGTCCTTACAAATTATTTGAAATTTTGGCTAATGAGTCAGTTTAAATTAGTTGTCTGGTTGAAAAATTCAGATGGGCCAGGAAACTAAGGTAAGACGGGAGTATTTAAAAAAAAACAAATTTTAAAAGTACTCGACGAAAAAGAAGAGAGGAGTTATGTGGTGTACCTTAGGAGTCTTGCGTTCAACTCAAAATAATTCATACTTTTTTGTTATACCGACATATGCCTTTATATGTATGTTTATGAATTTATAACTTTTTCTTTCTTTTTGATATTTTTTATAACTTTATTATGAAACCTAATGATTTTTTTTTTGTTAAATATTTTAAATATTTTTTATTGTTTATTTTCTCAAACAAGGAATAAATTGTTGAATAAACTAAATATGTTATGCGTTTAATTAAAGTGTGAACTCTTTAAATAGGTAAAAAAAAAATCTCGAATTTATATTTTTTTTCGAGATTTTTTTCGAGATATTGTCTTTCGAGATTTTTGTTTATTCGAGATTTTTGTGCATTCGAGATTTTTGCATTCTAGATTAAAAATTTGTTTTTTCGAGATTTTTTGCATTCGAGATTTTTGTCATTCGAGATAACGTCATGATCCCATTTTGTACAATTGGCAAAATGTTGACAAATATTGAATTAATAGTTTTTTTTTAAATAAAAAAACTATTAAAAATTCTAGTGAAAACTAGTTAAAATTGTATTTTAAGTCGAATTTCTTGGGAATGAACACCGATAGTGCCTTCTAAAGTATGTTATTTTATACATCGATACCTTCCCGTAAGAATGTTTACTAAGCGACATTTCTAAAATTGTTCAGGAAACAAAAAAAACGAAGAAAGTTCTAGTTGAATCATAGTGTGCTAAGAGACAATTTTGGTTAAACTAAGTGACATCTAACAAAATTTTTTGTTGCTCACGACAATGAGATCTTTATTAATGTCGCTTAGCATAATTTTTTTGGCAGATAATACAAATTTCAGGGGGCAACATTATTTTAATGAGAAAACATGGCAGTTGATAAATTTTTTTATTTGTACTCTAGTTTCCTTTTCATGCATAATAGGTTGGCGAAACCCAGGCCAAAACGTGGCCGTTAACATATAGTATATTTCCTCATCAAAAAGTCATTTTCGAAAAAAGTGTCGCTTAGTATCGACATAATACAATTTCTAACAAATGGCTTATATGTGATATATATCTAGTTTTAGAGCGGATATATTTTGTAAGTACCCTTCCATCAATAACCAAACCATATCTTTTATATTTGAATATTTCGTTTTTCAATTTTTTTCAATTTGAATGTTTGGAACCGAAATAATAAAGTTATTTCTATAATATAATACATAATTTTATAATTTTATTATCAACTTAGTTTTTAGAAGAATGTATGTACTGTGCTATGTACGTATATGAATAAGGTTGTTCAGTTGTACCCAAGTCCCACATATTCAAATTCCATTGATAGCTATGGTAATATTGAAGAAAACGTCACAATACATTTTTATCTTTTTGTTCATGAAAAAGATGTAAAATTCTACTCAAGGTTTTCTTACCACAATGGGAAGTTATCAGTGTGGGTCGTACCCAGCCTCTTTTTATTATTGTTATGTTCATTCAAAAACAATAGTAAAACTGTAAAACGCTTTTTCTGGAGACATCGTGGGAAAAACGCTTTTTCTTGAGACATCGTGGGAAAGTGAGTCCAAATTCATACTAGAAACTGGATGTCTCAAGTTGGAGATAGGATATCGAATTTTTTAAAACGCGATTACAAAGGCAGAAAATTCTTCTAACAAATTGAATCCTAAACGAACTTTCTATCATTAGTACAAACATCGCAATTACCGTCAACATGGGTCAGGTTACACCAAAGTAAACCTTTTCTTAAATCCCCGATATATGACATAATTATTGGAGATAGGCCCTTATTGTAGAACGATTTTTTTCTTAAATTATACCCAAGAACCACGCCCTTAAATATTTTGCACGAATTAACGGACACCCTCTATTTAATTTGAATTTTTTTTTTTTTAATTTTAATTTTTGTGTTCAAACTTAGTTTTGAGTTTATTGGCTAATACTCGTATAAACATTGAATTTTATACATTTGAATATTTTTTGCTAATTTCACGCACGTTTTTACTTATAATTTTTTTAAATCTCAAAGTAATTGTACCCAAGAGCATGTACGTGCATTTTATTTTAAATAGCATATATGCTTAAAGATTTATTTATTCATTACAAGCAATCTTTAAATTGCTATAAGTAAACTATGTATATAAAAATTTCATCCTCCCTTTTCATTCTTTTCAAGTCCAACTTTTCAACTCTTTTGCCTTGCCACACATTTCACAAGCTACATCATAAAGACAATTATTATCACTTTAATGCCTTTATAATATATTTAATCTTTTAGAAAATTATTCAAGCTCTTTTCTGTCCTCCAGACATAATCATGACAAACGAGGACATAGACCGACTGGCTTCTTTTATAGGTATACAAAAAGAAAAAAAAAGAAAGAGAAAGTGCGTCCTTCGAATAAAATTACGACAAAACGGTTACAGAAAAAAAAATAATAATAAAGAAATGAAAAAAAAATCATTATTTTTTTGCAAAACAACACTTGCACAACAATATAAAATCCCATTAACATCCTTTTGCCTTCGTCTTCTTCTTCTTCAAGCCTCAAAACTCAAAACACCATCATTCATCCATAAAAAAAAGCGAAGCAAAATTTTTTCTTTACTTTTTCCAATTCCTTTGTAATTTACATTCCTCATCCCCGCCCACCTTCATCTTTTATATGAACAGAAAAAAAAAACAACTACAACATCAATTAAATCATTTTCATCCTCCACCACCCCCATTTTGCCCACAGCATGCAGCTTTGGCATTCAACTTCAATGTTTTTCTCATAGATTCGGACATTTACACACAATTATACAAATACAGTCAAACGCTGGCATAGTTAATGTTCCTTAAAGTTATTTGGGTTTATTTTCAAAAAAAAAAAAAAAAATATCCCAATTGTAGGGATTCTTTGAAATGTATTTATTTTTTCTCCAAACAATTCTACAAAGCCCCCAGATTGAGATTGATGAACACTGCTTCTATTCGAATTGCTGTATCCTTAAAATAATTTTTCAAAATTTATTTTTTTTTATCGGTCGATGTGTTGGGTTACAGGTAGAGGTTATAAAATAAACTTAATGGCCTTTATTACCCAGCAAGACCATAATGCATGAAGCATGATACATCATACTCGTTCTGAGGGTTAAGAGGGAGATTGAAGGTGTAAAATTAAATTACACGTTACTCCTCTGCTAGAAAATCAACCTTTAAACCGAGTATAGGCTATTATCATGGAATATGTCAAATGAAAATGATACGAGCCTTACTGGGCCACATACGAGTACGAGAGACACCAAATGGCATTACTCTTAAGTCTTAAAAAACAAACAAACAAAAAATATGGTAGGTCAGCGACAAAGAGAGAGAGAGAGACAGAGAGAGCGGAATAGATGTAAAGATATCAGTATCAGTATAAGAGATTTAAATTTTTTGTCGGCTGGAAATTGAGATGCTTTCCAGATGGAATGAATACCTAAGAGAATCATGTAAAGAGTTCCATTTCCATAGCTACGTGAGTTAGAAGAACACTTAAGAGAGTGCTATTAATTTTGAATGATTTGAATCACGGACTTCGAAAAGGCTGTTTCAATATTTTTGTCATGCGATTTGACTATGAATGTATCTGCTAGAACTGGCTGAAATGTTTATTTCATGAATTAGGAACTGATCCTTCACTTTGGTATATCCTGGCTTCTTGATACAAATTAAGGGCGAACATTATTAATATCCTTTTTGTCAAAGACCACATCATCTTACATATTTTTATGAGAAAATAAATTTTCTCACATACAAATCTTTAAGGGATAGTTGGCGAAGTGAAAAAAAATTAACTATGTAGGTCAGCAAAAATAAAGGTCCTTATTGAGAGCATCATAAATTAATTTATAGAACTCAAATACTCCTCAGTTTCGAAGAAGACGAAAAAAAAAAAAAAATTCCAAGGATTCCATTACACAACAAACAATATCCTAACACTCATATTTTCCTATCACCAACTCAAAGGACATGCGCTTTTATAATTCAAAAAAATTTAAAATGAAAAAACACTCACTCTCTCTCTCACTACCCTGTGATAAAAGAATAATTTCCTTTTCTTTTATTTTCATTCAAAAATACACTCTGCTCATCTACATAAATGTCCTGACTCTTGAATTTTGTAAGAGACTTAAACAGTTACAGTTCTTCGTATATTCCTGTGCTGAAAATAGAGTGTGTTCGCACAAAGAAAAAGGGATACTTCGAGAGAGACTATTTTTGAAATATAGAGAACCCAATAGCCACCCACTTAAATTCCACCACCTAAGGACATTTTTGTGCCACCTTCTGGTCTGCATTGTATAAAATATAGGATCTAGTTTCGCATTCGAGTCTGAACGTAACGTTTGGTTATCTCTTAACGACGACGACGACGGTTTGTTCACGTGCGCATTATACGGTGGGTGTCCTTAATAACACCATAAAGTATAATCAACGTTTCGAGTGTTTTCGGTTTTGTTGTTCGTTTTCTATATTCGTATCCTTAATTGTGGATATTTCAAAAATCGAAATTGTGAAAGCTAATAAGTATTTTGCCAAACAAATAAGTGTCCCAATCTTCCTTGTGATTCGAAATAAAAAATAAAAATAAAATCAATAACCTTTATGAAAAAAAAAAAAAATAAATAAATTATTTAAAGAAAGACACCGGTTAAGTTCGTCTTTTTTTGCTGGTTAATTTTATAACCGTTCCCAGATTATTCGATGAGAAAAAAATTTATACCAAAAATCGCTTAACTAAAAAGGAAACAAATCAGTTAAAGGATTTGTACTCTATTTGTCCCCATCCTAGATATTTCTCGAAGATATAGTAAAAGGGATATCCCAAAAAGGTATAACCCAAATATAAGCAGTGTGTGTGTGGATATTTTTGTGTTGAGTTAAGCCTGATTTTTGTTTTCCTAAGGCATCCCTTGGTTCGGTTGTGATCCTGCAAGTTGATAAGGCACAAAGTAAAACAAAATTAAATACATAGAGTACATACACATAAATAACCATATCCTGCTAACATTGTTGTGCTTCCGTTTTTCATATCGTAGCATATCGAAAGTGATGAAATTAAATAAAGTAAAATAAGTGCGCGACACGTACACGTGCGAATCACGCATATCCTTTATCCTTTAACTATTTTACGTTCGAACAAAAAAGAACTATAAAATATACGAGCAGAAGCATCAACAACACACCTATACAGTTTAACCAGAAAACGGAAATTAATGTGCGGTACGGTTGAAATATAGTGAAAGGCTTACCGTTTCCGAGTAGTGTTGATGTTAACGGTATACAATATTTAAACTGGGTGAGATTAGGTGTTTGTTGAAAATATATAGCATAAACCTGCTGCGATTATGATGATAAAAGGATATTATTCATTTGCAAGTTAATCGTACATCTCCACTAGAAAGGATACCTCTAAATAAAATATATGTAAATAATATAATTTAAATAAAACAAGGATGAAGCAGCGGCACCTGGTACTGACCAATTCAGCTGTTGTTTATCATGCTACATCTCATTAATCGTATTAGGACGCAATCCGATGCTTGTAAAGGTAGGTGTTGCTATAGGTACATATCTGGACATTTGATCGTGTGCTAGTTGGGAATTTATTTAACTTTAAAATTAATTGGAGTATTTTTCAATGGATAAACCTTACACGTGTTGGTGCTGTCTTCGAATTCTATGAAGGATTAAACGATTTTCATTCATTTGCTCAATTTAAATGAAATATTTAAAGTTTATTGTTTGTGTGTGTGTGTATGTGTGTGTGTGTAGTGTTTGTCACGCAGTGTTCTGTGCCAATGGGATTTCAATGATAAAGATTTATTAAAAAAAAAATGTTAAAAAACAACGATTAACTTACCTGGGTGGGTGTTTCTGACCCTTATATATTTTATGAGAAAATAAATACAAAAATGAACATTTCTTAAGAAAAAATTGCAGTTATGGTCAGAATTAATTGAACAATTAAAATAAATGAATATGAGAAGTCCTTGTGATTAATTAAACGTTTTCAAAACTTTTGACACACACATTCCGATTGTGTTTGGTTTTGCAAACATTTTTTTTTTGCATAAGCAGCAGATCAACTATATGTTTTATTCTCTTTTGTTTATGCTTTTTCATCTAAACAAATAGCACATCTGCCACTTTTTTTTTTTTCTGGTGGTGAAACACATCTTGTCCCGTTTGACAGGTGGGTTGGTATCTTCGCTTCCGTTGTCATTCATAATCGAAGTGGAAGAGCAAGATAGCGTTGATTGAAGCAAAAGTGAACAAGTGGCTCGAGGATCGAGGTGCTCTTGATCTGCTGAACATGTTATCGACACCTACATAGATCATGGAGAAATTTCTTACGGCTTTGTTTGCCTCTCGAAGTCTGATATGCTGGATCGATTTTCATATAAACGATGAAGGCATTCAATGTACAAATATCGACGATATTGGAAAACACGCACATTGTCCAACGATTTGTTTTTCGTTTTAAGCTGAATTCCGAAACCATTTTATCGGCATTGTGAACACCACCTTTAGTTTTGTTATAGTATTGGATGATTTCAGGCATCTTCTTCGGCTCAGACCCAACATCGGAATTAGGTATTATGCATTGTGCTTTGGACAACGGTACATTTTTTTTTACTGATATACGAGACCAAGGTTGTGGTATCAGTAAATGCAAATGTTGATTGAAATAGTGGCTGTTTTTTCTCCAATAAAAGTTTTGGTGGTATAAGTACTTCTTTTATTTTGTCTTACCGTGCAAACCATAGTCAAATTCTTTTAGAGTAATTTCTGGCCCAAGTTGTCCATGGTGATGTTGTGACCTTTCAAACATTCAACTAAATCTAAGATCACACGTTCACCTTTTTTGCGTTCAGCTATAGTTCCAATTTCTTTCCCAATTGTACGAAGTCTCGACACAAGTACAAACCCAAAATTTAAAGCCGTATTTCTCTGGTTACTTGGCATATACCTACTGCCTGAAAGAGCAACGACCATAGAAACCGAGTAATTGCTCGTCAGCTGTAACGCATTCGGATGGGTTGTAAAACAGAGGAAGAAGTTCTACCCATTTGTCCCATAAGTTTCGATTTGGAGCAAATTTATCCTTGACTGTTAGTCGATTTGGTTTTCGGTTGGTTGGGTCATTGAAACGCAGGACTTTTGTTATACACTGGACAGTTTCTTTAGACATTGATAATTGCAAAAAAATATTGGTCGACCAAAACTTGCATCTCTGTTTTTGATCTGATAGAATTAATAGCTGTTCAAAACAAACTAAAAAATACTTTTGTGTTGAAATAACGCACTTGTAAATATCCGCAAGAATCAAGATACCGAAACATGCATGCAATATGCTTTTGTCCTTCTTTCTTTATGTTTATTGCCAAACTTTGAGCGGCCAAAATTGTTGATATTTTCGATTGTTATTTTTTCGATTTGAGTTGGGAAAAACAATAGAAACAAATCAATCAAAACTTCAACACGGGCTATAGCGTAACGAGTAACACTTGGTTTTATTGTAATAATATTTTCGGAACGGGCTCGAACGACTAAAAACACAAACTTGAGCAAAATTAAAACCAAACAAATAAAGTCAAACCAGATGGATTCAACGGTGTTGGGCAACAAATCATGTTGTTTTTGGATACGAAAAGTGAATCGCTATCCGCTGGATCAACAGATGTTTCTTTACTTTCACTGTCTGATTCACTTGAATCACACTTTTCATCGGAAGCTGTTTCGACTTCAGGCACAAATTCTTCTTCATTACCCAACGAAAAAACTTGAAGAACGATTCGATATTTTATAAAAATAAACTTGTTTCTTTGATTGAAATAGAGCAAATACAAATTATACTTCCGTGTGCAATGAAATCACAAAGAAATTTTTATACAGAATATAACGGGTCGAAAACAACCAAATCTGACAGAAAAGACTCAAATTAAAAAAAAAATGCACCACTGGGTCGCACGAACTTGCTCATATGTAATAGACTAGGAGTTAGGATGGATATTATTAGAGAAAACTGTTCATAAGGATAAAATTATTATAATTCTATAAATTCTTTTAGTAGTAAGACAAAAACAGAATGCTATGCAAATATGAATTCATGCAAAAATTATAAGTCCTTGGCACACATCGAACGAGTATTGTACGAAGTATACTTATCAACATTCTAAGTGCCGTTTTCGAGGAATATACTATTTTCAAAAACCATTTTTTAACAATTTTATTCTTTTAAAAATCAAATAATTTTGTTTTTCAAAATTTGAATACACGATGTTATCCAAACTTTTGGGGAGTCTTAGCATAATTAAAATTATTAAAATCGGTTTTCCCGTTTTTGAGAAAATCAAAAACAAGAAAATAGTTCTGAGGGCGTACCATTAATAACCATTTTTCGGAAATTTTTTTTCTAGAATTCCTCAGCTTTAACTAAATGAAAGTTTGTGATTTTTTTTTTAAAGTGTGGAACAGTTTTTGAGAAAAATCTATTTTAATAAATTAAACAAAAAATCGTATGGCAGGTACCGATATTTTTGGTCCTTAGAAAAAAAAGTTAAAACACATAACTTCATAGTTTGGTCAACTCTAAAAATACTGTACTACCTTTAAGGGATTTTCCAAAAAGGGCCGGCCGATGTTAATATCGAAGAAAGCAAGCTGTGTAAAAGGTGTTAAGAAATTCTTGTTTTTGTTTAAAATGTCTTTATGCCTTTATGTTTAAATGTATCCGAGCTGATCAATTTTCAATGACTCTTTCGTACAGATCCGGCTAAATATTATCGATTTCCCTACCAGCAGGTTTAAATTGCATGATTTTGGTTGTAAACCAAACCCCAAGTCATTCATGCAGTAATTTTCCTTCAGAAACTAAATTGAACCAAAGATTTAAGATGATGACAAAATAACACGAACTTTATCGACTGTCATATAAGGCCCGTTGCTATTTAAAAACCCATTTCCATAAAATTTCGTATAATAGTTCTATTTAATCTCACGATATACATACATGTATGCACTAAAAGTCAAGTTTTCATTTGGAAGAACTGAAGATTTAATCATAGAGAACACCACGCAGAGCCTTTCTTTAAACTTGGCGCTCAAGAGTTTTCAGTGATTCCCTAGAAAAAAAAATGATTTATTTTGTTTAGCTCCAAGACTAACGGTAGCTTTATTCCATACAATCAATTTGAAAAAAAACGTCTTCCTTTTTTATATTTTTTTAAGCTTTGTTAAGGTATAAAGTACTATTAAAAATTACATTTAAATACAAAAGCAGATAACATTGAGAAATAATAATTAATGTATTTTCTTGGAAAATAAATATTTCGAAATTAAATGATTTTGTGATTACAAATGTAATCCGGACAAACATATCATATTATTTTTAACAATTAAATGAAAACAGAAAAAATATGTGTACATATTTTTGGGAAATTCCTTTGTCATTTTACGCACTGAAACAAAGGAATGTTTTAAATTCACACTAAAACAAGTAATTTGTTCTGATTGATAAACCAAAACATTGTTCTGAATTGCAACGAGTGGAATACAATTTACAAATATTCCAAGAATAATTTGCTAGTAGTCGAAAAAGGGGAGCTTGCAACACGAAGGCAAATTCTTTTTTACCTCGAAATCGAATTCCGCACTGCTTTAATCAATGAATGGAAAAAAAGTTACTCATACGCCATAGTGAATATTTAAAATTTCATTTTGATGAAATATTTCATTTGGCATTGTTTTTTTTTTTATATAAATCCCACGAAGCTTGAAGTTCTTATCATTTATAATTGCACACAATTTTAAACTGATTTGATTTAAATCTGATTCACTGTGTACTATGTTTGTGATATACTCGTACATTCTTTTGCTGAAGTAATTAAGCCAGTTTATTCAATACAGGTAATTTGATTATTTGCATTGATAAATTTCTGTTGAAATGCATTAAAATTATTTTTGCACTTGTTATAATTGATTTTTGAACTGAAAAAGTTAATATTTGAATTGAAATGGGTGAGTTTGAATCCATTGAAGATATCAAGTCTGATCAAAATTTCGAGTTTATTTTTTACTTGCGACTTATAGGTACTATAAGGCAAGTTATGCATTCGTAAAAAAAATTGAGCTCGAGATTTTGATCAAAGTTGACATTACGATGATAGCGAAGACGAAAAAAGTGGGTCTGGCAATTCTGTCTGTCTGTCTGTCTGTTCGATTACAGCTAAACGGTTCGGCCGATTTTCTTCAAACTTGGTAGATATGGGTTTTAATTTTTTACCCCCGGATGTTTTTTGATTTGATTTTTTAAGACCAAAAATAACGGTACCTGCCATACGATTTTTTTTTCAGAAATTTTATAAATATTTTTTCTTCCTCAAAAACTGTCCCAATGATTTTTTAAGAAAAAATTCAAAAAATTTGATTTAGTTAAACCTAGGTAATGGTTGAAAAAATTTTTCCAAAAAATGAGTAGTTTTTGTACCCCCCTTGGGACCATTTTTTTTGTTTTTGATTTTCTCAAAAACAGCACCACCGATTTTGATCATTTTTTTTTATGCTTAAGCATCCCAGCAGTTTGAATATTATTGTGTATTCAAATTTTCCAAAACATTTTTTTTTGCATTTTTAAAAAAAAAACTTTCAATTTTTTTTTTTGAAAACACAATATTTCGAAAATCCCATTCTCGATTTTTTCAAAACTTAATAAATAAAAGTTTTGAAAAATAATCTAGAAGATATGAGAAAAATAAATTCATTTTACCTAAAAATAACGGTACCCTCCATACAAATTAAAAAAAAATGGTTTTCGAAAATCGTATTTTTCTCGAAAACGGTTCCGAAAATTTTGCTTAAATTTTTTTTCTTTCTATTATTTTTTAATATCTGTAATTTAATAAAACAAAATTTGAAAACAAGATATTACTGACTGTACCTACCATAGAACGATTTTTTAAAATTTTGAATTTCTCATTATTAGCACAACAGATTTTAATGAAATTTCGTAGAGGGAAGCTTCTAAAAAGTTTAAAAAACATTGCATTTCTAAACTTTGAGAAAAATATTTTTTTGAATTTTGAAAAAAAAAATCAATTTTTTGTTTTTTGAAAATTCAACATCTCGAAAACGGCTCAATACTTTTTCTTTTAGATTTAATTTTTATTCATACAATAACAAAAATTTCAAATTGGTGTACCCACATTTTTTCTTAAAAATGTTTTAAAATTGTCTTATATTTTAAGAAACCACTACAAAGACTTATAATTTTTGTTCTTGCATAAATCTATATTTGCTTGAATCACATGGCATCCTATTCTTACCTTTAACTGCTAAAGAAGTTTTTTTTAGTCATTTAAAAAATGAATTGTATGCTTATGAACAGTTTTTCTAATAACATTCATTTTTGAAATTCTTAGTCTTTTACATAGGAGCAAGTTCGTGCGACCCAGTCGTGCATTTTATTTTTTAACGAATACATAACTTGCCATATAGTTCATATGTACATTTATATGTATATCGCAATTAAAAATTATTTGTACTAGTGTAGACATGGTCTACATCATAAATAAATAAACTTGGTGGTGCAACAGCTCGAAGAGAACCGGTGTGCGTCACCAGGAATGAAGTGGACCTACAATGTTCTGCCGATTCCGAATGGCTAATGAGCAGCACTTTCATGACAAGATATATGTTCGCAGCAGCAATGAACATGCCTAATCTCAAATTCTCAAATTTAAATTTAAATGCTCTTAACTTCTAACTATCGACACTCACACATTCACTTACAAATAGAATTATATAACTTCCTACATGATCTCATCTCTCTTTATGTACTTACAATGTATCATCTTTTCAATTTAACATGAGCTGTAATACCTACTTTTAACTTCACTTCTTAATTGATCGTTGTCGAATAAAGATCATATTATTTTGTTTAAACTATTGGTTGCTTTCTTTTCTTTTTTGAACAAAGGTGGTACAAATCAGTACCTCCTCGAATCATTGGTGACCCCGACGTGATATCGTCTTTTCATATTTTATTATCAATTCGGATAATTTTTAACGTTATTGCTTTATATATTTTGTACGATCATTTCGCAAATATACAGTAATCTAATCGTAAATCAAAAATACAGTTCCCCGCAACGAAATGCCTGGTGATAATAATCCATCTGTATCGGTAAACCCTGTGGATAGCGGTTCCGATGTTAAATCATTTTACAAAAAAAAATGTTCAGCATTAATTAATCAGCTAGTGGAACTTAGTAATTTTCTCACAACCAATAAGCTAACGGCATTCGATGAAGCTGAGCTTTCCGTTCGAATAGATTTCGTCGATCGCGTGTTTAATGACTTTGACAAAATTCAATCAAAGCTTGAAGAAGTCGATTCGGGTGAATTTGAAAGCACCGCTCGTTCAGATTTTTTTTCAGTATACTTTGAACTAAAAGCTAAATTATCTCGTGAACTTTATTTTCAACGCAAAGACAACATACAACATTCTTCGACTCGGCGGTTTACTTTAGAAGATGCGCAATCTACGTTTATATCATCTCAGCGAAAATCGCGTCTTCCTGAATTGAATATTCCAAAATTTAGTGGAGAATATATAGATTGGCCAAATTACTTTGCCATGTTCAAAAGCGTCATCGATAATGATAGCGATTTAAGTAAAATTGAGAAGCTGCAGCACCTGCGTTCCAGTTTACAAGGAGCCGCATTGGATACTATTTCTTCGCTTGAACCCAATGAAGAAAATTATGATAAGGCCTTAACTTTATTAAAAAATCGTTTTGATAATAAGTTGCTAATCTTTCAGGAACATATAAAGTCAATGTTTCGACTTAAGGTCGTTGAAAAGGGCTCCGCGAAGGGCTTACGTGAACTGAGTGACAAATTTAACTCTCATCTACGTGCTTTGCAGACAATGGCGACAACTGAACAAATTTCCGATGGCCTACTTATACACCTCATCGTTCATAAACTTGATCAGAAGACACAAGAGAAATGGGAAGAGGATTTGCCTATTCAAAAATTACCTACTTGGTCTATCATGTCATCATTTCTGGAAAAAAGATGTCGGATGATGGAGAATTTGGATAACGCTATGGTAACTCAAACACCAAGCAAACAGGTGGGAAAACAATCCAATTTTGCTAAGCCCAATAAAAATTTTTTGGTAGCGTCCGCAAGTGGGCATATTTTGTGCGTATTTTGTGACTCGAAAGAGCACTACATTAGTAGTTGTCCAACCTTTATGAACTTAGGTCCAAATTTACGTTTCAAAGAGGTTAAACGCCTTCAGCTCTGCCTGAATTGCTTGCGAAAGGGTCATAACTTGCACCGGTGTAAATCCAGTCAATGCCGCCATTGTGGCGCAAAACACAATACACTTCTTCATATGAACCCTAGTGCGTCATCCGCCTCAACTCAATTAAATTTTAATGCTTCAGAAGTTATTAATGAAGCAGCCAGCGTGTCGTTAAATACTCCAAAATCAGCATTAATATCAGCGTCGTTAGCAAGCCCCTCGCAGAAAGCCCTAAGGCCGACCACTAACAATTATGTGCTGCTAGCTACAGCAATACTTTTCGTTAAAAATCGCTCTGGAACTTTTGTTCCCTGTCGCGCTATACTCGATTCAGCATCTCAAATCAACTTTGTAACTACTCGATTACGTAATCTGTTGCAGCTTCCGTCGCAAAAATCCCAAATATCAATCTCAGGGATCGGGGAATGCAATTTAGTCGCTAACAAATCCATCGATATTTTCGCAAAGTCACAGAATGGTGATTATACGACTTCGTTCACAGCTGTTGTCACACCAAACATAACGGACTATCAACCCAATTTTAACTTGGATATCTCAGATTGGAATATTCCCGAAAATATCAATTTAGCAGATCCACAATTCTTCAAACCGCAACGCATTGACCTCTTGATAGGTGCTGGTCTGTTTTTTGATTTGATGTGTGTTGGTCAAATTCACATAGCAAACAACCTACCGATTTTGCAAAAAACACGTCTTGGTTGGGTCATTTCTGGAGGTGTTTCATATTCCAGCAACAAATCATCGACCCTTGCAGCATTCAGCAAAAACTTAGTTGACCAAGCTCATGATTTCTCATTGAATGACCTAGTAAAACGATTTTGGGAAGTAGAGAATAGTTTTGATTCCCATTCGTCTCTATCTGAAGACGAACTTTGGTGTGAGCAACACTTTCAACAAAACTATACTCGTCTTAGTTCTGGAGCATACTCAGTTAAATTGCCGGCAAAGGTTAGCTTAGATGCACTGGGTGACTCATTCAATGGTGCTCTTCGTAGATTTAAAAGCTTAGAAAGAAAATTGGAAAATAAACAAGATTTAAAAACACAATATATTTCGTTTATGAATGAGTTTGAATCGCTTGAACACATGTCATTAGCAAAACTTAATACTGATACACCAAAGTATTTTTTACCACATCATTATGTTCAAAAGCTCGATAGTACGACGACAAAGCTACGCGTCGTTTTTGACGGCTCAGCAAAAACTTCTTCGGGTTATTCTCTTAATGATTTGCTTTTAGCGGGTCCAACTATACAGCAGAAACTCTTCAACATACTCTTACGTTTTCGATTTTTTAAAGTTGCCTTGTGCGGTGATATCTGCAAAATGTATCGTTGCGTTCGAGTCTCGCACCCAGATGAATATCTCCAATGCATCTTATGGCGTGATCATCCAAAGGATGATATTAAAATTTATAAATTGGACACCGTTACTTATGGTACAAAACCTGCAGCTTTCTTGGCGATTCGCGCTATGCATCAGCTCTCAATTGATGAGGAAAACGATTTTCCCTTAGGAGCTAGTATCATTCGTCGAGATTTTTATGTAGATGATTTAATTTCTGGTGGAGAAACCGTAGAAGAAGTTATTGAAATAAGGCAACAGGTTAAGGATCTTCTCCAACGAGGGAATTTCCAAATTCGAAAATGGTCTTCTAACGAACCAAAAGCACTTATTGATATTTCTGATTGCGATCGTGAGAAATTTCTCAAGTTCCATGATGGTACCGATGTCACCAAGACACTTGGTCTCGCATGGGATCCCAACACAGATAACTTTTTATTCGCATTCACGCCACTTATAAAAAAGGAACACATAACGAAGCGTTCAGTTCTTTCTACAATCGCTCGATGTTATGACCCACTTGGTCTTATTTCACCGGTTATAACTAAAACTAAAATATTCCTTCAAAGGCTTTGGAAAGAAAAACTACATTGGGATGAGAGCCTTCCACAAGCGTTGCAGACATTCTGGATTGATGTATGTGATCAGTTTACTCTTGCAAGCAGTTTCAAATTTCCTCGGTTTGTATTGATACCAAAAGCTACTATCGAGTTACACGCGTTTTGCGATGCAAGTTTAGAAGCATATGGTGCTTGTGTATATGTTCGATCTGATTATCATGGAATTATTAAATCATCTTTGTTGTGCGCAAAATCAAAGGTGGCTCCTTTAAAGACATTGACCGTGCCTAAATTAGAATTGTCCGCAGCCTTGCTCCTTGCTGAATTGCTAGCTTCCATACTACAAAGTATTCAATTTCCATGTACTGTACATTGCTGGTCAGATTCGATGGTAACGCTCTCTTGGCTTCGCGAACAACCATCTAATTTTAACATATTTGTTTCAAATAGAGTGAGTCAAATACAAGCATTAACAGGTGGTATGACTTGGCATCACGTACCAACTTCTCTAAACCCAGCAGATATTATTTCGAGAGGATGCACCCCAAACGAATTATTACGCTCTGAACTTTGGAAACATGGACCTCCATTTTTATTAAAAGATCCATCATGGTGGCCTGGAACTATGGAATTTTTAACCGACCTGCCAGAACGTCGTCGTAAAGTATTTCTTGTTTCATCGCTGCAGGACATATCACTTAACTGCAAATTCCATAATTCTTTCGAAAAGCTGCAACGGATCTTCGCATACATTTACTATTTTCGCAAATATAAAAGGACAACAAATGACATCCCTTTAACACCAAACAACGTAAAAATGGGAACTTATATATTGATTCGAAACATTCAAGAAGTTTACTTCGCTACTGAGTTTCGGGCGTTAAAAAGTAAAAAACAAATAAATGCGTCAAGCAAACTTTATTCCTTAAATCCATTTATCGATTTCCATGGATTACTTCGTGTTGGAGGGCGATTGAAAAATTCCTTTTTGGATTTTGAAGCAAAACACCCAATATTGATACCAAAACACCACCCAGTCACAAACGCAATCATCGATTACTTTCACAGAAAATATTTACATGCTGGACCTCAAAGTTTGCTTGCGTCGATTCGTCAACAGTACTGGCCCATTGGTGGGCGAAAAGCAGTTACAAGCGTGATAAACAAATGTATTAGGTGTTTTCGTCTTAAACCTAAAATCTTCGAACACATAATGGGCAACCTGCCAACAGATAGAGTTCAGGCTAACAAAGCGTTTTTTACGACTGGAGTTGACTTCTGTGGGCCATTCTATTATAAATCCGAAATTCGCAACCGGCCTCCCATAAAATGCTACATCTGCATCTTCGTTTGCTTCTCGACGAAAGCATCCCACTTAGAACTGGTAAAGGATCTATCTACTCCATCATTTTTAGCTGCACTAAAGCGCTTCACTTCAACAAGAGGAAAGCCTCAGACTATCTGGTCGGATAATGCCACCAATTTTGTTGGCGCTAAAAATGAGTTGGCTGAATTAAAAGAACTATTTTCCAGTAAAGATCACAATCTTTCCGTATCGAAACAATGCCTGGAAGATGGCATTAAATGGAAGTTTATTCCGCCTCGGTCACCCCACTTCGGTGGCCTTTGGGAGGCAGCTGTTAAATCAGCAAAACTACATTTCTTTCGTACTGTTGGTCTCTCAATTTTAACATTCGAAGAACTTCGCACACTTGTGTGTGAAATTTCTGCAATAATAAATTCTCGTCCTCTTTTTCCAATTACAGAAAATCCTGATGATCTTGAGGTACTTACACCAGCGCATTTTTTGGTTGGTGCACCCCTTACTGCCATCATTGAGCCTGACGTTACACATCTTAACATCAGCCGCTTGGACCGATGGCAGCGTGTCACCTACATGCAGCAGCTTTTTTGGAAGAGGTGGAGTTCGTCTTATCTATCTTTACTACAGGAGCGAGGAAAGTGGCGCAAATCAACTGCAGCCATTCAAGTGGGTTCCTTGGTACTTATTAAGGACGACAACCTCCCACCACTGAAGTGGCAACTTGGACGTGTAGACAGTGCTATATGTGGTGATGATGGAGTACCTCGTGTTGTTATTGCTCGTACTGCAAATGGACTTATCAAGCGAGCTGTTGGAAAAATTGCATTATTGCCTGTTGAAAATGATGCGGTTGAAAGCCTTCAATTTCCAACGGGGGGAGAATGTTCACAGCAGCAATGAACATGCCTAATCTCAAATTCTCAAATTTAAATTTAAATGCTCTTAACTTCTAACTATCGACACTCACACATTCACTTACAAATAGAATTATATAACTTCCTACATGATCTCATCTCTCTTTATGTACTTACAATGTATCATCTTTTCAATTTAACATGAGCTGTAATACCTACTTTTAACTTCACTTCTTAATTGATCGTTGTCGAATAAAGATCATATTATTTTGTTTAAACTATTGGTTGCTTTCTTTTCTTTTTTGAACAAAGGTGGTACAAATCAGTACCTCCTCGAATCAATATACTTAGAGGTTTTGTCAGTTCTAGAAAAGAGGCAGAACACCCCTGAAAAACGTTCTTGCAGCGGCTGAGATTCAAATCGAATTGGATTTATATTTTTATTAAAATTCTGAGAAAATTAATTTTTAAGATCAATTCTTTAATTTTGAATGAGTTTTATCGGGTTTTTCAATAAGAGCGCTACAAAAGTTTTTTTAAATAAAATAAAAACGGTTCTGGATATCAATGAAATTCTTTATTTCTGTGAAAGTACGTTTGATGCCATTATGTATGGAACTCAATTTCTTTTGCATGGCCACCACAGGCACACTTGCAGAAGTCCAGACGCTGAACCCCATTTTCGACGGTTTTCAAGCATAAATCGGCCGATACTGCTGCAATTTCACGTTCGATATTCGTATGAAGTTCATCAATCGTCGCTGGCTTGTTGGCATAGACCATAGACTTGACGTAGCCCCACAGGAATTAGTCTAACGGCGTCAAATCGCACGACCGAGGCGGCGAAGCGATTGGACCATTTCGTGAGATAACACGTTCTCCAAACTTGGTTTCCAATAAATTGACTGTGACATTCGCTGTGTGGCTTGTGGCGTCGTCCTGTTGGAACCACATGTCCTCTGTGTCCATATCATCCAATTGGGGCCAAAAATATTCGGTTATCATTGAACGGTAGCGATCCCCATTCACAGTAACGTGCCGGTCTTGATCATCACGGAAGAAGTACGGCCCAATGACGCCGCACCGCTGGCCCATAAACCACACCAAACCGTAATTTTTTCGGGATGCAATGATGACTCATGGAGTACGTGTGGATTGCTGCCTGACCAATACCGCATATTTTGTTTATTGACGAAGCCATTCAGCCAGAAATGAGCCTCATCGCTAAGATGATTTTTTGATGAAAATGCGAATCATTTTCAAGTTGTTGCTCAGCCCAATTCACGACCATACGACGCTTCTGGTGGTCAAGCGGCTTCAGTTCTTGCATTAATTTAATCTTGTTAGGATGTAGGCCAAGATCTTTTCGCAAAATTCGCCACAACGACGTCACAGAGATGCCCAACGCTTGAGAACGACGCGTGAGAGACACATTTGGGTTTTCTGCAACTGAAGCCTCAGCGGCAGCAATATTCTCGACACTACGGGCACTTCTTTGTCTCACTGGCACGGGAACATTTTGTACTGTGCCTGTGGATTCAAATTTTTCCACTAGACGCTCAATTGTTGATCTGCTAGGACGATTATGACGACCATAAATTGGACGTAGCGCTCTTAACGTTGGGGCCACTGACTCCGAATTTCGGTAGTAAATTTTAATAATTTCGACTCGTTTTTGGCTCGTATATCATATCATAAAATGGCAAACCTTACTGAAGAGAAATGTTAAAAGAGCGGCAAGAAATATGGCGTCGTTTGCTGTCCCTGTCGCTCTACTTTTGTAGCGTCCCTGTTGAAAAACCCTTTAGGTACTAAAAGCAAGTTTTGCTCGATATTTTGCTCAAACTTTACATTACGATTATAAAGAACGCACAAATCTGTTTATCTATCTGTACCTCGACCTACAATCTTAACCTCTGAAGCTAATTTCTTCAAACTTGGTACTTAAGTGTCTGCTGTAATTTACTACGGAAGATACTGATTGTGTTTAGATCTAAAGTAAACGGTACCTGACATACAGGCGTTATGAAAAATCTTTATCCCTAAAACCGCTTTAACGAATTGGAAAAGAAAGTGTATCGTGAAAAAAATGGTTCCAGGCTCAAAAATTCCAGCACCAGTCGTTCTCGAACTATCTGTGTACCACTCACTGACATTTGCTTTGAGAGTGTAGTTATCAACTTAACACCTTTTTAATTTTTTTTTTAAATTGTATTTTGTAATCACTCCATCCTTAGGAATGTCTATGAGGTAAGTTACTGCCGCCTTTTGAAGACAGTCCCTTTCCCTGTTACATATATACTACATTTACCGGACTCAGTCCTTTTCTTGGCAAATCTCATAATGGCCCTTTTAGAAGCACTTCCAACAACTTCGTGTAATGGGGACAGACGAAGGAAGAATAACCTCCATCGCTGCTGTAGGAGAAGTTCTATTTTCTCCAGTAATGCATAAACAAGTGCGTCCTTGGACTATTCCTAGTTGTTTCCTAGTTGTCTGTAACTCTGTTCTTTTGTACCATGCAACCACACCATATGTAATGATGGGTCTTCTCATTGTGGTGTATATCCTCCTAAGGATATATGGTTTGCACCTCCACGATTTCAGCCTTGCCGAAGGAATATTCTACGTGTTTATTCTAGAGGAGTTTAGTCTCTGGTATGATTCCTAGATTTTACATTTTTCTCTGTTGCTGTTGGGCCAAATACAAGTTTCTTTTTAAAAATGCAATAAATTCAAGAAAATTACATTTTTTCCATGTATTATCGCTTTATTAGTAAGAGCAAACATTCCCATTAATTATGGAACACAACGTTGTTCAAGCGGATGGTCGTGCGACTTCAACTGAGTGCTGATTCAATTGGACCTTGTAAGCGAATAAACCGAGATCTTTGTACAGAATTCTCCTTCTATGCGCACTGTACGACAACGGGGACTATGGATACGGCTCACTAGCATACTTTTTGCAAAAGCTTACGTACATCAGGAGCGGTGGGTGCTTCATTTCGGCCAAAACTTCTTTTCAAAAAACACACTGTTTGGGCTACACAACACTCACTTTGGAAATATGTTTTCGATATTTCCCAACGTTGTTCAAGCGTAAAGCGACTCATTTCGTTCGCGGAGGTATGATGCTATTTTTCAATTGAGATTTCGAGCGGAAAGCAGCTGTCAGTGTCAAAATAACCTATGATTTTAAAAAGAAGCCACTAGATGGTCCGCCCTGTATATTTTCACCACCTAAACAAATAGATTTCATGCTTGGCAGAAGTCTTTTCTTAGTAATGTGAGCAGTTAGACTTTTTTTGATACAAAACTAAAACAATATTCGGTTAAGCAAATAAAAGGTCTTTCCTCGTTAACAGATCCACAACAACTGATCATATCTTTATTCTCTCAGTATATTCTTCAACCTAACCGGTAGTCTCTTTCTATTAAATAGGTACCATCATTATAATATCTTTCTTTCATTATACGAGTATCTTCTTTCTGAAAATTCATTTGTTTTTCTTTATTCTTTCTTTTGGAAGTGTTGTCATAGTAATTTGTATTTTATTCGACTTTGTTAGTTTGATTGATAACCCACAGATAGACTGGATGATATCACAGAAATTTTCTTCAATCTTCGCTAGATCTGTACTAACGATATCACCAGCGAAACCAATGCAGTGTAGGCCTTGAGAGATGAGATGCTCTAGTAGTTCATCTACTACTATATTCCACAGCAAAGGTGAGGGTAACCCTAGCTGCAGACAGCCTCTTCTTGTGAAGATTCTCTTTATATTTGTCCCCAGCATCACGGTACTTATGGTATTGGGTATATACTCCAGTATACACTTCCTAACTAGGGCTGTAAAGCACCTTAAATTTCAATCAACACCCTCCGAAAATAATTGATATATCTCCTTTACAAAGATCCGAAGGTACTTATACACATAATCAAATTCCTAAGAAGAAGGTAAATGTTAGGTTAAAGTATGCTATTTTTTATTTGCGACTTAAGGAAAGTTATGCATTCGTAAAAAAAATCGAGTTCGAGACTTTGGTCAAAGTTGAAATTACGATGATAGCGAAGTAGGCCTGGATTAAAGAAAATGGGGGCCCGGGGCTATTTCAAATTTGAGGCCCCCAAAAAGATATAAAACCAATGCAAGTCAACCCCTCATAACCCAGAGCGTCCTAAGCCCCAAGCGAGCCAACCCCCAATAACCCGGGGCGCTAGGAGTCCACGCTCTCAAAGACAATGCGTCGAGGAGTTGACGCATCGAAAATCCAAGAAGCTACAAAAAAAGATTTGTATGCCTCTAAAAAAGGTTGAACTATGAAAAATAAGACATAGTTGCCACATTTAAAGAATCGCAATGTTAATTATTTTAGCAGAAATTGTTTTTTCTGATTTAGTAGTTGAATTTAGTTATAAATTAACCAAACAAAATACATAAATTTTTCTTCCATTAAAAGTAAAAAATATGAAAGTATTTTTTTTTTAGAAAAAAGATCTTTTTTTGCTTTTTTCGTTCGAAACCACAATGAATTTTATTTGAAGGTTAATATAGAATTGTTTTAATTTGCATATTGAAGAAGATAAAAGAAGCCCCATATATAAAAAATGGTTGCAATTTGTAGATTTTACCAACAAACATTTATTTTTGAAAAAAGTTATTTTAAAAAATTTATAGAAACTTTTTAATATGAGATACCTGCCTACATATTTAATTTAAATACATACTATGATTTGAAACATATTTATTTGAGTGGAAATTGATTACACATACAATTCATTGGTTGGTTCTTCTCTTCCTTATTTTGCATTTCAAAATTCTACTTATCAAAATTCTGAATTGTATAATTTTACTTCTCAAAATTCTACATTTTGAAATTGTACTTCTCAAAATTCTGAATTTCAAAGTTCTAATTTATAAAATTTTAGTTTTCAATATACTAGGTACTTGTCAAAATTAAAGTTTTCAAAATTCTGCATTTCGAAATTCTACTTCTCGAAATTCTGCATTTCAAAATTCTACTTTTCAAAACTCTGCTTTTCAAAATTTTACTTATTAAGTTTTCTGCATTTCAGAATTCTACTTCTCAAAATAACTTTTTTTAAATTTTACTTTACCATTCACTTCTGCGGCAAAATTTGTATCGCCATTTTTCGCTAGTATCGAAATGTACTCTTACGCTCAATTCGCACAGATTTAAAAAAATTAGTTTCCGAAAAGCGGGGGGGCATGGAACCATTCTTTTTTTTTTTGGTTTTGATTTTCTCCACAACACGGTAGAACGGATTTTGATCAATTTGTATGCTAAAGCTCCTTAAAATTTTGTATATTAGTGTGTATTAAAATTCTAAAGCAATTTTTGTTTTTTTTTTCAAAACTCAATATTTCGGACACCCCATGCTCCATTTTTTTAAATTTGACAAAAAAAAGTTTCTTTATAAAATCTACAAGATGTCAGGAAAAAAATTATATTTGACCTAAATATTACGGTACACACCATACAAATGCTAAAAAATGGTTTTCGAAAATAGTATTTTTCTCAAAAGCGGCGCCTAGAAAATTTTGAAATTAAAATACTACTGACTGTACCTACCATATAACCATTTTTCGAATTTTGAATTTCTCATTATCGGTGAAACGGATTTTAGTGAACTCTTTTAAAGAGAAGCTTCTAAAAAGTTTAAAAAATATTGCATTTGAAAATTAAAAAAAAAAATATTATTTGAAAAAAATCTATTTTTGTTTTCAGAAAATTCGATATCTTAAAAACGAATCAATATTTTTATGGGAATTTAATTTTTATTCGTGCAATAATTAACACTTAAAGTAAGCGTAACAAAATATTGTCTTAAAAATGTTTTTAAAATTTTGTATATAAAAGTATAATTTTTAAGAGACCTCTTAAACGACCTATAATATAATTTTTGTTCATGCATAAATTCATATTTGCCTAAGAACTCGCATAAAGAGTTTAAAAATTAATGAACAGATTTCTCTAATAATATTTATTTTTAAAATTGTTATTCTTTTACACAAGAGCAAGTTCGTTTGATTTATGAATAAATTCCTTACATACTTACTTACTTAAGGTGGCGCTACAGTCCGTGGTGGATCATCAGGGCCTCAACTACCAAGCTTCTCCATCTACATAGATCGGTCTCTAGCTAGCTGTCTGCAGTTTCGCACGTCAAGTTGGATGAAGTCCATTCGCTCTACATGACCTAGCCATCTCAGTCGTTGGAGTTTGATTCGTTTGACTAGGTCAGTTTCGCTGTACAGACCGTACAATTCCTCTCAAAACATTCTAAAGCTCTCATCCACTTTCGACAAAGTCCATGTCAAGGACTGGAATGATGAGTGTTTTATAGAGTGACACTTTAGTTGCTCTAGAGAGGTCCTTTCTACTCAATTGAACCGCTGAGAAGAAAAAGGAAAACATTCCACTAATCATAGTTTTTGGGAAATCAAAGAAAACTGTTTATTTCTGAAACTGAAAGTTATTCTTCAAAACATTCTAAAGCTAGTAAAGAAGAGTAACATATCAAACAATTGAAATTAAAAACTTTAAGCTCTGGCTTAATAATTCCTGTTAAAGTGAGTCGAATGTTTTCCTTTTTCCACTAATTGAAAAATAAAATCAAATAAATTATTTTAAATTAAGTTTTTTTATTCAAATAGTGTAAATAATGGGTTCAAAACATTTTATTTATTTAATATTAAATAATTCTGCAAAATGAAAACTAAAACAATATTTTAATAATAATTCAAGGGAATAAAAATAAACAGAAATAAAATGCACGACTGGATCGCAGGAACTTGCTTTTATGTTAAAGTACTTTGGAATTTAAAATACATTTTATAAATATAAAAGATGGATTTAATGAGATAAAAATGTTCAAATGTATGGAATTGCCGTCTGATTAATCCTTTTAATATTAAAGTAATTTGTTATACAACAAATTTACTTAAAAATTTTCGACAACAAAATTTGGGATGCCAAATTTTAAGTATTTAGTGGTATAGATTTTAGAAATAGTTTCAAAAAATAATCGTTCACACGTTTTAAAGATATTGGTGTTTCAAAAAAAACTTGGAATTTGTTTTTTTTAATTCCAAAACAATTTTTTTCGAATTTTTTCATATACAATATTATTTTAAACTTAAGGGGCCTCCTGCTGAAAATTTTTGGTTAAAATCATTAAAGCCGTTGATGAGAAAGGCAAAAAATCAAAAAATGGTTCTATGACAGGTACCGTTAATAACATTTTACCCCAAAAAGGAAAGGAAAAAGGAAAATATTCCTGGAATCTCTTCCTTTTTCCACTCAATGATATTTTATAATCGCTTATAATAGGCTTATAATGTGCGCTATAAAAATAGCTGCGCTTTTGCATCATCACTTCAATTTCCCATTTTTGTGGAATGTTTTTCTTTTTCGTCTCAGCGGTTCAATTGTCTTCTTAGTCCAAAGAAGCAGCGATCGGCAAGAGTTATTCTCCGTTTGATTTGAGCGCTGGTGTTGTTTTCTGAATTTATAGCGGCGCCTATGAATATGAAGTCCTTAACTTCCTCAAAGTCATAGCTGTCTATAATGACGTTCTATCCCAGACGTCGGTGTTGTGTGTCCTTTATTGATGTCAGCATATACTTGGTCTTGCCCTCACTTACCGCTAAACCCATGTTTTTCGCTTCCATCTCAATGCTCACAAGTGCGCCACTGATATCACGCTTCGTTCTTCCAATAATGTCAATGTCGTCGTTGCGTATCCCAGTAAATAAAAATTCCATGCATATTAAATATATTTAAAATCTTCGAATTAATAAAACAATAATAATTTTTAGAAAGTATATTGCATTGTGTAAGGGCTACCTATTCTTAGGTAATATTTTTATAAAAATTGATTGGGCAATAATATTGTCTGGTGTAAGCACCACATAAAACCGTATTGTGAAGTCATCTCTTACAAACGACATAAATGTAACATATTTTTTTTATTTATTCATATAACTTTTATTCTAATCTTACAAGTGCACATTTATACTTTTCGTCCTTAACATCCTCCATTCATGAGAAGAAAAATATTTTATATTGATATTGATATTTTTATTGCGAAACAATAATGAAAATATTGTCATAAGTTTTTTTTTTATATTATTTATTTTGCCAAGAATTTTTCCCGATCATAATCGAAACCAATAAAAACAACACTTAGCATTGCCATATACAAAAAATAAAAAAGAAACATCAACCCTATTGCCATTTATACGTCACCTCATTTCAGTTAATTTCAAAACATAAAATATTTCAAGGAAAACGGGAAAAGCTGAATAAATTTTTTATCGAGCAAGTGTGTATAGGTACAATTGTATGTAGGTTATGGTATTTTTTTCATCCACATTTTTATCTCCAGGGATGTTTTACCCTGTTTCGGGAAATAATAGATTTGGAATATGAATACAAAGACCAGAATGTTGGGTTTAAATAAGTTGACAAAAAAAGTAGCATTTGCATAATGTTACCAGAATAATCTACACTTAGAAGTCTATAGATGCATTAGGTATTCAAAGAGAAGCAGGGCCCACTGTCACCTACTGTGACAATAATCCAGTATTTATCCTATTCTTCGACATTTTTTCGTATATTATACGCACAGTTAAGGGGTTATGAGTACCCTTATAATGTGAAGCACAGTGCCATAAATTAGGAAAGTAGGATAGGATTTGAAAGAAGATACCGATGCATATTGGTTTTACACATTGTAATAAGTGACAAACAAAGCATTCCACATTCGTGTAGTGCGGCTAAAAAACGAATCTCTGCACATAGCAATACGTCCGAAATCGAGATGAACTTTCCCGATTATGGTAACAAAAGCGGACCACAGTCTTAGTTATTTTTATATACATATCAGATGAACAAAAATAGAGATTATATTTTAAAAGTTTGAATATATTTTAGCCCACGCCTCAATACAAAAAAATATTTCATTCTATTAACTTAACCCACCCTATGTATCTCAATCAATAGACGGGGACTTCTTTAAAATGAAAATATACAAAAGTGATAGCCGTTTTAACTGATTTGATTTCTTACTTACATACTGCAGTAAGTTCACATTGAACTTTTAGTTTCTTTAAACAGTTCGGTACGTAGTTTCAGTTTGGCACGCCAACTTAGTTGAGGTCCTCTGGCATACGAGTATGTTTGCGCCATCAAACTAATTTGGGGTTCGATTTGAGAATTTTGTGGGCCAAAGCTTTGGTGTCAATTCTCTAGTAACGACCCAGCCATTTTGATTTTTTAAATTTGTTGACGTTGTAAGCAGTGGTACCACTTTAGTACTTTACTTCAATTCAAGTACATCTATTTCTTTTTTTTTCAAAATATTTAAAAATCTACTTCCTACTTCGCACCATCAGCAAAATACTGAAATCTACTTCATTTTAAAAAACACTGTTTGAAACTACTTCAATTTTACAAAAAAAAAAGACCAAATTTACTTCTATTTCACTATAGTAAGGATGAACCACAAGAATTCCAAAATAATGAAATGCACGACTGGATTGCACGAACTTGCTCTTATGTAAAAGTACTTTGGAATTTAAGATACATTATATAAATATAAAACATGGATTTAATGAGATAATAATGTTCAAACGCATGAAATTGCCTTCTGATTTCTAGAAAAGTATGAATTTATGGAAACAAACTTTTCGTTTTATTATTAAATACATTTTTTATATAAGAAATTTCTTTTAATTTTTTTAAGAAAAAAATATGGGATGCGAATTTTAAGTATTTAATAATATTGGCGCAAATTTTTAATTGAATTAGGACGATCCTAAAGTTGTTTTAGTATGATACTAGGTTGAAACAACGAATTTGCAAATTTTAATCGGATATAGCATCATACTTTCTCTACCCTTTTATTAAAGTTAAAATCATCGAACACCTACTTTAATTTTTTTTTAGTATCGTGCTGGCTTCATATGACTCTTTGACATTTGCAAACATCAAAAAAGGTTCTTCTACTTACTTTTTTACACGAAATGTCATTGGTTTAGGTGTGTTCAGAAGCAATTTATTAAGGAAATTCTTTTAGTACGATACTAGTGACAAAATGTTTAAAATTAAACTACTATAAAGTTAGCAAATTGTTTTGTAGTATCATACTTATACCTTAATAATAGGCTGTTTAAAATTTTGCGCCATTGACTTTAGGAAATATAATTTCAAAAAATAATCGTTTAAAGGTTTTGAAGATACATATTGATTTTTCAAAAAAAAAAATATTTTTTTTTTTTTTCAAAAAACCCAACAAATATTTTTTCGAATATTTTTATAAACAATATTTTTTTAAACTTAAGGAGAATCCTGCTGAAAATTTTTGGTTAAAATGCTTAGAGCCGTTAATGAGAAAGTCAAAAATCAAAAAAACGGTTCTATGACAGGTACCGTTAATAACATTTTGCCCCAAAATTTGTTTTGACCAAAATGTAGTCCATGTATGTCCAATATCACACCAATTTTTTTAATCAAAATCGTTAGAGCCGTTTTCGAGATAAATAAGATTTTGCATTAGGGGTGTATGGGGGGTACCCTTAGTTTCAGAGCTAGAAAAAAAATTTCAATTTTTCCTCTAGAGAATCACCGAAGACCCTTAACTAACGAGATTGAAAGAAATAGGTCCAGTGGTTTAGGCTGCAGTGAGAGGTACAGACATACAGACACACTGAAACATGTTTTTTGTGTACTAAATTTTCCCTAAAATTTTTATAAAAAAAATTGCTACGCAAATTGTTAGTATTTAATAAAATACATTTTAAAACGTAATTTAAAAATTTAATCGTGTACCGGTTTTGAAGATATCGAATTTTCAAAAAAAAAAAAATTATTATTTTTTTAAAAATCCAAAAACTATTTTTTCGAAAAAATTTTTAGTTTGTATTTTTTAAATGCAAAGCAGCTCATGCATAAAAATTTTGGTAAAAATCGTTAGAGCCGTTGGTGAGAAATTCGAAAATCGAAAAAACGGTTCTATGACAGGTACCCCTAATAACATTTCCCCCCAAATTTTTTTTTTCACCAAAATATAGTCCATGTCCATAATATCACACTTAATTTTTTTTTATCAAAATCGTTAGAGCCGTTTTCGAGATAAATAAGATTTTGCATTACGGGTGTAGGGAGGGTACCCTTAGTTTTGGAGCTAAAAAAAACTTTCAATTTCTCCTCTAGGGAATCACGGAAGACCCTTATCTACCGAGATTTAAAGAAATAGGTCCAGTGGTTTAGGCTGTAGTGAGAGGTACAGGCATACAGACACACTGAAACATGTTTTTTGTGTACTAAATTTTCCTTAAAATTTTTATAAAAAAAATTGAAATGCAAATTGTTAGTATTTAATAAAATACATTTTTAAACGTAATTTAAAAATTTAATCGTGTATCGGTTTTCAAGATATTGAATTTTCAAAAAAAAAAATTGTATTATTTTTTTAAAAATCCAAAAACTATTTTTTCAAAAAAAATTTTTAGTTTATATTTTTTCAAATGCAAAGGAGCTCCTGCATAAAAATTTTGGTTAAGATCGTTAGAGCCGTTGGTGAGAAAATCGAAAATCAAAAAAAACGTTCTATGACAGGTACCCCTAATAACATTTCCCCCAAAATTTTTTTTTGATCGAAATATAGTCTGTGTCCATAATATCACACTTAATTTATTTTATCAAAATCATTAGAGCCGTTTTCGAGATAAATAAGATTTTGTATTACGGGTGAAAAAAAAAAGTACCGAGTTTGAAGAAAATAACTCCTGTAGTTTAGGCTGTAGTTCGAGGTACAGACATACAGACATACAGACAGACAGACGGAATTTCCGGACCCACTTTTTTCGTCTTCGCTATCATCGTAAAGTCAACTTTGATCAAAATCTCGAGTTCGATTTTTTTTCCAAATATATCGCAAGTAAAAAATTAATAATTGTCAGCACAATAAAAATCTACAAGTGAGTAATTTTAAGAGCATAGAAAAACGAACACCTCCATCCGATGGTTTAAATTTTCGATGACGCTGAGGCATAATTGAGGTTATATGTCGTTAATGTGCCGAATTATCTCATACTTTAGCGCTCGAATTGTTGCTGGCTTATCGACGTACACCTTTTCTTTCAAATAACCCAGAAGAAAGAAGTCCAAAGGTGTCAAATCACATGATCTTGGCGGCCAATTGGCATCGCCACCACGTGAGATAACACGGCCATTGAATTTGTCGCGCAAAAGAGCCATTGTTTCGTTAGCTGTGTGGCAAGTGGCACCGTCCTCTTGAAACCACATATCGTCCACATCCATATCTTCTAATTCGGGCCATAAAAAGTGCGTTATCATTTCACGATAGCGAACACCATTCACAGTAACTGCCTGACCGGCCTCATTTTGGAAAAAATACGGCCCGATGATGCTGCCAGCCCATAAACCGCACCAAACAATCACTCTTTGTGGGAGCATTGGTTTTTCGACAATCACTCTTGGATTAACATTCGCCCAAATGCGGCAATTCTGCTTATTGACTAATCCACTGAGGTGAAAATGTGCCTCATCACTGAAGATGATTGTCTTCGAAAATTTATCATCCACTGTTGCCATTTCAACCCCCCCCCCCCCCCCGACGGGTTTCACCTTGTCGTAGTGGGGGGGCTTACGTCCATACTTCAGCTGTTCCCACAACAGTTGTAGATATGGACAAACTAAGAAAACCCAGGAGGAGGAGATGAGATGAGTAAGGTCCTTAGGGATTTTATGAGTCTCACGAAGGTGCCGCAAGATGTAGAAGGCGAAGTCCTAGCTGGTTCCCCGGCTGAGGTCTTCAAGTGTTTAGGTTTTAAGAGGTCTTCAAGGTGCCAAGGAAGTGTGAAGTGAAGTTGAAAAGGTCTCTGGATACATGTCCGGGGCTCTGAGAGATTTGATTACTTGAAGTGTATTGAAGCCATACATCTTATGACGTGATCTGGAACTATGAGGCGTAGTGGCATGTCTCCCGTGTGTACCATGCGTAATTCCCACGCGATCGTGGTTCTTGAGAGCGTCATGGGCTGCTAGCCATAATCATGAGGCGTGGTCGCATGTCTCCCGTGTGTACCATGCGTAATTCCCACGTGTTCGTGAGGTTAGCGGTTTTGATGGTGGTGCATGAAAGGTGGTCATGAATCTCATGAGTTCTTCGGTTCATGGTGGAGGCCTTTGATGTGGATCTTGGTTGGTAGGGGTAAGATTAGTAGAGTCCCCGGCTGCTTATGTGGTTGGAGATTTGAAAGTCTTACGAAGGGAGCAGTGAAATAAGTAGAGTGCCTGGCTGCTTTTGTGGCTGAGGATCTTGAAAGTTTCACTGGTAGGGTGTTTAAGGTTGATCTTGGTTGGACAGGAGCGTCTTTCATTGATTGCCGTAAGGTTAACTAAAGACAGGAGCGTCTTTCCTTGATTACCGTAAGGTAAACTAAAGACAGGAGCGTCTTTCCTTGATTGTAAGGTAAACTAAAGACTAGGATGCATATTGAGTGTTGGTTTCTACCCCGGCCGACTTCTTGGTGTGTATCCTAAGAGTTGACAGGCCCAAGGTTTTGCAGAAGCCCATCTGGAAGTGGCCTTGGTCGACCTCGGTTTACCTTGGTTGCGAATCTCCACCGGAAGCTATATTCTGGTACCATAGGAGATAGTGCCCATTCAGGCCCTAGGCTTGAACCCTATCTACGTGGTAGGCCCCCTAGTGGGAGCATCATATGGTGGCTTGGTTTGCTCCAAATGCGGAAGCACATGGTTTTCAAGATTCTTTTCTTGAATTCAAGAGGTGTTAGATAGACCTCGCCTCCAAAGCAAGAGGTGTGCATATGCTGCGACATATCACAACTTTGCGACCGAGATAGCTTGCTATATCGGGGTTAATGGTCAGGACTAAATCTGACTCTGATGGTGGTAGGCCACCCTAGGGGTAGAGACGTAATTTGCAGGTATCCACGTAAGACCTAAAGACGATCTTGTTGCCATTTCTTGCCACCATTCTGACCATTGACGACGCTTGAAATGGTCAAGAGGCCTTAGTTCTTGAGCCAATTGCATCTTGTAAGCGTGTAAATGCAAGTCTTTATGCATAATGTTCATCAACGACGAGCGTGAGAGGTGCAATTGCTGAGCACGACGCCAAGTTGAGGTGGACGGCTCTTCAGCCACACTATCGCGAACAGCAGCAATAATTTCATGCATTACGAGCTGTACGAGCATGCACTGTTGTTTTCACATCTCCTACAGACTCGGTTTGCTCAAATTTTTGCACGATTTTTCTGATTGTACGCACAATTGAACGATTAAATTGACCGAAAAAATCACGAAGTGCACGATATGCATTTTGATTTGAACGCCCATTTTCATAATAAGCCTGAATAACTTTAACGCGTTGCTCGATTGTGTATCTTTCCATGGTTCAAATTGAGTTAGTCTGAAATTGAGAAATGTTGAATGAAATGCAGAGAAAAACTTGACGTTTCGGTGTGGTTTGCATTCAACATCGGCCCTTAAAATTTAACCACCCTTTAGATGACAAAAATATTTAAAATTAAGATTAAGATCTGTTGGCATGGTTTTTCTCTCGGGTTGTTTCGTCCCGGTTGTCCAGTTGGTGGTTGGTTAATAGGTGTTTTCAGCCACGGTGGGATGCTGACTCCGCGTCAACGTAAAATCGAACTGCTTCTTCGTTGTCGGTTGTGATCCTTTCTATCGTTCCTGTTTTAATTCATTTGAATTAATTTTGTATTTAAAAATTAGTTTTTTTTTTTAAATTCACTCAGTTTGTTTATTTTTTGTTAATTAAATTTAGTATTCTTTTTAATGAAAAAAATTATTATTATTTTTTTATAAAAATAAACTGGGCTTTAATAATAAGTGAAAAAAATTAATACTCATGGAAGTGGTTTTTTGAATAAAATGATATCAAAGTGAAAAAACAACTTAAAAAACGAAAAAATTGGATTTGATGCAAAATTGCGGAGAAACGGTTGTCCTCAGAAAAAAAAAATTTTGGGACAAACTAAAACTGTAATAAATTCTTGATTGGTAATAACAAAAATCTTAAGAATCGGACGTATTTTGGCAAAGATAAAGCCAGTTAAGGGAAAAATCATGAAAACCGTTATTACTCGAAAACGGGACGAAAACGAGAAAATTACCTTTTAAGTTTTTCGACTTAGAATGACCTCAGGAATCCGTGGTTTTCGTTTGAAGCGGTGACTCTGGGACACCCTGTATAAGTAGTTTTACTGGCTGGATTAGTACGGTTCTTCTGGCTAGCAATGGGTGCAAGCGATGAAATGCGAAGTTGGCCTTCCTTAGTACCTGCCTTGAGTGAGGGTTGAATTTGGACGGCTCGTTGAAGTGGACTCCAATGCCATTTCTTCGGATTTACTGCGGCCTTTTATACTCAAGAAGGCGGCAGCACATTACAAAATTTACTTTTTACTTTTTTTTGTGTCTATGTTTTTGGTTTTCGTCTTTCTTATCAAAGTCTCGGATTCAATGTTTTTCACGTATGCATTACTGGCCATATAGTACCCGTATATTACAAGTAATAAACTATACGTTTTTAGAAGGTAATGAATTCAATTGCCTTCAATTGCCAAAGACTTAACGATTGGTGAAAGTTATTCATTTTTTAGTCTGAGTGTTGGTATCGTTGTCTGAACTTCTAATTAAGAACCCATTTACTTCGAAGTTAAAGATGTTTAAAGTTACGTCCAAAACCTTGGTGCGAGGTGTCTTTTCTTAATTGTTGACAACATAAATACAGTTAATCTTGTCCTCATTGACTGCTTAACAAAAACGTCGCCGACATCACGCTTTGTTCTTCCTATATTCCCAATACCGCCAGAGTTTCCGAGTCTTGTGGAACATTGTACATATAATGTAGTCGCTATAGGGTCTTGCACGTGTATTTGCAGAAATATATTAACGAAGTCAGAATCGCTTTACCTAAGACTTTTTTCGACATCAAAGTAGGTATCGCTAAGTTTATTTGTCGACATTAACGGACTAGCTTTAACTTTTATTTGTCATTTTATTTCGTCAGTATTGGCCTTTCCTGGTCTACAGATACACTGTTTATTGACAAATGGCTTCAGAAACTTACATAATATGGCAGAAAAGATCTTCGAAGGCGATGTTTTTAGAAGATAGATAATTGTCTAGTTTACGCAGTTCGGAGTATCTCTAAGCTGGAGGAGCAGACAAATAAAGTTCCGATAGTCGAGAATACTTTTCACCTTTCACATTACGTAGATGAGCTAGTGCATACTCCTTACCAAATCGTCACTTACCACTTTCAATAGTCCAGTGTCAAGGCCGTCAAGTAAAAATACTATATAGTACTCAAGTTTGGATAAATGTATCTTCACTTCGTCTAAATGAAATTGACCCTTAGATCTAGGACCTGAGAATGATCGCTCATACTACATCTCTTCCTCCAGACTTGCTTCCTTAAAAAAAGTAGTATTTTCAGAGATTTAAGTTCATTATTCTCTCCTATCGGGTGACATCCCAGATACCTTATTCTTTGATCCACAACTGCACCAAATCTTCCTTATACATATATGTATTGTCTTTCCAGTTTATAGTGATCAATGAGGAAACTCATAATTTTTTCGAAGTTGTTCCTGCTTACTCTGATTCCGAAACAGGATTTAAAGCGTTCTTGGTTGTAACTCTCAAGAAGCATTTTGGTCTGCCTTAGTTTTGGAAGTTCTGTCCATGTTTTTGATCTTATGACCTCCTCTTCCATTTTGATCTTTCCTTGTTCTCAATCCTGATTTGGCTATGATCGTCCTTGTGGGTTTGGATTCTGCCTTTTCAAGGAAAGTGAATCTTGCAAGGAAATACTAAATTCTCCAAAACTGTCTCTTGTCATGAGAGTCTACTTTTTACCTTGGAGGTCCCATTAGTTCCTGCTAACACGCACACAAGAATAGATGAGTGATATATGTAAGTCACAAAGTTCACACTCCCTACAAGCCCTTGTGACTCTTTCTACTTTAAGTTTTGAACCTTGAGAGTTTATTTCTTAACCTTTTCTTAAGACTTGATTTCTGCTACTGGCCTCGATCGTAAGCTTCATTTGTGCCTTTGTTATCGGTTGGTCTTTTCTCAACTTCCAATCGTAGAGTTCCCGAATATTGCTGGTGCTTCAGATGACTTTCTTTAGGGGGTTCTCAGTCCTCTTATGGTGGTGGTATAGGTTTTCTTAAGGGGTTATAAGCGATTCGCTTGCAAAATAACTTGGCGATCCGTTGTGATTCAAGCTCACTGAAGCGTTCAATTTTGTCACAGTATTTTGTTGTGTTGTGATAGGTCAGTGTATCCGAAGCAGTACATTGGATTAAAAGAAGTAATAGTTCGAGTAAATGTTTCTCGCTTAGAAAGTTCGTTATTTCTGATATTGGAGTAGTACCACTATGGAACAGTAGTGTCAGGGGAGGGGTTTATTGATTAATTCCCCATTTTAAATGGGAATATCATAGCCTTGGCACTGCTCATATGTATTCTGAGAAGCTCTTAGAAAATGTCCTTAGTGTCATATTTTTTTTTCCTCTGAGAAAACATGGGCGCGAATAAAAATTATGCTAGTGAAAAAAAAAGAGACGAAGTGTCATGAGATAATTTGAAAATTTCTGGCCTAAGCCTTTCGTCAAACAAAAAATCCACAACTTAGTAAACGCTCCTTTTGTTTCCAGACCCATACCATCGCAATTTAGGAGAAGTCATCCCTCCAGTACGACCTACAACCTGTCCAACGGGTTCCTTTATATATGTGTCAGATTTGCTCTTCAGTAATTTTTTCATCTCACTTTAGTAAGCACAAAGGCGCAATATTTTAAGCAGCCTAGAGTTAAAGTTCTACTAAATAATTTTGTTGTCTTCAAAAAGTTTACTAATTAGTTCTTACTTTTAATTTTTTTTAAATTGCTTCTGAACACATCTTAAATATTGACTAAGCAAACAGATCTTTCTTGACATTTCGGAATGTCAAGTTATCACATGAAGTTTATTTGTACTAAAACATGGTTTCAACTTTAATTTAAATTTAAAACTGTGCTAAGCATATTTTTTTACAATTATTGGTTTATGAAGCCAAAATGTTGTGCCTTAGTAAGTATAAGTAAATACTGAAATTATCCATTTTATAGAAAATTGCAAGATATCGATTAATTGTGCGACACATTGTCGATCTAATTTATGAACATAAAGACTCGGATAGGTTTTGTTGTTGCTTATTAGCTCATGACACTATGACGTGTGTTTAATTATGCATTAAAGATTTTGACTGTAATGTGTAGGTATTTACCCCCTCTCTTGAATGTTCCCATTCCCTAAGTGAGGGATGAAATGTGAGTAGAGTATATCCTTGTCAGTGTTTAGGGCACGACGACGACGTGTGGCGACATTAATTTAGTAATTAAAGTAATCTAAGATGGCGCTTTCTCTGTTAACCTAATGTGTAATTAATATGCTGGCATGTACGATTCGTATCTTCGATATAAATGTTTATATAGCTACGCTACAAAGCATCTAATGGTAATTCGAGGACATGACGGAAGAAAAATAATATCGATAAATACTATTTTCACACAATTACCAAAGACATTTGGTTAATTTATTTGATGTGTATACAAACGATGAAACGTGATATCTTTTAGAAACTCATCCAGTTATGTAGATGAGTAGTTACGAGTATATCACTGGCACGGGAAAACTTAATACGGGTTACTTTTCTGAATAGAAATGCGAATCACATTTTTCTTTGCCTCGATTGATCTATTTAAACTTTTTTTTTTCTGGTAGCGTATTTCATTAGTGCTTCACTGAATAACGCAGAATTCATTTAAAAATAAAATGTTTGCAAAACGACGAGAATACTTAACCTTTAATCCAGTTTACTTCCATCAAAGTTATGTTCAGTGAATGTTATAAAGTTTCGGCACAAAAAAGCCAAATACCATAACCGCTGATATCAAAATAGATTAAGGCATTTAAGTTGGAGATCCGTGCACATGACCAAATGATTGTTTCAACAATCGAACAAAGGATAGAGTAGATGTTTGTTACAAAATATATTGCAGAGAAATGAGAAGTACTCAGCCATCTAGTACTTAGGAGTACAAAAATATACCATAACAAAGTTGATAGGCAGTTAGAAGCCAGGACGCGTAGAGGTACTCCACATGTCGGATTCTTATCTACTTTTATCTTTGGCCTTTTGTCTTTGACCAGATCTTTGTTAAGTCCGACCGGTATTAAGGGTGTTGGAGCTGCTGTTAAAATCGTATTACGAGTATTCGCTTCTATAAAATGTATCCCTACATTGTGCGATCTTCTTGAAGCGGCAGTCACTTTGGTCAGAAGGTGTAGACTGAACGTTAACCCACTAAAGATAGAAATGGTTTTGCTTACAAGGTAATGTTATATTACCAACATAGACCCGCAACCAAAACATTGTCATTATATCAGATAGCTAAGCCGCAGTCAAAACACTAAGCTCATACGCCATTACGTCCAAGTTGGTGTGAAGAGTGAAAATGTGGAGGAATGCTAAATGAACTTGGAAGGAACAATAATGTCTCACCGTAGAAAAAATAGCCCCAAGGACTCCTTCAATAGGGCCAGAGATCTACTGCGAAATAGGAGAAAACAGAATTAAAAATGAAATGAAAATGGGAGAGGTTGTCAAAATATTCAAAAACTGGAAAGAACACTCAAAACTTTGAAACTGTGGCAGGCCAAATTACTTCTTGGAAACTATAGGAAAAATCGTTTCATTAACTGTATCAGCTTAAGTAGCAGCAGGTCCCCTCACGGGTCTCTGTTACCAAAGAAGACACTTGAGTATTCTTGGCCATGAAAACAGACCCACAACCAGATTCTATACATGCGTACTTTTGGTATTGATGAAGCTCTTCTTCGTTCGATTAGAAATTACCTTTCTCAATACAAGTCGTATTGGATGGTCTCAAGTCTGAAATTCAGAAAATAAATGCTGGTGTATCCTAAGGCTCCGATTTGTCTCCGACTCTCTTCCTAATGCTTATCAACGATCTCCTATCTAAAACTTCTAATCCATTAAAATATTTTGCTGATGATAGTAACCTCAACTTTACATATTTTTTTATCAAAGTTCATTTCCTTGTTTTTCGGAAGTGTAAGGTGTAACTTGAATGGCAGCATATGATAAGCTCATTAAATTCTGATCTTAACATCATTGTCTATTGGGGAATAAAAAACCATGTAGAATTTAATGCTTCAAAAGCCCAAGCTGTCTTCTCCCTTTATGCCACTATTCATGAGTGAGACTTGCATGAAACCATGCAGCTTTCAGTTCTTGGTATGTACATCACAGACTGTACCTCGTGTGAGATGATCACATATTTCACGGCGCTAAAAACGCTGCTAAGTGATTAGATTTCCTTCGACGTTACAAAAAATTTGGTACCCCTTCTCATCTGGCTGTAATCTATAAGGCCTATATTCGACCAAAGCTTGACTACAATTCTCATAATTTGGCAGGTGCTCCAATAAGCCACTTAAGTCTCTTGGATAGAATTCTAAAAAGAGCTTTAAAACTGGTAGATGATAGAAATACAACGGTCGATCTTTTTACTAAAGAGTTGGGGACCGAGATTGCTTTAAGACTGAAATAGTGTAACATTTGAAAGAGAGACCAACATAGAACTTTAATGATTTTCAAAAACATAGAAATTACAACAGACTATACCTAAGGCCGCACATAGATTTTAACACAGTGGCAGTAACCGATATCCCAACAAGAAAACTCTGGACTGAAAACCGGGTCATTAGTGCTAATCACGTTTCGGTCTCTAAGGACGGTTCCAATACATACAAGCTGGTAAGGTCAGACATCTACTCTTAAGTTTTTTTTTTTTTTTTTTGTTTCCAAAAAAAACCAACTATAATTTATAAGCAGATCAAAAATGTTTCGAAATATTGTTCAGTGTATTCCGAGCAGAAGTACTTGCAGTTTGTCGAAAAACATCTTTCCTAACGCAAATAGAAATATCGATATCTTCATAGATACGCAGGCAGCAGTTAAAGATATTTCCTCCATTACTTTTAATTCAAAGGTAATTGAGGTATCTCATTGCAAAACGACATAGTTATCCTCTAGAGATATCGTAATATACACGGGATCGAAATGACAAATGAACTGGCCCAAAATAGGACATCTCTTGATCCGAGCCAATATGCTGGCGCTCTAAATCCACGAATACGAGAAACAGATAGTACAATACAAAAGATCATTGATATTATTAGTAAGAGAGTCGGAGACAAAACGGAACCCTGTGGCACCTCAGCATTTAACGGGTGATTTTTTAAGAGCTTGAGAACTTTTTTTAAAAAAAAAACGCATAAAATTTGCAAAATCTCATCGATTCTTTATTTGAAACGTTAGACTGGTCCATGACATTTACTTTTTGAAGATAATTTCATTTAAATGTTGACCGCGGCTGCGTCTTAGGTGGTCCATTCGGAAAGTCCAATTTTGGGTAACTTTTTCGAGCATTTCGGCCGGAATAGCCCGAATTTCTTCGGAAATGTTGTCTTCCAAAGCTGGAATAGTTGCTGGGTTATTTGTGTAGACTTTAGACTTGACGTAGCCCCACAAAAAATAGTCTAAAGGCGTCAAATCGCATGATCTTGGTGGCCAACTTACCGGTCCATTCCTTGAGATGAATTGTTCTCCGAAGTTTTCCCTCAAAATGGCCATAGAATCGCGAGCTGTGTGGCATGTAGCGCCATCTTGTTGAAACCACATGTCAACCAAGTTCAGTTCTTCCATTTTTGGCAACAAAAAGTTTGTTAGCATTGAACGATAGCGATCGCCATTCACCGTAACGTTGCGTCCAACAGCATCTTTGAAAAAATACGGTCCAATGATTCCACCAGCGTACAAACCACACCAAACAGTGCATTTTTCGGGATGCATGGGCAGTTCTTGAACGGCTTCTGGTTGCTCTTCACTCCAAATGCGGCAATTTTGCTTATTTACGTAGCCATTCAACCAGAAATGAGCCTCATCGCTGAACAAAATTTGTCGATAAAAAAGCGGATTTTCTGCCAACTTTTCTAGGGCCCATTCACTGAAAATTCGACGTTGTGGCAGATCGTTCGGCTTCAGTTCTTGCACGAGCTGTATTTTATACGGTTTTACACCAAGATCTTTGCGTAAAATCTTCCATGTGGTCGAATAACACAAACCCAATTGCTGCGAACGGCGACGAATCGACATTTCACGGTCTTCAGCAACACTCTCAGAAACAGACGCAATATTCTCTTCTGTACGCACTGTACGCATTCGTGTGGTTGGTTTAATGTCCAATAAAGTAAACTGAGTGCGAAACTTGGTCACAATCGCATTAATTGTTTGCTCACTTGGTCGATTATGTAGACCATAAATCGGACGTAAAGCGCGAAACACATTTCGAACCGAACACTGATTTTGGTAATAAAATTCAATGATTTGCAAGCGTTGCTCGTTAGTAAGTCTATTCATGATGAAATGTCAAAGCATACTGAGCATCTTTCTCTTTGACACCATGTCTGAAATCCCGCGTGATCTGTCAAATACTAATGCATGAAAATCCTAACCTCAAAAAAATCACCCGTTATTTTATGAATTTCAGACTTAAAACAGATTCTTACGGGCCACCACAAAATAGGAACCTGCATGATCAGAATGTGTATATACGCTCATCAGACTTGACTTTTGCTTAAGGTGTCAGGATAAAGCAGTGGAACAGGGCTCATCTCACTTCCTTTATGAATCCCCCAGCATATTCAGAACCAGAAAAGCAGTCCTTGAAAAATATTTTCTTGACCAATTAGATAAAATATCGGCCGTGCCTTTAAATAACATCCTGAATTCTGGATGGTTCAGGAAGACGTCAAATAACTAAACTTCCCTCAATCCAAGCCCTAATTTATTGAGATCGAAGTGAGATAGTTCGGCTAGCTGTATCATCGCCGCTTCTCACCTAACTATTTTGGTATCGATCCAGGAAAATATGTTTTTATTCTAAATTCGGAGTCCACCAAAGAGATTATGAATATCTTTAAAACGAATATCTGGGGATGCATTTCAACGCAAGGAGTAGGCAATTTAAGCTTCATCGATGGCACTGTGAATGTCAGTAGGTATCAAGATATCTTAGAGCATCAACTTTTACCCTCAATTCCAAGGTTTCAAGCAGAAGATGGCTGTTTTACTTTTCAACAAGATGGCGCATTACGTTACACAGCTAAGCGTATGGACTGGCTTCTAGAACACAAATAACCCTGATCTATCTCCAATTAATACTTTGGGGGAAAAAATAAAAAAAAGAATTAAGGACGAATTCGGGTAAAAACTTAAATGAGTTCAAGAGAAAATTTTAAGAAGTTTGGGAATATCGACAGAAATATTTTTTTTTTTCATGGCCGTTTATGTTGAGTTTGTAGACAATGTCAGATTCTCTTTCTAAGATTTTGTATGGTTGTTCTATTGGCGTTTTGACATGATCACATCGAAGAAAAACATACATATGTGCATGTATTTAAATTCTTTAATATGAAAATTTTGCTTTGTGTATGATGAGCAGTTGTAGTAGGTCTTAATCCACGCATACATTCTCTGTGCTCTTCAATAAATATTTGTGGATTTCCGGGGTCATCAAAACTTACCAGAAACTCACCAGCAATTCTAAGCTTTGTTCCGTATAACATCTCTGCTGATGTCGATTGAATATCTTACTTAAAACTGGTGCGAAGTCCAAGAAGAACTGTAGAAAGAATGTCTGGCCAAGGCTTAAGTGAACACATTAAAGCAGCCTTAAGAGTTCTATGCCACCTTTCGACTATTCCATTTACTTGAGGATGATATGGCGTGGCCCTGTTTTTCTGTTTTTGTGAGCTGCAACTAGACTTGCCAGTGTCGAAAACAATGTGGACTCAAATTGAGATCCTAAATTCGAAGCTATTGTTGTTGGTATTCCATAGTGTCCCAGTTGTCTAATAAAGCTGTCACAATTGTCTCAGCACTAATGTCTTTAAGAGGAACTGCTACTTGCCATCTGGAGAAACGATCGATGATTGTCAGACAATATTTAAATCCTTTATAATCGGGTAACATGATAATGTCTGGATGAATGTGGTCAAATCTGTTGTCAGGAATTTTGATATGCTTTGGTCGCAATTTGTTGTGTCTTTGGACTTTTGACTTTTGGCAGGCTAAACACTTTAGAAGTACATCTAAGCAATCTTGGCCTGGAAAAACGGATGTTGTTCTGAATTATTTTGACCTTTTCTGTCAAATCTGGAATAGCCTTGCTCATCATTTCGATTTCCTTATTGAAGTTGGTTAAAACTGCTTGGATAGTTGGATTATCAAGTCTTGGTTGGTCTGAAATTGTATAAACTGATGAATTTTCATTAATGCTGAAGATCTTATCAGCCATTTCAGCCAAATTATCTATGCTCGTCGTCTCTGATGATAAAATTGTCAGCAAAACTCTACATCGGTGCGAAATTTGCTCGACGAAAAATGTCCTTAAAAGAGTTGTTTTGCATTGGTTTGAAGTAAGACTTTTAGTGTGGGCAAGAATTTCACTTGGCTTGGTTCAACAGTTTCAGCGTAGCTCTTGATTAGTCTGTATGCTTATTCCTCATATTTCTTCTTGATGTTAGTATCTATTGCCATTTTGTCAAATCTGCTACCATCTTCAAAACGTCACCCTCCATGTTAACTAATATTTGCGAAAACTTTTGTCTTCAATGTTAGCTAATTTGAATCCTCCAACCTGGGTTAACCAAATTTGGGGCTGAGATTTGTCAAAATATGGCAATTTGACATGGAAATTGGGATGTTTGAAAACATCTTGATCATTATGGAATTTCTGTTGGTTTATTAGATTTAAAGGCGAAATTTCTTCTTGAAGTTGGTTGACCTGGGAATTGTTTTCATCATCTGGGTTTTGTTTGTCTTTTTCCAAAATAGTCTTGATAAATTTTGATATGTTGTTGTATTGGTCACCAATGGTATCTCGCTCTGTGTCTGCACCTTGATACAATTCTGAATTTAAGTGAAACTTTTATTTTAATTTTACGAGTAGATTATGTATGTATAAATTTTCGGGTTTTTATATTGTTGTTTGCTCGAAGTTTTAAATAATACCTAATATTAACTTAAAAATTAATGAATAAATAATAAACGCTAATGTAAGCTTAGTTAAATGAAAGTATTTTTAAGTTAAGTGTTTTGATATACAGTGATTGTGGTCACCACAAAGGGTGCCTTTTATATACATATAAAAAATTGTCAATTTCAACAAAATAGGGAAAACAATACAAAATAAGCTAACAAATAATTTATTATTTGCAATGAGTTTTTAGGAACAGATTTTGTTGAATAGAAGATAATTTTTTTTTTTCCAAAAGTGTACGTTTTTTGGAATCAGGCTATTTTTGCCTGTAATTTTTAACAATTAACAATAAATATTGTTTCTGCTCCTCGTTAATTGTATGTAATTTGTTGTACTCTTCCATCAAGCAACGCCACGCTCAGCTATGTCATTGATAACTCTCATCGAATCAACGAAGTCCTTGCAGGATTTAAACGAATCATCTGCTTCCCATGTTTCGACGTCTTTGTTGAGAAAATCATGTAGAGCTCCGGAAGAATTTTAATGTATTACTCGACACAAAATCTTCTAAATTCCTTGAAGAAATAACTTCGGGATCTACTGTAATTTTTTTTGGGTGGATATTCAAATCCTTCAATCCGTAGTTTGGTTGCTTACATTTTCATCGAAAAAGGAAAAGGCTACAAGTTCTTCCGAAAGGTACTATAAGTAACCAAGGAACTTATTCATTGCTATTTTTGACAGTGGAAGATTTAAACTTTCATACTTCTTTAAATCTTTCAGAAGCTAAAGATCGTTTCGGGGGACGTAAGATGCTGATGGTGATTCGTACCAATATTTCACGTATACAGCAACTGTGAATAGGTTAGACATACATACATCTAAAATTCCTCTCTCTTCTTTTTTTGTTAGCTTACACTGTCCTCTGAATGCAGCTTTAAGGAATAAATAGATTTTGCCCTCCATAGAGCTCGGTGAAGTCCAGCAGGGCACGGAGAGAGATTCCTTTCTCAGGAACACATAATAATCATCTCGAGGGTGAAATCGGTTGATTTGATTTTGAACAAAAGAGATGATTTCAGCAGCAGATAGAATTTGTTCGCATTTATTTAAGGTACTACTCGTAGTACAATCTAGAACGCCAATAAAACGCACGATTTTTGGGAATTTTTTTTTCGGAAAAATTATTAGGTAATAACATAATTTTTTTTTTAAAATAATGAATACATGCGTCAAGAGTGCAAAAAAAATTTGTTTGTCGAATTTTGGCCGAATTATAGTGGGCGCCAACGTCAACTCATCAAAAAATACATTTTCCCATTTCGGACAGTTAATCTCCGGATCTACTGAACTGATTTTCAAAAAACTTATTGCTACTTGATTGTTTTATGTTTTCTAAGAAAATTTACCACAATTTGACCAAAAAGTTATGAACAAAAAAAATAGCGACCCAAAAATGGGCAAAAAAAATGAAAGAAAAACTTCTTCCTCTTTTTGTTGGTGGTTCTTCTTGATTTATAGGGATAGGGACTCGACAAAAAGATGTATCGCTAGATAGACTTTCCTCCTCATCTTCAGTCAAATATACTTCAGACGAAATCAAAGCTTTCTTAGCCACAATCTGTGAATTAATAATTAAATCTTCTCGTTCTCGCATAGCTCTCAATCTTGATTTTTACTTGAGACTTATAGCTTATAGGTACTATAAGGCAAGTTATGCATTCGTAAAAAAAATCGAACTCGAGATTTTGATCTAAGATGACATTACGATGATAGCGAAGACCAAAAAAGTGGGTCTCGCAATTCTGTCTGTCTGTCTGTTCAACTACAGCTAAACGGCTCGGCCGATTTTCTTCAAACGTGGTACATATGGGTTTTAATTTTTTACCCCCGGATGTTTTTTTCTTTTTTTTTAAACCAAAAATAATAGTATACTTGCCATACGAATTTCTTTCGAAATTTTATAAATATTTTTTTTTTCAAAAACTGTCCCACAGATTTTTTAAAAAAAATTTATAAAATTTCATTTAGTAAAACCTAGGTAGTGGTTGAAAAAAAAAAACTACAAAAAATTATTATTTTTGGTACCCTCCTTGGACCCATTTTTTTTGTGTTTGATTTTCTCAAAAGCAGCACGACCGATTTTGATCATTTTTCTTATGTTAAGGCTCTCAGCAGTTTCAATATTAGTGTGTAAGTATTCAAATTTTCAAAAACAAATTTTTTGGATTTTTAAAAAATAATTCAAACATTTTTTTTGAAAACTCAATATTTCGAAAACGCCATGCTCGATTTTTTAAAACTTGAAAAATAAAAGTTTCTTAATATAATCTACAAGATATGAGAACATTGTTTTTTTACTTGAAAATGTTGGTAGGCTCCATTCAAATTTAAAAAAATGGTTTTCGAAAATCGTATTTTTCTCGAAAACGGTTCCGAGAATTTTGCTTAATTTTTAATTTTTATAGTTAAGTAAGAAAAATTTTGAAAACAAGATATTACTGACCGTACCTACTATAGAACGATTTTTTTAAATTTTGAATTTCTCATTATCGGCATAACGGATTTTAATGAAAGTTTTTAGAGAGAAGCTTCTAAAAAGTCTAAAAAACATTGCATTTCAAAACTTTAAGAAAAATATTCTTTTTTAACTTTTGAAAAAAAAAAATCTATTTTTTTTGGAAAATTCAATATCTCGAAAACGGCTCAATACTTTTTTTGTAAATTTAATTTTTATTCGAACAATAATAGAAACTTTAAATTTGCGTAGGTACCAATTAAATATGTTTTAAACATTTTTTTATATAAAAGCTTATTTTTTTATGAAACCTCTACAAAGACTTATAATTTTTGTTCTTGCATAAACGTATATTTGCTTGAATCACATGGCATCCTATTTTTACCTCCGACTACTAAGAAGTTGCTTTAGTCATTTAAAAAATTTATTTTATGCTTTTGAACAGTTTTTCATTCATTTTTGAAATTCTTAGTCTATTACATAGGATCAAGTTCGTGCGACCCAGTCGTGCATTTTATTTTTAAAGTTTCTGGCACTCTCTAAAAAGGGTTTCTATTTTCTCTACAACATCTTTTTATAATTTCGTCGCTATTCTACATTTTCCCAAATACTAAGAATTTCGTTTGCAGTAGAATGGGAAGATTCTCTAATGTTTAGCTTGAGGTCGTCCTTGTAATGGAAATAAAATGCACGACTGGGTCGCACGAACTTGCTCTTATGTAACAGACTAGGAATTTTAAAATCGAATATTATTAGAGAAAACTGTTCATAAGGATAAAATTAATTTTTAAATGCTTTTAGTAGTAAGGGACAAAAACATAATGCTATCCAAATATGAATTTATGCAAGACCAAAAATTATAAGTCGTTGTAGTGGTTTCTTAAAAAAAAGCTTTTATGTACAAACTTTTTAAAAGCTTTTTTAAGAAAAAATTTTGGTACGCAAATTTAAAGTTTTTATTATTGTTCGAATAAAAATAAAATTTCCAAAAAAAAAAAATATTGAGCCGTTTCTGAGATATCGAATTTTCAAAAAAAAAAAGAAAAAATAGATTTTTTTTTTAAAAATTCAAAACAAAATGTATTTTAAAGTTTTGAAATGCAATATGTCTTAGACTTTTTAGAAGCTTCTCTATAAAAATTTTCATTAAGATCCGTTATGTGGATAATGAGAAGTTCAAAATTCGAAAAAATGGTTCTATGGTAGGTACAAGCTGTAATATCTTAATTTCAAAAATTTTTTTATTAAATTAAAGATCGTAAAAATTAATTGAAAGAAAAAAATTTTATAAAAATTCTAGGCGCCGTTTTTGAGAAAAATACGATTTTTGAAAACCAATTTTTTTAATTTTTTAGCGTATGTATGGTAGGTACCTTTATTTTTAGGTAAAATAAATTTTTTTTTCTCACATCTTGTAGATTATATTGAGAAACTTTTATTTGTCAAGTTTGAAAAAAATCTAGCAAGGGGTTTTTTAAATAGAGTTTTGAAAAAAAAATTTTAAATTTTTTTAAAAATCCAAAAAAAATTTTTTTGAAAATTTGAGTACACAATTCTATTCAAGTTTTTGGGAAGCCTTAGCAAAAAAAATGATCAAAATCGGCTGTACCGTTTTTGAGAAAATCAAAAACAAAAAAATGGTTCCATGGGGGGTACCCTCAATAACCATTTTTCTGAAAAATTTTTTCAACAAATACCTAGCTTGAATTAAATGAAATTTTTTTGTTTTTATTTTTAAAATCTGTCCAACAGTTTTTGAGAAAAAAAAATGTTTATAAAATTTCGAAAAAAATTCGTATGGCAGGTACCGTTATTTTTGGTCTTAAAAAATCAAATAAAAAAAACATCCGGGGGGAAAAAATTAAAACCCATATCTACCAAGTTTGAAGAAAATAGGCCGTGCCGTTTAGCTGCAATCGAACGGACAGACAGACAGACAGAATTGCGAGACCCACTTTTTTAGTCTTCGCTATCATCGTAATGTCAAAATCTCGAGTTCGATTTTTTTTCCGAATGCATAACTTGCCTTATAGTACCCATAAGTCGCAAGTAAAAATATGACATAACCTCTTTTCTTGATGGTAATTTGGTCAAACCGAACGATGGGGATTTCTGGCCGATAAGACATACATTCCTCATGTTTCTTGTAGAAATAACAGAAGGCCTTGATAATGACTTTTCAAGGAAACAACACTACAAATAAAAATATTTTGGACTTAAATGCTGAATAAAATAATTTCTTGAAAAGCTCTTGATTAGTTTAATATTATCCACTGACAGGTGACACTTTTACCATTTAGTGTTATCTTTGTTGTTATTGTTTATTGAAACAAAAACAACAATGGAAAACAAAATTAGCTCTATTCAAATGCATAGAACCTGCATCGGTTCCTAGCTCTGTTTTTTTTAAGAATTAATATATCGTATGGAATTCTGATTACCAATTTTTATTTTTTTTGAGAAAATCAAAAATTGCTGTTTTTTTTTCCAAAACTCTGAATTGTGGTAGCGACCCCTAAAACGTATTGAAACTTGACCAAATTTTACCCAATTTATATTTACGACATGAAGAACAAAATAAAAGTGTGTCCCACTTAAATTTCGAAAATTGATTTTTAAGAAGCACCCAGCATTGTACAGGCTCATCAAGAATTTAGATAAACTGATTAAGACTTAGCCAATAAATGTAAAAAAAAAAATAAAAACTAAACGGTTCATTTTGTTTGACTGTTTTTTTAGGTTTAGATTTTCAAACCCCTTGTTTTTTCTTGTATTGTTTAGAACCCTTCTCATTAATATTAAACCTAAATAGAATTTTATAAAACCTTCTATCAAGAAAAGAATTCAATAACTGGCACAAAAACACAAATGTCCAATAAAATAACAACAAAAACGAGTAGAACACACGAAAATTCCTTCCAGCTAAAAAAGTCACCTAAACTTAAAAGGCCAATTGTACAGAAAAAATCAACAAAGGCAAAAAACAAAAAAACCCAAAAAGGCTTACTGGAAAAAATGGAGACCAAATGTGTTTGTGTTTGAGAAGATTCAAGGTTAAAAGCCCTTTTTTGATGTCCGTTTCAGAGTGAACGATACACCCATATAGACACCAAGCTCCTTATTTTCCCAAAGCCGGATAAGAAACGGATCGGCATCCTTTTCATGTGCCTTCTTAATTTCATCTCTCCTAGTTTTAGTTTTTTATTTTGTTTGTTATCATCTTTTTTCTTGGATTAACGTAGATAAATACGCCCGCATTTTAATTAGATATTTAAAGGAGCAGAATTTAACGCTGTCGTTTCTTGGAAACGTTTAAATAATTTTTTTTGTCACTCTAAGGCCGCAATTAAAATAATGATCTTTTGAAATGTTCTCTAATTATTGCAGTGGCAGGCAGGCAGGTCGTTTCATTCTTATCCTTTTTATCCATCGAAATTGGGTCAAAAGTCCTTTTAAAGATTGTGCTTTGCTTTGACTCTCCACATTATAGTTAGTGTCTTTCGACTTGGCGCACAACAGGATAACAAAAACACTGTTGTTTTACTGAGTCTTTTTGTACCGTACAAACAAGACAACAATGAATTATTATTCCAACGACATCTCATCAGGACAAACGCACAAACACACACACAATAGCATCCATCAAACAATACAAAATGGATTGTGGCTTAAGCCAGCGCAACTATATAGTTAATTTGCCCTTAATTAATATTAACGATTGCGACACACTTACTCAGCAGGGTATGTCAACAGGACCTTTGACAATTCACACAATACAAATTGATAAGTGTGTGTTTAGTGTGCTCATAGTATTTAGAATTACATATGTGATTTCGAATGCCTGGGCGGCATAAGTGCGTTGGTACGACAAGGACGACGTGTGTTCTCGGAATAACATTTATACCAACGCAACGTATAAATGTCCTATGCATCGAACTGTCATCATTTATTAACTCCCGCCAGCAGTGGAGGAGGATCGAAACATTTGAGGGTACGCTCCGAACTCCAGAGCTATAGAGCAATCAATTTAAATCCTTAGGACTGGAATTGAAATTGGTTTGAGGTCAATTCAAAATTGAAATGAAATTTGGTGTGTCTTGCTTGGATGAATAGAAACCAGGCAGCATAGCCGGAATCGAAATGAAGCATTATAATTTTGCAGGATTCAATTGTGACCAAATGAAAATAACTATGGCAGAGGTAGGGCAGGCGTATCAAAAAGACCCTTTGCATAAACATAGATAGATTCATGTTTGTTTATGTTCATTATATCCCAGACAAAATGTATTTTTCTCGGTCACTTTAAATGTGTAGATATGTAATTCACAATAGGAGTTTGTCTTGGACAGGTAAACTTACCTCTATAACAAATGTTGATATAGGTAAATTGAATTACAAATTGATTTAATTTGTGTCGTGGTTGAGTAGAGGATGTGTTCATAGTGTGAAGAAAAATTATCACGTTTAAATTGGTTTACAAATTTTTCACTTGGTTAGAATTCACCTTTTATGAATTAAATTTTAAAAAATACTAAAGAAACCAGCTTCATGTTACTCGTTTTAATATTTTTTGCTTAAACTTACCTTACATTACATATTACACTACTCCGTAGATAAATCTACGAAGTAGGGACACTGAAAGCACTCGGCAACTGAGACGCTTTTTCCACTCTATTACTCACCCTTAATAAACTACAGAAGTTGGGGTATCAACGTATTATCTGTCAAAACCTTACTTTGTACTTGTTGAATTAACTTACGCGGATGTGTTCCAAAGATTTGTATCTCGTCTTTAAGCTGGACGAGTTTGGACGCTTACAAGGTCTAATTGACTTAGCAATTGAAGGCGCACGACCATCCATTTGCTTTTACTTATAAAGCCATATTTTGACAAAATTAATGGCAGTGTCAGTAGTGTAAAAACGGAATTATGGTATAGATTACAATTATGCTTTTAAAAAAATATTTGTTTTGTAAAATGCAGAGCGATCACAATTTGGACTAGTGGAGGCAAAATATAAGAAAACAAATACCAACGAACACACCCTCAAGCATGCCAACATACATATATTTTTTGGGACATCATATAAACACCTAGGTTTGAACACTCGAAACTCCATCTTCACTAAAGTATCCTTTTCCATTACAAACTTATTTTTCCACGTAAAATGTTGCAATTCAGCGTATTCAATTACCAATACAATACGAAAGCTAATATAGTGGAATCTTAAATGAATTACTCTAAGAACATTGGCAGCAGAATCCCTGCCGATAAAAGGTGAAGTGAAGTCCTGCTGTCGATTAAGATTTGACGTTTATTCGAGTATCGAATGCATTTAATTTTTAGATGTTAGTACCACTTGGATGATTTCACGAGTCGCTTTGGCTGTGTTCACAGAGTAGGCTCAACTCGTGAAACTCAATTGAACTCTAATATTTTGAGAGATATGTACATATTTCCATTCAATTTATTTCAATAAAATTTGACTAGTTTGATTAATAAATAAATCAAGTATTAAGTGTAACATCTAACATTACACGACGACTTTTGAATCATGAGAGCGAAGTTGAGATTGAATGTTTTTTTCTTGTTCGCACTCATTTAATTTCGAAAAAGTCATGACTTTAAAGTCCTCATGTTATAGTAGACTAAGAGCCAGTTGTATAAACGTGGTTAAAGATTGTATTCGTGATTCAGCAATCTTAACTCACTGATTTCGATGAATTAACTGACGTTCAACGATATGGTTCAATTATGTGAAAATAAACAATTACATGGTTGAATCATCTTTGAACCTTTTTTAATCCGCCAAAATTGGTGAACTAAAATTGCTGAGTCACGGATTAAAAGTTGAAGCGAGTTTTAACAACACACAAGTAGCACAAAATGGTATAATTTCGGTATCACATTTCTTAATTCATACTTTATTCCTTCTTTATTAGGTATGTAAATTTATGCCTACTTAATTCCATCTTAATATGATCTTTATTAGGTATTGTTTTAAAGAACTTAACATGGTGTGTTTACTTCTACTTAAAGCATTCTTAAATACTTCTTAAATGGGCATTTCTTAAATCGGTTTTTTTTGTTACTTAATTCCTTCTTTAATCCTTCTAAAACCATTCCTTTTTTATTTTGGTATTAAATCAGTATTTTTCAAATTCTTTAATACGTATTTAAGTCTTCTTAAAGAGTATAATATTAAAAACACGAGAGAGTTATTTGAGTAGCACTTTGAGACAAGATATTTTAAGTGTCACAGTGGCACAATAGGTAGAGCACAAGCACGGCAAGCGAGAGGACTCGGGTTCGAATCTCAGTGGAAGCACAAAGGTAAATTAAAAAAACTAACTTTTAAAATTCTTTCATTCCAGCAAAAATTCACATAAAGATTAGAATATAATCAACAATAATAAAAAAACAAACAGATAATAAAAAAAATTTATTTTTATTGTTTCTAATAATTTTTTTAAGAATTGCCGTAGCTCTTTAAGAAGGAGTTAAGAAGTATTTAAGAAGATGTAAGGAACTATTTAAGAAGGAGTAATGAAGTATTTAAGAAGAATGATATCCCGATTTAAGACCATTTTAAGACTCAATTTATTTTCTTATTTCCTTCTATCGGACCGCCCACTTGCGCCTTTTCTCTACTTAATAGGAACTTAAATCCGTCTTATAGAAGATGTCAGATACCGATTTAGAATTCTTAAAGACTTCGTTAAGTAATTTTGTGCTACTTGTGCAATAACCCTAAAACCATGTTTCGATTTATATAAAAATGTATTAAAAAAATAATTTTTTCTTTTATTTCCGTTTCATTTTTTAAATAAATTTATTATTTTTACTTGCGACTTATAGGTACTATAAGGCAAGTTATGCATTCGGAAAAAAAATCGAACTCGAGATTTTGATCAAAGTTGACATTACGATGATAGCGAAGACTAAAAAAGTGGGTCTTGTAATTCTGTCTGTCTGTCCGTTCGATTGCAGCTAAACGGCACGGCCGATTTTCTTCAAACTTTGTAGATATGGGTTTTAATTTTTTTCCCCCGGATGTTTTTTGATTTGATTTTTTAAGACCAAAAATAACGGTACCTGCCATACGAATTTTTTTCGAAATTTTATGAACATTTTTTTTTCTCAAAAACTGTTCGACAGATTTTAAAAATAAAAACACAAAAAAATTTCATTTAGGTAATTAAAACTAGGTATTTGTTGAAAAAAAAATTTCAGAAAAATGGTTATTGAGGGTACCCCCCGTGGAACCATTTTTTTTTTGTTTTTGATTTTCTCAAAAACTATAAAGCCGATTTTGATAATTTTTTTTGCTAAGGCTCCCCAAAAACCTGAATAGAATTGTGTACTCAAATTTTCAATTTTTTTTTTTTGGATTTAAAAAAAACTTCAAAATTTTTTTTTCAAAACTCAATATTTCGAAAACACCTTGCTAGATTTTTTTTAAACTTGATAAATGAAAGTTTCTCAATATAATCTACAAGATGTGAGAAAAAAAAATTTATTTTACCTAAAAATAAAGGTACCTACCATACAAATGCTAAAAAATAGTTTTCGAAAATCGTATTTTTCTGGAAAACGGCGCCTAGAATTTTGATAAAAATTTATTTTCTTTCAATTAATTTTAACGATCTTTAATTTAATAGAACAAAATTGAAATTAAGATATTACAGCTTTTTTTCGAATTTTGAACTTCTCATTATCCACATAACGGATCTTAATGAAAATTTTTATAGAGAAGCTTCTAAAAAATCTAAAACACATTGCATTTCAAAACTTTAAAATAAATATTTTTTGAATTTTTGAAAAAAAAAATCTATTTTTTCTTTTTTTTTTGGAAAGTTCGATATCTCAGAAACGGCTCAATATTTTTTTTTGTAAATTTTATTTTTATTCGAACAATAATAAAAACTTTAAATTGGCGTACCAAAATTTTTTCTTAAAAAGCTTTTAAAAAGTTTGTATATAAAAGCTTTTTTTTAAGAAACCACTACAACGACTTATAATTTTTGTTCTTGCATAAATTCATATTTGGATAGCATTATGTTTTTGTCTCTTACTAAAAGAATTTAAAAAATAATTTGATCCTTATGAACAGTTTTCTCTAATAACATTCGATTTTAAAATTCCTAGTCTGTTACATAAGAGCAAGTTCGTGCGACCCAGTCGTGCATTTTATTTTTTTATCTTCTTGGTTAAAGTGTACTCCCAGCATACGCGAAATATAAAGAACCACAACGAAATTTTTCACATTCTTGTAGAGCGGCTAGAGAAAGAATATTTAAATTTAGCAGTAACGTCCGAAGTTAGACTCAACGGTGAACTGATGGGCATTCACTGAAGCACGTTTAGTATAGCTAAATTGTTAAAAAAAAAGGTTGTGTGTACTGACGTACGCGCGGTAGAAGTAAAACTTCTTTTCCCTCAAGCAAAGTCTCTGTAAGATTCTAACCTATGAACGTACAAAAATGTTGTATTCTAAAAACATGTCGCTGTCTTTGACTGATAACGTGTCGTTTTGACATGTCACTGACAGCTTCATAGAAAATTTTGTACCCCCAATGCCGAAAAAGAAGTTTTACTTCAATAATGAAAGACTAGGACCATTGCTGGAGATGTGTAAATGTTTCTGTTATACTTGTATAACACAGCATCTTTAGGGATTTTTTTTAAATTCTATTCAAGAGACTCAAGTAGGTTTTTAGAGCTCCTGCCCAAATATGTGATTTATACTGAAGCTTTTGGAGGAATATGTGTGTCAAAATTTGTTTGTATCGTTGAAAAGCCTTCACAGTTTACAGCGTTTTTGGTTAAGATGGTTATGTAATCGTTCCGCAAAAAGGGTGGTCTATAATGCACATATCAAGAAGTGACAAGTTTTCTATTCCCTAAATGCATTTCCCGCTCATGGACAGCGGCATCAGGATGGGTTCGGTTATGATGGCAGAAGACAAAATTGAGGCATTAAATTCTACGCGGTTTATGGTTCCCCATTTAACAATACTATCTAAATTAAAATTAAATAAGCTTTTAATACACTACCGTCCTTAGTCTATATGCGAACGAGAAGGAAGTGAATCTGAAACCGAATATTAGCAGTTGAGAGTACTATCATGAGCAAAGCAAGTTGATTGATTTTATAGATGTTTCATAAAGAAGATCTTTGATGAACATAAGAAAAAGAGTGGGTTAGAAAACGGAGCCCTGTGGCACACCACCATTCTTGTAATAAATATCAAATCTAAGCCTATCCAATACAACTTGTACAGAGCGAAAGGCAGTTATCTTATCAACCGAAAAAGAGATTTATCGATACCAAAAAATGAAGACCTACCAGAGGATATCAGTGGAACTATTGCTACGAAAGCCATACTGACAAACCATTGAGAGTTTTTCGTTCTTCAAGATATTTCTTGAAATGACAATTAACTAGCGTTTCCATGACTTTGAAAAGAAGTCACGTAAGTGCCATTGGACGTTAGTTATAGGGGGAGGAATATTCGCCCTTTGTATCTATAAAAAAAGCATTTTTATACAAATTAACTACATACACTTTTCTATGCTACTGGTATCTTTCCTAGTGGATGGAAGACAGCATTTGTGCAGACTGTGCTTAAAAAAGACAAATCTTCTTCCTCATCTAACTATTGTCCAATTGCACTTACATCCCTTCTTTCGAAGGTCTTGGAAACGCTGATAAATTGATGATCTAATGGTCTATCTCACCGAACAAATCTTTATATCGTTTTAAAGAGAGAGTAAAATTATTGCACTTAAAATTTAATTGACATTAGATACTACCTTTCGAACCGCTCAATACAAGTTGTATTAGATGGTTTTAAATTTGAAGTCCATCAAATAAATGGTGGTGTGCCACAAGGCTCTGTTTTGTCTCCGACTCTCTTTCTGATATTCATTAATGATATCTTGTCTGAAACTTCTAATCCAGTAAATTGTTTTACTGATGACAGTACCCTCAGCTTCTCATATTCGTTTCCATATACATGTCCTAGTCCTTGTTCTTTGGATGTGGATCTAGAACGGCAGCGTATGATAAGCTCATTAAATTTGGATCTCGATAGCATTGTCAAATGGAAAACCATACAACGTAGAATTTGATTCTTCAAAAACTCAATGCTGCCCTCTATCGTTAAAGCGTAACCCAACCCCTGTACCAGCTTTAAAAATAATAGGTGATTAAAGTATAACAGAAACATTTAAAACTCTTAAGCACCATTACAAAGTTTCTTGTCTTTCACTATTTTACCGTTATTTTTATAAACAGTGTTCTAGTGAAATAGCCAGTTGCATTTCTCCTCTTAAGCAATTTAACCGTAATACTCGCGCTTCAGGAAGTTCCTATCAGTTTACCCTTGAGCCTAACTTCGGACGTATTGTTGAATTCAGAGATTCTTTCTTTAGCCGCACTACACGAATGTTTAATGCCTTACCCGTCCCTATATTTTTCTCCCATTATGATATTCAAACATTAAAAATCAATATGCATCGGTATCTCTTTTTTAATCCTCTTCAACTTTCCTAAAACGCTCGCACTGTGGTCAAACATTTTAAGGGTAGTCATAACCTCTTTATGTGGGTAAAATAATCTTGCTCACAACAACTCAAGAAAAGTATCTTCGTACTAGTATGCATTAAATTAAACCCTGAAATAAATGTACGATTATTTTTCTTAGAACGAATCAAAAGAGAAATCAATTATTTCCGGAGAACTGAATATTAGATTGAGAGGGACGTTATTATGTAAGTATTTCTAAAATAAATCACGTTATTTTTAGCACAAAAGAAGTAAATCATTTTGTTTTGTATTCATCTTGGATAAACCCAAATGTCTCAGATTTGATTTCAGAGAGACGTTCAAAAACATTTTTTTTTTTTCACGTGAAATCAGACTTGATTTAATTTGATTGGTGAGAGGAAGATCCATCTTCATTGTTTACCAAAAACAGCAAGATATTTCTATTTTGTCTTAAGTGGTTATATATAATAATAATCATGACTCATGAGCAATACGTTATGCAGTAGGATGTTTCACTTAGTTGATAGATAGATAGATATGTTTATAGGTACAGTTTTACAATGATTTTTCTTAATAAAGTAGGTCATACAGCAAATACTGGTATAATATTTCAAAGTTGAAATTATTTTTTAATTGATTTCAAAATACTCGTAACAAATCGAAAAGTATGGGTATTTTGACTACTTAATGTGAAACATGGGTTGGTTAATCATATAATATAAAGGCTCTCAGTTTGGGCGCGTTAACTAGCTACATATTTATAAATATTGTTACGGTAAAATTTTCCGTAACAAGAATCATTCTTTCGGTTCTTTTAATAACTTTCTTGAAACAGGTGTTTCTTTCAACTTACTGAGAGAGAGAAGGGCAGCCATGGTCCATCAGCCATCGGTTCACTCGCTCGGTAACTTGAAGAAACAAAATACCAGCGTGGTCAATTTTGAAACTTAATGGATGACAGACGGGTGGTCTGTTCAAATCGCTATTGCTAGTGACAGCTGGTCACAGAAACAGACGGACGGTCTGTGTTAAATATGCACAAAAAGTAACATTGGCGAAGTTTTGTTCCCATTTGTTGAAGTTAATCCTGGTGAGAATGGCTGCGTGCCCAACCTAAAACATAAATTTTTATTTCTATATAATTATGTAAAAGATGGAACGCTAACGGCTAGTCCCTATACATTCCCCAAATCTGCGCAAAAACCCAACGAATTAAGTAAATTCGCGATGTAGAAAATTACCACCAACTTCCTCTAAATAGTATTTTTTAAATTATAGCAACTTTCTTTGCACAGGTTTTCCAGTGTTTCTTACCGGCTTTTATTTTAGAAAAATTAAGTTCCTTTTTTTTGGTTTTCAGAAAATTTTGTTTAAAAACTTGTATGGGAATGTTAGGTGGCTGAATGCACCCATTGAATTGCCCGCCACTGGAAAGTCATACCGGAGGTCGGCGAATTCAATGCTGATGACTGTGCATAAAGCTGGGTGTAAAGTGCGAGTACGAGAAGGCTGATGGGTTCCAACTGCGTTGGCGCACTCTCGCCAATGTGCTGAGTGTTGCTGATAAATGACGCGATCGAAGCCCACGTCACTGATTGGCGGAAAGCACTGGGTTTTAAAAAGAGAAGAGGTCTTCCAGGCAAGGTGAAAGCCTGGAAGGACACTTCTTTACGGAGATTCAATCTAACAAGAGTGATAAAATTATTAGCAGCAAATTTTTTGAAAATAAAGAAAAAGGAATTTTTTTTTATCCTAAAATATCGAGAGAAAATTGAAGAATTAGTTCGAGAAACAGAGGAAAACTTGGTAAAATATTTGCAGAGAAGGAATTTGGTGGAAATTAAAGCTAAGTATAGTGGTTTTATTATTGTTATTTAAAATTTTATTGTTAGGTCGATAATTTCATTGAAAAGTTCATTTTAATATTCGTTTGGTTTTTGCTATCGAACAATTCCGATATTGCGGAACGCGCGACCCGTTTCTTAACACCGTTTTTGTGCTTTCGGGACCGAGTGTTAACGGTCCATCTTAATAACTTAATTTTTAACTGTGTTCTAATTGTTTAAAAGATCTTGGGTTTTAGCCCTACTTAATTGCAAGGTTTCCCAAGCAATTCAATAAAATTTTAAAATTCCCATTCGGAATAATAAATTTAAATCTTTTACTTAAAATATCTTTCACCGTCGGTTCCGCTTCAAAGGTTTGTGATTTCCTTATCTTCAAAAAAAAAATCACTGGCGCCCTTTTTCATTTTCAGCTACGCCTCTGCGTTGATTGAAAATAAATTATTTCACTCTTTATTATTTTAATTAATAAACATCATCAAAATAATAAATCGTGAACCCACCCCCTTGCTGAGTATAGCCGTGGTGGTAGCATATATTGTTGCTACCAGTTACAATTTTTTTTCCTATTCGCTGAACTAGTCTGTGTGTAGTTTGACAGTTCGTCATCGGTCTCTTATCTTTAGTCTCTTTTAATTACATAGTTGTTGTTCGGTTTCGGTCGCGTCGGCGTATTTCTGCTCGTCATTTCGTTTGATTATTTTGTTTTAATAAATCAAAGTTAAATATCGCGAATTAAAGTTGTAACAATATCAATTGTTGATAATGCTTTCATTTTCAGAAGACATTATGCTACTTAAGTCGAACAATCTGTTAGTAATCTTAAAGTGGTTTCTTAATGCATTAAATAGGGGACATCTTAAGAGGAAGAGAATAATTGTGTCATATTCATGCGTATTACAAATCGTCTATATGTTAACTGGGTAAAAACTTTGCCTATCACCCTTTAAAATTATTCTATGGGCATCGCATACCTGATGGCGCCACTTATTTCCGCCATAACTTTATGTAAAAACGGGCTTTGAAATGCATTCAAGTAGGGAACTGGCTTATATTCTGGTTCAAGTATGTTTCCTAAAGAAGAAGCATAATAACAGCAGGAAGTTGAGTTAGTTATTTTCCAGAAATCTTCTTCTTTCAACACTCTTTTTTTGTCCTCTAGAACGCTTGCGTAAGATCCTCGTATGACTGCTACGTTTTGCTGTTCCAAAACGTCATACAAATTCCTCACTAAAATGTCTTTAAATTGTGTTGCCCAATTTGGTCCTTGGCTCGAAAGGTGGATTCGTAATATTTCATTATAAAATTTGTTTAGCAAGCGGTCATCGGAGACACTTTAAAGCTTTGTCCAGAAGTTTAAGTTTTTATTTCGCTATTTCGTATGATAATGAAAGAGTTCTAGTTTCTACACGAATTATATCGCTTCCAGTATTGTTGGCTAATCCAAGTAATTTCTTTAAAACTGCTGTTTTACTACATGAATTTAATCTCCAGCTGCCATAACCTGTATATTCCGAGACTTACCAGAAAAGATCCATATCTGGATTCTGTTTTATGATACTTGTTTGATTTAAATTTAGATTTCAGATTTGTATCAAGTTCATCAAGCAATACAGCAATCATATCCTGTCTGAAGGCAACCAATGAAGAAAACGACTTATAAAGAATCATTGTTTGTTGATGAATGTATGCAGGCAAGAAAGGAACATTGAAAGTCCAACCAAAGATCTATATATGTATGAAGGTGAATGTGAAAATTAAAAGACTTTGCGGGATATGAAAATGGCCTTGAAATGCATAGATAATGGCTCGTGCAGGACTTATTAACACATTATCACAAAGGAGACATTCGCCTGGGCAATTAATATTTTCTCTCGCTATAGGATTCCAGGTCTGGATGGTATACTGACAATTATTATGCTTCAAGAAGTGCAAGATGTGGCAGTTCCATGGCTGGAAATAATTTTCAAATAATGCCTCTCTTTCAACTAAGTACCCGAATTCTAGACTAGTTTTCATCCCGAAAATCAGTACGCAGGCCCATGAATCTGGAATCCGCGAAGGATTTCCGGTCAAATAGTCTGACTTCTCTTCTACTTAAAACTTTGGAGCGCATTCTCGACATCCATATTGGAGACATTCTAAACGGATGTCCTATTACAAACTCTCAACATACACACTTTAAGGGTAAGCCCCAAAAAATGGCCCTTCACGAGTTAGTGCGTATAATAAAGACATCTATTAAATCTTAAGAACATATCACTGCTACCTTTTAAGATGTAAAAGGGACTTTTAACAGGGCGGAGTTCTTTCCGTTCTTCTTTTGCTTCTAGTCATTCATAAGTTGCAAAAATGGGCGGTTGCGTATGCAACCATTGGTACCACTAATGTCAGGAAATTTCCCTCCTGTGTTAAGTTAAATCACAGGAAATGCTTAAACAAAAGTTAGTAATTGAGATACGAGTAGTGGACTATAACTGATGCTTTTCACTACAAAAACGAAGATAAAGGCCAAATATTTTTGCGCTCTTTCAGTGCAAAACATTGGAAAAAAGGTTAAGAAGGTTGCCACTGACTACTGCGCCAAAAATGGGCATCCGTAAAGATTTTAGAATTATGTTCCCATCAAGAGAGGACAGTAATGATGATGTGCGTGTCGTGGAGAATGAATTCGACACAACAATCTTTACTATTGGCTAAAAGATAGAGTGTGGTGTTTGGGTCAGGAATCTTTTCTGATACTTTGAATTTGTCAAGAGCTATTAGGCTACCGGACTCGCTGACGATGGAAGCAAGTGAGGTACTCAAACAAGATCCAAACCAGAACCGGAATCCGCCTCATTATCACGGACAGTCAGCGGCTGTTAAAGCCATTAATTCTAGCACATTGTCCTTCAAATTGGTCCAGCAATGCCGGTATGAACTTAGGTTAGGTTAGGTTAGGTTAGGTTAGGTTAGGTTAGGTTAGGTTAGGTTAGGTTAGGTTAGGTTAGGTTAGGTTAGGTTAGGTTAGGTTAGGAGGGGCGTGCACAGCTCAAAGGCTGTTGCGTACACGGGGGCCTATTGGTCCATTGTGATCTCTTATTAATAAAAGCAGAGATGCTCCTAACTAATGCCTTATGTGGACTGGTTCATTTTCGAACCAGCCTGTGCTTACAATGAATTTTCTCATATTTGCCATTGAGACCTGCGTTAGATCGTTTAGTTCTCCAACAAACCTGTTTGTTTGGAGGTTCAGACAGTCACAGAGCAGGTGTTTAATGGTTTCAATCTCCTCGACATCCTGACAGCCCTACAGAAATCGAGTGCAAATGCACACATTCTAGTGGCCATTGTGCCTATGACGCAGCGACCCGATAAGATATACCGAGTTTCTTTTTCATTAATTCTAGGCCATAAACTTCTAGAGATAACGCAGTCGTCCCTGGAGGACCAGGAGTTATTGATTTTCTCTTTCGTTATTAGGTCTATTTTCCTTTTAATTACGCCAATCGGGTTTTTTGGTCCCAAATTTAAATGGCTACTGCTGTTTTTTTTTTTGATAGTGATCCTTTTCTTGCCAGTTCATCTGTTATTTTATTCCCTTCTATATTACTATGTCCAAGAACCCAGCAGAGGTTGACATGGTTAGTGTTACAAATATGAACTTACCAGCCTTAATATTAACTACGAGTATAATGTCACTCTTATCTGGGTTCCGGGTCAATGTGGCATTGATGGGAATGAACGGGCGGAGGATCAATCCCTCATAACTCACTTACGCAATGATCAACATCAAACTCTGAACTATGAAGGAAAATCTTCTCTCCATTTTTCTTTCCGAAACGTAGTTTTGGCCCGTGATCTGATATGCGTACCCAGACAAGACATAGCCAGGATCATAGCTACCTGTAGCGGACACTGGCCAATAGAAGAGCATGCTGCCGTGAGGACCAGCGGGAAAAGGATACAGTTTTCTATTTCCTCTGCCGGCCAAATTTGGAGCACAATCAGTAGGAAGGACATTTTTTGAGGACATTGACGAACTTTTGGAAATGAAGATCAAAGACTTGATCTCTTTTCTTAAAGCGGTGAAATGGTTCTAGGAGGAAATTTGGTTACTTTGCGCAGTGCCCTCCGTTTGACTCCTTAGATCCCGAGCTAGCGGACTGATGGCTTGGACGGTAGGTTACGGTTACTCTTTTAAAACCAGTAAGCAAGCTACCAAGCATGGTATACTGTTGATAATGGCGATTGATTTTGATGGTCCAGCTGAGTGAGTGATCCAATCTCTGATAATTGTGCAAAAGCAACCACACAATAAGAGACATCAAGGTGGCGCAAAATTAATCATCCAATTTTGTTTTTTAATAACTTTTTTGCTAAATAAAAAAAAAGAATATTGAGTGGTGGAACTCTTTATTTTGGACCTTTAAAATTTTTTCTGTCAAGTGGAAAAAGTTATATCAGTCAAGCGGCTGCCGCCCGTGTTGATACACATTTTTTCCCGCAACATTTTCGGTGATAACTGGGGCCAAATTACCCCTTCAGTGAGCGAGTGAGTGAGTCCCATCAGTAATCGAATGAAAATGTCAAATTAGTGTAATCGAAAGCTCGATGACGTAAGCGGTAATGCCAAACTCACAGAATTCAGTCGCGTATTACCCAAAAACTTATACGGTAATTTGGCTCCAGTTCTCATTCCTGTCGAATATTCTCCTTAGGGCCTGCGATTTTCTGAGGCTTATTGGCATAAACCCGCGCCAGAAAGAAGTCTGTGATGGTTAAATCGGGCGATCATGCTGGCCACGCCAAATCGCCAAAACTAGAGATTACTCGATGAGGAAACGCTTCCTTCACAATATCCTCTGTGGATCATGCTGTGTGTGTGGTTGCACCGTCATAAACGAAACGTAACGAAACGAAGGTGATCGTGAGAAAGGTAAAAAAATGGAGTAATAAAGTCCCGTATTTTCGGCGAAATGGTTTTTGGAAAACAAAGGCCACATTTTTGCCCAAACTGGCGCACAGAAAAATATCTACGGTGTTCACAAAAAAAAAAAAAAAATATCACAAAAGTACTTTCAGTTTTCCAACAAAATTTTATTAATCCTCTTAAGTTCTTCTGGTCCTAGCTCTTGAAGTTACTCCTTTGGCAGATTTGCTCTCCATAATAAAACTGAGTTTCTCTTTTGTTTTGGAAACTACCTCAAAAAATAATATTTTATGGCCCCAAATAAAGCAAAATCAACGATTTTAAAATTTGATAAATGTGATTTTCCGTTTTCTAAGACTTTTCCACTTCGATCAGTCTAATAGCAAGATCTTACAACAAGTGACTTCTTGGTGGCCTCCTCCCATTCAGCCTAGCTCCTTCTATGGTGCACGTCTCTTTCTTACACATTACGTATAGTGGTGGTATTCGGCTATGGTAATAGTTGGCAGTTCTTCGCTTTTTTCGGTTAAAAGCTCGATCCGTAGTTGATCCCAATTCACTCTCTCATTTACAAATATTAGGGATCATGCACAATATTGAGTTTTAATAATGAACGTATTCAGCGCACTTGCGTCCAATACTCCTAAGTTAAAAGGGGAACGAAAAATCAATTTAACGCGATTAAAGTCCCAATCCCGAACCGACCCAGGCTAAGATGGAGAGGAATATCTTGGAAGGATGCACTTTGCCATTTATCAATGTTAAATGTTTAGGACTAAATCAATTTCACGGGAAAATTAAAATCAACTAATACCGTAGCCGTAGACCTCCGTGCTAAGGGATTCTTCTTCCAAAATCATCTTCTTTTCGTTAACAAGACACAAATTTATTGTTTGGCTCTCGGCCATTGTCGTATAGTTGTGCTGCTTCTGGCCGTATTTGGACGATGACTTTTTTCCCGTTAGTGATATTAATAGATCGTGACCATTTGTGACGAGTCTTGTGTTTGTATTGCCGCAATCAGAAAGGTTGAAGAGGTAAATGGATAACGACTAGACTTGTGAAACTTGTAGTGGTAAAATTTACCGCAACACCACGAACGTTACAATAGTCCACTCGAAAATTACCCATCATGACAATTAACAGACGTACAAAACACAACTTTGACAATAACGCATATTTAAGTTTAGCAACATTCATTAACAAAAAAAATAGAACCATTTTTTTATTCTGGGGGCTTAAATGAAACCTTTTAGAATAATATTGCATAACAAAACCCTAAAAAATAAATGTATACAATTCTCAAACTTCACCAATAGTTGCTGTGTACAGTGTATAACTTTAAAAGCTTTTCATTAATGCACAAATTAAACTAAAAATACTTAAAATTATTTTACAGTTAAAAGTCGATTTTTTTTTACTTTACAGTTCCTTATTTTTTGAAACAATATATGTTCAGGCAAAAAAATGTATAAAAAGGTTGTTTTTTCGTATAAGAGCATAAACCTTTAAACAAAAAGCCCATAGGCAAAAAAAAAAAAATAAACAAAGCACAACATCAACCCGAAAACAAAGAAACTTTATGACCACAGAGAAGTTGAAAACTTCTCTCGGAAAAATAAGCAGAAAACTAATTTAACGCCATGACACAAACAAGTTGCACTTTCTCATTCCGTTTTCAAACCAACGCGACTCCCTGCAGTCCAACAAACCAAATCTGCAACGCAAAATCCTCTTTTTCCAAAAGCATGTTCCTACAAAGGACACAAAGTGTAGAGATGCCTAGCTCTATGCTTATCTCCATTTGAGTGCCAAAAAGTAAGGGGGAAAAAATACTGAAAATGGTATTTTCCTAGGGAAGCAGCAAATATATGGTCGTTCATTAAAAGAAGCTCAACAAAAATTATTTCGGAATGTCCTTTATTATAAATATAAGAGTGCAACTAAGCACATTCTTCCCCACGTACCTATTCATATGTATCTACATGTACATATATTTTTTGGAGCACTTTCTTTATAAAAATGACAACGCAAGATTGGGATATGCAGTCATTGTGGAGCAGCGTGGTTAACGAAAATTGCAGTGCGGCTAAGAATTTTTTGTCCTCCTTTTCGTTCCGCACAATGGCAACAGCAGAGACGAGGACAATTTTTGGTTATAGGGGTCAGAAGCAGCAGCCAGAATCACTTCGTTTCGTCATGATTCGTGGCTTTTGCTGAACTACTTTTGTGATCTCAAGGATAATGACCTGATTTTTTGTATTGGTGCTAGAAACCTGCTTAAATGCACATGCAGCTCACTACAAAATGCAATGTAATCATCTGATGATGGTTGAAATTTTGTGTTTGTGTGTGATTTGATAGAAAACTGCAACAAGGACAAATGATTTAAGTACAAAACAAAATTCCATTTTTTCAGAAAAATTTATAACGAAGAAAGCTATAAAGTTAAAGTCAGAATGATGGAGAAAAAATAAAATGCTTGACTGGGTCGCATGATGTTGCTCTATGAATGCTGACTAAATTTTCTTTTTAATCGTTGGATATAGTTCACATTGGATTTTTGTCAAAACATCGATGTAAGATGAACTGAATCTACCAAAAATAGCATTTTGACAAGGCCCTCATAGTCAACTGATGGCTAAAGGCCAAAAAAAGCTTTAAAATTATCTGATATTTCCCTATGACCCGGCACCCAGCAGAGGTGAATGTTAAATTGCTGCACCATCTAATCAGACCCGATCGACAATATCTGTACCACAACATACAGCCTAAGCTACTGGAGCTAAGGATCTTCGGTGGTGGAGAGAAATTATTTTTTTTTTTGTTAGCTCCAAAACTAACGGTACCTGCAATACAGTTGCACTGCAAAATCTTATTTATCTTAAAAACGGCTCTAACGATTTTTATAAAAAAAAAATTAAGTTCGTTATTATGGGCATGCACTACATTTTTGGGAAAAAAAATTGGAAAAAATGTTATGGACGGTACATGTCATAGGACCTTGTGTTTTGATTTTCGTATCTCTCATTAAGGGCTCTAACGATTTTAACCAACATTTTAATAGGTACATTTGAATTTACAAAAAAAAAATTTATAAGAAAAGTTCAAAAAAGTAATTTTGAATTTAAGAAAAAATCCATTTTTTTTTTTTTAAATTCAATATCTTGAAAAAGGGTACACGATTAAATTTTGAAATTATTTCATTAAATGCATATCATTTATTAATAGTAATTTGTATATAAAGTTTTTTTTTATAAAATATGTATATACCTATACTCTATAGCAAAACTCAATGCGACTTTTTCTTCAAGCTCGGTACTGAAGGGTCTTCGGTTATTCCCTAAAGGAGAAATTGAAATTCGTTTTTTTTTTTTTATTTATCTCGAAAACGGTACCAAAACTAACGGTACCTGTCATACGATTTTTTTCGAAATTTTATAAATATTTTCTTTTTTCAAAAACAGTTTCATAGATTTTTTTCCAAAATTTCCGAAAAATTTTTATTAATGGTACCCCCCATGGAGTCATTTTTTCGTTTTTGATTTTCTCAAAAACGGTTGAACCGTGATGATTTAGATATGTATGCTAAAACTGCCCATCAGTTTGGATGATGTGTTCAAATTTTGAAAAAGAAAATTTTGGATTTAAAAAAAATTCAAAACTTTTTTTTGAAAACTCAATATTTCGAAAATCCCATGCTAACTTTTTCCAAAATTTCACAGTTAAAATTTTTATAATACAATCTACGAGATGTGAGAAGTTTTATGTTATCTAATTTTAATGTTATCTGAAAATAACCGTACCCACCATACAAATGTTATAAAATGGTTTTCGAATATCGTATCTTTCCCGAAAGCGGCGGCGGCGAGAATTTTGATATTTTTTTTTCTTGATTAATTTTTATAATCTGTAATTTAATATAAAAAATTTTGAAATGACATAATATAATTATTATTATATTATTAATATATTGCCATAGAACCATTTTTTCGAACTTTGAATTTCTCATTATCGGCATAATGAATTTTAATGAAGTTTTTTATTGAAAAGCTTCTAAAAAGTTTGAAAAACATTACATTTCAAAACTGACAAAACAGTATTTTTTGAATTTTTGAAAAAATTGAAAATCAACACGGATCAGTAATTTTTTTGGAAATTTTCTTTTTATTTGTACAATAATACCAACTGTAAGTTGGCGTACCAAATTTTTTTTTTATATGTTTTAAGAATTTTGTATATAAATTTAATTTTTTTAAGAAACAACTACAACGACTTAGAATTTTTATTCCTGCATAAACTAATATTTGCTCGAATTACATGGCATCCTGTTTCAGGCTCCAACTACTCGAAGTGTTGTTTTAGTCATTTAGTCAAAAAAATTAATTTTATGCTTATGAATAGTTTTTCTCTAATAACATTAATTTTTGAAGTTTTTTACATAAGAGCAAGTTCGTGCGACCAATTCCTGCATATTATTTTTTTTATTTTGATTTTTGACTCTCTCATTAAGGGCTCTAACGATTTTCACCAAATTTTTTGTACAAAAGCTTCTCATAATTTAAAATAATATTGTTTATAAAAATAATCGAAAACATATTTTTTCGATTTTTTGTATACAAAATTCCATTTTTTTTAAATGAATATAGTCAAAACGTGTAAACGATTAGTTTTTAAATTGCTATCTAAAATCTGTGTTACTAAATACGTAGAATTGGAAAAAAATTTAAATAATTAATACCTAAAAAAATATAATACAAAAAACATTTTCGCTCTGTAAATAATACATATTGCAGCTTTCTTAATCCCCTAAATATTAATATCTGATTATTTAAGCTAGAAATCACATATTGACTTAATCGGATGAACACAATTGCATGTATTTTTAGACTAAAATCTATTTGAAAGAAAAAAGTTCATATATCTTATGAGAAAATTAAACTTTTTGAATTAAACTTTTTTTTTAAAAGCTAATTAGAAGTCCTTTTTTCGTTAGACCAATACATGCCACTAAGTGATATATACAGAACACAAATTGGAAAATATACAAGAAAAGAAAACGATTCATATACATACATATTTGTTTCTGAATTATTTTTCTTAACAACCTGCCCCCTCTCCTCAAAAAAAAAAAAAAAAAAACAAATTTACAGCTAGTGACAAATGAAAATGTAATTAAGTAAATTTTTTTGTACTTGCCAAGTTGTCCTTTCAACTGTTCGTTTTTATGATTTTATTTCTAGGAGGAAAACGAAGTTAAAGTCAAAGTTTTCCTACGTCATTTTAGGCTCTTTTGTGTAAATTTTCTTCTTGATGAGTTTTTTTTTATTTTCGTGAAATCGTTCCTTATAATATTTTTTTTTTTTTTTTGAGTTGAAGTTTCTCCATTGAATTTGTATGTTTTCCTTTTTAAATTGAAAATAAAACAGAATTATTTTGATTTAATATTCAAAACGTGAACAGGATGTAAGATGTATGTATGGCGTGAAATTATGAAGATACATTTACGAAAATAAACACAATTGTTTTTTTTTTTAACTTCTTAAGATTTTTTACGAAAACAAATTATGTAAAGAAGCATGATAGTGAGAGACCAAAGTTAAGATTTGAATTATTTTATAAATAGGTTCTACCGTTCACTAGGGCGTATACGCAATATTTTTATTTTGGGTACATTTTAAAGTGTTCTCCATTAAGCGTTTTATATCTTTAAATTGAAAAACTACATACATATAGTGAGTAAGATATATGGTTCTCAGGAGGAGAAATGGACTAAGTAAGAAAACCAAGCTGCTTGTGTACAAACAACTTATCCGACCCGTTATGACCTACGCCTTTCCCATCTGGTTTACTATTTCACCTACAACAATGAAAAAAGACGAAGCTTTTTGAAAGAAAGGTACTCCGCATTTACACTGCACTGTACCGTCACCCACTGACGAAGAAATATATACCAACAAGGAATCTGTATAAGAAGCAAAGTTAATACCATTGGACAAGTATTTACTGCAGCTCTCCGTAAAAAATCATCAGGAACCTGGAAGATCATCCCAACACAGAAGTGCAACAACTTCTCCAGCATGAACTAGAGCCTCGTTACAAGTATCTAAACACCCGAGCCATCACTGACGATCAATTTGAAGACATCATCCATAACGACAACGCACCCTTTTACGAGAAGAACAACAATCAATACTACAGGGGATAGATCTTGGTGGCCAATTGACAATGCCTCCGGGTAAAACAATCATATTCCGAAATCGCTCGTGCAAAGTGTTCATTGTGGCACAGGGCTGTGCCACACAGCGCTTTCCTATTGGAGTAAAATTTGATCGGTGTCTATATCATCCTATTCGAGCCAAAAAGAAATTGGTTGACGGTGATGCTGATGGCCCAAAATCCCCACCAAACAGTGACTTTCTCCTGATGCATTGCTATTTTGTGGATCTCGTGTTGAATGTGATGGTCACACATTCAATTGTTTTTCATTTACCCAAACTCATTCATCTAGAAATGGGCCTTGTTGTCGAATATTATCTATGGACTGGAGGGGGAGTCAAGTTCCAACTGGTTGAGAGCCCATGTAGCTAGCACACGTCGTTGTCTATGATCGTTAACTCTGAGGTTTTGGCCAATTGAAATTTGTGCGGATATATGTCCAAGTTATGGCACAAAATTCACCGAGTAAGGGTCTGTGAAAGACAGTGGGGTCAAATTATCAACGGGGATATTCTTGGCAGATCTTGGTCGAATGGAACTTATTCACCACTTTGCTGATTGTTCCCTTGGAAGGACTGTAATTCTACTTGTTAATATGGGCACAGAAGACTGAATTTCACAACAAAATTTTAACATTTACAGACGTTATTCAAAGCTATAAGATATGTTTGGCAAGATAGATAAAATAAATGACAGCCAATTTGACAGATATACTTTCACCTCTTTATCTGTCAAAGTTAAAAAATTCGCTATAAAAAAAATTTTCATATGGATTTTTGCTTAAGACAAAACGTTTAGAACTGAAACGATAACTTCAAGTTCTTTATTTTCTTATATAAATTTTATATATTTATTTATGTTGTTTTAGCACAGTGCAAACGTTTTTTGAAAATTTAAATAGGATTTAAAAGAAGGAACCGACGAACATTAGTTTTGAATATATACATATCATAATGAGAGGAAAATATTGAGTCGGGTAAAGTATTCCACATACATGAAGTGCCGCTAAAGGAAGAACCTCTGAACTTAAAAGCATGTACGTCCAAAATTGGTATCATTGGTAAACTGAAAGGCAATCTCTGAAGCGTAAATATTACGCTTTAATTGTGAGGTAATTGTTGTAATTGTTTTTTTTAGTAGAAAATTGCTTATAAAAATAACGGTAAAATTATAAAAACCAAAAAAACATTTCGGTGGTGTTTTAGTAATTCAAATGTTTCCTTATACTTCTCTTTTTTTGGATTCTTATATATTTAAGTGGTGGCCCAAATACGGAAACTTTACTCAAGCTTCTGCCTTATATATTACAGCCAGATCATAAGGTGTGAAAAAATTTTTGCAAACGTCGAAGAAAACCTAAATACGTAGCAGATTTTTTTTGCAACGAAGAATATGTGGTCATTCCACACAAGGTGATCTGTTCTTGTCATGAAAAAATTTGGTTACTCGAATATGACCATTATAGGTCTCTAATTTGCTTGAATTCCGGTTTTTCTTAGGAAACTTGGCTTTATTGCATCGAAAACTTACTTCTCTAACCCCAATTTGTAATCATATCTCCACTGGAGCCAATGTCACTATCAAAGAAGCATTGTGACATGTTTAATTTCCTAAAGAAATCGTTGGGACCTTATTACTGGGTCTTGTTGACAATAAAAAATTTTCAGATAAGATAAAATGGGCTGATGAGCCTGGAGGTGATAATTTAATAATAGTGTATTTATCAGAGTCAGAGGTAAGAAATCATTCAAGGGTGTTGGGGAATTGACCTGCAACTTTAGGAATTCAAGTAATCTCGTAAACGAGCTAATTGAGCCCGCTTAGCTTTAAAACATTAACGAATTGTTTTTACATGCATCATTTACTGTAGAATATAAATACTTTGAGGTTCTCAAAGTAATTAAATGAAGACAAATACAAAAAGACATGCTTTATGACTAGATAAGTCTTATGTCTCAATATGGCTATTTCCTATGTATGTTAAGTATATATGTTGGTAATGATATTGCATGAATCTATGTATATTCAAAGGGGTTAATCCCTTCGTAAACTCTTACATATATTTATATTATTGATATTTCCTTAAATTTGTCTTAGATAAAATAATATATCCTTACCTCCATGTTGTAAAGGTATACGAGAAGGTGACCACTGAACAAGCATAGTTTTCCAAAAAAGCAAAAGTTTAAGTAAAGTTTGTAAAGTTCAAAATGGTTGATGGCAAAGTGTGCAGTCAGGTGTGTTAATGTTGTCAGTTCCGCATTTTGTAAGATTTATGGTTAGGCGATATTTTATTTTGTATACCTTAAGTATTTAATTTTGTGAGAGGCTTGATGAAGAAGGGGTCGCTTATCTAAGAGAATTTCAGTTGATGCTAAAACCGATTGTTTCAAACGGGACATATGAATCAGTTACTCCAGAAAATATTTGATACACAAAATTAGCAACACCTACTTAACTACGGTTTTTGTTAGCCATTGTAAGGTAAAAAAATGCAACCGATTTTGGTATGGGGGCAATTTGTGACCGTCAACCCAAGGAAGTCCTTTGAGAACAAAACGAAGAAATCAACGTGGAATTGCTTCGGTTCTCTAAATATAAAGAATTTCATAAGCACATATTCTTGGGTAAAATATGCAGGGGTCGTTCAAAGGTTCAATGAAAAGATTTCGTACCGAAAGGGTCTTAAAACTCCTTTAACAAAAGTTTGACTAAACCAAGAGCTTAATTAGCTCTAGCAATAGTTTGACATTATAGATTCTAAAGTTGAGTTCACTATCGTAGATAACTTTTGGATCACAAATAGCGCTACTCTGCAAACAATGCTTTCATTGATGTAATAGTCTCGAGGTATTACAGGCGAAGATTTTTCCAGGAATATGCGATTGTTTGGGACTTTACAAAATTAAGTTCCAAATTGCTATTTTGGAACAACCTAGACAAACTGTTCAAATATTTTTGTAAGTTTCTACAACAATTTTCATGTTCCGAATCTTCAATATTTAATTTGACGGACGTCATTGACCGGCAGGATAAAAATAGATCAATATTTGATTTAGTTGTTTGTGTTTTTTTATTTGGAGCTTTTTTACGGACGACTTCTTTACACTCTCAGAGATTGGATTGAAAAGAGCCAAATCCACGATGGATACCTCTTAAGGTAGATGGATTTCCGTCAATGTCTGCCTAGTATTTCGATATTTCGATATTTCGATTTCGAAATAACCTTTTTTTTTTCGTTAAGTTAAAGTATGGCGTTTACACTAGAAGATTTGTATACACTTTTATAAGGTTCTGTTTTAACTATTGTTTATTTATTTGATTTGTCTATTATAAGTATTGTACATGTCTACGTGTACGCTACAGTGGTTATAGGTCAGTTCTTTTATTTTCCCCTTGCCATGGTGTCGCCTTCAACCGCTAAACACCTCCTGTTTAAATACAAACTTTAATTTCATGTGGTTAAAATTCAACTCCCATAAGCGCATGATTAATACATGCTTTATTTATCGTAGCCCAAGTTTGGATAATAATTCTAATTCTACCGAATTTTATACGTTGTCGAGTCTATCCAAAAAATTGTTTCTCATTTTCCACACAGTGAATAATTGTACACAATATTGTACTAGTAAGACAATACCCGAAGTAAGGTATGCAGACACTTTCGTGAACTTAAACAACCGGACTCAGCTCGTGGATGTGCCAATTCGAATTCCTGACATTGCCGGCCAATCCGCCAACACACGACCTTAGTAAATGCACTATCAGTCTATTATCACCTCAAGGCACATAAGACCATTCCAAAATACAGATATCCTTTTTTACAGTTGCAAAAGTACTGAAGGTTTTCGATATAGACAAATCCGCTGGCTTTGATTGTCTCACACTATTATTCTGAAAAGGTGTTCCTCAAAACCATTGCGTAAGCTTTTCGATCTGTCCTATTCTATTGGTCTCTTTTCTAGTGATGCAAAAGAGCATTTGTTCGCCTTTCTCTAAAAAAAGAACAGATATTCTTCTCCCTCTAGGTAGGTTAAAATGGCGACCACTGGAACTCTAGTCCTGTAACCCCATTAACTCTGAAGTTTGCCATTTTGATACAATTTCTTGTATGAATCTGTGGATGGAATAGATATGTGCAATTGTGTACATTCTCACGGAGTCCTTCAGTTTGGATGAAGTTCAAGAATATGAAAGGAGGTAGATTTTGTAGGTTTTTATGTTTTTAATTGTGTGTTTGCTTTTGTGCAATCATCCGGAAATTGAATCACTCTCTCAACCGGGTCACCACACTTATCCCATACAATCTACTCTGTACCAAGCTAAAGGTAGCTTGTTGACTGTCGGTGAAACAGTTGCCAATCTGGTTCATCCAGAAACCCAAACGGTAAACCTACGTGAAGGCCCACAGTCCACTAGATCAGGATCTAAAGAGTCAACGGGAAGACACGGCGCAGAAATGACCAAGCCGTAGAGTCGTTTCATCGCGTCACTTCCAAAAATTCGCCAATGTCGTAAAATAATGCGCTTTCTAATGATTGTACTCTAAATTTGTACTAAGCGGGCATTTGCATAGAAAATGGCGGACTCTTTCCTTTTCCCGGTGGTCCCCACATTTATGAGATTTAGTGTTGTGAGGAATGCCTAGCTTTGCGTCCTGGTCTCCTATTAGCCAGTGTTCGCTTCAGGGATCTACAATACTGGCTTTATGTCTTGCCTGGGTCTGCATATCAGATCAGGTGCTCCACCTACGGTTTGATTCTCTAAGAAAACAAAATTGAGAGAATATTGCTTTATACCTCCGAGTGTAATGTGACATATGAGGGATTGATCATTTTCTGGGCACCTTTCCACCTGTTCATTCCCATCAATGTCAAATTGCCCGAAACATTACATTATTACATGGCGTTACTGGAACAATTTGGAGGACGATTTACGAGTACTAGAATTAATAACTTTAACAGCCGCCTACCGACTATCTGTGATAATAGCCGTATTCCAGTTTTGGTTTGGGTCTTGTTTATGTACCGTGCCTTCTTTTCTGATAGCCAGTAATTCACCTTGAAAACCACTAACAAAATCTGGCGATCTAGGCTCCAAAAGCACGGAGAAAATTCCTGAACCAACACCCCACTCCATCTTTGAGCCATCAATGAAGTTAGTTGTGTCTCCCTCTAACTATCATCTAATTGCACTATACTCTGTCCAACAAAAATTGTCAGTACAGGGAAGATAGGACGTTTGTCTCTCATTCTGGTTGCATTGCCATGCATAAGTGTGTCGCCTTTTAAAGCTCTCACAGGGATTCCGTAGTTTATATTATAAATCGCCGCAAATGAGAGAAAAAAACGCGTAGAGCTACCGTCTACCGATTCAAAACGACTGAAAACAATATTCAATTTACATTTTCTCACAACGCCAAGCGGTAAGATTATATGCGCGTTTTTTTTAAGTTGAAAAGCAATGTGACAAGACTCAACATACTCATCTTCTTAAAATGTGTTCTCAAAAGCTCCAAATCCCAAAAGCTCCTTAATAAAAACCACTGAAAAAGCTCCTTGCTTGCAATTGAGAATGATAATGGTAACTCTGTTTTGATGTAGATAAAGAGCGCACGATCGTATTGAGTGACACTTGACACTCTTGACAGTATCTCATCAGCAGTGGGATACGACGGTCATGTTGGGGTGCATAACTTTTTGCAAAGAATTACAACAACAATTCGTTAAGAAAAGTCAGTGGCTTGCTCTTTTTTTACTGGCATTTTTCTTAACGCATTGTAGTGAGGGTGCATCAGGCGCCACTGCTTTAGAAAAAGCTCTACCATAAGGCCTGTACTGACAATTTTTGTTGGACAGAGTATAACTTCTCTTCTTTTCAAGGTCAAAATGCGGACAAATTATCAGCTCAAGAAATATCTCGTAGAATGAACGCTCCTCAATGACCGTCAGTTGGGCTTTCGTAGCAATAGGTTCTCTGGTGATCTGGTGTTGTATCCCAATGAACATTGGCACAAATCTTAACATACATCGTTTTGGAGAAATTAAGCTTTTTACACTTGATATTTCAAAAGCATTTGATAAGGTTCTGAATTAAGCACCCCCAAGGAAAATGGGTGCATTTGATATCTGGGAATCCCTTTTTCGTTGGATTAGAAATTACTTTTCGAAACGCTCCTTACAAGTTGTATTGGACGGTTTGAAGTAATTTATTCATAAAATAAATGCTGGTGTGCCTCAGGGCTCTGTTTTGTTTCCGACAGTCTTTATAATATTAATCAAAGATCTTTTGTCAAATTGTCAAAGACTTTTTATCCATTTTATTGATTTGCTGACGCTAGTAATATCAGCTTCTTAAATTCTTTTCAGATTAACGTCATTGTTTTTCAGATGAGGATCTTCATGGATATGGCATGCTAAGTTCATTAAAATCTGACCTCAGTAGTATTGTTAAGCCACGTGGAATTTAATGCTTCAAAAAGTCAATGCTTTTTTCCTGTCGTTAAAATTTTTAGATTTTTTTTTTTTTATAATCTACACGCGCTCAAGGGATTATGATTACCCTTTATATGTTTTAAATATGGATTTAAGACCGTCTTTGGCTTACATTTCTACTTCTGTTCCACTATTCATTCGTATTAACTATTTGGCTTAGTCCAAAATAATTTTAAAAAGAGAATTTCAAAAAAAATCGGTCCCAAACAAATACACAGGCATAAGTTTCATATTCTGATATATGAAAATATCAAGTTTAAATGTGGATTCATATGAGGTCAGAATAATTGAATCCAGGGCATTAGTAATTTGCGTAGGAAAATTTCCAAGATTATTATTTAATAAGATTTGCTCCCTTGTTCGACTTTGAGTTAATACCAACCTGTAAACCAACACTTACATACATAGATACGAGAGCATAAATACCAACCTTTTGTGTATAGTGCCCTCAGAACAACCTTAAGGTAGAGCGTCTAGAACATCATTCATGAAAATGATGGAGTAAATTACATAGTCCCTATATATGTAAGATAGATGTAAGGAAACGCATGCTATGATCTTCTAGAGATAACGAAGATGAAGTTTTCCCAAAAGAGTTTCCATCATTTTTTATCCCAATATTATGTTTTACCCTCTGCTCAATTTCTTAATATAGAAATAAATCAGATCCACCCTCATCCCTGCATTCAACCAACCTCAAGTTCAAAGGAAGTCTTGGGATATAAAACAAACTATACTACATAAATATAACACGCGTATAAACTTAGAAGAAACTTCATCGAAAAAGGATTTGCTTCGGAAATCTGGAGAGTACTCAAACTCATTCTCTGAAATTAATATCGTCTTTTTTCCAGGCAAAATTTCATAAAAGGGATCCCAATTCAACAAAAAAAAAACACCAATTGAATAAAATAAAATCGAACTGAATTATCCCGGAAGACTGGTATGCCCTCGAGTGAAAACTCATTTAATTGAAAGGTGCCTTCAATGGCCATTGCTCAACTTGACGACTTTAAGAATGGAAAACAGAGTTTTTTGTTTTTTTATTTATTTTGAAATAATTTTTTCCGGAAAATATAAGGAGTTGAATCGCTGGTGAATTCATTGAAGTGAATGCCGGGCTTCGAATCGAGTCGAGTCGATGGCGATGAGGGGAATCAGGTTCCAGAAAAGTTGGTTTTGGGTTAAATGCTCAAGTCGACACAAAAGTTTTCTAATTATTTTGTCGTTACACAAAATGAAAAGCGCATGTATGGGGTTTTCGGTATGGGGTGTTAAATTGCCAATGCTGCCTGGTTAGCTGGTAAGCCAATATCAAAAAGTTTTGCTCTTATAAAAGGTTTACCTACGACTTAACTCACTGAAACGCGCAAGGGTGTGTTTGATTTGCATTTCTATAACATATCAGAGTCTCCTGATGGTTGGTTTTATTTTCGTACATCTGACTGCCAGCCATCATCATCATCCTCCCATTTTCCATCCGCTAACCCTTGTCCTTACAGTAGAAAACTCATTTTCACGAAATGCTTTTCACAAATAATTTCAATCGTGCAAAACTCGTAAAGTGGCGTGGGGAAATTATTGCACCAGGAAACGTGAGAGTCATTAGCAATTTCGCAGAGTGCTTGGGCTTGGATATATAGTATGTGTGTGTGTGTATCTAGATATCAGCGTAGGTATTGCAGATACATATAGTCAGAAAAGTTTTCCACTTATTTTCTTTTGGTTTTCACACTTTTCGCCTCAGGGTAATGCAAAAATTATCCGACGAGATCTTGAATGTTATCGTTAGTTAGGAAGTGGGCTTCTGGCTTAGACCCTTAATTAACACCGAGGCGCAAAGTTCTGAAAGTATACGTACTTGCAGTTTCAAATTATTTATCTAACAAATTATTTGGTAAGAAGAGCTGCGCATAACTAATTTTTAATATCAATTGATAGAGTTAACGAGTATTTTCAAAACCAAAGGGAACTCTACCTTGATATGTTTGTTCTTGACTTCTGTAATTTTAGTATGTGGCAAATTGTATGTCGGTAGTAAAGCAAATGCGGTTAACGCTGCGCCTTTTCTTATATAATTTCTTACAGGCGACAAACTATTGGGTATTTCGAAACTAAAAATAAGGTAAATCGAAGCTTACGAATTTATTCTTTTGACTAATGTCAGTCAAACTTGCGTTTAGTTTTTAAAAACAAATTGGTTATCGGCTTAAGAGTGAAGACTGTTCCAATTAAAAGTTAACATATTAAACTTAACTATATGAGACAAGTCAAACGGGACACTGCTGTTATAATTTACCCAAATGAAATTATCGCTTGAATTTACGAGTAAATTGCTTCTTGGTGCTGTCTTGGTCTTTCTGGAAAACTACCCGGAGAACTTTACTTGGCATTCTTGCGTATGCACAGCTAGATACGCCGGATTGGGGTGATTCTTGTTCTCAGGCAGCCAGTCGCATCGATGAAATAAAATGCACGACTGCATCGCACGGACTTGCTCTTATGTAAAAGTACTTTCGAATTTAAAAATTGTTAAAAAATAAATATAAAACATGGATTCGATGAGTTCAAACTGTTCAAATGCAGGAAATATTGCCGGCTGACTACTAGAAAAGCATGAATTTATGCAACTTAAGTTTAAAAATCTTTTTGTTATTAAATTATTTTTTTATATAACAAATTTTCTTAAACATTTTCAAGAAAAAAATTTGAGATGCCAAATTTAATTATTAAGTAATATTTGTAGATTTAAGGAAATAATTAAAAAAAAATAACCGTTAACACATTTTGAAGAAATGGATTTTTCAAAAAAAAATTTATTTTTTTCTTTTAAAAACCCAACAAATTTTTTTTTTAACATTTTTATACAGAATATTCTTTTAAATTTAAGGGGGCTCCTGAATAAAAATTTTGGTTAAAATCGTTAGAGCCGTTAATGAGAAAGTCGAAAATCAAAAAAACCGTTCTATGACAGGTACCATTAATAACATTTCTTCCTTTTTTTGACCAAAATGTGGTCCATGCCCATAATAAAACACATAGTTTTGTATTTTTGTTAATCAAAATCGTAAGAGCCGTTTTTGAGATTAATAAGATTTTTCATTACGGCTATATGGGAGGAATTGTTAGTTTTGGAGCAAGAAAAAAATTTGAATTTCCTCTCTAGGAAATCACCGAAGACCATAAAGTACCGAGTTTGAAGAAGATACCTACAGTAGTTCAGGCTGTTGGGAGAGGTACAGACATACAGACAAACAGATGGAATTGCTGGACCCTCTTTTTTTGTGTTTTCTATCAACGTTATGTCAACTTTGATAAAAATCTCTAGTTCGATTTTTTCAAATGCAGAACTTGCATTAGAGTACCTATGTATATCTTAAGCAAAAATAGCGGTAGCTTGGCCTGTGAGAGAAATATGAAAGGAAACTGTTTATTTAGAGAATTGTCACTTACGGGGCAATTGTGCACAATGTCCAGGGGCAACTGCCGCCAAACAAACACTATGACATTCACTGTTTAGTTTTAATTGATATTTAATATAATATAAATTCTCAAATTTAGTAGGTACCTTACTTTTTCCTCTTAGCTTATTTAAATTTTCTTTTTAAGCACAAAATTTTAATATCTGGGCCCTATTGCACCAACCACTTTGCACTTTGCAACTTTTCAAAATAATAATTTCATGCAAAGTAAAAGTGCAAAGTTTTTCACCGAAAATGAAAAAACCCCGACTTTGCAATTTTTTATGTTTTTGCAAAGTGAAAAGTGTGAGCCTTGCACCAACTAAAAATGTAACTGCATTATCAATTGTAATTTGAAAAGTTGCAAGGTGATTCAGTTTAAATGGTTTCAACTTCTTTTCGTTGTTATGACAAAATTAAAAAAGTTGAGGTCTTGTTTTTTACACGATTGTGAAAAAATTCAATCCCTGGATAAAATAAATTCAAAAAGTTTATAATTTTATAATTTGTTTTTATTTATTTCTCAGGTTGTATGTGTAACTAAGAAGTGATTTTGGGTTTAAAATTTGCGCAACAATATTGACTTTATGAAGCAATGCTAATCTTTGTCGATTATTGTATAGGTTTTAAGATATGAGTGGTTGTGTAAGTCAACTAATGAAAAAAAAAATAGATAAAATATGTAAAATTAATAATATTTAAGTTTGACAAATTATTAATGAAAAAAATTATGGCCATAAACACTCTTATAACAATATAGAAAATAATAAAATTTATTTCAAATAAATCGGTTGACTACTTTCTGAGATCGTGCGTTACAAACTTTAAAATGGTTTCGCTTTTATGTAATAGTATAAATTTGTTTGGAGAAGAAAATAATAAAGTTTTTAATATCTGTCATTATTTTAACTTGCAATTGCAGTTGGTTTGTATTCTTTTAATTAACATATCTACTTTTCCTTGAATAATGCATAATTTTGAATAAGGCGGTTGGTAACGCTGGGTGAGGCCCTGTGGCATGATGAAAGACCAGTCGATGTAGTATATGTTATAACGTAACAGCTTTATTGTGAAACGAACATAATTATAATACCGTTCTGAAATTAATGAAATCTATGTACATATGACATGCATGGATATTTATTTTATGACGTTAATGCAGTTTCTTTTACCAAGGATACATTTTTATTAATAATTCTATCTGATAAAATGCAAACTAACAGCTTTATTCTTAAACCATTTACTTCAAGTGAAATTTATAGATAAATATTATCTGCAAATAATAAAAGCTCCAGTACCAGCGATGGTATATCAAGCACTTTATTGAAAACGATTTTCCTAAATGTGGTTGACGTATCATGTTACCTGTTTCATATGAGTGTTCTGAGTGGTTATTTTCCTAAGCACTTGAAATGTGCGGAAATTATAACGCTATTTAAAAAGGGCAATAGAAAAAATATTTCCAATTAAGGAAAAAAAAGGATTAAGGAAAGGTTTTTCAACAGAGGATGCCATTCTTAAAGTTTCGAGTAAACTATATAGTGACATCAATCGTATATATCTTCAGTGGTGCTCTTTGTTGACATTACAAAAGCATTTGACATGGTTGACCATGATTTATCACTAAAGAAACTATAGGTGTGTTTTATTCATTATTTTAGGTTAGGTTAGGTTAGGAGGGGCGTGTCCAGCACATAGGTTGATGCGTACACGGGGGCCTATTTGTCCATTGTGATCCCCTATTAATAAAAGCAGAGTAAGCCTGTGCTTACAATGAATTTTCTCATATTTGCCATTGAGACCTGCGTTAGATCGTCTAGTTCTCCAACAAACCTGTTTCCAAAGTAGCGGAGGCGATTTGTTTGGAGGTTCGGACAGTCACAGAGCAGGTGTTTAATGGTTTCAATCTCCTCGACATCCTGACAGCTCCTAAAGAAATCGGGTGCAAATGCACCCATTCTAGCAGCCATTGTGCCTATGGCGCAGTGACCCGTTAGTACACCAATCAGGATTCTGATGTTCTTTTTACTCAGTGATAAGATATATCGAGTTTCCTTTTCATTAATTCTAGGCCATAAACTTCTAGAGATAACGCAGTCGTCCCTGGAGGACCAGGAGTTATTGATTTGCTCTTCCGTTATTAGGTCTATTTTCCTTTTAATCACGCCAATTGGGATTTTTGGTCCCACATTTAAATGGCTACTGCTGCTTTTATTTGATACTGACCCTTTCCTTGCCAGTTTATCTGCTATTTCATTCCCTTCTATATTACTATGTCCAGGAACCCAGCAGAGATTGACTTGGTTAGTGTTGCAAATATTGTTCAGCATGTCTCGGCATTTTGTTACTGTCTTGTATCTCATAGTCTCTCTGGCTAAAGCTTTGATGGCAGCTTGGCTGTCCACGAAAAATGTGATCTCCGACGAGTTCAATTTGTTCGTGCGTACCAATTCTGCAGCCTTTTCAATAGTTTTATTCATTGCTGCATAGCCAGCGCAGCATTCAAGTGCGAATAAAACGATTAAACTCACCGCATAATGTCAATTTAAATTTATATTTCAATGTTGGCCATTATTACAGAAAATATCAAAATCTGATGTCAAAATGTGTATGTATGTACATATGTTTTTTTTTTATCAATCAAATTGTTGTTGTTTGTCGAGGGAAATTTTGTTGTGCTAGCTATGCAGCAGTGAATAAAACACACGATTGGTTTCTCTCTTACTTAAAATGCAGAGAACAAAAAGTAAACATTGATAGTAAATTGAGTTGTTCTCTTGTTTTAAAAAATGGCGTTCCTCAGTGATCGATTTGTGGACCGTTAATATTTTTAATTTATATAAATTCCGTCTTTGAATTAAAACTTAACATCTTTCGCAGATGACATCGCCTTTACGTATCAATTAAGCTCGAATTTTGAATGTGTTTTAAAAATTTCAGAAGATTTAGAAAGATTGCGGATCTGGTTCACACAACATAAATTCATTATTAGCGAAAAACCAAAGTCTATTTCGTTAAAACTATCAGGCAATGAATTATATGATTTCAATCATTATTTCCTTGCACATGATTGTAAACAATTTTGTCTTCCCATTCATAACTGTGGGAAAAGTAATTTCAATGGTGATTTTAACTGCTCATCTAATTGTTTTGAAATTGAATCCGTGCAGAACTAAATTGAATTGGAAACCTCATCTATTAAGTCTAGCCCATTCAAAGTTGCATTATGGCATAACAATTTGGGGTGGTTCATATTACAAATCTTTTGGACACTTGCTAACCGCTCAGAAACATTTTTAATTCGGATCATTTGCAACAAAAATCGTTTAACTCATAGCTGGCCTCTTTTTAAAGATTTAAACGTCTTACCATTGAGACACCTTTATATTTTCAAAGTTTTAAAAGAATTCTTTAAATAAAAAAGCGGTAATTTACCTTGCAGAATTTTTTGAAATTTACTGTCTTCGCGTTAATAATTTGAATCTTGTGAACGTTCCTATTGCTCACAAAACCCACTTTGCAAACTTTTACACCGTTACAGCACCTTTATTATTTAACAAGCTTCCATATCTTATTATTATCATTATATTATTATTATTTTATTAATTGTTTAAATGTTTTGACAATATACATACATTGATTTAATAAATATGGCATGGATGTTTTTCCGTCTGCCAGAGTGAACATTATAAAATTAATATTTGAGTATATATGAATCTATAAGTATATATAAAAAATATAAAATCAAAAAGGGCAATAAAAGAAATAGCGAACAAATATCTCGATGGATTGCATTCGAAGCATAAGTAGGTTTTAATCCACTCAAAGATGGGGGTTATATTCACTTCGAGCGCCCCTAGTCGCTCGTTGTTGGTGCTTCTCATGTTCTCCAGTATTGTTTGATGCATATTTTTAAGTTTTAAGGAATAAATATTTAATAAAAACTATTTCGATATGCAAACGCGTGTCTACAATAATTAGATAGAGTTTTCCAAGTCTTATCACCATTTAGAACTCCCAAACATTCGTGCCTAGTCAGGCTGCTCCGTCCAAAATAAAGTCTCCTTATTTCTTGGAGGATTGGACATATACCAAGAAAGTGAATTATATCCTCACGAACGTTGAGATTGCAGAGACAACAGGATCCTGGTAGATCTTCCCTGTAAGGAATAAAGTTTAGATTAAGTATTTCAGTTCTAGCACGTATAATAAAACTTATATTTTCGATACTTAAATCATCCGTAAAATAACTACCACAACCTAATTGATGATTAAGCTCTTTGTATGTTAGACGGGACATGGATGAAGATGCTCGGTGCACATTATCCAGATAGATCCTATCATCAACAACTGCAATCAAGTCATAGAAAGCTCCTTGTCATTCTTCGAAGTTACTAGATAAGTTCAGCGAGTGATTATGGTCTTGTGCTAATCTAAACCAATCTTCAAAGATCCCCTTTTTAGATCTAAACAGCGAAAGCATTATAAGTTTCTGCAGGTTATTGTTGTTCTTTTGTACTGTCCTTACGATGAGGTCTGCATTGGCTTTTAAATTGCGCAGAAAGACATTTCGCAGCCCGGTCTCTACATATATAGCGTACGTTGGGGTTGTACTAGGGAGTCGAAACAAGCGCTTAATGAAAAATCTTTGAAGCTTCTCAAACTCTTCAACTGGTGTGCAACCGTAAACCTCACTTCCGTAGCATAAGCAAGAGTTTATAGTGGCTTCAAACACTTTATATTTAGCTGAAGCACAAATTTTGGTATTTCCGTAAAATGTCTTCCACATGGTATTTATGGCAATTTTAGCTGCATTACATTTAGCCTTAATATGGTTATTCCATCTCAGGTTTGAAGCAAACGTTACTCCCAAATATTTGAATTCACGCACTACTTCAAGTCTTTCGTTGTTAAGAACCCAAACTTCATGTTCCACTTGCCTCCGCATATTTTTTTCAAACACCATGACCTTAGATTTGTCAGTATTAATTTGGAGGTCCCATTGTTTGCAGTACTCGGCCAGTTTATTTATCATTAACTGAAGTGTTTTCGGTTCCTCAGCCAAAATGACTAAGTCATCGGCGTACAGTAAGACCTTCAAAGTTAGTCCTGCAAACCTCGCTCCTCCCGGTAAGTACTTAACGATGTCGTTGATAAAAAGTGCAAATATAATGGGGCTCAGAATACAACCTTGTGGCACACCTGTTGTCGTAGGGAAAAAAAACTGAATTTTGTGTATTACCATAAACAGCTGTAGACGATCCCGACAAAAGCTCTTCATACATCCTTATAAACTTCGAAGACATGCCTACAGTGGAACAAAGCTTAAATAGAAGACTATTTCTATTAACATTGTCAAACGCTGCCTTAAAATCTACAAAAAAGCAGTACAATTTCTTTTTATTTTCAATAAAGTTCCTCGCAATGCTTTGGAGTACAAATATTTGGTCGATAGTCGAAAATCCTGCTCGGAAGCCCGCCTGACAGTTACTCAACAAGTTATTGTTCTCAACCCACAAAGAAAGTCTATTGTACATTACTTGTGCAAATATTTTCCTTATCGAATTTAGGAACGATATTCCCCTATAGTTTTCTGGCATGCCACTATCGCCTTTTTTAAATATAGGGAAAATTATAGCCTTCTTCAATTCCACTGGTATATAACTATAGTCGAACATTTCATTATAGAGTTGCGTTAGATGGCAGAGAAACACATCAGTTGAAAACTTATAGAATTTTAATGGTATTCCATCGAAACCGGATGCTTTACTATTTTTTATTTTTTTCAAAGCACTTTCAACTTCTCCTAATGTTATAGAGCTGTCCAATTCTTCAACATAGATATTAGGAAGTGCAAATTCATAACTGAGGTGTTCTTTGTTATTGTTTAAAAGGCTTTTACAATGCTCCGTTAGTAATTCCGTTTTTAAAAGCACACTTGTGGTTGATTGAAAATCTCCTACATCCCCGACGATTTTCCAGAATTCCTTTGAATTTTTAGTGAATTCGAGTTTGAGTGCAAGGGAGTTGTAAAAGTCAGCTTTCTTTCTTTTGCACATAATCTTAAAGCTAGCATTCTCTTTCAGGTATTGGGTTTTATAAAAATCTGAATTTGTAGTTCTAAACAAATTTAAAAAAGCAAAACATTTTTTTCTTAGCCTCCTGCACTCTGCATCAAACCACACACATTTTTGTTTATTCTTCTCTGTTGATGTATTCTGAGAAGCAGCTCTAGTTATAACGTCTTGCACGTGTTTGAAAAGTTGATCAGTACTCTGCACCGATGAGATTGATGTTAGGCTGACTTCTAATTCTCGATCGAGATTCCTTTTTTAAGTCTTGTTGTTTTAATCGGCTGTCTGTGGATAATTTCTTGAGTTGCTTCAACGGAAATCGCAAGAGGAAGATGAGGTGAATAAGTCTGTCTTTGGATTTCAAAATTCGTAACGTAATTCATCCATTCTCCATTCACCAGAGCGTAGTCGATGAGTGACTTCCCTTGCCCTCCAATAAATGACAGTTCTCCATGACAATCGTTTATTGAAATACCGTTAAGTATATAAAGGCCAAAACTCTCAACCATTTCTATTAAACGCTTTCCCTGATTATTTAAAACTGCATCTTTTGACTCTCTTCTTTCGTTAAAATTGTTAGGCAACTGCATCAAAGGAGAATGTATGTTTTGAAAAGCACCAATTCGAGCGTTGAAGTCCCCAACAACCATAATATCACTTGCGCAACCATTTAACAAAAGATCGCTAAGCTCCTCAAAATCATTTGTCCAGTTGGTACAATTTAAATAAACAGGAACAATTCTAATTCCATATCTTATTCGAACAATTACAAATCTAAACTCATTCCTCGGTAAACTTAAAGCCTGGTTATTTACAATTGACTATGCTACTATTGAAGTAATTTTGAGAAGTGCAAATGTTAATCAATGTTTTGAATTAAAATTAATGAAGTTTTAAAATAAATTTTGTTAAGCTGAATATTATTTTTGATATTGTAAAAATTTTTCTTTTTATTTAATTTACTTATTTAAATCTAAATATAGAAATTGAAAAATGATTATCACCCCATAACACATATTTAATCAACTGTATTAAATATTTAGCTGTCATTCCACACTAACTTTTTAAGTTATCGAATGAACATTATTATTTATTTCCATTACTGTTTTGTAAAAATGTTTGTTAAATAAATTATAAGTCTGGAATTAAATTTAAATTTTTGAAAAGTTTTGCAGAATTTGAAATGCAAAGTGTTTTTTGTTTGGTGCAAAGAAATCAAACAATTCTTTGCAAATTGACAAAACTTTGCACTTTTCATAAAAGTACGAATACTTTTCACTTTGCAAATTTGTGGTTGGTGCAACAAAATTTGCAAATTTGAGATATATAGGAAGAAATTTCTGTTGAAAAAGCTGTGGCATATGTGATTGAGTCTTCTGCATAACGATTCGTTTCTGCCCTAGTATATTGGCTGGTCGATCAGCAATATAAATGTTGAACAGCAGCGGTCCAAGTTTGGATCTTCGAGGGAGTCCAGCATTGATTTTCCAAGTTCCGAGAGTTCGAATGGTAGTTCTTCTATTCTAATGGTGTCGAAAACTTTTTCGATATCCAGCAAGCACGCTATAGTCGTTTGTTTTTTGTTTGTGTAACAACACTATGAAGTCCTAGCAGTGGGCTTATGATAGAGTTTTTATTTCGAAAAGCGTATAGTTGACCTCCTGTATGACATCTCTTTTTCTGCAAAAAACATTGAGATTCTTCAATATTAACGTCTCCAGTATCTTGCTCATAAGCCAGAGGAAAGAAATTAGCCTATATCCTTCCGCAGTTGAGCGGTCGTTCTTCTTCGAGACGTGGAAAACTTTTACCATTTTCCAGGCTATAGGAAAATAGCTGTTGTCAAGACAGTTGTTGAAGATTTTAGTCAGCTGGAAAACAGCCAAATTTGGTAACTTTTCCCGCAGTTTTTTGAAGTTTCCGGTGATGATAATGCCACTTCCTGACAAGAAGTAAGAAAATCTGTCACGTTAAATAAGGCCATGGTTTCCGTGGTAGATGATATCTCCTCAAAGCGAGTTGCTACTTCTTCGATGAACTCAGGAAGGTGTATGAGAAAATGATCTTTGAAACTATCGTCAAAGTGATTGAAAAACGATTCCGTTTTCTCAGCAAAAGTTGTTGTCCTTGAATTGAGTCTGGAATTGAGTTCGCTTTCCCAACAATTAGATTGATCTTCTTAAATGTGTGACCCATGTTTGATAACATCAAAACTCTTCGGGAAATCCTTTTCCTAATGGTGGAGCACTTTCCCTGTGGAAGATACTGTGATAGATTATTTAGAGGTTCTTGGGCAGTATTTTCCGGGGAGCATGTATTGCTTGTATATCCCGGGGCAAGTCTGTGTACTTTTCTCTGGTGATGCGGCGAGTTTTCTTTCAAACCATTCTTCTCCACTGTTTCAAATTGATTAATGATGTTATCGATCCCACTGTTGTTAAAATAGATGGTACTATAGACTTCTAGGAGGTACCAATTACCTGCAAGATAGTTATTTACAGTTGACAGACAAAATTTATAACTTAACATGAACATGAGTGCTAGTTATAAATTTTTTAATAAACAGTTACCGACCATTTCGTAATTTTTAAAAAAAGTTTCTCTCGCAGATGATTTGAACTTTTCGATTTTTTTTTTTTTATAATTAGCACACGCTCAAAGGTTTTTTTATACCCTTAATATGTGAGCATTAGGAAAAAAGGGAGGGGTTAGAAGGGAGATGTCGGTGTACATTGGTTTTGAATTCTTGAACATTGCAATGACTGGGAAAGACAGAGCGTGGCAAAGAATTCCACATTCGCATAGTGCGGCTGAAGAACGAATCTCTGTACTTCACAGTACGGCCGAAGTTGGGCTCAAGGGTAAACTGATGGGCATTCCTAGAAGTGCGAGTATTACGGTTGAATTGTTTAAGGGGAGGAATGCAGCTGGCTATTTCACTAAAGCATAGTCCGTTAAAATAACGGTAAAAAAGGGTGAGGCACGAAACATTACGACGATGCTGGAGTGACGTAAATGAGTCAAGGCTGTTTTTGTCACCAATCATTTTAAAACCTCTTTTTTGAATACTAACCAAGAGAGTTAAGTAAGCAACTGGAGCACCAACCCATAGATGGGAGTTATACTCAAGTTTTGGACGTATATAGGTTTTATAGATTGTATGTACCTAGATCAGAAGGAGAGAAACATTTCTTGCACCGTCTCAGGAAATCCAAACATCTTGCGGCATTTTTGGCAACATCGCGAATGTGATCGTTCTACAAGAGGTGGTTCGCGATGCACATAGCAAGAATATCGAGATGTTCAGTTTCATTGATGCAAGTGCCACTCATAGTTAGTAGCAAGGGGGATATATCTCGCTCGAAGCATTAAATTCGAATGCAAAAAAGATACGCTCGCTCCAGAAAAAAAACATACGAATTTCTGTTGGCTCTAATCCGGTTGCAGTTTATTGTTGAAACTAGCAACTGCTTGTTAAATACTGACTTAGTCACGTATTTCAACAGAGTTTTATCATATTTTTCAACAATTTATGAGAAGAGTGTAGGTAGGTTTGTGTATGCATTTTGATCCCCCATAGAACATAATCCCTTAACATTTTTAATACTGGTACACTGATGAGAGGGGAAATAAAAAATTAAAAGAAACAAAAAATAAGGAAAACACTTGTACACAGAGTATCCTGAGGCACTTTCAAGTTTGAATAGGTTTTTCATGACTGCTAGGTGAAAACCTCTTATATAACCCGTTCGTTTATTCTCCACACCCACAACGTCACTAGCTGTATGATGTTGATGTCCCCATTAAAATATTTTATTAAGATTTCCTCGGTGGAAAAGATAACAGGGACTATCCTCCTGCTCACACACACACACACATTTATACGCCTATTCCTATGTGTATATTTATGGTAAAACTCGCACGTATAGACTTCGAGAAATAACAAGGACGACGCGCGACGCACGGCTACAGTGAAATTAAAACCAACCTTCCAGTCACCTGTCATATCATTTCACTTTGACAATTATACTCCGGAGAGATTGGGTTCTGCACAAAATGACAATTTCAAACAAATGCGGTATGAAATTAAATTGCAATATAATTCGTGCCACTTCTACTCTTCTTAGGCAGAGGAGTCCTTGTTGCGGTTTATATTTATATGGCTGTATCATGTGTGCATGTTTGTACAATAAATAAAAATAACTTAACATTGATGTCCTTGCTGGCAAATGAAATAGCGATATTGAGTTGCAAGGATCGGAGAAGGAGGGCGATAGATGGCTCCGGTTACACTCAAGGCGATCGTTCGACAAGAGCAAGACGAGCTAGTAGCTTCACAGAAATTGTGTATGTTTTATTTAATTTCTAGCTCCCTGTCCGTCCACCGCATGGCCCTCACTCTCAGTTGTGAATATAATTTGAAACATGTGTTTCTAATGAATGAACATATTGCACCCTCGCTCGGTATGAAATTATTTTATGGTTTTGAATTTTGTGGCACTTCTTAGGAAGCTCCAGACATCTTTTCCATCGCCGAACATCTTCACACTCGGCCAAGCTTGTTTCTTAGAATGTGAGAAGCTTCTTCTTTCACTCGAGATGTGGAAAACCAGCCTTTTAAAGATGTGCACAACATTATACCTCTGGAATCCTCGAATCACAGCAAAAAAGGTTTATAAACGGATGATATGGATGTCCTTGTGTTGTGTACACTGTCGTCACTCACACTTCACACACTAGGCGGGGACCAGTGTAAGAGTCGGTGGTAGCTATCGAGACAAACAGACGACAGCACACATGTGAATTAATTCATTCGAGAAGCTGTGGGAACAGAAGCATCGTAAGTTAAGCATTTGAACTCAAATTTAAATGTGGTAAAAGGGACGATTGAGGACTCGGCACTCATTGCTGGTAATTGTGCCGCTGTTGCTCTCAATGCCGTTGCTAGCTTACAATCCGAAATTCTGTTGCTTGTTTTAATTAATTTATCAAAATGTAAAATTAACCGATTTCAGATGTGGCGGATGTAGAAAAAGGGCTTTGAGAGCCGGGAGGTATGTTGCCACTAAACTCGTAGAGGCATACGAACATGAAGTTCCTGTGTCTATGTTACACTTCTCCTTCCTTTAACCATACAAAGGTACTCCCAGAATGTTCCCCGTTCTCTTGTTCTTCTTCCGATTCAGCCCCTGCTGTATAATTAGTCGTTTTGTGAATGCGTAAGTCATTTGATAATACAAAACCATGAATAATCGCTTAATTGAGTGGAGTGTGAGTACAAAGATACCGACGCTCGACTTGTCTAAATGTTTGTGCTTTATTTTGGGATTTGTATCTGTCTGCATTTGAGTTCATACGAGTACATACAAGTTTTATGACCTAAGAGGGGACTCATTCTGCAAGTCGTAAGTTATTCGTTATTTATTAATAACTGGAGGTGTTTTGTGGGCTAAATTGAGATCTGATAGAAGCACATTCGACTGAGAAAAGTATTCTAAGTATATTATACGTAAGTCTGGGATAATTGGGTAGAGATTATGTTTAGCTAAGAATTTAATTATTGGATTTTGTTTTTAAATTAGTTTTAAAATTAGAATTCAAAATTTAATTTAAATATTAAAAATAAAATAAGAGTAGCAAGCTGGGTGGAAAAGTGAAGGCGATGTGGTGCCAAAATTCTTTAATGCTATAAATGTGGATTAATTCAAAGGTACATATTTATATGATGTGTAACTGTTGTAAATAAGATAGCTTATTATGGAAAAAGACATCGTGCAAACCTTTGCCCTGGCTTATTTTAGTGACAAGGATACAAGTGGTCCAATTTTCAATGACCCTCTGGCATAGATCCCACTGAATTTAAGTGATGGGCTGTGTTATGTTCACCTGAAATTCATCAATCATCAATCGATTGCGGTTTATTTACATAGACCTGTTCACCACTACATAATTCACATACAGTTTTAACTGAAAAGTCATCATGAGGACCTACTTGGGTGAACGGAAAGTACCCTTTCGGTCATACACATAATCAGGCAGCCTAGTAAATTGATTTGATCAATCATTTGAAATCCAGACGTAGACGAGTGCAGACGAATTGGTCAATAATTGCCACCAGGGGCTTCGGTACCTGCTGATTTAAGGGATCGTTTACCCTGCTGTTCTAGTGCCGACAGGGGCGAGTTGTACCTGCTAATTAGTACCACCAGGGGCATATAGTACCTGCTGATTAGTGCCACCAGGGGCGATCTGTACCTGCTGATCAACCAGAGCGTTTAGCCTGCTGTTCTAGTGCCGCCAGAGGCGATTTGTACCTGCTGATCAACCAGAGCGTTTAAGCCTGCTGTTCTAGTGCCGACAGGGGCGAGTTGTACCTGCTAATTAGTACCACCAGGGGCATATAGTACCTGCTGATTAGTACCACCAGGGGCGATTTGTATACCTGCTGATCAACCAGAGCGTTTAAGCTTGCTGTTCTAGTGCCACCAGGGGCGTATAGTACCTGCTGATCAGTGCCACCAGGGGCGTTTTGTACCTGCCGACTAGTACTACCAGGGTGTTGTACCTTTAGATCCAGTCATAAGCCCGACAGCCGAATAGTGGGGCTAGCTTGAAGCCGAATTATCAGAAACCAGAATGCCCGTTACCAAGGGCCAGATCCGAATCATCAGCAATCATAACTTTTTGAGGACGCTTTGTCAACTGATGAACCTTGTGTGGGTTAGTATAGTCCCATATAGAACAAGTTTGCAAGTTTACACAGGCATCCTTCATCTAAAAATGCGCCTCTTCACGAAAGATGATTTTTTGGCCAAAATTGCGATCCTTTTCACAAATACTCCGAATACCGGTGAGCGAACAAACGGCGTTGTCTATGGTCATGAACTATACGCTCGTGGGTCAGTTGGATCTTATACGGGTAAAGGCATAAGTTTCAATGAAAAATTTGCCAAGTTGAAGTCTGTGAAAGGCCGAGAGTTGACTGTGAACGGCCACAACGCCTACCGTAAAATAAGCGAAACGCGCGCAATGTTTGCACTAAAAAACACACATTTTGTTTAAGTTTTATCATCTGGTCGTGATTCGTCAGCAAATAGCTGAATAGTAAATAAGAAATTTGACAGATGTCACCATGACAACATGGCCGCCACAGGCCGCCAAAATCTACCCACGCCAATTAAAAAACCTTTTACTATAGGGCAAGATTAGCATTTGAGAAAAAAAAACTATAGATTTTATAAATTCCGTCTTTTTGTCTGTATGTATTTTTTGTCTAAAACCTTTGCAACCTATACTATTATAATGGAGCGTGATTTTGTGGTACCAACGCTACCCTGGTGGTGGCGCTGAAATTAGCGCACGATTTCAAAGTGGAGATTAGGATAAGGTACAAAACAAGTAGTAAAAAAGAGAATATTTTATTATTTAATTCAGTAGAGACAAATCTAACAAGTCCTACTATCGCTATGCTTAAGCTGTCGCCCCAACCATTCGTCTTCATGAGAGTAGTACTATTAGTTTTATAAACAAAGATACTACCTACAGCCTAAGCCAGCTATTTTCTTCAAACTCTTTGCTTAAGGTTCTTCGGTGATTTCCAAGAGGAGGAATTAAAATTTCTTTCTTGGCTCCAGAACTAACTGTACCAGCGGCACAACTGTAAAGAAAAATCTTATTTATCTCGAAAACGTCTTTGACGATTTTGATCAACAAAATTAAGTTTAAAAAAAAATAGAAAAAGTTTTATGAACGGAAACTGTCATAGAACTGGTTTTCGATCTTAAACTTTCTCATTAATGACTCAAGAGATTTTCCTAATTTTTTTTTTTGAATTCAAATTAATATTGCTTATACAAAATTTTGAAAAAAATATTTCTTGGATTGTTGTTTTCCTTTGTCGAAAATATCAATGTGCACATTTGAAAAATACTGAAAGTTGAGATCCCAAAATTTTCTCTAAGCAATTTTGAAGAAATTTCTTATACAAAAACTTAACTTATAAATTAGATGAATTTTTAAAAAATGTATACTTTTCTAGAAATCAGAAAGCAATTTTATGCATTTGAATTTTTTTTTTTAGGTACTAGTACGGTCTAGAACGCCAAAAAACGCACGATGTTTTGGAATTTTTTTCTTGGAAACTGTAATAGGTAATAACAGATTTTTTTTTTATTTTCGAATTTTAACCGAATTATAGAGGGCGCCAACATCGACACATCAAAAAATAAACTGTCCCATTGTGGACAGTTAATCTCAGAATAGGCTGGACTGAAACAAAAAAAAAACAAAGTGGGTTATTTAAAGGCAGGTTTTTTACGATACAATTTATCACAATTTGTTTAAAAAGGAAAAAAAATGTCAAGCTTTGAAACAAATTTATTTTTTGAAAGTTTTTGGCTATTTTTGGGTGGCCATTATTTTTGTTCATAACTTTTTGCTCAAATTGTGATAAATTGTCTTATCAAGTTGCAACAAGTTTTTTTGAAAATCGGTTCAGTAGATTTGGAGATTATAACTATCCGCAATGGGACAATGTGTTTTTTGATGAGTCAACGTTGGCGCACTCTATAATTCGCCCAAAATTCGAAAATTGAGACAAACAAAATTTTTTTGTACTCTTGACGCATGCATTCATTATTTGAAAAAAAAAAAAAAAAAAACATATGTTATTACCTAATAAAGTTTCCTAGAAAAATTTTCAAGGGATGCCTGTTTGAACTATATGTACCCGAGTCCTGGAGACAAGAAAGAGTAGATTTTATCCCGAACGTCAGTAGGCGCGGCCATGAATCCGCGAAGGATATCCCGCCAATTATTAGTTTGACTTGTTTTGTGATTAAGACTTTGGAGCGCATTCCCGACATCCATATTAAAGACATTCTGAATGGATGTGCTGTTGAAAACCCACAACATGCATACCTTAAGGGTAAGTCCACATAAACGGCCTTTTATGAGGTAGTGCTATCTTCTTAGATGTAGATGGGGCTTTCAACAACGTCCTTACCAAGTCCATTCTGGAATCACTCTTTGAAGGAATTATATCCATGATTATGGACAAAAAGACTCTAGGTAATATAAACTCGACCAAGCGTGTTAGTAGAAGAACACCACAGGGCGGACTTCTGTCCCCTTTTCTATGTGTTCTAGTCATGAATAAAATTCTCGTAAATTTGGAAAGATGTGACGTAAGGGTGGATGCATATGCAGATGACTTGGAAATACTAATATCAGGCAAGTTGATGGCATTCCTAAGTTAAATCACAGGAAAGGCTTCAAGTGTTAATCGAAGAAAAACTGAACTGATGCTATTTACTACCAAAACTAAGACACACCCCTCTGCTCTACACCGATTATGTGTTATTTAAGACACTGAGTAGAACTGACAACTTAGTATTGAAGAGAGGGTTAAGAAGCATGCCTATAGTTCTCTACACCTATAGTAAAACCTTTGGTAAAAATTTGGGTCTTTAATCTAAGATGATTTTGCGGACGTATACAGCCGTGGTGCCACCGATTCTCACGCATGGTTCGATTGTATGGTGATCCGCTCTTAGCTCTTACAAAAGCGTACAACACAACATCGATAAACTAAAGAAGGTACAAGGGAACTGCGAACATTGGTACCACAAGGGCATTAAGACTAAAGAAATCGAACTCTTAGATGGCCAAACCTTATGGCCACTGACTACTGCACCTCTAAAATGGGCATCAGTAAAGATCTAAGGGTTATGTTCCCATCAAGGAAGGGCTGGGATGAAGACGTGGTGACTAAAGACTTTGACAAAACTATCTTTACTAATGGCTCAAAGACGGAGTATGGTTTTGGTTCAGAAATCTTTTCTGAGACTCTGAATATTCCTAGGGCTTTTAGGCTACCAGACTCGATTTTGTTAGTGTTTTTCAAGCTGAATTACTGGCTACCAGGGATTCATGTAAGGTACTAAAACAAGATCCAAAACAGTTAGATGCCTATTAAGGCCATCAATTCTATAGTGTATCATCCTCCAAATTGGTCCAGCAATTCCGGAATGAAATTCATAACCCCAATATGCACATCAATGTCGCTCTTATCTTGGTTCTGGGTCATTGTTGTATTAATGTGAATGAACGGCCAGACGAGCTGGCCAGGCAAGGATCAGCCCTTCATATAACTCTCTTGCAGAGAGAGAGTCAGCATTCTCCTCGGAGTTATGTAGGGCAATATTCTCTCAATTTTTCTTAACGAACTAATTCGAAGGCAGAGCAGTTTGACCAACATCATTATATCTAGAAAAATTTGGTCCATCTACGAATATAATAAACACTGAACGCTTGATCTGATGTGCAGACCCAGGCAAGACACAGCCAAGATCGTAGCATACCTGTAGCGGACACTGGCCAATAGGATAGCATACAGCGAAGTAAGGTATTCCTCACAACACTCCCTGTTGGATCTGTGGAGACTAGCGGGAAAAGGAAACAGTCCTACAAAGGAAAATGCCCTGCTCTGGCCAAATTCAGTGCACGATCATTAAGAAGATCATTGAAGAACTTTCGGAAATGAAGATCGAAGACTTGATTTCTCTTCTTAACGTGGGGAAACGGCTCTAGAACGCACTTCGGTAACTTCTGTGCAAGCCGTGCCCTCCGTTTGACTCCTTAAATCCCGAGCTAGTGAACTGAGGACTTTGACGGAGGCTTACTATGCGCTGGGCCGTATCATCACTCGATCGGATTGGCTACTGTTTCAGCCCCAGTCAACAAGCTGCCTAGCTTGGCACAGTGTTGATGTTGAGTGTGGTTGTCTGGCTGAGTTAGTAATCAAATTTCCGGATGATTGTGCAAAGGCAAGAGGCATCAAAACCTACTGGTTTGTTCATTTACAGTTTCATACAAGTTATGGTCTTGAAATGGCTCCCTTTAGACCTAATTGTTCTACAGGGCTAGACTGCCGGCAGGTGGCGGCGCCGGCGGTCGCCATTTCTATCTATCTACTTGTGGGCCACTCGTGCATTTTATTTATAATTATTAATACCACCCCAAGACTGTACTTATAATTCAGTTTTAACCATATGTATTTGAAACCACAATATACATATGTCCATATCAATATGAAGGAAACCTAAAAAAAAACAGACCTGCTTCAAAGAGTTTATATGCCTAGAGGAATTACCGAATTACCTTTTTTTTAACTTACCCTAGAGATGCCATGAGATATACCAAAATTCGGGTCCTTATTTCCATTAAAACCTTCTTCTAAATTATTTTTAAAATACTAAATCAATATATTTTCTCATTTCAGAACTGCTTCTACAAGGATAATCGTTTCAAAAATTAAATTAAACAATTTTCAACATCTTAAAAATATAAAAAACGAAGCCCAGAACAAATTAGTATTAAGACTTGAAAGAGAATTGGCCAAAAAGTAAAGATCAAAGAGAAAAATAATGAAGGCAAATAATTAAAAAACAATAATTCGCTAACGGTTACTTGTTTCGTCAGAACCATTTCCGGTTTATTTTCAATTTTTTTTTTAATCTTTCTATAAGCCCAGAGCGTTTGAATGTTAAAGTAAATTTCCTGTTAATTTTTTTTGCCGTGGTCGATAGATCCTTTTGATTAAATTTTCGTTTTGCTGGAATTTAGAAATTAAAAATATAAAATCAATATTCAAATTCACTTTGAAGTTGTTGCTTGTTCCGTTCGAAATGATGTAAAATATTAAAGCACACTTAAAAATAAGAAATAAAATCTTTTTCGGTTCTTCGAAGATAAATACAATTAAGTGCACAAGGATTACAAAATTCAAATATGGATCTGGAAATGCATTCAATTTTGCGTATCATCGCTGGTGTCCTGATTTCGGTGTCGCTCTTTACAAAACTCACTTCTGGCCAAATTGACTGGGATGACGACGATGATCCAGGTAAGTTTTTTACTTTGAAACAAAAAATGCAACAAAACCACACGGTACACGGTACATTAATTATTCTAAGGGTAAATGGCCGAGCAAGAGCGCCGCGCCACTGCTCTTGCTCCTGCTGCTGCTACATGAGTAAAACGTCAACAAAGTTTGTATTCCGTGTATTCTATAGAAACAGTAAGGAGACCTTCAATTAGGAAACAAAAATTTACTTAACATAAGCGTCAGCGCCTCCATTGTCCTTCATTTGAGTGCACTGCACAATGGAAGGTGAAAAACACCTTCGCTCGGATACCTATTGACGAAAGGAGATTGTGGAACGAAGTGGAGGGGGTGTGTAAAATAAATATAAAAATTCTCCATAATAAGTATGTTTGTATATGTATATTGTTCGCCCATACCTATATAGGGTATATTTCTATATATATTTACAAAAAAAAAAAAAATTCATAGCCACCTGTCTCTCGGTGCTGGTGTGTCTAACCTTCTTCAAAGTGCTCAACGTGAACAAGGACTATGTCAGGCAAATATGATACCCCTAACTACCTACACCTTATAAGAGTGAGCGTTTGCATAAACAAAACACAAACAATGGTATACAAACACACAACATTCAACTTTAACCTCATACTTCGTGTACTATCCTTATACCAAGTCATGACAATTTTCAAGTCCTCTGTAGTATATCTAACTGTCTTAACAGAATAGGTGGTGAACAACAAAAAATAGATGTTGCGAAAAAAAGCAACAACAAAAAGTATAGAATAAAAAAAATTCCTGGAAAGAAAAATATTTATACTCAAGTTGGAATGATCCTCCTCAAACGATGAACTTTTTCTCTTTGAAGAGTACACGAGTGGGTGGAACATTGCTTGTGCACTTATAGGATTGTTTTCCACTTTTACGGGCTGACAATAATTTAAATCTGGGAAAGTTGTTGTTTTAGCTGCAATAATGAGGATTTGTAAGATCTTGGAATTCTCGTGAAACGCAAGCCTTTTGGTAGAAATATGGCAATTCCCTTGGATATGGTTCATCTTCAAAACGGTAATATTTGTAATATTAAAAAAAAATAATCGTTTAAGCTGTGTTGTCATGCAAAGTATGTATAAGATGCGACAAAATGATATAGAGCTTGTAAAATAAATATCACACTATATGGGTGATCTGCGCTAAGGAGAGAGGAACAGCTTTCTAAGAAAGTGACTTAAAATTTAATCAAATTGATGTTGAAAAATATTATAAAATATTTTTTAAACCAAAAAATTCTTTTATTTTATTTTTATATGACATTATTATAATTAATAGTTTAAAAATAAAACTTAAAATTAAAAATTTTTAAACTAAACTATACAAAATAAAATCCACGACTGGGTCGCACGAACTTGCTCTTATGTAAAAGGCTAAGAATTTCAAAAATGAATGTTATTGGAGAAAACTGTTCATAAGCATTAAATTAATTTTTTAAATGACTAAAACAACTTCTTTTGTAGTTGGAGCTAAAAACAGGATACCATGTGATTCAAGCAAATGTTGGTTTATGCAAGAACAAACTTTATAAGTAGTTGAAGTGATTTCTTAAAAACAAAATTTTATAAACAAAATTTTTAAAACCTTTCTTAAGAAAAAAAATTTGGTACGCGAACTTGAAGTTTTTACTATTATGCGCCTAAAATATAAACTCCCAAAACAAATATTGAGCCGTTTTTGAGATATCGATTTTTCCAAAAAAAAATTGATTATTTTTTCAAAAATTAAAAAAAAAATTTTTTTAAGTTTTGAAATGCAATTTTCCTTACACTTTTTAGAAACTTCCATATAAAAATTTCATCAAAATCTGTATGCCGGTAATGAGAAATTCAAATTTCAAAAAAATGGTTCAGTTCGTAATTCTTCTTAATTTCAAATTTTTGTATGTATACTAAATTATAAATCGTTATTAATTGAAAGAAAAAAAAATTATCAAAATTCTCGGAACCGGATAAAAATACGATTTTCGAAAACCATTTTTTAACATTTGTATGGTGGTTACCTACCGTTATTTTTAGGAAAAATATTTTTTTTTCTTCTTACTTCTTGTAGACTGTATTAAAAAACTTTTATTTGTGTAAAAACATGGAGCATAGGGTTTTCGAAATATTGAGTTTTGAAAAAAAAAATTTTAATTTTTAATATTTTTATAAATCACAAAAAAAATTTAAAATTTGAATACACAATAATATTAAAACTTTTGGAGAGCCTTAGCATAAAAAAATTATCAAAATCAGTTGTATCGTTTTTGAGAAAATCAAAAACAAAAAAAATTCTTTCCAAGGGGGGTACCAAAAATAACCATTTTTTCGAAAAAAAATTTTCAACCGCTACCTTATTTTAACTTAATGAATTTTTTTGATTTTTTTTTTTAAATTGTCACAATTTTTGAGAAAAAAAATATTTATAAAATTTCGAAAAAAAATCGTATTGCAGGTACCGCTATTTTTGGTCTTAAGAAAAAGAAAAAAACGTAATGGGGGAAATTTAAAAATGATAGCTACCAAGTTAAACAAAAATCGGCCGAGACGTTTAGGCTGTAGTCAAGCAGACAGAATTTCGAAACCCACTTTATTCGTCTTCGCTATCATCCACTTTGATCAAAATCTCGAGTTCGACTTTTTTACGAATGCATAACTTGCCTTATACATAGTATCAAGTAAAAATGTACTTTACTGAGTATGAATCTACTTAAAAAGTCTTTACTCTTTCCAGTTTATGTTTTGAGTATAGGCAAGGCAGGTTATTTCCCTTCCACTCTGATTATCATGGATTTCAATGAGCTATCTTCATTTACAGTATTGCCGTTGTGAGCATTTTAAATTGCAGAAAATCTCTGATAAATATCATAAGGTTTAAAAAGTGTTGATTGAGATTTCATAATAAGAAACATGTTCACCGAAATAAATGGAATCTTTCGTTTTCCACATCACCAAGCTGTAAGATAGCAGGCATGTTTTTTAAAAATATCGTAATATTTGTTTGTGTTGCATCAACGATTTTTTGCCTTTTCTTGGGATATGTTACTTTCGAAAAACTTTAAACTATTTTTGATGACAATATTCATATGTATAAAGGTAAATGGAAAAACACCAATTGGCAACATCTTTTTCCTAAATTTAAATTATTTCTTCTTAAAAGTTCTTATAAGAAGGATACATTCTGAAAACTTCTTAACAAAAATCCAAAGAAAAATCCATGCATACATCCTGAAAGCTTGTTAACAAAAATAAAAAAAAAATCCTTTAAAATTTGCAAAAACAATGCAATGGTAACTTTGATTCTGGTGGAATGTAAGAGAGCTCAACGAAGATATCAAAAACAATTGCAATGTTGCTCAGTGGTCCTATTTTACTTCCGAAATATTTAAATTTGGTACTACATTATAGCAATTTATGCATTCGTAAATAAAATGCACGACTGGGTCGCATGAACTTGCTCCTATGTAATAGACTAGGAATTTTAAAAACGAATGTTATTAGAGAAAACTGTTCATAAGCATAAAATTAATTTTTTAAATTCTTTTAAAGACAAAAACAGAATGCTATGCAAATTTGAATTTATGCAAGAACACAAATTATAAGTTCTTGTAGTGGTTTCTTAAAAAAAAGCTTTTAGATACAAAATTTTGGTATGCTTACTTTATGTTTTTATTACTGTACGAACGAAAATTAAATTTCCAAACAAAAATATTGCACCGTTTTTGAAACATCGAATTTTCCAAAAAAAAAAATGATTTTTTTTTTCAAAAATTCAAAAAATCTTTTTTTTTTAAGTTTTGAAATGCAATGGATTTTAGACTTTTTAGAAGCATCTCTACAAAAAATTTCATTAAAATCTGTCATGTTGATAATAAGTAATTCAAAATTTAAAAAAATTGTTCTATGGTAGGTACAAGCTGTAATATTTTAATTTCAAATTTTTTTTAATTAAATTAAAGATCGTTAAAATTAATTGAAACCAAAAAATTTTTATCAAGATTCTAGGCTCCGTTTTCGAAAAAAATACGATTTTTGAAAGTCATTTTTTGACATTTGTATGGTGGGTACCTTTATTTCTAGGTAAAATAAAGCTTTTTTTCATTCATCTTGTAGACTATATTGATAAAATTTTATTTATCAAGTTTGAAAAAAATCTAATATAAGGTTTTCGAGTATTGAGTTTTGAAAAAAAAATTTTGAAATTTTTTTTAAAAATCCAAAAAAAATTTGTTTGGAAATTTGAATACATAATTCTATTTAAATTTTTGGAGAGCTTTAGCAAAAAAAAAAATGATCAACATCCGTTATACCGTTTTTGAGAAAATCAAAAACTAAAAAAAAAGTTCTTTGGGGGGTACCCTCAATAACCATTTTTCGGAAAAATGTTTTCATTCAGTACCTAGCTTTAACTAAATAAAATGTTTTTGTATTTTTTTTTTTTAAATCTGTCGAGCAGTTTTTGAGAAAAAAAAATATTTACAAAATTTCGAAAAAAATTCGTATGGCAGGTACCGTTATTTTTGGAAAAAAATTAAAAATTATATCTACCAAGTTTGAAGAAAATCGGCCCAGCCGTTTAGGCTGTAGTCGAACCGACAGACAGACAGACAGACCGACAGACAGACAGGCAGACAGACAGACAGAATTGCGAGACCCAATTTCTTAGTCTTCGCTATCATCGTATAATGTCAACTTTAATCAAAATCTCGAGTTCGATTTTTTTTACGAAGGCATAACTTGCCTTATAGTACCTATAAGTCGCAAGTAAAAATTGAGATTTTGATAAGACTTAAAATTACGATCAGAGAGAAGACGAAAAAAGTAGGTCTCGCTATTTTATCTGTAGTTGAAAAGCCTAAGAGCGCGGTCGGTTTTCCTTAAAACTTGGTAGATAACACCTTTAATTTTTTCCCTCAAATTATTTATTTCTTTTTTTTTAAGGCAAAAACTAACGGTTTTTGCAATATGAATTTTTTTTTTGAAATTTTATAAAATATGTTTTTTCTAAAAAACTGTTCAATAAAAGAAAATCGTATTTTTCTTGAAACCGCAACGAAGAATTTTGATACATGTTTTCTTTCAATTAATGTTTACAATGTACAGGGTGTCCCTTAATTCGTGCATAATATCTTATACCGTGATTCTTGTGTATATTCTAAAAAAATTCGTTCTAAAATAAGGGGCTTCTAAAAATTTTCAAAAACATTGTATTTCAAAACATACAAAATATTGAAAAAAAATTTTTTTTTTAAATTCGATGTTTCAAAAACAGGTCAATATTTTGTTTGGAATTTAATTTTTATTCGTAAAAAACTAAAAACTTAAAATTGACATACCAAATTTTTTTTTTTAATTTTTTAACAATTTTGCTTTAAGGTTTGCTCTGAAAATATAAAAAAAATTGATGTATGTATCAATGTGGACGCTCGAAATTACGAGTAAGTATATAATATATCGTCGTCGTTCTATGAAAACTCCCTAAGTCCATTTTAAAAAAAAATATGATTGAATTCTTATTTAATTCATTCCGAATAAACTATTTGCAAAAAATTTCATTGGACAATGGCTACGCCAAACCCATTTTACAATTGAAGCTCAAGACCGTGCTATTCTGATAATTTTTGGATTTTTTATATTAATTTCCAACTTGAAATGCAAATATCTCGAAACACAAAAAATGGACTTAGGGAGTTTTCATAGAACGACGACGATATATGAAATATTATGTAATTCAAATACTGTCGCTGAGGCTTTTCTTCGAATAGTCTTCTTTTCAATGACCTTTTCGTATAAATCTGGCTGAATTCACGGTACAGGCGTTCGTAATACTGGCTTTTGAAATCATCAACTGTTCGTGGTTAATTTGACAGGCAGTGACTTTCTCCGGATCCATTTGGTGCTGTGGTTAAGATTTCAGTCAAATGAGTTTATAACGTTTATCAAAAGGACCTACTCCAACCCTAATTGGTTCAATGGGAAATAAAATGAGAAATAAGAGACGCCTGTGCCTGACTAGCTTAGCAAATATTCGGAATTTTAAGTTTCTGACTTCATTGGTACTGAAGATAGGGAGGGGTCAAAAATCGCCTGAGTTTGTTCCTGTAAAAAGGGTGTAGTGCCAGAACTTGACTGGGCACTCCCGTGCCCTTTCATAAATAAATTTGGTGGTGTTATACAGCTCAAAGTGAACCAGGACCTTGTGACTTACAACTCTCAACAATTCCTGTATCCTGTGTGCGTGTTACCAGGAACGGGAAACCTTGAGTAGAATTCCTATATTTGGGCAGGTGCTCCAATAATCCAATTGAGTCTCTTGGATAGACAGAATCTTTTAGATCCCTTGAACACCCCACCCCGCAATGTTTTCTTTCTACATTAACAATGTTCTTGTAAAATAGCCAGTCTCTCCTTGAATAATTCAACCGAACTTCATGGAATACCCAATAGCTTACCCTTGAGCCCAAATTTTGAACGTACATTAAATTTAGAGATTCTTTCTAAAGCCGCACGATACGAATGTGAATGCTTTACCCGGCTGAATGTTATCCTCCCATTCCGATATTTAGACATTTAAAACTAGTATACCGATGCCTCTAAGGTGCTCTTCCAATTTTCCTCAATGGTCGTACTGAGCTCAAATATTTTAAGGGTAGTCAGAATAATAAAATCCAAAAATCATTAGTCAATAAACCTTGACTTTAAGCTTCTTCTTAAAGCATTTTAAACCATAATTTAAATAAATATTAATGGACGCAGCGATAAATTCTTTAAGAACCTTTAACTCTGTTTCACATCCGTGTGGAGTCCAAGGGTTTTTCTTTATTTTTTTTTTCTTCCAGTTTCCAGACACATACTCACACTTTCTCGTTATCGTATACTGCAACTTTCAGCAAAAAGTCTGCTGCACAAAATTGCGTTGCACTCATTTTTCGCAAGAGCGTAATTACACGAACGACTTCAGGACATTCGCTCAATTGGATGCAAGAATTCGTATGAAGGAATATTTGCATGTACGAGTATATGCGACTTTCAATTTCATTTGTGTGTCTGGCAACACAAAACATTAAAATCAAAAACGTTCCCTAAGTCTGGTCCTCATGCTCCATGGCGATGATGATGATGAGGGTGAGTGTGAGTCATCATTTTTTCAATTGTCAGGACATGGAAGTAATATACTTTTCTTGGGTATACACACGACTCTCATGCACAGTAATTCTGATTTACGGTGTTTTTTTTAAAGGAATGCAAATGTTGCGTGTTATTAAAAAGTTCACATTGTTCTGGCTTACCCAGCACAGCTTAAGTTGTGTCTGACATCCGTTTCAAATATATGAAACAACTACGGGAGTATTATTCGCATGACATAATTCTGTATATATTCTAGAATTTCCATTGTTAGAAGAAATTATTAATAATAATCACGCGACCAAATGAAAATGAATTTAAATTCGGCAGAGTAGTAGTTATTTTGGGTTCATTTATGTACAATTCGGGCATGTCCTGATAAAAGGTCCAATTGTGTTTCGGTTAATCAAACACTCGGACCTTTGGTGTTCGCGTTTTTGGTTGCTAAACACAATCAGATACAATATCACACACGTCAACAAAAAGGATACAATCAAATTACCTACAACGTTGACAGAAAGAGCAAGACATAAGCCCATACACTACAGAGAGTACAGTTGGATCATGAAGATAGATAACAGGACTGTCATTATTAGCTAGGAATCCTGTAGGTTTGTATGAAAGGAATTGTTTGCCATGGAATACAACTTTGGGAATTGTAATTTTCGTAGCAATTTGCGTTAAAGGCCTAGAGATAGAGATAAGCTTTATTACTTTTGTCATGACTTTTGTATGGGTCTTTTAATAAATTCGACAAACATTGGGAGGATAGTATTTGTTTAAGCATTTTGACACAAACATCTTGTTTTGTCACTTAGTTTTTGATTTTATATAATATGTTGATGAAAGGACATGCCATGCAAATATTTCGGGAGCAGTTACAATTCTTCATTGAAAAACTATTTCTTCGCTGTTAAGATGGAGATAGATGTAATAATCAACAAATTCTGGAGATTTCTTGACGTTTTCAGTGTCAAAAATCTTTTCTACTTGTCACAGGACGAAATGAAATCCAACAAAATTTCTGACGATGGCTTTGTCGCTACAAAAGTTTTTTTAAAAGTTTTTTTTCGATGCCATTATGTATAAAAATCGATTTCTTTTGCATGGCCACCACGGGCACGCTAGCAGAAGTCCAGCCTGTGGATTCAAATTACTCCATTAGACGCTCAATTAATGATCTGCTAGGACGAATATGACAACCATGAATTGGACGTAGCGCTCTTAACGTTGAGGCCACTGACTCCGAGTTTCGGTAATAAATTTTAATAATTTCGATTCGTTGTATATCTTTCCATCATGAAATGGCAAACCTTACTAAAGAGAAATGTCAAAAGAGCGGCAAGAAATATGGCGTCGTTTGCTGTCCCTGTCCCTGTCCCTATACTTTTGTAGCGTCCCTGTTGAAAAACATCGAACTCGAGATTTTGAGCAAAGTTGCCATTACGATGATAGCGAAGACGAAAAAAGTGGGTCTCCAAATTCTGTCTCCCTGTTTGTCTTTCTGTCTGTTCCACTACAGCCTAAGCGGCTCGGCTGATTTTCGTCAAACTTTTCCCTCACACGTTTTTTAAGACCCAAAATACCGTTAACAGAGATACCAATTTTTTTCAAAATTTTATAAATATGTTTTTGTCTCAAGAACTGTCCAACAGATTTAAAAAAAATTCATTTAGTTAAAGCTAGGCAATGGTTGAAAAAAAAAAATAAAAAGTGGTTATTTTTGGTACCCCCTTGAAACCAATTTTTTTTTGTTTCTGATTTCTCAAAAACTGTACAACAGTTTTTGATCATTTTTTTTATGCTTAGGCTCCTTAAAAGTTTGAATAGTATTGTGTATTCAAATTTTCAAAAAAATATTTTGGATTTTAAAAAAAAAGTTAAAATATTTTTTTAAACTCAATATTTCGAAAACCCCATGCTCGTTTTTTTTTTACTTAAGCTTGATAAATAAAAGTTTCTTAATATAATCCACGAGATGTGAGAAAAAATTAATAGTTTTACCTAAAAATAACGGTACCCATCCTACAAATGTTAAAAACTAATTTTCGAAAATCGTATTTTTCTCGAAAACGGTTCCTAGAATTTTGAAACATTTTTTTTTTCTTTCGTTTACTTTTTACGATCTATAATTTAATGAAATAAATTTTGAAATTAAGATATTACTGACTGTACCTACCTACCATAGAACCATTTTTTCGAATTTTGAATTTCTCAATATCGGCACAACGGACTTTAATGAAATTTCTTGTAGAGAAGCTTCTGAAAAGTTTAAAAAACATTGCATTTCAAGGCTTTAAAAAAAATATTTTTTGGATTAAAAAAAAAAAAAAACTATTTTTTTGGAAAATTCAATACCTCAAAAATGGCTTAGTACTTTTTTTGGAAATTTATTTCTTATCTGTATAATAATAAAACCTTTGAGTTGGCGTACCAAATTTTTTTCTTAAAAATAATTTAAAAATTGTGTAGATAAAAGCTACAAAGACATAATTTTTACTTGCGACTTATAGGTACTATAATGCAAGTTATGCATTCGTAAAAAAAATCGAACTCGAGATTTTGATCAAAGTTGACATTACGATGATAGCGGAGACTAAAAAAGTGGGTCTCGCAATTCTGTCTGTCTGTCTATCTGTCTGTCTGTCTGTCTGTTCGACCACAGGCTAAACGACTCGGCCGATTTTCTTTAAACTTGGTAGATCATTTTTAATTTTTCCCCCCACACGTTTTTTACTTGCGACTTATAGGTACTATAAGGCAAGTTATGCATTCGTAAAAAAAATCGAACTCGAGATTTTGATCAAAGTTGACATTACGATGATAGCGAACACTAAAAAAGTGGGTCTGGCAATTCTGTCTGTCTGTCTGTCTGTCTGTCTGTCTGTCGCTGCGACTACAGCCTAAACGGCTCGGCCGATTTTCTTTAAACTTGGTAGATATGGGTTTTGATTTTTTACCCCCACACGTTTTTTTCTTTTTTTTTTTAAGACCAAAAATAACGGTACCTGCCATACGATTTTTTTTCGAAATTTTATAAACATTTTTTTTTCTCAAAAACTGTTCGACAGATTTCAAAAATAAAAATACAGAAAAATTTCATTTAATTAAAGCTAGGTATTGGTTGAAAAAAATTTTCCGAAAAATGGTTATTGAGGGTACCCCCCAAGGAACCATTTTTTTTGTTTTTGATTTTCTCAAAAACGGTTCAACCGATTTTAACAATTTTTTTTTTGCTAAAGCTCCCCAAAAACATTAATAGAATTGTGTACTCAAATTTTCAAAACAAATTTTTTTGGATTTTTAAAAAAAACTTCAAATTTTTTTTTTCAAAACTCAATATTTCGAAAACCCCATTCTAGATTTTTTCTAAAATTGATAAATAAAAGTTTCTCAATATAGTCTACAAAGTGTGAGAAAAATTTTCTTATTTTACTTAAAAATAAAGGTACCTACCATACAAATGCTAAAAATTTAAAAAAAATGGTTTTCAAAAATCGTATTTTTCTCGAAAACGGCACCTAGAATTTTGATAAAATTTTTTTTCTTTCAATTAATTTTTATGATCTTTAATTTAATAAAAAAATTTTGAAATTAAGATATTACAGCTTGTACCTACCATAGAACCATTTTTTCGAATTTTGAATTTCTCTTATCCACATAACGGATCTTAATGAAAATTTTTATAGAGAAGCTTCTAAAAAGTCTAAAACACATTGCATTTCAAAACTTTAAAATAAATATTTTTTGAATTTTTGAAAAAAAAAAATCTATTTTTTCTTTTTTTGAAAATTCGATATCTCCGAAATAGGTCAATATTTCTTTTCGTAAATTTAATTTTTATTCGAACAATAATAAAAACTTTAAATTGGCGTACATTAATTTTTTCTTAAAAAGCTTTTAAAAAGTTTGTATATAAAAGTTTTTTTTAACGAAACCACTACAACGACTTATAATTTTTATTCTTGCATAAATTCATAGTTGGATAGCATTCTGTTTTTTTCTCTTACTACTAACAGAATTTAAAAATTCATTTTATCCTTATGAACGCAGTTTTCTTTAATAACATCCGTTTTTAAAATTCCTAGTCGATTACATAGGAGCAAGTTCGTGCGACCGAGTCGTGCATTTTATTTCTTTTTTTTTTAAGACCAAAAATAACGGTACCCCCTATAAGAATTTTTTTCGAAAATTTCTCAAAAACTGTTCGACAGATTTTAAAAATAAAAGCACAAAAAAATTTCATTTAATTAAATTTAGGTATTGGTTGAAAAAAAATTTTCCGAAAAATGGTTATTGAGAGTACCCTCCATGGAACCATTTTTTTTTATTTTGATTTTCTCAAAAACGGTTCAACCGATTTTGATCTTTTTTTTTTGCTAAAGCTCCCCAAAAACATAAATATAACTGTGCACTCAAATTTTCAAAATAAAATTTTTTGAATTTTTAAAAAAAACTTCAATTTTTTTTTCAAAACTGAATATTTCGAAAACGCCATGCTTGATTTTTTTAAACTTGATAAGTAAAATTTTCTGAATATAATCTAAAAAATGTGAGAAAAAAGTTTTTATTTTACCTAAAAATAAAGGTGCCTACCATACAAATGCTAAAAAATTTATAAAAATGGTTTTCAAAAATCGTATTTTTCTCGAAAACGGCACCTAGAATTTTGATAAAATTTTTTTTCTTTCAATTAATTTTTACGATCTTTAATTTAATATAAAAAAAATTGAAATTAAGATATTACAGCTTGTACCTGCCATAGAACCATTTTTTCGAATTTTGAATTTCTCATTATCCACATAATGGATCTTAATAAAAATTTGTATAGAGAAGCTTCTAAAAAGTCTAAAACAAATTGCATTTCAAAAGTTTAAAATAAATATTTTTTGAATTTTTGAAAAAAAAAATCAATTTTTTTCTTTTTTTGAAAATTCGATATCTCAGAAACGGCTCAATATTTCTTTTCGTAATTTTAATTTTTATTCGAACAATAATAACAACTTTGAATTGGCGTACCTAAATTTTTTCTTAAAAAGCTTTTAAAAAGTTTGTATATAAAAGCTTTTTTTAAGAAACCACTACAACGACTTATAATTTTTGTTCTTGCATAAATTCATAGTTGGATACCATTCTGTTTTTTTTCTCTTACTACTAAAAGAATTTAAAAATTAATTTTATCCTTATGAACAGTTTTCTCTAATAACATTCGTTTTTTAAATTCCTAGTCGATTACATAGGTGCAAGTTCGTGCGACCCAGGCTTGCATTTTATTTTTATATAAGATCTTACGGCCTGCTGAGACTGGTTGCAATATTCTCGATTATTTACTGGAAAAATTATATTCTTAAATTAAATTTGTATAATAAGAGATATTAAAAATAAATGAAATTGAATTGAAGGAAAGGAAAGGAAATTTTACATATGCGCCGGTTCGTCGTTCGACCTTATCGCGCATTTGAAATGTGCTTTACCTACACATCATCATCTGATAGTAAATGCATATGTTTTTTTTTCTAAGTTATAACAATTTAAATTAGAATGCTTTGTTCGAGAACAATACTGTATTGAGATTGGGTGTTTGCACAAGCACATACCTCGAGCAAACATCCTATAAAATATTGTTTTTCGTATATAAGTTATTAGTGCACATTTTGGAGAAGCTGCTCGTCTTCTGCCTAATTGAATTCTTGCACAAATGAGCCCATGATTTATGAATTCGTATTTAATTAACTTTATCTAGTTTCAATAAAGCATACTTCTCTATCTCATCTAATTGAATATTCAATATGTCTATTAAAATCTAATAAATCCTTTTCCATTGTTCCGAAATGATTCCACACACACATACTCGTACACACGTCTCTGTACCTTGAAATGTTTGTAGTCAGAGTTATATATGTCTAAATATAATCCAAATATAATATATTTTGATCCTTCATAGCACACACATGCTGGTGTGCGAAAGTGCAAAATACTCCTAAACATAAAAAGAACAAAACAACAACAACAACAATAATAAATAAAACACCCACTACAGAAATCTCTCATATGCTGCTGCTGCTGCCGGCCGTTAGGAAGAGGAGTTGGCTCCGAAAGATATCTTAGAGAGACGAGGGATGTCCCTGTCCATGTGTCACAGGTGATTTCATTATTAATTGTCAAATAGATGAGTCCTTTGCAAACATATTGTTCACTTTATATCGCCACTACGACAACTTCTCAACGATGTAACAAAAACAACAACAACAATATAAAAGCTTCAGCAGAACAAGAGCATGAAGGAACACCAGCAGGACCTCTTCAGTTTTGTTGGACTATGTTCCTTATCCTAAATCTTATTCAGAGTAAATACACAAGGCTGAGAACGTACGTATACATACAAACACACACACACAGACATAACGATACAAAAAGGACTTGAGGCGATGAATGGATAAGTGGGTGCGGAGGGTGTTGTTAAATAGCAGAAGTGGGGGTTGTAGAATTCCTCCTTGGGCTATTCTCTTGCGAAGAAAAAGAAAATTTAACGTTCGTTATTTTTTCTGTTGTAGTTACCAATTTTCCTGAACAATAACGTCCATACATACACAATACATAAACACAAAATCCTGAAACCCGGAATTGTTCGTTATGTAAGGTAAAGAACAATATTTTTAATGATCAAAAACTTTGTAGCGATGTATTTTTATCCCTGTACTAGCAACAGGAGCACCCCGTAGACCGGGCATATGCAGAACTTGGTGCAGGTTGAACTTAATCAGACAGGGCCAAATGGTTTAAGTGACAAAGAAAGCCACTGTCTAAGGCTCTTGGGGGGGGTTTAGGGCCCAATAGTATTTACAACCGTATTTCATCTTTTGTTTAAAGTTGTTGACCAAAAAGCGTGCATAGATTTGTAGAAGAAGAGTATAACGCTGTTTTTGGAGACGGTTGTACCATGATTACTTAAAAAATGAATCAGTTTAAACTTGGTGACTTTTCGGTGAAAAGCCCCGAAAATACAAATATGAAAAAGTTGGGATTATTATTATTTAAATAAAAAAAACTATAATCAACGGAAAAAAGTGAGAAAATAAATAAACCTGAGCCCCAAGAGCGCATGCAAAAGGAGAACCAGGAGCTGATGACTTACAACTCTCAACTAATCATGCGTGTGCGTATGTTGCTGGTAGAAATGGAGGAGACCTACAATGTTGTTCCGAGTCTGAAAAGCTTAGATGAGAAAGGCTAGAATTTGCCACTTATTCGCAAGAGTAAAAATATTTGTTTGGCTTAAGGTGTCAGCGGCTGGGAATCGAAACGAGAACTTTAGTGTGACACGCAATAACGATTACCCTAAAAATAATTTTATAAAAAAAAGGGTGTGAATTCACAAAATCAGCTTGGAGTTCAGTAGAAAATTTGTCCAAGGCCCGATACGATTTTTTGTGATATAAGTGACTTAAGAGATAGGTTGAATGCGTTGAACAAAATTACCTTGGTACAGAGAATCTCATGTACTAGAATCACTGGGTGCAATGAGGTTCAACCCCAGAACGGGCTATACTCAACTTAAAACCTCTAGATCTTTTAATACAAGAATCGGCAGCCGATAGCGAAGTTCGACCTAGCCAAACTGGCAACAGGAGACACAGAGCCATATGTCATACGCAGGAAATAAGGTTTGCCCTAACTATATAACATCCCGTTTAGACTTTTACAAGCCATTCACGACCGCCTTTCCTATCAGAGAGGACTAGACTATAGCAAATCAACGAGCCATCAACCTGCGAACCGATTATAGCAATATATACCTTCCTGATTATAGTAGTGTCTTCTAAACTGTGTTCTTGGTAGTGACGAAAGCTGCTAGGCAAGACTTAACGATGGCAATACCACAAGCTGATATCACATTTTTCATTGATATCCAAGCGGTAATTAAGGAAATTTCAGCTATTGAAATCAAATCAAAGCTTGTAACTTTCTGTCGTGAAGAACTATGGGTTCTAGGCACACTGCACAACATAAAGTCTTCTTGGGTTTCTGGTCAAAGTGTTGATCCAGGTAATGAAAGCGCTGACGAGTTCGCAAGAATATGATCAATACTTGATCATAATCAGGCAGACACAACAGTTCAGGTTTCACATTGTAGTCTTAAATAGATAATTGAGAGGAAAGTTCTAGCTTCAACAAACAACAGCTGGAGCTCAATCGAAATTTGTGTTATAACCAGAATGCTAGGGTCTAAATTTAACAAAGAAAAAACTGACATTATCATCAAACTGAGTAAAAAGTCTCTATACTCTTTTCGGAAGCATCACCACCCTGGGTAATCACAAGAAATAAATGAAATTCCGTATTAGCGACTTATGCAGAGAATGTGATGACAAGGAGATTCATGAGGATACTCCTCAGTAAATGTGTCAATATGCCCTGCACTATATCAACTGTGAAACAGGTTCCTAGGGAGACACTTCTTGGCATGCCAAGCATACACCTGTTTAAATTTACATTATTGCTACGAAATGGTTTGAAAATTCCTAAGTTCTATCTATTAGCCGACCACATGATTGGAAATCGCCTCCAACCATAGTCAAAATACATGCAAAAGGGAAGAGAACCATAGGCCAAAGAATCAAAGAATCATAGGCCAAAAACAAAAACGGCTAAAAGACTCACGGGCTTCTTGTAGGAGCAGCAAAACCGGAGAATGGGCACCTCGCACCATTGATTGCCACTCTAGGGGCCAACTAACCCTAAGATTAGTAAAATTCTCTTGAGGAAACGGACAGCCACTTCGACTGTTTTATAAATCTTGACCAAACAAACAGACACATACACTTACTACTTACCTATCAATCTCATCTACCAGACTTTGCAAAAAACTATATGCTACTACGGGCCTGGTGGAGGGATGATTTCTCATGTGGGGGTAAAGGAAAGGATCACGTCCTTAAAAGGCATCTACCTCTCCTCAACCACGTGATTATGTGAAGACAGATATTTCTTCAATGTCTTAGAAGTACCCTCCGGCATTTCAGACTATAGCTGCCGAAACTCATCAACACCCTTGAAGGGCTTGAATGACATTAGATTTATCATAGGTTTCATTGCATTGTAGTACCCCTTGTAGTACCCCTTGGCATAATGGTTAGTGCGTTGGACTGTCATGCGGAAGGTCTCGATTTCGATTCTCAGCCGCTGCAAAGTTTTTTTCAGGGGTGTACTCTGCCTCTTGCGAGAAATTGTCAAATTCTCCAAGAGTATCTCTTGTCATGGAAAGTGCTGCTCATTAGCCGTTCGGAATCGGCAGAAAATTGTAGATCCCCTCCGTTCCTGGTAACACGCACACATGAAAGGTTGAGAGTTGTAAGTCACTAGGTCCTGGTTCACTCCGAGCTGTTGCACCACCAAATTTTTTTTAATTTTTTTTTCATTGCATTGGAGTCACAATCTTTAGGATATCAAAACGTATCTACATTGATCTAAGTGTGACGGTAACAAGATCAACTTTCAGCCAATTAACATTAATGTAACCCAAACACTATAGTTTTTTCAAGTTTTGTTCTGAGCGAGTTTAAGGAACTTTGAATGGCAAGTTGTATATTTTTTTCATTCCACAGTTTAAACTTGCGATTAGGTATGTTTTACATTTGACAAAAAAATCGAACTCGAGATTTTGATCAAAGTTGACATTACAATCAAAGAGAACACGGTCGCTCAATTCCGTATGCCTGTTAGTCTATATGTCTCTACCTCGCGCTAGAGGCTTAACCGCTAAAGCAATTTTCCAGAAACTCGGCACTTGGGGTCTTCTGTGATTTCCTAGGGAAGTAATTGAAATTTGTCTTAACTCCATGACTAATGGTACCTACCATACAGCCGTTATGAACAATCTTATATATCTTGAGAACAGCACAAACTATTTCTATAAACAAAATTACGATTGTAAGTGTGGTACAAATGTTGGCAAGACGGTACCTGTCATAGACCTGTTATTGTTTTATTTCCAATTATAACTTCAACGGTATCTGGATTCCAGCTCATTGTGGCATTGATTGAAATGGCCCGTTCATGACGACGAGCTGGCCAGGCAAGGATCACATAGCATTGAGTTTTGGAAGCTTTAAACTCCATTCGATTTTTTATATCCCGTTTAACGATATTGTAAAGATCGGAGTTTAATGAGCTAATCATACGATACCGGCCAAATTTCACTTCCGAAGGAGATGGACGTGAATTTTTTGAGAAAGAGTATGAGCAAAACAATGAAGTGGATCAGAAGTTTTAGACAAAAGATCATTTATAAAAATGAGGAAGAGTGTCGCAGACAAAACGGAGCCCTTGGGAACACCAGCATTTATTTTGTGAAGATCAGTCTTGAAACCGTCCTATACAACATGAATTGAACGATCTAGAAGGTAATTTCTAATCCAAAGAATATGGGGTTCGTTGATACCAAAGGCATGAGTTTTCGCTAAGAGGGTCTGGTGTCAAACTCTATCAAATGCCTTAGAAATATCAAAACATTGGAAAGATCGGTTCCACTCTTCGATGAGATATGACATTGATCACCAGTGGAACGATTGCTGCGAAAGCCGTATTGCCAGTCATTAAGAAGCTTTCGATCTCTCAGATATTTCTTGAGCTTATAATTTATTGACGATTTCATTATATTGGAAAGATGGGATGTAAGTGCAATTGGTCGATAGGAGGAGCGGGAGGAGGGGTCGTCTTTCTTAAGAACCGAATGGACAAATGCTGTTTTCCATCCTCTAGGGAAGATTCCAGAACAGTAAGAGCGATGGAACAGCTTACACAATTTTTTTGCCAGCGATGCAGCGATCAAAATACCGCTTCACAATTATGAGGGATACCATCAGATCGGATTTGCTTATATCAATCAAGATCTCGAAGGGCTCTTGCAACTATACGAGCGCGGAAATACCTATCCTATTATATGATTTATATTCTCAAGTACAGGAGGTGTAATGTTGCTATCAGGCAACGCAGAGCTAGCAGCAAAATTAGCTGCAAGTACATTTGCCTTATCTAAAGAGCTAGTTATAGGGTTTTCATTGTACATGAGCGTTGGAACAGACGATGAAGTTGAATTTTGTACCCTCTTGACAAATGACCCTAAATTTCTACTGTCTTTGGGACCTTGCAGAAATCTTGCCCTAATTTCTGGTCATGTAGGAATTTGGTTATTTTTACAACAGCGTTGCAATGGTTTCTGACTTGTTTAAACTTTTTCCGATTTTCCTCAATTGGGATGGTTTTGTAGAGCGGAAACTTGCTTCTCCTGATAGCTTCTTTACAACTTGTTTGGAACCAAGACTTTTCTTTAGGATTTATACTTTTGTTTCTGTTCGGAATAAAAGTACGCATACCACAAAAAATCTCTTCTGTGGTCATATCAGCACTGGCATGAACGCCACTATCGATGAAACACAGTGACCACATCCCTGTGTGGCACCAGTTTCAGAGTTAAATGAATTTTAATCATGATTTCCATTACATATTCATTAACAACTGTTCGTAGACCGTGATAAGCTCTGTAGAAACCCCGATAACTGTCAGTTATAATAATAACGACCTTTTGTTAATTGTGTCAAATGCCAATTTAAAATTAATGAATAGTGCAAATAAACCCTGTTTTTGTCAATAAAACGTCTGGCCACGGTAGAAAGTGCGAAAATTTGATACACCGTCGAAAAGCTGCCTTGAAAATTTGCTTGAAAACAACTGATTGCATTATTACACTGCACCCAACTCAAATGAGAAATACCTCTATAGTTTCGGGTTGATATCGATTACCCTTTTTAAATATGTATTAATTTAATATTTTTTATATGCATATTTATTTATTTGGTTAATGATTTATCTACAATTTTTCTTTATTTAATTAATTTTATTTATTTATTTGATGGATGATTTATATATTATTTATTTATTTATCTATTTATTATTTGTTCATTGCTTAAAAAGAGTTCCAACACTATTTTTTTTATATAATGCGACTCAAGCTCTCCAATCCGGCCCTGGATACAGTTCAGATCGGGTTCTTTTATTTTTCAGTTTCAATTTCAAATTTTATTTTTTTTTTTTTACTTTTTTTTGTTTGGTCCATCCAAGTTTATTCGGTTTTTATCCGTTGGTAATAAAAAAGTAAATATTTGGAAAAAATTTCAACGCTCACTCAAAAACTAGATGAAAAATGTACGAGTATAAAATATGTGGTTAGCAGTCTAGCTTTAGTATAAAGTTTGTTGTTTAAATTGTATTGTAATGGTTTATATTTCAAGTCGTGAGTGTGGTAATGGCCTGGTGTTCATTCAATATGGTTGCTAAATATAAACGCAATAACAAAAACAACAACAATTTAATGCGGTATCATAAAAATATAATTTTTGTTTCGAGTTTAATGTATGTATATAAACTAGTTACAGTGCTTACAACATAGCTTGGATTATAAACAAACTTGTTCGGAAGAGTACTTGAAGACATTGTCGCCTTCGTCTTAAATGATTTTTTTAATGCCATCTGCTTAATGGTGAATGTATAAGACCTGCCCGGTCGGTTATTATTTATATATTATTATTATTTTATATTATTTTATATTTTTTTCTGTTACCAAGAATAACTGCTATAATACGAGTAGCTTCTTAAATTCTGTTTCTTGTGAATATGTACTATTTTGAAAATTCGGAAAATCTGTTAAGCCATATCGCCAAGTCCTACACAGAAGAACTATAAGAAATATAATTTTTGGACTTTTGAAAAAAAAAGTTCAATTAGTTTTTTTTCGAATAAGATATCTTAAGGCTAGAAACGCACTTGCGATTTCAATCGCGCGGTTTTTTAGTCGTAAAAATAGAACACATGAGTTTAAATGAGAATGACCGCACTTGATACCAACAAATCGTTATGATTTAAAGGTCGCAATTTGTTTCATTTTTCAAGCGATGCGATTGTATTAAATTAAAATGAAACAAATTCATTCCCATTTAAGCCCATGTGTTCTATTTTTGCGACTACAAAACCGCGCGATTGAAATCGCCAGTGCGTTCCTGGCCTAATGTGTTTTATTTGTTTGCTATTAAATAATCGCGCCGCAAAAAAATCACAGTGCATGATAATAATTTGTGTCAGTTTCATATCTCCGCCGAACGAAATGAGTCCCTTTACGCTTGAACAACGCAACGCTGGCTCTGGGGAACATTGAAAACTTATTTCCAAAGTGAGTGCTGTGTAGCCCAAACAGTGCGTTTGCCACTCCTGGGTCGACTAAGGCTAGGACCGCACTTGCGATTTTTTGTCGAGGCGCTTAAAAAGTCGTAGTCGCTACAAATGATTGTCATGCACGCACTTGTGATTTTTTTGAGCGCGATTATTTAATCGCAAAAAAAAAAAATTCCCAGTTCTCTTTGCGACTAAGATTTTTAAGTCGTAATAATTTAAATCGCAAGTGTGCGCATATCCATTTGAGTACATTTGCTTCATTTAAGCTTATAGACCAGGAGCCCACAGCAAATTTTGTGCGTGAAGATATAACCAAAAGTGGTTTATATGAGTATGAAGCCCACAAATAACTAACGACAAATATGGAAGTCTGGCAGCATTTTTTTGCAGCTAAAATTAATAATAGTATGCCAAAGGTACATATATTTCCAAAATGTGGATCATAAGTATAACCACTTGAAACTGGCCTTAAATTAAAGGGCAGAATGCACTGAATACAAATAGATAGGTGCCAGACGTTTTAGATGCAGCTTTCCCCTTGCCAGACGTACTAATAGTACGCAAAAAATCATTTTTTTAAACAATTGGTATAACCATATGTGTGATACATCAAAAAATTTGTAAAATTGTCCTTATCACAAATAAATAGGTGCCAGACGTTTCAGATGCAGCTTTCCCCTTGCCAGACGTACTAATAGAGTACTAAAAATTAAATTATTTTATACAGGGTGATTTGCATGAGGTATGACAAAAAGCTAGGGCGTGTAGGTTGGACTTAGACAAGAAAAAAATCGTATGGGAGGGGGGGTCTATTTCCCCCCGTTTAGGCGGGAGGGGCAATTTAAGAAAAAAATCACTTAAAACAGAAAAAAATATTAAAAAATAACGGTGATACCTACAGAGTAATGCTATAGCATTTTGAAAAGCCAGAAATACATTCTTTAATTTTGTTTTTAAATAAAGTTGTTTGAGTGAACAGTTTTTGAAAAATTAATTTTCAAAATCAAAATTTTGAAAAAAAAAATGAAAATTTTTTTTAAACAATTTTTTTTCAAAATTTTACGTAATTAAGTATTATTTTTTTATTCAATATTCAATGCTCTTATTAATTTTTGATCAAACACAAAAAACCGGACGTCAAAATGTTTTGTAGTTTTTGAGAAAATCAAAAATAACAAAAACTACTTTTGTTCTAAGAAAAGCCTTTTATTTTAGTTTTTACGGTTTTGGATTCTTAGGTGAATTTACGAAAGAAAGGATTAACTTTTTTTGTAGAATTTTTTTATTATCAGTCTTGTTATAAGCATACAATAATGTGACAAACTACTGGATGAACCATATTTCACACATTTTTTCATTGAGAACACCTGCGTGAGAGCATTGGTTTAAAATTGACCTGCCACTTTTTATTATGGTGGGGTCGGCTTGGCTTAGGTGCATTTACGAAAGAAAGGATTAACTTTTTTATCTTCTGCATCAGTACACATAGAGGTAAGAATTTTGGATATGGTCCGACGTAATCCATCCCTTAGCACAAGGAGAATAGCTACTATGCTTCAGTTGCCCCAAACTAGAGTTTGGGCAGTGCTTCATACCGAGCATTTACACCCGTACCACACTACACCAGTTCAGGAGCTAACCGCAAACGACAAGTTACTGAGAGCTGCATTTTGTCGCACATTATTGCTAAGATATGAAACTGAACATAATTACTTTGGAAGGATATTCTGGACGGATGAAGCTCAGTTTACCAGAGATGGAGTAACAAATTTCCACAATTTACATCACTGGAGTAACAGCAATCCGCATAACAAGAAACAAACCAAATATAAACACCGCTTTAGCTGTAATGTTGGGCTTGGTATTGTTGGACGAACAGTTATTGGACCACGGTTCCTGAATTCAGTCATAAATGGAGAATCCTATCTGCAGTTACTACGAGACCTTCTGCCCGATTTGAATGACAACGTTCCCTTGGCCATAGCAGACAATTTAATCTACCAGCAAGATGGAGCTCCAGCACACTACAGCCGCACTGTAAGGAACTGGCTTGATGAACATTTTAGTGACCGTTGGATTGGAAGAGGAGGTCCAATAGAATGGCCGCCTAGATCGCCAGATTTAACTCCGTTAGATTTTTATGCTTAGGGATTCATGAAGAACTATGTGTACGAAGTGGAAATAGAATCTTTTGGAACAACTGAAATAACGGATTGAAGTGGCTGGAGTCAAATTACAGGAAAATTTATCAAGTATAAATTTATGTGCAGCAATAAGAAGGCGCTATAATCTTTGCCTTCTACAGAATGGGGATCATATCGAAAATTTTTTGTAATAAGCTTTAGTTAAAAAATAGTAAATAATAAATAAATAAACAGTAATTATGTATTTTATCTAAATATGCGTGTATTTCTTATTTTAATTGATTTCAAGATTCAGGAATATTTTTGTTCTTATTTCGCAATTGCATTTTTCTATCACTAGTTAGGGCGTGTAACGTTGCATTATTTAAAAAACATTCGCAGGTTAATATTAATCCAATGCTCTTACGCAGGTGTTCTCAATGAAAAAATGTGTTAATCCAGTACTTTGTCACATTATTGTATGCTTATAAGACTGATAATAAAAAAATTCTACAAAAAAAGTTAATCCTTTCTTTCGTAAATTCACCTAAGAATCCAAAACCGTAAAAACTAAAATAAAAGGCTTTTCTTAGAACAAAAGTAGTTTTTGTTATTTTTGATTTTCTCAAAAACTACAAAACATTTTGACGTCCGGTTTTTTGTGTTTGATCAAAAATTAATAAGAGCATTGAATATTGAATAAAAAAATAATACTTAATTACGTAAAATTTTGAAAAAAATTGTTTAAAAAAAATTTTCATTTTTTTTTCAAAATTTTGATTTTGAAAATTAATTTTTCAAAAACTATTCACTCAAACAACTTTATTTAAAAACAAAATTAAAGAATGTATTTCTGGCTTTTCAAAATGCTATAGCATTACTCTGTAGGTATCACCGTTATTTTTTAATATTTTTTTCTGTTTTAAGTGATTTTTTTCTTAAATTGCCCCTCCCGCCTAAACGGGGGGAAATAGACCCCCCCTCCCATACGATTTTTTTCTTGTCTAAGTCCAACCTACACGCCCTAGCTTTTTGTCACACCTCATGCAAATCACCCTGTATAAAATAATTTAATTTTTAGTACTCTATTAGTACGTCTGGCAAGGGGAAAGCTGCATCTGAAACGTCTGGCACCTATTTATTTGTGATAAGGACAATTTTACAAATTTTTTGATGTATCACACATATGGTTATACCAATTGTTTAAAAAAATGATTTTTTGCGTACTATTAGTACGTCTGGCAAGGGGAAAGCTGCATCTAAAACGTCTGGCACCTATCTATTTGTATTCAGTGCATTCTGCCCTTTAATTTAAGGCCAGTTTCAAGTGGTTATACTTATGATCCACATTTTGGAAATATATGTACCTTTGGCATACTATTATTAATTTTAGCTGCAAAAAAATGCTGCCAGACTTCCATATTTGTCGTTAGTTATTTGAGGGCTTCATACTCATATAAACCACTTTTGGTTATATCTTCACGCACAAAATTTGCTGTGGGCTCTTAGACTATTACGACAATCGCATCGCAAGAAAAATTAAAGAAATTGCGACCTTTAAATCATCATGATTTGTTGGTATCAAGTGCGTTCATTCTCATTTAAACCCATGTGTTCTATTTTTGCGACCAAAAAACCGCGCGATTGAAATTGCAAGTGCGTTCCTAGCCTTAGTCATTTATAAAATAAATAAATTTATAAAAATTGAATTGATTCCTCCTCCAAATTTTAAATATTGAGCGTTTTTCTTTTTTAGTTCAGATTAGTACCTGAACTGTCAAACAAAATATCGCGTTTCTTTTTTAGCTCAGATTTTATAACAGTTCAAAGATTGTGTTTCTTTTTTCGTTGAGAGCGTGTTCAGAGATTGTTCAGAGCACACTCTATGAGCTCGGTATAAAATAGCTGAGTAGACAGAGTTAAATGCTGAAATCATTCTGACAGACAGAAAAAAAAAACTCAAAAACTCGCGTGTGTTTATAAAATAATTCAGAGCTCTTAGAACACACTCGATTCAGAGAAAGTTCAGAGCATGTTTGACATGCTCATGCTCTGTTCAGTGCTCTACTCTGAATGAAAAAAGAAAAACGCCAATTATTTTTTTTAGAAACTCAATATTCCGAAAAGCCCTGCTCGATTTTTTAAACTTGAATAAATAAAAGTTTCTTAATATAATCTACAAGATCGGAGGGAAAAAAACTGTTTTAACTAAAAATTAAGGTACCCACCATGAAAGTGTTAAAAAATCTTTTTCGAAAATCGTATTTTTCTCAAAAATGGCTCCGAGAATAAATTTTGATAAATTTTAATAAAAAAAAAATTAAATTAAGACATTACTGAGTGTACCTACCATAAAGCCAGTTTTTCGAATTTTGAATTTGTCATTATAGGCAGAACGGATTTCAATGAAATTTTGTATAAGAAGCTTCTAGTTAAAATTGGCGTACCAAAATTTTTTCTTAAATACCTATGTTTTAAAAATCTTTTATAAAACATATTATGTGCTTAGCTCTAACTACTAAACTACTATTTTAAAATAATAACTTAAGGAGTTGTTTTAGTCATTTAAAAAATGAAGTTTTTGCTTATGAACATTTTTTCTCTAATAATATTAAATTTTTGAATTTTTTACATAAAAGCAAGTTCGTGCGACCCAGTCGTGCATTTTATTTTTTGATAATCGACATTATGTGTTTAAGTATATGGGCAGTAACGGAGAAAGTTTGAGTTTTTGATGGCTGCAAGGTCGGAGTGTGTTGTATTGCAGCAAAAAAAATAAAATGCACGACTGGATCGCACGAACTTGCTCTTATGTAAAAGTACTTTGGAATTTAAGATACATTTTTTAAAAATAAAACATGGATTATTTAATGAGATAATAATGTTCAAATGCATTAAATTGCCGTCTGGTTTCCGAAAAGTATGAATTTATGCAAATAAACCTTAAAAAATCATTTTATTATTAAATAAATTTTTTATATAAGAAATTTCTCTAAAATTTTACAAGAAAAAAATGTGGGATGCGAATTTTAAGTATTTAATAATATTGGTTTAAGGAAATAATTTCAAAAAATAATCGTTCATAGGTTTTGAAGATATTGATTAAAATTTTTTTTTTTTAAACCAAAAAATATTTTTTAGAATATTTTAATATACAATATTATTTTAAACTTAAGGGGACTCCTGCTAAAAATTTTGGGTTAAAATCCTTAGAGCCGTTAATGAGAAAGTCGAAAATCAAAAAAACGGGTCTATGGCAGGTACCCCTAACAACATTTTGCCCCAAAATTTTTGTTGACCAAAATGTAGTCCATGTCCATAATATCACACCTAATTTTTTTTATCAAAATCGTTAGAGCCGTTTTCGAGATAAATAAGATTTTGCATTACGGGTGTATGGGGGGTACCCTTAGTTTTGGAGCTAAAAAAAAAATTTCAATTTTTCCTCTAGGGAATCACCGAAGACTCTTAACTACCGAGATTGAAAGAAATAGGTCCAGTGGTTTAGGCTGTAGTGAGAGGTACAGACATACAGACACACTGAAACATGTTTTTTGTGTAGATACATACTAAATTTTCCTTAAAATTTTTATAAAAAAAAATTGATATGCAAATTGTTAGTATTTAATAAAATACTTTTTAAAACGTAATTTAAAAATTTAATCGTGTATCGGTTTTCAAGATATTGAATTTTCAAAAAAAAAATTGTATTATTTTTTTAAAAATCCAAAAACAATTTTTTCGAAAAAATTTTTAGTTAATAATTTTTCAAATGCAAAGCAGCTCCTGCATAAAAATTTTGGTTAAAATCGTTAGAGCCGTTGGTGAGAAATTCGAAAATCAAAAAAACCGTTCTATGGCAGGTACCCCTAATAACATTTCCCCCCAAATTTTTTTTTCACCAAAATATAGTCCATGTCCATAATATCACACTTAATTTTTTTTATCAAAATCGTTAGAGCCGTTTTCGAGATAAATAAGATTTTGTATTACGGGTGTACGGGGGGTACCCTTAGTTTTGGAGCTAAAAAAAAAATTTCAATTTCTCCTCTAGGGAATCACCGAAGACCCTTAACTACCGAGTTTGAAGAAAATACCTCCGGTAGTTTAGGCTGTAGTTCGAGGTACAGACATACAGACATACAGACATACAGACAGACAGACGGAATTGTCGGACCCACTTTTTTCGTCTTCGCTATCATCGTAATGTCAACTTTGATCAAAATCTCGAGTTCGATTTTTTTTCCAAATGCAGAACTTGCCCTATAGTACCTATATCGCAAGTAAAAACTAACTCATTTCTTTTGTTCGAAAGTTACAGTTACTGATGAGTAGCACATAGCACCTTCTGGAAGCGTTGTGGTTATAATTATGTAGTATAGTTGTAGTTAACGTAGGTACCAGTTGAGTGTCCTTATGTTTTCAGATAACTCTTTATCGTATGATCGCAAAAGTACAAGATATGATTTTGCGTATTAATAAATTCCGGAAATAATTTATTTATGAAAATCTCATATTTTTTTGAAAATTATTATGCTCATCTGCTGACCAAAAAAAATCACATGATGTACGAAATGCATTTTGATTTGAACGCCTATTTTCGTAAAAGGCTTCAAGAATTTTAAAGCGCTGCTCAATTGTGTACCTCTCCATGATTGAATTTTTCAAACACTGAAACAAAGAAATGTCAAATTAAGTTCAGCAAAAAACTTGACGTTAAGGTGTGGTTGGATCACCCTTTATTTTAACATCTACCCCTCCCTTTTTGTTTTTACAAAATTTTTCCTCGAACCTATATTAGAGAAAAACCTTATATATTTTCAAATTAATTTTTAATATACATTTTTATGAACGCGCCACGCCTCAATAAATACCTTAATTTGATAATAATTTTTCTTGCAAAAAAGTAGATATGTACATAAAAAAGACATAAGAATTGCTTTGAATTAAACAGCTCAACAGGAGATTATTATGTAACATTAAAAATGCTACTACTTCTTATAAAAAATAAATATTAAAGCTGAGGAAAAAAAATAACCGAAACTTCAACCTGCACCGAAATTTGCAACATCCTGGCTATATATAAAGGAACGATAGTTAATCCTTTAGCTTATTTTTGTATCTGTAAAATAACTGCAAGGAATAGCACCATAACGAAGGGAATGACGATAAGCATTTTCGTTGAAAAGTAAGCATTATATTATGCATATTATTTTTTTATTCCTAGGAAGTAAAAAACTAAGGATTAGAAATATATATTTTAAACCGAAATAAAAAAAAATTGTACTCGTAAGTCCCTACCAGAAAGATAAACCGAAAGGCAAGAGGAGAAACAATGTTAGTCAACGATGTTGAATAATCTTAATTTAAATTCCCAACAAATCCGTTATGGTTGAAAATTCTTTGACTGGACAGAAGCAGAACTTAACTTGAAAGAATCCTTGCGTAAGAATAAGTTAAATCCTGAGAATACAACAAAAAAAAAAGTTGAAAATATTCAAGAAAAAATTGTTGAAATAAAAAAAGAAAAAAGTTGCTGTAGCTACTACTAAAAAAAAAGGTAACAAAGTTTCATTTAATTCGACTTAAAACAGATACACTATGCGGGCATTATAGTAGGCTTAACTTTTCAACCAACTTTAGAAAAACCTTACCTCTTAAGGAGGCACATTCAAGCTTCACGTTTTGTATGGAAAATGATTGAATTAATTGGTGGGGTTAGAATTTAGGTGTATGAAATGAAAGGCAAACAGTAGCTTAATAAGAATGTAATAGAGACTTCACATTTGATAAATTAAATATTTTATACGAAAGCAAAATTGCAACAATAGCTATTGACTACAGTTTTTTATAAAATTAAAAACAGTGGTGCAAATAAGTTTTACAATACTCCCCCACAATAGTGGTGTTGCTGTTCAAAATATTTTAATTTCAGCGGGATGTCCAAAATACAACTGAACTTTTAGTGTTTCGTCTCTGCCAAGTTCTTTGTAAAAATGTCTGCCATTATTTTATTAGTGCATAGATACTTCAGATCGATTAGGCCATCTTCATACAAGTCTCGAATATAGTGGTAACGAAAATCCATATGTTAACTTCTCGGATAATGCACCGGATTTTTGACTAACCGTTAAGCACCTATATTATCGTTAAATAAAATGCACGAATAGGTCGCACGTACTTTGTTCTTATGTAAAAGACTAAGAATTTCAAAAATTAATGTTATTAGAGAAAAATTAATTTTTAAAATGACTAAGACAACTCCTAAAACAAGCTCCAACTAGCTAAACACAGGATACCATGTGATTCAAACAAATATTGATCAATGCAAGAACAACATAATACTTCGTTGTAGTGGTTTCTTAAAAATTTTTTAAATCATTTTTAAGATAAAATATTGGTACGTCAATTTGAAGTTTTTGATTTTGTTCAAATAAAAATTAAATTTACAAAAACCGATATGGAGCTGTTTTTGAGGTATCGAATTTTCAAAAAAAAAATTGATTTTTTCAAAATTTAAAAAAAAAATTTTTTTTAGAGTTTTGAAATGCAAAAGTTTTAAAAACTTTTTAGAAGCTTCTCTTTACAAATACTTATTAAAATCCGTTATTCCGATAATGAGAATTTCAAAAGTCGAATAAATCATTCTGTGGTAGATACAGTCAGTAACATCTTGATTTCAATTTTTTTTTATTAAATTATAGAATTCTTATATGAATTATAGAATTTGAATACACAATAATATTTAAACTGCTGGGGAGCTTCAACATAAAAAAATGATCAAAATCGGTCGTACCATTACCATTAGCCATTACCTAGCTTTAACTAAATGAAATTTAAAAAAAAAAAAATATTTATAAAATTTCGAAAAAAAATCGTATCTTTAAAAAAAAATCGTCTTTAAAAAAAGAAAAAGCAATTGGAGGAAAAAATTTTCCATAAACTTGGTAGATATCGCAGGTTTAACGAAAATCGACCAACTTTGATCAAAATCTCGAGTTCGATTTTTTTACGAACGCATAACTTGCCTTATAGTAACTACCTATAAGTCGCAAGTAAAAATAATATAATGCGTGTAGCTCAAAATAAAAATATTCTTTTATTCATTACTAATTAAATGACTTTTTTGTCATTTATCATTTGCTAATATTTTTCTTTTGTTAATTTTAATGACAGATGTCAGTTTACAAAAATAAATTTTTCGTTAAGTTCGGTTTGTTTGACTGAAATTTTAAAAGTAATTTCTTAAGGTTAAATCGCAATGTAGTAATTGTTCCTTATCACTGAAAGATATTTAGGTACATTAGGTATTATTTTTTGAGTTTGAGTCCCAACCCGGGAATAAAGCTGTCCCGGCGGGACAGATGAATTTATGTCTGAAATCCGGGATGTCCCGGGTAAACCGGGACGTCTGGCAACGCCATATGGTAGGTACAGTCAGTAACATATTAATTTAAAATTTTTTATCGTAAAAATTAAACGAAAGAAAAAAGTTTATCAAAATTCTCGGAACGGTTTTCGACATTTGTATGGTGGGTACCGTTATTTTTAAATAAGATAATATTTTTTCCTCACATATTGTAGATTATATTAAGAACATTTTATTTGTCAAGATTAAAAAAATTTACCATAGCGCTTTCGGAATATTGAGTTTTGAAAAAAAAAAATTAATATTCAAACTTTTTTTTTCTTATGATCTACACGCACTCAAGGGATTGTGATTAGGATTACCATTTAAATGTTTCATCACAGCGCGGGCGTGAAGTTAAGGAAGAGAAAGAAGGATAGGAAAGATGTGTGGCACGATGTTCTGAGATTGAAGGTGGTTGTTTCAGATTTTTATCTCCAGGGATGGCGGCTGAACTAATGGGGAGAAATGTCGTGTCTTATTTTTATGTACCTAATAATTCGCATTATTAACTTCCCTTAGGGAGTTATTGTAATCGGTCCGATTTGTCAAATTGGAATTTTTGACATTGTCTGTGTGTGTGTGTGTACGTACGTTCGTACGTCCGTACGTTATGGTACCATTTTTCGTCGTCGATATCTCAAGAACGAGTAAAGATATCGACTTCAAATAAATTTTATTTAATAGATAATAGCTTCGAAAGATGCTGAAAGGGCGTTTAATAAAATTCAGTCAGTAGTTTTTCCACTATAACGGTTTAAAAAAATTTTGGTTAGTTTCAAATATCTCACGAAAAAATAGTGCTATTGATTTCAAATAAAATTTAATGTACTCATTATAAGGTCGTAGAGATTTGGTATGAATTTGGAAAAAAATGAACATACCGTTATTTTTTTAAATAAAAAAAACTGAAAAAAAAAATTTCATAACCCAGATATTCTAAGAACGGATTTGAAACTCAAAATAATTTTATTTTACGAAAAATTATGTGTTTGACAACTGTGAAAATTTCAAAAAAAATCAGTTTACAGTTTTTTTAGAAAAAATAAAAAACTATATAAAATTCTATTGAAAATTGGTAAAAATTGTTTTTCGGCTCAAATTTCTCGAGAACTAGTAGTGATATTGACTTCTAATTTAGTTTATTTTAAACATAGTATAATTTTGTACAATTGGTAAAATGTTGAAAAATATTGAATTAATGGTTTTTTTTTAATAAAAAAAACTTTTAAAAATTCTAGTGAAAACTAGTTAAAATTGTATTTCAAGTCGAATTTCTTGGGAATGAACACCGATAGTGCCTTCTAAAGGATGTTGTTTTATACATCGATACCTTCCCGTAAGAATGTATACTAAGTGACATTTCTAAAATTGTTCAGGAAACGAAAAAAAAAACAAAGAAAGTTCTTGTTGAATCATAGTGTGCCAAGACACAATTTTGGTTAAACTAAGTGACATCTAACAAAATTGTTTGTTGCTCACGACAATGAGATCTTTATTAATGTCGCTTAGCATAATTTTTTTGGCGGATAATACAAATTTCAGAGGGCAACATTATTTTAATGAGAAAACATGGCAGTTGATAAATTTTCTTATTTGGACTCTAGCTTTCTTTTCATGCATAATAGGTTGGCGAAACCCAGGCGAAAACGTGGCCATTAACATATAGTATACCTATTTCCTCATCAAAAAGTCATTTTGGAAAAAAGTGTCGCTTAGTACATTCTAACGGAAAGGTATCGACATAATACAATTATTAACATATGGTTAAATTTTGACAAGTATCGAATATACAGTTTTCACAAAAATATAAAAAAAAGTCTACTAAAAATTGGTAATATTTGTTTTTCGACTAGAATATCTTGAGAACAAGCAATGATATTGACTTTGCCATTATTTTATTTTATACATAATACAATTTCTAACAAATGGTTTATATTTGACATATATCTAGTTTTAGAGCGGATATATTTTGTAAGTACCCTTCCATCAATAACCAAACCATATCTTTTATATTTGAATATTTCGTTTTTAAATTTTTTTCAATTAAAATGTTTGGAACCGAAATAATAAAGTAATTTCTATAATATAATACAAAATTTTATAATTTTATTATCAACTTAGTTTTTAGAAGAATGTATGTACTGTACATACGTATATGAATAAGGTTGTTCAGTTGTACCCAAGTCCCACATATTCAAATTCCATTAATAGCTTTGGTAAAATTGAAGAAAACATCACAATATGTTTTTATCTAAATATAAAGTTTTCAAGACCACAAATGGGAAGTTATCAGTGTGGGTCGCACCCAGCCTCTTTTTACTTGCGATATAGGTACTATAGGGCAAGTTCTGCATTTGGAAAAAAAATCGAACTCGAGATTTTGATCAAAGTTGACATTACGATGATAGCGAAGACGAAAAAAGTGGGTCCGACAATTCCGTCTGTCTGTCTGTATGTCTGTATGTCGGTACCTCGAACTACAGCCTAAACTACCGGAGGTATTTTCTTTAAACTCGGTAGTTAAGAGTCTTCGGTGATTCCCTAGAGGAGAAATTGAAATTTTTTTTTAGCTCCAAAACTAAGGGTACCCCCCATACACCCGTAATGCAAAATCTTATTTATCTCGAAAACGGCTCTAACGATTTTGATAAAAAAAATTAAGTGTGATATTATGGACATGGACTATATTTTGGTGAAAAAAAAAATTTGGGGGGAAATGTTATTAGGGGTACCTGTCATAGAACGGTTTTTTTGATTTTCGAATTTCTCACCAACGGCTCTAACGATTTTAACCAAAATTTTTATGCAGGAGCTGCTTTGCATTTGAAAAAATATAAATTAAGAAGTTTTTCGAAAAAATAGTTTCTGGATTTTTAAAAAAATAATACATATTTTTTTTTGAAAATTCAATATCTTGAAAACCGATACACGATTAAATTTTTAAATTACGTTGAAAATGTATTTTATTAAATACTAACAATTTGCATATCAATTCTTTTTATAAAAATTTTAAGGAAAATTTAGTACACAAAAAACATGTTTCAGTGTGTCTGTATGTCTGTACCTCTCACTACAGCCTAAACCGCTGGACCTATTTCTTTCAATCTCGGTAGTTAAGGGTCTTCGGTGATTCCCTAGAGGAGAAATCGAAATTTTTTTCTAAGCTCCAAAACTTAGGGTACCCCCATACACCCGTAATGCAAAATCTTATTTATCTCGAAAACGGCTCTAACGATTTTGATAAAAAAAATTAGGTGTGATATTATGGACATGGACTACATTTTGGTCAACAAAAATTTTGGGGCAAAATGTTATTAGGGGTACCTGCCATAGACCCGTTTTTTTTATTTTCGACTTTCTCATTAACGGCTCTAAGGATTTCAACCCAAAATTTTCAGCAGGAGTCCCCTTAAGTTTAAAATAATATTGTATATAAAAATATTCGAAAAAATATTTGTTGGGTTTTTTTGAAAATTTTTTTTTTTTTAAATCAATATCTTCAAAACCTATGAACGATTATTTTTTGAAATTATTTCCTAAAATCAATATTATTTAATACTTAAAATTCGCATCCCACATTTCTTTCTTGAAAAATTTTAGAGAAATTTCTTATATAAAAAATTTATTTAATAAAAAAACGTTTTTTTTAAGTTTATTTGCATAAATTCATACTTTTCCGGAAACCAGACGGCAATTTTATGCATTTGAACATTTTTATCTCCTTAAATCCATGTTTTTTATTTGTAAAATGTATCTTAAATTCCAAAGTACTTTTACATAAGAGCAAGTTCGTGCGATCCAGTCGTGCATTTTATTTTATTCGTGTTCATCCTTGCTGGGCATACTAGTTTAACTCAATTACATGTTATTAGTGTTATGCCTAAACAACATGTAAAGAGTAAACGAGCAACCCATTGATGACAATTTTTTTAGAAGGTTTTAATGGAATTAAGACGACATAGACGACGGCAGGGATCGAACATGTGATCATGAGGTTGACAGGCGATCACACAGCCATCATCGCTCCACGGCCACCACTTAAGCTTAAGCATAAAAAAAATTATCAAAATCGGTTGAGCTGTTTTTGAGAAAATCAGAAACAAATCACATAAAACCGATGAGGGGGATACCAAAACTAACCATTTTTTAGAAAATTTTTTTCTACTTTTACTTAGCTTTAACTAAATGAAATTTTTCAGTTTTTTTAAGAAAATCTGTTGGACAGTTTTTGATAAAAAAAGATTTATAAAATTTCGAAAAAAAAAAATCGTATGGCAGGTACCGTTATTTTTGTTCTTAAGAAAAAAAAAAAACGTGTGGGGGTGGGAGAATTTAAAAACGATATCTACCTATTATCTATTAACGAAAATCGGCCGAGCCGCTTAGGCTATAGTCGAACAGACAGACAGGATTTCTAGACCCACTTTTTTCATCTTCGCTATCATCTTATTGTCAACTTTGATCGAAATCTCGAGTTCGATTTTTTTACGAATGCATAACTTGCCTTATAGTACCTATAAGTCGCAAGTAAAAATCATTAGTATGATATTGTAAGCAAATAGCATTATGTATACCCAAAAGAAGAAAAAAAATGTTGATTTATTTTATTTGATGAACACTTGCCACTAGCTTTGGGGCCAAATTACCGCTTCAGTGACCGAGTGAGTGTGTCCCATCAGTGATCGAATGAAAATGTCAAAATAGAGTAATCGATTGCTAGATGAATTAAGCAATAATGCCAAACTCACATAATTCAGTCACGTATTACTAAAAACCTGATGCGGTAATTTGGCCCTGGTTTCAAACCCAGCCAAAAAGTGTCTCTTATTTTGTTTTATTGGGCTTAAAATATTTATGTTATTTGGAGGATTAGTACCTTAACTTTTTTCATTGTTAACTACTATTGTACTACTACAAATATTTTGTTTCTTATTAACTCTTAAAATTGATACTGAATTTTTCGTCATTAGTTCAAATTATTGTTCAATTACACAAAACAGAGCTATTATCTAATTATCTTAAGGTGTCTTGGACAACACTCTTATTTTCAATTAAATCCGAGTCATTGTTCAATCAAATCTCCTGCTAATCCTATTTAACTTGATTAAAAACTAAAAACAAAAGATTTTCATTTTGCCTACATATCACATCAAAAGATATTTCATCAATTTAAGTGAATCTATAATATATACTCGTTGTGAAGATATTATGTAGATTTGACCAGAATAAGAACGAATCCAAAATTTCATACATAAGTATTGTTCATTATCGAAACATCTGAGAATGCAACCAGGCCTAAATAATAAAGGGATAATCAAATGTTGTAAAGGGAGATATTTTGTCTGTACTCGTATGCATGTTATGTTTGTGAAGATACATCTTGGAAGAAATTGCTTTTTTCCTTTGTCAGAACATTCAGACTTCATTCAAAGTGACAAAACACCAGATTCATAAATTCAAAGGCTTTAATACATAGTACAGATTTTGATTTCTTGGAAATTGTTTAGCCAACAAGGGATCTCGGTACCTTAAGAGTTTTAGAAAATTAAATTCCTTAATTCGTTCAAAGAGAGAGTGAGTTCTATAGTACAAGTATTTATCATTCAATTATATAGGCTAGGGTATAAGAATTCCGGAAAATTTAGGGCCAGCGGGAGGGATTTATGGATTATATTGAATATTATACGCCATGAAACTTGAGGAGAACTTCACCAGTGAAATATATTGAAAAAGATAAGGTTATAAATGGAAAAAATAGTGGAAAACTATTTGAACTCTTTCAAAATTTTGATATATATTTTTGCTTAATGGGTCAAAAAGTGGGGATATTTTAGTGGAACTGCCTTTTATCCGAGTGGATTAGTTGCTAAATATTGTGCTATAAGTAGTAAATGGTTTGAGAAAGCTATAAGGCTTAACCTGGTCAGTTAACCATGAAAACTGATTTAACATTTCGGCCAGTATCTCACGAATTCATTGTTGGCTTCTAGTGCATCAATCGAAGCGGGCTTGACGATATAGACATCAGCCTTAACATAGCCGCACAAAAAATTGTCCAGAGGCGTTTAAACGCACGATCTAGGCGGCCAATTGGCCGGCCCCAAACGTGAAACAAATTGTTCACCAAACTCACCTCTCAATTGGTCCATAGTAACACGTGCTGTGTAGCATGTGGCACCGTGTTGTTGAAACCACATATCATGCAAGTCGAGCTCTTCCATTTTGTGCAAAAAAAAAGTTTGTTATCATCGCACGGTAGCGCTCACAATTCACAGTAACGTTGCGATTCGCATCATCTTTGAAGAAACACGGCCCAATGATTCCTCCAGTCCATCCGCTTGAACGACGTTGTATTCCATAATTAATGGGAACGTTTGCTCTTACTAATAAAGCCATTACACTTGGGAAAATTTTATTTTGTACATTTTATTGCATTTTTAAAATGAAACTTGTATTTGGCCCACCTTTTAACAATTTGCTAATCTTAAATAAGTTTACTAACTCTTTCTTTCTTAAAAATATTGCGTCATAGTTGTTAGTGATAGAGAATAATTTTCAGAAGCCTGAAATCGGTGTGCCAATTTTATCTTTTAACTATTGCATACAAATAAAAATTAATTTTAAGATAAATCATTAACATGTTTTTGAAATATGAAATTATAAATATCAAAAATATGCAATGTTTTTCAAAAACTTTAGAATCTTCTGTGTAAAACTTTAATTTAAGTCCGTTTTAAGGTTGTGAGTAATGTCCTAATCAAGCATTACAAACAATATTTGAAAACATTTTAAGGTACATTTTTTAGAAAAACAAGAATTTCGAAAAAGATTTTTTTTTAAATTAAGGAGAAAAATACTTCAATGTCCCAGCGGTAGTAAAAATGTTTCGTCATTTAAAAAAAAAAATACGAAACACAACTTCGTCTGCGATTCCTTTACTCGTCTTCAATTACACTTACCCAATCGGCTTGCTGTACAGTTTGTTGTTAATTTGACGCTACCAGAGGCCTATTATATCAACTTACAATATTGTAATTACAAGCTATTTTTCACAAAAATTGTGAAAATTCGAAAAATTTTGTTTCACCAGGGGCCTATTGCACCATCTTACAAAATTGTGATTACAAACATTTTTTTAACAAATTTTTAAAAAATCGAGATTTTTTCATTTGTTATGTATTTGTTAAACACAAATAGAATTTTTCGTTGCACAAAAAAAAAGTTGTAATTGTAAAATTTGTGAAAATCGTTCTTTTTTTTGGGTTTCTGTTGCACCATAATAAAGCGATCATAAATTTGTTTCGGTTTGTAAAAAAATTCTACAGGTGAAAGACCGTGTGTAAATATTTCTACAAATTTGTTAACACACTCATTTGAACATGGTGCAACAAAAAATCGTATACAGGATTTGTATTTGTAGATTACAATAACAAATTTGTGGTTATAAATTATAGACTGGTGCAATAGGCCCCAGTGGTCTATTTCACCAACTTACAAATTGTAAATTACAAGAAGTGTTTTTTTAACAAATTTGTAGAAAAATTGATTAATTCTTTTTCACGAGATATGTAATTGTTTTACAAAATTGTAGTTGTAGATTACAAAGGGAAATTTGTAGAAATTGCATTATTTTCGTTTCACCAAAACAATTTTTTTTTTGTAGTTTCCAAATACAAATTTGTAAAATATAATTTTTTTTGTAAGTTTGTGTTTCACCAAATGATATAACTTTACAATTTTGTTCAGTTTATGAAAATTTCTTACAATAGAAAGATGATGTGTAGATTTGATTACAATTTTCAATAAGAATCTCGTTTCCAGTTTAAGAATGTCGTTCCGTCGTAGGCATAGTTGCACCGATAGTGATATGAGTGACCATTTCGTGCTAAATAGACGAAGACTAATTTATCGACCGCGTATAAATACGAAATTTCTGATACTTTAACATTCAACGAAAAGTTTCGCTTGAAACGTGTTGAGGCAGAGGAAATAATAGGATAAATTAGACCACGGATTGAAAATGAGACTGAAAAAACTTTTCATTGACACCGATGCAGGAATTTTATTTTGCTTATTCATAGCTGTTGATATACCAGCCGAACTGCAAGTTGCTTTAGACATTATCTTACCTATAAAACCAAACCTTTTTTCTACAGCACAACATGCTTACTGCAAGGGAAAATCAGTAGAAACTGCGCTACATACCTTGGTACGCGCAATCGAATACTCCCTAGATCACAAAGAATACACTCTAGTTGCATTCCTAGATATAGAAGGCGCCTTCAACAATGTCGACAGCGCCGCAATAGCGAAGACACTGCAGAATCTCAATGTGGATAGCTCACTTGGTAACCTTATAAATTTCATGCTGAACAGCAGAATTATAAATGCGGAACTAGGTAGCTTTACTACAAGAAAGTCAGTCAGTAGAGGAACCCCACAAGGTGGAGTCCTATCCCCATTTCTATGGAACATGGTAGTTAATGATCTGCTAATAGACCTAGAAGAAGAGGGATTCAAAGTGATTGCATACGCTGACGATATTGCCATTGCCGTATCAGGAAAGCACCCTCAAGTTTTAACAGAACTTATACAAACCGCTCTCAACAAGCTACTAAAATGGACAGATCGATGTGGCTTAGGTCAGGTGTTAACCCCCACAAGACTGAACTAGTCCTCTTCACAAGGAAATACAAAATTCCTCAACTAGACCCTCCATCGATTAAAGGTGTTCCACTCACTTTCTCAGATCAAGCTAAATACCTGGGTCTTATTTTAGACAAAAAGTTAAGTTGGAAACCTAATATACAGGAAAGAGTAAGGAAAGCCACGGTAGCTCTCTTTTCTTGTAAAAAAGCCGTAGGGAACAAGTGGGGCTTGTCTCCACAAATAACTCACTGGCTATACACTGCGGTCATCAGACCGATACTTACTTACGGGGTGACCGTATGGTGGACGGCCTTAGATAAAGCGACTAATCGCGATAAACTAAGCAGAGTTCAACGTTCAGCGTGTATGTGCATCAGCGGAGCTCTCCGCTCGACACCTTCCGCTGCACTAGACATAATACTCAACCTGACACCCCTAGATATTTACAGTAAACAAATGGCCGCGAGCACAGCCATACGTCTCAAAGCCATCTCTCAATGGACCAATAACTCTATTGGCCGCACCACCATTCTGAATTTATTCGGAACTCTACCAAGTCACTCTGACTACATCACTCCCTTTTTGGTCTTCGATAAAAACTTTGAAGTCACCATTCCCTCAAGGTCAGCTTGGGAGGAAGGGGCGTTGGCAGATAATAAATCAGTAAACTTTTTTACAGATGGATCGAAGACTGAAAACGGAGTGGGTGGTGGAGTGTACTCAGATGGACTAAACCTTAGTCTCTCCTTCCGCCTACCAAACCATTGTAGCGTATTCCAAGCGGAAATTCTGGCGATAAAGGAAGTATTGTCCTGGCTTAAAGAAAACGTGGTATCTAACACGGATATCCGTATCTTCTCAGACAGTCAGGCTGCTTTGAAATCCCTCGCATCAGTCTCTGTCAACTCCATTACAGCCCAAGACTGTCGATCGTCTCTGATGGAGATGGCCAAACAGTTTAATATTCACCTATTCTGGGTGCCGGGTCACAGGGACATTCCGGGGAATTGCAAAGCCGACGAACTCGCCAGAATTGGAACGGAAATGCCTATCTTATCCGAAAAGGCAAATATAGGTATGCCCATAGCTACAAGCAAACTTATGCTGAAACGAATCGCTCTGGAACAATCGAACACAAGATGGCTTAATATTACCACTTGTATGGCGACCAAGCGGATCTGGCCTAAACTGGATCCGAAACGGTCAAAACGTCTATTGTCCCTCAGTAGATCTCAGATCAGCTCCGTCATAGGTGTCATAACTGGACACTGTCTCATAGGTAGACACGCCGCACGTCTCGGTGTGCTATCAAACGATTTCTGCAGGAGTTGCTTGGACGAGGAGGAAGAGGAGACAATCCCACACCTTCTTTGTACATGCCCTGCTCTCTCTCTTACAGACGCAAACTTCATCTAGGAGAACATTTCTATAATGAACCAAGCGATCTCATAGACAAAGACATTAAAAGTCTCCTTCGCTTCATCAGAAGCTCCAAATGGTTTTAACTAGTAGGAAACCTTTTTTGTTCCCTATTAGATCGTGGTATCACAATGGACCTCTAATGGTCTAAGTGTGTCAGACGCTTTAATGACAGCCACTTTAACCTAACCTAACCTATCCCAGCTGTTGATATTCTCTATCGGCTGACTTACAAATTTGTGAAAAAAATTGTAGTCTACAAGTCTGGAAATTAAACGTTGTAATTGTAAATTACAATTTCCCCTACTTTTTGTCTCTTTTCTTACAAATTTGTTGGAATTATGTTTGTAGCTTGTGACACAGAAAATCAGTTTACAAATTTGTAATTGTAGTTTACACGGCACGGATAGTATAGCCCCAATTGTTTTAAAGAGGGGTTTTTCAACGTTGGCAAAACCATTGAGCAAGTTTTTCCATCGGTCCTATGGTGGATTTTCCCAAGTGAATGGAAAACAGAAATTCTCCAGCCTGAAAGCATATTTTTCTTCCCCCTCGAACTATTAATCAATTGCACTTACATCCCTTCTTTCTAAGATCGTAGAAACGTTGATAAATTATGAGCTCAAGAAATATCTTTAGGAACGAAAGCTTCTCAATGCCAAGCAGTACGGCTTTCGTACTTTGATATTTCAAAAACATTTGATAAAGTTTGGCGACAGGTTTTCTTATCGAAAATGCGTGCATTTTGTATTGATGAAGCTCTTCTTCGTTGAATTTAAAACTACCTTCCGAACAGCTCAATACAAGTTGTGTTGGATGGTTTTAAGTCTAAAGTTCATAAAATAAATGCTAGTGTGCCACAGGGCTCCGTTTTGTCTCCGTTTTGTCCAAAAATAATAGGTGAAAGAGGTATGACAAGAACATTATAATTTCCCGAGCACCGTCTCAATATTTCCTGTCTTTCATTATTGTACCGTTATTTTACTAGGCAGTTTTCTAATGATAAAGCCACCCCTTAAACAATTTATCCGTAATACTCGCGCTTCAGGGAATGCCCATCAGTTTACCCTTGATCCCAACTTCGGATATACTATTAAATTCAGAGATTCTTTCCTTAGCCGCACTACACGAATGTGTACGACTCTATATTGCCCTCCCTTTTAAATCCTTTCCAACTTTTCTAAAACGTTCACACTGTGCTCACACATTTTAAGGGAATTCATTATCCTTTATGTGCGTGAAAATTATAATTATCGGGTAAAGCATTCCACCTTCGTGTAGTGCGGCTAAAGAAAGAATTTCTGAATTGTACAGTTTGAAGTTAGTCCAAAGTCCAAAGTACTAATTGCGATGGTATCAGAGTTAGTGAAAAGATTCACATCGAGCACTTCTTTTCTTCCACTTGTAATTGGCAGGCTCGTTACCTCTACTTAATATCTACATATTTTTGTTAATGACAAATTCAAAAAGTGACTCCCCTCTTCTATTTGTATCCGTGATCGCCCATTTTAATGAAAAATATTTTTGCCTGGCGATCAAGAGCTACTGGCGGCGTTAATGCAAAAGTCAAGAATCACAGAACACAGCCATCGAGAAACGTACAAGTCTCAACGCTTCAACATACCCACATATTAAAACAAAACTCCTAAGACTGCATTCGATACTCGAACAAATGCCGAAAACCCATGTACAGTCGGATAGAATTTTACCTTAGCTTTTATCAACAGTAATCTTCTATTTCTGAGCCAAGGCATGGAAATTTCCGAAAAACCATAACCGACGCTGAGGCATATCCCGAGTCGAGATATTGATTTTTCATTTAAAACCGAAAATGCTGCACTTTGGGATATTCTTCCCATTCGTATAACAGTCGCTAGCATGGCTTTGTACTTCCAGAGTAAGTACCTACTGTCCAAAATCGTCGAAATTAACTGGTGCATAACTAGTTTCGGCAAAAGGCAGCACAACGAGTTGCATCAGAGCTGGGCTCTGTCTCTAATGCTGTTTCATTTCATAGAGATATTTTCATTGCAATACCAACCCAAGAGAAAACTTTCCAAATGTGTAATCCCAAGGACGACCGACGACGACGGATGTTGGACCGGGGACTGCTGGTACTCATCATAGCAAGTTGTGGCGCGATGGTGATTTTCGAAAGGCATAGCATAGCAAAACAAAGGGATCCAAAGTCCCCTTCTATATAGTGGAACAGACGCAGAGGAGGAAGTAATTCTGTCATATGTGGTGCAGCGACCTTGGTGAGCGCGGGTGTACTGCAGCAAGATGAAAGTCACGCAGCATTAGAAATAGCTACTACACAGTTGCATTTCTAGGGACATTTCACTTATGTTATACTGGAATGCTTTGCGTGGTTTCAGTCACTTAAGGGATTTCTCACAGTCTCCGTTTGCCAATGGCTCTTGGGTAGCCTCATGTACAAAAGTTCTTCCATACACTCGCATCAGCTCACAAATAATAAAAGGCAACTTTGTCACCGAAGTGCAGAGGCATGCTAATCCACTGTAAAATTTAAACGAAAGGAGATTGCAAATTTGTGTGGTTTCGGTTATTTAATTGCGATCATTTTGCCAAGGCTGTCTTATAAGAAGATAATGCCTTACATGGGAGCGAAAGAGCTGCTAGGCAAAGGATTAGTACCAAGCTCCCAGGATATTTTGAATGGAGTGATAAAGTAATATGACGGTATTTTGCAAGTTTTAGTTTCGGGTAAAGGGTATCTATCCGTAGGTATAGTGGTGGGTGAAATAAAGTTCTCGAGTTTCCGTGACAATTGGGCTGAATTGAATTGAAGGCAAAATAGTTTTGGATATTATGCTGTCTAATCGAATTTAAAGTACGGTTTCGAGCTGGGGCCTTAATGTCGGTACTGGGTCGACCGAAAAACTTACATTAGTAAATAATTTTGTTTCGAAAAGTTGGTCTACTCTAAAAAAGGTGTGTCATAGTATCTGAAAGAGAGGAAAAATGGGGTTTTTTGGGGGATGGTTAATGGGGGTTTAATGCCCTAAGGTTTTCATCTCATAAATTATACAAATCGAGTTGTAAATAGATCAATTTTCAATTTTAATTTTACTTTGAATACTCTCGGTTAAGGTATTCCTGGGCTAGGTATTTAAATGATTTCATGCCTAGAGGCTAACAAACACGAAAGTTCGACTACATTCAAATAAATTTGGGAGGAAAATTATAATTCAAACAAAATTTAAAAAAAAATACGGAATGTAGTAGAAACGAAAATAATTTAATTTCCATAGTGAACTTGAGACCTTCAAACTTGTCTCCCCCCAGTCCCATTTTACTCTTTTTACTAGAGATGAAGGTGCAAAAGGGCAAGTTTTGTATTTGGAAAATAATCAAGCTCTAGGTTTTGATCAAATTTGAAATTTTTTTTTATAATTTTTAGCGTCCTAGGATTATGACTTCCCTTAAAACTTGTGAGCAAAGTGTCAGCGTTTTAGGAAAGCTTAAGTGGATTGAAAAGGAGATACCGATGCACATTGGTAACGAATATCAGAATATGATAACACTAGGGAAATATAGAGCCGGATAAATTATTCCAAATTCGTGTAGTGCAGCTACAAAAAGAATCTCTGAATTTAATAGTACATCCGAAGTTGGACTCAAGAGTAAACTGATGGGTATTCCCTGGTGAGCGAGTATTAAGGATAAATTGTTTAAGGTGTGGCTTTATCATTAGAAAACTTCCTATAAAAATAACGGTACAATAATGAAAGACAGGAAATATTGCGACGGTGTTCGAGAGATTCTAATGTTTTTGTTATACTTTAAGAGACTCAAGTGTGTTATTGCAGCACCTATTCAAACATGGGAAATGTACTCGAGCCTTGAACAAATAAGCCTTATAGATTACAGGCAGATCAGAAGGCGAACAAAATTTTCTAACAACTTCTAAGGAAACTTATACACTTATCAGCGGTTTTGGAGACGTCGAATATGTCTTTCCACCACAAGGTGGCCTGTAATGAACATACCGAGAACCGAAAGCTGTTCAGTTTCATTAATGCAAGTGGCGTTCATTGATAGCGGTGGGTTGCGAGAGCATTGAGTTCTTGAGTTTTTAAATTCTACGCGGTTTATGGTTTCTCATTTGACAATATTATTGAGATCAGAATTTTATGATGTTATTATACGATCCCGTTCCAAGATCCACATCCAAAGAACAAGGACATGTATCTAGAAACAAATATGAGAAGCTGCGAATACTGTCATCAGCAAAACAATTTACTGGATTAGAAGTTTCAGACAAAAGATCATTGATGAAAGAGATTCGGAGATAAAACGGAGCCCTGTGGCACACTAGCACTTATTTTATGAATTTTAGACTTAAAACCATCCAACACAACATATATTGAGTAGTTAAAAAGAAAGTTTGCAATCCAAAGAGGAAGAAGTTCAACGATACCAAATTCACTCGTTAGATTCAGAGGTTCTTTCTTAATCTGCACTGCACGAATGTGAATTATTTTACTCGACTCTATATTTCCCTCCAATTATAATATTCAGACATTCAAAACCAGTGAGCATCAGTATCTCGTTTTAAATCCTCTCTAAAACGCTCGCACTGTTCTCAAACATTTTAAGGGTAGTCATCATCCCCCTAGTATGTGCAAAATTATGAAAAAAAGAAATTAAGAAATAAAATGCACGACTGGATCGCACGAACTTGCTCCTATGTAAAAGTACTTTGGAATATAAAATACATTTTATAAATATAAAACATGGATTTAATGAGATAAAAATGTTCAAATTCTTTGAATTGCCACCTGATTTCCGGAAAAGTATGAATTTATGCAAACAAAGTTTAAAAATCTTTTTATTTTTAAGTAATTTTTTATATAACAAATTTTTTTAAATTTTTCGAGAACAAAATTTGGGATACCAATTTTACGTATTTAGTAGATAACATAGATTTAAGGAAATAATTTCAAAAAATAATCGTTAACACGTTTTAAGGATATTGATTTTTCAAAAAAAAACTTGGAATTATTTTTTTTTTAAAACCAAAAAACTATTTGTTCGAATAGTTTTATATACAATATTATTTTAAACTTGAAGGGGCTACTGCTGAAATTTGTTGGTTAAAATCGTTACCGCCGTTAATAAGAAAGTCAAAAATAAAAAAACGTTCTATGCCAGGTACCGTTGAAAACATTTTTCCCCAAGTTTTTTTTTTTCATAAGAATGTATTTCATGTCCATAATATCACACCTATTTTTTTTATCAAAATCTTTAGAGCCGTTTTCGAGATAAATAAGATTTTGCATTACGGGTGTATAGGAGGTACCGTTAGTCTGAGGGCTAAAAAAAAAATTCAATTTCCCCTCTGGGGAATCACCGAAGACCCTTAACTACCAAGATTGAAGGAAATAGGTCCAGTGGCTTAGGCTGTAGAAAGAGGTACAGACATATAGACAGATAGAAGGAATTGTCGGACCCACTTTATTCGCCTTCGCTATCATCGTAATGTCAACTTTGATCAAAATCTCGAGTTCGATTTTTTTTCAAATGCAGAACTTGCCCTATAGTATGTATGTATGTACCTATATCGCAAGTAAAAAAAGCAGGAAAGAATATAACTTCATTTTTACAACGAAATGAATCAATCTAGTTTGAAAACGAATCATTCAAATTTGAATAAAATTAAAAGAACTGAAAAAATTTATTTAGGAGGCAAGTGTGTAAGTCCAGGAAAGCGGGTGGGTCGGGTATAGTTCAGAAAAACTCACACTCGCCAAATCAAACTAGCAAACTAATCACTAACATTTGAATTTCTTTTTTAAAAACAATATAAACATCCCGGGACTCAGCGCTGTAAATGAATGCAATCGTTTTGTGTATACAATGTTTACTCGTAACTACTTCAATTAAAAGATTGCATTTGTTGAAGAAAATGCAAAGAATGCATGAATTCTTAGAATATTGTAATCAATTGGTAGTTTCGTAATGAATTGCGAAAAAAGGGACTACAATGTTTCTGATGCCAACTAAATGGTGATTGCAAAGTGAAATCAATGAACGCAATATTATAGTTGAATTCAATTAACCATTTTTAAAGATTCCATTCACAAAGATTACATTCTTTCACAACCTTTCAGTGCCGGATTAAGCCAGCGCGGGGCCTGTAGCAAATTCTATCAAGGGGCCCTTAGACTGTTTTAGGTTAGGTAATTATCAAGTTTATGGTATTAAATAAAACAAAACTGTTACAAACAAACTTTTCTTGATTTAATTTGGGAAAATTTATAAATAATGCTGTTGATATCGACTTCTCGGAGTAAATCATGTTCAATAGTAATTAAATTGCCATTACAGCATATAGTTGGGGTACACTAGAAATGAAAAAGCATTTATGCATTTTAAAACTTTGAATAAATAAAATTTTGTAGTAGATATTTTAAGACAAAAACTAAATCTACTCCCTTAAATCTACTACTTTTTAGATCTACTCCCTTTTTCCCACACTAAAACAAATCACAACTACTTTAGCCAAGCTAAACAACTTTGGCTCTGAATATTTAAATTTAAAACTGAAAGTGAATTTGTGTATCTGATTTATTTATTTTTTTTTTCATTTGTTAAAAAATATTTAGTTTTGATAAAAATACAATTTTTGAATTTTTTTTTCGTTTTCAAATAATCTACTCCAGAAATTTTCGATTTACTCCCCTTTTTTACAAATCTGCTCCGAAAGTTTACTACCCTGGTGACGAGTCGAACAAAGAAAAAACGCAATAATAAATACCCAAGTAAAAAATAAATACAATTTTGTCAATCCCCCTCTTGTTTCAACTTCGGCAAATTGGGAGAGCCTACGAACACTATTCTCTTTTTGTTTATTTCCGTTTTATCATCTTCTTCGTATTCTGTTTCCTCAAACCAATAACAACAAAGCATGAACGCAATAAATTTGTGTACTCCCCTGAAGTTTCGCCCTCTTTGCCAACTCGGCGTTTCACATTTTTGAAATTTTCACATTGTATGCCTTAATTTAAACATTTCTAATGTAAAAAATCATAATAAATTGTTATTTTATAAGGTTGGCTACGGTCAGATCTTTCAGATAAACCCAGCAACTGCTCAGAGTGAAAAGTAATAATAATTTCAAATTTTAACTTAAAAATATTTAACCATATGCACAGCAGCGTTACCACTTCCGTGAAGTAAATTGAGAAAAATCGAAGTAGATTTTAAAATGACTTTTTACTTGCCTTCTGAAAAATTAGAACTCGAGATTTTCAACAATTCACATTACAACACGAAAAAAGTAGAGATTCCGTCTGTCTGCAAGTCTGTACCTCAAGCTGCAGCCTAAATGAGAAATTGATATATTTTTTTTTAGCTCGGTTCCTTCCATACAGCCATTATGAAATATCATATTTATTTCGAAAACGGCTCTAATGGGTTTTATAAAAAAAAATTATGTTCAGCCCATACCAACAATACAGTCCACATTTTGGTAAAATAAAATGTTATTAACGGTACCTGTCATAAATCCTTTTTTTGATTTTCTTCTTTCTCATTTCTGACCGATTTCAAACAAAATTTTTTAAAGAATTAATTTATTAACAAAACACAAGCAAGCGAAATTTTCATAAGATTCGAGTTTTTATGCTTTTAAAATTACTCATTTACCTATGTATTTTTATTGCGTTTACATACTTTTTTTTTGTAATTTTCTTGCTACTACATACTACCTAGAGTGAAATAGAGAAAAAGAAGTAGATTTGGGCTTTTTATTGTAAAATTGAAGTAGATTGAAACAGAGATTTTTAAAATGAAGTAGATTTCAGCATTTTGCTGATGGTGCGAAGTAGGAACTAGATTTTAAAATATTTTGAAAAAAAGAAGTAGATCTACTTCAATTGAAGTAAAGTGGTACCACTGATGCACAGTTATTATCGTTGAATACTTATCTCTTCTTGACTACGTAAGAACACTGTTCTATTTAGTATATTTTAAGAAATAACTTAATATTTAAAAAAATCGGTTGCACCGCTATATTATGTAAGAAAACAATACTCAACACAATTACGAAACCACTTTATACTTAGGAATGGTTCATATCGAAAGTACTATTATTATCATCTAAACGTAAATATCGAACCTTTTCAAATCGGTCGGATTACTACGACTAGCACGGAGAAAATATTAGGCAATTCCCCGTTTTGCTTAGCAGTATTGCCAATTTGCGTGTAGTGCGGTGCGAAACATGATTTTTGGTTTGACCAGCAGATAGAAAAATAAAATTTTAGTTGATCATTTTGATGCAAATATTTTCTTCTTAGTAATTGTGACTAAATCTAATATATAAATAATACATTTTTATGGTCAGAAAACGTTGGTGCGCGGGGCCCCCAAATGCGCGGGGCCCGTAGCATTTGCTACTCTTGCTTCGTGGCTAATCCGGCACTGCAACCTTTCTGTGATGGTTCCGAAATTGAGCGATTATTTTCGTGACATCCTTTCGATAGTCAAATTTATGTTATGTTCCCCTTTGATAAATTATTAATAAATGATAATAATGAATACAAAAGTACGTAATATCAAATAGTTTTGTTTAAATATCAATTTGTAGAGAAAGTCTGTGGATCTCCAAATGTCATGTTCTTCAGAGATGGTAAGCCAGTGTTGTTCCATGTAGACAAAAAATGTAGACTACACGATTGTCTAGGTGTAGACAATTCAACGTATACAATTCATGATTGTCTACATGCCAATGTCAACAATGTAGACAACGTAGACATTCAATTTTTCTTATTATGTTTCGTCTAATAAATCAGAGCTCGAGCCAAAATCATTGTCATCAATCAAAACAATCATAGAGACATCGCCGGATTCAGATGTCGCAGGTGATTGGGATTGCTTACAGGCATTCCTTTCGTAAGTGAATGTGAAGGCATTATTATTAGGATATGATTATGCTTTTTTTAACAAATTTTTATTTACCTGTGGCTGTGAAGACGGCTTTCTGCAGTATTTTGTAGAATATGCTACATATTTGTTATTGTATTAAAGGAAAACCTAATTGATCGAAACCTTTATTTTTTCGTCGACCAATATTTGAATAAAAACTCAAATCAACACCTGAAATTTTCTTAAATGAAATAAACAATGTGACAGAGAAATCAAGAATGACAGATGACAGATTGGCTGACATGCTTTGTCTTCATTGTGTACATTTTCTACATTGTCGACATCATAGTCGATATTGTCTACATTGTTTACATTGTCTACATTATCTACGCATTAATGTAGACAATCAAAGTCGACACGTAGAGGAACAACACTGTGGTAAACCTTCGAATTTAAATTGAAAATTGCAGAAACATTTGCTGATTATTTGTTTTTTTTTTATCAATTATCTTACACTTCGTCTGGATTCAAAATTTATAGTGCATCAAGGATACTTAATAGTACGGGAGGTAGCGCTGCAATTTTTTTAGGAATTTTATGCCGAATGAATTTTACTTCAAACAGTTGTTTAATGTTCGAAATTCAGTAAAGTGAGCGTCAGTTGTCGCACTTGTGGTGGAGCTAAAGGAGACAGCATGCAAAAGTCATTGGAAAAAAATTTGCTCCGATGAATTTTATACCAAGCGAAACTGTATTAAATTATTGTTTTAATCATGTTTCTTCAAAAAATTATCGTCAGCTGTATTGCCGAGGGGGGGTTCAATGTCAGTCACGGGCATAAACCTCATTTAAAATTTGAAAAATAAATTTATTTTATACCTTATGAAATTTATATATCTCAATTTTTATACTTTTAAAATAATAAAGAAAATAGTCAGCTGCACTTTTGACGGGGGTAACACCGTCAGTCAGCGCGATAAACATGTCGCGCGCTCAACGCATTCGAGCGTCGTATAGTATCTTTGGAACATAAACTGACGATCTTTACACCCACAAACAATCAGCTGACGACGATTTTTTGTTTCTTTAACATTTAAATTATCTTATACTTAAAATTCAATAAGTATAACATCAATTTCATATAAATAACATCACAGTTTATTTATTTATTCCGTGTAGGTTTCAAATTACATATACAGGGTGATTTGCATAAGGTGTGACAAAAAGCTAGGGCATGTAGGTTGGACTTAGACAAGAAAAAAATCGTATGGGAGGGGGGGAGTCTATTTCCCCCCGTTTAGCGGGAGGGGCAATTTAAGAAAAAAATCACTTCAAACAGAAAAAAAATTATTAAAAAATAACGGTGATACCTACAGAAAAATGCTATAGCGTTTTGAAAAGCCAGAAATACATTCTTTAATTCTGTCTTTAAATAAAGTTGTTTGAGTGAATAGTTTTTGAAAAATTACTTTTCAAAATCGAAATTTTGAAAAAAAAAATGAAAATTTTTTTTTAAACATTTTTTTTTCAAAATTTACGTAATTAAGTAGTATTTTTTTTATTCAATATTCAATGCTCTTATTAATTTTTGATCAAACACAAAAAAACCGGATGTCAAAATGTTTTGTAGTTTTTGAGAAAGTCAAAAATAACAAAAACTACTTTTGTTCTAAAAAAGCCTTTTATTTTAGTTTTTACGTTTTTGGATTCTTAGGTGAATTTACGATTGAAAGGATTAACTTTCTTTTTACTATTTTTTTAATTATCGTCTTATAAGCATACAATAATGTGACAAAGTACTGGATTAACCATATTTCACACATTTTTTTCATTGAGAACACCTGCGTGAGAGCATTGGTTTAAAATTGACCTGCCACTTTTTTATTATGGTGGGGTCGGCTTGGCTTAGGGCATTTACGAAAGAAAGGATTAACTTTTTTGTACAATTTTTTTATTATCAGTCTTATAAGCATACAATAAAGTAACAAAGTACTGGATTAACACATTTTTTCTTTGAGAACACCTGCGTGAGAGCATTGGATTAATATTGACCTGCGAATGTTTTTTAAATAATGCAACGTTACACGCCCTAACTAGTGACAGAAAAATGCAATTGCGAAATAAGAACAAAAATGTTCCTGAATCTTGAAATCAATTAAAATAAGAAATACATGCATTTTTAGATAAAATACATAATTCCTATTTATTATAATTTTTAACTATTTTTTAACTACAGCTTATTACAAAAAATTTTCGATATGATCCCCATTTTGTAGAAGGCAAAGATTATAGTGCCTTCTTATTGCTGCACATAAATTTATACTTGATAAATTTTCCTGTAATTTGACTCCAGCCTCTTCAATTCGTTGTTTCAGTTGTTCAAAAGATTCTATTTCCACTTCGTACACATAGTTCTTCATGAATCCCCAAGCATAAAAATCTAACGGAGTTAAATCTGGCTATCTAGGCGGCCATTCTATTGGACCTCCTCTTCCAATCCAACTGTCACTAAAATGATCACCAAGCCAGTTCCTTACAGTGCGGCTGTAGTGTGCTGGAGCTCCATCTTGCTGGTAGATTAAATTGTCTGCTATGGCCAAGGGAACGTTGTCATTCAAATCGGGCAGAAGGTCTCGTAGTAACTGCAGATAGGATTCTCCATTTATGACTGAATTCAGGAACCGTGGTCCAATAACTGTTCGTCCAACAATACCAAGCCAAACATTACAGCTAAAGCGGTGTTGAGATTTGATTTGTTTCTTGTTATGCGGATTGCTGTTACTCCAGTGATGTAAATTGTGGAAATTTGTTACTCCATCTCTGGTAAACTGAGCTTTATCCGTCCAGAATATCCTTCCAAAGTAATTATGTTCAGTTTCATCTCTTAGCAATAATGTTCGACAAAATGCAGCTCTCAGTAACTTGTCGCTTGCGGTTAGCTCCTGAACTGGTGTAGTGTGGTACGGGTGTAAATGCTCGGTATGAAGCACTGCCCATACTCTAGTTTGGGGCAACTGAAGCATAGTAGCTATTCTCCTTCTGCTAAGGGAGGGATTACGTCGGACCATATCCAAAATTCTTTCCTCTATGTGTACTGATGCAGAAGATGAACTTTCTCTCCCTCGGTGCTCCAGTACTCCGTGTTCCCGAAGACGTTGATGGATTCTTGAAAATATCGTATGACTGGGACACCTCCTATTGGGGTACATTTCACCGTAGAGTCTTTGCGCTTCACGACTTCGACCATGGGCCATACCCTAGCAGTAATGCATATCCGTTAATTCGGTACGAGAGTAATTTGACATCGTGATATGTTGACGACTTGACATTCAAATTAGAAATAATTTGTACAACAAAACAGGTTGCGTCGCCAAGCCGACCCCACCGTAATAAAAAAGTGGCAGGTCAATTTTAAACCAATGCTCTCACGCAGGTGTTCTCAATGAAAAAATGTGTGAAATATGATTAATCCAGTACTTTGTCACATTATTGTATGCTTATAAGACGATAATTAAAAAAATAGTAAAAAGAAAGTTAATCCTTTCAATCGTAAATTCACCTAAGAATCCAAAAACGTAAAAACTAAAATAAAAGGCTTTTTTTAGAACAAAAGTAGTTTTTGTTATTTTTGACTTTCTCAAAAACTACAAAACATTTTGACATCCGGTTTTTTTGTGTTTGATCAAAAATTAATAAGAGCATTGAATATTGAATAAAAAAATACTACTTAATTACGTAAAATTTTGAAAAAAAATGTTTAAAAAAAAATTTTCATTTTTTTTTTCAAAATTTCGATTTTGAAAAGTAATTTTTCAAAAACTATTCACTCAAACAACTTTATTTAAAGACAGAATTAAAGAATGTATTTCTGGCTTTTCAAAACGCTATAGCATTTTTCTGTAGGTATCACCGTTATTTTTTAATAATTTTTTTTCTGTTTGAAGTGATTTTTTTCTTAAATTGCCCCTCCCGCCTAAACGGGGGGAAATAGACTCCCCCCCTCCCATACGATTTTTTTCTTGTCTAAGTCCAACCTACATGCCCTAGCTTTTTGTCACACCTTATGCAAATCACCCTGTATATGTAATTTGAAACCTACACGGAATAAATAAATAAACTGTGATGTTATTTATATGAAATTGATGTTATACTTATTGAATTTTAAGTATAAGATAATTTAAATGTTAAAGAAACAAAAAATCGTCGTCAGCTGATTGTTTGTGGGTGTAAAGATCGTCAGTTTATGTTCCAAAGATACTATACGACGCTCGAATGCGTTGAGCGCGCGACATGTTTATCGCGCTGACTGACGGTGTTACCCCCGTCAAAAGTGCAGCTGACTATTTTCTTTATTATTTTAAAAGTATAAAAATTGAGATATATAAATTTCATAAGGTATAAAATAAATTTATTTTTCAAATTTTAAATGAGGTTTATGCCCGTGACTGACATTGAACCCCCCCTCGGCAATACAGCTGACGATAATTTTTTGAAGAAATATGATTAAAACAATAATTTAATACAGTTTCGCTTGGTATAAAATTCATCGGAGCAAATTTTTTTCCAATGACTTTTGCATGCTGTCTCCTTTAGCTCCACCGCTTTCGGAGCAGCTGACGTTCAGATCTGTTATGTGTTAGGGGAAAACTATTATTGTTATGATTTTCAGCCGGTATGAAATGACTTCGTCAACTATAGCGCTACCTCCCGTACTATAAGTTAAACACTAGGTTTAGTCTAGATGGTCAAGATGGCTTAATAGTTTAAACTTGTTGTAGTTCAATTTATTGCTCATTTCTCATTATTTTCAACAAATCTTTTCATAAAAGTACGTTTTTTAGGAGGATTGGACTGTTGCTAAGAATATTATAGAAAATTATAGAGGTATAATTATAAACGTTCTGCAATTTCAAAGGTCTTAGTTTAAAAAATACTGGATTTACTAACCTGTGACAAACTGGCAAAAATTTATGTGAAAACCTGCGTGAAAAGGGTATAAGAAAACAATTTAAAAGGTCAGCTGTTCACCTCCGCATCATTCATTGAGTTCACTATTGGAAATTAATCAACTGTTATCAGCGAAATCTTTCAATTTTTAATTGCTATATATCTTAAGGTGCTTGCCAGTCTGGTTTTTGAACAAATTGCAGCTTAAAATCTACGTAAATTTTTGCCAAAAAAGCGAAAAAAGGGCCTCAATAGATAATGACCACATTGCACTGCTAGCACTCTTAGACTTTTCAAAAGATTTCGACTCTTTAAACCATTGAGTCCTCTTTAAAAACTACCGACTGGTTTCGGATTTTCCTAAGAGTAATTTAAACTGAATCATTTGTAGCTTAGTGGAAGGCAAGCAATGGGTAGAGGAAAATGCACAGTCTTATGTTTATATATATAAATGCGTTGGGTGACGTCCCACAGGGATCTATCTTTGGGCCGATGCTTTTTCACTTTAGATAAATGAGTAATCACGAGTTATTTTTTAATGTCTGATTCATCTCTGTACAATGCCGATGATGGGCAGTTCCTGATAAGTTGAGGCGAAAAATGCAGCCCTCCCCATCTATTATCAGATTTTATTACTCTTTCAAAACTTGATGATGAAAATATTGCAAAAATATATGTGAATTTAGGAACAATGTTCAATCTTTTTCACATGAAAAGACCACTTTAAGACTTAAGACTTGGAAAAGTCTATGATGGTAGCCTTCGTGATATTTAAATTAAACTACCAGCCGAAACGCTCTTACTACGTTTAGTGTTATATATATGTATACATTTTCTTGCAACCGACTTTAGTAAACCCTTCGACTCTGTTACCAAATACTTGTAAAAAACGCTAGGCTGGTATAATAATATCTTTTCTGTATAAATGTATGGTATGTACATACATCAGTTGTTCCTCAAGGTAGCCACCTAGGTCCACTCCTTTTCACAAACTTCAGTTATGATATTATTTCAGTGAAAAATTATTGCAATAACCTGATATATGCAGACGACCACAAACTGTATAAATTGTTTTTAAAAGCTAAAAAGATTCTCTGATGATTCAGTGTGACCTTAAAATGAAAGCCATATGGCAATAATCTTACACCCAATTTCAAAAAGTGTCTTTCAATTTATTTTCCTAGAAGGAATATTATGCAATTCAGTACTAACAGTATCGGTGCCAATCGAAATACCATGGCATTTCGAATGAAGCCAAGAGTTTGCCCATATTTTACATTACCACAGACAGTATTTAGTTCAGGTTACAGACAAACCTAAGGGTATTTAAATATTATGACAGTTCTTCTCCTTTTCAAATGCCATCTCAGAACAAAACCTAAACAAGTCAATTGTTTTATTTAAAAATAAAATGAGGTTATGTTCAAAGAAACCTTTGAAAATAGTAAAAGAACAAAACAAAAAAAAAAAACATTTAAGGTACTCAACTAAAGTTATATACATATACCTATGTATATAGGAACAGGTATACCCTGGTTATGTTTTTTTTATCTACTGGCACGACCTCATTAGCTGTTGGAGTTTAAAAAACAAAGGAACCTTCTACTACTTATTATAATGGCATCCACAAAGCAACTGTCTATTGTTGTACACCTTCACACAGGCGAATAAATAATAATTTTCTAAAAGTTTTGCATTAGCTTTTATAACGAGCATCCTATTCACACTCTTGGCCAATGTGTTTCTGCATGCATATTAGTGTGCATGAGTGCATCACGCTTTTGTTTTCACGTGGCAAAGAAAAATAAACAAAACATCAAGAAACTCAAACAAACAAACAAACAAATATTTAACGACATCAAAACTTATCTGCACACAGAAGACATTGCAGTTACTTGCATACTTTAAGGGCATATTTGTTTAAGTATGAAGCTATAGGTTTGTTATGTATTAACTACTAAGGCAATTGTTTTTGGTCGAAAAGAAAGTAGGTTACTCCCTCCATTTCTGCAAAATCGTTATTAGGCTTATGTATCCAGAAGGGATGAAGTTTCATCTACCAGCTCAAAAATCTATTAAAATGGCCAGATTAACACTTAATTCTTTGTCAATCAGGATAACTTTATATGTACAGTGAGTGTCAAAAGTGATTAAACACCAATATGATTTCTGGAGTTACATGGAATTCGAACAAACAAACATTCAAATTCAAAACAAATCAAATTCAAATTATAACTTTTGCAATTTTTCCTAATAAAAACTAAACTTAGGTACTCTATATTTAACGCGTCAGAAGTAAGAAAACATCATAAACAAAATATAAGGAGCACAGTGAAACATGATAGTGGGCAGGCCCGGATTAAAGAAAATGGGGGCCCGGGGCTATTTCGAATTTGAGGCCCCTAAAAAGATATAAAACCCAAGCAAACCAACCCTTTATAACCCAGAGCGTCCAAAACCCCAAGCGAGCCAACCCCCAATAACCCGTGGCGCTAGGAGTCCACGCTCTGAGATGATGCGTCGAGGAGTTGACGCGTCGAAAATCCAAGAAGCCCCCCCCAAGTGCTCCAACCTCCGATAAGATTAAGAATTTTTTACACCCGGGGCTAATTTTCTTCAAACTTGGTAGATATGGGTCTTGATTTCCCCCCCCCCCCCCCCTTTTTTTAAGACCAAAAACAACGGTACCTGCAATACGATTTTTTTTTTCTAAATTTTATAAATATTTTTTTTTCTCAAAAACTGCCCCACAGATTTTTAAAAAAAAAATTTAAAAAATTTCATTTAGTTAAAGCTACGTAACGGTCGTAGAATTTTTTCCAAAAAGCTGTTATTTTTGGTACCTTCCTTGCAACCATATTTTTGGTTTTTGATTTTCCCAAAAACGGTACGACCGATTTTGATCATTTTTTTTTATGTTAAGACTGCAGTTTCAATTCAATAGTATTGTGTATTCAAATTTGGAAACAATTTTTTTTTGCATTTTTTAAAAAATTTTCAAATTTTTTTTTTTGAAAACTCAATATTTCGAAAACCCTATGCTCAATTTTTTTAAAACTCGATAAATGAAAGTTTCTTAAAATAATCTACAAGATTATGAGAAAAGCAATTTATTTTACCTAAAAATAACGGTACCCTCCAAATAAATTTAAAAAAATGGTTATCGAAAATTGTATTTTTCTCGAAAATGCTTCCGAGAATTTTGCTTACATTTTTCTCTTTCAATTAATTTTTAGGATCTATAATTTAATACAAAAAATTTGAAAACAAGATATTACTGACTGTACCTACCATAGAACGATGTTTCTAAATTTTGAATTTCTCATCATCGACATAACGCATTTTAATGAAATTTTTAAAGAAAAACTTCTAAGAAGTTCTTAAAACATTGCGTTTCAAAACTTTAAGAAAAATATTTTTTTTTGAATATTGAAAAAAAATCTATAATCTTGGAAAATTCAATATCTCGAAAACGGCTCAATATTTTTTATTCGAAAAACAATAAAAACTTTAAATTGACGTACCAAAATTTTTTCTTAAAAATGTTTTAAAAATTTTGTTTATAAAAGCTTATTTTTTTAAAGAAACCACTACAAAGACTTATAATTTTTGTTCTTGCATAAACCTATATTTGCTTAAAGCACATGACTTCCTATTTTTACCTCCAACTACTAAAGAAGTTGGTTTAGTCATTTAAAAAAATAATTTTATGCTTATGAACAATTTTTCTCTAATAACATTTATTTTTGAAATTCTTAGTCTATTACATAGGAGCAAGTTCGTGCGACCCAGTCGTGCATTTTATTTTTTCTCTATTTCATTTTTACAAAATCTTAAATCAAATCATTAAACTCAATCGATCTTAATAATTCGGATTCGATTGCTAAACGAGTTAAAGATGTTAATCTTTCTTCCAACATCGAAGATCGGTACATATTTTGTATTCTTTTAAGGACTGAGAAAGATCTTTCTGCTTCACAATAAGCTATGGGTATTGTTACGATTATTCTAAGGGCTATATGAACATTTGGAAAAATGTCAATCATTTGTTTTCAACGATCTAGTTAAGTATTTTAAAAGGTGAAATAAGAATAAGACTTGGGCTATGTGGGTTTGACTTTTTGGAGATATTAGCGAGTTGAGCTATGTGGGTTTAAAGTTTATGGGATTTATTGTGAGTTGGGCTATATTGGTTAAACCTTTTTGCGGTATATAGCTATCGAGTTTGGATTTTGTGGGGTCAACTAATTTCGGTTTTTATTTTTGGGGTTTATTAGTTCGTACAGTTTGAATATCGCGGTTTTACGGTTTAAATTTCTTAATGGGATGGGACCCTCGTTTCCGCGGGGCCCGGGGCTTCAGTCCCCCCGAGCCCCCCTTTTAATCCGGGCCTGATAGTGGGGTGATGTATGGCAGCATATTCGATCTGGAATCTTGTTTTTATTGAAAGTACAATGAATAACAAAGACTATCTTAACATCCTAAGCCATTACCTTCAACCGAGCTTAAGCAAATTAATTACGCTTAGCAATTGGATCTCTTAGCAAGACAATGATCCTGAGCATAACTCGCGGTTCCTTAAAGAATGATGCTTTATATGACTTCAAAGCACTTTCACCACCCTCCTCAATCGCCGGACCTAAGCCCTTTACAAAATTTATGGGATCATTTTGCAAAAGGACTATCAAGAACAGAGATGACCTAAAAAGGCTTTAATTGAAGAACTGTCCCAAATATGTTCCGATGTTAGAAATATTATTGCTGTTTCAATGTCACGCCGCGCCGACTAAGAGAGGATATGAAATCTAAAGGAGGTCAAAACATAACCAACGATCACCAGTGGACCTTTTGCTACGAAAGCCGTACTGTGGTTCATTTAAGAGCTTTCGTTATTCCAGATGTTTCTTAAGATGATTGTTGATCAGCGTTTCCATTGCCTTGGAAAAAAGGACTTTAGTGCAAGTGGTCGTAAATTCAAGGGGGGTTGGACAAATCCTGTTTTCCGTCTACTCGGAAATATATCTAAAGAGTATGAAAGATAGAAAAACTTACGTAATGGTTTCGCCAGCGTAGAAGAACACCTCTTTAGAACTAAACGGGATACACAATCAGGATCACTGGATTTATGTATTTCAAGATTTTTGAGGACTCTAGCTACTGTACGAGTGCGAAAGAAGATTTAGCCCATAGAACCATTTACGCTCTCAAAAACAGGAGGAGACATAGCACTGTGCGGCAAAGTTGAATTAGCAGAATACTGCGTTGCAAACAAATTGGCTTTTTATTGAGAGCTGACAAAACGAGTGTTATTGTGAGCCAGTGTTGGAACCGATGACTTGGTTGAGTTTTTGACATTTTTTTACAAAAGACCAAAAGTTTTTACTTCTTTGGGACATTGTACTATTATTCCTCGCTTGTCTGTAATTTTTCCGGTTTTCCTCAGTGGGGGGTTTGTTTTGTAGCATCGAAAGCTTAACTTTCTTAACCTGATAACCTCTTCACAGCCATATTCGTAGCTAGAATTCCATTTGGAACTAAGTGCTTTTGTCCTGTTAGGGACAATTTTCTTTCTCATATGACCAAACGGTTCTTTTTGGAGTTTTTTCGTTAACTGTGTTGGTGGAGTTTGAGAAATTTGCTGATTTGATGGTCCGATGCTAATACATTAATAGGGTCAGATGTGAGGACAGATCCAGCGTATTTGCAAAATGACCTTCAAAGTCATGTTATCGAGAGGCTTAACTCAGCAAAGATCTCTACAACACATCTACAACATCGTTGCGAATGTACAAGGCGAGATAGTGGATGTGGGAAGAAAACTGGCACTATAAGTTATAGCCCTGTACGCTAAATTCGGAGATATCATTATTTTCACCCACTTGGGTTTCACTAAGTGCCAAAAAAGCTAGCGTGTACTTAACAGCGTGGATGCACGCAGTAAAAAAATTCTTTCTGAATCCACGAATGTTGCATTAAAAAATAATATTGAGTCGTTTTTGGGATAGGTATCGAATTTAAAAAAAAAAAAAATTCAGAAATTCAAAAAATATTTTTTTTTATGTTCTGAATTGCAATATTTTTCAAACTTTTTAGAAGCTGCTCTATAAAAGTTTTCATTATATCGTCATTCCGATAATGAGAAATTCAAAATTTGAACATTCTCACGCATTCATCCAGTTTGGATTGAGTTCGAGTTCACAAAGAAGAAAGGCTCTAATTGGTGTGATGTCACTTATTGTGTATTTGCTTCTGCACAATAATCCGGAATATGGATCACCCAAGCAACTCGACCACCAAACTCATCCGACATCATCAACAATGTGACAAGCTATAGGCAGCTTGTTGACTGGAACTGAAATAGTAGCCAATCTGATTGAGTGATCGACCGGCCCCCTGCACCGTTAACCTCTGTCAAAGTCCTCAGTCCGCTAGATCGGTATCTAAAGTCAAACGGATGGCATGGCACAAAAGTAACAAAGTTTACCATAGAGCCATTTCATCACATTGAGAAATGAAATCTAGTCTTTGATCTTTATTTCCGAGAGTTCGTCAATATCGTCAAAAAATGTCCTTTCTAATAATTGAACTCTAAATTTAGCTAGAGAAAGGCATTTGCAGAGGAAATGGAGGACTGTTTCCTTTTCCCGCTGGTCTCTACAGATATGATAGTGTTGTGCCTAGCTTCACTACAATTGGCCAGTGTCCGCTTCAGGTAGTTACGACCCTGGCTATGTCTTGCCTGGTTCTGGATATCAGATCAAACGTTCGGGATTTACATAATATAGGTGGACCAAATAAATGAAAAATTATTCAAATGTATACAATTTTTCAGTTCTTCTATCGTTTGGAAACTAGTACTATAGCATAAGTCGATAGTTTGCATTCGATAGTTCCCGCACATAATAATTATGTCATGGTTCTCCTGTATACCTAAGTGATCATTTGATATGACATTCCTGTCCTTCTCCCATGCAGTGCAGAGTTCTATTATCAAGTTTCTTGATCACCTTACTGATATACTCGGAAGAAGACTAATCCACCAGAGATCCCGGGTGAGGTTATACTACTGGCTTCTTCTTGAAGATATACATTATTCAGGGCGATGTTAAATTATTGTCAACTGCTTCCCAAGGTACGTACATACGAGAAGATGTCGTATAGTACAAATTTAAATATACTAACGACTTCTGCTGATTTCGATTTATATATAGCTCCAACTTCCAAACTAACAGGGAACTGGACCCATTTCGTTCACTGACAATAACGCTTGCCAAGTGTTCTTTATTAAATCTGGTGAAAACGCATTTCTTCATTCTTAAATGTGGTTTATAAGGTAGAAATTGTGAAGCTATAGGGCTCTATTTTCCATGATTTCTAATTCTACTCTTGCACACTTTTTGGAAAGTAGCCCCCACAATATCCACTTTCTTATGATGGGGAGCTTCGATTCTCCTATTAGAAATAACTCTTAGTTCTCTGTCGATCTCTGGACCTAGGGGCATCGGGAGATGGTTTTTATCATTTTTTGTTAAGTTATGTGGAAACATAATCACGTCGCTTCAGAAAAATCTGTTCTTATACACAAGTTGCTCCAACTATGTACTAATTTCTACCATTAGAGTAACAGCATGGAAAAAGCTTTCCAGACAATGTCTGGTTGGTCTGGTAAATATTAACCTTTTGGGGTAATTTTCGTACACGTGGGGCCTTCGGAACGTTGAGCCACTGTTAAATCTGCTGATACGTGCGGTAAAGTAAATATGGTAGCGTGCTGCTTTGCTAAAAAGCATGAATCGAAGGTATCAGAACCTGTTCACCAGTTTTCAACAATGGTGGACAGATTTGATGTTAAATCTTAGCCTGCGCACCAGAACGAGATTAAAGAAATCAAATAAATGCGCATCAATCTAATTGCAAAAAACCGGCGCACGTTTGGAATAATTCGGAGAAAATCTTCCTCACTTGTACCTTGTATCGGATATTTTCTAGTCTCACTTGGTACAGCTGGGCTGGAGCCACACTGATACTTCCCGATAAAAGAGTTGCTGAATATTCTGAGACGCTCACACAGTACTTTCGATAAGATCTCTTTTGCGACTCAACTATCAGTTGGAACGAATACTCTAGTTATCGAGCATGCTTCCCTCCAAACACACTTGGGTGATGATTAGATATATGCATCCTAGCAAAACGAAACATCACCTCAGTATTTAAAGAGCTGGTTAGTCATTTGTCTTGAGAATTTTGGTGATTCATTGATTTTTGTAAGTTCCCATTTGATAGATGGTACTTAACCTCATTCGCCTATTAGTACTTTTGCTGTAATGGACTTATAGCAGAGTACCTACTGATAAAGTTAATGAAAAGAAATATAGCGTCTCGAAATCTGACATCCAACTGCCTTTGTAGACAGTCTTGTTCAAGTTTCCACTCAAGACCAAACATTCGCCAATGCTGTTGACATTATTATATCATCATCAGAAGTGAACTTCGTTTAAGCAAAGACTGAAAACTGACTTTAATATCCTAGTCACCAAAATCGAAAAGAGGGGTGTCAAGAAATATTAAAGGTTCTTCCGTTTTAATATTGAAAACAAATCAAATAGGTCTTCATCAAGTTTTTGAATCCTGAACATAAATTAAACTATTGATTAAAAATACCTCAGTTTCCGTAAGGACAAATATTGTCTTCATTTTGCCTATTAAAGTCCCCCCCAATAAATTCAAGAGAACACAGAATAAATAAAACATGTAACAGACCTGCCTATACAGACGTTATCTAGCCATTTTACAAATACGAGTTGCGTACTTTGTCACTTTCTCTAACGTATACGTAAATAACTCTCACAGCTAGGATAATGAAGCCGAATAATGTGACACTGTTAACCGCACCGATGTTGATGTCAGACCCTAAGATACTTGTTGGCAGAGCGGAGAATACCAAACAAAAATATTTTACTTGGCAATAAAATTTAAAAAATAAACAGAAAGTTGTCTGCACACAACAAAGCCGTCTTCGTAGCCTCGCCTTTATATAATGACATCTCATTTATATTTATCTTTTTTAATCTAGGATAAATTGTCAAAAACAAATGGCTTTGTTTTGAGTTATGTCAGTTTTAAGAGTATAATAAGGAAGTTAAGTTCGTTTTGGAATTTGAAAAATTTTACATGTACATATGTATGTATGTATCCACGCAAAATGTGTTGTGTACTTTTTTGTTGTATGAGGAATTCAGATGGTTCAGAGAAAATGGAAGAAGCTTCTTTGGAAATTGTCAACAATGATTATTATGTTGCTTTTCTAAATCCAAAGTAAAGACTTTCTTAACCCGATAAAGAAGCCAACAATTTAATGGATAAAGAATAAAAATAAAGGAAATCTACAAAGTCAGAGTAGCTATAAGGGCAGGCCTTTGGCCCAATTATTGGAACTGATATGGACGATTGTGGACATATGCTTCAGGTATTGTCCAGTTAGAGTTTGAATTGACTTGAAAATTGGATAGAATAGGTAAGGGCACATCACTTGTTCTGTGCGAAATGTACGACGTCTTACGGGATGCGTATTATTGTTTAGAGTAAACCTATTGCGAAAACCATCCATACTTTCTTGAATTAAGCGCTTTTAGGGACCATTATGAGCACCAAGTAACTCCCGACGTGTTTCTAAGATTGAACCATATTTTTCTAAATAAACAATTTGTTAACGTTGTTCCGAACGAGCGTGAGTCTATTCATGGTGAATTTACAAGCCAAATGTCAAATCAACCGAGAACTTTAAAATTCACGGTCACAGAAAACAGTAATGCCCATGTAAAGTTCTCCGACACTAAAAACATCCGTTAGTTTGCGATAATATTAAATAAAAATTCCTAAAACTTTTCTCACCTTTAGAAATGAATAAAATTATACAATCGCTTAAAAGTTCTAACTCTAAGACATGTGACAATATTTCAAATAATATTTTGAAAAGGATATCTTTTTTGTTTTTGATGTATTATGTCACATTTTTAATTCAAGCTTACAAAAATTTATCTTTCCTTATTTACTTAAAGAAGCAGTTGTTATTCCGATTCTTCGAACTTAAATAATTAACGCCCTATGTGCCTATTATCAGCTTTTGTAAAGGTTTTTGAAAAAGGAATAAAATTTAGAATGTTGTCTTTCCTAAATAAAACAAACCTTATTTTTTTGATATTACCAAAGCTTTTGAAATGGTAGATCATGAAATTTTGCTAAGTAAACTATTCAATATTGGTTCAGAGGCTTTATCCATGCTTGGTTTGCATCTTATCTAAAAAAAATCGGAGTCAACGAGTAAAGATTGAAAATATACTGAGTGATAAAAAATTGATTAACATAGGTGTTCCACAAGGCTCTGTTTTTGGGCCAATTTTGTTTCCTATGTTATCTATGTTAACTCGCTTTTCTTACAACCCTTTAAAGGTAAAATAACAGCTTTTGCCGATGACACTGCTTTGAGTTATAACAGTAAAAGTAATTTAAACCTTTCTTTGTCCCTGAACCATGACTTAGAATTGCTACGTGGTTGGTTTAAGTTCAAAAAATTGGTAATAAGCGACAAAACAAAGTTCACGATTTTCAATATTAAAGGAAAAATATGCAATGATATGTCAGTAAAATATCATTCGCCCAATTGCGAAAGATTCCGTTTGATGAATAATTGTTCTCACAGTAATAACGCACTTGGGTTTGATTCTCAAAATTGTTGCTTCGACAACTGCTTTGAAATTGAACGCGTTAACAGTTTTAAGTACCTAGGTGTTATGTTAGACTATAAAATAAGCTGGACAAATCATACTGTGAATTTAAAGCAACTTCTAAGCAATGTAGTAAGACAACTATATCTCCTCAGCCAATACTGTGGCTTAGCAGTCTTAAAGTTAGTTTACAATGGCCTTTTTAAATCTAAACTGCAGTATGGTTTAGTTTGCTGGGGTGGAACTAACATTAATAAGATAGAACCCTTGCTAATAAAACAAAAGCATGCTATCCGTATTATATGCAAAGTAAATCAAGTGACTCCAAGCTCTATTTAATAAGCTACCTGAAAATCTAAGATCTGTGAGAGTTAAATCCGTATTCCTTAAAAATATTAAGCAATGGCTGTTCTTGATGAATTACGATGTTCTGGAAAATCTACTGAATCCATTAGTTTAGTCTTTCAATATATAATGTATTTTTCAGTTTTGTTTCTTTTTCTCTAAATTTGAATTACTGTTATTTTTACTTGCGATATAGGTACTATAGGGCAAGTTCTGCATTTGGAAAAAAAATCGAACTCGAGATTTTGATCAAAGTTGACATTACGATGATAGCGAAGACGAAAAAAGTGGGTCCGACAATTCCGTCTGTCTGACTGTATGTTTGTATGTCTGTGCCTAGAACTACAGCCTAAACTACCGGAGGTATTTTCTTCAAACTCGGTAGTTAAGGGTCTTCGGTAGGGAATCAGAGGAGAAATCGAAATTTTTTTTTTAGCTCCAAAACTAAGGGTACCCCCCATACACCCGTAATGCAAAATCTTATTTATCTCGAAAACGGCTCTAACGATTTTGATAAAAAAAATTAAGTGTGATATTATGGACATGGACTACATTTTGGTGAAAAAAAAAATTGGAGGGAAATGTTATTAGGGGTACCTGTCATAGAACGGTTTTTTTGATTTTCGACTTTCTCATTAACGGCTCTAAGGATTTTAACCCAAAATTTTTAGCAGGAGTCCCCTTAAGTTTAAAATAATATTGTATATAAAAATATTCGAAAAAATATTTATTGGGTTTTAAAAAAAAAAAAAAAAATTAAATCAATATCTTCAAAACCTATGAACGATTATTTTTTGAAATTATTCCCTAAAACCAATATTATTAAATACTTAAAATTCGCATCCCCCATTTTGTTCTTGAAAAATTTTAGAGAAATTTCTTATTTAAAAAATTTATTTAATAATAAAACGATTTTTTAAGGTTTATTTGCATAAATTCATACTTTTCCGGAAACCAGACGGCAATTTTATGCATTTGAACATTATTATCTCCTTAAATCCATGTTTTATATTTATAAAATTTATCTTAAATTCCAAAGTACTTTTACATAAGAGCAAGTTCGTGCGATCCAGTCGTGTATTTTATTTAATTCTTTTGTTTATCGCATCCCTATCGATAAATTATTAATCATCATTATTTAGTATAGTATTTTCGCGTCTTGTTTTTAAACAACAGAATGTACTTAATTGTTTCATTTTTTTTTAACTCAAAGAATCTTTACCTGATTATGATTTTTTCTTTTTTAATTGATATAGCTTTAAGTTTTTTTTAAATAAAATAAAGTCTTAAAGTCGAAAAAAAAAAAAAAAAAAAGATGACCCAAATGAAGCATAATGAAGTACCTCTATTTTACTGCAAGAAAGTGGCCAAGTGATAAAACGAGTTATATGCTTTTGCTTTATGGGCAATTTAAAAGGGTCTGAAAGAGTTCATAAAAAATGTTCCTAAAACTTCCGAAATCTTTGATGAATTTGGGAGTTCCCCAAAACTAACACTTAATTTGAAGATTTGCCAAGATACATTTTACTTGCAACATATACATAAATACTACATAGGTACATATATGTATGTATGGCAAGTTAGGCATTCGTAAAAAGATCGAACTCGAGATTTCGATGCTAGGGAAGGCCAACAAAGTGGGTCTCGCAATTCTGTCTTCTTGTCTGCCTGTTCCACTACAGCCTAAACGACTCGGTCGGCTGAAGAAAAAATCTCTATATTTGAAAGAACGTCTGAAGTTAAGCATTCACAACAATACGAGTATTACGGCGGAATTGTTTGAGGGGAGGAATGCAACTGACTATTTCTATGGAACATTATTAAATTAATAGAAAAAGCGGTAAAACAGGAAACGTTGCGACGATGTTCGAGAGAAACTAAAGTTTTCACTATGGATGTATCTCTTATAAGTCTAAGGGCTCTATTCTGAATTCTCAAATGAGTTATGGGGGCACCAGCCCAGATATGAAAGTTATACTCACGTTTTGGGAGGATGTACGCCTTAGGCTAGCATCGCACATTCAATTTTTAGTTTCGCAACTGTTTAGTCGCTAAAATGAAAAATATGGGCTTTATGGGACACCGCGCACTTAGAGCAACTCGATTCGAGCAACTAAAAAGTTTATGTTTTGACACAAACTAAACGATTGCCTTAAATGAATTCGCAACAGTTGAGCTGTTTTCTATAAGCGCAAAAGAGAAAAGAGTGTGAGCGTGAGTAAAGAGTTGCCAGTGCGCGGTTCTCTCTTAACTGGTGATTAACTATTTGGTATCGATCACAGTTGCCAGTGCGTGACTAGCCTTATAGATCGCAGCCAGATCAGAAGGGGAAAAGAATTTCTTGCATCTTTTATGGAAACCTAAGAATTTCGCTGCGTTTTTAGCTAAGTTGAATATACGATCATTTCATAAGAAGTGGACATTAACTCACATACCGACTATGGAAAGCTTTTCAGTTTGTTTGATGCCGTTCCAGTTCAACAGCCGAAAAACAGGGTTATGAGTCTGGTAACGCTGAGGGCGATCATTTGTTAAGATGAGGAAGATTGTCGGAGACAAAACGGAGCCTTGAGGCATACCAGCTTTTTTTTTGACTATTAAGACAGTCCAATACAACTTGTATTGAGTGGTCCGAAAGGTAACATCTTATACAAAGAAGAGGAGACTGCTATGGAATACCGAATGCACCCATTTTCGATAAAAGAGCAGCGTGCCGAACCCTATCAAATGCTTTAGAAAAATGATTTAAGGATTAGATACTGAAGGTTGGAGACCATGCGGGGATTTTAGGAGGCTAAATGCGGTCACAATAAGTGATAGTTATCCAATCCCCCACATTTATAATTTTTCAATGGAACTTAATGGCTGCGAGATAGTTTCAAGGATCGATCTTGTTAGGGTAAACAACCAAAAACCTTTTGCCGCTGATGACATTCGCAAAACCACCATCACAATACAATTTGGGTTATTTAAATTCGTTATAATAGAAGTACCAGCCAAACTTTTCAGAGATTTATTAATGCTGTTGTCTAGGACTTTGATTTGGTTTTCGCTTACTAGCAATGAGCAGATCATTCCTTGTAAGAGCGAATCAAAACACTTCAGACTCCTTTTTCTTAGAATGACTGATTTCGGTTTATGTTTAAAACCAACAAAATGTATATTAGGCGTTCGAACTCTAGATTTCTTGAGTCACACAATCACTGAAAAGGTATTTCACCTTCAAAAGAACGTGTTGAAGCAATCATGAGTTTATGCCTCCGCTAGATACAACAATTTGTGGGAAGGATAAGTTACTAGAACTGCTTCATTCCTAGTTCGACCGAAATACTATCTCCCATTCATTCCCATTATTTCTCCAGTGCAACATTAGTGGGAGACCCACCATCATTAATCTAACTTTTTTCAGAAATCATGTTTTCCTGAAAAGCATTTGATATAGTAAATTACCGAAATATGCTAGCCAATCTCGAAAACTTGGGATTTGACATAATGGTTTGGCTTATATCTTAGATTCTCGAAGAATTCAGAATGTTCGAAGTAATAACCATATCCCCGATCCTGTGGCAGATACTTTCGGTGTCCCTCAAGGCAGTAATTTCGGACCCCTCTTATTTCTGATTTTTATAAATAAAATTTCAAGCTATTAGAAATATTGTAGATATTATGTTTATGTATACAGACCATATCAAAATTTATCTAAGCATTATTTAAAGTGTCCGTAAATTTGGGCTTTATGTCCCAAAATAGATCTAGTAACAGAGTTGTCGATTTCGATTTAATTTCTTTATTCATTATGAACCGCTTCCATGTAAAGTTTGAGCTGTGTCTTGTTTGCTTCGATGGTTTTTTGAAGTGCTCTGTCAAACTTAATACGGAAGTAAACCAAATACTCAGATATTTATATTAATTAACAACTTCCATGATCTGTCTGTTGATGTTCCAATTTTCATGTTGACTTTATCTCGCAGCTCTTCTTCTTAAAACCACTTTTCCAGACTTATAAGGAAGTTCCAATGTAGGTAGTACTCAACCGTTTTATTAATCATTTCCTGGAGCGCGTTTGAGGACACTGCTATTAGTACAATATCGCCTGTATTCATTAATAATCGTATCCGCTTTCATTCAGCAAGATGCCACCCCGACAAAATCATACCTAGGTGTCACAAATGTAGAACCGAAAATACATTGGACTGAGTAGACAGCCTTGGTTTACTCCCATCTTTGTACCAAATCAGAATGAAAACTTCTCTCCATCCCAAACTAGGGCTTCCGTGTTGCTGTTTGATGAAAGAACAACTAAATAAATAATATCAACAAAATATACTAGAGGTCAGGTTATATTAGAATAAACAAAAGGGTTTTAAGTACTCAACCATGTTCTTCTTCCATTGTTGTTGAAGAGTATTCCGGCAAGGCCTCGTCATTCTATAATGCTTATTCTGTGTCCAGTAACAAGAGTGTTTAAGCATCGGTGTTCCCATTTCTTCCCTAAGTGATAATTTATATAATAATGACCCTTTACCGATAGAATCAAGTCCACTTAAGAGCAATATAATTTGGATTGTTGATGCTGAAAGGAAATTGGTTAAACTTCTGTAAAACTCAAAATATATTCTGTTTCGTCCTGGGGCGCCCTTGACATTGTTCTTGGAATCTCTCCTTGACTTATCCCAATTATTTGCTAGAGTCTATTATTAAAGAAAGACTGGCAGTACTGGTCTGTTGCTTACAGGGTTTTGAAACTTGCTGAAATGCTCCTTAAGAATATTAGCATATAGGAACAGAGCTTTTTGACTTTTCAAAAACTTAATACTTTGCTTGCGCTTGAAAACTCCTGGACTATCTAAGCAAAAGTAATTTTATTCGAACCCATCACGCTAATTTAAGATACTTGCTACCTTGCCAGTGTGATACTCGCAAGCAGCTAAAAACTTCGATATGACCAAAAAAAAAACAAAACAAAAAAAAACTTATCTAGGTCATTTCTTTCATCATTGTTAATGGATAGATATTCCAATTATTTGCTCTGTTCGTAGGTATGAAGCAAATTCAAAAATCAATCGACCATTTTACTGTTAAAACAATCACTCGCAATTATTACCTGCAAAGCATACAGATATGCCCAACATACGTAGAGAGAGAATAACCTGGCCAAAACCATTTTCCTCATCATAGGTACCAGATTAATTTAATATTTGGTCAAGATATTTCATGCATTAAGAACGCACACACAGACACAACCAAACATCGAACAAAGCGCACCGCAGATATGAAACCGCACTCTATGTACCAACACATCTAATGCCCATCATTTCAACACATACTGCAGCTGATGCTTGTATATATTGTTCTGTATTAAAGATACATGCTGTAGATACCTTATACTCACCTCCTAACAGAAGGATCATAATGCCTCTGTGTAAACACATCTAAGGCCCCTTGCCTATTCCATTGTAGTTATATCTCTCTGTTTGCAGAAATACATGCTGAATGCTAAGCTTGACCATCTCTAACAATCCAGCCACAACAACACGACATAAGAACAATAACAGCAGTTGGCCGGCGACAACCAAAGGAGGACTGGGTTAAAATTAATTCTAGCAGAAAAACACACAGAATCCCATTTACGCACACGTTCCTGGAATCGACTCCAAAAGATATGTTTGCCAAGGCCTGATGTCCGTTGTCCGATGTCCGTCTCCAGGCGGGAATGGTACATATGAGCTTTATAGATGCGCAGGAATACCCCACCTAGTTGCAGTTCCCGTCGGACATCGTCGACCAACCATCAGACACTAGGACTCGGCACACAATTAAATCCAAAGATTTATGTAGTGGTTTTCAATATTTAATTGAATATTATTCAAAACCTCTCTGCGGCAGTCCCCAAGTCTTAGGAAGCAACCGCACAGCAAATGGCCGTACGTATATTTGCAAAGGATAATTACTTTGCTATTAAGGTGATTAGTTGGAAAATATTTAGCATCGTGTTCGTGGGTATAGGTTCCACCAAAGCTTGGCACTAAAAGGAGGGCAATGCGATGCCCTAAAGTCTGTGCACACAACACGTGTGCGTATCTACTCGTGTGTTGTTATCGAATTCAACAACAAGAGGTCCCTCTATGTACAATAATTGTAAGACTATAGTTTTTCTCTCTCCTTGCGAAACACACAATAAATGAATTCATAAATTAACTGTAATCGAATTCGAGAGCAGGAGTTATTCTTAGAACATCGGTTTTCGAAATAACAATAAAGATCCAGTTGATAAGCATTCGAAATGCGATTTATCGCCTAGTAGGGTACAGGCACTTAGATTTATTTGTAATACTTTGTGGTATAAGCAAAACGGGTCCTTGAGAGCCGAGGAACTTATTACGCAAAGCTCCACGCAAGCAGAATTGGCTAGTAACGAAGAACGGAAACTTAATTTACTGCATCCAAGCACACACTGCTCCATGTTTTTGGGGAGAAGTATATACGTTCATAAGTCTACCCCATATTGAATTTAGGGTAGTTAATGTTGGAATCAAAGTTCACATGACTGCAAATAGATAGCTACAGGTTTAAGCCTTCGAAGTTTAAATAGAACTCAAGCCCTTGTGAGCGCTTTAAATTCCATATAATATCTTTTCATAGACCCAATCAAGAGGAAATTGATTTTTATAGAGTAAAGAACGCTAGAGGAAAATTCTTCTCGTGATTAAAATCAAGTTGGTAGATTTTCTTAAGCCTGGTTACTCCCCTAACAAGAATTTTTTTTTTTTTTAATTTTATAAGACCAAATATAACAACACCGCCATAGAAATTACTAAAACATTTTTTTTTCTCAAAAACAAAATTAAATTAAAACGACAGCTCATAGAGAGCCTGAACATCGACTTACTAACTTTCAACAATTCCTTCGTGTTGTTGGCATGAAAGAAAAATGAAGGGAAACTACATACAATTTGCTGCTGATTTCGAACGACTTAGACGAGAAGCACTTTCAAGAAATCCTCTGAGAAAAATGGCCACTTCATCAAAAGAGGCAGCACCCCGAATTTTGTTTTATTGAAGGTGGCAGCAGCTGCGAATAGATCGATCTCAAACATGGCAATCGAACGCTTTAACCATTAGGTATACCATAATAGGGTACTAAATTATTTATTTATTTCTTTTATTTATTTAAATTAAATTAGATTTAAATTTAAATTAAAAATATTGTTCCAAAGATATACTCGTACGTATACAAAAAATAACTAACGAAAAAAAAGTAAGCAAACATTTCCTGAACCTCTAGTTCTTATTTTGGAGATCCTCAAAGAAAAAAGCAAGTGCTTTTGTTCACATTTTTTCTGAAGAAGTTCCTAAGAACTTTCTAAGAAGAAATATTATGTGGAAACTTAAAATAAAATTCCTTTTTTTTTTGGTTTGAAAACAAATTAATTTATTTTTGAAAAACATAAGAATCATTTTTACTACAGCCTATGAGGCTCACCCGATTTTTCATTTTTAAATGTTAGGTTAGGTTGAAGTCGCTGCGAGCTTCACAGCTCACACCAGAGTTGGTCCATTGTGATACCACACGAAACTAAATATTTTCTCATTAAAATGTGTAACTGCAAATGTTTATATTAATTAGAACACTAGATTTCTCCAAGCAAAAACTCATCAAAATGGAGCCTACGTCTAGGCCTAGGGGATAGAGTAGGGCATATACATAGAAGATGACAGTGTCCGGTTACAACACTAATTACGGACGGAGCTGCTGTGCAATCTAATTAAGTATACATATCAATTATCTAGAGCGTTTCAGATGAAGCATTTAAACCGAGAGCCCACAGCAACTTTTGGGTGTGATTGATAACAAAAAATAATTAGCATAATTAGATAGGCCTTTTATAGTTATTTATGAATGTGAACGTCTTGCATACTCTAGTGGGCGCAATAGTGCATTATAGGGCATCAACATAGCTGGGCATTAACTCCTTAATCCGTTAATCGTTAATTAACGAAGTTAAAATTTTGATTAACGGATTAACTTTTAAAAATGTTAATGGACACGTTAAATCCGTTAATCCACGTTAAGTCCGTTAATCGTTAATCCAATGCCTACTATTTACCGCGCGGCGCGAAAAACAGGTTCAGACAAGTATGAGACAAGTGCCGTGCGGCGCGTGCCGCGGGTGAAACAAAAACAGCTAGGTACGTATTATATTTTGACGGCGCGTGCGAGTGAGAAAACTGCGAAGAGATTCGTTTCGTTTGATCATTTCATTATGCCGCTCGTCCACTATGTGCGCGATAAGTTCAACCAACTAGTCTTTACAGTCTTTACTGTGCTCTCGTATCACACGGTTATATATAATTTCTTTCTATGCGCCTAGTACAATGCCTTTCTCTAATGAATGCTTTATTTGCGAAATTAAAACGACCGATAGTGATTATGTGTCGTGCGTTATTTGTTGCTTAACATTTCATATACAATGCTTAAAATTAGAACCAAATGTGATAAATTTGATAAACCAATATGAAAACATCTGTTGGAGATGTGATCTGTGCAGTAATTATAATTCTGTCAATTCTGAAGCAAAATTAAATGCATTAACAAAAAAGCTTAATAATCTGCGTGATGAGTTCAACTTGTTTCGCGATGCCCATGAAGCTAGCACAAGTAAAACAAAAAAACCTTTGACCACCCGTGCTAAAGCTAAATCAAATCTCAATGCCCCTGCAAATGTCATAAATAAAAGCTTTTCCTCACCTGCATTCCCTCGCCAAACAATTAAGCCTATAAATGTAACCCCCATACCCCCTCGGATTGCTGCTTCAACTTCTAAACCACTTTCGCCTTCAAACAAAAAATCTTTGACGATTCCTTCAACAGCGGGAGTCAAAGCAAAATCAAAAAAAAATAATTCTAATATAAATGTGTCGCTTAATTCCGACGTTGCTAATTCCAATAACAATAATGCAACCGTTGATGTACATGCACAAAATAATTCTTGCTCTCTTGTCGATGTGGTGAGTGAATCTAATATCAGTGTTGCCACTGTAAATAACGCAAACAATGTTGCCACTGTTAAATCCGATTATGATACTATTGCTACTTATAGTAGTGTAGTAAAAGATTCTAGTGCTGTTGCTGCTACCGATTTGGTTGGTGTTGGAGGTGTTACTCTTGATGGAGTTCCTGTGGCTGCGAATGTTGCGGTTGTTCCTGATGTTCCTGGTGTTGCTGATGATGCTGGTTTTGTTCTTAATGATAAAAACCTTGATGGAAATGCTGCCAAAATCACGGATGAAAATCCAGCTGAAATTAATAATGCATACAATCGCCCAACTACCGAAAATGTATCTTTTTCACGTATGGGTGTTCATCGGAATAATATCCCTAGAACTGTTAGAGGCTCTTGTGAAATCCTGCAAAATGATGTTTCTTTTAAAAAAAAATGGTTCCATCTTGGTAGTTTTCGACCTTCTGTCGCCACTGAATCTATCGTCAATCATTTAGCTGCTGCTCTTGATATAAGCCCCGGTGTCATTTCGTGTTATAAGTTAATAAAACGAAGTGAACCTGAAGAAAATATTAAGTTCATTAATTTTAAAATTGGAGTTCCAGCTGAGTACAATGATGCAATGTTCATGGACAACATCTGGCCTATAGGTACAAAGCTACGTGCTTTTCAATTCACTTCAAAAAACGAAGAAGCACGGCTTCATTCCCACAAAACATAAGTGAAGAATCTGCCGAGTCAACGAACGTTTCTATAAATAGCTCAATATCATGCGAAAATTCCCAGCCTCCGAGTGTTAAAAAAGACTTTCTTCTCTACTACCAAAATATTGGTGGTCTTCGTACTAAAACTTGTGAATTGCATTTTAATTCTTCATCTTCGTATTATGACATATTTGCTTTAACTGAAACGTGGCTAACTGATAAACATTTAAACTCCGAAATTTTCAATGAAAATTTATACTACGTTTTCCGAAAAGACAGAAGCTTTGCAAAAACTAATCAATCTAGAGGAGGAGGTGTCCTTATTGCTGTCCGCTCATCGTTTTCATGTCGTGAAATTGAACTACCGTCTCTTTCATCAGAAATTGACGTTGATCAACTAGCTGTGTGTGTCAACTTAAACAACTCGACGAATATTTTTATTATATTGAGTTATATACCACCAGGTAGTTCTATTGATTTATATAATTCACACATTGAAAATGCTCGATTTGTTTTAAATGCTACAAATTCTAATCAAAACTTAATCGTACTAGGTGATTTTAATCTTTGTCACATAAATTGGATCCTAGATCCAGATGAGTTGTGCCTTATTCCTTTTAATGTTAGTAATGTTCATGAATGCTTAGTAATTGATTCGTTTGCTGAATATAATCTTATTCAAATAAATAAATTCTATAATGATTTAAATCGTACTCTTGACCTTGTTTTTGTCGATAGAGAATTTTGCACTGATATTAATAAAAATATTTGTCCAATTTTTCCAAACACTATTCATCATTTGGCTTTATGTATTAACTTTAAATGTTATGAATATTTCAAACCCTTTAGTAATGATTTATGTAAATATGATTATAAAAACGGCGATTACAACTCTATTAATAATTATATGAATATCTTTCCTTGGAGCAATATTGTTGATAACTTTCAATTATGTGATGCATATAACCTTTTTCATTGTTCTTTAACTGAGGCAATGAACCTTTATATACCAAAAGTAGTCATTCGTAATAACTCCAAACCAGTCTGGTACAATAAAAGATTGTGTAACTTGAGCAATAAAAAAAATAAAGCATATAAACTTTTCCGAAAGTCTAATAACAATAATATTTTGCTATGCAACTACGTACGACTTCAAAAAGAATTTGATGTACTAAATAAGTTCTTATATAAAGATTACTTATATCACATAGAATCAAATTTGAAGCAGAATAGCAAGTGTTTTTGGAATTTCGTCAAAAGTAAGAAATGTTCCAATGGTATTCCAAATTGCATGCAATTTTCAGGGACAATATCAAATGATCTTAAAACGATATGCAATATGTTCTCGAATTTCTTCCAATCGGTTTATTCTCCATCTAATTTGCCTAATAATTTTTCAACTACCACACCTAAGAATCAAATCAATATCAGCTCCCTACATTTAAATTGCACTGATGTCGAAAAGGCTATATCGGAGTTAAACCAGGACAAACAACCAGGTCCTGATGGTATTCCTCCTTTAATCTTAAAATTTTGTGTAGCCTCCCTTTTAGATCCGTTAACTCGACTTTTTAATGCTTCTTTAAATACGGGACTTTTTTTAGATGATTGGAAGGTAACGTATATTATCCCGATTCATAAATCAGGTCCTAAGCAGATTGTTTCAAATTATCGTCCAATAAGCAAACTTTCAACGATTCCTAAATTACTTGAAAAATTAGTTTATGAAAAGTTATCGTTTGTTGTTCGGGAACTTATTTCGCCTGCTCAACATGGTTTTGTCTCTGGTAGGTCAACTACCACTAATTTAACAATTTTATCCAATGATTTAATACAAAATCTTGAAAATGGTTATCAAAGTGACGTGATTTATACAGATTTTTCAAAGGCGTTTGATAAGGTAAATCATACAGTTTTAATTAAGAAGCTTTTTGCCCTTGGTTTTCACTCAAATATATTGAGATGGTTCGAATCTTATTTAAAAGGGCGCTCTCAATATGTGCGTATTAATAACATCATATCTGATCCCATATTTGTGACTTCTGGGGTACCTCAAGGAAGTCATTTAGGCCCGCTTCTTTTTTTGCTTCTTATTAACGATATTCCCGATTGTATAATTTCTTCTCAATGTCTTATGTTCGCTGATGATATAAAAATATTCCGATGCATTAAATCTGTCGAAGACTGCCTTCTTCTTCAGAATGACCTAAATAACTTAGCTGATTGGTGTAACTCTCATCAGTTGTTTTTGAATGTTTCCAAATGTGATTTTCTATCTTTTCGCCGAAACTTGTCGCCTATAAACTATGTTTATAATATTAATGGTATTCCATTGCAAAAAATTACCGAAAAAAAAGACCTAGGTGTCATCTTCGATCCTAAGCTAACGTTTTGCCTTCATATAGATTTTATTGTTGCTAAAGCAAATTCCTTACTTGGATTCATCTCACGTAACTCTAAGGAATTTTCTGACCCTTATACATTCAGAGCATTATTTTATTCCTATGTAAGGCCGGTCCTTGAATACTGTTGTGTAATTTGGAACCCCTACTATGCTATCCACTCAAATCGAATCGAAAGTATCCAAAAAAGATTTTCCAGAATAGTGATTTATAGACTACATTGGAATATACGAATGCCATCTTATCTTACTAGATGTTATCTGATCGGTCTTCAGCTTTTAGAAACTCGGAGAAAGTATTTTGAAATAATTTTTATTAGAGACATTCTTAAAAATCAAATAAATTGCCCTTTTCTTTTGTCCCTTATAAGAATATATGCTCCAACGAGAGATCTTCGAGTGCATAGTATATTTTTTGAACCGTTTCATAGGGTTAATTATGGTCTTAATGAGCCAATAACTAGGTGCCTTAGACAGGCCAACTCAGTTGCTTCGATTATTGATTTTCATAACAATATTAGTCGTGATATCTTTAAAAGTCATATTATTAATTTATTAACTGTTTTAAACTCTGGTGGTTAAGTCTTATATTATTTTTAAGTTATTTAAGGTATTTATTCAAAGTTGTAAAGTATCGCATGTTGCTAAAAATTTATTCAGTAGTCTTTAAGATTATATATTTTTTAATGTATATCTGCTTGATGAATTAAATTAAATAAATAAATAAACTTCGTTCAACTTTTTATTCAACTCTTTCGTTGGATAAACGAATTTACAACCTCTTACACTAGTGCAGCAACTTACGTAATTCACGTTGAGCAACTAAAGTTGAACAAAATGCGTTTGGGACCCCGTACACATAATTGACCAACTTTCCCATATGTTGATTAACCCCGCACACCTAGTTGATCAACTCTTAAAACTTATTCCAGTGTTGAATAGCTCTGTACACCTAGTTGACCAACTTACTCAAATGTTGAACAACCTCGTACACTAGTTGATAAACTTGTTCGATTTTGAAAAAAAAAATTTCGAGTTGATCAACTGTGTTTTCGATATTGTTGCTCAACCAGTTGATGAACGAGTTGATACCAAAAATTTAAAATCCCAAGAAATGCTTTAAGTTGTTTCTTGTCACTTGGTGTTGAGGGCTCCTTGATTGCTTTGACCTTGTCCGTCTTGGGACGGATATCCAGTGAGTCAATTTTAAAACCCAAAAAATCGACAGATTTTAGTCCAAATTGACATTTTGGAAGACGCAATCGCAGTCCCAGCTTCCTGAACCTGGAGAAAACTTCATTAAGACGTTCTGCTAACTGCCTTGAATTACGACCTGTAATAACGATGTCGTCGAAGTATGATAGTACGCCCTCGATGCCCCGCAGTGTGTTTTCCATGAATGTTTGAAAAATTCCTGGAGCTGAACTTACCCCAAACTGAAGTCTATTTACACGATATGCTCCTTTTTCGGTGACGATGGTCTGGTAGTTTGATGATTGTTCGTCTACGGTAAGTTGCGTATAAGCTTGATTTAAATCCAACTTAGCAAAAACGACACCATCCTCAATTGAAGCAAGGGTGGAATCTGCAAACAGTGTGGTTTTACTGCCTTGTTCAAGGTAGATTTATAGTCCCCGCAGATTCGTATGGACCCATTGCTTTTCACCACCGGAACGATAGGTGTGGCCCAGTCAGAATATTCCACTGCCACCAATACCCCTTCCTTTTCGAGGCGATTTAGCTCGGCTTCCACCTTGGCTCGTAAAGCTAAAGGCACTCGGCGGGGAGGTAGTCTCACTGGAAGCACACTCTGGTCGATTTCCAATGAAGTGGGAGGGCCTGTATAGCACCCTAATTCGTCAGAAAATAAATCCTTGTAGCGCGTAACTATATCCTCAATAAGAACATCTTCAGATACCATGTTAACACCTTGCAAGCTTATACCCAATGGTGCAAACCATTTGCAACCCAGGACGTTGGATTTGTTACCATTCACGACTACGACTGGAAGATCCGATATGATTTTGCCATTGTACAGAACTTCGACGTCAATAACCCCAACAAGTGGAATGTGATTTTGCTGAAAATCTACCAACTGTAGATCGCAATTCTGGAACTGTGGTTGTTTCTCAGGCCAAATTTTCTCGCACGTGGATGACGAAATGATGGTATAACTAGAGCCTGAGTCCACCTCAAAATTACACTCACATTTGTTAATAGTTATTAGAACACGTTTCTTCAAGTCAGTCAATGGATGAATGTGGTTAACTGTTGATTTATTTTTAGAATGATGACTTTTGATTCTTGGTTTGTTAGACGATGTGGCTTTTTTAGATCGACAAACACGCTGCAAATGCCCAGTTTTACCGCAATTTGAACAAACAGCGTCATGATACGGACAAGAGACTCTGCTATGCGAAGCACCGCAACCACTGCATTGGGCCTGCAACTTTTGTTTTCCAATGAAGTGTATTGATTCGTCGGGGTGACGAATTTCATGCAGGTTTTTGGTAGCAGCCTCTGCTGTCGATGCCTTCTGAATGACTTTTTGCAATGTGAGCTTGTCTTCCGCGAGGAAACTCCTTTGTAAAGCTTCATCTCAAAGACCACATACGATTCGGTTTCGGAGCATGCGGTCAAGAGAGTTTGTAAAGCTGCAATTTATTGCTAGTCTTCGCAGTTCAGCAACATAAGATGCAAAACACTCATCAGGTTGTTGGTCGCGTTTGAAAAATTTGTAGAATGCGGCGATTTCAGATGGAATTGGAGAAAAGTGTTTTTTTAGTAACAACTCAATCTCAGAAAGGTTTAAATTGCTTACCTCTGTTGGAGCTGCCAATGAGCACAGGAGGTCGTACAGTTGTGAGCCACAAACCGTCAGGAAAACAGCTCGTTGTCGCGGCTCCCCCTGTATCTCATTGGCAAGTAGGTATAGCTTGAACCGCTGATAATAGGAGCTCCATTTTTCTGGCTGATTGATGTTGAACTGCTCCAGGAATGCTGTGACAGGGCTGCTTGACGTCGTCATTATTTCGGTAGCTACATAGGTAATGGTTTTTTATCGTTGTTTGTCATGAGCTGTCGTTTAAGTTTTCTTTCTTGGTATATATGTATGTGTATATATAGGTTCTTTTTGACTTAAAAAATCTGCAAATACCGACTGGATGGACGGAGGACACGAAATTGGCTGATATTACGAGTACACAATGAAGAGGGTGAGAAGTAAGAAACTAGTCAAAAATGTGGGCGTTTTACCCAGCAACATCTGGTGTTCGAGTGGGCTGATCTACCAGCTGATTAAGTTCCTGAATAGCGTAGCCAACTTGTATATATTGAAGTCGCCCGCAATAAAAACTTCATTGTGAGGGTACAATTAAAGAATTCGGGAAATGGAATCAGACAGCGCATCAAAGTCATTAAGAGTTGAATTGCTGTCCAGATTTGGAAATGAAATAATAATGTATGATGTGCCTGCGGACAGTCAATTTGAGCCACATTGAGTTAAAGTTCGTATTAGAACAATGTCCGTAGTGCGAGATCGTCTGGGAAGTAATATCAAATCTAGCATAAACTAAAAGGCCGTGATGGCGAAAGAATAATTATATCAAGATTTAACCATGGAAGCCATGTTCTAAAATACCAGTATTCCCACCAACCCGTGTTGCACCTACTGTCAAAACAGCTGGCCTGTATTTAACATGAGTAGGCGTACCCATCAGAGACATTTTTCTTCGCCCACGAATGTTACAAAATATCACTTACCATTTCGAAAAAACACAAAAGATCCGAAACACACCTCTGACAATCTTGATTGTTTTGATAAATTATATAAACTCAAAACTTTCCAACTGTCTATCTTTTCAACTATTTCTCACTTTTATCATGAAAATGTCCAAGAAATATACTTTCTAAACAAGCATCAAGCACTAACATTAAAAAACCAAACCCATTAAACTTCGACCTCTTGTTAAAAAAAAAAAAAACTATTAAACCTTCATATACTCACCCTGAAAATCTTAAAAAGCACCCTTCGTTTTTACTTTTTTCCAAATTGTGTCCTTCTCACATTTTACATTAAAAACTACTTAACCCAGACATTGTTGGGAAATAGGAAGGTAGGTAACTTTTGAATAGATCGTTTAAGGACATAGTCCAAAGTATAAGCCGAAAAAGCTTTACCTTAATTTGTTTGCTAGTTTTTTTTTACGTCCTTAATTCATTTCTTTTTTTTTTGTCATAAATCAAAAATAAACATTTTAATAAATAGAAATCGTGTCACATTGTTCAAAAAAGGATTACGGTCAATTTGTATACAAAGTGTCACTCATTGCCAACTAAATTAACTCCCAAAGGAGGAACGCCCCCATTAAGTAACTTTGGGTTCTGTTTGTCCCGGCTCAAACTTTATTTCCAAAAAAAAGGAAAACAAAAAAATCTAGGTAATACCCGCATATTTCTTTTTTCGAGTCTTCTCCCTGCAACCAAGGCTGTCGGACGGCTCGGCTGATCAGCCGGCCGGTCCGTAGGTTGATATGGGAAACGCTATAAGTTTGATTGGGGTCAAAACTATGTATAGCCGCCAGTCAGTATTATAAGATGGTGTTTAAATCGAATGTGTAAGGGTGATTGTTGGGTGAGGTGGAATAGAAGGGGGTATGAGCAGACGAATAATCCAATTATAGAACCTATAGCTATTCGATGTGAGATTAGAATCCAGCCCAAGAGCAGAACTTTTATTAAATGCCATTTAAATTTGAAACGGAGATTTCTAGAAAACGAGGAAGTTCAACTTGAAAGCCGTTTTCCATTTACCCAGAGGAAACTCAATCACTCAAAAGTCACTTCAAACCTAAGTATCTACACTCCTTCAGATCCTTCCGAGAGCATGCATACACAAACACATTCAACATTTGCTTTTAAATCGAAACGGAGGAGGCTGGGATGCAATATTGCAAACAGGAAAAAAAAAACTCTGAGTGGTCCGTTGAACAAAGATGAAAACAAAAATTTAGGAAGAAAAAAAACGGGACAACTCCAATATTTTCTTGCCATCGTTCGTTGAATAGGGTCGAGCCTCCAGTTGCAAATTCATTCGTTTCCTTTAAATTAGAGCTAAAAATACCAGGAGCTGCTTCCTTCTAACAACTTTATTAGTAGCAGTGTGTCACAATTTCCGTTACAGCTTGTGTCTTCCGTTTGGTTCGTTTTTTTTTTCGTTCGTTCTTTTATTTCGACCGTTTTGACTATTTTCGATGCCAAGTGCCCGTATCTAACTGTACGAAGTATCCCTAAAATGTCAAAATGGTCGATTTATTTAATTTTCATAGATTAGGTCGGGCCAGGGATCACTCAACACACAGAGATGCCAACAACAAATACAAAAACAGTGAATTGAACTCGGGCACGAAGATGATGACGACCAAGCGGACACACTCCTGGGACAAGAATGGAATATTAAAAGACTCTATGGGTGGTGCGGGGTGGTCGAGGTGGTCGAGGAACGAAAACGTTTTGCGCAGCCAAAACTTTTTTTTTCAACCCCAACAAATTTAGGTTTAGTTAAGTTGGAGCTAAGTTTTTCTTTTTTTTTTTTAAGCGGATGCTTTGGGATTCCTTTATCCTTTTTACTTTTCTTTTTTCTATATTTCTTGTGAAAAACGTGACATGAAGGATAAACTTGTGTTTTTAGTTGTTTCTGTATGAAGAATAAAATGGAAAATACAAAATATCTGACGAGACGAGAGGGAAAATGAAATGTTTTGTGTCAAAAAGTTTTTATTGCCTTTGACAGATGTATCTAATTTTTCTTGATCACATTTTGACAATCCACCACCTTAAGACATAGACGAGATATAAATCTGAAATAAGATTGCTTAGGGCAAAGAGCGTAAAAATATCCATCAGCACATATGTATGTAGGTGCTGGAAGAGAGCGTATTGCTAATCTAAAGTGGGGTTAACAAGGAAGGATATTCATGTCAAGTTCGAATGTAGATAAATACGTTGATTTGTATCTTTTTTGTCCTTTAAAATAAAATCCTGATGGAACCACATATCTTTTAGGTCCACATGGTTCCAGTTGGGCAGTAATAAAGTGGATGTCATCGTTCTGCAGCGCTCGGAATTGAAAGTGACCACCTCACCAACTTCGTTTTCGAAAAGGTACAGAACAATGACGCCGCCGCCGGTAACCTGGTGAACTTCGTGTGGGTTATTGTTAACACAGCTATTCATCCAAAAATACGCTAAAGATTCCCTTGTGAATTCGGCACCGTCGGATGAATTGAATAATGTCCTCTCATTCCATTAAGTTACACAAACTATACTCCAGAGGAGGATTGGGTCTGTGTGGTATAAAGTTCAAGTTGAGTAATTCACTCCTAAGTCTTACCATTGTCGTAATCGCGTAAGCATTGTTTGAGTCACGAAAGTAGTTTTTTTGTTCAGCACGGTTGTATTGTGAGCCTACTGTGAATTGTTCTTAACAAGAAATCGGAAGCCCTAGCTACAAAATCAGTTCTGCCCTTCTCATCTACCATTGCTATAACTTCATACAGGAGAGCCTTAATGGTTGATATTTTTCTACGTTTAAATTATAATTTAAATTGCACCCTTCTGCAAGGCATAACCACTCTCTGTATGAGCTATTTTGGTTTTGTATAGCTTTTACGAGTAAAACTACATTTTCGACAAGCGGGGATTCAGGCATTCAGACGTTCAGTTGATAGTCCGCTTGGCGTGTTTGCTCGTAAGTGAAATATTCTCTTCACATTTTTAACAACCTTGCGAACCATACAAAAGTGTAAGTCCAGCAACTGCTTCAAACACCTTAAATGTACTGCTTTGAGCTATGTTCTTGTTCATAAAGCAACTTTTCCACGAAATAAAGACAAAACGGGTAAAGCTTTCCACATTAGCGTAGCACGGCTAAAAAAGAATCTCTGTACTCACAGTACGTCCGAAATTGGGCTCAAGGGTAAGCTGATGAACATTCCTAGAAGTACAAGCTTTAAGGTTGAATTGTTTGGGGGGGAGGAATGCTAGAATCACTAGAGCACTGTTAGCAGTAAAACAATGATAGACATGAAACATTCCGGCGGTACTCGAGAGATTTCAGATTTTAGTTAGAGAACCGTCGTAAATCATTTTTATAGCTCTCTTTTGAATTCTGTCCAAGATACTCAAGTGGGTTTTTAGAGAATCTGCCCATATATGGGAACATTACTCAAGTTTTGGAAAAATAAAGGCTTTATATAGATATAACAGTCAGATCAGAAGGAGTACAAAACTTCTTTCCTGTATCGGCAGAGAAACCCATAAGACTTAGCAGCGTTTTTGACAACGTCAAATATGTAATCATTTCACAAAAGATTGTCTGTGATGCACGTACCTAGAACTCAAAGTTGTTCAGATTCTTCGATGCAAGTGCTATTCATGGATAGTGGCATACACGGTTTTTGATTCCCATTTCAGTAGTGTGGTAAGGCGCCCTTGAAAAAAGGGTCTGCTGCAACCACTACAAGACATCCTTCATCTCTCAATGAATTGAAACGCGCTCGCGATTTGCAGAATGCTAGGAGAATCATCAAAAGACTACGTGATAAACTAGAAACTAATGGTGACTCAAAGCAGGAAGCATCTTTAGCATGGACCAAAAGCGTCATTGCTAAACAGCAAGATGCTGAGACCGGCGGCGGCGACTTATCGTCAAAGCGACAAAGGTCTATTGAGGGAACCACCTCGGAACCTAAGCGCCCCAAAGTGCAGAAGACCAGCACGGCAGCAAATGCGTTACAAAGGGATGATCTTTCTTTTAGCGAAGCGCTAAAATCTAATATAATCGTTGCAGTCATCGACAAGAGCGATATCGATGTCAAGATCTCAGCAGATCGCTAGGCAGTGGTAACAAGAGAGCTCTCGGTACGCTACCTGGACATCATGAAAGCCAATCCAGGACCACCCCCAGTTATTAGAGATAACGGCTGGCACCGAGACCAAGTAAAGCTTATCTCCTGTGGAGATCAGAGATCTTGCAATCTATATAAGCTTGCTGTCAGCAAGTTAGGAGAAATCTGGGCAGGCGCGAAGCTCGAGGTCGTTGCTAGAGAGCAAATCAGAGGAACCCTCCCGTCCGGATGTAATCCTTAAAATAATCCAAACCTGCCCACTCATACCTGGAAAGTTGCAAAAGTGGTCGAACCAAAGGACGCTTCAAGATTTGCAATCATTGTAATGAATAAAGAGTCCTTGGCTCCTCTACTGGCAACCAAAGTTGTGACTGGGTATGGCTTCTCTTCGATTTCTTTAAAAATCTACAAAAAAGATGAGGGTAACACCATTCCTCCACCATTCCTTCCTGCGGTAGACATCGATCCAGCCATGGAAATTGATGTTCCCAGCAGCTCTGAGTCTGAAGTGAAGACCACTAACATCGCCGAAAAGTCTCCTGAAATCGTCGACAGTCTCTCCGAAAAGGAAGCTGAAGACTCTGTGAGGAAGACTCTTCTGGGCGAAGATGAACCCATTGGCTCGGACTCTGAAGCCGAGTTACTGGATTCGTCCTCTGAATCAGAAGACGTGAATCAAACCATATTGGGGGTTGGTCTGGGGGAGTGTAGCCAAAATGCTGCAACTACTTCAGATTAATCTCCAACATTCCATCAAGGCTTCGGCCTCACTTCTTCACAAGAACCGAGAGGAAATAGTCCTGATCCAGGAACCATGGATTGCCAAATCTATAATTCAGGGACTCAGGACTCCTGGTTACTATCTGCTGTATGCGTCGGATAAAGGTGAACCCAGGTCCTGCATATTAGTTAAAAGTAGTTCTAATGTATATTTACTTCCTGATTTCAGCGATCGAGATATAACCGCCGCCAGACTACACACCAAAAATGGGACGTATTGGATAGTGTCGGCATATCTTGGCCACGACAATTCTGGCTCTCCTGGCGAAACGTTCAAGAGGATTTTAGCTAAAATCCCTCGCATCAGCCTCTGTCAACTCCATTACAGCCCAAGACTGTCGATCGTCTCTGATGGAGATGGCCAAACAGTTTAATATTCACCTATTCTGGGTGCCGGGTCACAGGGACATTCCGGGGAATTGCAAAGCCGACGAACTCGCCAGAATTGGAACGGTAATGCCTATCTTACCTGAAAAGGCAAATATAGGTATGCCCATAGCTACAAGTAAACTTATGCTGAAACGAATTGCTCTAGAACAATCAAACCCAAGATGGCTTAATACTACCACTTGTATGGCGACCAAACAAATCTGGCCTAAACTGGATTTGAAACGGTCAAAATGTATATTGTCCCTCAGTAGATCTCAGATCAGCTCTGTAATAGGTGTCATATCTGACAATGTCTCATAGGTAGACACGCCGCACGACTCGGTGTACTATCAAATGATTTTTGCAGGAGTTGCTTGGACGAGGAGGAAGAGGTGACAATCTCACAACTTTTTTTTACATGCCCTGCTCTCTCTTACAGACGCAAACTTCATCTAGGAGAATATTTCTATAATAAACCAAGCGATCTCATAAACACAGACATTAATAGTCTCCTTCGCTTCATCAGAAGCTGCAAATGGTATTAACTAGTAGGGAGCCTTTTTGTTCCTTATTAGATCGTGGTATCACAATAGATCTTTAATGGCCTAAGTGTGTCAGACGCTTTAATGACAACCACTTTAACCTAACCTAACTATCATACGCTGTCGTTCCAGATCCACAAGGGTGTGAATCTAAAAATAAATATGAAAAGCTGAGGGTACTGTCGTCAGCGAAACAATTTAATGGATTAGAAGTTTCAGACGAAAGATCATTTGTGAACATAAGGAAGAGTGTTGGGGACAAAACGGAGCCCTGGGGCACACCAGCGTTTATTTTGGGGCTGTCAGACTTGAAGATGTCTAATACTACTTGTAGGGACCCTAAGGTTATTTATAATCCAACGAAGAAGAATTTTATCGATACCAAAAATGCACGCATTTTTGATAAGACAGCTTGATGCCAAACGCTATCAAATGCCTTTTCAATATCAAGTGCCACAATCTCACTTTTTCCACTGGTCAGTGAGATCAAAAATGAGATCACCAGTCAACCTATTACTAAGAAAGCCATACTGCCGTTCATTAAGAAGCTTTCGTTCCTCAAGGTGTTTCTTAAGACCTTAGAAAGAAGGGACGTAAGTGCAATTGGATGATAATTAGAGAGAGAGGAGGATTTGCCTTTTTTTCTGGACAGGCTGGACAAAGACTGTTTTCCATCCACTCAGGAAGAGACCTATATAGTAGGACAGATGGAAAAGCATACGCAGTAGTTTTTCCAGCGTTGAAGAACACCTCTTCAGAATAATAGAAGGGATACAATCCGGACCAGCGGATTTGTGAATATCACGGTCTTTAAGTACTCTAGCAACTGCACAAGTGTGAAAGAAAATTCGGCAAATGAAATCGTTTACGGTCTCAAGTACAGGAGGTCATGTCACTCTCTCGTATCGTCGAATTAACAGAAAATTGTGTTAAAAGCAAATTGGCCTTTCTAGGTTTTTTGAACTTATTCCGGTTTCCCTCAATAGCGTTAGCCTTAAAACTACGGAAACTTACTTCTCTAATCCTGATAGCTTCTTTACAGCTCGATTAAAGCTATGTTTTCTTTCGGCTTGATAGATTTTACCCTATTCGAAAAAAAATTCCTCATACCGTGAAGAATAGGAAAATAGAAAATAGGAACACGCAAACATGTCAATTTCATCTGCCAACAGCAATGCCTTAATACAGACTTCTGACAAATTACCTAGTATGTGTGTAGGCCCAAGTCCCGACTCAAAAATCGCCAAATTGAAGTCTGCTATAAGCGGAGTTCTGCTGTACTCTGATTTACGGACCGCGGCGATGTTCTAGACTTATGTTGCTCCTTCGACGTACGACTGTTGGCTGAATTACTACCGAACCGGTCGCCACCAAACGTTGAAAACTCGACTGAGAAGGGCCACCACGTCTACCATTAAAGAGGCACAATGCGGGCAACGCTTGCACAAACGATCGCTCATTTTCTTGTATTTAAATCGTTATAGTAATTTTAGAGATAAATAAGATTTTGCATAACGGCCTTACGGCAGGTATTGTTAGTTTTGGTTAGTTTTGGAGCTAAAAATAAATTTTATTTCTCTTCCTAGGAATCACTGAAGAAGCTTAAATAGAAAGCTGTTATGTTTGGGTCCGGGATGAGATAGAATTTTCCCAAAATCAGAGTCTCACGAGCACTTTGAATCTACGGCTGCTTCAGTCCGGGTGGGTCTTTACTCTGTTTCACCAAACTATACAAAAAATATGTGCTCGCTAAAAAAAACGTAGGAAAAGGGTACAAAAGGATGATGTGGATCTATTTGAATGAGTCTGAGTCCGAGGTGTTGTTTAGGTCTCACATTTCCCTCCCAACCATGCACATTCGAAAAACTCATTGAATTGCCCAAATAAATAAACTTGAAACCTTTCACGGTGTATACCCTACTTTACAAAATTTTATTCCATATTTTTACTTTAATTTATAATTTCAAAATTTAAGTTAGATTTCATTTTTGAATTTTGTAGAAAATTAAAAGAGTTTTATCATTATAGAAACAAACAAAATTTTAAGAAACACAAACGAGAAGAATACCGAAAAGATAGTTTTAAAAGGATATATGAATAAATTCTAAACCTTTCGGAGGTTAAAAATACGGCGTATATGTATCGTCTCTAAAGCACACAAGTAATGACTAAATACCTCGAGTTATTTTTGGCGCAAATCCTACGACTTTTCACTAATAGGCCTATTATACACAAAAATCGCCGCCTTACAAAATTATTACACGAAATTCTTTTCGAAGATTGCCTGGAATATATACTTTATACACCTACATAGGTATCAATCAAAAGCTATTTATATAGTATTTACTCAAATCCGTAGATATATTTAATCAACGCGGCCCTTCTTTTCGTTTTTACACACAAAAAAATAACTATGGAAACTATGAATTTAATAGAATTTGGAAATTTAATAATTATGGAAACTTAAAATGTTAGAATTTGGAAATTTAGATCAAAACGATTGTAGAAAAAAAATATTAAGAATATATGTGGGTAATATAAAATGAAAATTTTAGATCGTGATCAAAACAAATTTGCCTGTGTACGATATCCTCATTTGCATCTTTTTCTTGATGAAAATCCGGTATAGATGATTTTTTTTCTTTATAGATGACAGGTGTATTAAAGCTTTATGTTTTAATTCCTGATGGCTTTTTCTCCAGAATTTTCCCTGGCTCAATCGAGGTACAGATTTTTGGTTCCTATTGTAATCTAGGGGCAGGTATTATAGGATAAATGAATTGCGTTATTTCTTAGCGCAACCGAGAAGCAGGCCTTAGGAGCGGAGCAACAAGTCTCCGTTTTTTTTGATTTGTGATTTGTTTGTAGGTAAATTGCAAACAGTTGAATAAATCGTGGGTTTGATTTTTGTTTTACGATTGTTTTGCCTTTTTAATTGTGAAGGCTCTTTGGATTTATTTTCTCGGATAAATTTAAATGAGAATAAAAAACTTAGGAAATCTTTTTCACTTCTAAAGTGCTTTCACTTAATATCACTTTTAGCAATTCATTTTTTTTTCATTTTACGAAAGTAATTCTATGACGCGAACACTTCAAGAATTCTTATCCAACTGTGTGGCATTGAACTTCGATTTTGCCGAAGATGGCTCGACCTCTCGCTTTGACTTAATAACATCGCGCGATTTAACCGTAAGTTTTCGTTTTCTTTTGTGCCGTTGATTCTTAGGTATATAAGCAGAGAATGCATTCGGATGTTAGTTTTGCGGTAGATTTTTTTTTCTAATTGTGGGAGAAAAATACGGTGGTTCTCTTTGGCAAGAAACTTATGTATTTTATAACTTTGACAAAGGGAACATAGAGATGGGCGTTATGACCATTTAAGTTGTTGATACAGGTGTATCAAAATAGCACATTACAAAGCTTGAATCACTTCGGCGGTGTAGGTCGAAGTATAGACATACAGACACAGATAGACGAAATTGCTAGACCCACTGTTTTTTTTTTTTTTTTTTTGGTTCTCCATCTTCGTAGTGTCAACTTTTATCTAAATCCCGGATTTGATTTCTTTCCAAATGTAAATATGCTTATTTTTGCAAACACGTCACTAGCTCTAGACCATCTCCCAAAAAGGCCAAAAATCATAAGTGTCAAATTTATAGAAAGACATACAAAATAAAAAAACAAACAGAATCCACTTTTTTTCGTCATGTCAAAGTCAAAAAAGTACATCGTCAGTGAAAGTTTACTCGCAAGCTTATCAACTTCCTTGGGAAGTGTTTCGACGAACTACTATTATTGTGCAACCTACTGTTACACTGTTCAAGCATTAACATTGGTAGAAATACATGCACACACAGTTCATCTAATCCTATAGCTGAGTTTTGGTTTTAAGTTTAAGTTTAAGCATTACAAGCTTTGAACCCTTTTCGCTGGAGGGATAGTGATGGCGGGTGTCCCCCGAAAAACAAGAGGGCATCTATAATACCCATCTTACCCTTGACTACACACAGAACTGTTGTTGAGAAATAAAAAAAAAAGTTTGTCCTTAGGTGGGTCGGTCGTCGTTATGGTACATAATACCATAATACTGTGTACCGTACTCCATCAACGCAGCCCATCGCAGAGGAAAGTGTCATCTGAAATGTGAAGCGGAAAGTGGTGAAACATCACAAGGATAATCTCCGGTAAAACAACATTTGTGATAATCTTTACAAAGTACTTTTGGCTTGTTGTGCTTGCGTTTGTATGTGTATTTGCTGCTCTTATTATGTATTTCTGTCACTGTGAAATACAGCCAAGTGTCAAAGAGGTTATATATAGTATATACATATGTATAGCGAACTGTTACGCTGCGTTGGTTCCGGAAACGTGGATTTACGAGACAAACTTGATGAATCTCATAAAATAACGCGTTGATTATCCTTGCTAACATTAGGGCTAGAGGGAGGGTTCTGGTGATTGTAGTTAGCGTTGGTGTTGCTTTGGTATCGACCCAAGTACCCTTGTAATGTCCTTCCTTATTTAAACTAGGTATATATATCCTTTAAGGAACAACTTTACCATAATATAGTTGATATGGATTGGTGACGTTATTTTATATTCTTATGATTTGCGGGGCAAAAGGGGAATATTGTTTGGAAAGTTACTGCGTGCGTTGTAGACTTTATGATGTGGTATATTTAAGGTTCTTCGTAGGATGACAAATTCCTTGAACTTCGCTAAGTGTATGAAGTGAATTAATTACAACTTTCAAATAGAACTTTTAACTTTATGTAATATGGAAAGAAAAATAGGCTCTTTCAGGAATAAGGAAATTTAAAGGCCTACAAGCAAGGATAACTTGAAATATAGAATGTACATATAGGTAAGATAATTCTGTGAACTGAGATTCCACTGTACTCCATAATTGCAAGGATTGAAGTATCTAAGAATTCATTAGAGGTACATAGGACAACTTGTTTTAATTAGATAAGAAACCATTATCAGACTCCTGAAATTTGAATAAGTTTTTGACCTAGCTCCAAAAACTTTTAAGAGGTTTGACATAATCATACTAAAGAAATAAAAGCAGAAAAATTCGATTAATCCAGATTTCATTAAATTTTGCAATAGTAATTGGGGGGAAATCGAAATTGTATCCGGAGAATTGCTACTCTACTGATTTATTAATCATTTCAATTAAGACCAATTGGGTTGGAGTTCATTACGCACAACCCCAAAACAAATTGATATCAGGTCCTCATTCATAACGCTATGCCCATCTTCTAGAAGACGTAATGGTCTTGAAAGAATCAACGGCATAAGGTAGAAGGTTTAAGTGGTAAATACATGAAAAAATATAGTTGTTATATATAATGAACATAAGAGGTCCAATGACGCAGCCTTCAGGTACTCCCTGCAGTAGTGAAAGAAAACTGGAAGTTGTTCCGTTGTCTCAAACCGCTTGGTAGCTCGCAGATAGATATACTTAAATATAGATATTGAAGCTTCGCTAGGAAAATCCATTAGAAATCAGTAAGGGTTAAAACCGTTCCATTATTAGCATCCTTAGCTATTTGGAAATCATTTAACAATTTTAAAAGTGCTGATTGGTGGTTGATGAGAAAATTATTTCTAGATTTTTTTTTTATATAGTTCACATGCGCTCAAGGGTTTATTGTGAGAGCCTTATAATATTCAACATAAACAAAGTGATAGGGAAATTGGGGGAGGGGGGCTATGAAAGGAGGTTTCGATGAACATTGGTCGTGAATCTTTCCAAATTGAAATGGCAAGGGAAAAATCGTGCCGGGTAAATTATTCCATAATCGTGTTGTGCGACTAAAAAACGAATCTCTGTATTTCACGGTACGTGCAAAATTAATCTCCAGGGTGAACTGATGAGCATTCCTAGTGAAACGAGTTTCACGGGTGAACTGATTGAAGGGAGGAATGCAACTGGCTACTTCGAGTGGACATTTTTTTTTTCGTGGGTAGGTGAAGAATCTTTATATAAACTATGAGTCCGGTACTCATAGTAGTGTGATATTCCTACTCACTAAAAAACACCTCCCTTTTGTTCGTGCGACTAAAACTAAGTTACCTTATCAAGTAGTTTTAATTTCATAATATAATAACTTTTAGCAGGTAACTCCCCACTGAGAGGACCTGCGGATACCGCATTTGAAAGCGGATACTCCTTATGGCGCTAGGTCGAACGGTATCGTTCTTTGAAGTCGGCGCACAAGGTTTTTCTCATCAACTGTTTGTCGAATAATTCTATTACTATGGTCATTTAAGTGACTTCGTAGCTTCCCAGCGAAAACTATTATTTCATCTTCAACAGTTGGTAATCGTGAGTCTCTGTGTAAATCACTGTTTCTAATGTACCACGGAGCATTAACGATTTCTCTGAGGACTTTGTTCTGATAAGATTGTAATATTTGTCTATTGCTTGGTTTAGTACAACGTCCATACTGGTTTTGTCACTTGCTTATAGATAAGCAATTTATTGTAGATGGCGAGTTTGGAGTATCTTCCAATAAGCAAATTCATTTCACGTAATTTATTTTCAAGTTGATCTCGTTTCTTTTTAAAGTGAGTTTTCCATTTAAGCTTAGCGTCTAGTGTCATTCCTAGGTACTTTGCTTCATTAGCATATAGTATTTGCACCGAATTAATGTAAGTGGGCAGATTGTTAATTTTTTTGTAAGTAAAATTAACATGTGTTGATTTGGACCCATTAAGAAAAATTCGCCATTTCTTAGCCCATACCGAAATTTTATCTAGAGCTCATTGGAGCTTCTCCGTTGCAGATTCAACTGAATCGGATATTACAACCCGGGTAGAATTTTCGACTCGATAATGCCAAGGCCCCAGCTGGTTTTTCTTAGTTTCAATCATGGCCCTACCGAGCAGTATCTAGCTTGTCCCTCGCTAATTTGTTAATGCTCTGTATATAATGGGCCTTGCTAGATGTTCCTATATGGGCCCTAGATGGGTCTTCACAAGTAGCACAAGAGCTACGGCAATTCTTAAAAAATTATTAGAAACAATAAAAAAAATTTTTTTTTATTATTTTTGATTATTTTCATTTTTTCTTTGCCTCCCTATATTCGACTCTTTAAGTGATTTTTTGCTGGAATGAAATAATTTTTTTTTTTTTTAATTTACCTCCACTGAGATTCGAACCCGAGTCCTCTCGCTTGCCGTGCTTGTGCGCTACCTATTGCGCCACTGTGATATATAAAATGTTGTGTCTCAAAGTTCTACTCAAATAACTCTCTTTAAATTATACTGTTTAAAAGACTTAAATACGTATTAAAGAATCTGAAAAATACCGATTTAGGACCAAAACAAAAAAGTTATGTTTTTAGAAGGAAAATGGATAGCCTTTTATAGAGACATATGTATAGGCACATCTAGAATACATCAAGTAAAAACTATATAGCCCCAGTATAAGTAAAATCTGAGAACGCCTATAAAGAGGCGACACTAGCTAAGGCCAATATAACGCCTAGATACAATTCCTTATCCAGGCTACACCAAGTAAAAACTATCCAGGTCCCTTGTAGTTTATTTGTTACAATGCCAATAAAGAGGCGATACTATCTACAGCCAAGATATCGCCAAGAAAAAGTTTCATATCTAGGCTAAATCAATTTAAAAATATCTAGGCCCAGTCTAAGATACTCCTGGAAAAGCCAATAAATAGGCAGTTCTAGCCAGGTTCAATATAAAGCCAGGATAAGCATAAATTAGTCAAGATCCGCCAGGCTTGCATCTGTCTAGGCCCAGCATAAGATTTACTATATAATGGCCAATCTAGCTAGGGCCACGCTATTCGATAGTGTTTCCTAGATAATTTTCTACCCGGGAAGTATTGCCGTTTCATCTGCAAAAGTACCTATTATGTTATCTTCTTCTTGAGGAATATCGCTAGTGTATAGTACGAACAGTATCGGACCGAGAACACTTCCCTGGAGAACACCAGCATTGATTTCCTTAAAATCCGAATGTTCCCTCCCTTGCTTAACTCGAAATAGCCTTTTTTCAAGGTAGGGCTCAAGGTTGTAATATATTTGATCCGGAAAGACCTGTCGCAGTTTAAACTTAGAGCCATCGTTCCAGACCTCTTCGAAGGCTTGAGAGAAGTCTAGAAATGCGCTTGAACATACATTTTTCCCTCTAGTGATTTCTCAATTTCATTGGATATTCTGTACACCTGATCAATTGTTGAGTGGCTTTTCCGGGAACCAAATAGATGGTCAAAGATGAGCCGATTTTCTCAAATACCTTGGAGATCAGTGGCAAGAGAGAAATCGGTCTATAAGGTTTCTTTTCATTCGGAGACTTCCCCGGTTTTGGAACCATTAAAACTTCTGCGACTTTCCATTGTCGTGGAACGTATGCAAGCCTTTACGCCACATTCATAAGGTGCTAAAGTTTAATTGCTGCTTTTCTGGGTAGCTTATTAAGCACGCGAGCATTTATTAGGTCGTACCCAGGAACTTTATTATTTTTAAGATTTTTAATAGCTTGACAAAGTTCTGATAACGTGATATTCCGAATAAGAAAATTTTCAGATGGCCATTGGTTATCACCATGTTCATTTATCAACGCCTGACCCTCAAAAGGTTTAAAAGTTTCCTCTAGATGTTCAGCAAATAAATCGGGTTTTTCTCTATCGGATTTAGCCTATCCACCATTATTTTAAAACTGAATGTTTTTAGAGAAAAACTCTTCATTATAAGTATAAAATTAATTTTTAAACGCGAACAACTCCTTTAGTAGTTGGAGGAAAAAATAGGATGTCATGTAATTCAAGGAAATATTAGTTTAAGCAAGAACTAAAATTATTAGCCGTTTTAGTGAAAGGTTTTATTATTGTACGAATAAAAATTAAAGTGTCGGTTAAGTAAGTAAGCTTTAACTTTATTTGAGTATTAGATAAATGATTAAATCCTGTTTTCTCCGTCCATTATTTCGCCCCTATTTCCCCTATCTCCACAATAGTAGTTTCAATATTTCAGTGGTTAACCGAATCGCCCTTTTTTGATTTATCTATGTATGTATACAAGCAGTAACCTATTTATTTGGTTTTATGTCATTTCGATTGTCTAATTTAGGCTCAAATTATGACACCTCTATCAAACGAGCATAGCTTGCACAATGGGTATATGCCATTAGTTCTACACACTCTTTCTTTAACGAAGTGTAGCTACATCCAAGGGGCGTGTCGGTCGTGTTTTCCTGGATTTTATAACTGCGGACAGTTTTGGGGCAAATGCGCGTGACATTCATTGGTGAGGCCTTCAAAAATATTTATCAACAATGGGTTGCATATAGAATGTTGAATACGTATGCCGACATGTTTTGTACTCGAAACCGTTAGCATCTATCAAGCAAAAAGGTTTTGTGAAATTTGAAATGGGGTTTGTTAAATTGAGTTTTAGTTTTCCATCATATCTGAAATGAGAAACACGGTTGCACAGGAACAAAACGACAGCCGAAGCCATCAACTTAATATCCTTTCGATATATCCAAGCCATACACAGATACTATACAACACATCTATATAACCTTTTTGTGTTGCAAATCCGGCTGCTGTCCACCCCCTGCATCAGAGCATATTTCACTTATGGTGTTCGAATACAGGAAATAGGGTGCATCATGCCCCGATTGCGGACCAAATAATAAGTGACATACTTTTGCCTGCAATGCAGCACTTGTGTGTTATTTATTTATTTATTTTTATTGCAGACATTTTTATTTTTTTCTGGCTAGGCTGACTGGTTTGGCCCAGTCTAGGATCTAGGAGTCAACCAGCCAATAGGTACTGTCAGTTGTTGCAACAAAAGTCAAACATCGGGCGCCATGAAGGCCGTCAAATCTTATCTCTGTATTTTCCCCCTGATAGGTCTGCGTTGTAGAATGTGAACGAACCGAATGTCGGCTGTCCATGTTCATGTTGTTTAAAATTGTCCCAATAACAATTGGAAAATCGATTTGAAAAATCCTCCTTTTTGTTTTGCTGCGTTTTTTTTTTTTTTTTGTTGTGCACCCGAAGTTTCCTTGCGAGAAAGAATTTATATCGATATATTATGTATTTTAACAGTTTGCCAATTATTATGCTTGAAAACATCTGGCAGTGCAAGCAGAGGAATCCGAGAGAGAAGAATTTGTACTGGGTATGAAAGGACGAAAGCTATAATAAACTTAAGGAGTTCGAAATTGAATTTTTGCCGCTATACCTTCATAGGAATCCTTTTTTTAGGATGAAAATAATTGTGTACGAGGAGAAGACTGTTTTGAGGAATAAAGCTATTGGTAGTAGTCTAGGTTTCTTTAAAGCAAAGACGTTTTGAAAGGATTCTGTTTTTTTTTTTTTGTTAAACAAATCGATAGACATTTGAACTTTAATTTATTTTACTTAGGTAGATATATTGAATTTTGTGAAGAAATGGCTTTATATAAGCAGCTTTCTGCACTCTGTTTCTCAAGGTATGATATGATATTCCTAACAATGGAGGTCAGTAAAATCGAATATCGTGATTTTCAAAACATTAACTTTGTGTTTTCCATCCAGAGCTGGATGAGTTGCTAACCCTACACCTTTTTCTCCAAGTTTATCGCATTGATAATTTCGTGTAACTACATACCAGTAGTAACTGCGTGCCAGTTACTTGTTTCTTTGATACATTAGTGACTTGCATCTGCCTATAGTACCTATGTATGTTTTCCAGTGGGTCGTCACAAGTATTGCCGAATATGCATGTGGGGCCAAGAATACTCGTGTCTTCTTAGATTAAAGTGACCCGTGAAGAGTTCCGGATAAAGTTCATGAAACAATCTTGGTTAAAGTTCCCAAGAAGTAGTTTTTGGATCTTTTGGCCTTCTACAGTATTTTGATTGCGTTTTTAATCCTGTTTTCTCCTATTTTACAGAAGGGCTCAATTTTTGCTAGCGAGTCTGCCTCCTCATTTCGCAGGACACCTACATGTAAATCTACCCAATTAAGTGAGACATTATTGTTCTTGGCAAAATCCGCTTAACCTGCTCAACTTAGACGTGATATCGTATATGAGCTTAGTACTTCGAGTGCGGCTTGGCTATCGGACATAATTAATTTCGACCTGCAAATTCCGCTATGGCATTAATTTCGGCCTGACAAATAGTAGTAGATTATCGCATTTGTATGGAAAGTTTGGTTTTAGTCCCAAAAATACCTGCACCAGTCCCTTATGTCATTCTGGGACCATCAGTCTACGGCTTAATGTCATCGCCTTTGAGTGTGTAGTTTTCTATTTCGCCTTCATCCTCTTATTTGCAACCTAACTCTATTTAAATTTTTTTGAGTTGTATTTTGTAATCACTGCTTCCCTAGAAATGTTGAAATGTTTAGTTACTGCTTATTTTAAAAGGCAGTCTCTTTCCTTGTGACTTATAAATTTACCGATCCCATCGTTCGCAAATCTCATAATGGCTCCCTTAGCAGCACTTCCAACTACTACATGTAACATATAGAGAATAATCACCACCGCTGCTGTAGGACAAGTTCTCATTGCTCCAGTTATGCATAAACAAGCGAGCTTTAGACTTTTCCTAGTGCTTTCCTAGAGGTTTGTAACTCGGTTCTTTTACGATGCAACCGTACCACAGGTAAATATGGGTCTTACCATCTTGGTTAACATCCACGTAAGGATATATGAATCCATGATGTGGGTCCCCTCAGTGGCTCTCTCTCTCAACTTTCTATTCTCTGAAAACTTACATTCCATCATTTGAGGGAAAAAAAGCAGAGCTTAACAAACGCACATGCAGCGCGGCACCATTATTATTGAATACCTTTTGTAAATTTAATATTAAGATATATCTCTTACATCGAATTAATAAAATCCCACAAATTGGGGGCTCAACCGGGATTTGAACCCGGGACCTCTCGCATTAATTAATAAAATCCTACAATGACATATCTGCAAGTCTCTTGCATACCTTAAAGACTCTTGTGGCTTTACCGACGGTATATTCTACGTGTATATTCCAGAAGAGTTTACTATCTAGTATGATTGCTAGACAGTAGTTTACTTCTTTCTCTGTTATTATTATGTGGTACAAGTCTTTTCTTTGACGATATCATCAGCGAAACCGATGCAGCGTATGACTTGTGAGAGGAGATTTTCTACCAGTTCATCCACTACAAGACTCCACAGCAAGTATTATTTTGTATACAACATTTCAGCAATCGATCTAGTTATAGTATTGGGTAGCTCTGCATTTTTAAAAATTATCTTACAAATTGTATTGCCGTTTGTTAATTTTATTTTCAGCACCATTCTTATGACAAGTCGAGTTCCTGATCTATGGAAGATTGCAAAAGTTTTGCCCCTACCTAGAAATTCAAAAAGGAACGAATTAATTGATATGGGCAATCCTTAAAGTTTTATGAAATGCGTTTGTTAAGGTTCTACAAAAACAAATACGTGCCTTTCTTGCTACAAACAATATGCCTACTGAGGGTTTCGGGTAAAACACAGATGCATCAGAGCTCTATTAAATGTTTTTGATGATATTAGACAGGGGCTTGATAGGGATCAATTGGCTGTTCTAGTATTATTTGATTTTTTATAAAACATTTAACAACGTTTCTGGTATACATCAAGAATCTATAATAGGTATAGGACCCCTTATGTTTATACTGTATGTTAATTAATTCCCATTGGTCTTCCCACACTTAGATATTCAGACGACGCGACGCACTGTGGTCCAAAATGACTTTTTTCGTTGCAAAAATCATAACTTTTGAACACGTGAAGCTATCGCAACAATTTTTTTTTCCCTTAAAGGTAATTTCCAAGGCTATACAAATATTGTGAATTTTAAGAAAATTACTTTACAGGGTGTTTCAGAATAATTGGTTGATGTAAGATTTTCTTAGAAAAAGGAGTTAACAGAATAAAGTCTGAAAGTAAACCTTTTAATAAAAATTTTTGACTATTCAAGTGAATTCATAACAACAGTGGATGCTTAAAGTTAACGCACCAATTTCAGAAATATTTTTTAAGGAGTATTATAAAACAGTATTTTTTCATGTTGTGGGGCATCAGTTTATTCTATAAACTGTTTAACTGATATATTTTATATGAAACAGTGTAGGAAAAAAGTAAACGGACGAAAAAAAATTAAAAAAAAAATCAAATAGAATATAAAATTTATATTAACAAAATAAAATAGAATACTTTATAAATATTTGTTTACAATTAACTACTATAGATCTAATTTTCAGAAAAAATTGATCACAACCGTTATCATTTTCAACAATTAATAGACCTATTAGTTCTGGGCAGTAACTCTTTTTCAGTTCTTTTTTTGATCTAACGTGTCTTAAAGATGAAACAAGTGGATCTGATGATATAGCTAGCATATTAAAGAAATCTTCATTTTGCCGTTTCCGTGAGACTTTGCATGTATTTGAGTATCGATATCGCTTGTAGTCCTTATTCCTTGATTCCTGTGCTTCTTCTGAAAGCTTCCCGATTGGCAAAATTTGATGTCTTATAAGTTCCCCTCCATGGTCCAAAATTTGTGCAGAGTTGGTGTCAGGAGTTTGTAGCTGTATTTGGCTTTTAAGAGATCCGAAGTGGTTTTGGTATACTCGTTGAATTTATCTACATTAATAGATTCTTTAGATGACAGCGCATTTAAAATAACTTGCAGTTTCTTTATAAGATCCTTGTCTACTCGGGTTATAGCTGACGTAACTTCTGGATTTTCAAAAAATCTTCGTGAAGTGTTTCAATCATTTCTGTAACCGAATCCTTGTTTTGGCGTATCAATGATTAACCCGAGATGTTCCCTAAATTTCTTTTGAATATCCGCTTTTCTTCTTCTTTCGGCTTCCTTCTTGTCGGTTGTCTCATCTTCTTGGTATAGTCCATAAGCTAGTTTAAGAACGAACTCCATACATCTTATTCTAGCGTGTAATGGTGAAATTCCAAATTCGTAGTTCCTCTCATCTGCTTCGCTGAATCGTCTTCTTTTGGAAAATTTTTTTGTGTCCTTTTGCAAATTGGACATGACAATGTTGATTTTGTATTTGTTAGTTCATTTAACACTTTCCCGTCTATCATGGTTAGGTTAGAAAAAACTCATGTCGAACCATCACATTTTTTTCTTCAGCAACAGTCACTACAGTTGGCCTCAAATTTTCTATTTGGTTCCTTATATTTCTGACAGTTGTCTGAATAATATCACTTGACTCCTTTGCATATTTAAAAAGAATCGGTCTGCAAAAGTGAACTGATGACGGCCTTGGATTTTTCCAATATTCGGTTGATTCACCTTTTATACGAAGTGGAACTAGTGATGCCATGAACATGTTCGCATCAGATATTACCTGGCCATCTTCTGAAACTATTGTTTGCTTATATGCACTTTGTCCGGAAGATCCATCGTATCCCCATTTGCTCATCAAAGTAAGATTTGTTGGAAGTCGCGACTCAACGTTTAAGTACATTTAAGTTGCCCTCTCGGAAATCTTGACATGACGTTTGATAGCTATTTAACTTGTGATAACCATGTTAGTTTAATCATCGCTAAAATTTACCGCATACTATATATTATGTGTGTCTCAATAATAATTGTTAACACCGGTAAAAATTTGTCTGTTATTAACGAAAACTTTGCTTATACCGATATTGACTTATGATGGGTGCAAGGTTTTCTTGTAATTGGAACTCTGTAAGGAAAAGAAAGCTGAGTGTCGGCTTTAACAGAATTATATATTAAATTTATGGGTTAAGAAGATATGGGAAGTTGTCCAATTACATAAACCACCCGCTTAATATTCCTTTTCAAAACTATCCCGCAGTCCGTAGCTTAATTTTGCTCTCAGATAGCTATGTGTGTGGTTCTCTGTCACGCATTTTTGTCCACCAGTTCAAAATTATTGATTTGGATAATCATTGTGCATTCACAAGGAACACAATATGTAGACAGATTTTATCAAAAGCCTTTTAATTATCAAGGAACGCTGCATACGTTGAGCGTGATTAGTGACCACTGCATCAATAGTCATCTATTCTTTTCAGTGAGCTTTGCCGCTACCTATTTATTGTTTTGGCGAGTATATTGTTGTCATTACAATGCCTGCTGATGAAGATGAGTTCACAACACACGATGGATGTTGACAACTTATACAAGGTGTTGAGTTGTGGTCTAAACATTGCCGGGGTTCTTTGGAGATTGGGTGTAACACTCTTTCAAATAAGTACATTTGTGGCCTTTTTTTTAATTTTGTGCGCACCTTAGGGCTTATGACTACTCTCAAAAGTTTTGAGCAAAATGCGAGAGGTTAGGGAATGTTGAAGAAGATTTAAAAAGAGATACCGATAAATACTGGTTTATCGTAATCGAAAGGAAATATTGAGCCCGGGTTAGGTGGTCCATTTTCATGAAGAGCGATTAAGGAAGGAATCTTTAAACTTAAAAGTATTGAATGTTTTCTATTGTTTTGTCCATCCTTACCAGCCTCCTCTCATTAGGTTCTTAAGGACTTCAAACTATTAAACTTTAAAACTATTAAACAAACATATCTAACTACTTGTAAATATTTAGTTAGAAATTTTCTGTATTACTTTTTTCGCACTCCTTCGTAATTTTGTTCACTTTTCATTTATCCTCTATTAAATAAAGAGCACTTTTTTATACGTTTTGATCTGTCTCTTCCTTGTAATCCGTACGTTTTTTTAGATATTACAATTAATCCCCCGAAGTATGCGAATAATAAGTTCATTGTAACCACAACATGTACGACCGGTGGGCAGCAGATAACGAGAATCTGTGTTGACACAGATGCAATTGTAGAGAGTTTGGCAGTCAAAAGAGCCTGAAAGTAGTAGATGAATGAAGAGAATGTCGTTTAGATATTGCTCTTCGTTCTTCCAGCGTATTCAAGTTAATTAGTAGAAGTCGGTCTCGATATGGAGGTAGAAGCAAAGTGTTATGCCAAGAGCCACCACGAAGTGCGAAACGTAGGAAACGACGTTGAATGATCTCCATTCTGGACACATGAACTTGATGATAAGGGGAAAATTCTTGTCAGGCCTATTTAAGAAGGAGGCAAACGAAGTTTGAGTATAAGAATCGGGTCACGTAGGGCTCACAGAATTCATTGGGTCACCGTTTCACAAAGCCTAGTGAAGAGTTTGCATTAAGAATAAAATCTCTATCACATAAAAAACCAAAGTCCCGAACTGACTCAGCGGTGGATGCGGGTTGATAATGGAAAAGGTAGAGACAGGGAGAATATTGGTTGCGTTTTCGTGAAAAAGTGATTGAATGTCATTTGGCAATATTTTGTTTCTGCACAAGTAGCACAAAATGGTATAGTTTCGGTATCACATTTCTAATTCATACTTTATTCCTTCTTTATTAGGTATGTAAATTTATGCCTACTTAATTCCATCTTAATATGATCTTTGTTAGGTATTGTTTTAAAGAACTTAACTTGGTGTGTTTACTTCTACTTAAAGCATTCTTAAATATTTCTTAAATGAGCATTTCTTAAATCGGTTTTTTTTTGTTACTTAATTCCTTCCTTAAATCCTTCTAAAAACATTCCTTTCTTATTTTGGTATTAAATCGGTATTTTTCAAATTCTTTAATACGTTTTTAAGTCTTCTTAAACAGTATAATATTAAAAACACGAGAGAGTTATTTGAGTAGCAGTTTGAGATAAGATATTTTATGTGTCACAGTGGCACAATAGGTAGAGCACAAGCACGGCAAGCGAGAGGACTCGGGTTCGAATCTCAGTGGAAGCACAGAGGTAAATTTAAAAAAAATTAACTTTTAAAATTCTTTCATTCCAGCAAAAAATTACATAAAGACTAGAATATAATCAACAATAATAAAAAAACAAACAGTTAATAAAAAAAATTTATTTTTATTGTTTCTAATAATTTTTTTAAGAATTGCCGTAGCTCTTTAAGAAGGAGTTAAGAAGTATTTAAGAAGATGTAAGGAACTATTTAAGAAGGAGTAATGAAGTATTTAAGAAGAATGATATCCCGATTGAAGACCAGTTTAAGACTCAATTTATCTTCTTATTTTCTTCTATCGGACCGCCCACTTGCGCCTTTTCTCTACTTAATAGGAACTTAAATCCGTCTTATAGAAGATGTCAGATACCGATTTAGAATTCTTAAAGACTTCGTTAAGTAATTCTGTGCTACTTGTGTAATCAATTTTTCAACAAACTAAGCGATTTTTTTAAGCAGAGAAACTGTCGAGATCAAGTTGAAGAGGAGTAGAACAATGTGTCAAGAAAATGATCCTTCAAAACTGGGTATCATAGGCTTAGAGTGAGTTATGAAGTATTTGATGACCATTTCAATATATGTAATAGAAAAAATAAAAAGAAGAGGTCCTAAGTCGCTGCCTCGTGGGACCCCGATGGGTGGGCTAAGAAATCATCAGAGAAGGTAGATATTACTATCAATCTTTGAAAAGCTCCAAGGTATTTAGCACTTGAACGCCATTCAGTGCTTACATTATTTACTTGAAGATTATTTCTCGGCAGAAAACAGGCTTTTTTTGTGTGACTTTGAAGCATTTATTCTAATATACCAGTCGCAAAAGTAATCTTGTATGACTTTCAGTGCAGATTGCAAGTTTGTTTCAATATTGAAAAACTGCTTTTTTGCAGTTAGTTAAACATGCGACATTACATGTGAAATTAGTGTACAAGATTGGGCCTTGTACCAATGCTTGAGGTACACCTGCTGAAATTTCATAAATATCCGACTACCAGTTTTTATAGAAACTTTGAATTTCCCTTCAAACAGAAATGATTGAATTGTCTTGATTAAATATATTGGAAAATTAAGTCTTAAAAGATGCGATAAAGCATCATACCAACCTGTGTCGAATGCTTTCTCGACATCAAGAAGTACCATTTTTCCTGTACTTTTTAATCTGTGCTAAAATTTGTTTTTTATATTTTGTTATTCGATGAACTTGATGGACTGCACTATGATGATCCCTGAAACCAAATTCTTTAAGTGGTAAAATGTTATTACTTGTTAATTGACAAACAATCCTATTTTTAATAATTTGCTCAAATCATTTGCTTTGCGAGCTTAACAAACTTATTGGTCTATATCTATAGTTGTTTGGTATGTTTGCGCTTTTAACAGGCTTCAAAATTGGTATCATCGTAGCTGTTTTCCATGCATTAGTGAATTAAATTGACTTCAGGCAACGAGTAAGCCAAAGGTGCATGAGCATTTGGTAAGCTCGATCGGATTTCTCCTTTATAAGTTTTCTAGTTTGCAATTAAAATGTTTAGAATTTCATTGTTTCTTTGCAAGGTGATGTAAAAGATCGAATCTAAAACTGGAAAATGGTTCGATCATTTATTACTAAAGTTTGGTTGAAAAGACTGGGCATATTGCTTAAGTAAAAATCTAAAGTTGATGCCTGTAGTTAAATTCACCCTCAAGATATGTATCATTTATACTTGTAAGCTTCCTCAAATCGTTCTTAAATTAATCATATCAGTTGTAAGTCACTAGGCTAAGGCTTTCTTCTAGCAGTTTATCGCTAATTAATTTATTTTAATAGAACTTGTGATAAGAAAAAATATATTATAACTGAATTTTCTTCTTTTTTTCAGGTAAGCTATTTTCAAATTTAAAAAAACAACAAAAAACAAAATAGATTCAGACGTTGTGAATCAGACAAAGTATGTATTGAAAATAACTTTTTACAAAGAACAAAATAAAATAACTTGGCATATATAAAATTTTAAACGGAAATTTATTATTGGAACCTACGAGTATAGAAAATATTATTAAGAAATCTAATTTAATTTCTTTTTTTCGAGGACGCCGACGTTTTTCCTGTAACAGATCTACGACGGAATTTGTTATCTTGAGATTTATGTAAAGCTGATAGAGTATGAAAATTTATACATATTCCCCAAAGATATTAAATGAAATCCTCACAAAAAAATAAGACACCATTTTTTTATGTGTTTTGTCCCCTGGAGTAGAGTGTTCCTACAAGTCTCTGCCGAATTTGTAAGGCCAAGATGAAAATCATATTTGATGACAAGAAGATTTGTCACTTCATCCCAAGAGTCTGGGGAACTAACACTTATAACAAGGGGTACTGCATTGAAAATAAATAAAAAATACCTAATAATATATTTAACTACACTATATGTACATTCATGTAAGACATTAGATCTTTTAAAGGCAACCTTTATTGCAAGTCACTTCTTCGGAATATAAATATTAGCAAGTGATGTGGGTTGGCAGGTGCTCCAAATGTTCCAACGAGTAGGGATAAATCTCAAGATTCATGTGGTATCATTATGGACTAATTCTGGTCAAAGTGTGTTAGCAGCAATGCTGGCAGCCACTTCAACCTAGCCTAACCTTTGAGTGTTAGTCTAGTCAAAAAACTATCTATTTATAAACTTATCAAAACAAATGGCTGTCATCCAGTTGAAACTATAAAAAAAGAATGTTCAATTGAAGTTCGACCCCCCCCCCCACTTCTAAGTCACACAGTCAATTTTCTACATCCTTTGTGTGAAAATCAAGGATCCCGTGGTGCACTCTTATTGTCGAAAACTTTTGTTTTTTTTTTTTTTATGTTTACGAAATCACGGATGTAAGGGCTCTCAATGAAGAGATGTCTAAATAAATTAAAGATTAAAAAAATAAAAAAAGCTTAGTCAACTTAAATAATGACTTTTTTACAAACGTCAGCTAGTACTTCCGCGGACATTTATGTATGCATTGGTTATTTCGTACATTCCTCCTTTCTTAAACTGGAGCCTTTTGTGACGAAAGCATACTCTCAGAAGGCCAAACATTGAATTTTATATTTATGCGATCAATGTGCACAACTTTAAACTCTGATCTAGGTATCTTCTGGGATCTCTATGATATCATCTGATATAATTTATATCTCGGTGTGGTCCACCCCAATCAGATTGAAGCCTTGGATATACTCGAACTCTTCTTTGAGGTTCGTGAAACCAATATAAATTTTCCAACCTACTCTTCATTTCCTGTGCCAAACTCCGAAGTTTAACTGTTGATCGATTATGTAATTATTTATGTTGATCAAGTAACTGTTGAGCAAATCCTCTCGATAGTTCCTGACATCCTACAGTGGTGGAGTTTCCAGAAATAAATCTTGAGCTGGTCGAATTTTCACGTCCATACATCATTGCCAATGGTGTTTCTTGCAAAGAGCGAGAGGGGATCATCCCAGTCATCCTAATTATTTTCAACGAATATGGAGAGATAATGAAGTTCGCTCCACCAGGCCATCCGATTGTGGATGAAAAGGCGTTGTTTTGGTACCCATAATTTCCATTAGACTCTTTAAAACCTCGGACTTTATGTCCGAATGCAATTCGTTTTGGCTACCGAATCTGTTGTTTAGTCGACCAGCGGAAAAACTTCCAGCCATTTGGGAAAAACAGTCCATCATAACCAGCACATACCTACATATTTCCTCTTTTTGTTGAAGGTCCTAGAATGTCGACAAATACTCATTGAAATGATTCACCGGCCCAATAATCTTTGTGTTTTTCTTCGAAGGTCACGCTTTAACGTGCAGTAATCAAACTCGGAACAAGAGCTATCAATGTTTTTTCTTGCTCCCACTCAGTAAAACTGGGATCTTAATTTTGAAAAATTCTTATTTGAACCGAAATATCCTCCTGATACTGTGTCGTGGTACAGCTTAATTATTTCCCAGAATAAAAATCGAAGAATAATCGGAAGTAAGCCCTGTGGTTGTTTTTTATCATTGTGTAGTTCAAGGCAGACGAACTGTGTCCATTACACCCAATAAACAAATATTTAACACCTTTATGTTTTTACACTTTTGTTTTTCAATTAATCACGATTACACGAATGACAATCAAAAATACGTACTTGAATGCATTTCGGACTGCATGCAGTCCATCTTCAGCATCACGACTGATCAAATTGGTGTCTTCTTTTTTTGTAGTTTGTAATTAGCTGAGAAAAAGAGGTTCGATGATATATTGCCGTTATCAGCATTGATAGCGTTGCTATATCTTTGTATGAAATAGCTTTCATACGCATCCAATTTTCTCTCATCTGTTGCTTGTTTCTTCAGACTCACACAGCTTGCATCTATATTGAAGTGGTTAAGCCTCACGACATGGTCTGCGATGGCAGAACTTTGATTTTTATTTTGTTTGATGTATGCACTGTGTTCTTTATATCTTTTTTCTATGGTTCTTTTGGTTTGACCATAGTAAACACCATCACAGTCATGCTCACAGGGGTTGCAAAATTCGGTCGCACATGGATGTTTGCAAAGCGGATCAGGATTAAGATGTTACTTTCCTGTTTTACTCGAAAGTTATATTTCACTCACTTTCTAGATTCTCCAACAACCAATTTATTGCAGCGGTTTCAGATATTTAGATATTTTTTGATATTTTATAATTTATTTATTTTATAAATATTTATTTATTTTATAAATAGACTGTACAATCTTTTTAATTGCTCGAGTGTAGTAAGTTAAAAATTAATTTTATTTGAATCTGACTATGTCATAAGAAATTAATTTAAAGAAATTTACATAAGTACCTATTAAAGAAATTAGTTTTCATTTGTAGCCATATACTTAAACAAAACGGTCTCAAAGTCTCCTAATGCTTTGTGGTAGCGAGTTAAACAATCTAATGGCATGGATGAAAAATTGCATTTCAGTTATACGGCATGTAAATCGAGGTTGTATTAATGTAGTAGAACGCGGTGTTCTTGCAACATACAAGAGATTATATAAATATAAGGGCTCTTTCATGGTTATAAGCTTGTACAGAAAAATAAGTGTTCGGTAATGATTTTACCAGCAATAATTTAGTACCAAGAGGTGTAAAATGTTGCGAAAATGAAAGATTCCTAAGAACTCTATATATTTTCCTATAATTTGTTGAATGTGGTCATCCCATCTTAGAGTTCTGTTGAAATACACACCTAAATTTTTAACTTTATCAACATAGTTAATCCGACTATCACCAAAAAGAACTGGAGGGAAATAGCTTAGGTCAAGTTCGTTTTTATAGACAACAAGACAGCTTGATTTAGACGGATTTATTTTGAGATCATTTTCTGCAGACCACTTGTTAACACTTTCAAGATCTTCGTTTATTTTACATATACCATCTTCGATCAGTCCCAGTTTGCAACTAAAGTATAGCTGGTAATCATCAGCATACGAGTATAAATGTTTGGAACAATTATTTGTGCAAAGAGGCAGATCGTTTATGAAAAGTGTAAACAAAAGAGGGCCCAAAATTGATCCCTGTGGAACACCTCTTTGTATAGGCAAGTAATTGGAAGTCTTGTTATTTACGAAAACAGCTTGAGATCTTCCACACAGATACGAGAAAATAAGCCTGCATGCAGATGAGGTAAAACTAAATATATTTTTCAGTTTATATAATAAAAGATTGTGTTTGATTGTGTCGAATGCTTTTGAAAAGTCTAGTAAAATTAGAAAAGTTACTTGATCCTTATCAATTGCATTTCTTATATCTTCTGTTACCTTAATCAATGAAGTAACACAACTATGTTTAGCCCGGAAACCAGATTGAATACTATTAATTAAGTGATTTCTGTGAAGATACGGGGACATTTGTTGGGGCAACAGTTTTTCCATCACTTTAGAAAAAAATGGTAGGATCGAGATGGGCCTATACTCAGCTGATGAACTACGGGTAGCTTTTTTCTTGACGAGTGGAAGCACTTTAGCTTCTTTCCATAACACAGGAAAAGAAGACGTAGTTATGACAGTGTTGAAAACATGAGTCAGAAATGGCAGGACATAGGGTAAAATGATTTTGATGAAAGTGGGGTGTATCTCGTCAAAACTGGTTGACTTTTAGTTCGAACTAAAAATGTTTGGCCGTACAGGTGTGCACGGATGTGTTTTAAAGCTTTTAACAGCGCCGTCCGTTCGTGACGAGTTGTGCAATAATTACTTTCGACTAAATTATACCATGACTTGTCCCTCCTTTGCCGTAATCGCAGATATCGAGTATAAGTCCTCCTTCCGATTGAAGATCTCACAATAATGAGAAAGATATTAATTCTGCTTTCAACTTCCGGAAAACACCTGAACTCTGTTCATTCCAACTAAATAGAACTTTTTTCTTTGTAGGTGAAGTTAAGTCGGTGCATAATAGAAGCAAATTGACGTAGAAAGTGGGGGTAATATGTACAAAATTTAACGAAGCTTCTCAGAACTTGTTTAATTGATTTAAATCATCTTACGTCGATCCGATGTACATAGCAAAACTTGACTTTTGCCCTTCCCATATCATCTGGACTCGTTGAAAAGAAGTTTTAAATTCCACCGGAAGTTCTTTTGTTATACTATAGCTACTTAGGAAAACTGTTTGGACATCTTGCATGGAATTTACTTTTTGGACTTGTGCTTTTTTCAGAAGTGGTTCCAATCATTGTCTTAAGTTTCTCTGACTGTCGCTGGTGCTCTTGTGCAATTTTGGTTATGTCAGTACTCTGCTGCTCAACACATGCTCTCAAAACGTCGGATAAATCTTCGCCCACATCGAATTGAGTATCCCACTTCTGACACCAATGTTGCGAAATCACCGACTAACGAGCTCTCAATAAAAATATGGGTTATTAAATTACACATTTGAAAAGGAAAACTGGCGATAGTAACTTAAAGAATAACTTTTTGAAATTGATCAAGTGTCAAATTTTGACACATCTCTCTTTATCGTAGATTGTTCTCGTAAGACGACAGCTGTTACTTTCGTTGAGGGTATGTGTTGTTTAGTTCGTAAATGCGTAACCATATTATGTTAACATTTAAACTGTAGCACCTTTTGTACAGCAACATGGCGATTGTAAACCCTGCTGACTGGACTAGTTATTCGATTTGCTAGAAAATAAAACGAAGATTATCAGCCAAACAGGAAATCATCTGTTTATCAGTTTTTCCCCCGATTCATCATTCTTTTTCTTCAATTCTCATAAACCTACATAAAAACCACACACACACTCGACACAACACACAAACAAACATTCAATCACATTATAATAATTCTTAACACTATTTACCGTTACGTGCCGGAACGCATCCAAAGCCAATTCGTAAATTGAAAAGTCCCAATACATTGGCACGTCTTGGTAGTTTGTACAAAACGAAAAAAAAAAATGAAAAAAAAAACAAGATAAATTGAAATCAATGCAATTCTGCGAGATAAGCAGCAAAATCCTTTGCCACCATCTCTCTATACGATTCCTTTTCACTCAAATTATGTCACACCACGCTTCAGCAGCACATTTCTTCCATTCCATATATACAAGAACATCTCCCAATGGGACATGCCAAAATAGAAAAAAAAAACTACATGCATAGTAGGGCTCCTACCATCACGTTGTGAAAGAAGGAGGGAAAAAAATCCTGTAAGAGAATCCATTGATAACGTCACTCACCCACTACCAATATCTAAGGGAACGGAAAGGACGAGCGAACAAAAAAAAAACAACTGCAAACGCAAAACCCGACCGTTTTTACAGCGTTCTTCAATAAAACACAGAAACACTCCTCCACACTATTTTGCATATAGCCATGGATTTTTCCAACAAGGATATGCAAGGAGCAAAAATACACAACGTTGTATACGTGATTCCCGTCCTGGAGCTGATCCAAGAACGAAGAACGTTGGCGTTCCAAAAGAAAAAAAAAATAATAAGAACCGAACTGAGTGTGTCACTATAGAGTCGCTACACAGAGATCCTGACTCTAACTGACAGCATACATAGGCGAAGCACTATCACAATTTCATCAAGGATATTTCCCTACACACCCCTACACACAATGTATGTATGTATATGTACATATATTAAATTCATGTTTTTTTTTTTGTAATGAAAGAGTGCAAAAGCTTTTGCTTCTTTTACGCGAAGTGTCTTTTTTTAATTTGATTTCCTGTATAAAACGTACTTTGATTTTAAAAATGCACTCTAGGGAGGTGAATTATTTTCGGGGGGACATGATTTGAATTAAAACGAAATAGTGACGAAATTTAATAAAACCTTCATAATAATATTTTTTGGCGCGTAGACAAATTTACCATGAAGGCATGAAGACGAAAATCATAATGTACCTATTTGATGTTTAGATGATATTTTATAAAGGGACCTGCTCCTGCATATTCCTTAGACTTTTCTGGCATAAAGCGACAGAAGAATATATTACTTGGAATATTGCTTTGGAGAAGATCCGTTTTCGCATCGCAGGATCAACACCATAGGCATCAAACAGCACCCAGCTAAATGCATAAGCTCCTACATCCTGTGAGAAACATTCATAAATGCATGCATGTTTTATTCACTGCAAATGTGAAATTTGATGTTGCCTTAAGCTAAGCGCCAACAGCCCCCAAGCGAACACAAATAAAATTAAAACCGAAAGGACTTGGCTAAGGATGCTTGCTGTCTCTGTAAAACACTCGTACATACGATATGGTAAGCAAATTGAAAATTTCAAAGCTCTAGAAATTATGGCAAGCAAACCATAGAGCCTTTGTGTACGTCTTGATACAAATATAGAAATGATTTTAAATTGAATAAAACGACCCTAGCCATCACAGATTTTCTGCTACGTTTTGCGATTCTCCGAATACATTTTTCCGGTAACATTTTTCGTTATTTAATACCTTCTATTAATGGAGCTTCTTTGAACTTGATGGGTTGCAATGTTTTTGAGACTCTGATTTCATCAAGGTTACATGCTTAGTAGTATACCCTTGGAGTGTAACTTTGACAACATTCAGCGATATTGTATAGCAGCCGGCTTCACAGCAGGGTGAAGGTGATTTGCTCCATGGCCCTCATACATCCAATGTTTATGGATGACCGGAGTAATCTAACAACAAGATGAACAGCTCTCTTTTGAAGTAATAAGATCTTCAGTGATTCGGGTTAAGTTGTCATTTCTGGCACAGAATGATTCGAAGCCATTCCATACAACTAAAGATTTTTACAGTAGGAATTTCCGAACTTTGACAGGCGACTTCTGCCATATTGTTGAAGCACCATCTGTCAAATTGGCAAAATCAACATGGAGAGTTGTAGCGTTGAACAACATGTGTAAATGATTCAAATTTGTTTTATGAAAGTGGGTCAATTGTTCGAGCTACATTTCGCTCAGTTAACGGTCGACATGATCTACCTACCGAAAATATATTTCGCAACGCGGTACAGTGGTCGATTTAGGGTCATTAGTCATAATTGTGTGTTGTGAAATGTGCTTTATAAATCAATTTCAAATAATTTCCATAACTTCAGAGGGTGGTATCTTGTGTTGTCGAGTTGTTCGATATCGCAATTCTATTATCGATGGATCAGATGATAATTATATACTCTGGAGCACATCAGTATTTATTGCAATTCTTTCTTGAAAACCCTCTCCGAAAACTTATTAAATCTTTTTGACGAACTTCTTCTTCCAAATGATGTCCGACAGTGATTGAAAAGAACAGAATTTTGTGGACACTTAGAGGCTTTTTGTACCAATTATGTTTGGAAACAAATAATTTCGCTGTGTCTAAACAGTAAGCCCGAAAATAATTGGTATCAATTTTCAGACTTGAATTTAATGTCTTTAAGATAGTTGAAAAACTTTCTACCAGTTCAAGTGTAAGCCTTTTATTTTCTTGTCGTTCATTCCTTCATTCATATTTTCTCCAACTTGTTTTGAAAAATCTACGAAGATTCCTAATTCAGATCTAAATTCGTTTTGTAAGAGTTCTTTTCTTTTTTAACTGCTAGTTTAGTTTAGTCTGCCAGCTTTCATTTCTAATTTTGTAGGATATAAATTTGATAAATCGTATGTGAGTATGAAGAGTTTGCAAGCCATTTGAATAGGAAGTGGTACCTATCAGGATGATTTTTTTAAAGAAAGTTGAAGATTGTTCATGTCCTTAGGAGATGCCTTGCATATATAGCAAACTGAGATCGCACTGTTTTTCATTAAAGCATTGCAACTCGAAGCTAAACTCAAAGAAGATTGAAGAATTAATTATTCCACCACCGGAGGAAAGAAACCTCAAAGATGCAGAAACTGATGCTGCTATTTATGCCATATACAATGTCAATATTAGCTGTCTCTCGAAAACCAGAAATAAGAGAAAACTTTACGAGAAAGATATCAAATTCTGACTGTTTATATCCAAAATCTCTACATTTACAGACAGGTTCTTAGAAATTTTCTTCAGCGAATCTAACAGTGAGAACCGAACACCATTAACATCAACTACCAGACGGTTTCAACGAACTCAGATGTGTGATTTTCGGGTCATTGTTAAGATGCCAGAAATGCCCGAATTCATTACAACCACTATTGGGGAAGGTAGTTGCAGACAACTTTGAAGAACATTTCGAAATAAATTCACCATCAAGCATAGAGAAAGTTTATAATTCCGTAGAACGTGCAATCCAAAAGAGCGCTTACTTCAGCGACATCAATCCCATCCAACTCAAATTCACTTATGCGAAGAAAAGCGCGAAAATTATTCACAGAAACCATCCAAAGAAATCCACAGGGCCACACAATATCTTTAACTTCGTCCTCAAGAGACTGCTTTAGTAGGCGATGCTCTTCCTGGTAATTATCCCCAATGACTGAAACTAAGACTTCTACTTCCACTAATATAAATTATTTGAAACTTTCTTCGTTCAAGAGGAAACTGCCAACTAGAGCAGGTTTTCCAGAAGGATCAACACTTACAAGTTCCACCAACCAGAGCCAGAATACGCACAGGCTCTCCTGTTTTCTGATGGCTCCCTCACGTCGCCAAGTCCATGTTGTCAATATTTGGTGCATGTAGAGTGGAAGGCCACTGCAGAAATACAACTTAGGAAAACCCGAACTGATTTGTATCAGACTACCAAATGACTCAAGAAGTAGAGGAGCCGCAAAATGCCGAAACACCAAAATCACCCAACAGAACCCAACATCTGTCAGCAACTCTTATCGAAAAAAAAGCTTCCTTTAGGGAGTTTACTCTACTCTTAATATTATTAGTGAGCTTTAAGGAAATAGGGAAGGATTTAATAGGAAGTATCGGTGTACATTAGTTTTGAAAATCTGAATATTGAAAATGCAGGGAAAAACAGAGTCAGGCAAGGCATTATCTGTACAAATAATTGGGCTCAAGGGTTAACGGGTAAGCATTCCCTGGAGTGCCAGCATTGCGGTTTAATTGTCTTAGGGGAAGAATGCAACTAGCTATTTCACTAGAGCACTGTTTGTAAAAATAACGATAGAATAATGATAGAAATTAAACGTCACGTCTGTAGTCAAGAGATTGCAAGGTTTATAGTTCTATCACCTATCATATGTATAGCTCTATTCTATCAAAAAAAACTTCTAGGAGCACCTGCCCATAAATTATGGAAGTTTGTGCTCAAGCTTTTGGCGAATGAAGGCTATAGATTGCAACCAGATTAAAGGGGGAAAATAATAGTCAGCACAGGGAAGACAGGGGTATTTGTCTCTCGCTTTACCTGTAATAGGTGTCAGTAAGCTATCTCTTTTTTTTAAGCTCTTGCAAGGTAGCCGTATTGAATTGTTTTAACTTCCACAGATTTGTGAGAAATATCAGAAAAGCCCTTTAGAAACTAATGACGAAAAAAAAATCTCTTTCTACGTTGACCCAGACTCAGCTCACTCCCGTGGCTCAAAAAATATTTGACAGTACTATTCAAACTTTTTAAGACCATTCGTATAAGAAAATCTATTAAAATCAGTTGTACAGTTTTTGAGAAAATCGAAAACAAAAAAAATGTGGCAGGTGACTATTTTTGTTTTTTTTTTTTCAACCATTATTTAGCATTTATGGCAAGTATAAGGCAAGTTATGCATTCGTACAAAAATCGAACTCGAGATTTTGATCAAAGTTTGGCATTACGATGATAGAGAACACGAAAAAAGTGGGTCTGGCAATTTTGTCTGTCTCTCTGTCTACGGCTCGGCCGATTTTCTTTAAGCTCGGTAAATATCAGTTTTATTTTTTCCCGCCTTACGTTTTTTTTTCATTTTTTTAAACCAAAAATAACGGTACCTGCATAGGAATTATTTTCCAATTTTTATAAATATGTTTTTTCTGAAAAAAATTTTCAGAAAAATGGTTATTAATGGTACCCCCTATGAAAACATAAAACCGGTACCACCGATTTTGATAATTTTTTTATGCTAAGGCTCCCCAAAAATTTTAATAGTATTGTATATTCAAATTTTACAAAAAAAATATTTTGGGTTTCTTAAAAAAGTTTCAAATTTTGTTTTTCAAAACTCTACATTTTAAAAGCCCCATACTGGATTTTTTTTAACTTGACAATTAAAAGTTTCTTAATCCATTTTACAAGATGTGAGAAATGGCATTCTGTTTTTATCTCTCACTACTAAAAGAGTCTAAAAAATCAATTTTTATGCTTATGAACAGTTTTCTCTAATATTCGTTTTTGAAATTCCTTGTATTTTATACAAGAGCAAGTTCGTACGACCCAGTTATGCATATTATTTTCGTTGAATTTGAGAAAAAAATATTTTCTACAATTTTGAAAAGAATTTGTTTCCCAGGTACCGTAATTGTTGGTCTTAAGAAAAATGTCGGAAAACAAAAATTTAAAATGCTATCTACCGAGCTAAAGGAATATCAGCCTAGCCGTTTTAGCTATAATCCAACAAACAGACAAGCGCAATTTGAACCTAAAATATTTCAGGAGTAAAAACACCTAATCATAAAAAAAAAAAAAATTTAAAAATAGCGCTACTAATGCGTTGCCCTGTGTTATTTGATATGATATTTATGTATATTTCTGTAATTTTTTGATGTGTAAACATCTTTTCCGGCGGTAACTCAAAAATGTGGGTTAAACTTATAAGTTCCGAGTAGCCCATTACGATTAAACATTACGGTTACACGTCCGTGTAGCAAATTGCCTTAAGGAAGGTTGCACTCAAGACCCTATTTACATTGGGAATATTCGGAATCGTGTTTGCATTGAAAACTTTGAGTACTGAAATCTCGAATTTAGTACTTTCCATTGCTAGCTAGAACTAAATATTTATTCACTCCCCCAACATTTCTTCACCACTCGACCAATATGTCAAAAAGACGAAAGACAAAACAACTGGTGTAACATTTCATTGCGGGTTCATTCTATGTTTTAAACAAATCCACTTCATGTTAGTGATGGACGCTTACATTTTATTTTATGGTCGCAAAAATGCATTTTCAGAGTTGACATTTAAAATTTTGAAAAATGTTGTTCAGGGCAATCAGTTGACATCTGCAATGAAATCAGTTGACAAATCTAGCAATTGCAGTCCCTAGCCTTAAGATGTCGCCACAATCTTTCGTCTTCTTGATAATACTATAAGTTTTATATACAAAGGTATGACTGCTTTAAAACGATGCGATATCCCTCTTTATTTTTAAACATGCTTGCGAGAGACGTATGTGGGGGTTAAACGCGATTCCTGAGGTTGAGAAAAATGCGAGGTTATCGTTCTTTCCTCTTTCTGGTTTCCTTTATTTCTAGAATTAGTTTTATTGTCTATTTGGCTTTCGGTCAGTGAAATTCGCTTAACTGAGTAGAGTAATACTACGTTTTCACCAAAGGTAAATCCGGGATTTAAGTGGATTTACCATAAATCTTCTTTAAATCTCGTAGATTTACCATACAAATTTATTTCGTAAATCTATTAGATTAGAAATAAATCTCTACTAAATCTTCATAGGATCGATCGGTCGAACTTCGAACTGACCTAACATCCATATAGTGCTAAGCTATCTCGATGATTTTTCATCGTTTGGCACAAATGAAACTGTCTTTCTTTCGCTTCTACTTTATAAGAAAAATTGAAACAACATTAGCATTTTGATAGATGCTGTCAAAGTTAATCTTCTTATTAATCTTTCAGTGCGGTGAAAACACCACGTAAATCTCTTGTCTTAAATCTCAGATTATCTTTTGGTGAAAACGTAGTATAAGGAGTGCGAAGAGATAACTTCTTTTCGCCCGAACAAAGTTAACTTGGTTTCGTGTAAAAACAGTCTATTTCGTATCAGATAACATCCCTGTTTAAATATAAGTGTACAAATGTATTGCTGCCTCAAACAACATACCTGTTTAAATATAAGTCTAACAAACTTTACGTTACGTAGCGCAGTCCAATGGTGCGTTCTGTTTCTTACAACATTTAAATTATGAAATAGATATGTAGGTTTGTTCCGTTACTTTGAAGCTCTACTACACAGAGACGTAAAAATAAGTCTGAGATGCAAGTCCAATTCCAATGTGAACACTGTCTTTAAATTAAAGATCATAAAATCAATGATAAGATTAAATGATGGCTACGTATGCAGGTGCATAACTGGCTGCTTAATCGCCCATATTTCTGTCGATATTGGGTACGTTTGGTAACTCGGACGTACGTTGATGTTAACACATCTTAACCGTGAGTCCCGGAACGCAAACTTTTTGTTTAAATAACGAACTCATTTTAATCGAAGTATGACGACTTGAGTTTTAATTGCGCTTTTAGTTCAAGCGTATTTAAGATCAGGTGCGGGAAACAAATATTGGTAAACTTTGTCTGTGAGGTCATTTAATGTAATTAATTTACAAAATTTCATTTTAACAATAGGTATGTATAAACTGGATGAATTAAATTTTCAATTTCCATAAAAGTTAAAAATAATTGCATACTTGTTTCAATCAATACAAATAGAGGCAATGATAAGTACTTACTTTTCATGCAAGTAACTACGTACGAGTATATAAACTTCCTTAATTAATTTAAATGCAATATAGCTTGTTCAACCTTTTGTAACCCTTGAACTTATATTTATATTTTAATGAATATTTATTACAAGTTTGAGGATGCATTTCAATTGAATGCATAGTAAATGAAATGAAGGCATTTTGAAAATATTTTTTTTTTGATACTACCGTTTAAAATGGTTGGTAAGTTTTTCATATACCTACGATATAAAATGTTTGTAAATTCATGGAATGTCAAAACGTATCAATGATTAATCGGAAATTTAAAAATTTCCCTCTGGCAATTGAAGAATATTATATTACATGAACACAATACACCGAGATATTAAATTATTTGAACATTTTTTTTTAATTGTAATCCAACCTTGGATTTTGGAAAACGGTTCCGTGTGATATGCTTCGATGCAAATCACTTACAAATATTGTTATGTAATGATATTTCATTGCATAATTAATTTGATATTATTGAATTTTAATATAATTAGGAAATATTTATGTTTATAATTTGTCGGATGGTTATCTTAGCTCTAACCACAAAACTACAACTCCAAGTGCAGACAAATTTAAAACGTTGTAACTTTTACTTGATGAGCGATGGTGGAGTATTGTAATTTACCATTCTCAAATTTATTAAACCAAATAGCAAATCAGGTTAATCCAAACACAAATAGAATTAAATTCGAAAATCCTGCTTCTAACTGAAGTGGAAAACCATTTGATTGACATTTTTCGAACCGTCAAAGTGGTTTGCTTAAAGAAAAGATCTGTACAAATTTTCATCTGCCGAGTAAAATATGTGTAAGTCATAGCATTTAAGATATTTAAATTTAAAGCTAAGGTTCCGCCAAATAATATAACTTAACTTATGAGTAAAATAGGACTCGAAGAAACTTCCCCTGTTCACTATAACAATCACAAAGGAGGATCCTCAAAAGTTCTAATTGAAATGACATTATCAGGAATCGTGAAGGAAATCCTAGTGGAAAACAAGGCAAGGCTTATCTCAAAACTAGTCTCAAAAGCTGACTTCAATTATTCTGTGTCGACTTGTTTACACTTAAGGCGAAGAAGGAGGAGATCTCCACAGAAGTTGTTTTTTAGAAACGCGAAATAAGTTGCTGGAGACGCAGATCGAGAGTCTTATGCATAAAAATGATAAAAGTGTTGAAGATAAAGTGGTAGTACACTTACTATCTGGCGCTAATATCGGTCCTGTTGAGAAAGCCAAAAACGTATGCGACGGATTGGTCAACTAAAATGACGATAACAATGTCATTGTGATTACGCACAGAGTAAATGGTTGAACTAACTGCGCCTAGGGCAGTGTCCCTGTCTATAGTCAAACTAAACTTCCGAACAACTGTTTTAAATGTTTTAAGAAACGCCAATCCGTCTATGCTGTTTATTCGCGTAGACCTGCGAATTCAGAAAATCCCACATGAAATAGCTTAGCGGGATTAAAATCCCATGACATTGGAGGCCAATTCAAGTCACCTCTGCGAGAGATAACATTACCTTCAAATCGTTCCTGTAGAATGTCAACCATGACGTCCGTTGTTTAGCACAGCTGCCGTACTAAAAAAAACTGTTGTCGCTCTCGAAAAAACTGTGAATCAATGACGCCGCCGCCGCCGCCCTGACTCAAAATCCCCACCAAACGGTAAATTTTTGAGAATGCATTATCATTTGGCGAACCTCTTGTGGGTTGGTGTAGTGTAATTTTTTGACAAAAATTGGGGTCATCTTCTAAACGCTCCGAAGCTCAGTCAGCGAAAGGATGGCAACGCTATGGTCGTGAATTGTAAGCTCCTGGGTGAGTTGGGTTTCTTGTGAAGGCTGAACGCTGAAGTCCCGATGTAAAATTCGCTAAGTTGAAGTCTGCGAAAGCTCGTCCGTCAATTCGCTGGCGCCAGTGTTGATACCCATTTTTGCCCATTTTATCGCATTTTCCTTGACTTTCCGCAAGATTCGATGAAGGAAGAAGTCGTTTATCATGGCCCTGTAGTATTCTCCATTAGCAGAGACCATATTTCCCATGGCCTTCTTAAGACGATTAAGGCCCAATCACTCCTCACACGTGAACTCCGTACCACAAAGTGGCTTTGAGTCAATGAAATGGCTCTTCGTGCATCACACGCGGATTTTCAGTACTCCAGAAACAAAGATTTTGATTTCAGATTTGATGCGCATCGTCGCTCATGGTGATTTTCGACACAATATCGTCCTCTTCTTAGTTAAGATTTTGAATAGCTTGATAGTAATTCACACGTGATGGACGTTCAGCAGGCATTAACTGATGCACTGCTTACACTTTGTTCGGGAACATGTGGAAGTCTGTCACTAAAATTCGTTCGCAGCCACATCCGCGATATTCTCGGCCAAACTACCAGTCTGGTGGCAGCCACGCCCTGCATGGCCTCCTCCTATGATTCCAATCTATGCGAGTCAAGTAGCTAAGTGCCGGAATGTTTGCCCAGTTCGAGCGGCACGATTAGGAAATCGACATCGAAATTTACGCTGCGCTAACACAAGTGACCAACTATTGGTGAAAAAAGTTGACCCAGTTATTCCAAACTATTGCGGAGTCTAGTGCTCCAATGGTTGTCTGTTTGTAATCTGCAGCTGTCTAGTTTGCAAACGTCAAATATGATTGACGTAAGACTCCATCTTGCCACAGGGTGATTAATTATACGCCACCTTGTAACTAGAATCTGTTCCCAATCTTCTATGTACATGTACAATGTACATGCCCTTCTTTATCATCTTGGAGAGTTTTTCTTCAAGGAACCTAGTGACCAAGTTTCCTATTCCTATCGGGAGTTCTTAGGTCAAGTTCATGATCACATACAGTCCTAGTGAACCGAAGAAGCTTTGCTCTACCTTATAAGAGCAGTTCTTAACTATAAGGTAGCCGCATAATATGTCTAGTTCTATGGCCGTCCAGATGTGGTAGATAAGCGGAATCAATATACTATTCTCAACCAGACATTGAGTGCTTAAATAGAGGAATGCAGGAGAATTGAAAGAGTCGCTTAGACGTACACTCTCATAGAATTAGTCATTTGTGTAGTTAGGTTTAGTTAAGGTGGCGCTACAGTCCTGAGTGGACCACGGTCTCAACTAACCAGCTTCTCCAGCAAGCTCGGTCCGTAGCTACCTGTCTCCAGTTTCGCACGTCAAGTTGGTTGAGGTCTTTTCCCACCTGTGTGTGCCACCTAAGTCGCGGTCTTCCTTTACTTCGCCACCGTCCCTCAGGGTTGGATTCGAAGACTTTCATTCGGGTCCATTAGCTCTATATGACTTAGCCGTTGTCGTTGGACAGTTTCACTGTACATCCCGTACAGTTCCTGGTTATATCTTATCCTCCACTCCCCGTCTATGCAGACGGGACCAAAGATCACACGAAGAATTTTCCTCTCGAAACATGTTAAAACGCTCTCATCCACTTTCGACAAAGTCCATGTCTATGTACTATAGACAAGGACCCGGATGATAAGGGTTTTACAGAGGGACACTTTAGTTGCTCGAGAGAGGACTTTTCTACTGAATTGCCTTCTTAGTCCAAAGAAGCAGCGATTGGCAAGAGTTATTCTCCATTTGATTTCAACGATGGTGTTGTTTTCGGAGTTTATAGCGGTCGGTGCCTAGGTATATGAAGTCCTTCACTACCTCAAAGCTATAGCTATCTATAATGACGTTCTGTCCACGACGTCGGTGTTGTGTGTTCTTTCTTGATCACAGCATATACTTGGTCTAGCTCTCATTTTCCGCTAAGCCCATCTTCTTCACTTCCGTCTCAATGCTCACAAATGCACCACTGACATCACGCTTTGTTCTTCCAATAATGTCAATGTCGTCGGCGTATCCGAGTAATTGGACGGAATTTTGAAAGATTGTGCCTCTTGTGTTGACACGTGAGTCTTGCACTATTCTTTCAAGAACGATGTTGAAGAAGTCGCACGATACAGCATCGCCTTACCTAAAACCTTTTTTGACATCAAATGCATCGGTGAGATCTTTTCCGACCTTGATGGAGCAGCGTGCATTCTACATCGTCATCCTGCACAAACGGACAAGTTTGTAAGGGATGCCAAAACTACCAAAACTAGACATTGCTCTATATAGCTCGTTCCTATAGATGCTATCGTACGCGGCTTTAAAATTGATGAAAAGATAGTAGGTGTCGATTTGTAGCTCTTGGGTTTTTTCCAAGATCTGCCATAATGTGAATATTTGATCGATGGTGGACTTTCCTGGTCTAAAGCCGCACTGATATGGGCCTATCAGTTTGTTGACGAAAGGCTTCAGACGTTCACATAGTACTACAGAAAGGATCTTGTACGCACTGTTCAGAAGACTTATGCCTCTGTAGTTGGCACAGTTCAGAGGGTCTCCTTTCTTGGGGATCGGGCAGACAATGCTGAGGTTCCATTCGTCGGGCATGCTTTCTTCCGACCATATTTTGCAGATTATCTGGTGCATACTCCCAACCAAGTCATCGCCTGCCGCTTTGAACAGTTCAGCAGCGAGGCCGTCAGCTCCAGCGGGCTTTGTTGAACATGAGATTCGATATAGCTATCTTCACTTCGTCCAGGTCGGGTGGGCGGTATTGTTGGTCTGCGTCACCTTAGTTGAATGGTACTATCTCTATATCAGCGGAATTTTCTTCTTCATCGCAGTGATTATCCATGCAGGCTTCGGCTCGGGGATTATATCCTTGTGATGTTTTTTTTTACCTTTTGGTAAAACTCCCGAACCTCATTCCTGCTATGGCATCCCACTAGTTGTTCGTTCTAGCGCTTTTCATGATCCTTCTTTTTCTTTCTGAGAAACCGGTGTTCAGCTCTCCTCTTCTGTTCGTAGAGCAGCTCTAGTCCTTCTTTGCAGCGCAATGATCCTGCATCTCATGTTAATCTTGTTTTTAAACAGTAACATTTAATTACTAAAAACGACCCCCATAAATAAATTGTTATTGTAATAAGGACGACCATAAAGTACCGTGGCAGAGACCCGGGCAATATTTTTGCCTTAGCGAGAGATCTTTTCACTACCAAAATTTCTAAACTGGAGTACAGTAGGGATCACTTTTGGTTCCAATTTTATTTTGACTATATTAAGAGAAGGAGACTTTATATTCATTTGGATGTTAACGTCGCGTCTTTTGTTAGCTGAAACTAGGCCATAGTTTTCTGGTTATAAGACAGGAATCGAGAGAGTTCCATATCTTGTTTGTTATAGATAGAGCTTTGCTCTTGATTACCTGTTTAAGATTACAGGGTGGGACTTAATCTGTTGTGTCTGCTTGATGAAGATCTTTCGTTATCTGGGACAACACTGTGATCAGGAACCCAGCAGAGCCTTATGTTGTGCTGTGTACCAAGAACTCTTAGCTCTTCGTGACAGCAAGTTACAATCTTTGATTTGATTTTAACGGCAGAAATCGCTTTTATTGCCGCTTGGCTATAAATGAAAAAGGTGATATAAGCTTGTGCTATTGCCATCATTGAGACTTGTATAACAGCATTCGTCACTGCCAGGAAATTAGAAGGTAGAATGTAAAAATGTAGAGCTAAATAGGCCTGTAAATATTGAAAAGAACCTTGACAAAACAACTTGCATTCAAAAATAACGCAAATTATTATCAGTGAATACATTCCATGGTTTTTGTTTTGTTTCTCATAAAACATAAACCTTTATCTTTGGAATAGAACTCCAACATTTCCATTTTACTTCATATTCCTGCATAATATTCAAAAGGTCAAAACTATCATTTCAAATTCAAAACAAATCAAATCCAAATAATTCCTACTGCCTAACGATTTCCCCTATATTTTTCCAACGACCAATATTCAAATGGAAATCCCAAAATACAATAAATTTAAATTTTATTTCTTACTCTTGTCTCTGCTTAAGAAGGCCTATAAACGTTTCATGTTTACGATTTTGTGCTAAAGCCATTACACCCAGATATCTTTCTTTATCGATCCAAAGATGTCCTATATACTGTAGGTCTATCGTGTAGTGTAGTATCGTATCCTGTTACATCCTCGGGCTTCGGGGTGCTGATACCCAAGTTGAGTAAATATCTTCCTCTGATTTATTTGGATGATAAAAGCCCCTCGGAATCTTTTACAAAACCAATAAAGTGGTGCTATGAGTATTTAGTCCGAACTTGATATTTAAATTTTCTCAAAAAGGACAAAAACACAAGACTCCCATCAGGATCTTAATCTTCCTTTGGCATGTTCGAGCGAACAACAACAAGTGATTTGTTGTCATTGTCTCCTGACCGTTCCCCTCTGAAATTTTAAAAGCATTTTATATGGTTCAATTTGTCAAATGTGTATGGTGGTAATAAAGTTACAAGGTCGAACATGCCAATACCAAATCATAACGACGACAAAATGCTCCAGCAGACAGATTTAATTACTATTGGCGGTTCGTCGAGGGTGTACTTATTTAATTATAATATGAGGCTTAAATGTAATTAAGCAAATGGTCTAAGCCGCGCTGGTGAATGAATGAGAGGATATTCATTTAAATTGTGGGGACATTTTACCAAAACGAAAGAAGTCTTATAAAGATGTAGGATGAGAATTGTTTGTGAAATGTGGTCTTGGGTACTTTTTGTGCTAAATTCTTAGAAGGTTCGACCACGAAGTTTGTTAAAATATGATAGCCTATGTCTGCAGAACATTCTTAGGAGTTCTCAAAAGGATTGTTTTGTAGAAAATCACTTAACTTTACTATCATTAGACTTTTGCTTCGAAATACCTTGTGTTTTCGTAGGTTTGCACGTATGTTCTTTTAATGAGTGATTTTTTAAGAGCTATTGAAAATTAAAAAAAAAATACATAAAATTCAGAAAAATGCATGAAATCTTTATATGAATCGATAGTACGATCGATATAATTTAATGTTTAAAGACTATTAATTTCATGCAAATGCTGGCCGGGTCTGCGCCTAAAATGGTCCATCCGCTAAGTCCAATTTTAACATACTCTTTCTAACTTTTCGCCCGGTATCTCACAAATAAATGCTTCAGTGTTGCCTTCCAGTGCGTCAATTGAAGCGGACTTATCGCTATAGACATAAGCTTTAGCATAGGTAATCAAGCTCAATATCCTTTCTTTTAAACCCGCAATTGAGAAATCATCACTCCACAAGACACGTTGGAGCAAGTGACTCCTTGCAACGCCTGGTAGATGAGTTGGATAGGTCAGGGGTTGGTGTATTTGTCCGCTTGTTTGATAAGGATTGCTGAATAAGTCTAGGGGACTGCCGCTTTCCTCAAGAGCATTTTATCAATCTTAGGAAGAGAGCGTTAATAAACTTCAGCAGGTTTTTGCTTGGGATGTCAGAGAGTTTCTCCAAGTCGTCAAAGACGTGTATCCCTAGAAGCCTAGAAAGCTGTTTCTGAGATAATATAACGTTGGGCAGTTAGTGGGGAGTATACTTATTGTATCTCCTCATCACCACATCCTCTGTATAAGTCTTCCATATTGAGTTTCATCTTTTTCTTAATGTAACCCAATTGGTTTTGTCCCGTGGTGATAACGTCGGTCTTTTGTTTGTTCAAACTATACCATAATATTGTGCTGTGTAACAAGAATACTTAGCTCTTCGCGATAGCAAGTTGCCAGCTTCGATTTCATTTCAATGGCAGAAATCGCTTGGCTGTCAATTAAAAAGGTGATATCAGCTTATGGTATGGTCATCATTGAAACTTGTCCAGCAGCTTTTGTCACTGCCAGCACTTCACTTCGAAAGACACTACCGTAATCAGGAAGCCTGAATAAGCTGGCTAGTTTTCTGAAAAGAACTCCGCACCGACACCAGTAGATATCCATCTTGGAACTGTGTCGGTCGGTATATTATATTGTTATCATCGATTCCCAGGTTGATGGGTCGTTGATTGGCCAGTCCTATCTGCTAGGAAAGGCGGTCGTGAGTGGTTTGTAAAAGTCTAAATGCAGTGTTAATTTAGTCACTGCGTACTCTATTTCCGGTGTATTTCTGTATAATCTATGTCGAAGTGCTCTATTGGCTGTCAATTCTCGTATAAATAGATCTAAAGGTTTTAAATTGATCATAGCTTCCAGACCCGCTATGGGGGTAGACTTTATTGCCTCAGTGATTCCAATACTTGCCATTCTTTGTACCTTGGTCTTGGTCATGATTTGGGGTTGGTACGTTTGTCCAATACTATGTTACGGTATATCGTTGCAGGTCTAACTATGGCGGTGTAAATCCACTTTAATTTTTGGGCTTTTACCGAATATTATTTTGCAGAAGTAGATAGCAAACATGGATGGCCAAGATATTTCCTGTGGTTTGGTTATCAATCAGCCAACATTCTTAAGTCAAAAGAACACAAGATCGACCGAGAACATCAAAGTGGTCCTCGAAAGTGTACCGCAGAACAAGAGAGAATCGAATCCTGGCCGTGTGAAAGAACTGGGCTTTTCGAAGACTTTAACTCCGCATACTAGATTCATCAGATTCGGGAGTTCAATAAGCCATTAAGGTTTTATTTTGATTTGACTCCGCTAGACTATGCAAATTACCCACAATCGTCTAATGCCCTTAAGGTGAACAAAATGCAGGCCATCGCTAAAATTCAGCCGGATCTATACGGAAAACGGAAGAGTCATTGAAAATTGAACCAATCGGATCCGTGCCAGTATAAGAAGCCGAGAAGCCTTTCAAACAAAAAAAGAATTTTGTAAATAACTCACACAGCTTGTTTTATTTCATCGTAACATCTACCCGCCCTTATTGAATTATCCTTTTGATATCGTTCTACTTATAGCAGAACTAAGACTTTTTCTTTAAAACTCCGTATTCAATCGGAAATGCGCAATACGCATTTAGACAGTAGTACAATAGTTCTTTGGAAATTTGAATTTCCCATAATGTGAATTTCTCTAAGATATAAACCGCCAAAACTTTACATTGTCATCTCTATAATGCCAATGTCAAAAAAAATTTCAAATAGTTATGTGTTATAAAATGTACATTAAATAAAAGAAAATTTTTTTTGAAAACTCAGTATGTATTTTTGAAAGTTGACAATTAACACTTTTTTTTATCTCGATGATCGCACCTAGAATTCGGATATTTTTTTTTACAAAGCACAGAACATTTTTTGCACAATCAAAAATTGTTATCCAAATCATAGGAACTGTTTTCAAGAAAATATAAACTTTCAATTAACCTACCATGGTTTTTTTAACCCAGGGGCCTTACTCTTCTCCCACCCCCGCTCCTTTTTTTTAGACATAAAACTTTGGAACCTGCTATAGAAATTATACAAATTTTTTTCCAAATTTATGTTAATGTTTTTTTCGTTTTCGAGAAATTCATGATTTTTGAAAATCATTTTTAAACATTTGTATAGTGGGTACCGTTATTTTTAGATAAAACAAAATTTTGTTTCTCAAAACTTATAGGTTGTGCTAAAAAACTTTTATATATGTCAAGTTTAAAAAAAAATTGAGCCTGGTGTTTTTCAAATATTGAGTTTTTTTTTAAAAAACGTTGGAATTTTTTTAAAAATTCAAAATATTTTTTTTTTTTGAAAATTCGAATACATACTGAAACTATCCAAACTTTTGAGGAGCTTTTTTATAAGAAAAATGATCAAAATCTATTGAACCGTTTTTGAGAAAATCGAAAACAAATAAAAATGGTTTCCGGGGGTACCATTAATAATCATTTTCGAAACAAAAAAACTCGAACCATTAACAGCCTTAACTAAATGAAATTTTTTGATTTTTCTATGGAATAGTTTTAGAGAAAAAAAATATATTATATAAAATTTAGAAAAAAATCGAATGGCAGGTTCCATTACTTTTGGTCTTACAAAAAAAAAAAAAAAACCTGTGGGAGTAAAAATTTAAAAATGATATCTCGGCGATTCCGCTTTAGATGATTTTTGACACCAATTTTTGAACTACAATATTTTTTACTTTTTTTGATAAATATTCAAAGTAGAAATACTATATTTAATAATAAAAACAAACACTGAGACCCAGGGCCGGACAAGCTATACGTGCAAGCTGTGCAAATGCGCAGGGCGCTGAACTCAAAAGGCGCCTTGGGCAAGCGTTAAAAAAGCCACTACTTCATAACCACTACCTACCATCTTTTTTAAGTTTCATTTCTTTTTATAGCTCACTCCAATATTGGTATTTATTATATAATTAACAGCTGATTCTGAATTTAAAGACAGATATACATATATATATAGATACATATCTACTTTTCCAAAAATAAGTCGATGTTTAATTGCCTATACACACCCCCATTCCCACAGTAGAAAAAACTACATCACAAAATCTTTACAAAGTGCACAATTTTGTTCGCTTAACAACAGATACCTACATATTTGCTATTTTTCTCTTTATCAATCCACTGTTACGTTATTCTTCACATTCACCATCGCGTGTATCGTGTATGAGTGAAGGCATTTACATATTTTATTTTGATATCCCTCCCCTATGCAGTGTAACATAAAACAGAATTTCAACAGCAAATACAGACAGTTACCAGTTTGCAAGTTGATAACATGAGCACGATGCCAATTCTTCTATATGAAATCGAAGTCAGCAATGTTACTCAAACAGAAATTCTGAGGTACAAAATTCATACTCAGTGCGCAGAATTAAAAGCTGCCTCTAGGAATTTAAACTCTTCCGGTTGAGTGTTTCTTGTACTATGTTTAAGTTTGGCACTGGCCTCTGTTTATGAGTGAAATTTTATCACTGTCGTGTGTCGAGAATGAGACAAAGGGCCTTGTGAATAAAAAAAAAGCTAAAGCTGAAACTTGGATTTTTAAGTAAAAGCTTGATTTTTAGTGAATAAAAATAAGCTTAAGCTAACTAGTTAAAGATGTTTTCTAGTAATAGCTATTTAAAAATAGCCTGTTTTGGCAAAGCAAACATTATTTAAAACAAAAAATAAAATCAAGTTGAAATAATTAAAGAAACAATTGTGAACTACTATAAACTGGTATAATTTTTAAACTTCGCGCCCTTCTGGCCATCTTTAATTTGAAGCGATGTAAGAAGAAGAAGAGGCGGAATAGGAACAAGAAGAAATAAAGCATTCCATTCGAAATATTCAAACCGCACGGTTTTCTTGTCTTTTTTTATTTAAAAATAATCTCGTTCAAACAAGAACAAATCTGTAAAAAGTATTACAGAATTTTCATAGCCAAAGCTAAATTCATTAAGTTTTAGCTTGTTTTCCTAGCTTAAGCTTCAATTTGTGTGAATAAAAATAGCTTAAACTAGAATATTATAGTTAAAGCTACAAAAATTTCAAGATTTTTTCGACCTGTCTAGAAAGCTTTGACTAGTTCTTATTTTCAGTATTAACTTGTGCGAGTTGTTAATTAAACATAAGGGAATATCTCAAAAAATAGGACTGTGAACGTATAGACCCAGAAACTGACATACGAAATGTTAAAAACATTTTTTAGCCGAAAAATACTTGCCCTGTAGAACAGATAACAAATTGAGGCAAAAAAACTTTCCTTTCGGTCATACATGTACCAGTTTTAGCTAAAGCTAACTAGCCGAAACATGTGAATAAAAAAACGAACACCTTAAATTACGAAGCTTAAGCTAGAATTTTCCAGCATAAGCTATTTAGCGTTATCATTTTTTTATTCACATAAAACAAAGCTTAAGCTAGTACTGTCTAGCTTTAGCTGCTAGTAAGAGATATGACTAGTTGACTTTAGCTTCCTCCAAAAAAAGCTTTAACTTTTTTTTTATTCACAAGACCCAAAGGGTTGAAATATGGAAATACTTGAGTGATGATGATGCGATGAATAATGTTGAGGTTTATCGTTAATGAGTGAATCTGTTTTATTCAATTTCTCTTTTTCTCTATTTTTTTGTTCTTGCCAGTTATTGTTTACATTTAAAAAGGGATTTTTTGACTGGTCTAATTACTTTATTAACTTCCCATAGGGAGCTATTTGTCTATGTATTATGGTAAAAAAAAACTCAAAACAAAAGAAAGGATAGGGAATCTATATTTACAATAAAACTTGCTACGCTACTATTCCAGTAGTGTATACGAGTATGTAGGTATAAGGTTATGATAATGGTTCAAACATGAAAGGAAAAGAGGCTGGTGTTCAAAACAAAATTAAGTGTTTTGAACCAAGAGCTTATTTTGTTCAGGCTGCTTGCATTCCTTTTGGTTGTTTTTGGTTTTTAATGATTCAGCTTGCTGTTCATTGGAAGCTGTTAAGTTTTTTGACATTGCTCAATGCATTATAAAACTTTGTATCAGGTTCAACAATGCGTTGGGACATACATATATACAAAAAATTTCGCTGGTTTGACCTTAAAATCCCTTTCTGAAACCAGATGTAGAGTAGACTAAATGCTTTAAAACCATTCAAAATCTTACAAGCTATAATATGAAGCTCTTATTGAAATATCTGAGGCTGGAAACGTTGAGAATAGAAACATGCTGTACTTAGGAAGTAAAATTTTAGTTTAAAGTTTATTAATCTAGTTTGATGTTTAAGAAAAAAATTATTGCGCAAAATTTTAATTGAATCAGTACGATGCTAAAGCTTTTTTAGTATGATACTAGGTTAAAACAATAATTTTAATCGAATATAGCATCATACTTCTCTACCCTTTTATTAAAGTTAAAATCATCGAATACCTACTTTATTTTTTTAGTATCGCGCTAGCTTCATATGACACTTTGACATTTGCAGACATCAAAAAAGGTTCGTGTACTTATTTTTTTAAACGAAATGTCGTTGTTTTAGGTGTGTTCAGAGCAATTTATTAAGGAAATTCTTTTAGTACGATACTAGTGAGAAAATGTTTAAAATTAAGAATGAGTTAGTAAGCTACTATAAAGTTAGCAAATTGTTTAGTAGTATCATACTAATACGAATACCTTAATAATAGGCTGTTTAAAATTTTGCGCCAATATAACTAGTAAGTATTTAAAAACTCCGTCTGCTAATTTATCTACTAAATATGCTACTAAAAACTCTTTAGTGGAAATGCGATCAGAAGAACAATTCACTAACGTGCAATCAGCTGAAGCCATAGCTCTAAATCTATAAATACCATCACAGTTTCCTCAAATAACAGTTTTTTGAAACTAAAATTAATAAAAAACTACTTCAGGACCCCAAAGACTCAGGAAAGATTAGTTGACTAGTCAATCATGGCTATAGAGAAAGAGCTTGTCAAGTCATTATATTATGATGATCTGGTAGATGAGTTTGCTAAAACAGAAGCCAGAAAAGTTAATATAGCCGGTTCTATTTATTTTTATTTAAATAATGATCTTATTATTATTTCCTACATGAGCAACAATTAATGAGTTCATTATTTATTTGTAGTTATGTTGTTATGTTTTTGAATTAGATTTTAAATATTTTTTACTTCAAAAAATACTTTTTTCAGTTCCTAAATTTTTGTGATATATTTTTTTACTATTATTTTTGTGATATATTTTTGATTTCTTAGTTTTTAATAAAAACCATATTTATTTTAATTAAATATAAGTATTATCTAGGAATAGGCCTCTTGGGGATCCCTCGTTAAAAAAACGCATTGCAAAGGGTACCCCTTGGGTAATGAGGAAATGACTTTTTCCGCTAATCCAATCCAAATGAGAGGCTCTAATTTAGCTCGGGCCGGTCCTGCTGAGACCTAACTTATAGAGAACATTTTTGTTTGCGCTTGGCAACATTATCATACGAAGAGTCGGTACGAACTGCAATTATTATAACTGGTAACATAAGCTCAAAATAGCTATTTCCGACAGTTTTAAGTTATGCTTTACTCAATAGACTTATGAAGCAACATGCCATTTAATCGTTTGCATAAAAACGTGTACAAATTTGTTAATATATTTTTAGCATTATTGACTGCAAATAGCCATTGTAAGTTTGTTGCACCCGCGATAGAAAAGATATAAAAGTTAACCTTTTTGGCAGAAATAAAGTGCTAGCGTTTTGAAACTTTCTAAAAGTAAGAAGACAAAGCTAAAATTAAATGAGTCGTTATTAGGAATATATTGTACGTTGAACGACAAAAAACGTTGATTTAAATTGGTTGCACCCGCGATCCCAATATTAAGATCGCGGGTGCAACTTGTAACGAATTTATAATTCTTTAATTTTATTAAATAAATAT